>OU612024.1:8102500-10602500 GCA_914767945.1 Eilema depressum | reverse complement strand
TACCGGATACAAAACATTATTTTGCAAATTAACTAGAAAACAAAATGTATTAATAATCTACCTAAATACAAGCAAAATCTATTTTATTTATTAGATAATAGCAGCATTAAGCCGATCTACTTAATACACCAATATTAGAAGTAGCATGAGACCGAAAGTTGCAACATATGTTTATAAGGGTACGTATTTGAATACCTAAAATTATAATACCTAAAGTTAAATAACCTAAGTTCAAAATACCTAAAATCTAAATACCTAATGGTGGGTTGACCTAAATTTAAAATACCGAAAGTTTAAAATGGCTAAGTATTTGAATACCTAAAATTATAATACCTAAAGTTAAATAACCTAAGTTCAAAATACCTAAAATCTAAATACCTAATGGTTGTTTGACTTACTTTTAAAATACCCAAAGCTTTAAATGACAAATTGATATTATAGTGAGTACGTATTACAATGCCTAATTTGAAATTATCGAATTTTATAAGCCCTACGAACGGAAGGCCGAATATTAAAATCCTGAATGTTTATATGATCGAAAGTTCTAAATACCGAACATTAAAATACCGACAATTTAAGAAATAATATGTGGTACGGCTTAAAGAAAAAGGGACACTGCTCACCCCGACTCGGATAGGTTAGGTTAGAAGGCTAAGGCGGGAGCGGAGCGGAGCGGAGCGGAGCTCCCGCCTTAGCCTTCGTGGTTATTTTTTTTTATAACCACTCATATAAGGATTGTCTGCTCCAATCCTGAAGTTCCAAATCCTTGTATGTGTGGTTATAAAAAAAATAACCACGAAGGCTAATGCGGGAGCTCCGCTCCGCTCCGCTCCCGCCTTAGCCTTCTAACCTAACCTATCCGAGTCGGGGTGGGCAGTGTCCCTTTTTTTAAAGCGCTGGATGCGGGCTGCTTTAGATCGGTCATTCTGGAAGTCTATGGGAGAGGCCTATGTTGATCTACCCACATATTGTTGTGTGTGGTGTGTGGTGCATTATTTTTAGGTATTTTGACCATTTGGTATATTAAATTTTGGTATATCAACCTTTGTTGTTTTAACTTTAGACATTTTAAACATTAGGTAATTAGTCCAATAGGTATTTCAAATTTAGGTATTAAGTACTTAGGTATTAGTGGTTTAGATATTTTAAACCATTTGGTATTTAGATTTTAGGTATTTTGAACTTAGGTTATTTAACTTTAGGTATTATAATTTTAGGTATTCAAATACGTACCCGTACGTAGCAGTGTCCCTTTTTCTTTAAGCCGTACCACATATTATTTCTTAAATTGTCGGTATTTTAATTTTCAGTATTTAGACCTTTCGATCATAGGTATAAACATTCGGGATTTTAATATTCGGCCTTCCGTTCGTAGGGCTTATGAAATTCGATAATTTCAAATTAGGCATTGTAATACGTACTCACTATAATATCAATTTGTCATTTAAAGCTTTGGGTATTTTAAAAGTAAGTCAAAAAACCATTAGGTATTTAGATTTTAGGTATTTTGAACTTAGGTTATTTAACTTTAGGTATTATAATTTTAGGTATTCAAATACTTAGCCATTTTAAACTTTCGGTAGGTATTTTAAATTTAGGTCAACCCACCATTAGGTATTTAGATTTTAGGTATTTTGAACTTAGGTTATTTAACTTTAGGTATTATAATTTTAGGTATTCAAATACGTACCCATGGTAAACACATTGTTTTGTTCATGCATATTTATGAACAGTTATGTTAATTGTTCGATATGAATTGTCTTTGTGCAATTAAACAGCGTTAAAGAATTTGGTTAATTATTTCTTTTCATTCTTTGTGGTTTATAGTTCTTGTCTTGAAATAACATTTGAAGTAACTGAGGAAATCTCTTAATTAAGAAAAATTACGCGTTATAATAACGTTATGGAATTATGATTGCGGTTTTTTAATTACACGAATGCAAAGAAATTAAGTGTAATGTTTTCAGGGTTCATTTAAGGTGAGTTTCTGTATGCTATTATAAAAGTTTTAAATGTTTATTAATCAGATTTCTATGCATAGTTAAATTTTTTACATCATCGTCTGATATTAAAAATAGAATCAATATAGCAACGCGTATATTTTTCACTTTTTAGTTCATTTTTGACGTACAGATTTATTTTTTAACTATGTGCGCGCGTGACACCATCGACCTAATTCGTCTATTCAAGGATCTGTGAGTGTCTCTCACAGATTAATTGCGACAGTTTATTTACGATGGAAAAATTATTTTACTCGTATAAAAGACTTATAAAAACCAAATATTCAAATAAGTACCTTACCTAGTTATTAGTGTTCGTTATCGGATTGAAAACATTTACGTGATAACAAAGGCCGTTCCTGTTGTTCCGTATTATATACACATTGCTCATCTATAACGACTTAAATATCTATAGAATAACCATGAGTTCTAATAGGTAGACCGGTTTATATAATTGTGGACGCTATACATTTCTTGCATACTTTGACCTTTACACAGATTGCTAGGCAATTTACGTAAGGCGCAAGTCACGCCTAAAACTAAAAACTATTATATTATTAACCCCGTTTTAGTATTGCACAAAAAGATAAAGAATTCCACAAATATTCATATTTTTGTTCTTAAAAAGATTTTAGTATAATACTACACTAAACAAAATATTTTAGACATTAGATAAGTGCATAATATGAATTTCGAACTAAAAATTCTAATGTTAAAAAAATTCAAATTAAAACCATACACACTACAAAACCAGTTATAAATAATAAATATTTGAATGAATTGCTGTCAGTTTTAATAGCCTCCCATCGCTTTTAGACATTGACCTCTACACTAACAGTCGAAAGATGGATTTCTTTGGCAATGAGCGCAATTGCACATGAGCAATATCGTGACGGGACGAGTTCATTTACAATTTAAATAATACGCCAGTATCTAATTGTTGTTGTGAATTACAAATACGTGTAGATACTCGTAGTTCATTGCCATATCTATCAACATTAAGCTTATCACCAAGAAGTTTTATATGTGAAAGTTTAATAAAAACTGCTGCTTTTATGTTTTCATCATCTTCATCACTACAGTAATCTCGATTGCATTCAAACTTGGACTCTGGAGTTCGGGGCCCGCTCCCTGTAAGTACTTTTTCCTCGTGATGTAGTTTTTTTTTTCAAGGAAAATTGCCGTCTGTCCTCAAAATTGACTGATGTCCTCTGTAGATTTAATCTCCAGGTAAATCTGCCTTATAGTGTTTTCAGTTTTTAGAGGACTTGGGCTTTAAAAATCTAGGTGGGGCCCCTTATCTCAAATATTCTACTTCCCTATCGGTATTATACTTACAAATAAATATAATGTAATCTGCAAGCTTGCGAATAATAAATTAATCTTCTGTTTTGAAATTATTACAAATATACAACAAAGTACTTAGAGTAATAAAACACGTGGAAGGTATAAGAATGAGGGGCCTCGTGGGGCCGAACAAAATAAAATAATGACACAAAGCGAAATTTTAATAATGAAAGTCTTCCGAAGGCTTTCAAAATACTCTCGTTATTAAAACGTCGTCGTCACAGTAATACATTTAAAATTGTATTACATTAAATAACAAAAACACACTACTTTAAAGTGAATTATAAAATGAGTTTTCCGTAATTTAATAAAGGAATATTGTAGAAACAGAAACGCTATGATACTTTTAAACGAATTTGTAGATATGTGCCCAATAGAATAAAGTTTTTTATCGAAACAGTTTTCTGCGCAAAAAGTATTCTGCATGTTACGATATCAAGATTATTATATTACTGTTCACATACCTCTACTCTGTCTACCATCAGCCATTTTCATTCCAAATGTAATCTATTAGTAAACTCTGAGAAATTGCTTAGACTAGATAAATTCGATGCTAGAAATATTTTTACTTCCTCCGTGATAGAACATTTTCTTCATTCCTGCAGTGACAGGTGGGACGCGTACAAATGGGAGGTTGAGACGTTTTTCTAAGAGGACTCTTTAACAAATTGGGAGCGTTGACGATTGATGTTGTCGGCGCAACTGGTGTTTCACGTGTATTACCTATGTGTTTCAGCGTTTTTGTACACTTTTTATGGCTACTTTCTATTACGCGCCGCCATGTTGGTTTCATATAAATAAATATGTTTTTCTATAACTATAATACTGCCTACCTTTATTGAAACCCAAAGAGACTCGGAATACTAACTTATGAATATTAGATACGTAAAGTTCGCATTAGTTTCAAGCATATGTGGTGTTACGCTTTGTGTATGTTATTATTTAGTTCAGTTGGAGGTTTATTACTATTCTTCTTCTGTCTACTATTTGAAAATAATAAATGAAAATGTGAAAACTCAAAGTTGGCTAAACGGATTTTCACTGATTAAAAGCAAGTCAAACAAGTAAGCCGTTGCTGTAACCTAGGATAATTTCTTCATAATGAAGTACATAGGCATTACTCGCGCATCATTGTCGTTGTTCAGTTTGTTACAATAGAAGCTTTTATTTAACTTCCCTTTCCCTGTCTGTTATACAATTTTAGAAGTTGAATTTGTTTGAAAATCTCGGTGTTTGGATGTGCTGAAAAGAATGATGCCCACTTTCCATACATCCGTTGACCTGTCACTACATTTTTAAAATGCTATCGTATTACTGTACTGGTATCATTGATGAATAGATACTGCATCTTTAAAACCATAAAACCAATAATGGTTTAAATCTTTAGACTGAAAAATGTGTAATCCTTGTGTAATCAAGGTATTAAAACGTGCAGGTGAAGTATTTATTTATCTGTGCTTTGACTAATGAACTGTGTGACAGTGTCAAAAAACTTAAGGGGTCCATTACACGCTCATGCAAACGTCATGCATCATGCCGTCAATGATGAATATTATTGGTCAATCGGTTATTAGACGTTATGTTATTGGTCACTCACGGCGTGATTGATGGTTAAACTATGGCAAAACCTAGCGTGTAATGGACCCCTAACAACCAATGATCGTGTTCTGACATACATTTTACTTATACGCGGGTGCGACCGGGTCTATCGCTAGGATGATGACGATCTCATATTATCAAAAGTTAATTCTTCACAGTCAAGATTAACAAGATATAGGTAATAATTTAGATTTATTTCATGTCATATGCTCATATTCAGTGATTAAATGAGCTTTCAACATACTAACTGTTTGCAATTTTTGTCATCATCATCATCAGCCTTGCATTCATTCTGGTTACATCCACGGCCTTGCTTCAGAGTCCGGGGTCCACCTCTTCCAGTACTACCACGACGTGGCTGAACTTACATATTTTCGGTGAAGCAACTGCCATCTGACCTCCAAAACCCATTGGCGACATTAAAGTATTGTGTAGACCAGTTGTTGGAATTATAGGGCTCTAACTACCCCTAACGACTGCCATTAGATGTTCGTATGATAACACGAATATTTGCACTGAGCGGAAATCGAACCCGCGCCTCCTGCGTAGCATTCGAGTTCACTACCGCCATGCCACTGAGGCTGAGGGAATTTTTGCATTCAACAATAACTAAATAAAATACTTTTTAACTTTATTGCTATTACAGAAATGACAATATGAAAAGTCAAAAATGAATATTAATAATACAACCTTACAACATTTTATTCATTACAATTGGTATTTTTATTCGTCTATTTTTTTATTTTTATAATGTATGTGTTCTCTTATTATAATCATTGTCAAAATAATGTTGTGTTTTGAATTGAAGGCAGGAATCTTAGAGCCCAGGGTCTGTCTTCCGACTTTTCTAAAAGGTTAGTGCCAGTCCACACGGCGCGTTGCGTTGCGTTGCGTCGACGCAGCACTGTGCCACTGCGTCGCGTCGTTTTACAAATAATCATAGTGTCCACACGGCGCGCTGCGTCGACGCAACGCACACACGACGGAGCTGCAGCCCCGGAGGCGAAGCGGGCGGGGGTGTACGCGTTGTGACTGTGACTGCATCGCGTAGTAAAGTGGCTATTACACCTTCCTAAATTCAGAATCCGATATTTAGGACGTCCTGAATTTAGGAAAGTGTAATCGCATTTAGGATGGTAGCATCCTAATTAGGAAACGATTTAGGATAAAGGATGGCTTCCGACGTCCTAAATGGCTAAATCGGATGAGTGTAATCGCATTTCCTAAATTCAGGACGCTCAGTGGCCGCTCACCGCCGCAGTATCGATACATATTGTATCGATAAATATCGATATTGATAATTTTATAATAAAGCTATCGATATATTGACATAATGTATGTATGTATGTACGTGGGTATGTACGTATGTATGTTTGTATGTATGTATGTACGTATGTATGCATGTATGTACGTATATATGTTTAAATGTATGTATGTATGTATGTATACGTACGTACGTACGTACGTACGTATGTATGTATGTATGATGTACGTATATATGTATGTGTAGCGTATGTACGTATGTATGCATGTATGTATGTATGTATGTATGTATGTACGTATGTATGTATCGTATGTACGTACGTATGTACGTCGTATTTATGTATGTATGTACGTATGTATGTACCGTATGTACGAATGTATGTATGTATGTATGTATGTATACGTACGTACGTACGTATGTATGTATGTATGATGTACGTATATAATTATGTAGGTATGTATGTATGTATTATCGATTCTTTTTTATTCAGAAGTATGCGCGCAATGAGATTATTGACAGACTAAGTTGCTAACTTAAAAATTAAGTAACGAATTAAAAAAGCAGCCTCAGCAAATAGAGTCGACCATAACAATATTATGAAATGTAATTTGTTAGAAATATATAACAGTAACATCATACGGTAACATCATCAAAGTAATATTCAATAACATCGATATCAAAATCGTAACCTAATTTATCATCCATCTCTATTCGACAGCGACACCTGCGACACGTCCGTCGCTTGCCGCTCGCCCAACAAAACTGATTTAGGATCCTAATTTAGTGAAAGTGTAATCGCGAGCTCCGGCGACTGAATTTCTCGTCCTAAATCGTTTCCTAAATATCGTTTCCTGAATTTAGGAAGGTGTAATAGCGCTTTATCGCTGCGCTGCGGTGACGCAGCGCCCGTGTGGCCGGCTATGCGTCAAAATATTTGCGTTGCGTCGACGCAACGCAAACAACGCACCGTGTGGACTGGCCCTTAGGGTCTGTCTTCACTTTTCACTGTCTTGGGCATCACTGGTAATGAGATAATTGGCACGCATAACACATTCTACAACGATAGTTGAGCTAAGACTTCTTAGGTTTGCTCTGCTACCCGGCGGGGCGGTATTGCCAGACATTTTTATCATACACGTAGCCTGGGGGTTGCCGAAAAACTTGTCCAGCAATGAGGCTCTCCTGTATTTTATCTGCTATGTCATGGACAAGGATCCCACGGATGCGGACATTGCTCTCCTCTCAAATGGGGTGATATCAGAGTATCAAATTGAATTTGAACGCAACAGAAAGAGGAATTACACTACACATCAGCAATAAAACGAAACCATGAAACCAAATGAAGCTGTCACAGTCATGTCATGTCATAGTCGGTGTTTGTTTATAGCGTAGAGAGAGGACAAATACAATTATTATTTTTATTTGTAATCGTAGCAGGTACCAGTAACACAATATAACAGTGGTATACCTACTAGGTATACCTACTAGGTATACCTAATACGATTATTTCATATTATTTTGATATCTTATTAGGTAATAGTCAAAATAATAGCGACAATGAGCGATATTATAATCTATGTGCGTGCGTTAATCCTAAGCCTGTTAAAGTATGAAGGAAAAGTTGGTCACTATTTCGTATTTATGTTATAGGCAATGTGTATAATCCGGCATTGTATAGAATGCCTAAGCATTCTATACATTGCCTAAAACGTTCAGGCAATGTGTATAATACGATTAATTTCATACATTGCCTAGGTATTGTATTAAATGCCAGAAGCGCATCAGGCAATGTGTTTATTGGATGGGTTGTTGTAAATTCGTCTCTTTAAAATGATATTTCATGTGCGAAAATTCGTCTCACCTTAATAAATAAGTACTGCTAGCAAACAAAGTACCTAATAGATTAACAAAGCGTCATTTATTTGCGATCCCTTAAGAAGCCCTCTATGGATTTGAAAAATGGATATTACTGCTGAAAGAAAAACTGTTCACTCCGACTTGGATAGATTAGGTTAGAAGTTAGGTTCGTGGTAATTTTGTTTTATCATGCAGATCTCTATAGGCCACGGTAACAACTCTCTTTCCATCAGTTTAGGTGGCTGACAAGCACAGGGATGATGGTAAGAGAGTGGTTGCCGTGGCCTATAGAAATTCTGTATGGTAATAAAAAAAATAACCACAAAGGCTAATACGGGAGCGGAGCGGAGCTCCCGTATTTACCTTCTAACCTAATCTATCCAAGTCGAAATGTGCAGCTTTGCTTTCACTGCTATGTGAGAAACATTCTACGCAAAAAACACGTAGGTACTTAGGCATACCCACCAATAGAACACAATACATGTCTTATCAGCACTTTCGCTGGTGGAAGTTGAAATTAGGATTAGCTCTCAAAAAATTAGTATCTATCTAACTAAATCATAGAGAAGAAAAATAGATTACATACATTACCTATGCTTCGACCGGCATTCTATACAATGCCTAGGTATTCTATACATTTCCTAGGCAAAGTGTAAAATAGTTTAAACTTTGAATATCATTTCATACATTGCCTGAACGACCCCGGCATTCTATACATTTCCTAGGTATTGTATAGAATGCCTGCATTATACACATTGCCTTTTGTGACTAATATTTGTCCTACTGGGTAACAGGAAGAATAACGTAATATCTGTCAAGTCATTTGTTCATTAATACGATTATTCTAAATAGTCCCGATTGTAACATCTCTAAAGAGAATATAATCACAACGTGACAGAGAGTAGAGAATATTTTCCGTCTATGGTTTCTGCTTTAAGATGGTGAATTTCGTCTTACGCAGATTGATATATTGCTGATCATTCTGATTATCATTAAAAAACTGATATCTGATTTTCTAGCCTAACACTTTCTTTCTAAGTTTTTTTGTTAAAAATAAAAAAAAAAATGCTATTTTATGAGCTAATTATCTAGGCAATACGGGCAAATTGCTTATTCTGATCAGACAGGTGAAAAGTGGGCATTGTTCTTTACATACAGATGTAAGTTAGTAGGTAAGTTATATTACGGTAGGTTAGTGGACGAGGATTGATGATGGAGCTGGAAAACTTTGTAGTAATACGACGCAAATATAATATTGAATTTGTATAACTCGTCTTGGTATGAAGCAAACGAAGTAGGTAAACGTTTGTTTACAAATTTGGTTTTTGATTATTTTCACGTCTCACTAATGATATTCCTAAAGAAATGGGTAAAGGTATATTAAATCAAAGCCGTTTTGGAAATCAAAATATAAACTTAACGCATACATGCACACACATAATACACAAGCACACACCCGCACACACACATACCTACACAAACTCGTGCACTCCCAGTCAAACACTTAACCATAGAACGTAGGTATAATATTGAATTTACTATGAATTTACCATACTTACTAGGTACTATACACTATTTGCAAAATTAAGCAAAGGCACTGGTCCCTAAAATACATTTCGCAGTTTGGGGACCAAGTAAATCACATTACTGTAAACTTTTGTTTTTTTCTGTGTCAATAAAGAAATTTTTGTCAAACCTCAACCAACATTCTAAGCCACGGTCGCTTTATACAGCTGTTCCAGACTATGAAGCATCATCCGGTAGCAACATAATATATGTATAGCTTGTTCAAAAAGATAAGAGCTTGCCGTTCATTTCCTGTGGTCCGTAATCACTGGGAGTCCCTAATGTACATGTGCATGATAACTTCTACTTCCTTGTATTTTGTTGTTTTGTTGTTGCATCTATATATTCTTAATTTCACAAATGCTCATATATTTTTCGTAGATAGTGTTCATTAGATTTGGATTCTTGTAGAAATTTAATATTTTACGAAATACGTTACATAGACCCAAAAGGAGCATAATTTTACTAGATCTAAATAATCTAGATTTACATACTGATAATTCAACGGTAAACATACAAATTTATGAAACATTGCACGGTAAAATTTTAAACTTACTTTTAAAGCTTTTAAATACTACTGGTACGAACAAAGCAAGATTATTCAAGTAGATTATATTTCACAAATTTACATAAATAACACGGAAATCATATCAACCTAACGATCTATCGCATTCTGTATTCAACCAGATTGTTTTGGAACAAAAGCTTTTTGACTTATCAAGTTCTAGACAAATTATCTTGAATTCTGTTTTGTTCTTGTTATAAATGAAAGTACTATATTATCTGTTATTGCCCTATATCTCAACATCTTATCAATAACACTCACAGTGATAGATGGCAATGTCATGTTAGATATTAGATATTAACGTCCTCAATATTCCAGGATACCTTCTGACTCAGAAGAACGAATGATGTTCGTGACTATACATAAGTTCCTATGAAAAATCACCTAATCGTGCCAATGATTTAGCGATCACTCACTAGGTGGTTGAGTTCTGAGGTCTCGTGGTTGATGTCGAGCGGCAAGGATAAAACAGCCTTATACCATATTAAGTTAGATTGAAAGGGTTTCGTACAGGACCCTTTTCTCCATTAGGATATTGACAGATGACCCACCCTTTCAAAATTCAACGATTTATGAGTCAATATCAATGATCTCACTTTCAACTACCTTACTTAGGTTTATTATGATAATATGAATATTTTACTGTAGGATCACTAAGATCATCAGGAAGTTACGGTAATGGTTGTAAGTGCGTCTAAATTCAATTTGACTGCTTTATTCTCGTCTATACTAGAGACAAATATTTACCTCACTCGATGTACACTTAGAAGAGCTTCAAAGTGAGTGAATTAACAAACGAATTGATACAACGATCGTTGTTTTGACTTACAGTCTGCTGCCCCGTTTTAGAATTTGTTCTTGAAACCGTGCAACTAATGACCGATATTACTAGGGTTCAGAGATGAGGATAACCACTTACCATAAGGTTGGAAGTATGTTTGTTCGTCAAAATGTTGATAATCAGGAACTGTAACAGAACTCGATTTAGAAAGGAAAACAGAACTGTTCATAATCAGTAGATCTATGCTTGGTCACATTTTAGTAACCCACTTGGTGATGTTCATAATGATATACCTGTTTTGTACAATAAAGATATGAAATGTGTGTATTTTTCGCGAGGTTGAAAGGAACCCGTTATTTAATCGGCCCTTAATCCCATGACGTTATATCGTTACTTATTCCTATAAAATATTTATTGTACTGTAATAAATTCATAGAGCCCACACATCTAACGTTCGCATCCTTTGTAGGTATAAATGTACGAAAACTCACAGGAAAACTGCTAGCAAATGACACATTTCCTTTTATACGATACTAATAATTGAACATCTGTTCATAACCTACCGATATGAAAGTAAAAGTATCCACACAGATGTTAGGGCTCGGTCCACGGCTCATAAACCGCTATAAACGTAAGGTGCGGTCCACACTGGCGGATATTGCGTCTCGTATTGTTCTCAGTGGTGATTAATCAGACAACTGTCTGTTTTGTTTGCGCGCCCTAACTACGTTACGGTTCGGATGTGTTGAGGTGAAACTTGCGGATATTGTGTTCGCACACAGTTTTGCAAATATAAATTACTATTAGGTAAGTATATTAGTTTCTTAATTTATGGACTCTTTCCTTTTTAATCTAGTTACAATGGGACATACGTTGGTCCAATAATGATTCGGATATCCTGTCTCCCAATTAACAGGTCAGAAACAGGGTTGCATTCGAGAAAAGAAGGCTTTGTAGTTGTAGCCTGAACTATTTAAGACTAATTCAAAACTGCTGTTTTACCCTCTTTATTTGCGTTAGTAAATTTACAAACGATCGTTGATTTAGGTATAAGCGCCTTCTCTGCGTTTAGCGGGCGCACGGCGCGGACGTCCGCTTCGCGTGCTTGATTCACGATATTTCAAGAGCAGCGCTGCGTGAGGCGGCAGGGCCGCCGATAGCGGGGGTGCAACGGGTGCACCGCACACGGGCGGCACGTCCAGGGGGGCGGCAAATCCCCAGATTTGCCGCCCCCCCTCTTTTTTATTTGCCGCCCCTTGTACGTATACACACCCCACATAAATACTATTAAAAATAATTTCGTTTCTATTATATGATTAACATCGCCATCTATTAGCATCCCTTAAAACTAGAACGCAATACATAATAAAGCGTCTGCATGTTGAACCATCGCCTCGCCGCTACGCGGCGCCCGAAATTCGATACAAAGTAAGTAGGTAAATAGGGATGTGGACTATTTTATTTGTTGTCGACAAATGTACATTCTATAGTAATATGATGTTTTGCTAAAGTAAAATATTCTAATGACAAATAGGTTGGGGTGGCAATGTGTAGGATAATTGCCCCCTTTTTCGCGGTATGGAGTACAATTACGATGAATACGTGGAGTGCGTATCGATCCAACTCGTCTATCCGAAGCAATCCCTAAGGAACAATATGGGCACACTACAACACTTAGGTACACGGGTAAAGAGAAGTCACTTACCGCGCGCTGCTCCTCTGGTGATTTGTTGGTGGCCACCAACTGGTCCAGGTGTCGGGATGCTTGTAACACTTGCACTGTAATAATGCTCGTGATGCGGTGAGCTGCTGAGACCTCCAATTAATACGAATGTCGAAGCGAGACTGGTGCGGTCGAGAGGTGGCGCGCGCGGCACTGCCAATCTCTCTTTCTCGAAATACCCGCATACCATGTCGTCGCAAGTACCCTCATATTCCATAAGTTTCGCTCGGACAAACTATCGGATCGATAAGCACCCGCCACAACACGCTCCCCGCCTTGACAAGGTCCATAGCTAAATAGGGGGAGCTAGGTAATGAGGTAATTCCGATCTAAGCGGTTAAGTTTCATAAATGTAAGGCACTCTGATAATATTAATGAACCGTTACAGCAGATGAAACAGTAAATAGCGTAAAATGTATATTATTATTATAACCCAAGCAGATACCCATAGGGAGACCGATTGAGGCTTAATCACGAAATTATTTAAATAAATATTAAATTAAAATGCGGTTGAAAAATAAGTATTAAGGAAATTTAAATAAATTTTATTGGGTTGGCAACGGATACAGCTTAGTTACAGGACGTTTATAAATTCCGGACGCGGTTTTGACAGACGCGACTCGAACTATGCCATCTGTACCCGGGAAAACTTCGGTTATAATGCCGAGTGGCCACGATAAAGGTGGTACGTTATCTTGACCCAAGAGGACAATAATGCCGATCTCTATCGGACGATCAGGCGTACACCACTTCTGTCGAGTTTGTAACGTATTTAAGTATTCCACGCGCCATTTTTTCCAATAACCCAATACCAACTGATCCAGAAGCCTCTTGCGGTTTTTTAGATTAATACCTTCCTCTGTCAGTTCAGAAGAAGGCAAGTAGGTAAGCGGACTGGACATTAAAAAATGTGCCGGTGTGAGCACCTCGGGGTGTGGGTCCGATGACAAAACACTAAGCGGTCGCGAATTTAAAAGGCATTCTATCTGCACCAATACGGTCAAAAGTTCCTCATACGTGAGAAGCTGCTTACCAATGACTCGGAACAAATGAGTCTTAACGCTTTTAATATTGGACTCCCACAGACCTCCGAAGTGCGGAGCTCGCGGTGGGATCATAGTCCACTTAATTTGAGTTTTGAGTAGTTCCCGCTTAATGTCCGACTGAACAGCTGAATTTAATAAAAATGAGTATATTTCATTTAGCTGTGCTTTCGCACCTATAAAATTTGTACCATTGTCCGAGTACATAACGGACACTGGACCCCGGCGTGCAATAAATCTTTTGAAAGCGGAAAGAAAAGCTTCTGAGGTGAGATCCGAAACGAGTTCTATATGTATGGCCTTAGTGACCAAGCATATAAATAAACATATATAGACCTTCTGCGAGCGTTGTCCTCTGCGGCGAGTAGGTACATACGCAATAGGACCAGCTAAATCCACCCCAGTATGCACAAAGGCCTTGGCATCGCGGACCCGGTATCCAGGCAGATCAGCCATTTTGGGCGTCGGGTGCACAGGATTTAAATGAAAGCAAGTGTTGCATTTGCGGCAGCGCGAACGAATAACGGTCCTACCATCCAATATCCAAAACCGTTGCCTAATAATGGACATCAATAGTCCAGGGCCCGTATGACAGTACGTATTATGGTAGTGATCAATTATTAAATCAACTACACGGTCATGTTTAGGTAGTAGTGCGGGATGTTTAGCTTCGTAGGGTAGGTCAGACTTTGAAAGTCTACCCCCGATTCGTAGGATTCCGTAATCGTCCAGAAAAACAGACAGACTGCGTAATTTTTTAGAGGGGAGTTCGCCGGCCTTAATCAGGTTCACCTCATTAGAGAAATGGATATTTTGAACAATTCGAATAACAAATTTTTCAGCGGTTTGAATATTTTGAATAGAGTCCTGCCTACCTAATCTATTCGTAAATTTAAGAATACAAATGAATGTCCGCAATAGCTTATTCCATGAGCTGATGCGATCAGCTATGGCAGCTAGAGCGTGCGGTTCAGTCTTTGAAGTTTCGGCCACAAATGCCCTGGATTTCAACTCTGGTAATGTATCCCACTCAGTTGGGATGAATTTTAAGGGCCATTCATTTATCGGCTGATGAAGCCAAGTAGGGCCGTCCCACCAGAGCGAATGTGCAATCAAATCTGATGGCAGCATTCCGCGTGAAAGACAATCGCTAGGGTTCGTTTTCCCCGATACGTGGGTAAAACAAGCCGCAGGTAAATTTTCCTGAATTCTAGCGATACGGTTGCTTACGAAAACAGACCATCTATGGGGAGATGAGTGAATCCACGAGAGAGCTATGGTGGAATCCGAAAAAGCGTAAACACCCTGAATAGGCACGCGAACAGAAAGCTTCTCTTTAACCACGCGAACAAGCTTGGATAGAAGCAAAGCTGCTACAAGTTCCAATCGCGCCAGCGTCGTAATCTTGGCGGGGGAAACTTTAGACTTAGCACATAGGAGTCGGACAGTGATATTACCATCAGGGTCAGTTATGTGTAGATAAATACAACAACCATAACCACTGAAGCTGGCGTCGCAAAAGGCTACAATATTTACCACAGAGTCCTTAAAAACTCCAATATGTCGCGGTATTTTTAAAGAAGAGAGTGCCGTAAAATCCCTGGTAAAGGCGGTGAAACGACTGACGATATGTGCCGGAGGTTCCTCATCCCAATCTATTTTAGCCAACCAAAGTTCCTTGATGAGGATTTTAGCGTACAAAACGACCGGAGCCACAAGACCCAGCACGTCAAACAAGCGGGCTACCAGTGATAAAATGGTACGTTTCGTACATTTATTTTCCATTATGACGGTAGTCAGAAAAAACTGATCGTCAGCGGGTTCCCAGGATAAGCCAAGGATCTTGAAATTATTCGAATTGTTGTCTACCGGCGAGAAACATACCGGCGAGCGATGAGATTCAGGCAACGTCTCTAATACAGCGGGCTTATTACTTGCCCATTTGATCAGATCAAATGAACCTATTTTAAGTAAGTCAATTAGTTCGCGAGATAATTCCTTTGCCAAAGGTATATCGGGAACTGAATAAACATAATCATCCATGTAAAACTGAGTTTCTATTAATTTAGAAGCCTCAGGGAAGCGGTCACTATGCTCACCCGCTAAATGACGTAAAGTGCGCATAGCTAAATACGGACTGGGCTTTAATCCGAAAGGTAAATGCTTGAAACTAAAGGTGCGTACCTGTTCGGTTTTATTGAAACGAAATAAAATTCGTAAGTATTTCCTATGGTGCTCATTTACACCTACCCTCAAAAACATCTGTTTAATGTCTGCGGTCATAGCTACCGGGAACGTGCGAAAATCAAGTAATAATAAAAATAAATCGGCCTGTAAATTAGGTCCGACATGCAAAATATCATTGAGTGACAACCCTGAGTGAGTTTTCGCACTAGCGTCTAAGACCACCCGAATGGTGTCCTTATCCGGCCTAATAACGGCGTGATGCGGCATGTAGTAGCCTTCCTCAGTTAATTCATTAACAGGTACCTCAGCCAAGTAACCCTGAGCTATATAATCGGCGATGGTCTTATTATAATTTTCGCGTAGGGTAGGTACTTGAGCAAATTTTCGCTCGAGCGCAAGCAGACGGCGATGAGCCACTCCGCGAGAATTGCCTAGCTCAGAAGGGTCTCGTGAGAAAGGTAAATCGATAAAATATCTACCGTCCCTAAATAAAACTGAAGAATTAAAACTATTTTCGCATTCCAAGTCTTCTGGACTGATGATTCGTTGTGTTGGGATTTCCTCTAATTCGAAAAATCTTTGCAAACTCGAATCAATATCAGTAAGCGAGGTAAATGACGAAGAGGTAGGTTTCGTATCATTTAGACATGGAATGTCCCCCATGAGTACGTAACCGAAACTAGTCAATATGGCGGGCGGTGCGCGATTACCCGAATCGACCCTATCTCCCAAGTAAATATACGGAAATAGTTGAACACCAAGAACTAAATCAATTTCTCCCGGTAAATTCCAGGTTAAATCGGCAAGCGGTAAATTATCCAAGTAGGACAAATCATTATTTATTTTAATGTAATTAGAGGGTAGTTTATCCGTAATGCAGTCAACTACCAGCGCATGAATATAATATCTATTGTTAGGATTAATTCGAGACTCAATTGTAAAATGAATAAATCCATGTACGGGTCGCGTGGTCATACCAACACCTTGCAACGACGAATTACACAACTTAATAACCGGAATGTTCAAGCGCTTACAACAATCCATGGTAATCAAATTATTTTGAGATCCGTTATCAATCAAACATCTAAGCGTCATTCGATTTTTATCTCGATTATTACAATGCGCGTATACTTGAGCGGTAGCTAGCAGTATAGTGTAATTATGTGGATGGCTACCGGACGTCAAGGCAATCGATTGCGTCTTGGCTAGTGTGTCATCTTTTTCAGCGGCCTGGATTCGAACCGGCTGCGCCGCGGGCGCGGACCGCTTCTTGCTCGAGGAATCCGTATTATTATCATTTGAAAAATGCAATAACGAATGATGTTGCTTTTTACAATACTTGCAAACATTACGCGATTTACATTTGGTTATGGAATGAGATAGGCTCAGACAGTTCACACAACCACGTTTCGATTTAATAAAGTCAAACCGGGCTTGCGGTGATTCTAAGTTTTTAAAATGTAAACAATTAAACAGCGGATGTCTATCTTCATTGCACAAAGGACACATTGAAGCCGTCTCGGAAACCGGTTCGTTACTCGCGATAAAAGCTTTAGAATTACTAACACTAGCTCTTGCGCGCGGCTCGACTTGTGAATTATTTTTATTCGACCTTTCAAGTACTTTGACATAATCCTGCATAAATGAGATTAATTCTAGGTAGGAAGGGAATTCCTTCTTGCTTACGCTATTTTCAAATTGCTGTATTGTTTGCGAATCAAGCTTTCGCAACCCACAATATAATAGAATAAAATCTAATAAGTCAGGTATGTTTAATTGTTTCAATGCCGCGACAGACGCCGAATATTTTTCTATATAGTTATTCAAACTGATAGTATTACCGGTGCAACCTTTAATATTAAAAATGTTATTAAGGTAATGCTCACCTAAACTGCGATTGTCCTGATACTTTTTTACAAGACTATCCCAAAGTATCCTATAGGTATCCCCCGATGGAACAATACCTGCCGTTATTTTTAACGCATCGTGCGTTAAATTGCTTATTAGGTATTGTACGCGCTGTGCATCTGTGAGATCGGCATTAAGGTGCACATTACTACGAAATATCTCAAAAAATATTGGCCAGTTCTCTGTCTTTCCGTCAAAGGTACGTATAGGAATTGGCGGCAAGTGTATCTTAGATTTTTTATTATCGGCTGTAGATGCCGTTGTATTATTTGACCTAATGAGATTCCGCTTGTATTTGATCGTGGAATATAAGTCTTCAATAGAGCTCAAGCTGGAATAGTCTGGCGGGGTACCATCAATTGTAAATTTTACCTCATTAATTTCATCAACTATTGCTTCAAATCTGCTGTATTGCTCAGTAACGGATTCAGATTGCGAAAGGAATAGTTCATTAGAACGGGAATCATAATTGGAAATATTTTTGCATAATATATATATCCGATTAATTCGTTCGAAAATCGCTTCTTTTTTAGCCGTTAGCTGTAATAGCTTGCTTTGAAGTTTAGCAGTAGGCATTTTAAAATTAGAATTGGATTAGGTACTAAATAATTTAATTTGATATTAAATAAATAATATGAAAATTTTGCTTAAATGCGAAATTTATAATGCGGGTAGAAAATTTCTATATTAATCAATATAAAAATTATTATTAAATGCGGAATTTAATAAACGCGGTTGGGAAATTTTATGCACTAAGTAGGAATGTAGCTGATAACCTATCCGGCTCGAAGGACCATTAAATGGGGTGGCAATGTGTAGGATAATTGCCCCCTTTTTCGCGGTATGGAGTACAATTACGATGAATACGTGGAGTGCGTATCGATCCAACTCGTCTATCCGAAGCAATCCCTAAGGAACAATATGGGCACACTACAACACTTAGGTACACGGGTAAAGAGAAGTCACTTACCGCGCGCTGCTCCTCTGGTGATTTGTTGGTGGCCACCAACTGGTCCAGGTGTCGGGATGCTTGTAACACTTGCACTGTAATAATGCTCGTGATGCGGTGAGCTGCTGAGACCTCCAATTAATACGAATGTCGAAGCGAGACTGGTGCGGTCGAGAGGTGGCGCGCGCGGCACTGCCAATCTCTCTTTCTCGAAATACCCGCATACCATGTCGTCGCAAGTACCCTCATATTCCATAAGTTTCGCTCGGACAAACTATCGGATCGATAAGCACCCGCCACAACATAGGTTAAAGAAAATATGTATATTTTTAATATTTATTTTGCTTGAACTATAACAATATCATTATACAATAGGTATATTTGATTTTGATTATTCAATTTCTCAAGTCTTCTTCATCCTAGCGTTAATTCCCAGTCGCAACCGAAGTTTTCACCTCGGAGTCAAGGGTCCGCTTTGCGGATTTGGCTCGATATTTTCCGTGAACATTGGATTGGTTTTTTGGGGGCAACAAACAACGCCATTTGCCGAGTAACGTCATGTAAGTGTCATTGTTAACTCTATATCGTTCGAATCGGATGTTGATGCGCTTTTCGAGATTATCTCTTGTTATTACAATAGTTGTCTTTATTTTATTGTAACTTCGTTTTACTGTCTGTTTCTGTTATTAGTGGTAAGCATAGTTTCCACTCTTCTATATATTATCATACTCTTTGGCCTTTCATCAAACATAGCTAAGATCACTCCCGATTACACTCTGTGGATTTTGTTCCTTATTTTGTAATTTCATTAATTATCCGCTTTTTTATCATGGTCTGCCAGAAAAAATATGTCGGTTCGAGTCCTATATAACAACCGGCGGGGGGGGGGGGGGGTTGTAAGCGTCCTTAGACCTATCCACATAGCTAGCGGCGGCCCTGTGAGGCGGATACCCGTCACACGCGACGGACAGGCGGACGCACTGCGCGGACATCCGCGACCCGCACCCGCTTAACGCAGCGAAGGCGCTAAGTATATTTGTAATCTTCTTCTTGTAATGAAATGGCATTATTTAAAAATTACTCTTATCAACTTTATGCAAGGGATCTTAGGTTCTCTGGAAACTATTTCTAAACCTATCGAACTTATCGATAAAGATAGAGTAGCCTATGTAAGAGTTTCGGCATTAAGATCTACCGTCGTTGTTGGTAACTCTAAGAAAGTTTCAAGAATTTGTTGGTCCAAAGGGAAAACTTCAAACTCCAAGGATGATACTAAAACTTCGTACCTGCAGAGGGGAAAAGCGAAAAGAAAAGATAGAGAAATGGAGAGAATTAGAGAAGACTAGACAAATATAATGCTAATCCTAAGTGAGGGTCCTTCCTAAATTGAGGCAGCCTATTATTCATTCTGGAATAAGCATTAATAGACTACTGGCCCGTTTAGAAAAATGATGGGTCATTTGAACCACCAGGTGACCTTTATAGAACGATATAAGAGCATAAAATAATAAGATTCAGCACTATGCCGTCACTTGTAAGCTGTCCAACTGAGTGCAGGTGAAGAAGAGGGGGTTGTAACCCACGATTACTTCACCATGTCGCATGATTTTTGTACGGCGTTGCGGAATAATGGATTAGAAGCAGTATTGAAATATTATGAAACTGATGCCGTACAAAATCAAATGACCAAATTTACCCTGGTAATGTCGGAAAATAAAATAAAAATTCCGACTTTGTGGCTCACCATTTTTTGTACAGCACTACGCGTTTGCTTGTTATTTTTCATGGATCTATCGATGGTAAGAATGCCGTACAAAAATATATGACCAAAATGTACTCACTCTACCTGTACTTTGTACCTGTACTCACCTGCACTCAGTTGGACAGCTTACAAGTGACGGCATAGTGCTGAATCTTATTATTTTATGTTCTTATATCGTTCTATATAGGTCGCCTGGTGGTTCAAATGACCCATCATTTTTGTACACGGGCCAGTAGTCTATAATACCTAGCAAGCAAGCTATATAAACAAGTCAATTCCTGGCTTAGAATAAAGAATTATTTATGTAGTTCATTTGCTGAAAAATGTATTGTATGATAAATTGCTGTTCAGAAAAGGCTTTAACCTGACTCAGGCTTTAGATGACGGAGGTCTATCCACGGACTTACAAAGTTAGGGTTCCTTTAGAACAATGCAGAAACTTTAGAGATAATGTTCTTGCAGCTCTAGCAACTCAGGGCGTGTCTTTGCATATGAGATCTTGGGTTCTGTTGCCAGATTAGGTTATGGTTATTCTGATTTTCTTTTAGAATATTTTCACCAAAGTATGGAAACATGCCCAGAAAACGGTAAATTACATTTATCAGATGACGTCAAAAATAAAGTAGTGAAATATATACAATAAGTACTTGTTACAATATACTTCTGCTGTGGGCAGAATATACGGGCGTCAATACCTAAGTAAAAAGTAATCTGCGTGCATTGTACGAATAAAGAACATACCGAAAATTTGCTTTTTTCTTTTTCCACGTTGTCCGTTTCGGCTTAAGCTGAAAGTTGAACATGACCTTTACGTCTACTAATAAGGTTTTATTACTGAGCTTTTATACTTAGCTTGGAATATAATGTCCTGGCTGAATAAATACATTATTTTCTTTTTACATTCAAGTCTTTTACATTAATATAGCTGCTTTGATACATAGTTAGGGCAACAACTTATACTCTACTTAGGATGTCTTTGTTAGGTCGCTTCTTGTTTGGAATAAAATATTTAGTAGATGGAAACTAGGAGTAAATAAAAATTGATTCAACAAACATTCGAATTTAAGGGACATTCATAAAATATTGCTGCCGTGTTGGTTCTATGGTATGGTTCTGGTAGAGCTGTTGTCCATCCGATACTACTGACCATGAAAAAGTGAATGGTAATCGACCGCCTTTTACGCCGAAATTATGTACATAGATAGATTATACCTTAGGAAAGAACATGGGCTATGTTTGGTCGCGATAACTGACATCCATGCGGGCGAAGCTTCGGTCAACAGTAGATACATCATAAATGTATTAAAATTTCACCAGATAATAAGACATCAAGTCATGCAAACATAAGTACGAGTACATCATGTACCTACGTCTGTATGTACATGCACCTATTGTAAAAATACTCTCCACTCAACCATAGGTACCTATAATGAAATTCATGAAAAGCTACCTCAAATGCTGTCAGAGATTTATCAAAACAAACAATAAGATTAAATTAGAATATGAATTTAACTGTCATAATGTTGATAGAGGACTTCAGGCAAGTTATGATCTCCATGGTACAGATTTATCTCAAGCTTTATGACTGTAGCATTGCGTTTTCCTTATTTGCAAATTAAATATTGAAATGTTTGTTACACAGTGTCGGAGATCATACTAATATCTCCTACAATGAATATTACTCATTTCTGTTTTATATTTGATATTTCCAGCCATTCGAGCTCATGCTGTCTTTTGTTCGTTCAAACCACAAATGAAAATACTCGCAACACCTTAGTATGTATACCTATACCATATCGCACTGGAGCTTTCGCACTTCAAACAATACCCATCATGGTTACTACTGAGCGTTCCACAAAAGCTGTCAAGTTGTAGCACACAGAGGAACTGAAATACCCTATTGTCTTGAAGAAAATTATTTGCTTACTTTACACAGGACGTTGGCCTTTCCTCGTTCCAGTTACTGTTCTTCATAGGAATGTCCTAATTAAGCGTCTGCTCTGAACTCATTAGTTAAGTGGATAGGACAGTGGTCATAATTATCATGTTTATGTTAATACCACGATACATTCTAAAAACTCCATTGCGTTAAATGCCTTCTAATCAACTTAGGGAACAATGTGGTCGATTGGATGGTTTTTTGAATGCTTATACCGTAAACTGCTTCCGTACTACAGTGGTAGTAAATAAAACTACTGTGTATGTGGTTACGAGTTCAATTTCGCATTTGCAGTGGCGAAGTATAATGTCTTAATGAGGTTTCACCATTGCCATATATTGCTTAACCAACAAGGTATTGACGAAGATCAAACACAATGCCAATTCTTACAAAGCTTGAGGTTTTCTTCTTGAGGGTCTTCAGCTTCGGTATGAGGCAGTAACCACAAAACAATTGCCAACGTTAAGGCGAGGAGTAGGTGTATTATTAATCCTAGCTGAAGTAGATCTGAGATGATGGCGAAGAACTTTCGAAATTTTCTAGCAACCTTGCATACAAAATTTCATTGTTCTGAAAGCAACAAAGATAAGTTTGAAAATCCAAACTTCGCTATACAAATCGGTTTCTTACGCACTTTCCTTAGAGAATAATAAACGTTGCATATTTAAACAGTAATAAAACCCTTTACAGGAAAACTTATTTATATTCAAATGCTTTGAAAAACGAGAAAATATCTTTTTAATATCTCATGAGAGAACGTATTTATACCTAAAGGTTCATAAGGCAATAGCATGTTAATATATTACTTCAATAAAGTTTACTTGTCAGGAAAGAAACAAGACTGGGAGGATAATAATAAGCATGTTACGTTTTTTATGAAACGAAATGTAATTGAATGGTATCCCAGACACAAACAAAATTATAATATTTAATCTTTTTACTTTAGATATCGCTTTATTCGTAACACATTCCTTTTTCTCTCAACATTTTCTTTCATCTTATTTTGTAAGGAAAATTCATAACCTCTTATTTTAGGTCTCTCAGTTCGGAACGAAAAGCAAATTAAAGTAGTAATTTTCCTTACTTCTTCTTTGTTTAACAGATACACAACTAGATTTATTACGTTTGTGTTAGTTAATAAAAAGGGGTATTTTCATTTTATATGTGTGTTTATTTCACAAGTGAAAATATAAAGATTCGATATGTCTCTCAAAAGGTTATGAATAGTACTGAACGATTGATTACGAAGCCCCTAATCATTTGTAATTTGTTACTATTCTATTGTAATCCTTATTATACCTATCAAGACTTTCATAATTATTGTTTTCCAACAATCACATCATCCTACCTCGGAACCTGAGCTCACTTTTCTACTGTTTTTGTTCTCTTCATCATCAGATTTTTTCCTACAATGTGCATATTTTAATTTTCCTATTCTTCTCTTGGATACTTTTAATTTTATTATGTATAACATCTAACGGTATTCAGCCTCCGCATTGACTAATAAACCACATAACCAACTTCGATGGCTTTCACAAATGATCATTCTACATAAATCCCTAGGAGGGTAGGGGTAGATTCAAATCGCGCATTCTGAGGTCGTTTATTTGAGCTAACCGCCAGTAATGTCCATTGAAATCGA
This sequence comes from Eilema depressum, assembly GCA_914767945.1. Taxonomy (NCBI): domain Eukaryota; kingdom Metazoa; phylum Arthropoda; class Insecta; order Lepidoptera; family Erebidae; genus Eilema; species Eilema depressum. The sequence goes on along the minus strand of OU612024.1, from coordinate 10,578,368 downwards.
CCATTTCCTTTTCAAGCCTGAGCCATACCCCTTTTTAATGGTCCTCTACATTATTGGAAAGTGTTTGTGGCTATTTGGTACTTAAGTTTGTAATTATAGCAATTATCAGTGTGGACACTGACATATTAGTTAGTTACTCTAATTTTAAATCTTACGGTTGATAAGAAAGAGGCACGCTGAGGTATTTTAGACATAATAATTGTCATGATACGAATTATTAGGTGACTGCTATAATATTCTCCTGAGAATACAATTACAACTATCGAGGCTAGGTATCTACCTCAGTTTGTAGAGTATTTTAATTTGAATATACACGAAAAATTAACCTAATAAATGCTTATAAACCAATAAAAGCATATGAGTTCAGTTTTTGATGGGACTGATACCGTAGCCATTCACACTATCTTCAGGGCATTATAATGGTCATAGTGCTCTGACGATAGTACTAGCGGCGTACATCTTGGCACATTGCAAGCACATTTTATATTTTTGCAAATATCTGTCTGCTCGTTTTTATATTTTGAATGGTTTTCGAATTTCGAATTGAGACTATTCAAATAACTGCTATTATTCAGAATTTGGGTCAATCTATATTAATTTCTTGTGCTTCCGTTAATAGCACCTGGGATTCGGTTTTCGTATTCTCTTTAATATGGATATTAAGGGGTGAGAAGCCTTTAGTAATATCAATTTATTAATTATAAGACATCTATAATGACGTGGCTACATCTAAGTTACGAAATTTCAACGTTGATTATTTTATAAAATTGTAATTTGTCTCATAATATATAATCGGTAACTTGAATATGAGTATTCATGCCTAAAGCGCAACTTATTCCTTTTGATTAATGTTTCTTGTATCAAGTATCAGTCCCTCGTTATCGCAGTATTGTCGAGTGATTCTAAAATATCAATGGAAAGTCCAAATAAAATTTTGTTAAGGATATTGCGGCTTATGAAAACGATTTATTGTCATCTTCGGTTTCTTTATTGATTTTATGTTAGCTCAAAGTAACAATGGTGAAGGAAAAATATGTTTTAAAGAAGCATGTCAAAAATTCTGGGTTTACTTTTTTACTCTAATGGCAACATAGCGTGACCTTAAAAGATAATGAATAGCTAAGCACGTAATTAGTATGCTCGACCCGTATTTTTAAGGAAAGATAACTCATGTTCATTTGGTTAGGGAACTTGTGTTAATATATTTAGTATAGGTTATACTTCTATGCCTACCACATCTGCCTTGGCAAGTGAAGTGATCAATAATAGGTTAAAATTATGAAAGATCTTACGATTTGCGCGTAGTGGGAAAGCATATTTTTTATTGAAGATTTTAGTTCGGCACCCATACCTATGCAAAAACACAAAATACAAAATTTTCGTGATTCTAGAATGATTTTCATCAAGTATAATAAAATTGATATATAATGCCCAAATTTTCAGTATATTGCAATGTATAATTTTTTGCACGTAATTAACTCATCTTACCTTAGTGACTGACGTGCTTGAGTTTTTCCAACGAACGATTTCCTTTTATTATCCAGATCACGACTACCCTAGACACACGACCTCATACAAAGGGCTCATGTATAGTGGGATACTTAACTGGATGCAAGGCTTCCCCCTCTTGCCATGATTGAGTAAACCCATAATAAGCTTATTTTTATTATGGGTGACAAGTTTATGTTTATCAAGTTATTATATTATTTTAATTATTAAATCAAAACTTATCTCAATAATAAATCCAGTTTAGGAACGCCATTTTCAAAGTCTATAGATTTTCGATTTCTTTCTACGGGTTATTGAAAGATTAAACCAAATACCTTATTTATACATTCTCTGTCGTGCGCAGAATGTGAATAAAAATATACGAGGCCACTAATTTAATTAGATATTATGTTGAATCTGATTATATACTTATTGTAGGTATTTATGATCCCAAAGACTGCAACTTCAAATTAAGATACAGCTTTTAGCGATGAACGATAAGCCACAATTGCAGGCAAATCTCTTTCTGCTGTTGAACACACATATAGATAAGCACTTACTATGAGATTGCGTGCATATGTTACGTACGAATCACACAATAGTGAGGTTTTCTTTGTGCATGCTTGTTCGCGCTGCAATTTTGTAAATCACCGACCTTATTTATGTGTTTTCACGTACCGTTGGCACAGATAAAAGGAGCGACTGCTCAACCGTACTCCGCTTATGCAAAGTGTAGAAATCTCGTTTTTTATACGTCAGCCTCAATGCAGCTCCCAAGCTAAGTGAGGTTATACGTAATAAAGACACAGAAATACAGAGGACCTTTTAATTAATTAAAGTAGGCATTTGTGCCGCATAACAAAGTTAGATTTCATTCTTGTAGCTTTAGATTTATTACGATTCTGTGAAAAGTTGCGAATAGTTAATTTCAGATAAAATGTTTATCTGTTCCGTACCTTCAGGTACCGTAGCTTTTTAATTTGTTTGCCTTAATAATGTAACGTAATTTTATTTTCAAATGAAATGGTTTAATTAAATTTAGGAATTAATGGGAATACGAATGTTTTTGTAATTACAGTATATTATGTTCGTTTTATGTTTCTAACTATCTGGTAGTTTACGATAATTTGAAATTAATTAGGTATGTAATGTACCATAGGCAAAGGGAACCTTGAACTTTCATTGTAAGTACTTATCTATAAGTCTAGTAAAGTGAAAACTTAAAAGTGAAATATTTGCTGATATGGTAGTTAAGTAAGAGGTTAAAATATTTGCTTGCCATCGTATAAGAAAGGATTACATGCCACTGGCTCCATAGCCTGGGACGCTGAAGGCATAAGAAGTGAAAGAGTAAAAACCAGAACTCAACGCTAAAAAGATGATGATGGTGAACCAGTTCTTTAATATACGGGTACACATCATCACTTACCAGAACATTAGCATTTTCATTAACCACAGAAACTGGTTATTATGATATGCGCAAAAAATATGACCTATTAAAACTTGAAGTATTAACCAGCTTGTAGGGTAGGTAACAAAATTATACATATTTATATCAAAAGATATGGGGACAGTGATATACCTAACTTACGGTATAGTTACGGCAGGAACGTAAGAACGTAACTGAAGTTTAAGTAAGGCCCAATGAGTGACCCTTTTGATTTTTGGTAACAAATATTTGCCGGTGTAAGTTGAGTACAGTGAAATAACCACTAGAATAGAAACTGTATAATATTAAGGTAAGTACATACATGTAAATTTGAATTTCAGTTGTATACCTGCCGTAACTAGAACGTAGAGCATCTCGAGCTCGTTATTGCTCTGCTAGCGCGCACTCAAATCAGCATTCTTCTTCACAGTTCATAGCATAAATTCTAGTGTACACTTGCGCCAAAAGTTTGAATAAGTATATAATTATGATACAACGCAAACTCAGCGTTCTAGTAATAAGAAAGTAGTATCTTGGAGCTTTGTACAAAATATGTTGTATCTTTATGCTTGAAGTATGACATACATTGATAAATGCGACAACTGTACTTATTACAAAATCTTTAAAATGGATAGGTATGTAATTTTATTCCCAATACCTACCCCTATTCTCGCGGAAACAGTATCTGATTACTATCATAAAAAATAATGAGTAATATTCTCTTAAATGACTTCATAGTAATCTAGGGTTCATTCACTGGTTCGTGACTTTGTAAGTTACTTCTTACTTTTATATTAATACCATTTCTACCACTAAAACATTCATTCCTACACTAAAACTTCCAGACCAAACGACCCCAAATGGAGCTATGTTCGATTTACTACGACATAAAGCCGTCTGTATCAGATAGATTCGTGTGAATGGTTCTTTGATTTTGTAATGGCGTCCAATCAAGGATTATTCATAACATAGCGCTACGAGTAGCATTTAAATACCATCTTACACAGATGAATAAAACAGCCCCCACATACATTCCGTTGCCTTACTTCCTGGCTTTTATCCTTCTTATAGAAGACCCATTCATTACCAACGTCTATACCGGCTTGGAAATTAATACTTTTAAACGGCAATGAGTTTTACATATGTAATCCAATCATTAAACAGAGCACAGATTAAAATAATTACAACGTTATATGCTGAACTAAATTAAGTTAAATGTAGTGGGTCACTTGTTCTAGATATTTCATATAAGTAAGTGCCCATTTAGTTAATCACAAAATTGGTATTGTTAGACTTCGCTTTGATTGGTTTTACTCTATAAAGTCTTAAGATGAAATGTATATTATTTTCTCACGATGTTAAATGATGTTATATTGAATGTATATCATTAAGCTATACAAGCATTACATAATAAAATACTATAGGTACCTAACAAATTGCAAGAGTGGAACTAATAATTGGGGTTTACAATTATACCTCAATTACATAGTTCGGCCACAATAAGCTTGTTAGGTTCTACTGGATATAAATGGCCTAACATTAAGTAATGGTAGGTATATTACATATCATGAGACTTTCGAACGTTAAAAGCTGTATTTGGGCACAGAAGAGTCAAAAACAGTCATCCTAATGACCTGATCGAGTGTCTAATGGCATGGGCCTAGTTATGCTAGTACCCGCAAAAGGACTAGCGTAGCATATATAATATAATATATATATATATATCACAATATAATATAAGACATGTGATATTATATATATATATATAATATCACATGTCTTCTGGTAAAATTTACGTTAACTTGACCACTAATACTAATATTAAACAGGCATCTGGTCATATACCTATTACATCCAGGTATAATATTCCATATTGATGAAGTCAACCCTTTGACCTTACCCGACCGGCAAACGACCTGAAACGTGAACATCAGTGTTCCGATTACACATACCTACATAATATTCAGGTAGCCACCGTCGGAGCATCTTACCTATTTCACTCACAAAATTGTCTGTATTTTCCCCTGTCATTTGAGTCGTTGAGATATTAAAATACTAAGTAACATTTCGTTTGAATTTCAGCCGGTGGGAATATATCGTGGGAAGTACGAGTGGGCTAATGAAAATAGTCCAGTGGGAGGAGATTGCTCGCTGTGGGTAAGGGCTGCCACGCTACAGCTCGATGATGGCCAGTGGCAGTGCCAAGTCACTGCTAGCAACTATGATGTGCAGGTAATTTTTAATTATGGGCATTATATAAAATTATATACATCAGGTTACCTTTTAATAGGGTCGGCAGCACGAGTGTGATTCCCCTGGTGTTGCATAAGTCTAGGCTTCGGTAAACACTTCCCATAAGGTGGGCCGTGTGTCTGTCTGTCACTCAAGTGGCACAAAAAAAAAGTATCTCCCATTTTCATCTTTTCTTTTTAATTTTACTGAGGTTGCGAGTTTAACGTTCTTAGCAAACCGTTGTCTCGCCAAGAAACACTGGAAAAGAAACAAAACCCCATCTATAAAATCTACTTAGGTACAGTGTTGTTCCGAGGAAGGGTATAATTTATATCTCAAAAGAAAATATATGGAGCAATACAAAATACGAATACGTACCAAGAAAACATCCAGCTCAATGTAGTGAAATAGGTCAAGCAAAATTGAACTCCTTCCTATCGCACAATTTCAATATGCTTATCAGATTACTAAGTAAATAACAACATAAGATCTACAATTAAGCCATATACCCCAGACGTGACCTTTAACTTCTGAGAAAACATCGGGTTACATTTTGTTAGTAATAATCCATATACCCTAAGTACTATTTATTATACTTGTTATAGGATGCGCTATCAAGTCCCCCTGCAGCCTTAGCAGTCCGAGTACCACCTCAATCGCCACGGATCTTATTTAATGGATCCCACGTTATGCCTGGACAGAACATTACGGTGCCAGCTGGCAACAGGGCTACTGTTGTCTGCGAGGCTAGATATGGCAATCCACCAGCATACATCGAATGGTATTTAGGTAAGTTATTAGGATTTTACTGTTTATGTTTTCTGTTATAGAACTTAGTTTTTATTTTAAAACTAGCTGTTGCCCGCGGCTCCGCCCGCGTGGATGTCGTTTATCGCGTGGTGTTGTAAATAGTGCTGAAAGTTGAGCGTTGAACGCTGGTTAGACATTGTACTCGCCTCTCTATTCGACTCGAGGAGGTAGGTACACCACGGTATATTCGTCCTAATGGAGCAGTCCGACTGGGGAAGTATCTCCGCCCTACAGAAGGCCGCGGCTTAATAACCTCGTGTTGTTTCCGACGGTGATTAGGGTAGCCAAAGCTCACTGGAGAGTAGCTTGTGCTTTGTGCTATCAGTGGGAAAACCAAAGGCTTTGTCCTACTTATCTTTTGCGCTGACGGCACAGATTCTCTAAGTTCTTACAGGGTAGGCAGCACGAGTGTGACTCCCCTGGTGTTGCACTCACCCATAGGCCACGGTAACCACTTACCATCAAGTGGGCCGTGTGCTTGTCTACCACCTAAGTGGTATAAAAAAAAATTTCTACCTGCATTATTTACTCGAATCTCTACTCCCCATACCTTTGCCCTTCCCCCACCCTCTCCCCTACTCCTTCCCCTTCCCCGTTGTATCTCTTGTCTACTCCACTATATCCCTCACCACGCTCTAATCCAGGAATGGCGAACCAATGGCACGCGTGCCAAAGGCGGCACGCGGCACAATTTTTTGGGCACGCCAGCAGTGCCACCACAAAGTACCTAGGTATTTAGATGCGCCCGTGTTATACGATAGCCACAAAAAAGGTTCGCCATCCCTGCTCTTAGTTCTTACAGGGTAGGCAGCACAAGTGTGACTCCCTTGGTGTTGCACTCACCCATAGGCCAAGGTAACCACTTACCATCAGGAGGGCCGCGTGCTTGTTTGCGACCTCATGACTACAGTACGACTCCCGACTATAGTATGGGGTACTTCAAGAAGGGCGAGTGTGACGCCCCTGGTATTGCATACGTTCATAGGGCACAGTAACCACTTTCCATCAGGTGGGCTGTGTGCTTGTCTGTCACCTAAGTGATATAAAAAAATGTTCTACCTGCATAATATCTACTCGACTTCCCCCACCCTCTCCCCTACTCCTTCGCTTCCCCGTTGTATCTCTTGTCTACTCCACTATATCCTTCACCTGTTCATCAAGCTCTAAGTAATCTGTCTGTTATCTTTGTGTGGAAAACGTAACGATTTTGTAACTGATCTTAAGATAGTACCGACATCTATTTCATAACTGACAAAATTAGATAATTGAAAAGAAAAACGATTAAAAATGTTTATATACGTCCAGTTGGAACGAAACCATAGTAAGTTCAAAACCGCGTTAACGCCATCTAGTTACGCAGGTGGAAATAAATTCATTGCAAAAAAATTATAATTTCATGATGAAAATCGCATTTGTTTACACAACTGTAAATGTAAATTAAAGTCTATTTATTTACATACTTGCTCGGATGTAATAAGATATAAAATTTCATCCATAAGAATAAAAAAGCGCCATCTATATTTCCGCTCATATTCCGTATAATATCAATATTGTTCACAACTCTGGTTCTACTCAACCGATTGCGATCAAACAAACGTAAGATTTTAAGTCTGACCAAGCCCTATCTAACAAAAAAAACCGCATCAAAATCCGTCCAGTAGTTTTTGCGTCCATCGCGGACAAACAGACAAACAGACAAACAGACAAACAGACAGGAAATTCAAAAAAAATATTTTCGTGTTCAGTATCGATAATATAACATAACCTAAGTATTTTTTTTTAAATATCTCCAATGTACAGACACGACCACTTTACAATTATATAATAGTATATAGATTTGCGGATTGAAATAAAATTATTTTTTCGGATTCTATCGCGATATATACTCGTACTTACTTATTTACTTTTAGCCCGACTTTTAAAAGTAAATCATAACAAATAGGTATATAGCTATGGAATCCGTTGAAAAGTAGTTTTATTTCAATGAGTGAGGTTCGCGTTAGCTTCAGACAGTATCATTTGCAAAATGGTTTATATATTAAATATGCACGCTTTATCTTTAGCATATTTAACTTTTAACATGGTCAACACATTGTTTTCCTACTTATTTTTACTGATACCTAGAAGTAAGAAATAATATGTGAATTTTATAAATCACAGCTAGAAATAAAGACTTAAACAGTCTTGAGACACGTATACAATTTATTCATTTAAAATTAAAATTTATTTATTCTGTGCTTGAGACGTTTTCTGGACAGATTACTTTGCCTAGAACAAATATGCCAGTTCTAATTAATGTACATAGGAAGAAATCAATAGTTGGTACTATTCCATTTTCATCTATTACCTCAGGTGAATTTTTTAAGTAGATATAGAGAGTATGAAAAAATCATGGCACTCAATTTAATGACTATCGAATTTAATTGAACCACTAATCAACCGATATACATTAATACTTAATTGTCTGGTATGCATTACAGTACCTCTTTCTCTTTCTTTTGGATAAATGTATTTTAATACGCAAATTTTATCGGACGAATTAAATAGTCAATTAATGCATTACTTACAGTCTCACTAAACTTAAGTGCTTCTTAGTTCTTTCAATAATTATATGACTTTAAAGGAAAAAAGTGACTGCATTCTTATGCACCTTTTTTCTTTCGCATAGGTGAAATGATTAAATTTCAAATAGCATTATATTAAGGTCTGATTACAAATTCATCATCACGCGTGTGCGGTATGTAGTGTAATTTAGAACCTCAAAATTGGCCCACAAATGAGGTGCTATTCGATTTATGAAATCAGGTGGTTATGATGAATATGAAAAAGTTTATTAGGGTTTATTGATTCTGATTTTATTGTATAGACAGTCGTTATATATAGATAAAGTAAAGTGTGAGAGAGTTCCATTATATATTACACAGGCTTTATAATCCAAATTCTGAACATTACGCGTTTAATATGGGACCTATGGGACGCCAACTGACGAACATAAATCTCTCCCAAAGGACGTCATTGTTTTTTATTTTGGCGGATAACTTTGACTTCTACCAAATACCTAATGTCTCATACTATTATGGACGTTATGCCAAATATCGTTACTTGAATGCAAAAATTGAGGCTTTGTATTTCAGTTTTATGTAGAATTTGGTTCTCGTTTTGGTGATAAAATCCAATAATATACCCAGAACAGAAATTCTCCAGATCGATCAAACCTTTGTTCGTAACGTGTGTAGTTAACACCGATCAAATGATTCTCTGCGCTGTCATCTGGCTCACGTGATTTACCCTTTGATGAATTTAATTTCTTTTTTTTTTTCAGAAAAGGAACGCCTGACAGCCTGGAGCCAAACAAACGTATCGGAAGTGGAACGGCCGAGGGTATGGGCTGCGCGATCTGTGCTAGAGCTTGGAGCTACTAGATCTGCTCATGGAAGACAGCTGGCATGCCGCGCTCATCATCCTTCGTACCCATCACCTTACTACCGAGACTCTTACACCATGCTCGATGTTACATGTAAGTTTCAAAATATTTTAAAAGTTTCAGGAGAATTTTGAATGCTTTCAGATATATTTTATTGAAGCTTTGGTAGGACAAGGTTTCCCTGATAGTGTTAAATGAAATGTTCTTGAATTTCGACGTTGAACATACTCGTATATGAGTTGAATTCAGCGACTATACAACCAAAACTATAAAAAGGAGTTTTAGTATCTCCCCTCACTAAGTGGAGACGCTAGTACTAGAAAATCCTTGCGTCCCCCCCAGGGGAACCAGCTAGGGGAGAGGTCAGTCCGAAACCCAATAGACACCTATTCTTTCATATTTTACGAACAAAAAGTTGGTTGTATGGTCGTTGGTTGAATTTAAATAAAACTGCGTTAGCACATTTTACACAATGATTTTTATTTTAAGCAACGTGAAAACTCGATCCAACCTATAAATCGGCAATCGCAACCTTAAAAGCTATTCAAAACTTCCATATAGATTAAAGAGTCTATTTTTCATTTACCCTATGGAGTAGAATAGCATAAACATTTATTTTGATTTTGCTCGGTGCATTTACTTGCAAGTTAGAAAGCAATCAATTAACATAGACTACAAAAGCATCGCTAGGGAATGCTAGCAACGCTGCTTTGTAGTACAAAAAGGAATGAAGGCAGTATTATTGTATAAATATGGTTCAACGTACAGAAGATAATGGATTTTACTTTGTATTGCAGTTTACTAGTCGTAGCTTGCACGTTAGATTGGTTGGTATGTAAGGCTTTTAATTAAGAATTGTGATTTATTTGCTATATTACTTTTACGAAAGCAGTTTTGCATTATAAGAACTTGAAATTGACTAGAAATCGATCGATCTGGTTGATAAGCATTACTGAGTTTGAACTAAATTCATTCAGTATTCTGGTCAGTTTTATATCTTCATCTCATTATTTCGACTTCGTCGATTACGTCGTTTGGCTCGGCTCGAGGATGGAAACATTTTGTAAATAATTACTCATCTGGTACTAATTGGCTTTTACTTCGATTGAAGATGGTGGGTGTTTATTTCATTGTCTTTTGTTGGTATGATGCCATAGCCCACCGCATACGACTCCAACGCATGCAGCACATACAGCGTAGTTACCCATTACTTGTTAAAAAAATATACGAATAAAGGGGACCATTGAGAAGCTGCAATGAACTACGCGCAATCTGCTGCGTGCGTCGAAAGTTGTCGTATGCAGTCGACGGTAACAGAAAATAGCTTGATAGACTAAACTTAACTCTTTCATCTGAAAATGAGTTGCCAATAAAGACACTTAACGTATTAAAGACTTTTTATTCTTAGATCACTAAGTGCCATAAAAATAAAAGGCCCATCTTATGGGAAGTGGTTACCTTGGTTTATAGACGAGTATAGTACCAGGGACGTTACACTCTTGTTTCCAACCCTATAGAAACCTTCTAGTGCCCTTCTTGAAAAACACCATACTGTATTCGCTTGGAAAAAATCTACAGTGCAGCATCTACATATGCGTAGGATGACGTTCCTTTCATACCTGACTGTGCGTACTGTTTCTGGTCGTAATGTGTGAGGATTTTCAATCAATAATTAGATAGAAGAACCGTAGCCTTTTAGATATAAGTATATTGTGGTGAATCACTTACCTTTTACCAATTATATAATTACCTACTTGTGATCCTTTGCAACAAAGTTACGAATTTTAGAGAATTATTTTGGGATAAGCAAGACAAAACTTACTTAATCTGTATTCCATTTCAGTTGTTCCAGTAGTATCCATCGTCGGTGGAGACGCCAGTATCCTAGCTAATCTAGAAGAAGGTTCCAGTGCCCTAACCCTTGAGTGCAAAGCTGACGGCAACCCCAGCCCGTATGTGTGGTGGACCAAAAACGGACAAGTCATCCCTAGTAACGGCGCTAAACTTATACTAGCTCCAGTAACAAGGAATCATTCTGGTAAGAACTTAATTGCTGTATAAGTTCATTCTATGATCAATTTAAAGTATATATAGGCACAATATAAATATCTCTTTTTCAACTCTACATGACATCATAACTTACTGAGGGGAGACTTCAGACCGAAAGGAAAACTATAAAAAGGAGTTTTAGTATCTCCCCTCACTAAGTGGAGACGCTAGTACTAGAAAATCCTTGCGTCCCCCCCAGGGGAACCAGCTAGGGAAGAGGTCAGTCCGAAACCGTAGGTACCACTTTTTCAGCAAAAATACGAGGTTAAAAATAATAAGAAGTTTGATAGCCACTTCTTTTATTACCATTGGTAACTAATGTAACCAGAGCTGAATTGAACTACATAATATTCACGATACTAGCTTTTGCCCGCGGCTCTACCCGCGTGGATGTCGGTTATCGCGACCAAACATAGCCTATGTCCTTTCTCAAGGTCTAATCTACCCCTGTACCAAATTTCAACAAAATCGGTTAAGTGGTTTGAGCGTGAAAGCGTAACAGACAGACAGAGTTACTTTCGCATTTATAATAATATTAATATGGAAGTATGGATTATAGAAAATCATTGAAGAAAATACTATACCTATATTTACAGTTTGACAAATTTTAGTAATTCAAAAATCTTTTTATATTTCCTTCGCTGTCTAGCCCATTTAACTTCTATTATACTGATTGGACAAATCAGAATTTGTGTCATAATAACTAATGCTTTTTTATTATTTAACTGCATGCACAGTAAATGTGTAAAGGAGGATTTAACATAATATCCCAACTATTTTTATCTTTCAGGCATCTACGGTTGCCAAGCGAGAAATTCCTTGGGTACTTCGGATTCAGTCAAGATCGAAATTGATATCAAGTGTAAGTATCTTCACCTTGTTTTTAATTTACTGTGTCTTATTTATCTTTCACATTAAACAAAGTATAATCCGATGAATATCTGATAAATAAAGTTTGTTACGCGTAACAAAAAATGTAATTCACTTAGATCAAATTGTAGTTGTGGTTACTAGGTACATTTAACGGCCGAAATTTATTCAAGTTAACGTTTCATCAAACAATTAGGTATGTGCGTGCACATGTTTGCAATATGGAGTCGTTCGATAAATTCTAAAACTGCCAACGCAAAAGATAATCTCAATCAAGTGTGATATGCCACATAATAGACTGCACGTGGCAAATATTAATCTGCCGATAAATTACCATGCAAGCTACATTGCCGTGAACGCTACATTGCTCAATATTTCACTTTGACTGAAGTCATGTCAAACAAAATTTATAGTGCACGAATAATGCGGGGATTCAAATAGACAGGCTGCAAGCTGCTACTATATCGAGTGTTGGAGATTGGATTATCACTCGGGAATTCGGATGATTTACAGAAATCCCGAATCTACGTGCACTTTGTATCTGTTCATTATACGTTTGTAAAATATCAGGATGTTCTAGTGTTGGATTTTTATTATTTTTATAGGATCACTCAATTTTATTTACTACTAGCCGACCCGCCCTGGCTTCGCCCGCGGCACATTTTGAAGTCCCGTATCACCCCTTTCAGTCATTTGGCCCGCAAAGTACGGAAATCTGCCGGATTTGTTGACATTTACGATTATTGCTCCGCGTAATTTTTCTCTCATACTTCAAGGAAATTCTAAAGAACTAGCGAAATTGGTTTAGCTGTTCTTCAGATTTGCGCTAAGCAACACTTTCAGTGATTAATTTTTATATAATAGAAGACTAATATTACTATTCTAATTTTGATTTTGGCAGATCCTCCACGAGTGACCTGGGTGGGTCCTGATACTGTGGTCGAAGCGAACTTATTCTCACAAGTGACTCTAGAGTGCAGGGCCGAGGGTAACCCACCACCTTCCTACCGGTGGTACCACAAGTAAGTACTTTTATATTTTTACATAGAATTACCTATGCCTACGTTCAATTTACGTTTTAATTAAATGTTTGAGTTCCTCAAAAAAATTCCTAGACATATTATTAGTTTCAACTACTATAATAGTACATTATGGTACAAGTGAGCAACGTTGGTGATTACCGCCGAGGCGCCATTGAGACCCGAGCCGCCAGGCGAGGGTCTTAAGACAGCCGAGGACGGTAATCATCATGCTCACACGTGCCATACGACGTTTTACAACACACTTGCGAATAAAATAATACTACAAATACTAAATAAACAATACTACAAATTAATTCGTTTTCCTATGCGCGCGCATTTAACAATGGCGGTCGACCATATTTAAAAAAAAATGAGGTTTGAACTTAACTTTTTTTTACTCTGTTTTTTTTTTCTGTACTTAGAGAAAAAAAAAAGTTAAATTTGAGCGAAAATTTTGTTTATTACACAAGTAAGAAGTTGAAATTATTTATTTAAATACGAAAATGCATCAAATGACCATACAATAGGCGTATTAATTTATTCGTACTATTAAACACGTTATTTTTTGTATCAAAACTTTTTTAAGAACATAGACAATTATAGACACTTCCTATAAAATTTAAAAAAGAATCTATAACTCACTTTTGTGAATAATAGTAATGAAAAAGTCACAGTTTTATAATAGGTGTCATTCCGTGCTTAATTGCGGTAAAATAATATCACTGTTATGAGCAGGTGTGTTGTAAATATTATTTTGATGTGGACTTTATGAATCTTCTTGTGTTCATAGCCCTGCATCGTCAGCTCGCATCAACGCTTTACAAGATGATGCCTATCCAATTTCAACGACACCGCAGTTGCAGCTACACAACGTTTCATATGACCAACATGGCCGGTATACTTGCGTTGCAACCAACCAGATTGGCTTGGAAGACAGGTGGGTACCGATTAAATGGTGAAATAAGGAATGAAGGCTTGTGTGAAAGGCCGTCAGTTTTTAAGGAGCATGAATGTTACCTGGTTAGAAATAAATGTTCCGGCAGGCAGGAGATCCGACATTTTACAAAATTTCATCCTTAAGAATGTGGATTAGGGATAGATAATTGTCATGGAAACATTTTGCTTTAGGAGTAAGAAGAGTGAAATTCAATTTCCCAAATTCCTTTATGTTACATTTACTATAGTAGCGTGCCGCTATGATGGCCGTTTTACACGACGTGCGCTTAATATTGGACAACGAACTATAACATGAAAAGTAAAGAAAAATATTAAGAGACTGGCATAGAAGAAAATAAACTTCATATAGGTACTAAAAAAGAGAAAACGAGCAAAACCAGCCGTATCAAAACGGCCATCATATCGTGCCACAACTATAGTGGACTAGTAGGTGGCGCTGTAATCAAATTATAGAATTATTATTTTTTACGTGATTTTTTCTTAAGTGAAGACGAAACCTATATAGCTGCGACTAGGACAGTATATTTAGTGTATCAATTACAATAGACTTAAGAGTTTAAAATGACCGTGTGTAACGGTTTCCAGGAGTCACCAATCCGAGGCGGTGACGCTGAACGTGCTGGGCCCGCCGGTGGGCGCGGAGAAGAGCGCGGCGCACGCGTGGAGCGGCGGCGAGGCGCGCGTGGGCGCCAGCGTGTGCGCCGACCCGCCGCCGCGCCGCGCCGCCTGGCTGTGGGGCAGCCTGCGCCTCGACGTGCCGCAGACCATCGGTGAGCTCATCTACCAGCCATCTACTTCTAATTATATGTATTTGAAGCGTCCGTAGCTTAGTGTTTAAGGAGTCGGCCTTGCATTCGAAAGGTCCCAGGTTCTTGGCCATTACACGACGTGAACCCGCTCCTAACACAAGAAATTTAGCTTAGCTGAGGCGTTAGAGAGAATATTAGTAATTTCGGTTGCTAATATTCTTTAACAAAAAAATAGATCTACTGCCCCATATAAGTAAGAAAATTGTGAAATCGTGCCAACATCCACTAACTAGCCGGTTCATTAATCGTTATGGTATTAAAAATATTATAAATTTTCAATCAATCTCAAACATGGAAGTAGTAACCTACCATTTTACAACGTTGGTGTTGCGTGAACGACTTGTGTCGCTAATTTCATCCGGCTCGAAGGACCACTTTGTTCGTACAATGGTAACTGTACAATGAATACATTCAATAAAATACACTGTTAAGTAGGTATAATTCTGGTTTATTGGTTTAATTGTCAAAATGGTATAATATTTATGATAATGAGCCAACCAACTGATAAAATAGCGCGTGTTGACGAAAACCACTGACCAAGCACAATATGATTGCAATGCTCGTGTATTTCATAATACAATATCCTCTTTATCCAAATTATCGAAATAAACGATTATGATGAAACTTAACACCTTCATTGTATGGTCACCAGGTCGTTACCACAGTATGGAGCCCGCGACAGACGGCGGCTGCTACCGCTACACTCTTCTGATCTCCAACACGCAGATCGCGGACGCTCGCGACTACGTGCTGCACGTAGAGAACGAGAGAGGCGTCTCTTCGCATGCCGTCTCTCTCACTGTACATGGTGAGTTACCAGCTTTTTTTATCTGTCACTAGCTGACCCCGCGAACTTCGTACCGCCTAACAGTCAATTCTTTTTTTTTTTTTTTTTCAATTTTTCTCTCCGTAAGAACCATCCCCGTACTTTAAGGAATGTTCTAAAAAAAGAATTAGCGAAATCGGTCCAGCCGTTCTCGCGTGATGGCGTGACCAAGGGAAATAGGGATTCATTTTTAACCGATTTCAAAAAAGGAGGAGGTTCTCAATTCGGATGTTTATATATATATTTTTTTATATATAGAGATAGACGTTTTATTAGGTTATTCTTGCTACAATAGTTACCACCATGTAACTTAGATAGGTTCACGTATGTCATGAGTGGGATGAGGGACTTTTTCGACGCCATAAAATATCCTCAAAAGTACGTGGGAGTCAACTGGGTATATTTTATTAACTCCTTTACTTACGCCTTCGGGTATAAGGCGCAAATTTGTACTTCCTGAGGAATTTGTCAGATGGTATAAATTTAAAAAAAAATATCAGACATAATCATTATTTTCAAATGCATGAATCTACGAAACAATTTTATTATTATTTCACTGATGTAAGCATGAAGCATGATAATCACGTAGCCGATCGTATACGACAACTGCCGACGCACGCAACACATGGGCGTAATTCATTGCGGCTTTTCAATGGTCTCCTTTATCTGTATCGGAGTTTAACAAGTAATGGGTACGCTGTATCTGCCGCATGCGTCTGTCGTTGTCGTATGCGGTCGGCTTCGGAATCATACCTTTAGTGCATCTGTAAAATTATTTTGATATAACTTTTCTTATACTTAGCGCAAAAGTAGTTAAATATTTAGATACTCATATCAAAAACTTTTCTATAATTGGAGAGATTCCGATAGTAAAATTTTAAAAAAATGATATAACAGAATTCAATGAAAAAAAGAGCTTTTTCTTGACAAATGTTTTTACTTTAATAATTTCTCTAGTATTAAAACAAACACTAAACTTAAAGTAAATGATTTATTTCCAAAACTGTGACGTAGTTGAACATTTCATGGAAGTTTCCACAAAGCTTACTGTTTTGACACTTACTAAAAATAAACTTAGTAATTTAACTTGAAAGCCGTTTATAGGTTTGTCAAAATTTATATGATAGCTAAATTTCATTAATATTGTAATATCATTTATCTCAGATCTAAAATTGCAATACATTCCTAAAATTCACTTCACACATAGGATTTATACATTAAATCAAAATATTAATACTACTTACTCTAGGACCCGAATCTAGGACCTGTATAATATCAAGAACCCTTTTAATAGTCACATTGCCCTGAGCATAAAAAATATTCGAATTCGTAATCGGTATCGATAGAACGTAATTAGGTATCGAGAGAACGGAACATTTTGATTGGCCGCCTGCCTACACTGTGAACCTGTGTGTGTACGAAACCAACCAATCGCAATACTCCTTTCCCTCGATACGTTTACGTTACGAATTTGAATATTTTCGTGCTTTCTTAACCTTCCTAATGTTTTGATGTCATGTTACGTTAGTTCTGATTCATCATAGTCATGAATTATTCTAACCCTTAACCTCCTGCTTGTGTATGTTAATGTGTAATGTGCATGTTTATAACTTTATCATAATTTTGTTCACGCAGATAATTTTTCGCTAACAGAAACAGCGCACGTGGCGCCACTGATAGCCGCGGCGTTAGTCATCGCCGCGCTGCTTGTCATCGTACTCTGTCTTATTATTAGGTGTCGACGGAGGAGAGGTGAGCTACTTAACTAAACTTGATTAATAATCGAAAATCCACTTGCAGAGATCATTTAATTGTAATGAGCTTGTAGCTCTGCAAGTAATTTTTTAATTGTTTGATTTAAAGTAACACCTACTTGGTTTAGAACTAACTAAAACTGAAATTGTATTTTTGTTTACAGAAAGCGTGGAATATAAGACTGATGATTTAGACAGGTAATATTATTATTTTAAATGAAAATTTAAGCTATTTATTATGAAGAGATAGAGAATCGACCTCGGGCGGGACTGTAAGGCCTGAGGTCGATTCTCTTTTCTCTTTCTAATCGATTTGAATATTATTTTTACTGAATTTACCTACTCAATATTGTATGTGTTGAATTTATTTAATATTCCAATTTATTTGAAAATTATTTTGGTGTTATTCTCGGTTGCGTCCGAGGTTGTCCTCTTGGAGCCTGGAACGCACTTCTTCCATCTCTTTCTGTTGTTTTCACTTCCGACTCCTGTCTGGCTTCAGTGGCTTCCCAATTCTGAAAAAAAATCTGCGTTAGAGTCTCATCCGTCCATCAATGCACCTGTAGTTGAGGTCCACTTGATCCCGTAGGAAATTTTGGGGCCGATACACTCTTTAACAATTAATCATAATAATGTGCAATTAAAGTTTAGACATGTTATTTAACAAAATTATTATTAATTATTGACTGCCTCCGTGGCGTAGCGGTAGTGACGGCCGCTACGCAGGAGGCGCGGG
The DNA here is from genome assembly GCA_914767945.1 of Eilema depressum. Taxonomy (NCBI): domain Eukaryota; kingdom Metazoa; phylum Arthropoda; class Insecta; order Lepidoptera; family Erebidae; genus Eilema; species Eilema depressum. Next base: position 10,559,962 of record OU612024.1, on the reverse strand, counting down.
TTCGATCCCCGCTCAGTGCAAATATTTGTGTTCATGAAATATGGGTATTTGCATTGGTCTGGCCGTGCCTCGGAGAGCACGTTAAGCCGTCGGTCCCGGTTGCCATAAGAACATCTATGGCAGTCGTTACGGGTAGTTGGAGCCCAAAAAAAATCCAAAAACAACGGTCTAGCTGCAAAGCTTCGATATCGCCTAATGTTATCATTGGGCTTTGGAGGTCAGATGGCAATCGCTTCACGAAAAAATATCGAGGTCTAGCCAAATCTGTAGTTAAGACTAAAGCGGACCCCAGACTCCGAGCTGAAAAGCTTCGGATGCGACTGGGAATTAACGCTAGGATGAGAGAGAGATTTAACATAATTATTAAATTCGCAGTGAAAAAGCCGCGTTACCAGCGGACGCAGTATACACGCCGCGCGATACGATTCGCGCGCCTATAACCGCCGCGATGGGCGCGAGCGTCGCGGGCGTCGCGGGCGGCGCGGGCGGCGCGAACCCTCACGCGGGCGCGCGCTACTCGCCCGCCGCGCTGCAGGTGCGACGCGCCGCCGTCGTGCTGCAGCCCCCCACCACCGTGTGACACAGCACAGGTGTGACGCACGCACTTACTAACTCATGCTTCACCACTCACCACTGCTTCATAGCCGCGTCCACACCGACCGAGCATGGCTCGCGAACCAGCCTCGCGAGCCAATGCCTTGGTCGGTGTGGACGCGGCATCATTGGCTGACTAAAATCAATTAATTTTATTGATTGTGATCATACTTAGGTCCATATTTTAGAATGGTACACAGTTCTGAATCTTGATTTATTTGAAGACGGATTGTATAGAATAGACAATCTATTAAATCAGTCTTAGTATGGGGGCGGAGACATATCTCTTCGCTTCTCGTCGACCAATGAAGTTGATGAGATATGTCTACATCATGACGTTTTGGTCTCGTGACACCTTTTGTCAACGATTTCATCGGTCAAGAGATGTCTCGAATTTATCGATATGCTGAGGTTGCTGTCTTCATATAAATCAAGATTCAAGACTGAGTGTCGTTCTAGAATACGGGCTTTAATGTAACAACTATTATACCCTAAAAATAAAAAGTAAATAATGTAATTTGGTATCTCAAGCTTACAGTAACTCTCATGTTTCATGATGGCCAAAGCCTACGCTACACTTGACGGAAGTTCAGCCGCAGATCTTTCGCATTGGAATACATTAAGATAGGAAAAAGTGGCGACCAAAACGCGATTTGAACCCACTAGAACCCACTAACACCGTACTAGGTACCTTACTATTACTTTATGCGGCTTCACTCGATAGTTCTAAACATTCCACCTTTATAGTCTTTGAGTTGACAGCCTCCGTGGCGTAGCGGTAGTGAACGCGGCCGCTACGCAGGAGGCGCGGGTTCGATCCCCGCTCAATGCAAATATTTGTGTTCATGAAATATGGGTATTTGCATTGGTCTGGTCGTGCCTCGGAGAGCACGTTAAGCCGTCGGTCCCGGTTGCCATAAGAACATCTATGGTAGTCGTTACGGGTAGTTGGAGCCCTAAAAAATCCAAAAAAAAACAACTGTCTAGCTGCAAAGCTTCGATATCGCCTAATGTTATCATTGGGCTGTGGAGGTCAGATGGCAATCGCTTCACGAAAAAATATCGAGGTCTAGCCAAATCTGTAGTTAAGACTGGTAAAGCGGACACCAGACTCCGAGCTGAAAAGCTTCGGATGCAACTGGGAATAAACGCTAGGATGAGGAGAGGAGTCTTTCAGTCTGAGCGGTAAATTTTGTTTGCGAAATGTGTGGTGGTTCTGCAAAACCTGCCGGGGATTTGCAGGCGTGGGTATTTGTATACTTGTTTTGATGGGTGAAATGTAATTAGCTGTCATCTCATCATTCATCACCGTGACTATCGATAGGGTTTGGATTTAGACGCTGATAACAATTCACTAATTCGACAGATAAAAATGGTAGCTTAGTAAGATTAAGTGATGGTTCACCAGTGTGCCTAATTCCATAATACTATCTATATTAATTACTTTCACTCTAACTTATCACTTTTAGAGTTCCGTATCCAAAGGGTAAATTTTAGAATGGTACTAAGTTCTAAATCTTCATTTACTATTATTATTATTATTATTATTTCTCTGAGGACAGAATATAAATAGAGATTAAACTTTTAGGTACAAGGTGATCAATCCAAATAGGTCAGTAGGGAGAAGTCAGAAACTATGAGAGACAGTGACATCTGAACCATGGCTTCGATTTTAGATCAATAAATTATTAATGACATTCAAACTTTTTTTAGACAATCTGTCTATAGGTACAGTTTGTCCTTAGTTATATCGAGATTCAGGACTGAGTGTCGTTCTAGAATACAGGCCTAAAACTTCGTCTCCAACTCAAAATTCTGTCTGTCTTCTATCACTAGGTTGTAACCTTGATAGACAGACGAGTCTGACTCACGCTTAGCCGTTTTATGTAGGTACTACGTGAGATTTTACAGATTAAGTATTTTGAAGAATGTACATCGCCAAGCCTGTCAACTTTAATATCCTTATGAGAAACAACCGAAACGAAACGATGACCCAAAATTCCGAGAATTAACTACAGCTAATAATTCTCACTAAGTGTATTACCGAATGTCTTGTAATAAAAGCCTTGTCGCTAATTGTACAGGCTCCGAACACATTGATGATGTCACAGCTATTAAAGGTTTGTGACTTAGCCAATGTGTGTATAAAATTTACATTCCCTGTAATATTGGTAATACCTATGTCAAATGTCAGTTTTATATATGTAGGTTTATCACTGTGTCACTAATTTATGAAGAAATAAAATTAAAACTGTATCTTTACATACAACTGTTTCATATAACCGGTACTTATTCTATTTTTGGCTTATACCCAATCAATATTAGAATAAAATCATTATCACTTAAGCAGCGCAAGTTTTCTTAGGTCAGCAATTTTTGATAGTTACTTTACAAGTTTGTAATCATTGTCTAATACTTAGATTGGTGAAATGTGGGTGTTAATTTCCACGTTGTAGGGGTTGAGGCTATTGTCGTATTCCGGGCACTATTGTTGACTCGAGTCATGTATCTGATGCTGAGTCAGGGCTATAGATATCTGTCTGATGTTAAACAGCCCTATCCCTTAGTCGCCTTGTACGACACCGCATGGGATGAGATAGGGTGCCTCAAATTCTACTGTACCGGGAACCACGCGGCAATATTACAAGAAAATAATGAAGTCATTAAGTATAAATAATTGTAACGATCAATAAAATTTATCATAAACTCGTAACACTCAATTAAAAGACAGTTAGTGGAAACTACAGCCATTCCCTAATATCGATAGAATCACTTCTCGTACTCCATGGCGAGTTGATCCATAAAACTCAATTGATCAATTTTTCAATCAAGATAATATTTGCTTTAGGATGTCAGTATCTTCATTTTAGCAGAACAATCACGTATACGGTTAACACCTACAAGTTTGGTTTTATTTTTTTGCATCGCACCTAGTTCTCACTTCTTACGTAACTACATTATATCCTTTACTAACTAGTAACATACTTACATTATGTAAAACCCAAAATAATTAGTTTATTTAGCGAGGTGTGGTCATTAACTGAACTAACAAATTGTATTAGGTGTCATCAATATGTCAATGTCCGTCACCTTGTTTTGTTACATTTTAATTCCATTAAGTGCACAAACACGAATCCACATGGGCTTAGCGGTGAGCGTGTGCACGGTACTTTGTACCAATTTCTCGATAAAAAGTTTTATTCTAGTTGAAAATTATAAATATTTTTCTTTGTCTCCAGGAAGCTTTGTCGTCACTGGAGAGAGAAGCCAAAGAGAATGTATACGCGGTTTTGGACCCGCACATTCAATACGAAATTACGATTAATAAGCACGGAGAACCGCCTAAGTATTTATCCTTATCAAAGCCCCTTACTCACCAAAGAACTCATACTTTCAACCCGCAAAGCGTCCCAGAAAAAGAAATTAACAATAATGATTACGAAAAATTTTCTACATTTAAGACTGGAGCTCCAAAGACCAGAAGATCAAGTAACAGATTGAGTGGGCGTGAAAAAAACTTAACTTGCAAAACCAATAATGATATAGAATATTCCAAAGATCCGTTTTTTGGCAAAGTTAGACAAACAGATTCTAATCAAAACGCACAAATATACAACGAACACAGAGATTCCAAAAAGTATTCTCGAATGTACGAGAGAAATAATTCTGGAAGGAAAGATACGAGTACAAAACACCAGGACGGCTTTGAAAGAGATTATCAACATGCCAAACGATCTTCTAACCGCAGTTGGAAAAGTGCGAAGGAGAAGGAAAGGTCCTTCGAAGATTTTACTGAAGAGAACAAAAATCATGACAAGGAAGTAGATTATAAGCCGAGACCTGGTAAAGTAAGGGAAATAGCTTCAAGGTTCAACATGTGCAGCAGTGGTAATGTTCAGTCGTTTTCAAAGAAACAAAGACCGAAACCGCTGCAGAGTTACGGTAATCAGGCGTATCTTGACCATGTGTTTCCTGATGCTGTAGAAATTTGATGTGATGTGATGTATTGTGTTTGGACATGACAAGTTAGATCTCCGTTATATTAGTGTGTACTTAATAAGGACTAGATTTCTCACTATACTTATTTATTAATGTAGTTTTGCCATATTCTTCTAGATATTTTAATGACTCTAGTTTGGGAGTCGCAAATTATGAATACTATTTGAGCATGTAGTTGTATATAGCATCGCAATTAGATAGCTGCACATAATAGAAAAATGCACGCAGATCGCGTCGAATAATAGAAAGAGGAAATTTTTAGAGTCTCCTGCATTAAAATTATTAAATATTGTAACATTAGATTTATAAAGAGAAGATCCGAAATTCAGAATTTAACTCTCACGTTTCTGAGTTTTACATTTTTTTACCAATGACTTATAGATTTTGCATTTACTGTTTGTAAATAGTCGGAACTTTATAAAAGTTGATTGTTCAACTTTTTCTGTCTCTTCCGTTTGAATTAATTATAGTTTGTTAATTATTATGCCCTTGTGTGTATAGACTTTTATAACTTATGTTTTATATTGTTGAAGTTTAACAGTATTAAAATGATAATTTACTGTAACGGTTTTATTTTTTTTCCTGTTAATAATGCTTAGATTCTTCTATTCTAGATTCTTCCGTTCTTTTCCAACGAGGTGTCGTTGGAAAATAAGCTACATAATTTAGGACATTACTTTATTAACTAAGAACTTTACTTTTTATCCTTCTAAAATGAGTTTTACAACGTTATCAATGTTATAAAAACAGAACATCGATAACTGTGTAAAACCTATTTGATGATTTTAGAAGTTAGTGTCTCCGCTCCCCGATTCTTTTGCGTTATTCGTGATTTGGCTTTGGTGGTCGGTCGGCAGCAACCCCGAGAGCAAAGTCTGAGTCAGAGCCTCGTCCGTTATACAGTAGGTGTTCTAGCTAGCGAGTGAAGTTCTCTAGTTTTTAGTGGACATGATGACGGGGCCCGCACACCCTATTAATATCTAATGTATTTCTACATCGATATAGTTTGAAATTTTGTTGACATTCAACAAAAATTGATTGTACATTTGACGACATCTGTACTTCACGAGCATATTTCAGTAATATAAATAAATAACGAACTTATAAATGTATAATTACAATAAATAATCATAAAATTATTATATTATTAGTATCCAATCATAAATTAAAACTGCATGACCTCTGAAAAGGTTATCCTAATGCTTTCATTACTTACTTCGAATTCAATTAAGAATATGCTATGCAAATTGCATTTTTCCATTTCCAGCTTAATACCTGGGTATCACTACAAATCATGCCCTACGCTACTTTGATATTACAGTCAACATTTTGGTAAGTTATAAACGCCCACACAACGCAGACTGAGGCAGTCGTCCGACGTAAACTGTGTGAGATAAATGAAAAAACATCGATCATGTTCCGTAAGATTTTTGTCATATTGTGCTACCAAAGCTTGTTAATATGTCACGCAAGTAATTCCTACGGTGAAACTTTAGTACCATCACAAAGAGGAAAAAATCTGTGTTTAAGTAATAATTGTGTGAGCAAATGTTGTCCCCGTGGAATGGTATTTTTAAAAAGGCCGAAAAAAAATAGTAGTGTCTGTGCGATCGGTGAAGACATAGTTATGGAAGATAAACAAATAGTTCACCAAGGTTTTGCTGTCGTTGATAATGTGTATTTGAAAGAGACAAATGAAATTCTTTATGGAGTGCCATGCGCAAGGAAACATGTTGTCAATCATCCGTTTTACCTGCAAGGGGTAAGTTTTTGCTAAATGCTAATAGGCGATAGTTACTTTTACCTTTAGTATTAGGTATTGATAACTGTGCTTTTACGTTAAGTAAAGAAATAATTTTATTTTACGCATATTTGTAGATACATGTACGTTTTTATGGATTATACATGTTAAAATCAAGTTTAACACCCATACTTAAGCTTAAGTATACGTATTCATGAAAATATTACAGTATTTTTCGAACATTTTTAAAGCATAGTGATTTAGATGGGTTATTCCCAGTAGCCCCCACTGTCGACGCCACCACTGGTGAAAAATGGGATTATTTTAGATGCAATTTGTCTATGACTTGAATTCTAGAAGTTGAGTTGAATACATAACTACGTAACTTTTACATCAATCGTGACGAATGTTCTTTCAGTATTATTATGTTTATAGAATAAGGTATATGTTTTTATTAAATATCCAGATGCAAAAAAAAACCTCGGAATATTTCCCACATTTCTATTGCATAAACTGATTAAACGTTGAAACTTTTGTACGCATTAAATCTAAGAAGATAAATAAGTACGTATACACTTATTCAATTCATATAAAGTTGAAGGAAAGGTGAATACCTACTTAATACTTATCTCCTTTGCCACCCGTACCTACATGGATTTATCTTTTTAACAAGAATGTACCAATAGTAGTAGTAGTAAGTGCTAAGGTTACCTACTTGAAATGTTGATACAATGTGCCTGTAAAATAAAAAATGTTTACACTTATTCGGACCATTAATTTATGCAGGTTCATAAAATTAACATAGTGAAGACGACTTAGTTATGGATTTCAAACATTAAACAATGCCATGCTGCATGATGAGATATTAATATATATTTTAGGAATTCCCATGATATTTTGGATATTTCGAACACTTTGGTTACATTGTTTTGTTTTGAACATGTGTGAAGATTATAGTTATGTAAACAAATAAATGATCTTATAAGGTGTTTTAAGTGTAGCACCACACCAAGTATAATAAAGTTAAATGATTTTATAATCACAACTTTATTTTATAGCAACATGATAGACTGACATAGACTCTCATCTCGTAATTCGTCAGACAGCATTCCCTTCCGTAAAAGCTGTGTATATCAAACCAAAATCAGGAGAAGAAGTAGGTAAGCATACTCGGGGTTTCAAGGAACCCTCGGTAGAAAGATCCGGTTCAACCGATACTAACGTTGATATGATGATGAAGTTTTTTTTTTTCTTTGATCGACATTTTTTAATACCCTGGTATTCCCCCTTCCTGTTGATTGTTCTGGTATTTAGTAGGTACACACCTTTAGTTCGGACAAAAATACTCGTACAATTTAAATCAATAAAACAGTTTAGTACTAACATCATGCTGGTCAAGATCGATCTGATGCTGACTGTACCTACTATGCTTTATCAACCGTGATGATTTACTCATTTCGCTTTATTTGACTCGGATAACGTAAGACTGACGTCATAATATTATGAAATTAGAGCACAAGGAAGAATTATGATCAATAAAAGGAGTAATCATCAATAATAAAAAGTAAATACCTACTTCAATCGCGCTTTGAATAAGAATGGCGAGTTAACAGACAAGGTTTCTAAAATTATGATGTACTAAATACTGTCGCCTTATTCAAATATTGAATAAGTCATTAACTGAGTGTGTGCTAAGAGTTGCTTGCCTTAAATGCTTTTTAAGTACTTCCACATATTAACTTGACATTTTGGTTCCATATTCTTCAGGATTAGACAGTTACCAATTACCATTAATAATAACACCTATTATACGTTAACTAAGCTGAAAGTTTCATCTACTTATTTATTTCGAAAGCTATTTCAGGCAGCCAATTTATTAATAAAATATAGTCGTTGTCATTGGCTATCAGACGTGTCTGATAACTGAAAACACATTAATGGATTGGTTATCGTAACACATGTACAGTACTGTACAAATTATGTACTCTTCTACGTAAAGTGACCAAGATAAATAACAATTTAAATGAATACATTTTGAATCATATCCGAAAGCTTATCTTAATAGATAACCTTTAACATAAATATTAAATATTTTGATTTAACTACTAGACCTGCCGTGACATTACAACTTATATCTAGTACCATTTAGCGAGGAGAAGTCAAATTATTTTCGTATTTATTGATATTTCATCACAATACGAAAGTTCTCTTATAGACTAGAAGATCTATGGGTAGAAAGTTGGTCTATGGGGTAAAATATTTAGTAAACCAGTTGGACATTGTAGTTGAATGTTACTTAATAAGGTCAAGAAGACGTACATATCATTCATCTGTAGATGTAACTGTTATAGTACAAGTAGATAGAAGTCAAATTATTGTCTTTTATGCTGTGAAAGAACGAATGTGATAATAATTCGAGAAAAAGAACCTAAAAAGGACCTAGAGATTCGCAGCTCGTAGGTATGAGCTTTAGTCAACTATTAAAAGTCCATATTTCTCTATACTGAAGACAAATAAAATGACTTCAAACTAATAGGGTCTTCTGAAATAGTAAAATACCGTCTTTAAACAGTTGACAATGAAAACAAGAACAGTCCAAACAGTTCCAGAAACTGCCTAATGCCTATTGAAATTCGAACGTTTTAGCAATCCCCCTAAGTATTTGGGTACATTTACACATTTGGGTACAAGTTCTACGTAACCGTTCCAATTAAATTAGATATTAAGTTTCAGCATTTATTTTCAAATGGAGAATATCTTTATTTTAAAACTATTAGGTCATTTAAAAAAATGGTATGATTGGCGGAGATGGATAGTAAAATTATGAACCCGAATTAAGAATCTTGCTTTTTTGTCTATTTTAGTAAAATATAATAGTCTGTTTCTATGAAAGAAAAAGCTCATTCCTTCTGGAAATAACTGATCTTTGCCATCTACGGAAATGAAAAACGTTTAGATAGATAGATAGATAGATAATTTCTTTATTGTACACCAATAAATTTACTATTACTATTAATACAAGTAGGTAGCATGTTACGGTTCAATGTACAATGGGCGGCCTTATCGCTAGAACTACGCAATGATATTATAATATAAAAAGAGGATAATATCAATATCATTGCTCTACGTTATTGAATTAGGCAGCCTCCGTGGCGTAGCGGTAGTGAACGCGGCCGCTACGCAGGAGGCGCGGGTTCGATCCCCGCTCAGCTTCGATATATCCTAACGTTACCATTAGGTCGTGGAGGTCAGATGGCAATCGCTTCACGGAAAATATCAAGGTCTAGCCAAATCTGTAGTTAAGACTGGTAAAGCGGACTCCAGACTCCGAGCTGAAAAAGCTTCGGATGACGCTAGGATGAAGAAGATTGAATTAGTCAGTCAGAAGGGATAAATAATCAATTATATTATTATTATTACTTATAAATGTTACCCTCAATGTGTATAATCCAGTATTATGCTTAGGCAATGTATAGAATAAGTACCCAGTGCGCAGCCGGCAAAATCTGAAATGTTATCAAGATACATACCTACATAATTATGCTTATAAAAAAACAATCACTGGCTCCGCTTCCGCCTTAGCCTTCTAACCTTTTTCTATCCAAGTCGCATTTTCTTATAACCACCCAGAAATAGAATTCCCGCAAAGCCATCAAATAAATAAATATTCCACAACATTCTACACAACGCTTTCTAGACCCATGGTAAGCTTAATTAGCTTGTGTTATGGAATGTAGAATGCGGATATACATACTTAGATACTTTTTTTTTGTAAATACATACATATTATACATAGAAACACCCAGACCAATGCAAATATTTATATTCATGCATACAAATATTGGCACTGAGCGGGGATCGAACCCGCGCCTCCTGCGTAGCAGCCGCGTTTACTACCGCTACGCCACCAAAATCTATTTATTTCACATAATATATATTGCCGGTGGAATAGCAGGCATTCTGTATAAAAGCATACATTGCTTAAGCATTGTATAGAATTTCTGCATTATACCTACAGATTGACGGTAACATAATTATAACTATAGATATTATAATAACAGTTGTATACTTTTAAAATAAAATTGATCTGCACACATCATTACATCATTGTTTTTCGTCCACATGTTACATAAATAATTATCTCGATACTGTAATTGTTTGTTATGTCATAGTGTCAACAATATTATATTTGGGTCATGTCCCAAATATACTCGTAATATTATAGTTTTTGTATGTTGAATATTGTAATATATATGTAGGTAGGACATGTCTGTTTTATGTCATAAAGCTAAAATGCTTAATCACACCCGGGCACAAAGTAGGTAACTATATTAGATGTGTTTCTTTAATGGCTTCCATATACGTTTAGTTAATTTGACCAAACTGGCAGTTTCAACAGTTTGACCAAATTTATTTTATATTTCTTCAAAGCATTGATAGGGACTCATTAAATTTGTTAAATTTTGCCAATTTGATCAAACTGTTTTAAACTACCAGTTTGATTAAATTAACTGAACGTAAGTATATGCCGGCCACATAATCTATTGTTTTCATCATCACCTTCATTAAGTACTTTTTTTCCTACTTTTGCTTGGGTTTCAATGAGATCGAGTATCGTCAACGAAAGCTTCCGAGATTTTTATTACAGCCTTAGAGTACCTACATATATATGATGTATACTCCAAGATACAACATATTATTGCATATTTTAAGGACTCTACGGCCACTAAACAGTTTCATTAAGATTTTTCAACTCAATTTGTATAACTTCGGACACGTATCTTTCTTGGACCTAAAACGCAAGACAAACGAAGCTCTGGCGCCCGCGGATTGCTTAATCTATGCTTGGTGAATTTGAGTTCGTCCACCGCAGTGTTTAGCACCCCGTGCTATCCTCAAAAGACACCCAAGAAACGTGTTCTGCGCGTATAGCACATTTTAGGTCCAAGATACGTGTCCGGAGTTACAGGCCCACTATCTTTCTTTGTACACTAACTTGATTTTCTCAGGCGTGGGTAAGTACTTAGGTAGGTATACAATGTAAGTAAATATGTTACATGATTGGATAACATTATGTCAAGAGTCAGTATCAGGGCAAACTTAGGGAGATGAAGTAATGAAAATCTTTATTCATCTCAGGCGGGTACACACTAACACATCATTCACAAAGATATGAAATTGAGGAAAGAAAAAAATATTTTTGGTACTATTTGGTGGTGGTGGCAGATAAGCACACGGCCCACCTAATGAAAAGTGGCTACCGTCGCCCATGGACGTGTGCAACACCAAGGGAGTCACTCGTGCTGCCGCTCCTGTTAAAACAGAGAGCTTCTTTGCCGTAAGAGCAGATGACAAAGCAGGACAAGCTTTTAAACTTCTCATTGACAGCACTAGAACCCTCCAGTGAGCTCTGGTTACCCTACTCACCACCGGGATCACACCACGAGGTTATTATGACCACGGTATACTATAGGGTGAAGGTGTTTCCCCACTTGGACTGTTTAATTGGAACGAAAATACCATCGTGTCCTAAAATATTTTGGTTCTCGAACTTTTCATCAATCAATTTATTGTCTATCACTGCCTACCTATCAACTTGTAAAAGCTTTGTGTGCACGTTGTGATAATTATCTTTAACTTCTAATACTACTAAAGACATCTATCGCTTATAGAAGTAGTTTTAATTTGTAACATGCACAAAATAGGTCGGCTGTTCGACACTAGATGGCTCTACAAGTCTCAAATATGAAACAAAGTTATCAACATGGCGCAGCCCACGGTGTAATAAACTGATTATTCCCAACGATTACTATAATATTTGGAGTTCCAGTTCCAGGAATATGGGGTCGGCAACACGAGTGTGACGCCCCTAGTGTTGCACACATCCATAGGTTAGGTACTATTTTTCATTAGGTGGACCAAGGACCACGCTTACCTACCATCCTAGTGGTATAATAATAGTAAACTTTTTGTTGATAAAATGCATAATTATGGAACGAAAAGAGGACATTTGAAAATATTCAATGATCGCACTCGCAGAAATGATTACGTAGGTATAACTCGGTTTTATAGCTTAAATTTTGGGGCTCTTATACATACATATAAAACTTCAGGGACAACAGTTTTTTTTTTTTGCGCATTTCACTTTTTGCTAGCAGCTCCGCCCGCGTGGATGTCGGTTATCGCGACCAAACCTAGCCTTTGTCTTTCTCAAAATCGAATCTATCGCTATACTTACCAAATTTCATCAAATTCGGTTCATTGGTTTATGCGTGAAAGCGTTACAGACAGACAGAAAGAGTTGCTTTCGCATTTATAATATTAGTATGGATTAATTAATACCTACCTACTTCAAATTTCTAAATCGATAGGTACTAAATATTAAAAATGCGAAAGTAACTATGTCTATCTGTCAAACTGACTGTTACACTTTCACACCTCAATCCATTAATCGATATTGATTAAACTTGCTACAGTAGTTCTTAGGTAAGGGCACAGCCATTTCGTCGCGAGAAAGTTGCCAGTAATAAAGGACTGCAACAGGTGATGGTTAAGGGTTCAAACATATAGTATTTAGAAATGTTGACAATTACTGCCCAAATTTGGATTTGGTCAGTAATTGTCAATAACAAAACATTGGATACCTACTTCAGAGCTATTGTATAGCTATCCAACACGACTTTGGGCTTAAGCTTTCCAATTAATTATACTAAAAGATAAATAGTACAAAGCTCGACAAACAATTCATCTAATGGTGAAAAGTAATTTAATAGTGGTTTCAGTTAAACACTCTAAGGCCCACAACAATATGGAAATAAGAAGGGCAATATATTGTGCTTACAGAAAGGTGTGTTCATAATAAACGATAGCTTTAAAAAACAGTAGAGCAAATTATAGGTTTAGGCTAAATTCGACTTTTAGATTTTTTTATAATTCAAGATTATTTAGATCATAAACAAGTTCGGCAATGAGCTTTTCGCTAACGCTCAACTATGCTGTATTTAGACTCCCCCCCTGGGAGTCTTGCCGGAGTCTTCTCAGGCCGCTTTATTACCGGTACCGGTACCTAATTAATTTAGTTTGTGTTTGTTACAATGTTCATAATTGTAATAAATTATTTATTGAAGTTACACAAACTCATTTCTGTTATTCACAATTTTCTTATTATGTTAGTCAAAATACCAACTATGTATGTATTAATTTTCAATCACCGGTAGGAACAGGCTATATTTTTAATTTTGACGTTTTGTAAGTGCCGTTTTAGTAACTTTAACTTTGAGAAAATTTTAGCTAGATTCATCTTTGATATGTTCGAAACTATACAAAAAATATTGTTTGGATTAAAGGTGTCGATTGTAAAGACATTGACAGACACGATTAAGCTTGAACAATCAAACAATCAGTAAGATACAATGAAGATGATCATCAATTAATAGATTAATGGTTCATTGGCCAATATTTTTATTTGAGTGCCCACCAAGGGGTCTTCTGTTGACTGCGTATATCGTGGTCATAAAATCAATTAAATATAAAGTACAGAATATAATCCATATTGGAACAACGTTGGAAACGCTAGTGGTTGTATTGAAAATAAACAGATTTCATTTAGATAATCATCATCATCTCAGCGTCCACTTCGGACGGTCTCCCGCGGTAGTGAGACCGTTGACCTTTTTCTACTTCACGACTTTAAGTTATTACTTTTTGGTGAAAAGATCTACATTTAACTCCTATGACAACATGCTTCTACTAACATGCCTACTCGTAACATTCTAAATCTCTAAATTATATGCTCGAATCTATTCGGAATATTTGGATAGAGGCGGGGCGGGCCCTTCGAGTCGCATCGCATCATCCACCCACCGGTTTTCTGGAGTTTTTCTTGTCACAAACTTCTAAGGGTTGTTGCGTGATTATAAATAGCCTTTAAATCAAATATAAAAAGATTTTTTTCTAATCGTTCCAATAGCTCCAGAGATTAGTGTGTTGAAACCTGTTGAAACAAACAAACTCACCTTTAAGATTACTATAAAAAAATAACTCAAACTAAGTGGTGTTATAAACCTTAATAGGTAACACTTCTTGTACAGTTAAATTAAATAATTCTCAATGTCATTGTCATGTCACGAGGTTATTTATACGAGTTTAAATCACCCATGGGTCCTGTAAAATTTTAATTTACCAACATTTATTTGGGTTAAACATACCGTATGTAAGCATAGACAGTGTGCACACTGTGTGGAATTTCAATAACTTAAATGAAGTATTTATTAGATTCAGTCCTAAAGAAGATAAGCTGTACTCAGGGAGGACTGACTGAGAGGGAGAACTGCAAGAGGCTGTTTGCACAAAATGGACACTAGTACAGACGCATTTCTTGCAAAAATTACATACCTACCTACTTAATTGCGAAAGGAAAAACTGTACTTAATCTTTTATTTTTCTTTCATAGCACACATTCCTTCCATCTTTTACGTTACATTAAGTTGCGTTAAAAGGCTACCTCTCTTCTTTTTAAGCTTCTTTAGAAAAGGAGGAGGTTTCATTGGTTAGGTATATTAAATTTTATTGTTATTAAATAATGGTTTCATCGTCTAGAACATTTTTTATTGCATTTACATTGACGAAACGCCAATATCTCTATTGTATGATCACCATTTTGGCAATCTAGTTATAAGTCAAAATAATGTAAAAAAAACTATGTTAAAATAAAATTATATCTATGATGTTCGCTTTATGACAAGTTGGTAGTTAGTTGAGCATGGTATGATCATACAGGAGTATTTATTTATAGGAGCACATTAGTTGTTTAGTCATACAGGGAAAAACGCAAAACTAATATCTAAAATACTAGGTACCTATTCATTATTCCAGACGGGCACACGACAAATATTTACTTATGCACTCAAAATGATACCGCCTTCCTTGTCCAATGCAGCCATAGGTTGTAACATAATTGTTTGTGTTTACTAAAGTCTTAATATCCTACTATGTAATATTTAAGGGTAGATAAATGTGAATGATGAAGATGTTTGGATATATAATAATAGGGCCAGGTTGCAGTATTTTTTAACATTTTTAAAGGTCTGGATATAAAGTAATATAGTAAATTGCGCCAAATGAAAAGTATATTCATAAAATATGATAAACCGTCATAACAGAAACGACACATGATTCATAACAATTGGCTCGATAGAAATTAGCGTCAAACATGGGTCTAAAACGCTCTAAATCGTATTTCAAACACGTTTCTCACTAAGACGCCATTATCAAATCATGCCAAAGTTTGTATTAGAAAATAGAACATAAAAATATCTAGAGATTGGTGAAGTTATAATTTATCAAGCACATAGATATTATTTTTTTCCAAAAAACCGCAAAAATCCAAAATTGCGACATTCGAGCTCTCGCAGTCGTCAGTCAATATGTTCGAGGTAGGACGTCTTACTATATTACCCCCTTTCATGCTAAAACAACTAAACAGATCTGGCTGGTACAGGGATCGGTTATAGGTAGTGTGGAATATCATATAGACTACCTGGAATGGGTCCGATACGTTGCGGTAACGGAATCAGGGCCCATACCATGAACTCTTAAAACAGCGTGGTTGCGGGCAATAGCCGGAATCATGCGCAGGAAACTGCGGAGTTCGGACATAAAGATTTTAAAATAATGACGTCTAGTCACGTAGTATCAGCTGTCTATGTAGTCACAAAGTATGCCTATTTATATTATCAAAAAATCTGAGTCATTCACTCAAGAGCAAATTTTATATGAACAACGTTTACTGCATGACTAAAGATATAGGTAATTTTATCCTTGACTCCTAGTAATTCCCCAGTCGCCCCACCTACACTGCAAGTTCTACAACTTTAATAGTACATTATGGTACAAGTGAGCAACGTTGGTGATTACCGCCGAGGCGCCATTGAGACCCGAGCCGCCAGGCGAGGGTTTAAGAGAGCCGAGGACGATAATCGTCATGCTCACGCGTGCCATACGACGTTTTACAACACACTTGCGAATAAAATAATACTACAAATACTAAATAAACAATACTACAAATTATTTCGTTTTCCTATGCGCGCGCATTTAACAATGGCGGTCGACCATATTTTAAAAAAATTAGGTTTGAATTTAACTTTTTTTTACTCTGTTTTTTTTACTGTACTTAGAGAAAAAAAAAGTTAAGTTTGAGTGAAAATTTTGTTTATTATACAAGTATTACAAGTTGAAATTATTTATTTAAATACGAAAATGCATCAAATGACCATACAATAGGCGTATTAATTTATTCGTACAATTAAACACGTTATTTTTTGTATCAAAACTTTTTTAAGAACATAGACAAATATAGACACTTCCTATAAAATTTAAAAAAGAATCTATAACTCATTTTTGTGAATAATAGCATTGAAAAAGTCACAGTTTGATAATAGGTGTCATTACGTGCCTAATTGCGGTAAAATAATAGCACTTTTATGAGCAGGTGTGTTGTAAACTTTTTTTTAATGTGTGAATTATACTTACCTACAGGATAAATGTAAGGTAAGTATAATCAAAAGTAAAACCATTTCCGTGCAAGGCATAAGGCGACGAAAACGTGTTTGCATTTGCTGTAATAATGCCATAAGACGTGTGTATTGTATTAAAGTATAATTCGCCTTCGGCAACTGTGACTCACACAACAACTATGCATTTTAAAAGAACGTTTTAACTAATAATATTTATCTTAGTACCTACCTAAACAAATTATTATTCCGTAGGTCCAGAGCAGCTAAGAGCACATCTAATGTAAAATTTAATGAGATACATATTACATAATAACCCAAATACACAATATAATAATGTTTCTTTGTTTACCCAATACCATTCATACTATTAGTCTTGTTCCACCCAAATTCATAATTGGTCACGTATCATTCATCCGCTTATGATAAAACTTTAGGACACAAAAAACGCATTAAGATACATTGCGTAATGAACAGTATAATACTGGTGTTTCTGTGAGGCTTACTGTTTTTAACTTGGAGTCCACTTACTCCTTCTCCTGGTCAATAGGGATCTGACAGATGAGACTCACAGGTTTGCCCTGTGAGTACCTAACTGTGTGCAACTAGGATAGCAGTACCTATCAGCACTCATAATTTTCGGCATATCCTCGTGTACATTTTTTAGGTTTATTCAAGTCAAAATTTAATTCTAAAGCTGATTGTACTCATCCTCAAAGGGAGCATTAGCCTGTAATGCAAGATTTCAGATTTTGAAGTCTACGTTACAATACAAGCATTTCAAATTCGATTCTATTGATTCTATTACCTACACGTATCAGAATATAACAGTCATTACTGACTGCAATGTTTGATTTTCCTCCCACGATTCTCTAACGTTACAATACAGGTGATTACTCCCGGTCAGAGAATACCATATAGGATGTGAAGTTGGTTTCATGATGGAATAACGCCCATCCCTTTAGGGTTAAGTGCTACTATTAGTCTAAGTCTCGATTTGTTTTCCAAATATGTATTGGGATTGGGAAACCCGAAACAAATCCTTGTATGTACCTAATATTTTTCTCTGAATTTAGTGTTGTTTAATTCTGCACAATAAGGATATAACGATGAATTATTAATATATTTTCATTCAATAAGTGACCTATTGACCTCTGATAATCCGCTACAATACAGCAAACAAACGTGTTTTATTTTAATTACCTATACCAATACAATAGTTCATATAAAGTTTTACTCAAGACAATGCTGTAATTATAGCAGATAGGATCTTGAACGGCGAACAGGCTATTCAAACTAAAGTAACTTAATTTACGGATGACTGGGACCAGTGGAATAAAACATTCCCAGTTGTTAATAGTATTGACCAGCGAGAATGAGCACGGAGAGCGAAAGACTGAACAAATAGGAATAAAATATAGCGTTCGTCAGCCCAGTAGTCAACAGTGTTTACCACAGGGTATTGTTCGACAGGAATGACCCTTTTGAGCTAGTTCCATTTGTGGATTACGTATTGCTTTCAATCCTATAGCCTGAAAATGCAAATTAATTCATCGATAAAACGGTAGAAAATGCTTTTCATGGATCATTTGGTTATTAACGGTACACGCTCAGTAGGATCTGTAGTTTCGATGGGCGTTCCACAGGGTTCGATACTAGGACCATTTTTATTCTTAATTTATATAAACGACCTCCCTTACTACGTAAGGGACAAAAATAGTATTATTTTATTTGCTGACGATACTTCGTTAATATTTAAAATTAAGAGGCAACAAAACAATTATGACGAAGTGAATGGTGTAATAACGAGTGTGGTCCATTGGTTTAGTACAAATAATCTTTGCCTTAATGGGAATAAAACTAAATGTATTAAATTTACCCTACCTAATGTTGAACAGGTGGAAACCAATGTACAACTCAATGGTCAAGTGTTGAACCTTGTGGAATCAACAGTGTTCTTAGGTTTAAGTAGGTATTGATGCCAAACTGCAGTGGGGATCACATATTGAAAAAATAGCCAGTCGATTAAGTTCAGCTTCCTACACTGTAAAAAGGATTAGGACTCTGACAGATGTGGATACGGCTAGAATAGTTTATTTCAGTTATTTTCATAGTATTTTGAGCTACGGAATTCTCCTTTGGGGTAGTTCCGCGGATTTGAATACAATATTTATATTACAAAAGTTGGCGAGCTATTTATAATTTGGGCCCAAGAGTTTCCCTCAGAGAAAAGTTTAAAGAAATAGACATTCTGACCGTAGTGTCACAATACATTTTCGAGAACCTAATGTATGTAAGGAAAAATATTGCCAAAGGAGATGATTTATTTTCGGCCCATCAATACAACGACTTTTAAGTTTTTGTTTCTTATGTAAAACATCAAAGCGAGAGTGAGAGAAGAGAGAGACAACAGAGAATAGGGCTTGAACAGTCATTGTACAATATGCACAAAATACGAATCCATTTATTATCATAATTGGACGAAGAATGTTCCAAAGTCTAACCGATTCACGATAACTTATTAAAGAGTGTTTTTTTCATTTATTGTATTTGTGAAAATTCTTAATATTTCACATGACAAGATGTTAGAATGTTGCCAGACATCTTCTTTACCATAGACTCAAATCGATTAAGAATGCGATTGTATTCGATGAAACTTCAGGCACATATAGGTTTTTTCTTCAAATCTTCAATCTTACAATTCTCATTCCATATGACATTATTGAAAGTTTTTGCTAATAAAAGTATTTTGCTATAAACGAATCTTCATAGAATGCGTTGTAGATAGTTTTATTTCAATGTGTAATTGAAATAAAACTATCTACAACGCATTCTATGAAGATTCGTTTTCAATTATTTCATTACATACTGTCATCATCATAATTATACTGATTTATCTCCGGAGAATTAGGCAGAGTGAATTAACACCCACATTTCACCAGTCCCACGTAATAGGCTGTAATAGAATCCGTTTAAATATTTTTATTTCAATGATGTTATAACACAACTGACAGTCCATATTATTTACACTATGCCTGTCTAGAAGTAAACACTAAACTACAATACTCTCAGGTTAAAGCTTTACGAATACAAAAATACAACGTTAGGTTGGGCATTGCACTCTTTACCTACTTGGTTGTCGTCATCATTATCGTGGCCTAACCTTCGAGTCCGGTGTGCACCTCTTCCAGTCATCTGACCTCCACAGCCCGATAATGAAGATTATTTTAATTTAAAACTGATGTTTTAGTTTTATTTTAAAGTATCAATTGAGGAATCGATTCCATGTGGTAAAAATTGTTAGCGATTACGATTTCATTATTTCGAATGGCAATACAATCCCAAAAGTGCCAAAAATTGTTTGACAGTTATTTTGTGATTATTTTGAGTGACAGGTGTGTGTGTAGCCGCTCGTGAATTTTCTTGTTGTTCAATGATCATTGTAAAAAAAATAATATTATATAGTACAGACATTACACAGGCAGCTGCTATGTAAATCAATGGCTAGTATTGAATAATATGGACAAGTGGAGTATTACAGTGTCTATAAGTGATGTAGTCAAACAATTCTAATAAATACACCAGTCGTACCGCCAACCATCTTTTTCAGATGAATTACTGCAAATCAGTAAACAACCAAGGCACTGGGAGAATGTATGTTATTTACATTAATTGAGTTTTCTTTTTGCTCATTTACTATAATTTTATTACTATGATTTGTATGCTTTTTGGACGACATACCTACCAGCAATAAAAAACGTTTTATATACCTGGGTCATTCTTTGAAACCGAGTGTATTTGCCTCATTGATGTGGCTCAATTTTTTTTTCACTTTTAGACTTTAACTCACATAAAATCGTGACCAGATCATTATATGTTATATCATATTTCGAAGGCACTGATTTGTACCCAGTAGTTTAGGATATAGACTGTGCTGATAAATTGGTCAACCAGATTAATGATGACCAAGGCAGATGAATGGGCTTTTGCACTATATTAATTAGAAGCATGCAGATAAATGAGAACAACATATTATCTTCAATCAACTTTACTATAAAATATCTGGCAATCATCATCACCACCTGCATATAGACGCATTTTCCTGATTGCATCCGTTCCAGATGACCTCGGAGCTCAGGGTCCGCCTTCCGGCTCTTCCTCCTCCACTTTGCACGATCTTGGGCGTCAATGGCAGTGAGACGATTTGCACGCATGTCACCCTCCATGGCATCAAGCCAGGACTTCTTGGGCCTACCCCTTTTACCTGGACTCGGCGGGGGCACCATCCGCGCCATTGCTAGGCATTTGTTACCCACGTAGCCTGGCGCTTGCCGCAAGACGTGGCCGCACCAGTGAAGGCGGCTCTCTTGCATTTTATCCGCGATGTCACGGACATGAAGACTGCCGCGGATGCGAGAGTCCACACATCCATCGCAGCATTTTCATCACCGTGACACGTAGTTCTTGCTTGTGTCGCTCCAGGAGCGGTCACACCTCTCATCCATGTAAGAGAGAACAGGTCTAATGATCGTCTTATAGACCTGCCTCTTCAACCTATTCATTAATTTTGGGATCACGCGTGACGCCAGTCATTTCTCGCCACTTGGCCCACGCAGTAGCAATCCATGCCCTGACGTCGTAGTTGATTTCACTAGTCACATGAAGTACAGATCCCAGGTACTTAACCTGGTCCGTGCGCTCGACCAAGTCATCGCCTATGTGAATGGGTATGGGATCTGTGGAGTTTAACGCTAAGTATTCTGTCTTCGCTACATTTAGCTTCAGACCGCCGCCGTTCTCAAGCACTTCCTTCCACCCTTTCACGCGTCGCATCAATCTGCTCCTGTCCACGTCCATCAGCGCAATATCAACAGCATACATGAGCAACCACGGGGGCTGCTCATGCGAGTTTCTGATGCTTTCCAACAAAACGTATAATACTACGCTGAACAGGTAAGGACTAAGGACGGATCCTTGGTGTACCCCGACGGTGATGGGGAAGGCTTTGGAGTCACCAACAGCAGTCCGAACCACAGAACCGGAATGTCTCGGATGGTGTCAATGTAAGTTTCTGGGACTCCCTTGGCCCGCAATGCCCATCAGATCACCGCGCGAGGAACACAGTCGAAGGCCTTCTGTATGTCTAAGAATAGACAGTGCAGAGGCGTGTTCTTCGCCCTGTGTTTCCCCACCACAATCCTTAGGGCGAACACCGGGTCCATGGTTCCGTGCCTGGGACGAAACCCGTACTGACAACCCGAGAGTTTACTTTCCTGTCGGATCCGGGAGTCGTTTATCTGCGGTAACTGCCACTCTCCTGCACCGATTCCTTGCCTTTGAAGATTGGTGTGATGATGCTCAGCCTCCACTGGCTTGGGATCTCACCGGGTACGCGGTTATAGAGATTTGCTAGAATGCTTACACCATGGGCACCCTTTGCCTTCCAAGCCTCGATAGGGAGTTCGTCGGGGTCCTACAGCTTTCCGGTTCTTCATGCGGCGAATGGCAGTCTCGAATTCTGCAGGCGTTATCGGTGGCACTAGTCCTTGATTCGGAGGGAGGTCTGGTGGCTGCACCTCTAAATGCTGCTTATTAAGCAGCTCGTGGTAGATGGTCGCCATCTCTCCTTCACCGCGACTTTCTCGTACAACAGATTGCCCCCAGGATCTTGAGTGCAGCGGCACTTGGATAGACCCTGTGCCGCTTTGGCCCTGGACCGCGCCAACTTTTGCCCCTCAGACGATTCCACTATAATGTAAACAACATTTTTGTACCATATTCAACAAATAAAGGACATTGAACTGTGAACTTTGAACTTTGGTATATAGCCGTTGTAAGTGGTCTCGTTTAGCCCTGGCTACGGCTCTCCTGGGGGTGAATTTGCATCTTTGTACGCATCGCGGTCTTCGGAAGATTTGGACGCTTGCTACTTTTTAAAGAGGGCTTTCTTCGCCCTGATCTCTTTCTGGACTGTGTCGTTCCACCAACAAGTGTCCCTGTCACACTTTCATCCACCCATAGACATACCGAGCGCCGCCCTCCCCGCTTCAAGAATAGCTGCCTGAATCCTGTCCCAGTAAACCTGTACTGGTTCGTCTACAGCATCAGCGTACTTGTCATTGATGGCTGAGACGAGACTTTGGGACTTGACTTCATCAAACAGCCAACACTTAATTCTGCGTTGGGCACGTTCAGCACGTTTGCCTTTGGGTTTCACGCGGAGGTCCATGACAAGGAGACGGTGCTGGCTAGTGAGAGTCGCCCCGGGTGTAACCTTGCAGTTGGCCACCTAGCTGATCCTGTGCCTCCTAGTAAGTAGGAAATCTACCTGGGTAGAGCGCCCTCCGCTCTTGTACGAGTAGGTGTTAAGATGTTCGGATTTCTTTTTGAAGTACGTGTTCACGATGGGATGAACGGCAGTCGCATAGGGTTGCAACTTGCGACTACCGTATCGAAAACCACCGTGGACACGCTCAAACTCCTCACACCCGCCACCCACATGACCGTTCAGGTCACCACCCAGGACGATTCCCTGCGACAGCGGGATGTCACGAAGCCTGCACTTCCCCGAGTTGGTCCCAGAACGATCTTTTCGGCTTCGCTACGCCTAGCCTGTGGCGCGTAGGCACTTATCAGGTGGGTTAAAATTCCATTGATAAGCACCCTCACGACCATAAGTCGCAACGTCCGGGAGAACACCACGAATCAGGTGCACCTGTGTACATCAGCTGGTAGCCGTCCCAAATGTGCATCGCGCTACTGCCACCCCAACGAGTCTCCTGCAGGAACGCCACGGCCACTCTCTGCCTGCAGAGTACGTCAGCCATTTTTTGGCCTTTCCGGGGGCAATTGCCAACCTCCAACTCCGAAGGGAAAGCCAGCGCCAGAGCCTCGTCCGTTCTTCAGCAGGTGCACCGGCTTGCAGGTGAGGATGGCCTGGGGCCCAAGATCTTGGTGGACCCCCTTGCACCTAAAAATTCTTTTTCATTAAAGCTCATAAAAACGTAAAGAAAACTGGTCATAAGTTGAGATTATTGTTGTTATTTTTAATTAATCCTAATTTATCTGGCCCGGACAAATTCATCTGGGCATAAGAGCCAGATAAAACCAGACTAATGGGAGCCAGACAAATTAGAAAGTTATAGTTAATCGAACCCTGCCCCTTTATTTATGAACAGATAGAATTAAAGGTGTAATTAACATGAATAGATAACATTATGACAGACCTTGGTTAAGTTTCAAAACATAACTAAAAACCCGCAATCCATGAAAGAATACAGATTAATTTTGCGACATGCGTGACAAACTCCCAAATAACAACTTTCAGTCGTATTTTTTAACAAAATATAACACTTAAACGTGCAAGTGTTCGATAGCTCGCTACTGACTGACGCGATCAATCACGAGTCGGTATTCATTAAGCAAATATTTTGTGTTTACATTGAAATTATGCTTGTACAAGATGCGCCAGTTGAATTATCATTTTCGTCGGGGACATTTTTTAAAGTAATGTAATTACGAAGATATCCAATTATTTTGAATTTCAGTTATAACATATCAAGAAACATATATTCAAATATCGATGCAAACTTCTTATTTTAATATAATTGCTTCTTAAGATCGCAAAAAATCTAATAATTCAACAAAAAGCGGCATGGGGACACACCAGATTAATTAGTTTTTACTGTTTTCTGTTAGTTAAATTATTGCTTGTATTAAATAATCCCAATTAATTAATATATGCGTCGATAGACATTTTTATTTACTATGTAACCTGAAATTTTTGTGTTATTTGCAGAATAAATTGATGTGTTCTTCAGTCAAAAACATGTCTTATCTGGTTTACAAAGAATCACCCACCTATGTAATAAATAAATATTATTATAATATTATGGTTTTGTTTGTTTTTATTTCATTGGATACCTACTTTCATTTCATGGTGTAAGTATGAATCATCATCTTAGGAATTTTGCCTAGTTGTAACCGAGGCTTTTACCGGCCGCTTGCTCCTTCTCTTTTATTCGGTTTGGAAATATGCCTTTTATGGCAGCGGCTGCCGTCTGACCGCCCAACTAGTAAAGATAATCCTGCTTTTCTACATCCGAAAAACATAATATATAGACTGTGAAAAACGGCACATGCCCGTACTTTGAAATCACATATTGATGTACCTATTCACGGCCATGCGGGTTTTGTAGGTTCGAGTCCGACATAACCACCCTCACTGGCTCCGGCGGATTTGAGTGGATTTTCACTTGTTAAAAAGAAGGTTATTGCCCTATCCATCTTCTATTTATTCAATACATTGCATAAGACATGATTTTAATGACGTCTATTATTATGTCATACTAAATAATAAAATTATAATTTTTTGAGATTGGCGCCATGACAGTTTCACATTGATTTTAGTATCAGTTTTGATTTGGTTTATATCAATGCTCCGGTTAGACTAGCTAAGAAGCAATGTACCATTGTAATCCCGATAAAATTACAAATAAATCAATATTCGTTTCATTATTGTTCTCCAAAATTTGTAGGTGGCCGAAAGCTCAAACATAAAAAATCGTCTCCTTTCCAAAAATTTGTGACAGGTATAACATAAATACGAGACATAAAAACAATCTTATAGTCTGTGATAGCAGACTCCAAAAAATTTGTAATTCTTACCAGGGTAACTGTAATCTACGCTTTTTTAACAAGCTCCCTAATGAAATTAGGGATTTACCTATAAATCAATTTAAAAATGTAGTTAAGAGGAAATTGTGCCAAAAAGGCTATTATAAAATACAAGAATATTTAGGTGATAAACTAGCTTGGAAATGAGCTGTACACTCATGCATGCTTCTCAAACAAATGATTGTATTTAGACTAAGCAGACTAAGCATTTTTGTAAATAGACCAAAAAAAAAGCCCGCCGAGTTTCTTGCCGGAGTCTTCTCAGGCCGGGGCCGCGTTTCGAACCGGTGTGGTCCATTTGCTAAGCTAGTCTTTAGTACATATGTGTATATTTTTGACGTTTTGTAAGTTCCGTTTTGATGGTCTATACAGAATAAATGATTTTTGACTTTATTATAATATTACTGAACAATAAAATGGGCTATCATACCTCTTTGATTTCTGCCATTAATTGGACAATTTGGTTTGCATAACATTGTTCCAACCCAAGGTTCTGTACTATCACAGAATCTACCTATGCCTACGTATCAATTGTGAATGTATTAAGAGCATTGAAAGAACTGAGTATATTATACCAAATCACAAAGGTTTTCAAACAATATATTCCATTTTCAGTAGGTAATTAATAAAAAATAAAACAGCAGCTGCTTCAGAATAACAAAAACATTTTTTTTTTAATCTGAAGCTTTTCGGACCAAACTATCTGTGGATTAGTTAACTTCAAAATATGTATAGTCCACTTTAGACTGTGTATGTACTTACTCATACAAATTTTGAATGTACTTTTTGAAATCTCAAATATATTGAAAAGACTCAAATATATATATTGAAATATTCATACATATGTACAGTTTTATTTATAATGCAATGTAAAACTGCGTACGTTTTGTCTGGATACAATTAACTATGAAAAAATCATTATCCTAAGAAGTACCGTAAGATTTGGCTCAAAGGCTCAAAGTCATATTTATATTTCAATTATGAAACAATAAAAGGCCAAGGATTTTGATTAAAAATCATTATGATTTCGTTTTTTCATCTGCTTTGTTTTAGCAATTAAAATATATCTGAACTAAAAATAAATATAAAGTATCCATTGTGAACGCCACACAGGGTGAATAAGTAAAACAATTAATTTGCCCTCTAATGAATTTCTGCCCCTGCAAAGTTTATATAAATAAAGTATGTGTCTGGTACGGCCAGTGCGTTTCGTTCAACATTATGCGCCGGTCGTGGCCGTCAAACACAGATTACAATGAACCGCAATCTTAGTGTTCCCCGCAGTTCTATTTTTTCTCGCACAAACATGTTTCTGATCGTTTTCGTTCTTCTCTTTAATGCCTGTGCAAGTAAACAGCCGTGCGGAAAGTACGACAGTGTTGACATCACTAATGGTAGATATTTAGAAGACGGTTCCATTCAAGACAGTGTTGTTTTCCCGCCACACTATGTGTACTCGAAATATGTCGGTGATGAGATGAGAACTTTTGGATGTTTGTGTAAACTCAAGAAATGTTTTCGAAAATGTTGCCCGTTGGGTTTTGTGATGAATTTTCATACGAAGAAATGCATTGAAATGCGTGATTTGGATACTATAGCAAATGTTGGCCTAGATCTGTATGATATAAATAATTTTCGGGAGAATAAGAGTCTCGAGGAGGCTGGATTTGGTTTGCTTGTTGGAAAACCAGGTGAACTGTCTCAATGTATGATAGAAGATCCTTATTGGTTTATTCAAATGGTAAGTAGTTTAATAATGACATGTGTGCTAAATAATGATAATGATAATCATGACGACTTGTAATAAACCGGAAGTGATAACATAATCGTATTAATCATATCCGGTAATAAGTATAAGGGTTAACGATATTAAAATATAGTTTTAACTTTTTAAGTATTTAGTGAATACCAAATAATTATAGAATAAAATGTAGGTATACACACGATCAAGTAGATGAGTAGGTATAATACCTTCACATGTACTTAAAGATGTATACTGTATATTTATAATCTACTTGATAGTGTTTTTCTGGATAGTGCGTTTTTCCAAGACGAATAGATTAGACACATTGAAGACAGTTGTGGTTAGCTGTTATACTATTATTGTGCTGCAGATAGGAACCTAAATGAATATTTTATTGTTTAACAACAAACGCCTTCGCTTATGGTAAATGTTACTTTCTGTACGCGTGCCAATAGCCTTACGACGAAAGTAAGATATTCATTCTGTATACATACCAGTAGTGGAGGAATAAAAGCAGAAAAGCAATTTTCGCGCTCCGAAGTGAAATCCTTGAATATAATCTAATTCAACGCCAAGATAATAATGTTGATGGTGGTGATGTATATGTCTGATGATGATAATAATATGACTTCCTAATGTAAGCCATGTTTTAATACAGTACCTACTTTAAGAACATTTATATCTAAAATATCTATATATCTAAACGTTTATTTAAGATTTATGCACACACAGAACAATATATACATTGGAGGCTGAAAATTTGTACATTGGTACTGCTTGTTTCTATAAAGAAATTTCTCCCAGCAGACCGGCGGCTAGAGGAGATCGTGAGGAACAAGAAAAGGTGTGTAAATGTGTGAAGGAGAGGAAACAGGAGAGAAAAACACTTAGGTACACACACAAGCCAATTTAAATACCTACCATTAAATTATAAGTATATTAAATGAAATCGCCATTGTTGCTAAAATTAATAATCGTTTGTAATTCAGTTGTTAATAATATGAATCTCAATAACAGGATGTATGACCGCGTAGGAGTAGCCCCATAACCTATATTGAAGCCAGTATACGGCTATTTTAACTTCGCATATTTCGATTAACTTATCTCGTTTAACAGCCATCAAACGTTTATTTGACAAATGTTATGAAAACATGCGCAGAAACCTGATCTTATTTTATCTTAAACTATTTTACATGGTTCATCTATTATAATAATTTGGATGGAAATTTGTTACTAGATTGCGCTAGAACGACCGAATGAATCTAGATGAAGTTTGGCACAGAGATAGATTACAGTCTGGAATAGCACATATTATATTATGATTATATCTTCTTCTTCCTCTTAGCGTTAATTCCCAGTCGCATCCGAAGCTTTCAGCTCGGAGTCTGGGGTCCGCTTTACCAGTCTTAACTACGGATTTGGCTAGACCTCGATATTTTCCGTGAAGCGATTGTCAGCTGACCTCCACAACCCAATGTTAACATTAGGCGATATCGAAGCTTTGCAGTTAGACCGTTGTTTTTGGATTTTTTAGGGCTCCAACTACCCGTAACGACTGCCATAGATGTTTTTATGGCAACCGGGACCGACGGCTTAACATGCTCTCCGAGGCTCGACCAGACCAATGGAAATACTCATATTTCATTCACACAAATATTTGCACTGAGCGGGGATCGAACCCGCGCCTCCTGCGTAGCGGCCGCGTTCACTACCGCTACGCCACGGAGGCTGTCGATGTCGAGCACATATTATATATCTATATTTTTTTATTTTTTTTTATTTTTATTTATTGCCAAGTTATGTTGTACAAATGATACATAGCAATTAAACTTCTACATAGCATAAAATTACATCTAAGACAGAAAATAAATATTCAGTGCAAGTACGAGAATATAATATACAAAAAATCAAGATCCAATATTAAGTATCAACAATAAGTACTCCCATGACATAAAAAATATTCCATAAAATACAACTAGTTACTATGTACTGAGCAACATCTGTGTCCGAACTAGATAAATTAATATCTGTGCTTCGGACAGCAGCTTTTTTCGTAGCTAACATCCCCTAGCTTAGCTTTAAAATATACATAAGATCACGAGTTTATCAAAGTTTATCGTATCCAATCAAAAATTACTATATATATATATAATAATAATAATAATGTTTATTGTCACAAAAAACAGGTTATATGGTACAGATATAAAAAAAAATTACATAGTATAGTATTCAAACATATTTTTCTCACGAATCACAATTATATAACATTAGCCAAGTATGTTAAAAGTAGCATCTGCTGCTGAGCTAGGTTTGGAGCCTGTGTTTCAGCAGACAGCGCCTCCACCCCTAAAATGTATCGGGCTTAAGTATTTTATTTAAATATATATATATATATATATATATATATATATATATATATATATATATATATATATATATATATATATATATATATATATATATAGATAAATATAATAAGGAATAAAAATAACCTAGGTAGGGATGGGTTCCGTATTTCAGGTGTGTAGAACCGCAGACAACAGCTGGTATGTAATAAAGTATCAGCAATTTTAGGTAGTTAAGGACAGAAAAGTAAAAGTGTGTCAGAAATTGTTGTCTTCGGTGAAGAGAATGATGTAAAAATCGTTGGATATTTTTAAATTTACGATGATGTAACCTAATCAGGCAGGGACATTTGGAAAGATCGATTTTATCTGAAAAATATTGTACATTTTGAGATATTTTATCCTGTCTTTAGAGGACGTGTCCTAGTCCTACAATATCTCGTCAACTTATACTGAAGAGGATTTCCTTGTCGTTTATCAAAAAATTCGTTGAAATCATGGTTAAATTCGAGCTTATGTATAGTGTTACAAGCTGAGAAGCTTATTCGTTGTGCTTTGAATATTTGGCTTTGATTATTGTTATACCTACGCAATTTTGTTATTTATTATTAGTTTGTATTGTTATTTAAGTAACAAAATATTTGAATTTAACCTCTAAAAGTGCACACCATTCTTCATTTGTCATTCATTTGTCGCCCAACAGACGAAAACAGATAATATTCATCTGCATTCCAATTTCATATTAATATTTCTGAGTAACATTTTTAAACATACTTAGATTTCATCAAGGTTTACCTGCTTGCCAAATAGAAACGTCAATTTTTTTAAGGAACTTTGGAGGAATTTCAAATGGTTTTATTGTTATCGTGATTTCCTAGTGATTTCCCAGTTGCGTACCAAGTTTGCAACTTGTTATTTCGATTAATCTCGCAACCCCATCAGAAAAGTCTGCGCGAAAGTCTCTCTATGTTTAGCAGGATGTTGGTCAAAAATGTTAGCTATACAATACATCCGTATTTCAAATGGTTTTATGCACCTACTTTAGGTATAATATCCTAGATTGCAAAAAGCTTCAAATATTTAGGGTTACTTAAATTAAGAAAAGGAAATGAGAAGAAAAATAAATTTACACCTACAAATGTTCGTAATATTATGTAGGCAACTATGCTTCACGATATATTTGGAAAGTCCCTCTTAAGAATCAGATTAGGTCTGTCTGTCAGAGACCTTCAAGTTTATAAAATGTCTTGAAACATTCACCAACGTGGTTAATTATATCAAAGTAAAATAAAATAAGGTCTGTTGTATGCTATAATAAGTAAAACAGCATCGCTCAGTTGACGGCTAATGACTGCAATGTGATGCTTACAAACGTAAATTAACTATGGGTGGATTCTTAGTTAATGTGGTTCATTCTCGGAAAACTCGGATGAATCATGTTTAAATCGAATTCTGTCACCTAAGAGTCACTCACTCATGGTACACGGGCCCCGTCAAGATCTGGGCCCATGTTAACCTGCTAGGAGATGAAATTGACTCTGAATTACATAAAATTGAAAGAACAGAACAGAGCTAAATCAAAAACCAGGGGACTTGGTATGCCTAATAAACTCTACTCGGTCTTGGTGACCCCGTCGCGAACTAATGTTCATGAAATAAACACCAACCTAAAGCACTACCACTTTGGGATTGCTTCTGCTAAAACAATGGTAAATCCGAAACACTATCATCAAGACACATTCACCAATTCTGAGATTTTCGTTTTCTTCCTCAATTTCAAATGTGGTTAATATACCTCTGCCTACCCCTTCGGAATTTACAGGCATGCATGAGTATATGTTCGTGTCTTCAACTTGAGTTTTAATGCGAATCTAATGATACCTCACATTGTCGAAATCTATCCGGCTATTTGGAAGATGCAAGGTAATAAAGTTTAGAAACATTAGTACCTACATGCGAAAAATTACCCTTATATTACTGTTTTTGTGAGACAAAACAGAACGTAAAGTGTTTTTACATAATACAAAAAAAAATATTGGCATATTGCCAGTAGAACTCTCCAGAATCTGAAAACCTAGAAAATTTAAATGCAATGACTTGCTATAACAGCGTCCGGTCTATAAGACATGTCCTGAAGGTCAGTTTGCACTAGTATAATTTTGTCAAACAATATTTCAATTAGGTACCTACATTTCCGATGGTTGACTAGGAAGGTGAGTTTATAATACTGGTGTTACCAAGAACTGTATCTGATGATCTATATTTTATCATATTATGTATATTTTTAAGGAATGAAAATAAGAAAGATGAAATGATGATAATGAATAATTCTCAACTTTCAAGGTCAGTATTGCGGTTATAGTCGTATCTTCAGCATACAACAATCTATTAATTCAACTAGCAACTAGCAGGTAATTTCCAGTGAATTATAATAGTATCACATAGAATAATGTAATTCCATAATGATGATCACATACCGGATTATAAAACCAAGATGGCGCTCAATAATAATTCCAGCGCACAATTACAAATCACCGATGCTTTGTTTTTTTATGAATGTACCTAGTGGGAATTTAAATTGTATTAGGCAGTGTGATAATAAAAAAAAGTATTAAGATTGTATAACATTATATATGGATGAGTTCAGAATCAAGACTGTATGATTCTGAACTAATGTTATACATTTTCCTTAAGCTCACTCTACCTATAGCTTATTGGGGTAGGCTTTTGATTGGACTTGCAACTGCTATCTGAATACTGCAAGTCATAAAAATATAACGATCTGTGGCGTTGGTTAAAATAATAAAAAAAGAAAACATCGGTTAAGAAAGAATTTACATACTATGCTCTATTATAAGGAGTTCGTATGGAACTTAAAATTATATACGTATTGTCACCTGAATAAATTAAACTAATTAATTTTAATATGAAACTTATAGTCTAGAGGAAACTGTTCCATTTGCAAAATAACACATAAGCGGAAGACACATTCGTATTCAAATTTCTAGTAAAAACTATGAATAATTTCAAAATTGTCATAAAAATTTCGACAAACAACATTCATGAAATGATTTGAGTTTCTAAGAATGCATAGATTCGTTTTAAATCTG
Organism: Eilema depressum; assembly: GCA_914767945.1. Taxonomy (NCBI): domain Eukaryota; kingdom Metazoa; phylum Arthropoda; class Insecta; order Lepidoptera; family Erebidae; genus Eilema; species Eilema depressum. Next base: position 10,527,242 of record OU612024.1, on the reverse strand, counting down.
TAATATACGGCAGCAGCTGATGGTATTAAAGAACTAAATATAGTTTAATTGCTAGCGGGATACGTTGAAAAACGTCGTGATTCTAAAACGACGCACCCGGTTTGCATTGCTAATAGATGTGAATACAATTGACTAGGTTAACATATTGATTACTAGGTAAACCTAGAAACAGTTAATAATTTATAAACTTGTGTACAACAAATCTCTCATTAGTCAAAGAGTATTTGAACTATATTTTTATAAAGGACTAGCTTTTGCCCGCGGCTCCGCCCGCGTGGATGTCGGTTATCGCGACCAAACATAGCCTATGTCCTTTCTCGAGGTCTAATCTTCCCCTATACCAAATTTCATCAAATTCGGTTAAGTGGTTTGGGCGTGAAAGCGAGACAGACAGACAGACAGACAGACAGAGTTACTTTCACATTTATAATATTAGTAGGGACTAGTAGGGATTTACAATACATACACTAACCAAAATGTGTGAGGGAAAAAGGAAGGAAAAGTCAGAAGAACTCAGATTTCTTCGCGGATTTTTACGAAAGGTTCAATGTCAGTAAAGAAAGCTTGTGAAGTACCTTCCTGTGTAGGAATAAAAGGCGATGGCGGCCTGCAGCTGTCTCCATACATTGATTTAAATAGTTACTTTATGTGTATAGTGCGTTAGGATTTACTTAAAATTTGCTGATTAAAATATCGGATAGCAGTCAGGACTTGTTTTTGCTCTTGGGCAAACATGAATCATTACGCTTAGGAACTACAAAGAAAACTGCAAGGTAGAAACCTAGTACCTAATGCTAAATTCTGTATACCTATGAGTTTATATAATTACATACAGGCAAATGGTAAGCTTATGAACGGAGCGAGTTCACAGAATCAGGAAGCCTATAATTGCGGATGCGAAAATTTATAATTTTATGTAACTGGGTTTAGACGAAGAGTCGATGACCTGAGCAAATACAGCTGATCGAATAAGTTTATAAAATTGACAAATGATTTACTTTATATTGACTGGCCAAAATGACATTGCACTGATTTAAATCGCTCGACTCTCTGCTAACGAGTATAATAAGTAATATTGTACTTTTTGATGTGAAGTTTCAAGTTTGTTTATTTGTATGTTTTCAATCGCACAAAAATAGCTGAATGGTTTTGGTTTAAAAGCATACCTACAGATAAATAAAATCATAGGATGTTTTAGTCCGTTAATAGCTTTCTGTGGATATTAAACATTGTTGACCTCTGTGGCGCGGCGGTAGAGTTTTCGAAAGTCGAAGTCGATTATTTAAAGAAAAAAGTAAATTTTAAATCTGGGCATACATTCCAGTACCCAATCCAAACATTTCAATAACCTGACGCTCTTTAGCCTGGAAGCGTCGGATTAATGAGACTACTTTCGCAATTCTGTGCTACTTATATAACATCCGAACATCAACCGCAGCCGGCCAGACAAGTCTGTTTACTGTTTACATTATATTTCATTCCTCATTTTATATGTTTACCAATCTGCTAATAGATTGGTGACGGTGTATTTTCTTTCCTACTATTATTATAATAAATATTTAGAAGTTTGTGAAGATGTTTGGAAGGATGTTTAATCACTTTCAAACGACTGAACTAATCCGTTTGAAATTGATACAGGGATAATACGCCGTGTGGTTCCCGGCAGAATAGAATTTGGGCCACCCCATCTTCTCCCATGCGGTGTCGTACAAGGCGACTAAAGAGATAGGTCTGTTTAACATCAGACAGATATACACAGCCCAGACTTAGCCTATGCATAACTCGAGTCAACAATAGTGCCCGGCAAATGGCAATAGGCTCATCCCCTATTACGTGGGACCTAATACAATGATTGGTGAAATGTGAGTGTTAATTCACCTTTGCCTAACCCTCCGGGGATAAAGGCGTGATTGTATACATGTATGTATGTATAAAATATAGCCTGGATAATACTTAGGTGACACTTTATCCCTGAAATAGGTTTTCATGAGTTACGGGAATGGGATCAGAATTCTACGTGATTGGAGATGCAGACAACAGCTATTATTTAAATATGAATTGATTTTTGGTGCATCTATTAGCTATAGCGTAACTTTTTAAGGTCGTATTCCCAAAATGTTTTTTGAGTCGATAATAATAACTGAACTATCAATCTGATAACCTTGGTGCCGATGATATTCTTTTAAATTAATTTAATAAAGCGATAGTCTGAAATTATGCTGGATTAACGAGAAAGTGATGCGTCACACCCGGTATATTTGCATTGCAAATAAGGAGGAACACGGTGTAGAGGTACCTAATCATAGTGATTACTTCACAAGGTAAGCCCAGAAACGGGCTAGTAATTGTTTTGTTACTGGCCGGTCTGAGTTCTCACACAAGTGCAGAGCTTTGGGTTCCGGATTCGATCATTAATCTCGTCATATAAAAGATCCATATTAAATAAAGAATACCACGTGGTATTTCTTTTTTATCGCATTTATATTATATTCCGAACGAATACCATTTTTGAAATTATTCAAATAATAATAATAATCTATTCCGAACAAATACCAAAGTACTGTCAGCAGAAAAGATAAGCTCGTAGTTAAGTGATGAGTGTGATGATAACTGAGTGGGTTAACACACTACACGGTAAAGCAATAGGTAAGCCAAGACAGGATTAGATTTTTGATCGATTTTGGTAGTTACAAAAAAACTTAACCTAATCTATCCAATTCGGATGTTTTAATACGTAACCATTAGTTAAGAATGCTCACCCATCCTAAGACTGACCTGACTAGTATTGCTTAATATTTTTAACGCTAACTTACTTCAGTCATGAACCATCCAAGCAATAGTTATTTTTTTTATACTAATCGCACCTAATTCTGTGACAAACTCGTTTTGGTATTCGTTTTATCAGTGGTATTCGTTTGGAACAGAATATTAATTTAATAAAAAAGAAATTCCACGTGGTATTAGAAAAATGGTACTGGATCGGAATAGACCATATAAAATATACCTACGTCAAATCCCATACATTCATCACATCATTGTATTTTACAATACGCCGATCAGTAAATCGCCACTTATCTATGGGGTCGGCTTGGAAAATGTTCAGCGACTGAATGAATGTATTAATACACTCATGCTACCTACCATGTTTGAGTATAGTATATTAACTAATTACTACTTGTGTTCCTAAAGTAATACCCACTAAACAATCAGTTTTTTAAGACTGTAGGAAAAATAGAAAATTATACATCTGTTGGTAAATTCTTGGTATTCAAGTTGATTTATTGGAACATAATAACATGAGAGAATGAATGAGCATTCATGAAAACAAAAAGAGTGTGAGTGACACCTAACGACTTCGAAAAATAACGTCTAGATGATTAGCAAGATTTTTGTAAAAATAACAATACAAAAATTAAGAATAATTGACAGTATTAGACATACTGCAATATACTATCATAATTCATAACATAACATAAAGAAATTTAGTCCGATGAAAAAAAATCCATACAAAATCTGTTCAAGTTTTTACGTCCTTAAATGAACAATCGGTTCGATAAACAACAAATTTAAAAAGATTTTTATTGAGTTTTATATAACCCAACTACGTATTTTTATACATTTTCAATGTAGGTACAGTCACTTAAAGCTTGTTAGAAATTATATAACAGTTGATCCTTATGTGTAAAGTTTTCGCTAGCTTTCAAATTACGCCCTGAAGGAAATAAAAAAATTCAATGTTCTGAATACTGTATTACTGTATTACAATATAGCGTAAGGACGTTGTACTTTGCCAAAAATAACACTGGTTTACTATGTATATATACATGAACGGACATTATAGGCCTAGAAAATCTAAAATTGAGAGATTACGACTTTTAGGTGTATTTAACCTTGACGGTAAATCAGTCTTGATATAATTAGTTGGATGTAGGAAAAAGTAGGAGATAGATCACATCGGAATCTCTATCCATATTGGTTTGCTCGAACGTAGACTTTTCTAGAACTAGAGATTCTGATTGGAAACTTCGGTCTGCACTCAGAATAATGTCGATATTGTTTTTACAAAGGATATAGCTTATGACTCGCTATGTGCTATAGTATGACCAGGTGATGTGCACTATGAAGGGAAAGCTGTTTAGAATAATTGAACGGCCATTAATACTTAATAATGCAACTAAAGTATTAAAATAGTGACATCGTATGTATCAACAGTATTTTTGTACGTTAACAAGTGACCTTGCGGACAGGTACTAAGTTTGAATAAGGAAACCTATTATGCATTAGCTAACGGACCAGAATTCCGTGCATTACCACCTCTAATCACGAATTGCACTCGATAATATTGTAATTCATTTTTAACGGAAATATAGCTACAACTGCCTCTGTGGCGTAGCGGTAGTGAACGCGGCTGCTACGCAGGAGGCGCGGGTTCGATCCCCGCTCAGTGCCAATATCAATCCATGAATATAAATATTTGCATTGGTCTGGGTGTTTCTATGTATAATATGTATGTATTTACAAAAAAAAAAGTATCTAAGTATGTATTTCCGCATTCTAGATTCCATAACAAGCTAATTAAGCTTACCATGGGTCTAGATAGCGTTGTGTAGAATGTTGTAGAATATTATTATTTATATTTATTTATATATTTAACTGGCGACTGCACGATGACATGATTCACACGGTTAACCGCCTTCTATCGAGCACAAATAAGCCACAGACCTGTGGCCCTACCATAAACCTTAAAACAGGTCAATAATTGAACTGCTGTCATTCTGCCAACTGCAAATGTCACTTTGTAATGTCATATAAATAAATAGGATTACACAGTGATATTTGCAGTTGGTAGAATGACAGCAGTTCAATTATTGACCTGTTTTAAGAGTTCATGGTATGGGCCCTGTTTTATTTATCATTTTATTTTGTATATTATCAGATATAATTAGGTCTTTTTACTTTGAGAAATTAAGATCGTCACTATTTTGTTTTCAATGTGGGAGTATTATTAAGCTCTTATGGACCGGACGCGTATTCGGTACATAATTTTGTAACAACCATGATGACGTCCAAGTTTCATAGTGTAATTTTCAGCCATATAGGTCTTTCTCAATGTGCGCCATTGCTCCCGATCCTCCAGCTTCCACATTCAGACTATCCCAGTCACCCAGCCACCTTTTTCAGTGTACAACTTTATCAAATGGGGTGACATGGTCACTGCGTGATCAAACTCTCAACTTTTCTACACTAATATTATAATAAAGAGGAAAGATTTGTACCTATTTTTGTATGTTTGTATGTTTGTAATGAATAGGCTCCGGAACTACTGTACCGATTTCAATAATTCTTTCACCTATAGAAAGCTACACTATCTGGGAGTAACATAGGCTATTTAACATCACGCTACTACTAAAGGGAGCGGAGCAGTGAGCATAAATATCAATAAATCGGGCAGATTTCCATACATTAAAGTTGGACCGGAATCCGAATTCCACGCGGGCGGAGCCGCGGGCAACAGCTAGTGGTAAATAAAGAGAAAAATAAACTTTATCAAATAGTTGGTCTTGCCTCAATCGCTTTTCTGGATTGCCTAAGATTTTTAACAGATATTATAAATTCATTCCTCTCAATTTCGAGCTAGGAAATTTTTGCATCAGTGTTCTTAATTTTAGACTTCATTAGTGGCCTTCGCTGCAACCCGCATTTTTAGCTATGTAGATTGAGAGCAGTATGTTTCTATCTAGATGTGTGAAGTAGGTAACTACATAGATCTTGAAAACTAATTTGTAACAAATCACTGAGTCGACGTATCCAAAAGTAATTCAGAATTAATCTTACCTAATGTGAAAATACTAACATTTTGATTTTAACATTGTTGAAATTTCGAAGTAAAGAGGTGTTTTTTAAATTGTGAAAGAAGCAATGTAGACAATTCATCCTAATACATTTTTTTAAATTTTTTTGTTGTTGTAATAGGTGGTTGTAGGTGGCAATATCTCCAAAGTCTTTCATTCAAATGTGTGATATTGCATTCTTTCTATAAACAATGCAGAATGCATTTTTGAATGCAATAAACAAACCGAATTATAGATTACAACTGTTCACTGTATGTGCCTATATAGGTTTAGCAATAAATCCTACTCAGATAAAATATTTACGAGCTTGATCCAAATTGAATTCATCGATGTTCTTTATTTTATGATGTGTTTAACAAATAAATGGCAGTGAGGTATTGGTTGCTAGTGATATACTGCCTCTATATATATCGGCACATTTTTTTATGTTTATTGCATTACTTTGATTGCACTCCCAACAAACTTGGGTGAAGTCCAAACACTAAAGGCCAACATTCCAGAAGTTATCAATTATATGGGAAATATAATGGTAGTCCTAGAGTTTGATGACCTTAACTGAGAAATGAATATCAGTGCTGGGCGGTGACTGCATGGGACTTCACAAAGGCTTTCGGTGTCAAATAAACCTGACCTGCAAACCGGTGTACCTGCTGATTGATGGACGAGACGCTGGCGCAGACACTTTTCTCAAGGTTGGGAGGCATCAACTTCTATAATTTACACTTTGATGTCAATGTCTAGAATTTTTTTTGTTGAAACATTTCATACGTAGGATAGGAGGATAGAATTGGGTCCATGGTATCAGGAGTCATCGAAAGTCGCAGAATCCCATTAGTGTTGCTCATTATAGTTATGTACAGTAATGGATACCTAACCGATAATATTCAAGCGCACATTAAACCATTATCTGCGATCTGTGAATCCATTAAATTTATTATTAGAATTTGCTACACTCTCACGAGACACGTTTACCGATATTCTCAAAAAATATGTACTAACTTTTTTCGATTTCACTTTTGATTTACAGATTTCTTTATAGACTAAACACTGTGAATGCTAAATCTCGAAATGCGTTATGATGACAGAGAAGTTTGAATTTAGATTTAGAAATGAATAGTTATTTTGATTTTGAATGATTCAGAAGCTCTTAACTTGATATGACCAGTCAATATATAAAAATCAGTCAATAAAAATAAATGATGATTAGGCACAAGGAAGCGTCTTTCGCCTAATTTTCTGGGTGTATGGAGTCCCAAAAACCTTCGGAGCCCAGTCAACCAGTGATTGATGCGATTTTTGTGCAGACTTTCTGACAGACACTGATAGATTGAGAAATCAGATGACAGTCGCTCCTGTAAAAGCCACAAATAAAATCAAAACTAAGAAAAGGAGATATGTGGGGGCCGAAGCTAACCCCAGTCAACACTCCTTGTGTTGACTGGGGTTAGCTTCGGCCCCAAAGATCTCGGTGAGGTCCTTTAAACTCAAAGTCAAAGTCGTTGTAATCATTTCGCTTCGTCACCCTTTGCGTGATTGTTCCCAGAGATTTCCTCATGAAAAAGGTGCGTAGGTATCTAGGTATATTTTACCTGGGACTTAAATTATTTATACAATTGCTACACCTATTTATGTTATCATTATTTACTTAATATTTTTATCTGTAGATGCTTCGTTTATTTTGTACAGTTTTATTGAACGAACTTGACCTTGATAAGAGAATTTAGCCAGACATGTGCCGGTCTAAAATTAAAATGTATGCAAACAAAAGTCGTTCATTATACGTGAATAAAAACTAAATAACAATAGTAGGTAGGTACGAGTACAATTGCTATCAGTATTAGCTTAGTACATTCCAAGTTAGGTACCGACAAGCTCTGCTAAAGCTCAAGCTTTGGTATAACTTAGAATGTGCTCTAAACTTTACATTCTTCTTCATCCTAGCGTTAATTCCCCTTCGGCCGCGTATTTCCCAGTCGCGTCCGAAGCTTCACCTCGGAGTCTGGGGTCCGCTTTACCAGTCCTAACTATGGATTTGCGTGATGCTACTGCCATCTAACCTCCATAAACCCAATGGCGACATTAGGCTTTGCAGCTAGACCGTTGTTGCCGAGCTCTAAACTTTACATAAAATTGGAAGATAATTTATATTTCATAAATAAATATTTAAGAATATTAAAATATTGTGGGAATTTAAATCATTCCGTGCCATAACACTTAGAAGTTGCGGTAGATGGCGTTGTCTATCTTCACAGAATACATAGTTACCTTTGACTTTCGAAACTACGTCATGAATATCTATGTCATAAGTAATTAGCTTAACATAGTCCAAGTTACCTCTTTAGCTCCTAAACTGTAAGTACATAAAATTAAAAACATGGCCTGAAAACTGTTTTGTCCTCTGAAGTTCACAAAAATAATGGTAGGTAAGAATATCATATATAAAAATTTAAAGAAAACATTAACAATAAAATACCTCTTCTGAAGTTGAACCGCGATGAAAGCCCGAATGATCTTTACAGAGATTTGTTCGGAGTAATAAACTACGAATTTAATAACATTTTCACAAAAAAAACAATAAACGTAAATCAACTCAAAATTAAATTTAGTGATTGGGCTACACCTGGAATCCATAAAAGTAGAAAGAAACTGTATGAATTATACGAGATAAAGGCATCTACAAATGAGCCACAAATAATTGAACAAATTAAAAGGTATTCAAAGCTGTTCAAGAGAGTCTGTTCAATAGCCAAATCTAATTATATTCGGGCTAAAATAGAAAAATCTGATAATAAAATAAAGGCAACATGGAACATTATAAACAAAGAAACCTGTAAGACAAGGTCACGTGATCGATCCTTCGAGTTGGAAGTGGATGGTGAGCACATTAATACTGATGCTGCAGTGGCTAATGCATTCGAATCTTTTTTCACAAATGTTGCAACTACAACTACAAGTAAATTAAATTCTTCAAAAAATGCGGCTGCTTCTCTTCTTAAATCTAGTGTTGATAAATGTAGTGTTAACTTTAATTTTCAGTATATTGACTCTGAAACCATTTTTAAAACTTTTAAGCAACTGAATATAAAAAAGACTGAGGATCTTTGGGGCATTTCAACCAATATAATAAAACCAATAATGCCCGCTATTGCGCCTTATCTTGCATTCATATTCAATAAATGTATAGATGAAAACCAGTTTCCTACTCTTATGAAGTACAGTAAAATCATTCCGTTATTCAAAGCAGGGGAAAAAAGTGATCCATCCAATTTTCGACCCATCTCTATACTCCCAGCCCTTAGTAAAATTTTTGAAAAAATAATTTTTAATCAACTGCTTTCACATTTTACATTTAATAAATTACTTCATGAGAAACAGTTCGGGTTCACTAAAGGCAGAAACACGACGGATGCAGGAGTTGCACTCGTCAAACATATATTTGATGCATGGGAAAAGAAGCAGGATGCCATTGGTATTTTTTGTGATTTATCAAAAGCTTTTGATTGTGTTGATCATGAGACTTTGTTATTGAAATTAGGTTATTATGGTGTTTCTAGTGGCTCACTTAGCTTAATAAAGTCTTACCTCAATGGCAGAGTACAAAAAGTCAACATTAATGGCACCGACTCTTCTGGCGCCCCTTTAGTCATGGGAGTACCCCAGGGCTCGATATTAGGACCCCTTTTATTCTTGATATATGTAAATGATCTTCCTTACTTCACTAAAAATCTTTGTGAAATAGTATTATTTGCAGATGACACATCATTAATTTTTAAAACTGATAGACAAAAAGTAGTACTTGACGATGTGAATAATACCCTTTCCGAAATATTGCATTGGTTCACAAGTAACAACTTGTTACTCAATGCAAAAAAAACAAAATGTGTAAAGTTTACTATGCCCAATGTAAGACAGATAGATACTCATATTGTAATGAACAATGAATCAATTCAAGTAGTTAATACCACAGTTTTTCTGGGAATAACTCTAGATAGTAAACTGCAATGGGGTTCTCATATCACAGCCTTGGCAGGAAAACTTAGCTCAGCTGCCTATGCGGTTAGAAAGATAAGGTCACTAACTGATGAGGAAACGGCACGATTAGTTTATTTTAGCTACTTTCATAGCGTTATGTCCTATGGTCTGTTGCTGTGGGGCTCAGCTGCCGATATTGAGACTGTTTTCATATTACAGAAACGCGCGATACGAGCAATCTACGGCCTCAGACCCCGTGACTCGCTGAGAGAAACATTTAAAGAAATTAATATATTAACGGTTGCTTGTCAATATATTTACGATAATATTTTATACATACGGAAGAACTTAAATCTTTTAAAAAAGAACTCGGACACACATGATTATAATACGAGAAATAAAGATAAACTAGCAGTGCCAATACTCAGGCTTCATAAGGTTGGTAATTCATTTGTAGGCAACAGTATAAAAATATTCAATAAAATTCCTCAGGATTTGGTTGACATGCCACTTAATATTTTTAAAATAAACGTGAAAAAAAGTCTAATGGAAAAAGCTTATTATAAAGTAGAAGAATATCGTAATGATAAAAATGCATGGTCAACCTAATCACTTTCTTGCCCGCACATTGTAAATTGTATAAAAACCGTATTAAAAAATAAATAAATAAATAAAAAGGATAATTGAGTTCTCTGAGTTTCTTGCTGGTATCTTCTCAGTAGAACCAACTACCGAACCAGCGAAAGAATCATTTTCAAATGGTTTACTTTAATTTATTTAATATTTTATTTTTTGTTCACATACTTCTTGACACAATTGTAATATTTTGACGTTCATATGTGCTCTATATGTGCCTAAATTGAATAAACGAAATTGATTCTTTGATTGATTCTTTGATATCAATTTTATTATGCATCTCAATAGAGGACACAAGGAAGAACGTATATCAAAATACAATAATGTATTTTGATATACGTTTTTATAAGTGTTCAGCCACTTCACTGAAGGCGGCTTTACCAGTAGGTAGGTAGGTACGACAATATTTTTAAAGCGGCTGGTCAAAATATTTACATAGAACTTATACCATTAGAATTTATCTTGTTCATACGGAGTGGAAAAACATAATGATCTTGAGTTCGAAATACATATATCGTCCCAAAGTTTGTTTGTCGGATATCTTCTAGGTATTTATATGAATCAATATTTTTATGCTTTGATTAACTATAAAGATTTTATGCATAACCGTTATAGTAAACTCACCTCTTCTGTCAAATTCTAGTTAACTCGCCTCAGTCCATAAAGATGCTGTTACTGATTGCCTTAAATACTTTACTCTGCGGGGAGAAAAGTGTCGCAAGTTAGTTTTACAGTTATTTTTACTGAATTACTTGTTATTCTAAACCCAATATCAGAGGAAAAGTGAAAATATTTTAAAAGTATAACACTAATTATGTGAAACATAAATATCAAACAAAATAACGCAATATTTTTCATAAAAACAAACTTATTTGACTGGTTTTTTTTTTCATCTTTTACGACATGATTATGGCTTTTTGCCAAATCACATTGCAATCACTCGCGGTGAATTTTGAATAGGACCCCTTTGCTATGAGTTCTCAAAAGACTAGTATAATGATGAAGTTGGTTCAAATAATTTATAAAACGTCTTTCTTTCAGTTCGTAAAGATATTCTTGGAATTCGAATGTGAATACAAGATTTCTCAAAATAACATCGTTCTTTTTATTAGTTTGCCGGCCTTAACCTGATTATATATAAAATTACTTCCAGTATGTACAGGAATTTCGGTCGTTTTCCTTATATGTAGTACTAGCTTTTGCCCGCGGCTCCGCCCGCGTGGATGTCAGTTATCGCGACCAAACATAGCCTATGTCCTTTCTCAAGGTCTAATCTACCCCTATACCAAATTTCATCAAAATCGGTTCAGTGGTTTAGTCGTAAAAGCGAGACAGACAGACAGACAGACAGACAGACAGGCAGACAGACAGAGTTACTTTCGCATTTATAATATTAGTAGGGATGTATGCCTGTGTAAAAATATGTATTATCATAAGCTTCCACATTTATCAGGAGCAAAAGGTTGCACAGTTGAGGACAAACGTGTTCTCGAGTCGGAGCTTTTTAATGAAGTTATCACTTGCATCTTGATAGAAATTATATTAGCATCTGCTGGCTCTCCATATTGACTAGTTGATAATAATTCAATACATGTAGCTAGAACGTCATCATACGAAATTATTTTTATTATTATTATTTTTGACACTTTGAGAAATTATTAACATTGACATTCTACTGCTCTTTTCCTCATATGGATCTGATCTGATCTGAAAAATAATAAATTTGCTATATCAACATAAACTGTAGGTATTATGTACAGCTATTTCCCTTCTATACTTTCTTCGATCATTACGTTACTTTACTTTTATTAGCGCCACAGTGACTCCATCTTCATTCTCGGAAATTTCCTTACGTTCAAGAATTTTCTATTACTAAACAATATCCGTCGGTTTTGCCCTACCTCACTAGATTATCCTTCTTCAAGTACTGACAGTATGCTGCAACTCTTCATATTGATATGGCTTGTCAGTGTGCCAGAGGCCTTATATGTCTCCTTGCTGTATTTTCTCTAGTCTTCCTTTTCACGGTAGGTACTTAATAAAAAGGCATAATAAAAAGCAACTTCTCAGATTTAAAAAGTCTCTAGATAAAATTACATAATTATTTTGTATCGTAATTAGTGGAAATATAGTAGCAGAGCATCTGTGAAACAACAAACCATGCCCTGTCTAAGCTCTTAGGTTAGACAGCAGTCACTCCCGGAGAAACTGACATACCAATCAAAAAGTGAGGATGGTGTGGTAAATTTTCAAATGCGAAACATGGATGCCGTGCGAGCACCGCGCACTACTGGTAGGGCATAAAATAATATGTTTGGAAAACAATGTGATTTTAGTTTTACCTCAATTATCTATTTATTGTCATATCAGTATGTATGAATACTTATTTACCATCATTGACCAATTCAGGAAGTAATATTTTAAGCATTTGTTCGTTGGTAGGTATATTTCTTGGGATGGAATAAACAAAATTCCTGAACTCAGTTCAGGTTGGTCAGTTGGTTCAAATGTTTCCTAGTAGATAGTTACCTAAGTAAATGTAATAAAACCTCAACTTTTTTCATCTTCCCTATTCTCTTTGAGCGTTTTTTTTCTGTTAAATCAGTGTAGTAAACCTGTTAACAGTAAAAATAATCCCAATCAATACATACGTCTAACGGCGAATAACATTAGGTATATTCACTCACCATCATCAAGGTGAATTCGGAGCTTAGGGTTCGCCATAACATATTCTCACTATATTTTGTAAACCAAGCCGCAGCAAATGCTTGTTAAAATTTTAATTAAGTCATACGTCATATTATGGTGTCTCTTTTCGTAGTGTAATCACTCTGTTTGAATTAAATTATATTAGACGAAATTGCGTTATTGTCCAACTAATCTGTCTTTTTAGGCAATTACTTACGATAATTAATGACATTTAACCTAGGGTGGCCAAAAATGTATTTTTTGTAGTCTAAACATGTTTTTTGTTATAAATATATAGCGCCTTATTTTTTGCATGTAGCAACAGTTGCTTACAATAATAAATATTGTTGATAAGTGAAATAAATCGGAATATTTCTGCACCACTATGTTTAAACTCCCCATGATCATGGTTGCTTATAAGTACCTATATAATAACACAAAATAAATCACAATATGGACTACCATTTGCGTTAACTTCCGACAATTTATCATGTATTGCCTTTTCAGTAAAATGTCAGGCGCTGTAACAATGCACTCATTGCTTTTAAAAAAAATCCTTGAAATTTCTTGATTTATTATGTCACCATCATCTGCGATGTTACTGGTGGCCTTATAGGTACCTGCTGTTTTAGAATGGCAATTCCGACATAAGAGCTGTTGCTTAAACCTCATAATATGTCCATCAGCAAGTACCTACCGCTACAAGACGGTACACCTCCTGATTGATGTGAGTTTTCGCTCGGATCCAAAGGTCTTGTCTTAATAGGACTCTAGCTTTGACCTGTTTAGACTTTTATAAAAAATAATGTAAATAAGACTAATAAAACGATTACTTTTACTTATTACGGGATGATTGACATTCTCGTAAACTTCCAACACTGCCAATTACTACAGTAATTTTAGGTAAAATTTTAATTATTATTTTCTGTTACTTTTTCTATTTAAGTCATTTGTTTTTAATTTCTTTGTTCTAAACTTTTTATTGTTATTTTTAACCGACTTCAAAAAAGGAGGAGGTTCTCAATTCGGATGTTTATATGTTTTTTATAGTATTAATAGCTAATAAAAACATAGGTACCTAATATATTTAAACAAATATAATTTAGAGTAATAAAAACATGCGTCAATATCATTAATAAAAAAATATCATGACCAAAAAGAGGGCCCAATATCGCACCCTGGCGCACACCACAACGCATAGAGCAGAAATAATGTTGGAAGCACGTATGTTAGATCTATCTTAGTCATCCACTGTAAAGATATTTGTGAATCATTAAAATGAGTAAACGGGCAAATTTACCTGTACCGATTAGTACAAATTTATTTGTTACGGGAATCCACAATAGTGGTTTTAATTGTCAGAACATAGAAATAATTAGGTATACCATCACTAAAATTGTAGTAATCGTTATTCATTCAATTGTTGGAATTTAGCTAGCGTACGTCTTCGTGGATGAATTTGAATTAATGGCGTTAGAAACTCACAAAAATATCTGTAAAATTTTTGCTGCTTGTTCATACATGCATTTGCATATACATGTATGCATAATACATGTAAATATTTTTTGGTTAACAACAGTAAAAACGTGTAAATATTCACGTGTACCAGTACCATTCACACACGTCGATTATTTCCGAATGTAGAAACAAAACTGCTTTCAAATGATCATGTACTTTGTATATTGGGTACCTTTTTTTCCTGCAGAAATCCCCACGGATAGGTACCACCGCCATTAACCATCGGGGTGGTTATGTTGAGTACCTAATTAAGCTTCTATTCAATGCGTACCTAATAGTAATTAATAAGATATCACTCAGAGTTAATTGAAAACATGACTAAAACTTGATAGATATTTACAAAAACATAAAAGATATGAAATAATATAAATATTGCCAATATTTTTAAGAAGCACGTAACAAAAACTATAGGTACGTTTCCACTATGATTTAGGCGCCCATGTATTTCCTTCCATGCACATTCATATCGTGTTTCAATATTATACAACATACATTAATACATACCTATACCTTATAAGCCTCCTTTTGTAATCAACACAATCACA
This sequence comes from Eilema depressum, assembly GCA_914767945.1. Lineage (NCBI taxonomy): Eukaryota > Metazoa > Arthropoda > Insecta > Lepidoptera > Erebidae > Eilema > Eilema depressum. The sequence goes on along the minus strand of OU612024.1, from coordinate 10,512,031 downwards.
TAACTCATGACAGGTTTCTGAGAATATGTAAATATAATTCGCTAGTCATCGACGTATCTACTAATTGACATTACTACAAAAATGGTTATTTCAACGAGTTCTCTCAGTAGAACTAATATGAGTTGCTAGCTGTTGCCCGCGGCTCCGCCCGCGTGGATGTCGTTAACATAACCAATATCCTTTCCGAATGTTTAATATACCCTTGTACCAATACACATCGAAGTCGGTTTAGCCGTGAAAGCGTGACATTTCTGATGATGATGATGAGTTACTTTCGCATTTGTAATATTAGTAGGTATACAGTACAGATATAGATGTGCATGGACCCAATTTTTAGGATTAAGCCTATAAAACTGCTAAATCCTCGCATAAAACTCCAACGTGGGAGTCGTGAGAGCGTTTCAGAAAAACCTTTCTGTAACATTGATTAAGAGGGTATATACTTAGGAAAACGTAACATAACAGGAAGGTAAAAACATTTTTATGAATAAGTTATAGGTAAACATACTGTAACAGGCAATTCACATTGCGTCAGGTTGTTGTCAAGTCAACCTTCTTCTTCATCTAAGCGTTAATCCAAGTCGCATCCGAAGCTTTCACCTCGGAGTCTGGGGTCCGCTTTTCCCAGTCTAATTGTGATACTATCGATAGTATCGATAGTATTGTAGCATTTCGATATTTTAGATTGGCCTATTCGCGCTATCGACTATTTTTCAAGGTCAACTATCGATAGCTAAACTATCGCTACTATTGCAACAACACTACCCTAAACCCTTAAAATCAGAGTCCTTATGATTATTTATGATACTGCGCGCACGGGATAAAAAAATTGCGGCTTCTGACTGCAAGTGTCAAGCACCGGCCACAAGTGGCTGTCGCGCGCATCAGCCACTTTTGTGGCCGCTTCGAGCTTCTTGTGGCATGTGGCCTGTGTGCGGTGAGCGGTGACCCTAAGTTGTTGAGTTGTCGTAAGTACTAAGTACGTATATTATTAATTTCATCGGCTCATGACCATTAGGTCAAAAGGTCTAATATAATTTATTATATTCTGGCTACTCAGTTGACGTGTGTTAAGTTTTATAATTAGCTTCAAAATTGGTAATAATAAAATTGTATAAGCAAATCTCAGGTGCCGATTTTATCAGATATAAACTTAAACTACTCGTACATTTTTAACACAATTTAATCATGTTTGGAATTTTTAATATTTCAGCGTATGCCTACGCTATATTTACTGGCGCTCATTAATATCTATTAACTGATAATTATTTCTTTGTTAATCCCTCATGTTTGTCTTTTGACATATTTTGGTGGTTTATTTTTCTTCCTCGGATGTTTTTTGTTTACCTAAATTACCTAAAAAATAGTCGAAAATGTAAGATGTCACTAATTGAATTGGACTTGAAATTGAAGAAACACGGTAAGTACTTCCTATAGCTGACAACAGTAAGTTACAACAAGCAGTTACTGACCTGGTAACAAGCTACTTGCTTGATTTATTCAAATCCGGCATAATTTTTACTCTGAACTCCAACATGTGAGCACACACTTCACCTTGCAGATATAACTAAGTACCACTAAAGTGGTACCTAAGCAAACATTAGCAAAAAAAAATACCAATTATGTTATAGTACCTATAGTAGGACCATGGACCTATTTTCTATAGGTCCTTGGAAGTATATACTAGTAATCTTGATCTATGTACTCTCTCAATTCTAATTACCTTGTAGCAAAACAACAGAATTGAGTCCGTATTGAACTTTAACATTATTGCAGAAACATATCCTTGGAAATATTTTTTTTTAAGCTATTGCATAGCTTCTATCGCAGGCCTTGAGCGTGGAGACCGAATCCAGAAATTCCGTAACGAAAAAAACCTAACACCCCCTAATCCGAGCTTGCACGAATCGAGTAGAGCTGCTCCGAAGTAGCTCCGCTTAACGTAAGTAATTATAATTGCATAAGTTGATAAAAAATGCTAAGCAATAGCTTTACCGCGGCAGTCCCCGAGTGCCACACGTCTTTTTTGGTTTACCGAAGTTTCATGCAAATTACGACATACTTAGGTCGTAAACACGAATGGACTATACCTAATAAGTTGATTGAAGAAATTATAAATGGTTAATAGTCTGGTTTTGGTTGGTTTTCTTGGTTTTTTTCTTCTTTAATTGAACTTTTCAATTTGTTACCGCTAAAGACAATATTGACTTACTTTCTTCTTTGCCCCCTAGACAAGTGGCAATTCGTAGGTATTGGTAAAGTAAAATGATGGGTGTGCGTTGTTTTATAGCTAATTGTTTTATAGAAATTTGTTTCACATAAAAATTTTCTCATATCTTCGTTTCATAGAATAATCAATACAAAGAATACTTACTTTGAAGATTTTTAAATCATTGATTTTTGTTTCACATAAAGTTTAATGTTAGAATAATCATATCATAGAATAACAAATCAAATATTGTTTATTATCATAACATACATTAAATAAAAAATCGTTTGACATACCACTCAAAATATATAAAATTTATTTGCGCTAAGATAATTCGACGGAGCCCCGCTCCGCGGGGCTCCTATTTATCTGGGTGGTTTAAAAAAAAAATAACTTCTAACCTAACCTATCCAAATCGGGGTACTCTGAGTCGGGGTGTAAACTATAGTGACGTGTTCTAAATTATTAAACGTTAGACCAAATTATTTTCGATTATGGTGGTGGTTTATTATTCCTTAAAAAATAATTCTACTGTTTGATAAGTTTATTAAACAAAAAAATGTAAATAAAAATTCATTAAATTGTTTTTCTGTGAAATATGTTTCATTCTGCTAATTGTCTTTGAAACAATAATATTCGAAATAAAAATATAAGTACCAAATATTATGTGAAACATTTTCTGGGAAACGAAATTCTGTGAAATTTCTGTCTGCGAAACAAGGGGCTCCCGTAAAATGCTGACTGAATGTATGAAAAATATTATGTATGTGTTTTAAGTGTGTTTCGATTTTTAACCCCCGACAGGGTATTATAAGTAAGTAAGGTAACTGTACCAATGCTCGACACTTTAAGGAAAAATAAAATTTCAATCTAAAAAATTTAACAAATTAATTACAGCATGGTCGTTACATTCTTTTTTAACTGTTACAGCAACAATTAGACATTAACTTTTGCCCATAAAATCTTTAAAATCTATCATACTTTTACTTTAAATTAAATTATTATGCACTTGGTCGAAAACACCAATGCTAGACATCATTGTCCCAATGGTCCAAGTATGTCAATAACTTCAATATTTATAACGTTTATACTAAAATTAGTAATAATCATAACTTATAAACAAAAAAATCACACCTATAAAAATCAGTACCCTTGGCAAAAATCTTAAGAAATAACACGACCGTGTTCACGGAGTCACATTATTTGCTGTCAACAGTCTTTCTAAATTTACTTCGGATGGTGTTGCGAACATTTGAACATAATCTTATAGATACCATTAGGCATCTTTTAAGTCAATAGTCTTATAAAACAAATGGATAATTTTCTCAAAATACTGGGTTTTGTTCGAAAGTGTCTAGCATTGGTACAGTTACCTTAAAGTAAAAAAAAGTAAAAACGTCTTTATTGTACACCATAGATATAACAATATAACATAGAGAACTGGGTTAGGTATGTGGTAAGTACAGATGGCGGCCTTATCACTCTGCGGCAATTTCTTACAGGCAACCATAGGATGGATAGAAATAACAGGAGAAGAATGTTTTCGAGTAGTTTGGTGTACATAGAGAATATATAAATAGAATAAAACAGTAATAATTAAAAAGAAAACACAAACATTAATAGCTACCTGAGTAGGTATAGGTATATATACAGATAAACATAAATACTATAAATATGGTTCTCCCTTGTTTGGTATAACAACGTTTGGTCGAATATCACTTGAACTAATTTCAGTTACAATAAAGTCATTTCACATAATTATTCATTTGACCGAATATTTAATTGGTAGAATTTTATTTAGCATAATTATTTAGTTGGAATAATATCATTTCACCGAATTTTCATTTGCACTAATTTTATTTAAACTAATGCTTCATTAGACTAATAATGATTTAGTCGAGAGATCATACCGAATCACTCGGCGGCCGCTGCCGCGGCACGCTCGCTTCGCTCGCTCGCCTCGTGCTTGTTGTGGTCACAGTTCTAACCTAACCTAACCCTGCCGATTGCACTGAGAGTTTTTCAATTTTACTTGTATTGTTTTTCATTAAACATACTCTTAGTGGTTTTCTTACATCACAGAAATCGGCAGGGTTAGGTTAGGTTAGAACTGTGACCACAACAAGCACGAGGCGAGCGAGCGAAGCGAGCGTGCCGCGGCAGCGGCCGCCAAGGGCCAGATATATAAATTTCTACACTACATTAACATTATACCAATTGAATATTCGATGAAATACATAATAATATCAACTGAACATTACATGAAATGAGCATTATACTTTTTGATCAATAGCGCAAAGGTTGTTATCGCAAATAAATATTCGATGAAATGAAAATTATGTCAATCGATATTATGTAAAGCAAATATTTTCTCAAACGTTGTTCGAATTAGTAACATTCGACCAAACGTTGTTATACCAAACAAGGGAGAACCTATAAATATCACGGAAGATGTCGTATTATATTAATACACACATAAATATATTAACCAGAAAGGTAAAAATCTTGTTGTTCCACATATTAACAGAGAGATAGGTAGTGGTCCTTGACTAGCCTTTTGAACACAGGCAGGGACTGAGCACGCTTGGCAGTTACTGGCAGAGCATTCCACAACCGAGCGGCTTGTACCGAAAAGGATTTGTCGGCAAAATTAGTGAAATGGCTTGGCATTTTCAGTCTCAGATTCTCTGATGAGTGTCTGAAGTTTGACGTGTCTAACTTTGATACACCTAGGTATATTTCGATTCAAGCGTTTTTGTTTCGGGGGACCTCTGTAGTACAGCACTTTACATAATTCGTTCACACTTCTTATCTCAATAAGTACCTATATCAAAGTAACTAACTTGGCTAAGCGACATGATTTATTTTTTATATCCTCGAGGTATTTTCTGTGTCTGAGGCTTTTTAAATTTTAAACTTAATTCTTATTCTGACTTTAATGAAATGAGATTATAATAAGTTATTACATGTTAGATAATATATCCAGTAAAACGCATTGTTTTTAAACATCTGATAATAATAATATTGATTACTGAAATATAACCGAATTCCGAATGCAGAAGCGCGCCGTGCGAGCTATAGTGGGGATACCGCAGGATTACTCGGCGAGACCATATTTTGCCCAGCTAGGTATACTCACCCTACCTTCGGTAGTTATATACCAGGTCGCGATACACGTAAGAATGAACCTAGAACAGTTTGAGAGGCGAGGAGATATTCATTCGTATCACACACGGGATCGCGAAAAACTGAAAGCGATACCTAGGTCACTGGCTAAATCTGAGAAGACGATTCATGTCATGGGGCCGTTAGTATACAACAAGTTGCCATCGTATGTGACTTGTGATAAATTTAACATTTTATGAGAATAAGACATTTAAAAAACTAATTGAACGTCAATCCTAATCATTGGAAGAACTGAGAACAGTGAAATGACTAAGTTAATTAATTAACTATTATTATTGACATTATGTAGAATATTTAGCCATGACTGTACAATGTGACCTCCTATTAAAATTTGACATGTCTGATGTTTACAAAAGTAATTGAACTTCAATAATTCTAGATGAATGGTTCTGGGATTTCATTCATAAACCATCGAAAATATTGTGACATTTGTATATTGTGATGTTTACACTTATAATTTACGTTTGACAAAAGAATATTTATTACATAGTAATTTAAGAGTGGAATGATAACTAGCAAACTTACTGTAACAACTTTGAATGATACTTTGACGTGTAATGATCATCCTTATGAATAAATGACTTATGACTTATGACTTAACCCACAGTGCAGATGTATACCTATAATTGTCGTAAAAATACCTTTAAATTACCAACAAGTGTTCAATATATCCATAATAGTCTTTCACACCTTTATCTATCGTGATTAAAAGTTAAACAAATTGTCTTCATATTATAACTTTCCCGGAAAAAAATTGCCATTAGTTAATGTACTTACGTAGTGTATATAGATAAAAAAATACAGGAAAGTATCCTATTACTGCAATTGATTTTAAAACATATGGCCGTATTGAATAACGATAACAGCGCATAGGCTAGTTACAACAATAATTTTATTTAACTATGTAATAGATATATTTATTAACCAAAACTACAAAAAAACTAAATTAACTAACGGAAGTAAGTAAAACTCTAAGGGTCAATTCATATCTACTAGCGCAGAATCGATGCGCATTGAAGCGAATAATATAAAATTTTAAAATAGAAAATCCACCATGACAACGTAATGTTCATTATCTTTTCCCATAATTTCTTTCTTCTCCAAACTCCAAATAAGGGCGCTTAGAATGGTGATTGTTCACCAGCCAAATTTGCAATCGATGATGTTCTGATCCAGAGCCCTACCTTTACCTCAGCTCCTGCTTAGTACTGATAACCACTGCTGTCCGGCACCAGGGGGGAACAACCGCAAATTACATTTTGCTGCGCTACTCTTGCGAAAATTTAAAACGCCTTTCTTTGATAATTTTAATTGCGTTGTTAATATCGTATAATTTTATATTAATTAACTATGCACTAGACTGCAATTGGCTATTAATGTCTGAAAGAAAAGCCTTTAGGTACTAAGTACAGCAGCACTAAAGAATTTTCCTATTTATTTATCCTTTTGTAAGACATAAGACATTGAATCATAATTTGACGTCACCTGTTTTTAGTTACAATTTCTTGAAGTCAATCATTTATGAATCAACTAAAAGAAAAACAACTGTCTTGTTTATCTTGGTAAGTAAAGTAACAGGCAGGAAGAGGAAAAATGTATCAAATAGGTACCCTGATTAGTAAGGATTTTGAAGAAAGATGCATTAACTTTATAGCCGTTACACTTGACTGGCTAGCTGACTAGAACTGTAGTTAGCCTCGTAGTAAAGGTAAAGCCTCGTATCCACTAAGCAACATTTGACGAGCAACGCGTGACGCTCAACAAGTTTGCACCTGTTGCGAAAGTTGCTAACTGACGTGCAACATGACGCACGGTTTGTTTGTTCGGCGCGTGACGCGTATGCGTGGACACAAAGTTCCGCGTTGAACAACGTTGTGAAAAAATAAGTCGTGCAAAATTGCGCGTGTCAATATTGCGTGGATACTAAGCTGAAAGAGAACATAATTTTATTTACAAACTAGCTGACCCGGCGAATTTGGTACCGCCATATTTTTCGGCCCGCGTGGTATTCAGATCCCGTTCCCGCTGTACCTTCTATTCAAATTTCCATGTTAGATTCTGATCCCGTTCTCGCTGCACCTTTTTTATATACAAACCTTGGCCACACAATAACGAACTAAACTAATAAGAATTATCTAATTTGGTGCAAACGTTAGGAAGTTATGCATGTGCGTACATAAATTTGGGGGGCTTCATTTTCATTATAGATATGGCGTAATTTCAAGTGTCTTACAAGGACAGCCCTGTTAATGAAATATACAATAGCTACAAGTACTTAACTACAAATGTAAGATAACCAGTTAACCAGTTAGCCAACATTGCTTTTTTTTGGAATGCTGTAAAATGAAAATAAAATTTTTATCAGCTTGTTTTAAAGCATTTTTTTATCCATCGCCTTCAAAATATCAAACACAAACGATATACGATACCTGTATAGAAGAACGATATACGGGAATATAATAGACTGGAATAACACATGGGTGACGGAACGCGTTCAGAACTACCTACAGGTGGAGCTGCAGGAAAACGCGATTTCTGAAATAAAGCTAAGCACAGAAGTTGTAGGGTTGTAAAATACCATTAGCGTATTGAATAAAAACCTGGATTTTTTTCCAATTTTTCCAGTCAGGATCAGATCGATCTGGACGAACAAAGTACTCAAAATGATCTTAATGCCTTGGTTTTCTTCCTTTCCTTCCTGTTGACTAATTGTTTTGATATTTGGTATACACTTATAGTTAGGTCAAAAATACAATTTAAAGCAATAAAACAGTTTGATTTGTTCTTAATACCTTGGTAGGTATTAAATAATTTTGAGACTTCTTGAGAGACATCGTTCTGACGCTGACTGTACTATAATGGTGAATTATCGTCCTGTTTGTTTCGTAAAATAATAAATTATGGAATCAACTGTGATTTTGGGCAATACTTCTAACAAGAATAATTTCAGTACCGGTGTGCACAAAAATTGACTTTAAAAACCAACATTGGCAGATGAGATCAAAGAGTTCGCTGTGACGCAATAATTATATCTATAGTTGACATTTAATTTGTGCGAACCTAAAGATTGTATTACTCATTCGCTTCAAAAAGAAATATCTGTAATAAAAGAAAACAGATCACTTTATGGAATAGAGCGTAATTAAATGAAATTGAGCTTTGCCTACGAGAGGTCAGTAAGTTGAAGTTATAAGGAAGCCTCGCATAAATTCATTTCGACTTGTACACTCCCAACGTAGTAAGTAAATTATAACTGGTCAAAAGTAATGCATCATAAACATGCTCTGAAGGCCAATTCTGCAAATATAAAAAGATTCGATTCTAATTCGATTGGTTGTCAAAATCATATCAAATGTCAAAAACAATCACGACGTCAATGAAAGCCGATCACGGCTAATGCTCGTAGTAATAATGTATTAATTAATGATATCTCGATCTAATGTTAAAAATGATCACGATGTCAATGTTCTTTCTTGAGAATTTTATTAAGAAAATACAGTTTTTAATACGAGGAGTATGAGGTGAAATCGAAACTAAAAATTTTAACCACCATAAAAAATAACAGAATCAAGTCTCTGATGATCGCATAAAAATTCTTTCTCTACCTCCTCGAAGACATCATGCAAGTAGGTATTTTGATTTGTTTATTGGCAATGCATTGTTGTACTAGTTGCAAAATGACTTCACCCAGCCCTTGTATCTGATTGCTTATGACTTATCAATACATCCTTTATCTAATGGAAAAATAAATGCTATTCTATGATAAGTATTAATAATTAAAATATTATACGGATTATCTTAGATTTATTCATGTGTTCAAATTCTGTTTGTATTCTGCTCTCGTGTTCAAAAAAAATCAATAGAAGCACAGAAAACCACAATAGGGTCATAGAAATATCGATGGTGGAGCATGGATGTGTGTCTATCTCACCTTGCACCTGGAGCCCAGAGCCCATCTTACTCCTTCTCTCCTTATGGATTGGTTTCTCTTGACTTACACCGGAATGACTGGCGTCTGACCTCTACGCCTAGTCCATTAATCAGCAGGTAAGGTTAACCTGGACCTCAAACAGCTTGGTAAGTTCAGGGATGTAAGATAGGTAGAGATGTGGATTGTGAATTTACCCCACATTCTAGATAATAGGTAATATTAAGTAGTTGGTGTAAAAGAGGTTTCTGTAGCATTTGCATGAGGCACCCGACTGAATTCCACAAATAAGTAAATAGTGTAATCCGTACTTGATAAGTTGATTATAATTAGCTGAAGCTTATCATATAACATGTTTTTTATGGCTAAAGCAATTAGTTTAACAACAGTATCACTTTCATTAGGACTAAAACGTAGAACCGAAAATATGATGACAGCCTACGATACCTGAGAGACTGAGTGCCTCTTGAATTATAGCTTCCCCTAGCACCATTGGTACCTAATTAATTTATATAAGTATTTGCGAATAACTATTTTTTGTTCAGTTTCGGTGCAGATCTCGATCTGGCGTAACGCGTGTACGAAATTTCGACGGGTTCGTCACAGGTGTTCTCCATTTTGAGATAGAAGCTTATCGAGTCCAAAATTTCCTTTGTACTTTTCAATATCTACAGTGAAAAGCCGACAAGGTTAATCCTTTACGTTCAAGAAACAGGACTTTTTGCACAGTTACGTAAAAAATTAATTCAAGTCCTTCATATAAAAAATCTAAAATTTTCACCTTTTATCATTAAAAGTTTAATCTTTTATCCGTTTTGGTCCAGAAATAGTAATAAAAAAAAATTTAGAATAATATTTTTTTTGATGATGTGACAAACAGAAAGAGTTCTGTTTTTGTTACCTCTATTATTGTTTCGATAAAATTATGATAAAGTAAAAAAAAAATCTTGCGATTCATTTAATGTGGATATTAAAAATACTTACTCTAGAAACCTGAATATTCTTTCTAGTCTTTAATATAAAAATCTTCTATCTAGTCTTTAATATAAAAAAACTCAAAAGTTTCACCTTTTATCCTTTACGTTCAAGAAATAATTGTATTTTTGAATAGTTACGTAATAAGTGAATTCAAGTTCAAAATATAAGAAAAAAACTTAAAAAGTTTAACCTTTTATTCTTTTCGTTCAAGCAATAGTCCTTTTCGAACATTTTTAATGATGTGACAAACAGAAAGAGTTCTGTTTTGGTCACCTATACTTATTATTGTTTCGAAAAAAATATCATAAGTACAAAATATACCTACCTAACAAGTACTTTAAACTATTTAAATAAATATTACAACTTTTGTCACGGCAGATTCAACAATGAAAAATATACGTATCATATTAGCCGTGATCGTATCGATAATAGCAAACTACATGTCGGAACAGAAAGTAAATACAGACCTTAAATCATTGACTGGTATTACTGAAACTGAAAAGGTCAGTGTAAAAAAATGTTGTGAATTGGACCAAGTGTACTTTGCGAAGACTGCACAGTGTGATCACAGTGATAAAGCACTTGTATTTAAGCCCGATGTCTATAATGCAGTAAATACTACCAATACTGACTATGAAATTAAAAAAGGATTCAATGCAATCGAACAATTCGACATTGTGATTGAGAAAATTAATTGCGCTAACCTAAATGGTTCTTACACTATGGTACGTGATAGTGATCATATTGTTAAATTGCTCGAGGTAAGTACTTTTATTTACACCTTTCACCTTCACCTAAGACTGAAATGTATGTACATATACATTATCATATCAGTGTTGATACCGGGCGCACGAGCTTTTACCTCGTAACCTAGTATCCGCTCACTTCGTCTTCACCTTTTCTTCTTCTGTCGAATCGATGGCACTTCTACTCCTTCTTTCATTGAACTTTTGCGGTTCCTGTACAAGCGACTGTCATTTGACCACCCAATATCAAGACTAAAACCTGTGCAAGAGCCTCGCCCGCTAATTAGCAGATGTAGCAGATGTACCGGTTTGCAGGTGAGTTATCATAATAATATACAGGAGATTAGCGGCTAGGATCCGCGTTACAAGTGTCAGCCGTGTTCAAGGTCTAGGTTATCGCATTACGTGTGGGTCTTACTCGAGGAGGCTTAAGAGAGCCGAGGACGGCAATCACCATACACGCGAGTGGCATACGACTATTTTCAACACACTTGCAAATAAAATAATACTAAAAATACTACATAACACAATCAAAACACAATAGTAGGTAAAAATGTATTTGTTTACATATATGCGCGCGCATCTAACATTTTTTTTATTTGTTCCTTTCGGAACAGGCTAAGGTGTCTATCACCATGCTGCCTTGTCATCTACTTACTTATTTGAATTATGATTTTTTTCTCTCTGTGAATACTCACAGAGTAAAAAAAATACATTTTAGTGAAAGTTTTGTTTATTAACCACGAACTACAAGTTGAAATTATCTTTTAAAATACGAAGTTGCATGAAATGAGCAAGCAATAGGTATATTAATTCGTTTGTAAGATTGGACACGATCTTTTTTGTATTGAAACTTTTTTTAAGAACAAAGCAACTTAATCAATGAAATTAAAAAAAGAAATATATAACTCACTTGTGAATAATAGCAATGAAAAAGTCACAGTAATATAATAGGTGTCATTCCGTGTTTAATTGCGGTGAAATAAAAGCCTGTTTATAAGCAAGTGTGTTGAAAAATCATTAACCCATTTGTCCTATGTTTGTATTCCGTTCCAAATTCGGAATTTAAAATTCATTCGGATTTTTATAATGTATGGGAAAAAATGTACCTACAGGTGAAAGGCATACGTATGGGTGTTTTTTTCGCCAAAATAATACTTCCAGACGATTTTACTTATGAGACTGTGCCCAAAATCTTTTGCTCCAAAACGACTATAAAATCACCCAGTATACGTTAAGTAGGTAGGTACGTAGGGGTGACGGGTGGAGCCGCCTGTCACAGTGTCACCCTAGCAGAAGCAGGCCGCGGCGGCGGCGCGCATTGCGTGCCTCCCCATACCTGGGGGCGAGTTGGGGACTCCGTGGTCCCCACACCGGATGAGGGCCAGTTCGAGAGATATGGCCCTGGGTCGGCCGGGGTGCGAGGGATATGGCTACGACAATCTCACCTCCGGCAACCGACGGCCCACAGTCGGCGTGCGTTTTAGTCGGTTCGAGTCCGACATAACCTCCTCCTCTATTTCCGGCGGGGGAGGTATCCGTGGGGATTTTTCGCACGATGAAAAAAAAAAAGTAGGTAGGTACGTAGATATGTGACCCTTATGTTCTTTTTGTATATAGTATACCATACATACAACTTTACAAAAATATACGATCACTATAAAATCATTTTTGACCTAGTTTTATTGATCACATGACATTTCTAGACGTTTATTTAAACTTCAAAAATACAAATAGCAGCATATCTGTCATAATTTTGAATCAGTTGCGAAAAATAACCGCCAGGATGCGTCGCTCAAGTTTATCTAAGGTAAGTTTTATTTTATTTTTATGTTTGTACCCCTAAATATGTATGTTTATTATAAAATACACATACCTAAATGTATGGTCTTACACATTTTATATAATATGCTGTTGTCGCTATGAGAATTATCATGTTTTTTTCATGTTTTTTACTAACGTATATTATACTATACAATGCCGCAGTTGCAGTAATTTGCCTTTCGTTGGTGATGTATAGAATAATATACATTGCTAACTTCACGGGATCAATATTCTTTTGAACTTTACTATCATATATTTAAATTGCAAGTATGTCTGTCTTGTATACTAAACAAATTTTATTACAATTTAAAAGACAGTTGTACTGTTGTGGGTTCGATTCCCACAATTATTATAATTACTGCATGACATTATATACATTATTTACCTATGTATGATACAATATGGTTTGGCTTTACTATGGTGATGGTTTTTTGCATGTTTCTTTTGCTTTGGTTTTAGACTGCTATGAGTGAAAGAGCTAGGCGCATTTTGTCCTTGGTGCCTGAAAAAAATGCAAACTCTGACACTAGTGACGGAGCTAGTAGCGGTGATGAAGCTGGAATGATTGGGTCAGTAGGAAGTTCTCCAGCGCCATCCATAAATTCCAGCCTCGAAAAATTAAACCTCCTCGATGATGAGATAGAAACGCATGCAGAGGATATTTATGCTGATACAACCGAAGTGCCTCTTACACCCATTCTTGCTCAGGTATTTCCAAATCTTTCAGATAGCAATTATGATGCTCTACCCTCAATTTCATCTTTGCCATCTTTGCCTTCAAACCAACCAATTGTATCCACGTCTGTCGGCTCACCTCTGACGCGCGCTCAAAAAATGAAACGCAAAGCTCCTGCCATCGTTACACGAAAAGTAAAAAGACAGTGTAGCAGAAGAATTAATTTATCTTTCCGTTGGCAAAAAGCACAATTTCAACACAAGGCTGAAATAGCAGAACCTACATTTTTGGAAACTGTACCATCTGATTGGTCACCTTTAGATTATTTTTATAGATTTTTTACTGAAGACTTAGTAGATATTATTACCACTCACACAAATTTATATAGCGTACAAAGAACAGGAAGATCCATAGTAGTTTCAAGGGAAGAAATACTAGACTTTTTGGCAATTAATGTTATCATGGGTATTGTGGTTTTGCCATCACACAAAGATTACTGGAAAAAGTCTTTTCGTTATGCAAAGGTAGCAGATGTTATGCCCCTAAAAAGATTTGAGCAAATCAGGCGATTTTTACATTTTACCAATAATTCTGAAGCCGATACATCAGATAGATATTATAAACTACGTCCCGTAATTGATCGCATTCGAACACAGTGTTTATCCGTAGAAGAAGAGAATGCTTTTAGTATCGACGAAATGGTTATACCGTACAAAGGGAAGAAAGCAGGAAGTCGTCGTCAATATAACCCAAACAAGCCTTGTAAGTGGGGTTTCAAGAATTTAGTCAGGGCCGGTGTATCTGGCATCATTTATGACTTCATGCTCTACGCGGGAGATGACACTTTTAGAGGCATTACATTTACCGAAGAGGAAGAGACTTTGGGTGTTGGAAGTAAAATAGTTTTAGCTTTATCTAAGACTATTATGAATAAAGCAAGTGTGGTATATTTTGACAATTATTTTACTTCCTTGGAGCTGGTACATATTTTGAGGGAAAATTATGGTATATTTAGTTTAGGAACAATCAGACAAAATAGACTCAAAGATGCTGCTAGTAAACTGCTAAGTGAAAAGGCTTTGAAAAAGAAAGGAAGAGGGGCCTTCTGTCAGGTTGTTTGTAATAAAAATAAACTTAGTATTGTCAAGTGGTTTGATAACAAACAGGTCACATTGGTGAGTTCTTATGATGATGCATACCCTGTCGAAAATATAAAACGATTCAGTAAGGAAGCAAAATCTCGTGTTGATGTAAAATGTCCCAAAATTGTTAAAGATTATAATCGTCACATGGGAGGTGTAGATTTGGCAGACATGCTAATTGCATTATATCGCACTGGAATAAGATCGCACAGGTGGTATATGAATATTTTCTCGCAGCTTTTGGATATATGCATCAACAACGCTTGGCTTTTACGTCGGAGACATGACAAAATAGCCAACACTATTAGAAAGCAGGATCGCCTAAAAGATTTTAGGTATGAAATCTACAGCGGCCTACTGAAACGAGGTCGAAACGTTTCAGTGAAAAATTTAGAGACAATTCCCGACAAAGCCAAAATAAAAAAACCTGTATCTGAACGACCATGCGATGATGTCCGGTATGACAAATATGACCATTGGCCACAAATAACCGGATACCAGAGGTGCAAGTACTGCAAAGCTGGCCAGGCAAGTACGATGTGCACAAAATGTAAGGTTCATCTTTGCTATGTAAAGAATCGAAACTGTTTTTTGGAGTACCACCGCAAACAATAGGATTTCTGAATGATTTATAAAATTTACGATTATTTTGTAAAAAAAACTTGTTCAATTTTATTAAAGATTTTTGCTTCCACCAAGACAGTTATTCTTATTTAAAACCATGTTATATACAATAATCTTTTGGTTTATGTTAAAAACTACCAGTAACTTTCCAACTCTTCCTAAACATAGCAATGTATAGCATAATATACGTTCCTAAAAATGCGATAGTCACTGTACGTGTAGCAATGTATAGAATAAATATACATCTTGTTTTTCCAAAATTTTCATATTATAATTTTTTTATTTATTTTTTTGATGGTTTTTATAGCCCAAAGAAGTTACCTATTCAATTTTTTTACTCTTCTTGAAAAAAGCAATCTTGCCACGATAAGGGTTAATTTACACTAAACTAAATCTAGATAGAATATGGCCCCCTATCTCTACCTGTGCGTGTCGTAGAAGGTGACTAAAAGATTGGGCTGTTCTCCATCCGACAGAAAAAATACAGCGCATGACTAAGTGCCCGCTTGACGGCAATAGGCTCGCCCCCTATTACGTGTGACCGAAAATCATAGTTGGTGAAATGCGGGTGCATTTGCAGTTAGACTGGTAAAGCGGACCGCAGGCTCCGAAGTGGAAGCTTCGGATAACGCTAAAATGAAGAAGATAGTATCGAAGAATTTCTTTCCACGTGTCGTCTGGACGTACCCAAAGAATCAAAGAATCAAAGAATCAATTTCGTTTATTCAATTTAGGCACATATAGAGCACATATGAACGTCAAAATATTACAATTGTGTCAAGAAGTATGTGAACAAAAAATAAAATATTAAATAAATAAAGTAAACCATTTGAAAATGATTCTTTCGCTGGTTCGGTAGTTGGTTCTACTGAGAAGATACCAGCAAGAAACTCAGAGAACTCAATTATCCTTTTTATTTATTTATTTATGAATACGGTTTTTATACAATTTACAATGTGCGGGCAAGAAAGTGATTAGGTTGACCATGCATTTTTATCATTAAGATATTCTTCTACTTTATAATAAGCTTTTTCCATTAGACTTTTTTTATGGTTAGTGGCCCGCCGTTGGATGACAATACCGTTTCATTGCGCAAGAAAGAGGCAAGCCTTGTGGTCACATAAAGCGTCGGCCACTCGGTTTGCGATTTCTTCTACTCTGAATGCCACGAATGCTACGAAAGTTCATGGCGTTTTAGACAATCGCTTTAGCGTTAATGAAATCGCAAAATTGGTCGCTAAGTAGTGATTCGACCCCAAACTGTGCAAATATGGAAATCCATCAGCGATACTTTGTGGGTTCAATATTGGTGGATGTTTTGATATAAGCTTTTTTGAACAGAACAAGGCTGTGAACAGTATTCTTAATAATGAGTTCAACGTGAGGCCACAGACTATTTTATAGAATAGACCTCAAGGTTTAAGATTTAGGTATCCGGAGGATTGCCGTAATGATAAAAATGTGTAAGTTATACGTTACGTTATTACAAAGCATGTAGCTAAAGTTTATAGTATAATAAATAAATAAAAAACATACGCATTTTATTCACACAATGTACGCAAACCCCTTGTTACCTTTTAAATTTATTTTTCTTTCATAGATGCTGAACTATTAAAAATGCTAAACTATTTATGAAAGAACGTATTCTGATGTTTATTTTAATATAAAGTTTGTTGACTTCGCCGATAGGTCAAAATGCTTTTTATTTACTATTACTTAGTATTCATACCATTCATAATAACTTTTAATAATACTGTTCCCAAAGGAAATTAGGGAATATTTAATACGTCGAAAAGGTTCATGTCTGATAGTCGTATATATTATTGTCACCCTACGCAGAGCTGTTGAATGATTACTCAGTTTTAACTGCATGTCACGATACTACAAGTTAATTCGTTAATTACCAAATTTTCATTTTCGTCAGTCTCATTTAGGATTTTCATATTAAACGTCGTAGTGTGTTGCGCGCTAAAAGTAAAAGTGTAAGCGTTTAGTGCATTAGTTTCGTATTTTGGAATTTATTTTTCCAATATCATTTTATTTGATATCTTGAATATTTTTTAAATAATCATTTATTTTAAGTATTAGGACTCATTTCAGTAAGATACGAGGAAGGAAGTTTATTTCTCATAAAAACAAAGTTCAATTAAAATGAGATAGGTAATAGGTACAAAAAATGTGCGGGCCTGGGGGTGACGGGTAGAGCCGCCTGTCACCCTAGCAGAAGCAGGCCGCGGCGGCGGCACGCATTGCGTGCCTCCCCATACCCGGGGGCGGGTTGGGGACTCTGTGGTCCCCTCACCGGAAGAGGGCCAGATCGAGAGATATGGTCCTGGGTCGGCCGGGGTGCGAGGGATATGGCTACGACAATCTCACCTCCGGCAACTGACGGCCCACAGACGGCGTGCGTTTTAGTCGGTTCGAGTCCGACATAACCTCCTCCTCCGGCTACGGTGGGGGAGGTATCCGTGGGGATTTTGCGCACGATAAAAAAAAAAAAAAAAAAAAAAAAAAAAAAAAAAAAAAAAGGTACAAAAATGTTATTATATGAATATAAAAACAACCATTGTCACCTCTAGGGCCTCACATTAGGATTTAGGTGATAGATAGGTAGAATAGGTATAGAGGATTATATATTTTTAACTTGTAAGACACCCTGACAGATGTGAGTCAAGGTTCTAATTTTGGCCCACTGGAGTTTATTCTCATGATACCTAAATGATTAACCAGATGTGTTTCAGAATGGGAGTTGCCTATTTATTTGCCGACGTCTTAAAATTATTTTATAAGATTAAGGATAGACCTTATTTACTTTGACTTAAAATAATTTTAACACAGTCATACAGTTAAAATTTGGGTGTGCGTTGTTTTATAGCTAATTGTTTTATAGAATTTCGTTTCACATAAATTTTTTCTCATATTTTCGTTTCATAGAATAATCAATACACAGAGTACTTACTATGAAGATTTTTAAATCATTGATTTTTGTTTCACATAAAGTTTAATGTTAGAATAATCATATCATAGAATAACAAATCAAATAATCTTTATTATCATAACATACATTAAATATAAAATCGTTTGACATACCACTCAGAAGATATAAAACTTATTTGCGCTAAGATAATTCGACGGAGCCCCGCTGGAGTGGGGCTCCTATTTCTGGGTGGTTTTAAAAAAAATAACCACGAAGGCCTAAGGTGGGAGCTCCGCTCCGCTTCGCTCCCGCCTTAGCCTTCTAACCTAACCTATCCAAGTCGGGGTACTCTGAGTCGGGGTGTAAACTATAATCACAGTAAATGACGTGTTCTAATTTATTAAACGTTAGACCAAATTATTTTCGATTATGGTGGTGTTTTAATATTCCTTAAAAAATAATTCTACTGTTTGATAAGTTTATTAAACAAAAAAATGTAAATAAAAATTCATTAAAGTGTTTTTCTGTGAAATATGTTTCATTCTGGTAAATTGTCTTTGAAACAATAATATTCGAAATAAAAATATAAGTACCAAATATTATGTGAAACATTTTCTGTGAAACGAAATTCTATGAAATTTCTGTCTGCGAAACAAGGGGCTCCCTTAAAATTTTCATATATGAAGGTCAAAAGACTTAAAAATAAAATAAAATAAATAATTAAGTGAGGTTCTATAGATATGGATGGATAGATAGTGAATTACTTATAGACTCCGCGGTAGGTAAATGAAATAATTCGCAATCTCTAGAAGGGTTTGCTTGTTCCCTATACGAGAGTGCGGCTGATGGCGCCGAGACGCCTGCGGCAGTCTGCTCCTCTCGTACGAGTGCGAAACACCCTCGCGTATTATCGATATTTAATTTTGTGTATTGTACTTTCGCGAAATTCGAAATGGTGACGTTACAGTGTTTGTCGTATCTGACAAAAATGATTTTCTAGTGGTACCTACAATAGTCGCGTTAGTTGTATACTGAAAGGGCGATGTGTCTAAAGATATAAATATAGAAACAAATAAAAAAAAAAGATACAAATATTTGAGATGAAGATTTTGTAAGCGTGTATCTAGTGTAATGTTAGGCCAACATAAATTTTATTCAATATTGAATTAATAGGTAACGTCCCGATTCTCTAAATCACATGAATTATACATATAACAATATTGTAATAAATAGTTTATCGTAATTTATAGATAATAATATGTTATACGTGAAAATAAAAAGTAACCAGATTCAACAGTAGGTAATAACAAAAATAGTCTATTTGGTCTATTTCGCAAAATTAATTCATTCGAGAATGTCCATGTTTTAGAGATGATCAACAGTAATTATTGTTCTTGCAATAGGACCTAAGTTTGATAATGAACCTTAAAAATTTGTTACGCAAAGCAAGAAAATTATAAAAATAAGTACTGCTAGATAGATTAGAAGAAAATAGTCTTCCGTGTAGATCAATCATGTAATCATACAGAGGCACTATAATATAGCAATCTTAGAATATTAGTATATAAGATAACCATACTTTTGCTTTTAATTTATTCGAAGTAAAATTAATAACAAAGTCTCGATACAATAATTTAATATCGATATGTATGAATCTCTGGAGAATTAGAGAAGCAGACAAATTTTAATAATAACATTATTAAAATTGTAGGCCGTTTTCTAGCTTTTCCATTTAGGTACCTTAGATCACCTCTATATTATTTAAAACACTAAAATCACTCATTTAGAATTGTGATTTGTATATTATTTAAATTATTATATACCTACATATCCGTGAAACAAAAATAAATCATTTGAAAAGAATATTATTATGTTATTTCAGATGATTATTTTGGACAAGCATGGACAAGAACAGATCGTCATAAAAAATATTGAAATGAATGTGTTGATCATAAAAACTTGTTTATACGAAGTTATATTTGAAGATCTTTAAAAGTAAACTGCGACACAAAAAAAGGTTAATGAATGTACTGTTAGTTCTATTCTGTCAGAACCCTGACAAAAAAACTGTTATTTGTGTGATGATTATTGCACGACAGAATTCTTGATATCGGAATAATTCACTTTTATAGGACCTCTATTGAAAAATTGTAATCTACAACAATTTCATTCAATTAATAAAAAATAACTTAAAATTATTGTCTACTTTAAAAAACAACAGTAGGTGGTACTGAATTTTTTTTACTACGATAAACTGACCTAAACTAAGGCTTCAGTAAAAGATAACTCAGATTTCATTTCGAATCAAAAATAACCCGGTTTAACATGCTAACAAAGTAAACCGGTTTCTTGACTGTTGGAGATAAATATATAAACAGGCAATGTAGACTGTTTTGTGAACCCAATTTGAGGATATTCTGTTTTTAATGCACCTACAGCTCGATACGGTAAATATAGATTCACTTAATTAACTGTTAGGTTGAGAACGATGATGGATATTGTTATAGCAGATGTTAATGACGCTTAACAATTAAACCAAAGAAGACAATAGGAGCGAGAAGACATTTACTTTGAGCAGAATGGTTCGTCTAAACTTAAACCAGTAAGTTTTTGGTTATCTACCGTACAGAGAACACAAAATATGTCAACATAACATAACTATTATTGTAAGGAAATTCTTGACATTTCTGTCTGCAATGATTGTTTTTATAATGAAGATTAGACTTACAGCTTCATAGATTGCATCGTAATGGGATAACTAGTTTTAGTTATGATAGGCTAACGAGAAAAATGTAATTGATTCAATTTAATTGTCATCAAACGTCTCGCAGAGGTGCGCATGCGACTACGGAATCCCCGTTGAGACTACAGTTGAGTAATCTTTAGTAGTGCCCTCGCGACTCGCGGACGCTATAGACGTAAAATAAGGGCGACGTGAATGGACAACATGATTACCAAAATGCGAACCATACTAACTATTATATTTGTGATTGTGACAAAAACGGCATCTCAACAGTGTAACTACGCAAACAGTGTCGAACTAACAAACCGGTATCATAACGGAATTAAATATGAGGAAGGTGAATTTTTTGTGGATAACACAACAGGAGTTGAGCGAGGCTGTATTTGTATGAAGGAGACATGTGCCCGAAAATGTTGTCCCTTCGGCCAGGGATATAATAGGATCATCAAGAAATGTGTAAACATTACTAACAAGTTCAATCCACCGGTATGGGAAGGATCCATACCAAGACCAGAGTTCAACGCAACAAAGGAATTTAATTTCTTATTCTATAAAATGAATTGCTCAATTGAAAAGCAGGAACAACGCATACCTATTTCCTCTTCAACATTTAATTTGCACTTGGGGACGGTAAGAATTATTTTTACTATTTAGTCATACTTGGGAACACCATTAATGTGAATTGTTTTGTTTGCGTTGCGTCATTTAGCTACACACTTACTACACCAACTTCTATTTATTAATGTTAACAAAAAGTTATATAATTATTCAAAATATAGTTAAACAAGTTACCTATATAATCAAAGTATAGCTTTGCTTCGACAATAGAACTTAAATTCTCGGAAATCCTGCAGGAAGTCTTCTATACTGAGCTACTAACAACTATTTGGCTGTTAACCAGGATGTAAACGTTTGTTTGTTTGATTATGCAAGAATGGATTACGAACAGATTTCACAAACCCTAGATCAATTTCATTGAAAGTTGAAAGAATTTTCATAGATGAAACTCCAGTCTTAAACGTGGTAATAGTAGACATCGATGCCTCCCCATCTATATCTACTACAGTGAAACCTGGTAAAGTGAGACCTGAAGGGACCAGCATATTTGTCTCACTTATATATTATACAGAGGTATTCCACTTACCCAGTGTCTCAGATATCCAGGTATAAATAAATATCTGTCTCATTTATAGAGGATTACATTAACAGAGATCAGAATACAGGTTATTTCAGTTATAGAGGTGCGATTATTAAAATAAAATAACGTATTGAATGAAATTTTGAAGCATTTATTATGCTAACTCTTCTTTTTCCTTTCTAAATCGATTTAAAATAACGTATTTTGTAAAAATTATAACGTGAATCTTTATTGGGAATCAAAAAAAGATAATTAAGGCAAATTAGAAAAAACACGTTTTTTTGTTATATCTAAATATTATGTAGTACCTACTATATAGTAAACAGAATGTATTAATTATAAAAATCTGTCATTTTAGTTTGTCTTTTGGATGTATCAGCTGTCAGATGTTTTTCGTCTGTCTGTCTGTCTGTTACGCTTTCACGCCTAAACCACTGAACCTATTTGACGAAATTTGGTACAGATATAGATAAGACCTTGGGAAAGGACATAGGCTATGTTTGGTCGCGATAACCGACATCCACGCGGGCGGAGCCGCGGGCAAAAGCTAGTAATTTATAATATAATAATAGTAATAATAGTAAGAGTAATGTGTAATATATATCAAAATATAAGGGTCCAAATATATTTTATTTATTTATATGATGTAGTTAGTTACTATGATTTATCTTCACCTATTCAAGTATTTTTGCAACAGCCAAATAAATTTTCACCTGATGAATGTTTTTTACCGGATGTAAAAAAAAATATTTGACCTGATCTGATTAACCTTCATCATTACCTATCAGAAAATAAATTAATTATGAGAACTTCTTTAGAATGATGGATCATGTTAACAAATCTAGGTACACAGACGCAAGGTAGATAGCTAAATACATTTATATATTATTAAACAGGAACATGTTCCGAAATTCAATGGACCCAACCGAACACATTTTTTGTTTTTCATTTTGACATTCTTTACCAATAAACATTTTTGTGAAAACTATCCAAATATGTATTCGTAAGAAAAATTTCTTCCCCTTATTTTGGTATTTCCCTTATAGAACTACCACGACCACGAAACCAGAATCTACCCGCGTATACAGGGTGGAAGATTTTAACCTTACCTGGAGTGAAAGTTCTCTAAATACTGGAGATACCGAATTTCACTCAAAGAAATCATTCCTTTATTTTTTTAAATAAATAAAACTGCATTCATAGATTTTTGAAAATTCGCTTGCCACACCCGGTAATCGAACCAACTAAAATCCGAAAAAATAATATCCTGTATTTTTATGACATCAGTCAATAGTATAAATCATAAGGATAAAACCTGTCTAACAAACATGGTTAATTAAATGAAAGGAAATCCCTGAAAACTCAATTTTCAAATTCGATTTAACAAAATAGAGAACTTAACTCAAGGTCAAGGATCCATCACCTATCATATTAAGAATAAAATTCCATATTTAAATTACTTGTCCCTGTTTTTCATGGCTAGCCCTCACTGGCCAGCAGGGGTATTTACTCTCTCGACTCAAACCGACTAAAACCGCATGCCGTCTTAGGTTAATTCAAAAGTCTCAATTAACGTATTATAAGACGAACCAATAAGGCAATTCTCTCGCCATCTCCGTTGCCCAGGGTGCGATGCGGTGTACCACGAAGTGCTTTCCAAGCCCAACCAAGACACGTATCATGGACCTAAATCGACACAATAGTAGCGTCGCCGTCGGTAGCTTAGTGGTTAAGGAGTCAGCCTTACGATCGAGAGGTCCCGGGTTCGAATCCTGACCATTACACTACAGATATGAACCGACTCTTAGTACAAGCAATTTAGCTTACTTGGGGGGTTAACAGGAATATTAGTAATTTCGGTTACTAATATTCTTTATAAAAATAATTCGGGAGACACTACCTCATGCAGTCACACAATAACGTTACATTTTACTAAATAAATGGCGTTATTGTTGTTTAGGTATGTGATGGCACGTTGAGCAAAAGTACTGCATCTGTTGGAATGGAATTTATATTTTAAGATTTTATTGACTTCCTTTCATTTAATTTACCATGTTTATTAGAGAGTTTCGATCCTCATGATTGACACTATCGATTGATACTATAAAAATACAGGATGTTATTTTTTTTTGGATTTTAGTCGGTTCGATTACCGGGCATGGCAAGGGAATTTTCAAAAAACTATGAATGCAGTTTTGTTTCTTTTAAAAAATAAAGGAATGTTTCCTTTGAGTGAAATTAGCTATCTCCAGTATTTAAAGTACTTTCCCTCCAGGTAAGGTTAAAATCTTCCACCCTGTATATTCCTCTAGCAAACATAGACTATATCCTTCCCCAAGGTCGAATCTACCTCTGTACCGAATTTCAACAAAATCGGTTCAGTTAAGTGGTTTAGGCGTGAAATCGTATCGTATAGACAGAGTCACTTTGGCATTGTATTGCGTGCGCAGAGCTACGCAGAAAGATCGTAGGCGTCTTATATTATCTATACTATTATATAATTGTTAAGTGGTCGTTAAAAAAAAATTGGGTTATGTTATGTTATGGATACTGAACACGAAAATATTTTTTTTGAATTTCCTGTCTGTTTGTCTGTTTGTCCGCGATGGACGCAAAAACTACTGGACGGATTTTGATGCGGTTTTTTTTGTTAGAAAGGGCTTACTCAGACGTAAAATCTTACGTTTGTTTGATCGCAATCGGTTGAGTAGAACCGAAGATATGAGCAAAGGTCGCGTTAACCGAGATGCACGCGAGCGGAGCCGCGGGCGGAAGGCTAGTATCTAATATATATTATAAAGAGAATCTTATCTCCTTCAGTTTCATTTTATATAGCTAAAATAGATGTTCTGAAACCACTAGTTATATTGGTAGGTACAGGGTCATTCATCATCTCGCTAGCATCAAATTCGTGCTGTTTGTTTTGATGTTAAAGTTCATAAATTCATGAAATTCAAATTTATAGCATTTTAAGTGATACTTAAATAATTTATACATGATGTATGTTATGTATGTATTTACAAAAAAAAAAGTATCTAAGTATGTATATCCGCATTCTAGATTCCATAACACAAGCTAATTAAGCTTACCATGGGTCTAGAAAGCGTTGTGTAGAATGTTGTGGAATATTTATTTATTTATTTAATTTTCGTGTGCCTACCTTATACGTGTCATTTTACCTGTTTAGTCGTGTGCTTACAATACTAATTACAATAATAATTGAATAATAATTTAAATTACATGATTAAAATAATACTTTAAAAAAATTAGATTCTTAAATAAAGAAATAGCATTTAGGCTGGTTTTAGAGTCACGCTCAGCATCGGCGCTGACGGCTCAGCGCGTAGCTTGTCAGACCAACGCACGCGCATCAACTTCTAGTAAGCGTTTTAGAATAACGCGTAGCTATCAAGCTACTTACGCGTTATTCTAAAACGCTTACTAGAAGTTCATAAATGTTTCGGCTGTCAGCGCCGACGACGGTCAGCGTGCGGTCAGCGCGACTCTAAAACCAGCCTTAAAATAAAGATAGCTTTTTCCGACAATAGGCAATATAACTCACAAAAACTAGGTTTAAATAAGTACTTTAACCCCAAACCGTTGATAAATGTCGGTTTATACCTATTTGTTTTTTTAGTTTGTCTACTTAAGTAATGAGCCCTTTATTACAAAATGTGACTACAGTTTATTGAGAAAATACAAATTTCGGAAAACACTACAAGGTGCAGAGATTAAAGGAAAAGACTTGAGAGATAACAGTTCCATTCTACATAATTGTACTACTAACACTATAAATGGATTTGAATCTGAAATAAATATATTCTATTCTATTCTATTCTAGTATGAATACTACTACTAGGTACTTGGATCTGACTTTGACAGCTGATATTTCTATTATCATCATTTCTTAGAGTACGAAAACAATATTAATACTTACACAATAAATTTTTCATTTTCATTTTAAAATAGTGTAGCAATTAGTATTCCAACTTCACCTGTAAATTTAAATGGTCAAATTAGGTAAACATTATTATTGCAGTAAAATCTGGATATTTTTTTTAAAACCGTAAAAACGGTAAAGTCTAGACTTTAAAGTCTAGTCTAGTTTGTCTAGACTTTACCAACAAAGAAGGAAAACTTCAAACTTAGTCATTGACTAATGATTAACTATTAGAGGTTAAGTTGTTAAATAAAAACGTTAAAATAAGACCAGATTTATTTGCCGCTTTTTTACTGTCATCTTTTGTCAAGCTCAGATTAATAAATTTATTTCAACTATGCATAACTAGGAAAGCAATCACAAGTAGGCACCTACTCAATTAAGATAAGGACTTAGGTATTAATTGCGGTTTCGATCACTGAGACGACTATCCACTTAGGAATGGATGTCGGATGTATATATTACTGAAATGATGTGTAATTGCTTTGATCACTTGAACCTCATCCGTTGGAATATAAAGGGAAAACCCGGCGATGGTAAATAACTTGCTTTTCAAGTACTTGAGAGAATTACCACCAGCGTGTTGCAAATAAAGTTGGTTTACTTATATTGTAAGTAAACCAATTTAAATGTGAGTGTTGTGTCTGTTATGAATAAATTCTATGAAATCATACAGATTTTAAAGGTAACTGGTAATTACCATAATGATTAGAAAGAAAGATAGATAGAAAAATGCGTTTATTCTGACTATCTGTAGCACATAAAACATTCAAAGCAAACATATTGCAAATTACACAGACCATTCACTCAATTAATTAAATAAAAAACATATTCTATAACGACAACATAGGTACTAATATAATTATGTAATTATCTAAATATACTTGTCTCATATTTACTTCAAAATATTAGTAGGTACGTGTATGGAGCTGAAATATTTCAATTACAGTAGAAAATTGAGCACATTCCGAGCCTATAGAGAAAACCATAGACTTTTTTACTTCGCACATCCATACTAATATATTTTGTACGTAATTAATTTATTTATTAAACCCCCCGCGAGTTCTATATGTATCTAGAATGTCCTCTTAAAATGCCACATGTATGTACCTAACCACCGTGTACAATGTATGTGCTATATGAACTAAACGAACGTGAAAAAAGAAGTAGCCATATTAATAATTATATCCATTGATTTCCGGATAACTATAACCAAAGAATCTTCGTCTAGCTAGAGTCATGAGACTATTTTTAGGCGCCGCGCTGTCGTCGGTCTACGACAATTTATACGCTTGTAGACCGCACAGTAGATATCAGAAGCTGATATAGTGGTCAAACGTGAGCCTATAATTGATTAAAAAAATAACAAACAAGCATAAGGTAAACGTATAAAATTAATTATTATTCAATACGCATCACTTATACCTACGAGAGCCCAACTAATAATATAAATAGCCGATTGTGATCTAACTAAGAAACATAACATTTCAGCATACATATTATATTTGGTGATGATGATATTACAATTACGTGCGAGGTTCATATCTAAAGAATACAAATAATACAATAACATCTTCATCCTGGTCAAAGTATCTTCATTACTTTAACTTTTGTTTGATTTACGCTTGACTATCAGACTGACCTTGATAATATATTACGTTGTTCAATCCCTAAAATTACATAATTATATTGCTCGACACATCATTCTATCTTGGACCTAAAATGTGCTCAAAAAGTGCTCGGAACTTGCAGTTAAAAGTTGCAGTTGCAGTATGAAGTGAAAAGTTGCAGTATGATAAGTGATAAGTGTGATAACATATGGTGCTACGGTGGTGGACGAGCAGCATAGATTATTACAAAACAATCCGCGCGTGCCAGGACCAATGTTGTCTCGCGATTTAGGTCCAAGATACCTACATATAATATACCTATACTTGTGAACATCTATCATGAAACATCGATTTTGGGGTAAACTAAGATCATTTATCACGCGTCATCGTTATCTAACACCCGTATTCACAAACAATACTGTGAGGTCTCATAGTGTGCTCGAGCGCATAGGGCTGGTAAAATTAATTCACAAACATCACGGAGCAGTATCTAACGCAGTGCGTTCCCTCAACGAAGTATTTCTTATGTGTTATCAATGAATAAAAAGCCTTGCCAATACGAACGCACTGAGAATTTGTCGTTCTTTGCACAGTTTTGGAAGTACGCATAGCGAAGTACCTATCGTTTGTGAATACGGGTGTAAATCTTGGACCGAATGCTTCACAACTTACAAGACAAGCGGCCAGTAGTCGCCCCGCCTGATTTTTTAACAGTAATCTTCTCTGCGGAGTCCAATCTGCTTTCTTCTTTTCTCTGTAATTTGGATATTTCCAAAGCTGTAGGTATTACCCTCAGACTAAAAGAATAATTGTTAATTGTTCTTCTTTTAGT
Source organism: Eilema depressum (assembly GCA_914767945.1). Classification (NCBI taxonomy): domain Eukaryota; kingdom Metazoa; phylum Arthropoda; class Insecta; order Lepidoptera; family Erebidae; genus Eilema; species Eilema depressum. Next base: position 10,483,538 of record OU612024.1, on the reverse strand, counting down.
CTGAGGTATTACCAAAATTCAAACAGCTGGTTGACTTAACGAGTTTGAGTGTGAAAAAATATCGATAAAAACTATTATTAAATAAAATGTAAAAAGTATGTCTCACGATACTAGTTATGTGTCTTTATTAATTAAAATACCAATTACGTTATATTATGCTAAGTATCACTTTAATTTGTTGTAAACGTGATACCAGTTTTAAGAACAAAATTTAATATTCTTCTATTAAATTGGCTTCGTCAATTCAATTACTTAAAATATTTATCCCATTAGTTAATAAATATATAATTTAATAGAATAAATAATTGAATCCATTTAGTTTAAAAATTGATGCTCTTATCTTTATTTACACAGTAAATAAAAATAAGGACATCAATTACTTAAAAAGATAAGAACTCGAAGAGAAGGAAAGAAGAAGAAGAAAAGATAGACACTAATCATAGCGTGTCGAGAAGATGAGAGAGATTGAATGAAATTCTGAAGCATTTACTAAGCTAACTATTCAAATCGATTTAGAAAGGAAAAAGAGAATCGACTTCGGGCGGGCATTTAGATCAGAGCATTCCCCCTGTAAGGGAAAGATCGCGGGTTCGAGTCCCGCCCGAAGTCGATTCTGATTTTCCTTTCTAAATCAAGATGAGAGAGAGACCGGATAAAATCGACATGCTTCGCTTTTGTAGAGCGTTCATTTTATCGCGCATCGGACTGACAGCTTGATACGTTTATAGAGTAGTATATACCATTTGTTTTTATAAATTAACTACTCTAATAGATATCAAATATTAGACACGCGCTGTAAGATAGAGAAGACTTTACAAAATCGAGGCAAGCCCACTCTTTTTCCCGACGAACGTGCTAAATTACAAGCTAGGTACTGTAATTTAGTGTTATTAAAAACGTTATGTCACGTCACTGTTATTACAATGAATGGGCACTTAATGAACAGTTGACGAGTCACCATACTGTTAAGGTGTGATTAAGTACTTTGAAACCACCAAGGGCATGGTCAGTGCTTATCTATAGTTTCAAAAATAACACAAGTCTTGAAAGGACTCGCTCACTTTATAATATGTATTATTGACTAATGAGGGCAAGGTATTGTAATCGTACTTAGTCATTAGTCATCCTATTCGCTTTAGCAAATCCCGTTGTGGGTTTTTTAGAGAAGTCCGACATAAAATATTATTTATATTGCCTAAAAATTGTAGCTAAGCTATACTGATATTCAAAGCTCGTGTTTTTGTGTACGTAAAGTATTCACAAAAATCTCGACGTCAAAAACACCGGACGTGGAACAGGTTTGTTCCATGCGAATGAACATAATGTGTAAAGTCACCGAGGTATGATGAAGTTACGTATTTTCCTTGACGTAGATAATTTTCAGATATAACATTATTTTATTAAAATAAATTTTAAATATTATTTTATGTTGAAGCAGAATTTTTAATCGCCTGTAAGAAATCACAGTCTGTGATACGATACGAGTAATTTTAAATAATATATGCGCTCTGTATTACTTGTTTAGAATAAAGTGTAGTATGTCATATATTTTTAGGAAAATACTAATGAATATTTTGAAGGGATAAATTAAAAAAAAATTGTAATTTTGGGACTAACTGCTCTATACATTTCCAAATAACTAGAGATGTGCCGACTAGTCGCCGACTAGTCGGTAAAGCCGACTATCCGGCCACTTTTGTAGTCGCCGATTAGTCGGCGACTAGTCGGCAAAGAGCGCCGACTATCCGGCTTCATACCGGCTTACTGGTTTGTGTACCTAAGTAATAATGCATTTTAGTAGTATCCAATTTCTAGCAGTCTAGTAGCTATCGAATTTTAAGCGGCTGAAGTTCTTAAGCTATGAATAGGATTCTGCAACTTATTTTTATCCATAATAGTAAAATTTAGCACTCCAATAACCTATAATACAATGCCAGATAGCATATATTTTGTTTGCTTAATCATAGGTTTGATTGGAGGATGATGCTTTAGCAGATTGATCAAAATATATATAAAAAATCATAAATTACCTTATTCAAGAAGGGCAAAAATGGTCAAGAAAATCCCATTAATTATAATAGCTGAGGGTTGGGTCGTGGGTGGTCCTAAAGAACCTAAAGTTTCTATGTTCCTATATGTTTCTGTAAAGATAATGATCTGAGAAACAAAAAATAGCGTAAAAATTTGTATACGTAAATTATTTTTTATCTGATAAATTGTATGCACCTTTTTTATTGAATCTCTTAGTAAACAACTTACACTACAAGAGACAATCAACTGCACTAGATACATTTCGTAAACAGAAATTGTATCTACACAACTTGCGGAGCGATACCTTTGAGCTTTATTATCTGACTAGCTGTTGCCCGCGGCTCCGCCCGCGTGGAATTCTGATCCCGTTCATCGCTGATATATAGCCTATATGTTAATCCAGGGTATAACCTATATACATACCAAATTTCAACCAAATCGGTCCAGCCGTTTTTGCGTGAAAGAGTAACAAACATCCACACATCCACACATCCATTCTCACAAACTTTCACATCTATAATATAAAAATGAATCCCTAAATGTGTTGCTAAGCGCAAATCTCGAGAACGGCTGAACCGATTTCGCTAATTCTTTTTTTAGAATATTCCTTGAAGTACGGGGATGGTTCTTACGGAGAGAAAAATTTTAAAAAAATCGACTGTTAGGCGGTACGAAGTTCGCGGGGTCAGCTAGTTTATAATATTAGTAGGAAGGATAGGATATATATAAGTAGGAAGTAGGATAGGAATTAGTAGGATAGGATAGTAGGATGAAACAAATAATTTATTGAAATAACAAATTGTAGCATAACGTGTACAGAATAGTCCTAAATACGTATCGATAGCTTTTTCTAACTATTTTCATTTTGAGAAAATTGAATTTCATCCACCTAAAACTTGAAAATAGATCAGCGTGCGGCGGCGGTGCGGCTCGCGCGAACGATCTGTAAACGAAACGTTCCGGAAATACCCGTACCTAACCATGATCGGCTTGGCCGACTAGTCGGCCGATTAGTCGGCTGTTTAGAAACCGAATAGTCGGCTAGTCGGCTAGTCGGCCAAAGTTATGATCGGCACATCACTACAAATAACGTATTTAGGAAATGTATAGAGCAGTTAGTCTCAAGTAGTTAGCTATGTTTTAAGATCTTAAGTGAGAACGCAAAACCACAACTAATAACTAAAATAGATGATAATAGAGCAATTGATTTTGCGGTGTTGGCATAAAAACATGTTATTTTTCCATAACAAGCTATGCAAACAAATAAATTGGCAATCAGCTAAGAACTATGAGGCCAAAAAGAAACTTTTAAGACAATTCGTTCAAGGTCGTTCAAGGTTGAACATGTTGCCAAAAACTCAATATTTTATTACCTGACCAAGGGAAGAAAAATTATACTGTAGATAAACATAAGCACACAGTTATTTCATAAGTGGTACCTACTTATATATAATTTTTCAACAATTTATGATGAAATATGACGCCTCCCCTCCAGAATAATAATCTTGATGCAATAATTCTGATGGGAGGGAATTCATAAATATAAGCATGTGCATTAAAATCCTTGATATTTGCTGCTCATAACCATGAATAATTATCATAGACATAAGGAATCTTATTTTTGTTTAGTTCTAACCTCCTTTCCCCTCATCAGGGCGAAAATAACAAAATCCTGCTTACATATTACTTGAATACCCAGTGAGAGTGTGGTACTTTCCCAGCTGAGCGGGCCCATCCGTACTGGGAAAACCATGATTCTACAGCTTAAGAAATTGTGCTTATTTTGTTAACAAGAAACAAACAGGTTTTACAAACCATGTAGTTAACAACAGCACTTACCTACTATAATCTTACTATATTATAAGTTCGAAAGTTTGGATAGATGGATGTTTATAATACAATTACGCCTGAATGGTTTTATTAGATCATTTTGATATTATGTGCTGTTATTTTCATTTTTATTTCTCTAGTGGTAACACAGAAGATGTAGGTACTCAGAAGTTCTTTCACCTTAAAAGTTTCTGCACTTGTTTAATGTAAGAAATTGATTGGAGTTTAACCGAATTATTTGTTATAGGGCTCTGGATTTCCTTTCTAAAGTAGGTACTGTTTTTTTATACCACTTAGGTCACAGACATGCGATGGAAAGTGGTTACCGTGGCCTATGGACGAGTGCAACACCACAGGAGTCACACTCGTGCTGCCGACCCTTTAACACGGGGTGCTACTGCAGCTGTAGACGAGCTCAAATTCCCAAGCATACATTATTACAAAATAATCCACGGGAGCCAGGCGCGCACTCTCAATACTTAAAAAGTCCTAGTTTTATTCTGGTCAATGCTTTTTTAAGCCAAAGCACAATTTCGTACTACCGATACCGGACATGAGTCTGTTTGACTCAACGCTGTTAAACAACTTTGGGGGTATCTTAACGACAGTGAGTTAAAAGTGCTTTTAACAAATTAGTCCGCATTGTTCGTTACAAAAATGTTTCTACACGCTCTCTTTTGACCTTCATTTTTCATTATCGAAAGGTTTTTACGCCTACGCCTTATCACACATACTTATATCTTATCCTTGAACTGCCCTAAACGGTAATTTTTATATATTTTTACAGAATGGAAACTTATACGTTGAAGTCACACAAGGATCTTCAACCATTTATGGACCAGACCAATATTGCATCGATAACTTCGTATGGGATGACCCTCCGTCGAATAACACACAACTCAGCGCTTTGATTTGTTTCCATGAAACGCCTAAAGATAATAACTACCATATCAGCAGTGCCTGTGAGTAATAACACTACTTATTTACTTAAACTAATGAATTAAGGAGACAATAATACGTGAGTAGATGAACGTGATATCTGACAATTTCAAAATATTGAAAACTTTGTGGCTTTAATACTTCATTTACAGATAAATATGACGAATTTTAATAATAATATAATGGAAAATTATTATATAAACAGACAGAAAACATCATAGTTATCAACTATTCGAAGTTCACTATCTGAATATTTTGAAATTGTCAGTACACATCCACTCATGTCTTGTTAAGAAATTTTTGTACGAGGATTTGCGAAACATACGAAATTGATAACGTCTACAAAAGGAAAATACGTTAGACCCGCATAGTAGGTACGCGATATTCTTGTTTCTTGGTCTGGCCATCATCTTGACCAATTCTTCAGGTCACTAATCATTGCATATGCGGAAAAATATAAATACGGAGGTGAGGTCTGTCTAATCAAGTCTAATAGCATATACGAGTATGGGATGGTACAGCTTGAGTTGTCAACTGTTAAGTGTTTCGTGCCGGTTTACTTATCAAGTTCAATAAATAAGTAAACCAGCCCGAGATACTTGACCAGTTACGAATGCAAAATGTCATTTTAAACGGCTGGCACGGATTTGGTTGAAATTTTGGCACGGATAGAGTACTTTTTATCACGAGAATAGGGTCATGTGGCTCTCTCGGGAACACTACACCGGTGGAACAGTTAATAAACAAAATGTGGCAAACCGTTATTTACGAAACTACTTTACACATCACGGTAAGATTTGTACTTTTGCTTCCTTTTAAAACACAATAAATGTAAATTGATTTTGACTTGGTGGACAAACAATTGCAATCATAAGTGTCGAAATACCTACCTAGTTACTAGTTTTGTAACGCCAGTGGTTTTATCCTCGTAGATAACAAAAATATTCAAACTAACGTGACCCATAATCACACAAAGGTGTACATTTAATATGAACTGCTAAACGCGTAAATATCTTAAGTTATAATTTTATGGCTCTAATTCTAATTTAGTTGTAGTGGGTGTAAGTGATTAAAATGGATATTAATGTCAAGTTTACAAAATGGAAGGTGCTAACTGACTGACTGAAGAATATTATTTAGTCCATGGTCTGTTAAGGATATGATTTGAGAAATAGGTAGGTATATTTTGAGGTCAGTCTATAAATTATAAAGTTAAAAACCAGGTCATCAATTTATCACAATGTGAATGTTAACCGCTATGTCTCGCAATACGTACATCTTATTTTTTAGAAGTCAAATCACGCAATAAAGTAGTTAGGTTAGTACTCAAATTACATCACGATTGGTTGAATTTATATATTTATGCAGAACCAAGTTATTATCTGGCGTGAATTGTCTCCTTTTTTTATAGTTTAACTTACTCTGATACCTTCTCGAGCAAGTAGCAAAAGTAAGTAGTTAAATGTGTAAAACAACCAAAGATTCAAAACCATCCAATGAATGTAACGAGCAATAAGGGATAAACAAAGAAGATTTATGTTGACACTTGTTAGGGCACGTGCCGCCAACTCAGAAACTATCTCGGCGAACAGATTAAGACAGTTTCAACATTCGAATTATGCTACTACACTACACGCAAGATATAGTTATATAAAATTGGCGAAAGTCTCGAACTGATTTTATACAGTCATAACCTTTCTTACAAAAAAAATACTATTTACATAATGTACGAGTAGTTGTATCGTGCATCACTAAAACTTTTTTAATGTTTACAACCCAGAATTAGAGTCCAATTGAAATATACCTACTATAAGTGCAAATAGGTACTCGTAAGTGGTGAATGAGTCTTTTATAAGCAAAGTTATTTATGAGCAACACATTACACAATGCATAGGTAGGTGTAAAAATGTATTTCTACTAGTGAACAAGAAATTATCTCTAAAATGAGTGTGAATGGAAAACTTATTGTAATTAATTATCCTTCAGAGAACAAGACCCCTCCAGTGAGCTATGGCTACCCTACTCACTGCGGAAAACACAACACAAGGTTGCTAAACCGCGATCTTCTGTAGGGCGGAGGTGCTTCCCCAGTCGGACTGCTCGATTTGAGACGGAAGATACCGTCGTGTCCTGCCTCCTACAATGTCCAGCAGTGGACTGCTTTGGATAATTGATTGATCGATTGATTGATATGTCAATTGGAAACAAATCCATGATCTAATCGATACTCTAAAGCAAGGCATCTCTAAAGCGAACAATATTGTGCAGAATTTTATGCAAAAAGCTCTAAAAAGTGTAAATAATGAGTTTTAATAATAATTTTCAGGTATGTTAATCTCATGCTTTTTCATCGTCCTGACGGTCGCAGTTTACGCTTGGCTACCGGAGCTTAGAAACCTTCACGGCATGGTTTTGATGGCGTATCTACTGAGTTTTTTAGTGGGCTTTATATTTATGGCTACCATGCAAATACAGATCATTATCAACCATAACCCAGCCGTACATTGCGTGAGCTTCAGTAAGTAAATCAATATTTATTTATTTTCATTGTTCTTACTGTATAATTATGTATCTGTCGCAGACACCTAGCCTAATCAGCTGTTTAATTAACCGCCTAACCGCTTAACAAAGCGACGCCGTTCAATTAACGGCCTGAATGATATTCAGCCGTAACGTTTGCTTAGATCATTCGTACGATAGGGCACCTCCTAAGACAGGTTTAATGAGATAACCATGCAGAAACAAGTCATCTACCTAGCTGTTTGATCAAATGGCTAGGCAAGTAATTAAACGTTTGAATTAATTTTAAAGCATTTAGTATTAGTCGCCCCAAGATGGATATACCTATAGGAAAATTTGGATCAACCTCGCGCGAAGCTCGGTGGCTCAGTGGTCAGAGCATTCCCTCTGTAAGGGAAAGATCGCGGGTCTGAGTCCCGCATGAGCTTGATTTTCCTTTTTCCTATCTTAACAATATTCCATTAAATGGCTGAATATCATTCAGGCCGTTAATTGAACAGCTCCGATTAGTAAAGAGGCTAGGCAGATAATTGAGCGGCTGATTAAGCTAGTTGACTGCGGCATATCTATTAAGGAGATAATTTCTAACAACCCTAAGTTTACGACTACAACTATTTTACACTTAAATAACGTGTTGGTATCAGTCATTGTGAGACTCAGTCGTACCGATATCAGACATTTTGGGATTAAGCTCTTATGGACCGGACGCGTGTTTATTGTGTTCACGTGTCAATTCGCATTCAATGTCTTAGTACCATAATTAGGTATATTTTAAGATATCGTATTTAATATGAGAATAGCTTAAATAATAAAAACCCATACCATGATCGCGTTTATTCCCGTTATTATTATTTTATTAAAAAATCCAAAATAATATTGAATGCCTGAATAAATACGAGTATACTTACTGAATAAAATTAACCCTAAAGAATATATATAATCTTAAATTCTTATGAAAGGTTTCAAATATATATACGTAGATATATGTAAGAGATCAAAATATATTAAATGGCTAGAGAAATAAAAATTAAGTCGCAGCTAAAAATAAAATTTTAAATCTGTCTGATATTCAGTTGCTCGAACGTGTTAAATACTGAAGGGAAATATTATTAGAATGACAAAAATATCTACGACTGGCGGAAGCCCGCGGCTCCATTCGTGTGGTGGTCGGTTATGACAACTTTTTTCCACATCTCCAATTCTACTCAACCAAATAAGCAAAAATATATGAGATGTATAAAAATATATATATCTACTAGGTACTAAAATTTTAATGTTTCATGTAAGAACAGGTTCCACAGCATGTTATGTTTCTTTTTTGCAGTACGAATAAAGTAATTAAGTGAACCAAGGGCAAATTGAAACGGGCAATTGTTGTTGATATACTGATCTGAATCAGAATGAGATCAAACTTGACAAAAACAGTTGCACTAGTTTTGTATTACCTTTAGATGAAACGAAACCTATATCAATTCAATTACTGTCCCCATTTTTTTTATATGTGAGCAAACTTGACGAGATGTGACTGGTCCACTAATTTAATCATTGTTACGTTTCAGCATTCATCATTTACTTTGCACTTTTGTCCGCATTTTTCTGGTTGAATGTAATGTGTTACGACATCTGGTGGACATTCAGGTAAGCTATACTATAATTATATTGTTTTAGTCAATCTAAAATTCTAGAGACTACAACAGCATCTAATATTTACATTTCGCTATTTACAATTTACTCCAAATATTCTGATTTGACCTTTAGTGGTAGTAATATTTAACAACTTGTATCTGAATTCATAAGTAGTTATTCTAAATTATTCATAATTTATACAGCCCATTCGTAATAGTATAATTAGAAAATAGTTATAACTGTTAATTAATAATAATTAAATGATCATTTTACCATTAAAAACCGTTAAAACTAATAAAATAAATAAATAACATTTTACATTCTAGCGGAAAACGATCGATGTCTGGAGGGCCGACTGCAGTCCGCGCACGATTCTTATCTTACAGTTTATACGCATTTGGCATCCCGTTGCTTCTGACTATACTTATGGCAGCTCTCGAATTTAGTTTCGACAGCAACCAAAGTAGTCTACTACCACGTATTAGATTGCAAGGATGTTTCTTATTTGGTAAGGTTTCATTTTTTTTTTTACGAGATTTATACATTTTAATATAACATACCTATAATATAACTATAACATAAGGTAACTATAATGACATCAATCAATTAATTTAATTCATAAATAACATAAATTCCATCTTGCCAACGCCTTAGATTTTTGTTTCATTGAGTAGGATTTTAGCTGAGCTAACAATAAAAAAATGATGTTGATAAAAATTGACTGACAAAATTATACCTACTGTCTGTTTATATTAGTGCTCAAAATTGTGTTTTTCTATAAATTTCAGGGAGGAGCAAGCTTTTATATCTTTATGTACCTATAGTGGTATTATGTGTGGCGAACTTGGTGTTTTTTACATTAACGGCTATAAAAATAGCAGAGATAAAAAGACAGACTGAGAGGGTACTTAATATGAAAGATAAACAGAGGTAAGAATAATTTAAAAATGACTATACATGCTCCCAATTTTTAATTATCATTATTGACATGAGCAGAACTCCCTCAACAAAGAAAGACCTTACTATGAACGTCAAAGACCTTAGGTTACAGGACTAACGATGAGCCAAAACATACAATGAAAATCTTAGTGTTACATTTTTTCCGTTTTTTAATATGGCGTATGAATTAAGTACGAATATAGTAGACTAATATGTTCGCTCTTAATATTTATTATAAGCTAGGTCCTTATAAAGCAGTAGAATATGAAATAAAGTAATAGCGCCGGCAGCTTTGTAATTAAGGAGTTTGATTGAGAGTTCCCGGGTTGAATCTCGGTGATTATATTACCGATGTGAACCGGAGTGGGTCAGTTCAGGGTTAGTACAAACAATTCAGCTTAGTAAGAGGAGTTAAAGTGAAAATTAATAATTTCGGTAGGTAATCAGTTACCTACCGAAATTATTAATTATCAGTAATTATCAGTAATTCTTTAAAAAGATAATGAATAAGATAATATTAATAACTTTAATATTAAAGATAATATATATAACTTTTAACATAACATAACATAACATAAACTCACGCCTATATTCCTCGAAGGGGTAGGCAGAGGTGCTAGCACCCACATTTCGCCGTTTATGTTTAGGTCCCAATGTAATAGGTGGCGAGCCTATTGCCATTAACCGGGCACTTATAAACCTGCGATAAATACACACATAACTTCGAAAAGCATCGAAAAGTCATTGGTGTGTGCCATGGTAATACCTGGGATCGAACCCGAGACCTCGTCTCAGCAGTCCATTACCCATACCACTAGGCTACCGCGGTATAACTTTTAATATACTTATATATATGACTTTGTTTCAGATTCACTCTTTATATTAAACTTTTCCTTGTTATGGGCGTCAACTGGATTCTAGAGGTTATTAGCTCCTTCTACCCTGAAGCTGATTACATTTGGAAGTTTACTGATGCCTACAACGTTCTTGTTGGACTTATCATCTTCATCATCTTCGTTTGCAAAGTTAAAACCATGAAAATGATAAAGCACAGGTGCGTTGCCTGCTGGTTTTGTATATCAGGTAGTAGCTATAATAAGACATACGATGGGTAGTCTATATTATAAGATTTATTTCATTGTTTGATTTATATCAAAGAATAATATTTTGTTATTATTTTTAAATTTATATTCTTTTTATATGACTACTTTAGTTTGGGGTAACATCTGTATACAATAATGAAAAAAAAATAGCAGTGAATGATACCAAGAAATTGTGCATTTATAAAGGTTAAGGTTTTAAAATATATTAGAACACTGTGTATTATAAATATTGATATTATTTGAATAACAAAGTACCTCTTAAGTTACAAATCAAGTTATTTACCAAAATTAGTGTAAAAGTAGTATTATTATAAGAGCATACCATTTTATATCCAGGCTTAAAGATTGTCATCAATCCAATACAAATGTTGGAGAAATGAAAGATATCAACATTATAAAATTCAATCGATGCCGATGGCAGAATGGAACCGGAATGAGATCCAGTATAGACACAATAAGAACTACGATTGGACTAGATACTGATACAAAGAGTATTAGATCTGATAAAATAAATAACACATTGCATTCATAGCTAGTTGCCATGGCAGACGCAGCTCTAACACAATTGCATTTATTCAAATTTCAAATAATGTTCTTAATGAAGTACGGCAGGAAAGTAAGAAAATTCATGAACGTTTGAATGAATGTAAACTACTACATACGTGCTAAATATTGATTACGATTGAAACGTATCTCAATTTATTAAATCGCAAAAAATGATTTTGCTGATGCGATAAAAATAGAATAAAGACAAGGAAACTTTGGCCTAAGCTATGAATGAATAGGAAGGAATAATATTCAAAAGGTACATTTAGGATAGATTAGATTAAGTTGGAGTGATATTAACCTGATTCAGCACTACTTTCCAAAAATTAGTTAAGCAACTAATGACGAGTGAGGGCTTATAGCGATGTGTGGTTTAACTAAATTTAAGAAATATTATAACGGCTTTTCTAAGTATATTATAAGATGTAAAATATTAGAAATAATAAACGCACTTTTAGATTACATTTTTGCACTATTCATCATAATGGTTTTGTGGGATATTTTTTTAATTGTATAAAGATTGTGCACAACTAAAATTATTCTTAATTTAGAGCTTTAAGCTTGGTCCGGATATTTGGCAAGGTGTGTGGAAGATACTACATGTGACAAAGTACGTGATTATTTTTAAAGTACAATTAATGAGTTGGCGATAATGTCGCTTTATAAACTGTTGTTTATGAATGTGTTTGAAGATAACCTTGTGTGGCACTGAAATAAGAAAATTTCGATAAACAAATTTTGGAAATATTTTGTCTTTACCTATTTTATTTTAACTTTGCATTAAAATATTGGCTTGATTTACTAGCTCTAAAGAATTAGATGGAAATGCGTATAAGATTATTTTAATGTTTGACTACTGAGGCTGATTGAAATTTAAGTTTAAAGACATTACCGTATTTATTGAACAATTAAATTTTTAATAATAATAAAAATTAAAAAAATATAGAATGAGATAGGTTCTATCTCATTATAATTATAATTCAACTAACTAAATGAAATACCATAGGCATACAAACTAAAAAGGTGTTTTCGTAAATTCATGTAGGTATCTAATAATATGACTTAAATATTTTAAATGGCTCAAAGGATTTGTAAACATTATTATAACACTGTCGTACGCAGCTAATTTGCTTTAACAGAAGTAACCCTAACAAAAATGAATGGCATGGCTTTCATGACTAAAATAAGCTAAACTGGGCAAGATCACTTAACGCTTGATGATGATTCTAATTAAATGAAGTAATTGCATTCTGTAATGTACAATTACTTATTGAGCACTTTTAATATTACAATAATTACTTACATTATATTGAACCACTGCCATTAGGTACAGTACAGCTACATCTTAAGACTCATAATTAGTGGCAAATGAATTTATATATCATGTAGGTATTCCCAAAAATTGTACATCTTTGTGGGTTTTTACTGAAAATTAAGTTACGTGTAAGCATATTATACATTATGGTACAAATGAGCAAAGTTGGTGATTACCACCGAGGCGCCATTGAGCTTAAGAGGGCCGAGGACGGTAATCATCATACTCACGCGTGCCATACGACGTTTTACAACACACTTGCGAATAAAATAATACTACAAATACTAAATAAACAATACTACAAATTAATTCGTTTTCCTATGTGCGCGCATCTGACAATGGCGGTCGGCCATATATTTTAAAAAAAATGAGGTTTGAATGTAACTTTTTTTACTGTTTTTTTTGGGTCACTAGCATAATGTCTACTTTGTAAAACGTCTGGACTTAGAGAAAAAAAAAGTTAAATATGAGTGAACATTTTGTTTATTAAACAAGTACTTATTACAAGTTGAAATTATTTATTTCAATACGAAAATGCATCAAATGAACATACGATAGGCATATTAATTTATTCGTACTATTAAACACGTTCTTTTTTGTATCGAAACTTTTTAAAGAACATAGAAACTTAACCAATAAAATTTTAAAAAAAATCTATAACTCACTTGTGAATAATAGCAATGAAAAAGTCACAGTTTGATAATAGGTGTCATTATGTGCCTATTTGCGGTGAAATAATAGCACTTTTATGAGCAGGTGTGTTGTAATAGTAGATTACCCAACAAGTGAAAAAAAGGTGAATTCTTTTCGAGGCACCAAATTGTATCCCGAGAGGAGTGAAGGTTTCTCCGGTAGAATCCCGAGCGTAGCGAGGGGTTCTAGAGAGAAACCTGAGTGGATCGAGGGATACAAGAGCCGAGATGAATTCTTTTTTCACGTGTTAGGTACTCAACTTTTCACCATTGACTACGAGAAAACGATTACTCTGTGATTATGAATTACATTTTGTTATGGATAGTACACAAAAGAAGCAGCAAATTATCAGTAATAGCTACCGCTTTAGCGCGAAAAGACTCAGGAGTCTTTTCGCGTTCGAGAATATGAGTTTAATTTTCATCACTAGATGAAGTCATTTTATGATTATGAATGAGACAAACATAAACTTTTACAAGGAAAATTACACAGAAAATGGCGGCATTTTTTTTTCTTAATTTAAACTGAGCCACATTCCATCCAGCCAGTGATTACATTTAGGTGGCTTTTAGTACGTTTTTATAGTGAGAGTGTGCAACCTCTTTGTATGTTTCACTAGAATCCGTACATTCGCGCATGTTCCAAATTCAAATTTTTTTATTCACTCGGTGAAACAAAGAGCGTTTTATTCACTGTTTTTGATGAATCACGGGCCCTTTTTCGAGTGTCAATGGTGAAAAATATTATAATATAGTGAGATTTTTCATTGTAGAGATAGGTACGATATAATAAACTTCAGGATCAGTAAATGACATAGTTTGCTTCTTTGTTGTCTTATTCATGAGCAAGCTAAAATGTGCTGTATTAAACAAAATTTGAAACAACAAATAAAAATGCTTCGCACCCTTTGCTACAAATTGTGAATAATATGTTTTATGTTCAGATACAGACAACAAATGGGCCTGCCACCGCTCTCTAGAACGCAGACAACAAGTACTTCGGTGTCTACGCGTACATACTCTCAGTCCAGGGACGAATTAGGGATGCTCTCTGTTACTAAAGGGAATTGAAAATTCCACGGCATACTTCACTAGTCAAAATAACTGGAAAATGTAAAAACAAAAATGTTGAAAAGATTCAATTGTAATCAATCACTCTACAAGTAAAATATTTTCAAATTGATTACAGCTCGAATCTGATCACATAGTCAAGTTTCTTTTTGCTGTTGACTATTGTATTACTTTCATTTAGTTTTAAGAATATTTTAAATTAATGTACTTAATTTAAATAGCTTAAAATTCAACCAAATAATATGTAAATTAAGTATTAAGTTAGTGTATTTATATTAATTAAGAAAGACGTAATTATTATCTACCTCCTTTTACTATTTACACTTTTCATTGATGGCACTTGGTGTAACTTATTGTTACACATATTAATAACACACTTAGTCTTGTACTTTATCACGATATTTATTATTGAATCTGACCGGTTTCGCCTTACAGCATTCTTAAAGGTTTACCTCCTTTTAACTTGATGATTTTATTTTACTAAACAACGATTGTAAAGAAATTACACAATGTAAATTATCGAATGGTAGTCGTAATTTGGTTCGTATGGTGTAGTATATACATATCCACATCAATGTTCACTTTAAACTTTTTTTGATTGTAATTTTAAATCATAGATTTTATAAACAATATCACTGCTGAGTATACGGGTCTCATCACAAGTCAGCTGATTGTCTATTGAATAGACTCTGTTCAGTTTTATGGTATAGATAATAATTAAAAGATCGTAAGTTCTGTTTTATTGATCCTATATAGGTAATGTAAAAGTACAATTAAATATGTAGGTAGTTAGTTTAAAGTTAATCGCTTGTCATAGAGAGCTTAAAACTCAATGTATACCGAGTCATGCGACGTCCACTGCTTAGGCTATTTTAAAATTGTTCACTTAGCGGCACATTTTATAGTAATTAATTAATCTAATGAAGCACAAAAAGTTAAAACTAGGTGCTGTTTCACCTACTTCTTGTGTTAAATTTTCAATGGCCGTTAAGGGGCTAGTACCAAACTAGAAGTTGTTAATCTTATATAGTGTATTGGTATAAATATAATGTACCTATTTGACTATTTAAGATAACAACAAACAACGTATGGCTGCGATGACAAAAACGAAGATGTTCAGGAACCAATAATTGAGTTTTTGTCATTTATTTATTTATAGATAGGTTATATTCTATAAAGTTTTTTTATTCGTAATAATATACTATTTTGGTTATATTGAACGTTATGTCATCAATTCAAGTAATTATTACTTATCTAAAGTCTCATAAATTGTGAGAATCATTTAATTATTTGGATAAATATACCAATTCAATTATTTTTATACAGATATATTTTATAGTATCTACCTATTAAATTAGCTATTACTGAGATTTCAATTTTCTGTATTTTTTTATTAAGTAGTAGGCATATATACATATATACGAGTACATTCAGTAAA
Source organism: Eilema depressum (assembly GCA_914767945.1). Taxonomy (NCBI): domain Eukaryota; kingdom Metazoa; phylum Arthropoda; class Insecta; order Lepidoptera; family Erebidae; genus Eilema; species Eilema depressum. The sequence goes on along the minus strand of OU612024.1, from coordinate 10,467,488 downwards.
TACGTGTAAACGAAAGGTAGTCTATGTTATTTTATTAGGTACCTAACAAAATAGGTAGTCTATGTTATTTTATTAGGTACCTAACACATATTTAGGATTCCTTTTTACTGCCATATACTAAATACTGACTATTTTTAATTGTATATATTATTGTGAAAAGGCCGGAAACAGTATAAAATAGAGCTCCAGTGAAATAAATGAAATAATAGATAACAAAAGATTCTAAAATAAAAACACAACATACTTAAATTATTATTATTGTGTGAGTATGTGGTCTCTATTCATGCTGTTTAATTTTTATTTTTATAATGCCTTTTTTTTCTAATTAAGTACCCATGTATACCTACCATTTTAATGAAGCTGCTAGCTTGTATCTTTTGATCTCTTTTTATGCAAATGACGTGAAAATCAACTGTTTTGCATTAGATATACCTACATTTAAGTAGTTCTTACAGTTGAAATTATATTTTTGGTGGCCAGAAATAATTATGCACAATTAGTGTTTTATATTATACAATAAGGCGTATCATCGATATTTATGTTGTTTTATTTTTCTACAACTACTAGCCTTCCGCCCGCGGCTCCGCCCGCGTGCATGTCGGTAAACGCGACCTTTGCTCATATCTTCGGTTCTACTCAACCGATTGCGATCAAACAAACGTAAGATTTTAAGTCTGAGTAAGCCCTATCTAACAAAAAAACCGCATCAAAATCCATCCAATAGTTTTTGCGACCATCGCGGACAAACATACAAACAGACAGGCAATTCAAAAAATATTTTCGTGTTCAGTATCGTTAACATACCTACTCGTAACATAACCGAAGTATTTTTTTTTAAATATCTCCAATGTACAGACACGACCACTTTACAATTATATAATAGTACTAGCCTTTCGCCCGCGGCTCCGCCCGTGTGGATCTCTTATCTTCGGTTCTACCCAACCGATTGCAATAAAACATACGTAAGATTTTAAGTCTGACCAAGACCTTTCTAACAAAAAAAACCGCATCAAAATCCGTTCAGTAGTTTTTGCGTCCATCGCGGACAAACATTTCCAATTTACAATTATATAATAGTACTAGCCTTTGCCCGCGGCTCCGCCCGCGTGGATGTTGGTTATCGCGATAAATTAAAATTGCGACTATAATTTGAGATTTAAACTATCCTATCTCTCAAGTTGGATCGAACTGTACATGGTGTGCGAATTTTATTATAATCGGTTAAGTGGTTTAGGAGTCCATTGAGGACAAACATTGTGACACGAGATTTATATATATTAAGAATAGATAGATATAATGCCACTATCATAAAAAAATACCTGCACATAGGTGTTTTTACATTTTAAAACAACAAAAAAAATGTGCTCTACCGGTAGGTATCGGGAACAGGTTCCAAGATACCCGTAGGCTGACTGGGGTAGGTCCAGTAATACGAACTTCCTCACTGTGCATAATACTAGAAGAATTGCCATCTGTATTAGCCCTTGAACCAGCAGCCTAAAATAAACTTATAACCTGTTGGTCGACATAGGTGACCGAGTCCACATCCCACATGTCGACAATCTACAAATTATTGCCAAGTGCTCTATAATAATTATATTCTTTCAACTCGATCGATCTATTATGACTGGTAGCGCGATATACTTTACTTAAATCCCTTCGATAGCTAGAATTCACGATGTCATCGTGAATTATAGCTATCGATCATTACGTGCCTCCCCATACCTGGAGGTGAGTTTGGGACTCAGTGGTCCCCACACCAGATCGAGAGATATGGCCCTGGATCGGCCGGGGTGCGAGGGATATAGCTACGACAATCTCACCTCCGGCAACTGACGGCCCACAGACGGCGTGCGTTTTAGTCGGTTCGAGTCCGACATAACCTCCTCCTCCGGCTCTGGCGGGGGAGGTATCCGCGGGGATTTTTCGCACGATAAAAAAAAAGGTAGTATATTAATCTTATTGGCAACAACAGTCCTGTCAGTGCTAGAATAGATCAATACTAGTACCTATAGCACAGCCTATAGTGTGGGAAAATTAACATAGGTACTTTACTTAATTGACGATCAGCCCCTCTAGACAAGTGGCAATTTCTTGCTCGGCGTATGATGGAATAGAATAACAAATGTATGGGATTTGACGTATATGACAGGCGTCAACGAATGTCAAAAACGTCAAATCCTATACATTTGTCATTCTATTCCATCATACGCCGAGCAACGAATTGCCACTTGTCTAGGGGGGCAGACCAAATAATTCAGAAAAGGGAACTTTCCCCCCCTCCCGCACCGCCGGCTCGTGTCCCACCCTTAGAGACTTTTAATATTTATGTTCATCTGGGTACCTTAGGGAATAACTATAGGTACCAAATTTCAAAACTACCCGAATTACATGGTCTGATTTCTTTAATCTTCTCACGCTACCACGTGCGTTCGTGATATACCTATGAACCCAGTTTTGAGAGCTGGATCCGGTTCATACTGACTCAACATGGTTGTATTTTTTTTTTATACCACTTAGGTGGCAGACAAGCACACGGCCCACCTGATGGAAAGTGGTTACCGTGGCCTATGGACGTATGCAACACCAGGGGCGTCACACTCGTGCTGCCGACCCTGTAATTGCTTTAGCTAGCCCATCAACGATCCTGGCTATTTGGTTATGTTTGTCATTATTATTACTATTCTAATGTATAAACATGACTATCAGAATTAACGAATGGAATAAACATGTAGAGGAAAAGATTTTCGATACGATATGAGATATGAGGATATTTAGGTACCTATATTTAACACTAGCTGTTATTCGTGGCTCTACCCACGTATTATTTTGATCCCGTTCATCACTGATAGTAGCGTGATGATGATATATAGCCTCTATCGGTACTTACCTGATAATGTAGCTTTCTAAAGAAAGAAAGAAAGAAAGAAAGAAAGAAAGAAAGAAAAAATATTTATTCTAGCTAGACATTTAAGATACACAGCACAGAAAAAAAAAAAAAACGCTAAAAAAGCAATTATACAATTGTGTCGTTTATGTACCTCACGCGCCAACAGAAAAGGTTCTGGCTCAGCATATAGCCTGTCAGCTGTCAAAACAGCTGTCAGGCGCTGGTTTTCAGCCAGACCTATGTGAAGGTGATGCACGGATGCAAATCAGCTGCACTTATACAAGCAACCCAAAAAGGACTAATGGCAATAGAATTTTTGAAATCGGTTCAACATTTTTTTTTAGTATATTCGTCATACAAAAATACAAATTCTTCCTCAAAACTTTCCTCTTTTTAATATTAGTAGGTATAGATTGAATTTAATTGACTTTATAGGATTACTTGGCTCAAACTTTGAACTACCAATATGGTGTTTATTTTAACAGATGACGTCTATAAGAGTCTTAGATGACGTCATCTGTGATATGACACTCATTATCCCTACTAATATTATAAATGCGAAAGTAACTCTGTCTGTCTGCCTGTCTGCCTGTCTGTCTGTCTCGCTTTTACGACTAAACCGCTGAACCGATTTTGATGAAATTTGGTAAAGGGGTAGATTAGACCTTGAGAAAGGACATAGGCTATGTTTGGTCGCGATAACCGACATCCACGCGGGCGGAGCCGCGGGCAAAAGCTAGTATATTTTATAAACAGAGCAAATATATCTATACTATTAAGGTCGCCGGTTTGCCGGCTAGCGACCAGCAAAAATAGGCAATCTATTTCCACAATAGCTGATGATAGTTTAAATTGGTCATCTGTATAGTCTAGTTGTATAAAAACTACTATACTCAATGAACCACTTGACTTTGTTCATAATTTATGATACACTAGCTGTTGCCCACGGCTCCACCCCCGTGGAATACTGATAAATGTAGTTCATCGCTGATAAATGTAGTCTTTGATGTATAAGCTATGTTATTATGAAATCCGTTCAGTAGTTTTTACGTGAAAGTGTTACAAACATCCTCACATACACCCTCACATACTCATAAACTTTCAGGTTGTAACGAATGAAAGTTTTTTTGGTAGGTTTTAATGAAGTAAAATAATGTAAATAAAAGAAGCTATGATAGCACTGTGAAAAATTCAATTGTAATGTGTCTTGTGTAAGCTTGTGAGATGAGAAATAATAAGATTGATTTACAATATTGATAACAATTTGTAATCTATACTAATATTATAAAGAGGAAAGATTTGTTTGTTTGTTTGTTTTTTTGTTTGTAACGAATAGGCTCCGAAACTACTGGACCGATTTCAATAATTCTTTCACCTATAGAAAGCTACACTATCTGGAAGTAACATAGGCTATATAACATCACGCTACTACTAAAGGGAGCGGAGCAGTGAGCATAAATGTCAATAAATCGGGCAGATTTCCATACATTCTTTACTAATATTAGATTTGTATTTTTGTATTCGAGTAAACTCAAGAACTACTGAACCGATTTCAAAAATTCTTTTACCATTAGAAAGCTGCACTATCACTGACTAACATAGGTTATAATTAATTTTCAAAAAAATAGGGATCCTGGATAAAACTTCAATAATGTAACCCTAGGTGTAAAAAAAATGACCTAAAAAATTCCTTACATCGCGTACGCTGCGAAAACTATTGAAGATAGAATAAAATAATGTACTGTAGAAATGTATAACTTAAAAAGGTCTACATAAAAGTCCGCGACAGCATATGGCTATCTAATAAGGGTAGCTCACAATAACCATTTTTATCTTTTACAAATTATAAAAAAAATATGTGTCCTTTTTTGAAGCTATTTTTAACAATATAGTGTTAAGCCTTATCTGACTAAATACGTTAGATACATTGTACATTTAATGTAGATCAAAATTGCCCTTTACACTGTATAATTATAATGAATATTTTAGAATCTATTGCAGTATGAAAGTAACGCGCGACGATATAAATTCAAGCCGAAATGCCGATCAAAGTCAGACCACGGAATCTATACCTTTATATTAATTCTTATCTAAATAAATCGTTTGGTATTTAAGATTGTTTCAATACCTGTTGATTACTTTTTGAATTATTGAAATCGGACGTTCTATTCAAAAGATATTACAAAATTATAATGTCAATAAATCCGGTAAATTACCATACATTATTTGAAAACTAATTATTATTACGGGCATGGGCTAAAAGGGTGCAACCACGGGTGTTCGAAGTATTTCACGAGCGAAGACAGGGAAGGTCAGCTGAACACAAGATGCAACGGTAACGGGATCCGAATGCGGGATTGGAACCTCCATGTAATGCATCCTGGGTAACGGAGGCATTAACGCCCCTCACCCAGGGGAGGCGCTACCGCCTACGGCAAATACATACAGCAACGGGAGCAGCTCTATAGAGGGCTGCTCAAAGGCTTCCCACATGTCCCTCTGACTACGAGGAGGCCCAGTAGAGAGCAGGAAAGGGAAGGGCTGGTCACCGAGCGCGAACGTGAGGATTATAGGTCCGGCCTCCTGTCATCCCTTCACGCCCGTCTCCTCCCTTTCCGGAATTCGATGGGACATCGTGCTTCCCACTTCTGAGAGGGCCATCTTAAAATTGTAGATGGCCCAGGGTCAGCCGGGGGGTGCGGAAAATGCCCTAGGCAATTTTACACTCCAGCAACTGAAGACCCGCGACGGCATGCTGTTTAGTGGGTCCGAATTCCACATGGCACTCCTGATGGCTGACGGGGATGGTATCCAAGGCAATTTTAGCACGAAAGAAAAGTTTGTACGGAATCCGAATTCCACGCGGGCGGAGCCGCGGGCAACAGCTGGTCGAGAATAAAAGGGATGTTACATGAATTTATATAAAAAGGTAATAAAGAAAGGAACCTCAGGGATAGGTTCAGTATAATATATTCTGCCGAGGCGTTGCTTGATCTGTTATGCAAGCTGGTGACACCGGAGCCGATGATGTTGCCGGCGTCCAGGGTCCTCGCTGGTGTGCCTCACAGCCTAATGATGGCGTGAAGCCCGGTGCGAAGACCCTGGAAAAAGAAAGAAGTGCGGGAAAGACGTATTTACCTTGTGACGTACTGACGTTACCAGGTGAATACGTCCAAGTGACCCGCTAAAATATAGCATGGTGAAGAGAATCTCTCCAGCGGCAAGACAGTGTAGCAAAAGCTATAAGATAAAGGAAGAATATTGTAGCACAGTGTAAGCTGGCACAGTATAAAGCAACGCGACCTCTGACCGTAGAGGTCATTGGTCTCGTGGCACAAAATAGGGTAGGCTGTAAAAGCACATAAAAAAATAAATAAAATTATAAAAAAGTTAGGCCATGCATTTTAGCAGGCAATAAGCTGGACCGCTGAGAAGTCTTCACCTGTTGGAAGAAGTTGGAAGAAGAATGTTGATCTCAAGGACTCACCCGTAGCCGACAGCAGTAACTGTAGGCCCGGGGTCAAAAGCGACCTGCCTTGGCGGAGTTCGCCAAAGAAAGGGTAGATCAAGTGCACAGGGGGGCCCCGTTCAACATATAGAAATTCTAGTTATACAAATATGAGGCAAACATGAATTGAACTTTGATTATATCACTTTGTCTCTTTTTTTCCAATATACAGTTGTGTCTGCTAAAAAGAGACAAAAAATTTAAGTTATTGCTCACTTGGGAAAATGAGTATGAGAATTTGACAGCGTGCCGACGGTGCCAACATTTATGAATGATTTGCGCCAACATTATGAATGATTTGCGACAGCCATTGTTGAATTTTTCTAGAACATACTTCTACAAGCATAATAGTGATGTACTCCAATAAAAGATTTGACGACGAAACTATTCTTCTTTACAAAAATGTACTCTTTTGAAGAAATACGAATTGACAAAATTGTAATGTCTTCTGTTTTTCCGTATTAGAACTGGGCAATTGTGGTATTGTTAGAAACGTCTTGATCATCCGCTGGTTATAGGCAATATGACGTGTGTGTGAATGACTCTCTGAAACTCTGACTTTATTGAAAAAAAACTTGAGATATATAGACTGTGTTTGGTATGAAATTAAAGGGCTCAATTAGCACATTAAAAACATGTATACATTATTAGGTGTTGCTTGCACCAAAATAATACAAATAAAAATCAAGTTTCAAACTAAAATTCGACTACTGCAAATCACGCTCTAAGAAGTATTAAGCAAGAAAATATCAAGAATAGCCGTGGTCGTATACCATTTACTCTAATAAAACAATACATTCTAGAGATTCGTGATTTTGCAGTAGTCGGGTTTTAGTTTTAAAGTTATGGTTAGTACACTTTAACAGGTAGTATAGAAAGATATCGACAAATGTTATGATAATAGAAGGTAATCCCTAGCATAGTAACCGTCGGCAATGGTTCATTCATAAAAATGGAACGTAGGTAATACACGTTAATTCTGTAGGTATACCCTGTCTATAGTATCTAAGTCTATGATCAAGTGCCATAATTTTGACACTTGAGGTAGTAAGCTAGTGATGTCCAGTCTCGCTCGCATGACCATAGATAAATAGTCGATTAATCGTATTAATAATATTAAAATATCGAGTACGTTGTGGAATTATTTAATTTAAATTTGGAAATAAATCCACAACGTTACAAGGTTTATAATAATAGGTAGTAGGATGAGAGAAAAAGTGCAAAAGTAATAGATAATAAAACAAACAATATTGTAAAAAAATATTTTTATTCCATTTTCTTTTCATTTTGAATAAGGTATATTATGCTTAAACAAAAACGAAAATAGGTAAGTATTCCGCGTAATTATACCTATTAGATAGCCAGCGTAATGTTTTTTTCGTTTAATGTATTATTATTTTTTTCGCTGGTTTAGCGGGCCAGCCAAGGGGTGACTAGTACGGCCGCTTCTAATTCCAGCAGAAAACAGGCTTCCGCAGTGCCCACCCCTCCCCCTCCCTGGAAAGGTTCTCTCAAAACGTAGATGGCCCAGGGCCAGGAAATTCATACGAAATCGTAGTGGTCGCAAACTAACATCGTAATTTTAGTTAGGTAGGACTAGTTTTCAAACACCAAAATTTCATTTCGGTGAGTAAAATTAGACAGTTTTGTGTTGTATTATTCAGGCTTAGTTAGGCTTGTATCTTTTTGGACACACGAGACAAATTCCTAAATCATGCAGCCCAATATGAAACTTATGAGTTATAATAAACAAAACAAAAACAGACAGAAGTCAGAACGTGTAATATTTAGTCGGTAAGCGACCACTATGATTTATTTCTATATAAGATAACTAGCTGTTGCCCGCGGCTCCGCCCGCGTGGAATTCGGATTCCGTACAAACTTTTCTTTCGTGCTAAAATTGCCTTGGATACCATCCCCGTCAGCCATCAGGAGTGCCATGTGGAATTCGGACCCACTAAACAGCATGCCGTCGCGGGTCTTCAGTTGCTGGAGTGTAAAATTGCCTAGGGCATTTTCCGCACCCCCCGGCTGACCCTGGGCCATCTACAATTTTAAGATGGCCCTCTCAGAAGTGGGAAGCACGATGTCCCATCGAATTCCGGAAAGGGAGGAGACGGGCGTGAAGGGATGACAGGAGGCCGGACCTATAATCCTCACGTTCGCGCTCGGTGACCAGCCCTTCCCTTTCCTGCTCTCTACTGGGCCTCCTCGTAGTCAGAGGGACATGTGGGAAGCCTTTGAGCAGCCCTCTATAGAGCTGCTCCCGTTGCTGTATGTATTTGCCGTAGGCGGTAGCGCCTCCCCTGGGTGAGGGGCGTTAATGCCTCCGTTACCCAGGATGCATCACATGGAGGTTCCAATCCCGCATTCGGATCCCGTTACCGTTGCATCTTGTGTTCAGCTGACTTTCCCTGTCTTCGCTCGTGAAATACTTCGAACACCCGTGGTTGCACCCTTTTAGCCCATGCCCGTAATAATAATTAGTTTTCAAATAATGTATGGTAATTTACCGGATTTATTGACATTATAATTTTGTAATATCTTTTGAATAGAACGTCCGATTTCAATAATTCAAAAAGTAATCAACAGGTATTGAAACAATCTTAAATATCAAACGATTTATTTAGATAAGAATTAATATAAAGGTATAGATTCCGTGGTCTGACTTTGATCGGCATTTCGGCTTGAATTTATATCGTCGCGCGTTACTTTCATACTGCAATAGATTCTAAAATATTCATTATAATTATACAGTGTAAAGGGCAATTTTGATCTACATTAAATGTACAATGTATCTAACGTATTTAGTCAGATAAGGCTTAACACTATATTGTTAAAAATAGCTTCAAAAAAGGACACATATTTTTTTTATAATTTGTAAAAGATAAAAATGGTTATTGTGAGCTACCCTTATTAGATAGACATATGCTGTCGCGGACTTTTATGAAGACCTTTTTAAGTTATACATTTCTACAGTACATTATTTTATTCTATCTTCAATAGTTTTCGCAGCGTACGCGATGTAAGGAATTTTTTAGGTCATTTTTTTTACACCTTGGGTTACATTATTGAAGTTTTATCCAGGATCCCTATTTTTTTGAAAATTAATTATAACCTATGTTAGTCAGTGATAGTGCAGCTTTCTAATGGTAAAAGAATTTTTGAAATCGGTTCAGTAGTTCTTGAGTTTACTCGAATACAAAAATACAAATCTAATATTAGTAAAGAATGTATGGAAATCTGCCCGATTTATTGACATTTATGCTCACTGCTCCGCTCCCTTTAGTAGTAGCGTGATGTTATATAGCCTATGTTACTTCCAGATAGTGTAGCTTTATATAGGTGAAAGAATTATTGAAATCGGTCCAGTAGTTTCGGAGCCTATTCGTTACAAACAAAAAAACAAACAAACAAACAAATCTTTCCTCTTTATAATATTAGTATAGATAAAACTGCATATAGCTAAATAATCACTTTAAATTAACTATTCTAGTAATTAAACAATAAAATTGTGTATAGGGAATGCAAATCTCGCGAGATTGGGGGTCAAGCGAGATCTCGCGACATTATTAATAACAATACCGCGAGATCTCGTCAATTTTGAGATCTTGCGAGATTGGCAGTTTTGTATGTTTTTTTTTTTCACAAATAATCACAATATTTGAATAAATTAGGGAAAAAAGGTATAAGTATAGTATATACCTACCTATTATAAGACATATATTTTCATGAAGTTTTTTCAAAAGACTTATATGCATCAAACATTGTTTGACGTATCTTTATTATTTATCTCTTTTTTAATAAACTTCATAAAACTCTACTCAGTAGATCCATTAGACATTACAGAATAATCAACAAAATATACCAATTAGACAGACTATTACAAACTAGCTGTTACCCGCGGCCCCGCACGCATGGATGTCGGTTATCGCGATCAAATATTGCGTATGTCCTTTTCCAAGGTCTAATTTATCCCTGTACCAAATTTCATCAAAATCGGTTCAGTTGTTTAGGCATGAAAGCGTAACAGACTGACAGACAAACAGACAGAGTTACATTCGCAGATTACAGATTAATTTACAAAATATACCAATGAAATGAAAGATTTGTTCAGTTCATAATAACAAACCATTAATACTAATTATTTTGAAAGTAGCTCCTTAGGAAGTCAAAATATTCAAATAATCGTCTGCTAAATGCCTTCTGATTTTGTTGGCCAGATAACCAGCCGCTAAGAAGGCCCTTTCGAATTCAACACTAGTTGGCACCACAGATCTCAGGCAGTTAGTTATCCACGAACTGTAAAAGTCCTCACACAAACACACATACACCTACGTATACATTCACATTCACACACATCCAAGTTTAAAGACAGAAATACAAATAATACAAATAACACAAAGGGACTTTTATTAGCTTTTTCTATTGCTTTTGAATTTCAATTTTTTTATAACAAATGTATAAAAATTATTATTATTTATTTTTTATCAGCATGTACTTAGTTTAAATTTATCATTTTAATTTAATTAGTTATAAGGCCAGATATCTTATAGTATAATTTAGAATGTATGAACAGATGCGAGACAGCCCCAACACAAGTTTGTACATAACTTAATGGGACTGTCTCAGTTTTAATACATGTAACAAATTACTGGAAAATGAAATAAATAATTTTTACTTTTTTACTTTAAAAAAAAGTTCGCCTTTAGAACCCACAGACTCGTATAAATTAATTTCCTTCTTGATTAATGCTCCCAGAGAATTATGTAGTTAGAAATCGCAACGCAACTCCGTCCGAGTCAGCTCGTGCTTCGAATAAAACTTTTTTATGCTCGAGTGCAATCTCGTTAATCTCGCGAGATCTCGCCCTTTTTTCGTCCGAGATCAATCTCGCTAAAATAGGCCGAGATCTCGCGAGATCGAGATTGCATTCCCTAATTGTGTATAAGTCTTATAATAAGTAACAAAACTTACCTAATAACGCGAGTCAGTGGTGTTATTTTTTTGTAACTTACTGTACATCCGTTTATCACAGATTCCATGCGCGGATTTAACGGGTTTTTTCCAGTTTTGGGTGACAGTATTATTTAAACACTAGCTTTTGTAGCACTAGCGTGGAGGTCGGATATCACGAACAAACATAGCTCATATACTTTCTTAATGTCTTAACTACCCCTATACCCAATTGCATCAAAATCGGTTCAGTGGTTTAGGCGTGAAATCGTGTCAGACAGACAGACAGAGTTACTTTCACATTTATAATATTAGCATGGATGTGGTATATTCCTACACTGTAACTATTGGGGAATGATGTACAGCGAACTCTTTGTATAAATTCTTTGTAGAAAAGTTATTATTATTATACCGAGTCCCTCAAATGGTCGTTAACTAAAGGTGGTCGCGAAACCGACAAACTGGCCCTATTAGGTATTATAAGGAGGAAGGAAAGATTTGTATTTTTGTAACGAATAAACTCACAAACTAGGTAGGTACTGGACCGATTACAAAAATTATTTTACCATTAGCAAGCTACATTATAGGTGCTTAATCATCAATGTAATCCTTTGAGAATGCCGTGAGGTGAAACCGGTTAGGAGAACAATAAATATTGTGGAAAAGTACAAGTCGACCTCCCCAAGCAATAACTCGGTAATGTGCTATTATGGGGTTTTTGTTGTTATGCGAAATTCGGCATCTATGGGTCGGGACACATGTCTCTAATTTTTTTCAGAATATTCCTGCTGATATTAACGAAGATATTTGCAATTACCACTTTATTGCACGGAAACATGTCAACACAATGAATAACCAGAAAACCACATAATACATTGATACAGAAGTGTTTTTCTTTTCGATATTCGGTAAGTTGCTATTACCAGTTTATTAAACGCATATGCGATATTTAGGTATTCCGTATTATATTTATAGAACATAAATGGGTAATAGAAAGTAACAAAAATTTTTAGGTAGAAAATTATTAACTTAATATAAATTTGAAATTGAAAAATAAAAAATTGAAATTTAACAATCATCCAACAGGTTGCCCTCTACTGCGTCCACATTATCAGTAAATGTTAATGAGTTATAGAACAAGTGCTAGAACCGTGGGATTGCTCCAGATTTACACAGATCAGCATGCAAAGGCTTGCTGATTGTAATCGACTGGTGATAGGCCCGTTGAAACTCAATATTAGCTGCCATAGGCACACTTTGTGGCCTTTTTCCGAGAGGTGCGCGGGTTTATTTTGTGCGCCTACCCTTCACTACTTATTTGTGAATGGTACCCGGTACAACTACTGGTCCTGGTCCCGCCTACAATTTTACAGTTTTCGATGCGCTTCGAAAAAAGGGATACTGTTATATGATATGTATGGCACGCCCAAATAGCAAAAAGAGGTGGTACAGAAATAGGAAGCTGCTTGCTAGATTTTTTTTAAACTCAACACGAAATGGCCTTTTCACATTTTCACATTATTCTAATGGGTGTTATGGGCAGAATAAAAATAGTGCTATGTATGTATATGCTGTCAAACTACTTGGCATTTCTATTAACCATAGGTTTTTCGAAACAGGACACACCCAAAATGAGGGAGATTCCATGCATGCATGCATTGAGCGGAATTTATGGAATAAAGTGGTGTATACTCCCGACCAAATATAAAGCTAACATAATTTTGAACTCCAAAGTTACCGGTGATAAGTATTCTGTTAAATAACTTGAAGAACACGAAATGTTAGACATAAAACAACTTGTAGACCCCGTTCATTGGAGGCAGTATAAAGATGATAGGACAATTCGCTGGTCGGATATTATGGAGGTGAAAACGACACACTTACAAGAGAATGAACTCTTTTTTAAATACGATTTTGATGACACTTTTTCTGAGCTTAACACAATTCCTCAAAATCCTCTATCCAGACAGCGTGGATGTAAAAGGCCACAAAGTGTGCTTATGGCAGCTAATATTGAGTTGCACCGGGCCTATCACCAGCCGATTCCAATCAGCAAGCCTTTGCATGCTGATCTGTTGGGTCTGTGTAAATCTGGAGCAATCCAACGGTTATCTGGGGGCACGGCAGTGCCCCCGCCAAGTCGAGCAAAAAAGAGCGGCACGGCCGTAACACTATTTTCTCGAAGCACTTCAGGCCATTTTCGACCCCCTAGAACTTCGTTGTGGATAAACCTAGAAGTCTGAATCTTCGGTTACCAAGTAGGCACTGTAAAAACACTTTATATTTCAAATTTCATTCAATTTGAACCAGTAGTTTAGGAATTATAACTAGTCAAAGTTTGCAAATTTCGCAAATTTTGTCACTCACTGACTGACCGATCATCAAAACTCTGAGGCACTTCTAGCAGACGTAGAAGCCTCAAATTTAGAAGATAAGTAGTGTTTAGTGTACAACTCAAGGGAAAATTAAAATATTCTTCAATTTCAGCAATTTCACCAACTGCATAAATAACTTTGTAATCTCATACAAATATATGGGATTACAAAGTTACATTTGCAGTGAAAGTTTCAGTGTACATGAGAATCCATCCATACTAATATCAGTCTAACGAAATATTGTAATAAATGCGAAAATAACTATCTGAGTGTCTGTTATTTATTAGTATTACGCTTTCACGCCTAAAATACTAACTAAATAAACTTGATGATGATGAAAAGTGAAGAAGTGGGAGTGGGAGCGGGAGTGCGAGTGGGAGTGGGAGTGGGAGTGGAAGTGGGACTGGTCCTGGGACTGGGAGTGGGGATGGGACTGGGACTGGGTCTGGGACCGGGACCGGGACCGGGACCGGGACCGGGACCGGGACCGGGACACGGACAGGGACCGGAACCGGGACAGGGACTGTCCGACACATAGAAACCGGAAAGGTAATCTACAAAAAGAACTGAAATCCCATCAAAAACAATACTTGTAAAAAATGCCAAGCCTCGCCGCCCTCGGTTCTTCTACCGCAAAAAGTTGTGAGATCCATGTTATACCAAGTCGGTTAATTTATTCAGTCCCTACTTCAGAGACTTTCTGTCCTAAGTTATTACGTTATAAGCTTTTATGTTCTGAATATAATAAATTGGGTATACCGCCGTTTGCCCGAATTTTATTTACCCTAATATCATTTGCCATAATAGTCAACAGCCATAATATTAACAGACATAATATTCATTTGCCCTACTCTTATTTGCTATATTAATCACGTGCTAGAATCTTTGTTTCCCATAAAGTCACTTACCATAACATCATTTGTCAGAATCATTGTGAGCCCTAATTATCACATGCCATAATTATCACATGCCCTAACTATCACATGCCATAATTATCACATGCCATAATTATAATTATCATATGCCATAACATCAACTGCCATCGACATTGTGTAACAGTGACAGTGTGTAACGGTTGTTATATCAGGTGAAACTGGATGCAATCGGGACTTTAGGGCACCCCGACTCGGATAGGTTAGGTTAGAAGGGGATGGCGGGGTCGTTTGAGCGAGCGAAGCGAGCGAATAGACCCCGCTATCCCCTTCGTGGTTATTTTTTTATAAACCACCCAGAAGTAGTTTGGTTAGGTGCCATTTGAGTTAGGTTAGAACTGTGACCATTAACCCATCCACCCATCACACCCATCGACATCGACAGCCAGAAAGAGTGAAGTAATATTATGTCTAATAATCCTAATGGCGTTTAAATATTATATTATTTATTATTTATTATTATGTCTAATAATCATTATGGCGTATAAATATTATGTCTAATAATCATTATGGCTTTTAAATATTATGTCTAATAATTATTATGGCAAATAAAAATATGTCAGACAATACGTATGGTACTCGTATGTTATGGTATCTAAGTTTCGGGCAATTAAAGGTATGTCATATGTCTTTTAGGTCAAATAAAACATTCGGGCAAATGAAATTCGGGTAAATGAAATTCGGGAATATGATGATTATGGCATATAATCTTCGGTTAAACAATAGACAACCAATAAATTGACTTGGCCATCGCATGAAAACACAATGATTATTTAGTGCGATTGCCAAGTCAATTTATTACATTTAAAACATAAAAGCTTATTACGTAATAACTTAGGACAGAAAGTCTCTGAAGTAGGGACTGAATAAATTAACCGACTTGGTATAACATGGATCTCACAACTTTTTGCGGTAGAAGAACCGAGGGCGGCGAGGCTTGGCATTTTTTACAAGTATTGTTTTTGATGGGATACCACTCTTTCTATTACTCATTTACTGAACATTACTGATAATGCAGACGCAGTAGAGGGTAACCTGTCGGATGATTGTTAAATTTCAATTTTTTATTTTTCAATTTGTTTTAATGTATATTAGAATTTACTTTTGTTTAATACTGATTTAGTTTAATACTTAGGTACTCGTATAATGTTAGAAGCATTCGCAAGCAACAGGCTTGCTTGAAACGTTTAACGTCCCTAGAAAAAGCTAGTGATGTATGAAAGGACAGAAGCAGATGGTAGGCTTTTGTATCTGTCTAACCCCGATGTAAATAGGCGTAATCACTATGCATAGTATACTCGTATGTATACTTTGTGTATCTGCCTGTCTATTAAATCAGTATCTTTGAGGCTTTTTCCCAACTCAGTTGGGTTGGCTTTCTAGTCATTTTAGAATAGAATAGAACACTTAGGTTTTATTTACTAATATAGGTACATGGCAGACATGGTATATCTTAGGGTCTAGGTTTAGATCTAGGTCTAGCCTTAGGGGCTATAGAGCAATTTTGCTGGCATAGGTCTCGCTCCGACTTCTTCCTCGTATAGGTTAAATTATGTGACCGTTTTTCTTAATTTGTTAAACAGGTTATGTTTAAAATATGTGTAATATTTACTGAAATATTGTTTTGGGCATTAAATCGATTAATCTATTTATTTTGAATTATTTTATTAAAAATACCTTAGTTTATTATACTTAAATGATTTTTGGAACTGCATGGTTACTGAAAAATGTTGTTGTCATATTTCCGGAAACAACCCTGTAATTTACTTGTACAGTATTTTTTGTCCTATAATATTACTACAATAACTTGGTAATGATATATTATGATCACTTGTTGCTATACAAAATAACGTTATAAAAGTCCGCAGTATGCTAGTACGTATCAACACTTTTCAAAGAATTACCGCAATAATCCGGTAAGTTACTATTACAGGACAATAGAACTTTTTTGTAAAACCGTAAGATTTTTCTTCTCAAATTGTAGCTTACTAGAAGCATGTAGATTGAAACTGATAGCTAAATACCATTTCATAAAAAAATAGCTTTCACTTCATGTATCAATGATGTCAGTTACTCCCACTGGTTGGAAAGTAATTCATTCAACAAAAACAGTAAATCATTTTTCCTGTAAAATTTGCTTTTTGCGATTACCGGCTTATTGCTTGGAGGGGTCGAAGTGTGTTATCAATAATGTATAATAATAACTTCCACCAAGTGCCATCAATCAACAGTATGAATAGTCTAGATTATAGGTATTGAGTAATAATGGCCATATACCATCACGCTACTATTCATAAATTTCAATAAAATTTGGCACATTCCCATATATTATTTGAAATCTACTACATAACGGGCACATTAAGTATAATTATGGATTAAAGGGGTACAACGGGGGTTCAAAATATGTCACGCTGGGGAGGGCGGGTCGACATAACAGAACGTGCAGCGTGAACGGGATCCTAATTCCACGTGATCAGCAGCAACATCTAGTAATTAATAAAAAAATATGATAATTGTCTATTTATGAACAAAAAAGTTATGAATAAAATATGCGCTAAGACTTATCTTAGTAATGATACCATTTTTTGCAATTGCATATTTTATGCGAGTCAATTTGAATCTGCTTTCTCATTATTCGGGGTCTCAATTACAAGAATCCGAGCATAAAATAATTGCCATTCGTTACATTTTTGTGTACCTACACTCTCTTAAAACATAGCTCCTGCTATATTGCTGAACATTCATAAAACCTATGAAATAAAAATCCAATAAAACTATTGGATATGAATTAAAACCTGCATGGAATTATTGAACTAAATAGGTATAATTAAAACAGGGATAGCAGTATTTTTATAGCAACCTTTGGATGGACATGAATCATATAACGATTAAATCACCAGTAGTTAATTTCATTGTACAAAGAGGATATTAATATTAATACTAGCTGATTTTGATCCCAATACCGCAACCGAATGGGAGTCTATTCCAAGTATAAAACCTGGATAGAGTTATTCCAGATCGAAATCTATGCCTGTACCAAATTTCAACCAGATTTTAGTCTTCAGAGCGTCTAGCTGCAATGCTTCGATATCGCCTAATGTCACCATTGGATTGTGGAGGTCAGGTGGCAGTCGCTTCATGGAAAATATCGAGGACTAGCCAAATCCGCAGTCAAGACTGATAAAGCGGACCCCAGATTCCGAGAAGAAAGCTTCGGATGCGACTGAGAATTAACGCTAAGATGAAGAAGAAGCGTGATTGAATAACAAATATCTTCACAAACTTTATAATTATATACATTAGTAGGATATCGGCTGTTCCTGCGTTACGGCTTGCATTGCTTAAACCCCTAACAGACGCTCCAACTTGGTCGGCCCCGACCATCCGACCGCAACCAAATCGGAAAGTGTGTAGAGCGGTCGGCCCGACATAATTATTACGAGTATTAATACGGACGTGGTTGGATGGCCGACGCATCCGACAAGCAGACCATCCAACCAAATTGGAACGTCTGTAGCGTTCGTTCCGACCAACCAGTGTTGCCGTTTTAAAGAGAATACATACCACTTCATTTTAAACTATATTTTGGCGGCAATCGAATAATAGAGACATTTACAAATATATAAAAGAGATATATGTATAGCAATATTATTATTTCACTGGACAGAGTGGTATAAATGTACATTTTTTTATATGGGACACGTCAATTTGACTTCGCCTCGTCTGATGGTAAGCTGAAGGCAAAGTCTCTGAAAAGAGAGTCACCATTACAGATATTTATTATATTATTATATTATTAATTTCTGTTTAGTGGAACTGTAAGGGAAAGAAAGTAAGTCTGTCTGTCTGTCTGTCTATCTGTTACGCTTTCACGCCTAAACCAGCTATCATATTTTGATGAAATTTGGTACACAAATATTTTTCCTACGGCACTAGAAAAATCCACCAGCCACTAAAAGCAATATTTCGCCACTAAATAGCGGTAGAAACCACCAGCTTTATTGGAAAGTCCACTAAGTTGGCAACACTGACCGAAGACGGTTGGAT
This sequence comes from Eilema depressum, assembly GCA_914767945.1. Lineage (NCBI taxonomy): Eukaryota > Metazoa > Arthropoda > Insecta > Lepidoptera > Erebidae > Eilema > Eilema depressum. The sequence continues at coordinate 10,448,780 of OU612024.1, read as the reverse complement.
GGCCGACTGTCGGAACGTCTGTAGCAATGTTGGATTGGTTGGTTGCTCCGTCGCGCGTCGGCGGTCGGATGGTCGGGTGTGTAACGGTTGATATAATAACAAAAAATCTAACGTTCACTTGAAATAATTTCACTTAATATAATTTTGTTTAATATAAAGATCAGTTGTCATAATGAATTGTAGTTATAATTTCATTTTACCTAATTTCTTTTGATATAATGAACATTTCTTATAATGCACATTTGACATAATATTCATTTAGTATATTATTCATTTACTATAATATTCATAATCTCTAAGTAACTTTTAATATAATTTAGAATATCTGATACGATTTTAAACGCCTGCTTTATACCTATACATCAGCCACACCCAACTATTGTTACCAGGAGGATCTGGATGCAATCTGGACTTTAGGGCACCCCGACTCGGATAGGTTAGGTTAGAAGAAATAACCAACCAGAAGTAGGAGCCCCGCTAAGCGGGGCTCCGTCGACCAATTAGGTCAAAAGAACATTAGGTTAAATGAACGTTATATTATAAGAATATTATGCATTTTGAAAATTATATAATATGAACTTTATACTAAATGTTATTATATCAAAGGAAGATTATATCATATTATAAAACATTAGATCATAATATATGAAATTAGGTTATTTGATATTATAGCATATGAAAATTATAATATATGAACGTTATTTCAAGTGAAATTAGAGCATTTGTTATTATATCAAACACTAGCCGACCCGCCCTGGCTACGCCCGTGTCCCATTTCTAAGGCCCGAAACCCGTATCACCCCTTTCAGTCATCTATAGGCCCGCAAAGTATGAAAACCTGCCGGATTTGTTGACATTGATTACTGCTCCGCTCCCTTAAGTAGTAGCGTAATTTTTCTCTGCGTAAGAACTATCCTCGTACCTCAAAGAATATTCTAAAAAATAATTATCGAAATTGGTCCAGCCGTTTTCATGCCATGTCGTGACAACGGAAAACGGGTTTCATTTTTATATATATAGATTACACACCCCGGATGGTCGGGCCCGACCAAGTTGGAGCGTCTATTACTAGAATTAGTTTGCGCTACGGGGAGACAGGGTCGGACTGGCCATACATTCAATGTGGCATTTGCCGCACGGGCCCCAGCCTGCGCGGGCCCCCCGGTCCTGGTTTGAGGGACGGCAAACGTAAGATAGGACTTGATACTGATGATACTTGGCCCGCACAGGCTAGGTTCCAGCTCTTGTGGATTAAATGTAAAATAAAACTAGATCATATATAATCGTTCATGAAATGAGAGAGAAATGAAATAGAAAATTGAACAAATGGTTTATCTTGAGCAAGCCCATCCCCAGAAACTAGTTTAGGTTTTTTTCTGAGCGGTACGAAAACGGCCTGCTCTGGGATCAGCCTGAAATCTGCGGTTAGAAGATTGATGGCATCCTCTAAAAAAGTTCCACAAAAAATTGGCACAAGAGGGAAATTGGTCTAAAGTGAAGTACCTGGGGTTGTCAGTGGGTTTCTGGTGGAAACCCCGGCGTAGCTATGGGTGGGCAAGGTGGTGCGGTGCCCCAGGGCCCCCAAGCTCAGGGCCCCCGAGCCTGAACTACCAAATCTCATATCGAACTACCAAAAAGATCTTACTTTTGGAATGTGAAAATGGGTTGTAACACAACTCTAATCTAAAATAGGGGGGCCCCTGTGTCTTTTTGCACCGGGGCCCTTGGTCATCTAGCTACGCCACTGGGTGGAAACCACGCTAGTTTCGGAATTGCAATGACTTCGACTTTCCTCCAGACATGGAGGATGCTAACAGAAGCCATGCAGGTATTCTAGTGTTAGGAGTCATGACACGGCGACAGGCCTAAGGTGTTGGATTTGTTCAACTGAGATGTTATCCATTCCGGAGGCTGTTCCTGTGAGGTCCTTAATTCCGAAAAAGGAGTCGCATGAAGTCTCCGGCACCTATTCTATTTCAGTATTTTCCGATAGTATCCCATCTGCCATCAGGTGCCAATTATATCTCTGGACTACTCATCAGCAGATTGGGATGCACTGCGTGAGTATTTTGCGTCCATCCCGTGGGTTGCACGTTGCTTTGAAGGTAAGAACCCATGGGACAGTGTCACTGCTGTTGCCAGTGAGATCAGTCTGGGTATGAAATACTATAACCCATACACTGATGTCACCGGTGTCAGCAGAGTGCGCCCTATGCTCGCGCGCGAGTGCGCAGAGGCTGTTTACCAAAAAGAGTATGTGTACTGCGCTTAGGTATGGGCGCGCGCCACGCGCGGATCCAACATGGGGCACTTCAAAGCGGTGTACAACAGAGTCACAAAGGTCTGCGAGAGGGCTTACGTCAGAGCGGATGCTCAGCGCATAGCGTGGTTTGGTCAAAAGCTAGTGGTGCATCTCATGGGCAGTCGCTGCCGGGCCGCTCTCTGGCCCATGAGCCTCAAGATAAAACAAATTTGCTGGTTAATCTCTTTGCGGCCAACTTCCGAATCTAGGATTATGGTATGCAGCCACCGACACTGTCCATCAGTGACCACGCAATGCCTGATATCCTTATCAGACAACGCGATGTCCGTGCTGTACTGCAATCACTCGATGCCTGGCAAGCCAGCTGACCAGATAGTATTCCAGTGGTGGTTCTTCAAAAATGTGCAGCGGAGTTGTCTCCAATGCTTACGCGGCTGTACCGATTATCTTACATCTCGGGTGAAGTGCCATCGGCTTCGAAAATATGCGAATGTACAGCCGATCACCAAGAAGGGGGATCGCACAGACCCAGCCAACTGTCAGCCGATAGCCGTCACCTCAGTGCTGTGCAAGGTATTCGAGCACATCATCAACACATCAACAGCTCATGAGTCAGTCACCTAGATTATCACTCCATAATCAATGATCGGCAAAACAGTGTTCGGTCAAAGCGGTTTACGGGTGATCTTCTGGTGCACGTTACCCATCTTTGGGGTGAGGCTATGGACAAGTAAGGTGAGTCACGAGTCACTGGCAAATCGTCTTGATATTGCCAAAGCTTTGAACAGAGTCTGGCAAAAATCGCTTCTTTCCAAGCTACCAAGCTTTGGTCTGCCTTCTAGACTATGCGACTGGATGGCTTCCTGTAGGAGCGCCGTATACGCGTATTTTATATAATGGTCAAACTTCGGAGTAATTGCAGGTAAATGCTGGCGTATCACAGGGGTCTGTTTTATCACCTGTCTTTCTTATGCATTTCAACGACATGCTGTCCACTGGCAGCATTCATTGCTATTCAAACGATAGCACCTTACATGAGAGTTATTACGGATATCCTGCGACCAAGCAGTCTGATATCGGGGAAATCAAATGATGGCAGGTTCTCGTCACTGGGCTTGACTGGATCCTGAACCACATTTCTCAATGGGAATCAGAAACCTGCTTGAGTTCAATACCAAGAAGACGCAGGCATGTGCGTTTACAGCAAAGGTACAGTATCTTCTTTCCTTCCCCTTCTCACTCTTTAGAGCATGCCACTACAGGACAATCTCAATGTCCTTAGTATGTTCGCTACAAACTGAATAATTATTAAAAACTGCATTGAGAGTATCAACAAAACAGCCTCGTGTAAACTTGGAGTTCTGAACAAAGTGAAACGTTTTTTCAAGCCGGAGCAGCGGTGTTTTCTATACAAGATACAAATTTGCTCCTATACGTGGAATACTGCACAAGTGCACACACCTTTAGGATGGCTCCGTAAAGTACTTACTAGATGCTCTTGACAGGTTGCAGCGATGTGCGGTCCCTATATTGGGAATCCGGAGGTCACTAACATCCTCGAGCCTTTGCAGATGCGTAGAGATGTTGCGTCCTTGGCAATATTTTACCGTCTCTACAATGGTGAATGTTCTAATGAGCTCTTCCAAATTAGTCCCACCCTCTCCTTTCCTATATAAAATAGCACGTGCAGGACTTAGATCTCACCCGCATACGGTGCAGAATATTCCATCTAGAACCCAGCGGCTCGGCGACTCCTTCTGCCACACCAATAAGACCTGGAATTTCTTAGCAGCTCACGTGTTTCCCTCTTCCTACAGTCCCGGGTCCTTTAAGCGGGGCCTAAAAAGCATCGGATTAGGCCGTCAAGCCGAGTGCCACCATTGTAACTTGGTATGTGTCTCTATATGAGAGTTCTCACGCTCGCCACTTTGCTCGCAGCGATGGCTCGCTGCGCAGATGCGTGGGCCCCCGGCGACTCCTTCTGCGAGCAAGTAATGCTCGTGAAGGAGGCGGCGGAGCGAGAGCGCGAGGAGCGAAGGAGAATCGCAAACCGCGCGGCCCGCAACGAGCGGTGGCAACTCGGGCGTCGGAGGTCGCAGAATGACCTCCGTCCCCCATGAGCGCGGGCCTGGGAGTGTCGGGTAGAGCCGCCTGTAACCCTAGCAGAAGCAGGCCGCGGCGGCGGCACGCGTTGCGTGCCTCCCCATACCTGGGGGCGGGTTGGGGACTCTGTGTTCCCCTCACCGGAAGAGGGCCAGATCGAGAGATATGGCCCTGGGTCGGCCGGGGTGCGAGGGATATGGCTACGACAATCTCACCTCCGGCAACTGATGGCACTCAGACGGCGTGCGTTTTAGTCGGTTCGAGTCCGACATAACCTCCTCCTCCGGCTACGGTTTTGGATTTTGCGCACGATAAAAAAGAAAAAAAAAAAGGTATGTGTCTCTATAAATAATTGTGACCCTCTTTTCAGAGACTTTACCTTTAGCTTACCATCAGGCGAGGTGAAGTCAAATTGAGGCACGTCAATTTGACTTCACCTCCCCTATATAAATCTAGTTTCGGGCCCCGGCTTGTGGTTAGCCGCCCGGGCCCTTTCGGCCCAGTCCGACCCTGCGGGGAGATTATGTTGTTCAGCGAATAATAATACGAATAATCCTATTAATTGTCAACAGGAATTACCAGAACAATTCAGTCGTTGTATGGTACAAGCCAACATAGTTATAACACGTAAACATGTCGATGTTCATTATAATTTTTGCTTTTATTCTTATAAGTGAAGTGAAAAGTGATAAACTAAACCAAATGAAATGGTCGAATATGGATGGGACTATCATAGAAGGCGATATAACTGAATACTGTAAAGATAAAAACTGTGCAATAAAATGTTGTCCTGATGGTGCATACTTGACCGAAGTTACTAAATTCCCCAACAGAAAAATTTGTATCAACTGGAAAATTAGTGATGAATTTAATAACCATATTGAATGGGAAAAACGGCCTAGTCAAATGAATAATATGAAAGAAACACCTTATTTTTACTTTATTCAAAATGGGAATTATTCGCAACACAATGAATCAATTTTAGTCACTCCGCATCGGATCATTAATGAAGAAATTCATGTAGAATATAACAGAGATATTAACGACAATAAAATTATTCTACTACAGGTAATTTTAACATAGTTACAATCTTTTCGAACAGACTATAGCTTATTTCAACGGACTGCAAAACGAATCAACGGTCGTTCGCTTCGAGCATAAAGTCTGCTGTAGGTAGGTACCTGGTGTACCTACTAACCTAACCTTGTTTGGCCTATTTCCCCGGACTTATACATTTGTGCGGATACAAAATTATTACATACTAGGCTATGACCGCGGCTCTGCACAAGTGAATGTCGGTTACTGACCTCTAAAATTAAAAAATAAACATCAAAATCCGTTCAGTAGTTTTTGCGTCCTTCACGGACAAACAGACGAGAATACCTAAATCCAACGTACAGACACGACAACTTCACTATTTAATAGAATAGAAATTGTTCTAAACTTAATTAATTACCTATAATCCATATCCATACTAATATTATAAATGCGAAAGTAACTCTGTCTGTCTCTCTGTCTGTCTGTTACGCTTTCACGCCTAAACCACTGAACCGATTATGATTAAATTTGGTATAGGGGTAGATTAGACCTTGGGAAAGGACATAGGCTATGTTTGGTCGCGATAACCAACATCCACGCGGGCGGAGCCGCGGGCAAAAGGATTTAATAATTTCGTAACCTAACCTAACCATAACCTAGTATGTAATAATTTCGTAACCAAATTAGTTAAATCCTGCATCATGCAGGATTTAACTAATTTGGTTAAGTTGGTAAGGTGTGTGGTAGGTAAAGGTTAAAATATATTTATAATTAGATACATATTTATCTACGTTATTTTCCCTCATAGGTTATTTTTCCTCATTGGTACTCGCATATTACTGAGTTTTAGGTAATTTATTAACTTTCAATTTTGCGTGTCTAACAGCATCTAGGCCTCTCTTACAGCGTTTGTTTAAAATCCAAGTTTCCACGACAAATATCGTTTCAGCATCCAGCAAGATCAATAAAATATCAATATGAAAAAAGAAGCTCAAAGTATAAAAAATAATACCCCACTAGAATTGTCTCTTTTTTCGTGCGAATATCCCCACGGATGCCACCCCATAGATGGTCCAGAGTTAGGCAGAATGCGAGGGAAATGCCTTATTAGGCACATTAATCTTGCACCCTGGTAATTGAGTGCGAGAACTGTGAGATAACTACCGATGGCTGATAGCTGGTACCTTGAGGACTTCTGCACGAAAAAATTTGTTATCTTAACATTACAAATAAACACTACAATTTTATTTATTTATGTGGATACCATAACAAGTTCATCCATAATTGCGAAAACAAAGCAAGTACGTCATGGAAACAGGGTAGAATACACAATACACGCTATTGTATTACCATTTATGGCCTGCATATGAGTTCAATAAAAACGTTCATAGAACTCTTTGCTGTTCTACATATTTGCAGTCGTTAATATTTAGGGCCTCCTTTACCCAGAGTGGAGTAAGATGTTCATAACTATGCTACTATCCATCACGAGGCGCACGATGCCATTTTGCACGAAATATTGCCTGAGGTTAAACATAATGGTCACGATTACTATATGATTTTGCGGTAAAAGTATGTGTGTACATGGTGTATTATATATATGACAGATAGGATGTGCAGAAAACTTTGTAGAATGTACACGAGAAACGAATATACAGGGTGGAAGATTTTGACCTTACCTGGAGGGAAATTTATTTTCTGAGATATCGAATTTCACTCAAAGGAAACATTCCTTTATTATTAAAAAGAAACCAAACTGCATTAATAGATCTTTGAAAATTCACTTGCCACACCCGGTAATCGAACCGACTAAAATCTGAAAAAATAACATATTGTACGAGTATTTTTATGGTACCTATCAATAGATAGTGTGATTTACACTATCGATTGATACCATAAAAATACAATTATGTTATTTTTTCATAAGGATCAATTCTGTCTAACAAACATGGTTAATTAAGTTAAAGGAAATCCCTGAAAACTATTCTTTTTACTTCATTTTAACAAAATAAAATACTTTAACTCAAGGCTCTCAGCTTACTAGCAATAAAATGCCATATTTAAATTACTTGTCCCTTTTTCATGCGGCCAGCAAAGGTTTTTCTGTCGGACTCGAACCGACTAAAACTTTTTGTCAAACCGACTAACTTTTGATTTAACCTGAGGTGGCGTGCGCCTCAGGTTAAACCAAAAGTCTGAATTAACGGGTTAAAAGACGAACCATTAAGGCAATTCTCCGCCATCTTCGTTGCCCAAGGCGCAGAGCATTGTACCACGCCGAGGTACCCCAAATTACTTGTAAGTACCTACCTCATGCGGTTACCCAATAACGTTTACTTCAGTTATTTAGTACTTATTTTAATAAATAAATGGCATCAAAGATAACTTTATTATTGATCAGGTATCTGACTGAAGGCTCCTTGAGTAAAAGTGCTGTGTCTGTTGGAATTGAATTTATAAGTTAAGATATGGACTTCCTCTTATTTAATGTGCTATGTTTTTAGAGAGATTTGATATCTGATTGAGTCTATCGGTTGATGCTATAAAGATACAGGATGTTATTTTTTCGGAATTTAGTCGGTTCGATTACCGGGTGTAGCAAGCGAATTTTCAAAAATCTATGAGTGCAGTTTTGGTTCTCTTGAGGTTAAAATCTTTCGCCCTGTAAATGATACGTAGGTAAATTCTGCTGTATTGTTCGATGTTTTATATATTATTATACTTAGTAGGTATATCGGGAAAACCAATGAATATATGAATTCTATATTTGTGCACGTGAATATACGCAATATTGAATATTATTTTATAATTTTAATTAAGTATTATCCTTATCAACCACATTTCCCATTTACATGAACTATATGGGTCGATTGCATCAGGCTGACTTATAAAATTCTAACGTGATGTCTTACTGCTAAATCTATCGCACAATGGAAAATGATAGTCATTTTGCGAAATAAGTTTCCCGATTAGATAATCACAAATAAAATCAATAAGCCTACTGACCGATTGAAAAAGTAACTACTTTGATATCGCCAATGTGGTGTGGAAGTCAGATGGCAGTCGGTTCACGGAAAATATCCCAGACTGGAAAAAGCGATCCCCTGACTAAAGGTGTGACCAAGAATAACGCAAAGATGATCAAGATGAACAACAATCACAGAATAAGAATGAGGACCCTGGCCTGGTCAATCTAGAATATTAGCAGATCTCAGAGTGCTAGATAATATACAGAGTTAATTTAAAATTAGAGCTGTAATAACGATACTTCTACGTTTTTTACAGAATGGATCAATCAAAACTCCTAATGGCATAATAAATAGCCTTCAATTTTGTGTGGACTTCTTCGTTACAAAGAAAGCATCCTACCTAGCGTTTGGTGTATTCTTTGACCCAGATGACCCTTATGAAAATGCTAAATACCTCTTCACTGCAGCAGGTACCTACTTGAAATTATTTTAAAAATTGTACCTTGAAAGTAAAAGAAACAATATATTTATAGGATAATAGGATTACTTAGTTGTTCGTCTGTCAAAAGATTTTTCTCAAAAACGCATATAATTTTCAACGTATATTTTTAGACCACTTAAATGGCTGACAAGCACACGACCCACCTGATGGATAGTGTTTACCGTGGCCTATGAACGTGTGCAACAGCAGGGGAGTCCTACTTGTGCAGAAAAGAAAGCAGGACCAGCCTTTGATTTTCCCACTGACAGCATAAAAATTCCAGTGAGCTCTGGTTACCCTACTTGCCACCGGGTTATTACATAGGTATAACCGTGGCATGGTATTTAATTCTGTAGGGCGGAATTACTTTCCCAGTTGTCAGGAATAAAGTTAAATTTCAACTTTATACCTTCGTCCCAATTGAGCAGTCCGAAAGGGTAAGTACCTCCGCGGCCTCCGCCCTACATAATGCCGTGGTTATAGTAACCTCATGTTGTGTATCAAAGTATCCTGGAGTCCCTTAAGGCAATAAAAAATTAAACTTCTACATTAACTTAATAAAAATATACAGTCGGTTATGCAGAATATTAAATTTTATACAATCTGGCTTAGCAGTAGTGCATTCCACTGCTACGTCAGAGGTAGCAGGTTCTATTCCTACTCACTGCAAAAATTGTATACTAGCCGTTGCCCGCGGCACCACCCACGTGGATGTTAATTATCGCGGACTACTGACCCGTGTTGAAAAATGATGGGTCATTTGAACCACCAGGTGACCTATCTAGAACGATATAAGAGCATAAAATAATAAGATTCAGCACTATGCCGTCACTTGTAAGCTGTCCAACTGAGTGCAGGTGAGAATTCAAAAGTACAGGTAGAGTGAGTACATTTTGGTCATATATTTTAGTACGGAATTCTTACCATCGATAGATACATGAAAAATAACAAGAAAACGCGTAGTGCCGTAAAAAAATGGTGCGCCACAAAGTCATTTGTAAAGGGGATTGGGTAATCTAGTATGGACAGTGGCGTCCTTAATTTTTTCAGCGGCCATCAATAATTTTGATACCACTTCATTGTACTGTGTTAAACACACGTACAAATGTCATTATTTTCATTGTAAGTAATATCGGAGCTGCGATATACAGGGTGCAACATTTCGACTTTACCTTGAAGGAAAGTACCCTCATACTAAAGATAGCGAATTTTACTTAAAGGAAACATTACCTTATTTTTAAAAAGAAACAAAACTGCATTCAAAGTTTTCTGAAAATGCCACACCCGGTAGTCGAACCGACTAAAATCTTCCTAAACCTTCTATTTCATGGATTTCCTTTTATTTAATTTACCAAGTTTGTTAGAGAGATTTGATCCTTATGATCGACCCTATCGATTGATGCAAAAAAATAAAGGGTGTTATTTTTGCAAATTGTAGTCGGTTCGATTATAGGGCGGGGCAAACGATTTTTCGGCGTTCCTTAAATGCAGTTCTGTTTCTTTTTTAAAAACGTACTAAACTGTATTCAAAGTTATCTAAAAATGCCACAGCCGGTAGTCGAACCGACTTAAATCTTTCTAAATCTTCTATTTCATGGATTTCCTTTTATTTAATATACCAAGTTTGTTAAAGAGATTTGATCCATAAAATTGACCCTATCGATTGATGCAATAAAAATATAGGGTGTTATTTTTTATAATTTTAGTCGGTTCGATTACAGGGCGTGGCAAGCGATTTTTCGAAATTCCTTAAATTCCTATGTAAAAATTATTATGTACTATTGCGCGCCTGAGTTACTAGCGTTGCGTAGGACCAGTGTATAACGTGCATTTATAACGAAAGTAGCTGATGATTCCCGAGCCGATAGCGTTTGGCGCCAAGTTGTCCCTGTGTGTGTCAGACCTCAGTCATACTTCAAATTAGAGGTTTGCACCGGTGCGGAATTTGGTGAACCGGTGTAAAAAGGTTTTTAACGAGCTCTGGTGCTTCACCGGAGAATCACTGGAGCTTGGATAGGAGGATAAGGAAAAATTATTATAATTTAAAATCTTCTATAATACCAATTTATTTATTGTTAATTATGTTAAAAACGTAATATTATATAATTGTAAGTATATAGAAGTATATCGCACCCCCAGAGTGACAAAGACGTAAGATGAAAACACTAACTTTACAGGAGAGCAGAAAAACTGTTCAACCAGGTATATCTATTTTGTTTTTAATCCTATAATATTATGTTATATATCATTAAATAGGAAAAAAAGTCAACCTTTTTTGTTGTATATACTTAAAATTTCTGAAATTAGTAGGGTGATTAATATTTAATTATTAAAATCTTACAGCCGTTTTCCTTACTTACTTTCGACAACTCCTCGAATGTTATAATGGTTAATCTAATTATCGGTTTCCAAATTTTACTCATACCGTTACTATCCACGGTTACGTCTTTCATGAAGTTATAAAAGATGATAAAATACGGGGAGTAACCACTGTTTACGCCTTTTTTCGTTGAATTATGTTTTAACTATCATAAAGTATATAGCTTTTACAGCTATTTTTGTCGATAGATAAAAATAAAACATAATGGTATGTCTGAATACAGGCTTCTTTCACATTATGTTTTATTAAATCATAATTGTATGGCATTTTAGGCTCTCGTTAAAACATAATTTCACTGGCGTAATGAAACAGGTTTTTAGAATATTATACTTTATTGCCATTTATAAAAATAATTGTTAAGTTGTAATTAGTAATTTTATAGCAAAAAGGTATAAGAATAGTAATCAATAAAAAAATTAAACAAAAACATTAATTTTCTTGCATAATCTTCATAATTGTTGGGCCAACGAATATTAATAGTAGCTGTTTGCTTATTGTTTTTTTTTATACCACTTAGTTGGCAGACAAGCACACGGCCCACCTGATGGGAAGCGGTCACCGTGGCCTATGGACGTATGCAACACCAGGGGCGTCACACTCGCGCTGCCGACCCTGAAGTTCCACAGCTTGAGTGTGCGTGGGATGAAGTCCCTTTCAAACCGCACACTGCGCACCATTTCCGAACGCAATGTGTGAGGATGAATTCCCTGCCTGTGGCGAGAGGTGCGTTGATAGAATGTAGCTGTTGGCATCATGTCAAATAGTTCTTCTGAGCGCAAACCATTGTATAAACGGTAAAACACACACAGTGAGGCAAAGTCTCTTCTGAGACTGAGAGGTTCCACATCGCCTGCGAGTATGGGATTGCCGACGAGCCTCAACGCCCGTCTTTGTACCGAGTCGAAGGGGTCAAGCTGGCAAGCTGGCGGTCCAGCAAAAAGGTAATAGCAGTACTCCATGTGGGGCCGAACCTGCGCCTTATAAAGGATGAGTCGTTGCCCCGCAGTGAAGTACTGCTTCGCCCTGTTGAGCACCCCAAGCTTCTTTGGTGCCAGCTTCACCTTGTCTTCTAAATGACTACGGTATTGGACATCGCTGGAGATATCGATACCAAGGATCCCGATACTCGAGGAAATGGTAAGCGGTGTGTCCAGGAATTGCGGTGCTACAATGAATGGAGTTTTCTTAGCGGTGAATACACATACTTGTGTCTAAGAGGGGTTGAATTGGACTAAATTTCGTCTGCCCCAATCGGAAACTCTAGATAACGTAGTCTCGATTTCAGACACAAGTTGTTCGCGACTTTCCTCTACTTCGGACAGAGGGATATTTGCACGGCCCGTGTAACAAGCGTCTCCAGTACTGTCGTCCGCATAGCAATTGATGGAGTCATCGGACAGCGTGTCATTGATATGCAACAGAAACAGGGTTGGAGACAACACGGAGCCTTGTGGGACACCAGCGTTTATGTCCATGCGATCCGAGCAGCTGCCGTCAACGACGGCTTGGATACTTCTGTTGGACAAAAAGCTGGCAATCCATACGCATTATCCCTCGGGGAGTCCATAAGATGGTAGCTTTGCAAGAAGACCTCTGTGCCAGACCCGATCAAAGGCCTTTGCTATATCGAGGCTAACCGCCAGTGCCTCACCTCGAGTCTCGATGTCTTGCGCCCAATGGTTTGTGAGATACACAAGAAGGTCACCGGCTGAGCGACGGTGGCGAAAGCCGTACTGTCGGTCGCTCAGAAGATCGTTACCTTCAAGCTATCCCAGGAGCTGTGTATTAATGACACGCTCCATCACCTTCGAGAGGAGGGAGGTTATAGCAATAGGCCTGTAATTGGACGGGTCTGTTAGGACGATAGGACATATCGCCTTTTTTGGGCACAGGATGCACGAATGCGGTCTTCCATGAAGCTGGAACTCGTCCCGCAGAGAGTGAAAGCGCGAAAAGTCGTGTAAGTACAGGGCACAACTCGGGAGCACGGTGCTTAAGCACCAACGCCGGTATGCCATCCGGCCCACTCCACTTTCGAACATCTAGGGAATTAAGTAGCCGCCGAACCATCCGTTGCGTGATTTTTACTTTATGCACTGAAGTATCACACCAGGGGATAATAGGTGGCTCGGCATTCCCATCGTTCATAGTCGAGTTTGATGCAAAGAGATTACCTAAAAGATCGGCCTTCTCCTTGGCGCCATGGGCCAGACTACCGTCGGGTTTCAGCAGCGGCGGAAGGCAGGACCGGCAGAAATTTCCCTCGGCAGCTTTGGCGAGCGACCAAAATGCGCGACTACCAGATGGGTACCGCGCAAGCCGCTCACCAATTCTGCCGATGAATTCAAACTTAGCCCTGGCGATTGCCTTCTTACTAGACCTCGAGGCGGCATTCAATTTCCGCTTCACTTCAGGCCGTGGCCCATGCCTTATAAGCAGATTGTTTGTGAGTTCTCGCTTCTCTGCAGGACTTATTAAACCACGGCCGCTTACTCGCTCCTGTCGCGACCCAACGGTTAGGGTTCCATGCCCGCTAGGATCGCGTCAGCGACTGGTGTTGCACAGGAGCTTGGATCTTCTGAAGTGAAGCAAAGCTGCCTCCACGGGTACGACGCGAAGAATTCTCGCAGTCCATCCCAGTTTGCCGACTTGTAGTGCCAAACATGCCGGCACTGGGGTGGCCGCGGTGGTTCAGGCCGCGCGAGGGTCACTTGTGTCCGGACGAGATCCGAATTCCACGCGGGCGAAAAATATGGCGGTATGAAGTTCGCCGGGTCAGCTAATACCAAGATAAATCATACTTTAGGCGGACCCCGGACTCCGAGTTTACTCTTACAGTTTACTCTTCGTTACCCAGGGTATAGGTAGGTACCGCATAGACGTTTCCGGTTCCCCCATAACTATGACTAAGGTAGTCATAGGTATGGAGGAACCGGAACCGTAATATAATTATAAAAGCTTAAAAGTTCATACGTTTGCACGTCATCATCATCATCATTTCAGCCATAGGAAGTCCACTGCTGGACATAGGCCTCCCCTATAGATCTCCAATAAGACCGGTTGGAAGCGGCTCGCATCCAGCGCGTTCCCGCGGCCTTGATAAGGTCGTCTGTCCACCTTGTGGGTGGACGTCCTATGCTGCGCTTGCCGATACGTAGCCTCCACTCGAGAACTTTTCGACCCCATCGGTCATTAGTCCTCCGTGCTATGTGCCCTGCCCACTGTCATTTCAAGTTGCTAATCCGCTGGGCTATGTCGGTAATCTTGGTTCTTCTACGGATCTCCTCGTTACTGATTCGATCTCGCAGAGAGACTTCGAGCATAGCCCTCTCCATAGCTCGTTGGGCTACTTTGAGCTTACTCATAAGGCCCATAGTAAGAGACCACGATTCAGTGCCATAAGTCATCACTGGTAACACACACTGGTCGAAAACTTTCGACTTGGGACACTGAGATATGTCGGACGAGAAGATATTACGCAATTTTCCGAACGCTGCCCAGCCGAGTTGGATTCGGCGACTGGCCTCTTTCTTGAAGTCGGACTTACCTAACTGGACTACTGGTCCTAGGTAGACGTACGAGTCAACAACTTCAAGAACCGAGCTCTCAACAGATATTGGGGTGGGTACAACATGGGCATTACACAAAACCTTCGTCTTGTCCATGTTCATTTTAAGACCCACCTGTTGAGAAACTCGGTTGAGGCCATCGAGCATTGTGTTGTGATCTTCCATCGATTCTGCCATGACTACAATATCGTCGGCAAACCGGAGGTGAGTAATGTATTCGCTATTAATATTGATGCCGAATCCTTTCCATTCCAGGAGCTTGAAGGCGTTCTCCAAAGTGGCCGTAAACAGTTTAGGAGATATCACGTCTCCCTGTCTTACTCCTCTTTTCAAAGGGATCGCCTTCGAACTCTGTTCCTGTACTCGGACCGACATGGTGGCGTTATTATACAAACACTTCAACACTTCGATGTACCGATAGTCAATACGGCACCGCTGGAGAGACTCAAGCACAGCCCATGTCTCGACCGAATCAAAGGCTTTCTCATAGTCCACAAACGCTAAGCAAAGTGGCAAATTATAATCTTCGGTCTACTGTATAACTTGCCGCAGCGTATGGATGTGGTCTATGGTACTGTAGCCTCTTCGGAAACCGGCTTGTTCGGAAGGCTGGAAGTCATCAAGCCTGCGCTCGAGACGGTTCGTAATGACCCTTGAAAACAGCTTGTAAACATGGCTCAGAAGTGAGATGGGCCTGTAGTTCTTTAGTAAGGTATTGCCACCTTTCTTAAAGAACAGAACCACCACGCCTCTGTTCCACGCTTCTGGCGGTGTTAAAGAGATTCTGAAGGACTTTAAGTACCGGTGTTCCACCCGCTTTCAGAAGCTCTGAAGTGATTCCGTCGTCACCCGGCGCCTTGTTGTTTTTAAGCTGATTCAGGGCCATTCTAATCTCGTACAGGCTGATGTCCGGGATATCCTCGGACATTAGAAATATTAGAATTTAGATTAATTATATTATTCCTACTACGAGCATAATTATTATAAATTTAATGTGAAAGTTTGTGAAGATGTTTGTATGTTTGTAACTCAATCACGTTCTAACGGCTGAAGAGATCGGGCTGAAATTTGGTACAATTGAAACATAATAATCAATAATAGCTATAAGTTGGGCTTCTTAATGGATCATTACGTATTTATAATGGGGAAGCATAAAGAATTAAGTACTGTTATCAGTAAGTGGCGCGTGAGTTATGAAACGTAAACAAACAACCACCACCCGCTTCACCCCTGTGCATGCGCTGTATCGACGAATACTCGAACCTTTCGGGCGTGTTCGCGATGTGTCCGCGATTACGTTCGCAAACTTGATAATATTATAAAGGGAAAAATGGTGTAAGCGTGATTACTTCCGCAAGCTTGATGATATTAAAAAGGGTGAAAAGAGGTAAGCACGATTATTTCGAAACTTGTATACGGGATATACTCTTAAACAGGGAGTACGGCTTTCTTTGTTTTATTAGTTTTATTTCATTTGGTATGTTAGTAGTCTTACGTTAGGCAGTTTATATTTTCATTAGACAATAAAAAGCTTATTTAGCAATACGTCTATAAATTTTGGCTATAACATAAGGAAACAAAAGAATAAGAATCTTTAGGTGTATTTTTATGAAATTTTACATACTTAAGTTGGCTTATCACCTTTTTTTACTTTGAAAATATATTTTTAATTAGTCGAATATTTTTTCTTTTCCTTTATAACACCCTAATTTTACGTCAGAATATTATGAAAAAAATTGACGTATTGTATCCTGACATCTACTATTCGAAACTGCAAAAAAAAAAAATTGACGTAACCTTACTTACGTCTTTGTCACTCTGGGGGTACGATATAATGGATCACAATGGTAATATTATTTACTAGCTGACCGATTTGTGTTCATAATAATCATTTATCATAAATCAATTAATATTAAAAAATCTATACGATTACCGTTTTCGAGGGTTTCGGGTCGATATGATTATACAAAATATTATCAAAGATGGCGGACTCGCAATTTTCAATAAAGTCAATATGTGTATCGTATTCGAGATTATCGGGCTGCTAATTACAAAAATAACATCCATTTAGCGATCAAAGATGGCGGACTCGAAGCCTTGTGTTCTGGTAACCTGTAAGAACCGGAGATAAACCGGTTTTTCTCCGGTTCATCGGTTCGGTTTTTTTCACCGGAGCTGCATTTAGGGTTGCCAACTCTTTTTCGAGAAAAAAAAGTATATTTTGGTCTGAGAAGAAAATCGAACAGTATTTTAAAAAATAGAACAGTATTTTACATACCTACTTATAATTTATAAATTTTTACTTATTTAATGTTTTGAATACATATTTTTTACTAGTTCTTGCAGAACTTATTAAATTAATATCATTTGAGAAAATCTCATATGCCACAATCATAATTCATATTAAAATAGATGAGCAGCTCATATTTTTGAATTAAATTTATATTGGCTCTGTTTCTGTCATCCCGCCATTTCGCATTCATGACTGAAAACACCCTTTCAGTAAATGCTGAAGTGCCGGGAACAGAAGGTAAGTATAACTCCGGACATGTATCTTGGCCCTAAATCGCAAGATAAACGAGGCTCTGGGGCCCATGGATTGCTTTGTAATAATCTATGCTTGGTGAATTTGAGTTCGTCCACCGCAGTAGCACCCCGTGCTATCCTCCTCAAAAGACACTCAAGAAACGTGTACTGCGCGTTTACAGGCACATACACATTTTAGGTCCAATATACGTGTCCGGAGTTATACGAGATATTTTTTTTAATAATATTTAATTCATTAGTGTTAGCAAGTAAGTATAGAGCTCCATTTCTGGCCAGTACTCATATCCATAAATATTTTATCTTCTGATGTTTTTTTTTTTTTTCATTTAAAATTCTGAAATTAAAACTTCTTAATATAAATCATCCATATTAACATTGAGTTTGGACAAACTTAAGGTCTATGTGATTTTTTCAAAATGGTCAAATGTGACCACAAACTTAAGAGACAAGCAGCTAACTAATGCAGCAGTCTAATTTATATAATATTTATAAAAAAATTGGCGTCAAGTTTGTCATTTTATAGTGTTATGCATTTTGATGCTGAAAACAGTATTTTGGATACTGCTTTTTTTGTTGAATGTTGAACAGTAAAAAGTATAATTGGGTGTAAAACAGTATAATACTGTTTTTGATAGTTGGCAACCCTAGCTGCACAGGTGTTTCTCCGGTGCAAACCTCTACTTCAAATATCAAATCAGTACGCTGTGGTTGGGTTGTGTAGTTACACAATGTGGAAATTATTAGTTCATTCAGTCGAATCGATGGTGCTTCTACTCTCAAATTCTATCTTCCCAGTATGCTGCTACCTGAATCGCATTCTCGGAGGCACTCATTAGGTCCTCCGGAGTACAGGTAGATGGACATGCAGCACACGTCAGCAGGTGGGCCATGGTCTGTGGAGCTACTCCACACTCACACCCCAGGTCCACGTCATCTGAGTAACCCCACCTAGACCGATTCTCCCTGCTTCGGCCGACTTGTGTTCGAAGTCTATTTAGGGACTTCCACCTGATCCAGGGGAGGTCATGTCCGGGGGGAAGACTCTCCGACAGCGGGACGAAAGGGGTTGGTGGCGGGCTCCGCGATTTCCAAATTCTTACTCTGGCCCTGGAGGGATCGCCATCAGCGGGAGCAACGCATGCCCAGAAACTCTTTCGGCTTTTCAATCTTCTAGGCACGTGATAATGGCCGTGCATGGGATGTCGCTGATCCAGCTCCAGCTTGCCTCTCTCCATTGATGACGCCACGTCTCTGCGTACGCTGGGAGGTGCTATACCAGCTAGTGGATATAGCATCCGTACCGGAGTCGGCTTGAGACAACCAGTTATTATCCGGCAGGTCTCATTTAGTGCTACATCCACCAGCCCAGCATGTGCGGAACGACCCCATACGGGACAGGCATATTCACCCGCAGAATAACACAGAGCTAGCCCTGTTGTTCGCAGTACTTGCGGTGCGGCCCCCCATGTTGTGCTTGTCAGCCTTTTTAGAAGGTTGTTGCGGGCCGAGACCTTCGGTTTTAGCATCTCGCAATTCCTTCTAAAGGTGAGGGACCTATCCAGGGTAACTCCAAGATACTTAGGGTGTGAACAGTGCTCTATCCCAACACCGCGCCACTGTATCCTCAGCTCTCGCTTTGCCAACCCATTGCTTAGGTGGAACGCGCACGACTGCGATTTCGAGGGGTTTGGCTTCAGACCATTACTGTCATAGTAGCGACTCAGTTCCTCGAGTGCATCATTCAGGGTTGTCTCCACCTCCTCGAATGACCCCTGTGACGTAAGAGCTAAGTCGTCAGCGTAAAGGAAACGTGTCGTGTATGGGCTCTTGGGTTGGTCGTTGGTGTACACGTTGAAGAGCAAGGGTGCCAGAACACTACCCTGAGGTAGGCCGTTCTTCAGCACTCTCCAACGACTTTTTTCGGAGCGCCAGTGCACCTGATAGCGCCGATTCCGGAGGAGTTCGCCTAAAACTGCCGCAAGTTTGCGATCCCCAGTAATTTTCTCCATCTTCCAAAGCAGGCGTTTGATGTTAACAGTGTCATAGGCTGCAGATAGGTCAACGAAAACTGCGCCAGTCACTTTGCGCGCCTCGAAGCCATCCTCGATATGTTGCGTGAGGTTGAGGGTCTGGCTACTGCAAGACTTTCCTGGGCGAAAGCCAGCCTGCTCTGGGATCAGTGAGGGGTCTATGACGTTAGCTAGACGATTAAGAAGCATCCTCTCGAAGAGTTTCAGGGTTTGGCACAGAAGCGAGATCGGCCTGAAGCTTTTGGGGTCGTCAGTAGGTTTCCCCGGTTTCGGAATGGCGATTACTTTGGCTTTCCTCCAGAGACGTGGGATCCTAACAGAAGCAATGCAGTCATTGAAGAGAGCTAGGAGCCATGATACAGCAGCAGGGCCGAGGTGTTGTATTTGCTCCACTGAAACATCATCTACTCCGGAGGCTTTTCCCTGTTTAAGGTTTTTGATTCCGGAGATGATGTCAGGCAGGGCAAAAGGCTCGCAAGTTGAGGAGTCACAAGCCACCCCCGAAAGGACACCCCTTGGGATTCTTTCACATCGGAGTGTGGGTTTGCCGTTGGCCAGAAGTTGATGGGCCACTTGGTTTGCTGTTATTCGGCACGGTGGCTCCGCCCGTGGAGTATCATTTGTGAGCTTCCGTATGGTGTTCCAGGCTTTCCTGCTACTATGTGTCAGGTTTATCCCATTAACGGTGTCCATCCATCTGCCACGACGACTCTCGCTTACCTCCGACAGTAGTCTTTCACCAGCCTCTATAGTGTCAGCAGAGAACGGGTCACTGTCGTACAGTTTCTCATACTCACTCAGCAGTTGGACAGAGTCTGTGGAGAGACCTGGAATGTAGAGTGTGCGGCAGCCTCTGGGAATGCACCTACGGGATATACGGGCGACAGTATCAACAAACTGGTCGTAGTTTTGCGGCTCCGGAGAAATATTTGAGAGAGCATCATCGATCTCCTCCGCGAATCTCTTCCAGTCTGCTTTCCCGTAATTAAAACGGCGTTTGAAGGGAACAGCAACAGGGCGCACAATCGGCTCAAGGCTGCACATCATAGGTCTGTGTTGTGTCCGAGGGATAGGCTGGCACATTGTTTTCTTGCACAGCCTACTAATGTTGGCACTGACAAAGACCAGGTCCGGATTGTAACCCCGTCGCCAGCGGCCACTGTTGAAAGATGGCGGGTCCTTTGGGCTATGGATCAACGACAGGTCGTTTGCCTCCGCCCATTCCTCCACTGCGTGACCATCTGCGCTCGTGCTACTGTAACCCCAGTTTACGCTACGGCTATTGAAGTCACCAATGATCACTCTGCTTCGCTGGTTGTTTGCGTTTCCAGGTGCATTAAACTGGAAAGTGGAGCCCGGGGGCTTATACACTGAGCTCACCGTACAGGAGCCAGTGTCCACCGTGACGATTTCTACATCCTCAACAGATGTACACTGAGCCGATTTTATGCTTACGCCGGGAGCAACAAACACTGCGTTACCGTGCTTTGGGTGACAGATCGCGACAGTCTCTCGAATTATTAGTGTTTTTAATGAATGCTGGAGGTAAGTTTGAGACTTATTAATGTGTATTAGTATTAGTTTTCTCTTGTAGTTTATCAGTGTAAAAAGGCGACTTGGCTATGATAGCTGATCTGTGATTTGCAAAATACTCCAACATTCTTGTGTTTTATTATATCTAAAGCGAATTGTGATTAACTATTTACAAATTGTGGTATTGTTGCGTATTAAAGTAGGTTAACTTTTGTACGCATGCTATTTGATAATTGATTAAAAAGACAAGTCTGTTTTTCAAACGTTATACAAATAATTGTTTATTTTTCGCTTATGTTTGTGCTAAGTATTAGCTTAAAGTTGTAATGCTGATTTTAAAGAAATTATTATAATAAAAATATTTGAAGACAAGTATAATGTTTCTTTAAATCCTTTATTCCCAATATGAAACCTTGTTCTAATACTGATTGTTCACAGCTAAAAAACTTGCTTACTTACTTACCACTACTTTTCAGCAGCAGGCAGCGCCTTTTCTAATAAAACAGTGACATTATACTTTTGGTAATCGTCAAATTGGGTTTTATGTACGTACTACATTTATCAAACAATATTTTTGTACGCGACTGTACAAAAATACTACGTACTTACATTGTGGGCCGAGTTGACCAATGAAAAATAAATTAAAATAATTCTGACCAATAAGTCGGAAATTGTCGGAAAATAAAATAAAAATACCGACTTTGTGGCGCACCATAATTTTACGGCACTACGCGTTTTCTTATTATTTTTGATGGATCTATCGATGGTAAGAATGCCGTACAAAAATATATAACCAGAATGTACTCACTCTACCTGTACTTTTGAATTCTCACCTGCACCCAGTTGGACAGCTTACAAGTGACGGCATAGTGCTGAATCTTATTATTTTATGCTCTTCTATCGTTCTAGATAGGTCACCTGGTGGTTCAAATAGCCCATCATTTTTCAACACGGGCCAGTAGTCCCCTAGGCATAATCTTTCTCTGTACCAAATTTCATCGAAATCGGTTCAGTGGTTTAGGCGTGAAAACGTAACAGACAGAAATACAGAGTTAATTTCGCATTTATAACATTAAATTTGTTTTATTTTGGATATTTTTGTTAATATATTTACAAAAAATATATAGTTACCTAATCTAATTTTGTTTATTATTAGCATTCTAGAGTCCTTAAGAAAAGCAGTTTCTAAGCTTACTTTGGGCCAGCTTAGATTTCTCATTTATATAATGTTTTATTGGTTTCAGGGATGCTGATTTCATCTTTTTTCATGATTCTGGTGTTAATCGTCTACGCTGTACTTCCTAACCTACAAAACTTTGTAGGTATGGTGTTGACAGCATATTTGGTGTCCTTGACTATGGGTTATATCTTAAGAGGCTCACAACTGGTAGCCGCTACTTATAATCTCACCATTACAACCTGCCGTATTTTCAGTAAGTTTCACACCATGCTACTCCACATTCAATAAAAAATAAATTTTAGACTGGAACCTATTGATATTAGAATAGTCATCATCATCTTCATGTAGACGTATTTTCCTGATTGCATCCGTGGCCACGATGACCTTGGAGGTCGGGGTCCGCCTTCCGGCTCTTCCTCCTCCGCTTCGCACGATCTTGGGCGTCCATAGTACTGAGACCATTTGCACGCATATCACCCTCCACGACATCAAGCCAGGATTTCTTGGGCCTACCCTTTCTACCTGGTCCGGGCGGGGGCTCCATTGCCAGACATTTGCTACCCACGAAGCCCGGCGGTTGCCACAAGACGTGGCCGCACCAGCGAAGGCGGCTCTCCTGCATTTTATCTGCGATGTTACATGTGACATGAAGGCTGCCGCGGATGCGAGAGTTCCTCACGCGATCTTTACACGTGACGCCGCATATCCACCGCAGCATTTTCATCTACGTGACACGCAGCTCTTGCTTGTGTCGCTCCAGCAGCGGCCACGCCTCACAACCGTGCAAGAGGACAGACCTAATGATCGTCTTATAAACCTGCCCCTTCAACCTGACTAGCATTTTGGGATCACACGTGACGCCAGTCATTTCTCGCCACTTGCCCCACGTGGCAGCAATGCGTGTTCTGACATCGTGGTCGATTTCACCGGTCACATGAAATACAGATCCCAGGTACTTAACCTGGTCCGTGTGCTCGACTAAATCATCGCCTATACAGACGGGTGTGGGGTCTGTCGAGTTTAACGCCAAGTGTTCTGTCTTCGCTACATTGAGCTTCAGGCTGCCGTTCTCAAGCGCCTCGTTCCATACTTTCACGCGTCGCACCAATCTGCTCCTGTCCACGTCCATCACCGCAATATCATCAACATACATGAGCAACCACAGAGGCTGCTCATGTGGGTTTCTGATGCTGTCTGACAAAACGTCTAATACCACGCTAAACAAGTAAGGACTAGGAACGGATCCTTGGTGTACCCCGACGGTGATGGGGAAAGCTTCCGTGTCACTAACAGCGGTCCGAACCACGGAACCGGAATCGTGGTACATGTCCCGCATGGTGTCAATATAAGTTTCTGGAATTCTCCTGGACCGCAGTGCCCACCAGATCATCGCGCAAGGAACACAGTAGAAGGCCTTTTGCATGTCTAAGAATAGGCAGTGCAGGAGCGTGTTCTTCGCCCTGTATTTCCCCGCCACAATCCTTAGGGCGAACACTGGATCCATGGTCCCGCGCCCGGGATGAAACCCATACTGACACTATGAGAGTGTACTCTCCTGTCGGATCCGGGCGTCAAATAACCGCTCATAGAGCTTCATAGTGTGGGACATTATCTTAATACCGTGGTAACTGCCACACTTCTGCATCGATCCCTTACCTTTGAAGACTGGCGTGATGATGCTCAGCCTAAACTGGCTCGGGATCTCACCGGTGAGAAGTACACGGTTATAAAGGTTACCTTCCACACCACGGGCACCCATTACCTTCCAAGCCTCGATGGGGACTTCGTCGGATCTGACAGCTTTCCGGTTCTTCATGCGGCGAATGGTAGTCTGGACTTCTGCAGGCGTTATCGGTGGCATTAGTCCTTGATTCGGAGAGAGGTCTGGTGGATGCACCTCTTTCTGCTGCTTATTCAACAGCTCGTGGAAGTATGAGCGCCATCTCTCCGTCACCGCGACTTCCTTGTACAACAGGTTGCCCCCAGGGTCTTTAATGCAGCGGTACTTGGATAAACCCGGCGCCGCTTTGGTGATGGAACGTACCAACTTGTATATGAGCTTTTGCCCCTCAGACGATTCCAGTTTGCTATATAAAGGTTGCAAGTGGTCTCGTTTGGCCCTGGCTACGGCTCTCCTGGTGGCGCGTTTTGCAACTTTGTACGCATCGCGGTCTTACCACTTTTTAAAGAGGGCTTTCTTCACCCTGATCTCTCTCTGGACTGTGTCGTTCCACCACCAAGTGTCCTTGTCACACTTGCGTCCACCCTTAGACATGCCGAGCACCGCCTTCCCCGCCCCAAGAATAGCTGCCTGAATCTTGTCCCAGCAATCCTGCGCTGATTCCTCCACAGCATCGGCGCACTTGTCACCGATGGCTGAGCCGAGACTCTGGGACTTGACTTCATCAAGCCACCACCTGATTCTGCGTTGGCCGCGCTCAGCACGTTTGTCTTTGGGTTTCACGCGGAGGTCCATGACAAGGAGACGGTGTTGGCTAGTGAGACTCTCCCCGGGTATTACCTTGCAGTTGGCCACCTTGCTGATGCTTTGCCTCCTAGTGAGTAGGAAATCGGTCTGTATAGCGCATTCCCCGCAATTGTAGGTGACAAGATGTTCGGATTTCTTTTTGAAGTACGTGTTCACGATGGCAAGATAGTCGCACACGTTCCGAAGATGTGCTCACCCTCTGGGTTGCGACTACCGTATCCAAAACCGCCGTGGACACGCCCAAACTCCTCACATCCGTCACCCACATGACCGTTCAGGTCACCACCCAGAACTATTCCCTGTGACAGGGGGATGTCACGAAACACTCCCCCGAGTTGGTCCCACAACGAGATCTTTTCGGCTTCGCTACGCCCAGCCTGTGGAGCGTAGACACTTATCAGGTGGGTTATGATCCCATCGATAAGCACAACCATAAGTCGGGCGCTATAGCTCTTCACCTCCAAGATGTCATCCTGCAGCGCCCGGGAGAGCACCACGCCCACCCCCGCCTGCCCATCAGATGCACCTGTGTACATCAGCTGGCAGCCGTCCCCAATGTGCATGGAGCTACTGCCATCCCACCGAGTCTCCTGCCAGGAATGCCACGGCCACTTTCCGCCTTCAGAGTACGTCGGCTAACTCGCTCGCGCGACCGGCCAACGTGCTTAGGTTCCACGTTGCAAAGCGGAGTTTTTGGGAACGACGATGGCCTAGATTCTTTATTAGGCTGTGCCCGGCTCAGGCACGGTAGCCCTCCCCCACTTTCGATACGAGGCGGATATTTTTATATGAAAGAAAAAAGGTTCGAATTCTGGCCATTACACTACCAACGTGAACCCACTCTTAGCACAAGCAATTTAGCTTAGCTTGAGGGGCTAGAGGGAATATGAGTAATTTCGGTAACTAATATTCTTAACCCCCGACAAAAAAGAAGAGTGTTATAAATTTGAAGGTGTGTGTGTGTGTGTGTGTGTGTGTGTGTGTGTGTGTGTGTGTGTGTGTGTGTGTGTGTGTGTATGTGTGCGTGCGTGCGTGCGTGCGTGCGTGCGTGCGTGTGTGTGTGCGTTCGTGCGTGCGTACTTGCGTGCGTGTGTGTGTGTGTGTGTGTGTGTGTGTGTGTGTGTGTGTGTGTGTGTGTGTGTGTGTTGCTCCCAAATGGCTGAACCGATTTCGATTCTGTTTCTTTTGTTTGAAAGATAGTTTAGTCGAAAGTATTCTTAGCTATGTTTCATAAAAATCGGTTCAGCCCTTTGAAAGATATGAGGAGTGATAGTGGCAATGTAAAATCTAATATTTTCAAATTAACCCGTGTTGGGTATCAAACGAAAGCCCCGGGGGCGAGTTGGGGACTCCGTGGTCCCCACACCGGAAGAGGGCCAGATCGAGAGATATGGCCCTGGGTCGGCCGGGGTGCGAGGGATATGGCTATGACAATCTCACCTCCGGCAACTGACGACCCACAGAAGGCGTGCGTTTAAGTCGGTTCGAGTCCGAAATAACCTCCTCCTCCGGCCCCGGCGGGGGAGGTATCCGTGGGGATTTTTCGCACGATAAAAAAAAAGGTATCAAACGAAAGGCCCGCGCGGCAGGGCCAGATCGAGAAAGATGGTCCTGGGTCGGCCGGGGTGCGAGGGATATGGCTTCGATAATAATCTCTCTTCTGGCAACCGACGGCCCATATTGGAGATTATGGACTCTATCCATAACCTCCTCCATCGGCGCCGGCAGGGAAGGTCTTTTTCGCACATTATAAAAAGTTTCAACTTGTTTTTTTTTCACTTAGTTTTGTAAAAGTGAATCGTTATGAAATCAAATTCCTTATAATGTATAACATCCAGAGCCACAATGATTTAAATAATTTCTTCCTGACTTTTTTTACAGCTCCAGCGGTATATTTCTTTTTATTGTCTAGTTTCTTTTGGTTAAATATTATGGCATTTGACTTATGGTGGACTCTCAGGTACGTAATGTATTATTTAATTACTTCGTATAATAATAATGATTGTACATACATACTAGAGCCGGTATTGCCGTACTGTATGGATCGTAGAGCTGGCCCATAAAAGTGACGGATGAAAGACGGTTGCATGTAGCCGAGATGCGAATGTTGAGATGGATGTATGGTGTGACAAGAATGGATAAGATTAGGAATGAATATATTAGAGGAAGTTTGAAAGTGCACCAATCACATAAAAACTAAGAGGAAATCGTTTGTCCTGGTTCGGACATGTAATGCGTAGGGATGAAAGTAATGTCGTAAGGAAGGCACTAACTATGGATGTGGATGGCTACAAGGAGAGAGGAAGACCTAAAAGGAGGTGGATGGACTGTGTGAAAGATGATATGGTTAAGAAGGGAGTGAATGTTGAGATGACTGCAACTAGAGATGAATGGAAAAAGCATAGATGTTGCGCCAACCCCAAATAAACTTGGGATAAGGGCAGGAGGATGATGATGATGGGTAATGGCTTTAGTCTGATCGTGTCTCGAAGGGCACGTTAAGCCGTCGTTGGACCCGTATGCCATACGCACATCTATGGCAGTCGTTACGGGTAGTTGGAGCCCTAAACAGTCCAACAACTGATTTAACTGCAATGCTTCGATATTGCCCAATATCGCCATTGGTGGAGGTCAGATGGCAGTCGCTTCACGGAAAATATCGAAGTCCAGTCAAATCCGTACTTAGACTGGTAAAGCGGACCCCAGGCTCCGAGGTGAAGCTTCGGATGTGGCTGGGATTAATGCTAGGATGAAGATGAAGAAGAAGATAAACGTCTCTGAACTATCACAGACGAGCCCGCGATGCATAGTCCGCGCTGACACGCATGCGTCCATTTCGCGGGTCATGGAAAGGCGGAACTCCCTACATAATAATCTTCCTATTCTTCTTAATAAGTGTTATAGATGCGCAGACGTACTCCGTTTCTACCATGTAATATGGTCAATAGATAAATAGAAGAATAGGTAGGTACGTCGCTAAAAATATAAAATCATAGTTATATTTTGATTTACAGAGGCTCACGTAAATGCCGTGATATTCATCGTCGGGGGGAGCGAGTGAAGTTCCTTACGTACAGTGGTTATGCTTGGGGTATTCCTATACTGATGACATCGATTCTTGTGATACTTGACCGTACAGATGCGATAAATGATCCAAGATTTAAACCACCCTTTGAATCATGCTTGGTTGACCGTACGTTTCCGTTCAATACTTATACAATAATTTAGCAACATAGGGAAGGGAAACTTTCTAATTTCATGATAATTTTGTGTTTCTGGACATTAACGTGATCATATTATAGATTCTCATATTTAGCTAGCCAACTACCAGTCATGGCAGATAAAGCTGGGATAGCAAGAGCAGAGTGCTAGCAAGCTACATCCACAGTGTGACTATGACTTATAGTTAGTGACGAAGCATAGCTTGTAAAATGGTTACACATATATCTGTACTCTATACATCTGAACTAATACAAATAGGTGCACTATACCATCGCAAAGTATCTGCCAACACTCGGCACCAAAGACCTGAGTGATATGCGCGCTCTATATATATAAAATGTATACTCTAATTCAAAGACCATTTATACAGAAAAACGATTTACGACCCTTATGAAATTTTCTTAAGACACGTACTTAAGAAAAATTTTCGCATTAGTAGATGACGCTGATCACGAATGTAAGAAAAAAAAGCTCTGTACCTACTATGGGATGTCAATTAGTTTAAAAATTGCTTGCAAATGTGTTTTTTAATCTGTAGGTGTAGATCCTAACTAACTTCAATTCGATTCGTGCTCAGCTTTAAGTCCCGATTCCGTGATCAGGGTTGTGTATAGATCAAAATTAATATACAACAATAAATGCTCAAGGTTATTGGCCTAGGTAATCACCATAACAATGGGTTGTATTACGTTTCAGATA
The DNA here is from genome assembly GCA_914767945.1 of Eilema depressum. Taxonomy (NCBI): domain Eukaryota; kingdom Metazoa; phylum Arthropoda; class Insecta; order Lepidoptera; family Erebidae; genus Eilema; species Eilema depressum. The sequence continues at coordinate 10,420,278 of OU612024.1, read as the reverse complement.
AATCAACGAGACTATATTATTTCCTTCCAATGGGTATACTAACTGCAGTAAACTGTATTTTATTTGCGCTCACGGTTTACAACATATGGCTGATTAGAAAAAGCATTGTTGTCAGTAAAGATTCAAGCAATACTAAAAATAATGAAAACAGGTAACTTTTTATTCATAATACACGTCGAGGTTGAGGGTTAGATAGCAGGAAGAGCAAACCGTAAGGAAACATAAAAAATAAAGTTTTTAGAGTTATATTTTGAGATTCTTAACTTATTTTGAGAAGCAAAGATTTCATTAGCTTGTATCTTATCTTCGGTCATTTCAAGTTTTGAAAAGGATACGATATGGCAAGAATATTCTTAATTCTTTATTGTACCTACACTAAAAATAATACCTACATTCAGAATCATAACAATTAAATAGTGATGTACAGTCAGAGTTCATAAGTGCATTAGCACAACAAGGCTCAAAATGGTGTGGCGTGCGGCCGCGCGCCGGCCCGGTTTTGTGTTTACATATGTGTGTGTGTGTCATTAGATACTAATACAGTAATTTACCAACTTAGTAAATTAACTGATAGCTAAGTGGGTTAAGCAAGATACTATTGATTCACAATGATAAGAGGTTCCAGGTTCGATTCCAGCTTATAACGATTTTTTATATTTATGACAAAAATATAATTTTAAACACTGATAAAGTAATTTTGCATGAAGTTGGCATTCTTTTTACATTTTATGTTGATATTTGCTTAAATTTAACAAATAATACAATGATATTAATTTATAAATGAAACACAATAAGTGTTATTGCAAGATCGCAGGATTTGAACCATCAACCTTTGCATTTCCACAAACCTCATGCTTTAACCACTCGGCCACGGGTTGCTTACGTAGTGACAACGAAATTATCGATAATATTCCAACGGAAGAACAATTTATGTGTGTGTGTGTGTAAATTATCTTCAAAGAAAAACGTCACAAGTAGCGCTAGAATGTTGACGCTATAGTTGCGTAAGATTGCTACTGCACTTTTGAATTCGACTGTACAAAGGCGAACCTGCTTAACTCAGAATTGAGTTTTCTCCTAGCAAACCTTTGGGGGATATAGGAAAAAAGCGACACAAAAGGGAAAAAAAAACATTAATTTCTTTCAAAGATCATTCATATTGTTTTATTTTACAGATCTAAAATATATGGAAAATTATTTGTTTTAATGGGTCTCACCTGGATATTGGAACAAACACCCGATGTGAGCCTTGGATGGCATATACTCTTTAATTCTTTGAATTTGTTTGTGGGAGTTATTATATTCTACATATTTGTGTGTAAGAAGACTACAATAGTAATGTTGTGTAAAAGGTAAGGACACTTTAAATCACGTTAATTGGATACAAACTTAAGTTATTGGACAATATGATACACGAGGACCACCAAGGAGCACTCGCTATTGTGAAGGCTGAGAAGACCGTCGCCCGAGTCGCCCGAAGAGTGTCTGAATAGTTCAATTGCTCAGAGCATTACCCCTGTAGGGACCGGTCCCGGGTTCGAATTCCGTCTTAGACCTTGTTTTTTTTATCGATCGAAATCTATCTGAAGACCTTACTCCGCGTGTAGTTCCGGTTGTACAGAAAGGTACCACCTTAGAGTATACATTATAAATATAGAGCGCGCCTATCACTCAGGTCTTTGGCGCCGAGTGTTAGCAGATACTTTGCGATGGTATAGCGCACCTAAAGTGACGTTTCATGCATTACCGAAAATATCAATAGATGCACTTATTAATGTAGTTTGTTGTTATGAAGTTTTTTCTTCGATTATATGCATGGATAAAATTAAAACTAAAATACAAAAAAATGGCGTCATTTTGCGGTATTTTTGCGTCATTATTACTACAAGTATACGATGTTGTATAAAATTTTGATTTAACATATCGAATTAACTGATTGAGATTGAGCCAGGAGCCAGGAGCCTCGGTACTGTTCATACCCGTGATAGCAGTTCATACTTGTAAGGCGCGCTCTATAGCAATGTATACTCTAAGGGTACCACCCTTTCTGTACAACCGGAACTACACGCTAGATTGACGATGACGTTATTACGGATATTGTTTCGGATTAATTTATGTAGAAGAAAAGAAAGACATTTTAATTACATACATACTTTTATTGTTTTTTATAGATTTAACATACGTAATAGATACTTGGACAGATTCCAATCAAGCTACTCGAAAACAGAGAACACCAGCAGTGTCCAATTAAAAAGTTGCAGTTCGAGGAAATTCAGGGACGGAACAGAACTATCTACTTATGTTGTCAAAGAATAAACCTTACAACGTTTGATATTAACACTATAATGTATAGTTACCGGCATATATCATGAACCCCAAGTCGTGAGAGAAACGTGAAACGACGCTGCGTGTTAGTTCTATTATAATATGCGTACTGGGCATAAAGAGTACATTTTGTGACGTTTTCGGGGTGCAGATCAATACCAGTAACTATACTATGTTTTGTATAAAACATTTTGAAACGCTGAACAAAACACGTTAATTTGCACATCACGTTAATTTGTTTACTTACTTTGTTCAACAAATTGTCGCGATTCAACTCTGCGGGGTGGTTAATAATAATAATAATAATCATTTATTCATCAGATCACAAAATTCATAATTTGTTAGTAGTGTTAGTTACAAAGTGATTTTTCTTATTCTAATGTTAGATGTGTTAGTATGAGTAAATTGAATTTGCTAATATGAGTAGGTATCAGATACAATATGAATCCCTACCACTAGTTATAAGTCATATTTAAAAATATGTAAAATATTTAAAAAAAAAAAATATTTACTTCAGTTTATTACAATTAAATCCAATTCTTCAAATTAGTCCATAATGAAATAAATAAATTAATAGGCAACAAAATAATTAATTAATTTTGCATAATAATTACATATATAATAGATTTAAAAAATACAATTAATTTTGAAATAAATTAACATCATATTGTTCAAAAATTATTAGGTAGGTACAACTATTATTTTAAAATATGCAGCCCACGACAGTGCTCCATATAAAAGCAGGCCCGTCTATTGGCAATCATGTTTAGGACCACATTATTACTTGCCCTGACGCGGCGCAATAGCGATGCTGCTCGTTTACGCAATATGGTGTAAAAACAATCTACTCGCGCCTCCGCAAACATGCCCGATGCACTACAGCGCCAGGACAGGCCCATTAATTTCCTGAAGGCGTTATTATATTGTAATCGGCCTGTGTACACTAATAAAAGGACGTACAAAATGCTCTAAAGAGCGTCACTTTTACCGGTATAGTACAGCGCTTAAACCGGTGGGCTATCATATTTGCTCGCACCGCCAGCGCCCTCCGTTCCCTTGCGATGTCCGCACTATCTTTAAGGTCAGAAGTGACAATATGTCCAAGGTATTTAAATTGCGTAACTCGTTCAAGTGGAACGCCTTGCATTCTTATGGCTGGTACCTCTAGACACTTCCCACCCCCGCCCTCAAAGACCATGTACTAGCTCTTTTTAGCGTTATAAATCAAGCCGTGTTGACAAGCGTACTGCTCACATGTAGCCAGCATAGACCTAATACCACTGACCGATGCGCTCAGCAAGACCATATCATCTGCGTAACTTAAATTATTAACACAAACGCCATCGATATGGCAACCAAGATGCTGTCCGCTGAGCGCCCCGATCAGTGCATCAATGTACAGGTTAAAAAGAGAAGGAGACGTTAGCCCCCCTGTCTCACTCCACACTTCAGCCTATAAGGTTCTGACAGCACCCCCGCCCATCTCACCTGGTTAATCTGACCCCCATACCAGTACCTAAAAATACTAATGAGCTCCGCGGGTAAGCCTATGTCTTTGAGCTTTCCGCACAGCATATCATAGGAGACTAAATCAAAAGCTCTAGACAATATCAAGAAAACAGGCATAGACGGGTGTATTTCTTATAGTGTAGTACTTGACGGTATGCTTGAAACACAACACCGCGGTTTCTGTAGACAACCCAGCGCGAAAACCAAACTGGTTGTCATGCAACTGTAGATGTTGATTTAGTTGCGTCTCAAGCAGTCCGTCCAGCACCTTTGCATGTACGGATGCTAGCGAGATTGGTCTATAGTTTCCCTTGTCCGATAGGTCAGCCATCTTGCTCTTAACTATATGGACTACAATAGTTCTCATTAAGTCAGTGGGCAGGTAAGAATGTGTTATGCATAAATTATACAGTAGGGACAACACTCTAGGCAAGTGTGGACCGGCGTGCTGGAGATGCTCAATACTTAGCCCATCATGACCCGGAGACTTACCCCTGAATGTGGACCTGATCACCTTGGCCACATCTTTGGCTGAGAAATATACCAATGGGCCAGAACTGCGGTCCGTACCAAGTACTAATTGAGGGTTTACCGGTTCAACAACAAAGTGTCGCCTAAAAAGGTCAGCTATCTGCTTAGGAAATGTTGTAAAATTAAACATCCAAACTATGCTAGGTGGTTTTATTTTCAACTGCTTAAGCAATAATAAAAATAAAAATACATCTCTAATTATATTAAAAGGTCGAGGTCGACAAATAAGTGAAATAACTGGTGACTCTCGCTCCGGCTCGTAGGTACCTGGTGCAAAGGCTAACCATTGCGATCCAACGAGGTAATAATCTGTAGGCCACGGCAACCACTTTCCATCAGATGGGCCGTGTGCTTGACTGCTAACTAAGGTGCGGGCCAGACAGAAGAAACGTAAGACGCGGACGGGACGTAAAACTTTGTTGTACTGCGTCCCTTGCGCGTCGCTACCATAAAAATGTATAGAAGCGACGCGACACACGTCTTACGTCTCTTCTGTCTACCCCGCCTTGGTGGTATAAAAATGCCCTTTGCACCGGACAGGGCCTGTCCATTAATTACGTGATGTTTTTTAGCTATTTTCTAACCCCCCCTCCCCCATGGTGATACGTGGTGTGGTTTTAGACTACCCTAGCCAAAATCACGTGTATTTTTTTATTTATTATTTAATACTAGAAAACTAAGAATCGTGACAAAAGTCGCGAGTTTTAAGAAAAAATAAAGACTCAATATACCGCTTCCTCCCCCCTGGTAATATTTCGTGATTTTTCTCAAACCTTACCCCCCCCCCCCTCCCCCCTGTTGAGCCTCACGTGATTAATGGACAGCCCCACACGACCTATGGCGGATTATTCACATGGCAAAAGCTTGGCTGGCTACTTGACATTTCTTTCTTTGACGTTTTAGTTATGACATACCTAATAATAGTACATTATGGTACAAGTGAGTAAAGTTGGTGACTACCGCCGAGGCGCCATGGCGAGGGTCTTAAGAGAGCCGAGGACGGTAATCATCATAACTCACGCGTGGCATACGAAGTTTTACAACACACTTGCGAATAAAATAATACCTACTACAAATAGTAAATAAACAATACTACAAATTAATTCGTTTTCCTATGCGCGCGCTTCTAACAATGGCGATCGGCCATATTTAGAAGAATGAGGTTTGAATTTAATTTTTTTACTGTTTTTTTTTCTGAACTTACTTATTACAAGTTGAAATTATTTATTCAAATACGAAAATGCATCAAATGAACATACTATAGGCATATTAATTTATTCGTACTATTAAACACGTTCTTTTTTGTATCGAAACTTTTTTAAGAACATAGAAACTTAACCTAAAAAATTTAAAAAAGAATCTATAACTCACTTGTGAATAATAGCAATGAAAAAGTAACAGTTTGATAATAGGTGTCATTACGTGCCTATTCGCGGTGAAATAATATCATTTTTATGAGCAGGTGTGTTGTAAAATATATTATATTAAGGTTAATTTAATAATAATAATGAGTATTGATATAATAAAGTAAATTTAGCTTAATATATTATTTATTACTAATTCCTTATTTTTGTAGGTACCTAAAAACTAAATCCAATATCCTATCCTACTACATAATCCAATCATATTTCCTACTAATAATATAAATGTGACAGTTTATGAAGATGTTTGGATGTTTGTTCTCCAACCACGCTCTAACGGCTAAAAGGATCTGACTGAAATATTGCTCAGGGCAGGGCAAAAGTAGCCTCTCAGGCTTAGATTATAATCAATAACACACAGACTACTTTTTAACCCAGGAATAGATACCATAGCCAGCGGGCATGGGATCACAATTCCACGCGGGCACATTAGCTTGTTGAAAGCTATATCTGCATGGAATTTAAAAGATTCGCTTTAATAAATTCGCATAAAATGAATGAAAAAAGACTAAGGTGTTAGTCACCCTCACCTCAGCTCTTTTCCAACTCATTCGGGGTCCCGTCAGAAACGGCTCTATCAGCGAACGGCATATCCCATGCTAAGTGTGAGGTAGAGTGACATTTTGAACTATTTTTGACCGTATATATATGTTATAGGCAATGTGTATAATCCGGCATTGTATAAAATGCCTAGGCATTCTATACATTGCCTAAAACGTTCAGGCAATGTGCATAATACGATTAATTTCATACATTGCCTAGGTATTGTATTAAATGCCTGAAGCGCATCAGGCAATGTGTATAATGGACGGGTTGTTGTAAATTCATCTCTTTAGAATGATATTTCATGTGCGAAAATTCGTCTCACCTTGATAAATAAGTACTGTTAGCAAACAAAGTTATAGATTAACAAAGCGTCATTTATTTGCGATCCTTTAAGAAGCCCTCTATGGATTTGAAAAATGGATATTACTGCTGAAAGAAAAACTGTTCATTCCAACTTGGATAGATTAGGTTAGAAGGCTAATGCCGGAGCGGAGCTCCAGCATTAGCCTTCGTGGTTATTTTTTTTAACCATGCAGAACTTCTATAGGCCACGGTAACAACTCTCTTTCCATCAGGTTAGGTGGCTGACAAGCACAGGGATGATGGTAAGAGAGTGGTTGCCGTGGCCTATAGAAATTCTGTTTGGTAATAAAAAAAAATAACCACGAAGGCTCCGCTCCGCTCCACTCCCGCATTAGCCTTCTAACCTAATCTATCCAAGTCGGAATGTGCAGCTTTTCTTTCATTGCTATTTGAGAAACATTCTACGCAAAAAACATGTAGGTACTTAGGCATACCTACCAATAGAACACACATGTCTTATCAGCACTGTCTGCTGGTGGAAGTTGAAATTAGGATTACCTCTCAAAAGATTAGTATATATCTAACTAAATCATAGAGAAGAAAAATAGATTACATACATTACCTATGCTTCGATCGGCATTCTATACAATGCCTAGGTATTCTATACATTTCCTAGGCAAAGTGTAAAATAGTTTAAACCTTGAATATCATTACATACATTGCCTGAACAACCCCGGCATTCTATACATTTCCTAGGTATTGTATAGAATGCCTGCATTATACACATTGCCTATAACATATACTTATATACAAAATTACATTGATAGATACAAAAAGTATTAAAAATCACTTGTTAACCTAAGAGATCCGATTCTCCATGGATTCACCGTGCGGTCGCCGGGTCCATAGCGTTATAACAAAACTCTTTCTATGTAAATTACAAACTTCTGAGTTCCATATTTTGCATTGTAGAATAGAATGATGAAGTCAAAGTTAAAGTCAGCAAGTCAAAGTCAAAAATAATTTATTCTGTATAGACAATTAAACCGGAACTTACGAAATGTCAAAATTAACAAAAAAAGAAAAAAGAAAAATGTATATTACAGACCAGTTTAGCAAATGGACCACCTGTTCGAATCGCGGCCCCGGCCTGAGAAGACTCCGGCAAGAAACACAGTGGGTAATTTTTTTTTGAACTATTTACAAAAAATACTTAGTCTACTTAATTTAAATACCTACAATAGTTTGCTTGAGTACCTAGTTATATAAGTCAATAGCTCATTTCCATGCTTGTTCATCGTCTAAATATTCTTAGATTTTATAATAACCTTTTGGCACAGATTCCTCATAACTACATTTTTAAATTTATTTACGTAGTGATTTAAGGTACCTATATGTATTTAAAATGTATAATATATATTTATTTATTTACTTATTTAAACTGGCTTTACATTTTGATATTCATTGCCACAATCTAAGATAATCCAATAAGTCCATGTTTGATTTTTTGTTAAATATCGACATACTAATTGCATTTTCATGTCTTCTACCTCGCTTCTTTGGGGAAGGTCCTTCAAAGCAACACTTTATTTTTTCCACTGCGTGGTTGGTGGTGGCTTGTTCATTTTGTAAAAGTTTAATGGTTTGGTATAATCCTCGTTTCTGTTTGTCTAACAACTTATTCTACCGTCTGTGCCAACCTTTGGCTTTTTGAAAATTTCAACTTTATGGGGAGGGGACAATAGACCGTTTGCATTTTTACGTAGTAATACGTCGACGTATTAATATTTCGACTTAATATACCAGCGACAATTTGATCTTTCGACCAATCATTTTCCACGTAATAATACCTCGACGTATTAACGCTTCGACCTAACGTACCAGCGACAATTTGATCGTCCGACCAATCGTTGTCGACCCATTGTTATTCGACTATTTAGCTTTCGGTATTATGTACGAAACCCGATTGAGGAATCAGACAACTTTTTGTTTCATTTCATGCATTAGAGTTTATACTACACTATTTATTACGTTTTGTTCTCAAATAGTTTTTATTTATTTACAAAAAAATAAAAAAGTTAACTATCCGTATCAAAAAGGATAGTTGCCCCAATTACTTTTGCGGATAGTTGCCCTTAGTGCGCTCTGTTTATTGCGCTGTGTTTATTTTTTATGATTTAAAAGTAAACAATAATTAATATTTTAGTTGATTAGTACTTAATAAAAGGATTCACGTTATTTATTCCTTTTTTACGGAACTCTAAAAAGGTAAAAAATCAGATGGTACCTACTAAAATTTGGTGTTATTTTTGGTTTAAGCAATGGAAAGGGCATTAAATCATTCTTAGTATTTTCATGGTGGAGCAACTATCCATACAGTGAGGCATCTATCCTAAAAATAAAGGGTCTATAAAAAGTTAAATTTTCCAAAATCTGTTATTGATAGGTAAAAGAAAACAAATTGAAGAGGAATTATTGAACTAGTAAAATTCATAGAAATTATTCATATAAAATTAAGTTTTAGAATTACGAGCCTATTTCAAAAAGTGGCGCATCTATCCCGGCTTTACCCTACATTCGTCATTCTATTCATCAATATGTCGGTCAGCATATTGCCACTTGTCTAGGTGGGCTGGTGACCCCTAAATTTTCTTCCAATGTAATAATTTTCGAGGTACATAAGCAATGTGATTGTATCTTCTCTTGGCACGTGTGGTGTACCGTGTAAGCGACTACACCTGTAATGCAATTCGCTAAGCGAGCACGACGATGCGAGCCGCAACGTTGTGCTCGATCGAGATTGTCATTGGTCGGATTGTATCACGTCACTGAAGATCGACCAATGACAATCTCTATCGAGCACAACGTTGCGACTCGCATCTTTGTGCTTGCTTAGTGAATTGCACAGCTGCTCCCAATGCTTGCCTTCAAAGGCGGTTGGAAATAAGTAAGTATATGTAGAATTTATTGTCGAAATACTAGTGAAATGTTGTGAAAAAGCTATTTAATATTATTTAAAATACAAAGATACAACACCGAAATCAGTCGTACCAACATTATATTATTTCCTACTGCAAATATTACTCGGTATCGCTACAGTTACAAGTTATTCCAAAATTTTCTTTTTTTTTTCATATGCTTCTCATTGATCCCGCATAGCCCATATTATGTCCTTTAGGATTGGCGCATATTTGAAGAGTGGTGGTTTCTGGACCGGAATCTGAACTTGAGCTGGAATAACTCTTCGATGAACCAGGATAAAGCCGCCTCGTGTTGACAAATGCGTAACTGTTAGGACAGAAAAATGGTTTGTGAGAAGATAGTTTACAAAATAAAAATAGTTAAGAGTACCTACCTCGTTGGACCAAGGATAGTACGGAGAGCTTGTATGGTAAACTGTCAAACTATTTCGAATTTTTGGCAGCTAGGAACATCGCGCATGTTGCTCTACGTTGCTCAAATATTACATAGTGGGCTAGTTTACCCAAATGACTGCGATATACCAATTGCTATTTCACTGCGGTGCGGAAGTTTTACTTTCTTACTACTTATTTACCTGACTGTAATGGCAAAGATCATAATATAAACCAATTAATAATATAAATACATAATACGTACCGTTTGTAAAGTTTCCTGTATATTTCTTTCTTGCACACAAATATGAGGAATATTAAAAATCCAATGAGTATATTGTAGGCATCAGATATGTACCAACCCTTGAATCCAGGGTATCGGAAACTGATAATTTCGAACAACCAGTTTATTCCCATCACTACTGACAACTTCAAATACACCATAAGCCTGTGGACATACAATCTTAAAATAAAAAACCGAACCCCAAAAAATAAATTAATAAAAAAATTATTATCCCAAATGAAAAATGTGAAAGCAAAATAATACGACTATCTATCATAAACAAACATATCCCTTTGAAATAACTGACCTATTTCTATGTGAACGATGAGCTGCAGGTGTGCCTGCAGCAGCAGAATCTAGTACGGCAGTGCCTCGGCTTAACCGCCACACGTTGAAAGCCGTCATCAGATAGAACATCCAGTTACATAGTATCAGAATCAGCATCGGTATATATAGGTACACCAGTTTTATTCCACCTACGTTAAAAAATACGAATATTACCAATAAGTTGTTGGTTTGAAATAAAAAAATACTTATTTTATTTATTAAAGTACCGTAGTTTGAGTTATGATGCCACAGGTAGAAACAAAAGTAAATCTAAATATATATATGTAAACTCATAGGTGACTGACTGACTGACTGACATAGTGATCTATTAACGCACAGTCCAAACCACTGGACGGACCGGGCTGAAATTTGGCATGCAGGTAGATGTTATGACGTAGGCATCCGCTAAGAAAGGATTTTGATTAATTCTACCCCCAAGGGGATAAAATAGGGGATGTAAGTTTGTATGAAACTTTGTCAATTTTAAACCGATCGGGCTGAGACTTTGCATGCATAAAGCTACTATGACGTAGGTGTCCCCTAAGAAATGATTTTGATTAAATCTACCCCCAAGGGGATAAAATAGGGGATGAAAGTTTGTATAAAACTTTGTCAATTTTAAACCGATCGGGCTGAGACTTTGCATGCATAGAGCTACTATGACTTAGGCATTCCCTAAGAAAGGATTTTGATTAATTCGACCCCCAAGGAGATAAAATAGAGCATAAAAGTTTGTATGAAACTTTGTCAATTTTAAACCGATCGGGCTGAGACTTTGCATGCATAGAGCTACTATGACGTAGGTATCCGCTAAGAAAGGATTTTGATTAATTCTTCCCCCAAGGGGATAAAAAAGGGGTTGAACAACATTCCGAACTTAACGCGGATGAAGTCGCGGGCAACAGCTAGTACAAACATAAAATTAAACAAACAAAAAGGTTGCAAAATCGTTGCTAATAAAGAAAAAATTATACTCACCTTCAAGAAAACAACCCATCTTTGGCACGTGGGGGGTTATAAACCAGGGCATCTCACGCATGTCCGTCCTATTGAGCTCATATAGGGCGATGGCCATAAGAAACGGGAGGCCCCAAGCATACAGACAGTACATGAGAAACTTAAAGCGTTCGCCACGTCGATGAATAGGCCTTGCTTTAGCGTAACCTCTGAAAAATTGTAACAGGTTTATTAAAGTTTGCTACCATGTGCCCGATTCAGTAACGCTACGTTTCCAAAACACATGATTTCCATTTGATGAAGTAGAAAAATTAAAAAAGAACTTTAGTATTCCGTTATTGATCCTTCAAGATCACTGATACTTTGATTCGTTTTCAAATAGACATTGAAATTTTAATATTTTAAGTTTTGAAATCACACGTTATAAAAACCTAATTTCATTGAAATAGGCCGCAAGTTACAATAGATAGGTCAATTATAATGTATGTATAAGCCATCAACTAATTTACTCCTAGGAATTCTTGAATAGAACTAGGTATATTATTCAATATTAATATTATGTTTGAACAAGTTCATTCATTAAGCGTCGTAAACAGTTGTAAAAATAAATAGCAAATTATTTTTAAGGCAATTTACAACTTAAAAGAGTTAAAAGCCACGCTAAATATTTCTAATAATGTCTGATGACCTTGTTCCTTACATAAATCACAGAAACGTTAACCTTACCTGAATGTCCACCAAATGTCATAAGACATTACACTCATCCAACAAAAACTGGCCAAGAAGAAGTAGTAAATACCGACAGCTGAAAGAAGTATAGAAGAATTATGTACGGTACCTAATTAACGGCAAAACAATTTTTAAATCATACTTAATTGACACAGAGAATTCAACAACCATTTTATGCATTTGGCCATTTTTTTTTTTTCGTGCGAAAAATCCCCACGGATAAGCCCTCTCAACCCCGCCGGAGGAGGTTAAGTCGGACTTGAACTGACTAAAACGCACGCCGTCTGTGTGCCGATGGTTGCCGGATGTGAAGTAAGCGTAAACATATCCTTCGCGCTCTGGCCGACCCAGGGCTATATTTCTAGATCTGGCCCTCTTCCGGTGTCCCCCACACCGGAAGGGGGCCAGATCAGACCATGGAGGCCACACCTCGCCCCCAGGTATGGGGAGGCACGCAATGCGCGCCGCCGTGGTATGCATTTTGCCACTTGATCGAATCTACACAATTCAGTAATACACCTACTAGCAATTCTGGCATAGATATTTTACGTCAAGCGACTGCCATTTGACCTTCAGAACCCAATTGCGATATTGGGCGATATCAAAGCGTTGCAGCTAGACCACATGTCGTTGGACTTTTTAGGGCTCCAACTACCCGTAACAACTACCATAGATGTTCATATGGCTACCGGGACCGACGGCTTAACGTGCTCTCCGAGGCACGACCAGGCCAATGCAAATACCCATATTCATGCATACAAATATTTCCACTGAGCGGGGATCGAACTCGAGCCTCCTGCGTAGCGGCCGCGTTTACTACCGCTACGCCACGGAGGCTGTCAACTGCAACGGCTGACAACTAGTTGTGACTTTGACTAGGAACCTATTAAAATATAAATAAAAAATTTGATCATAATCGGTCCAAGCGTTTAGAAAGAGTTAGGTGAAAACTACACACACAGAATATTAAGATGTATACGGGAACGCTAGCTATGATATCCTATCGTATACCTCAAGGACCTTAAAAAACAAATTACTTACTCAATCCAATGCAGGCGTCGTCCGTATGTATATCTAATTGAATGGTTGCCAGCAGTAGAAAGGCCATGAACAGACTAGCCACATATGCCATTAGGATCATGCCACATAAGTTTTGGAGTTCTGGTAGTAATAAATAGACAACCAAAACCAATAACATGAACACGCACGACAACAAAATAGCTGCAAATGAAAATTATGGTGATTTATCTAAAATAAAAAAAATTACAGGTTTGATGCCGCTGGCACTTCATGAGTCGAGGGTCAAATAGAGCCCCGTAATTGGAATCATCCACCTGAGGGAGAGGTCATAGGGAGAGTACCTATTCATCCGCATCAAACCCTCCATAGTGAACTCATACTCGAATGGCGGTAGAATTTCAGATATCATTTCAAGTCGGGCTACCAAGCTCAAAGGAGTGGCCTCTCTCAGTTATTGCTGCTGTAGGTTCATCAAGTAAATCATTTTACTTAATTACCTGACTATCATGAAAACCGTTTTTATATTCTTTATTAGATTCTACTTCAAAAATATTGTACGACACTGCACATAACTTAACGTCAATGTATCATTCTTTTCTCTGCAGTTCCACTCCTCTCACTCACCACCGAAGTTTTGAACTATATTCGTATGACTGTTGAATAGGTAAGAGGCCTGTGCGGATTGACTTACTGATAAATACAGACATGTTCTTGCACATTGACCACTTCATCATCATTTTAGCTAATAATTGTTATGATATTAATTCTTAATACATGCTTGAAACAAAGTTACGTAAATCTAGTACAATATGCGTCATCTTTTGTAACTTCAACACTTGAAACAGATCCTTGCGGTTGCTTAGTAGAAATAATTAATTATTTCCTATCAATCGGACAACACAGTAAATAATAACATAATGTTTATTTCTGTTTTAATTAACTATGAATAATGTTTCATCCTGAGTAAGGTAAAGTAGTAGTAGTAGTAAGGAGTATCAATATTATTTTGGAGCACTGCGTTGAAAAATCATTTTCACTGTGTATCAAGGGCAACGGCAATATTAACTCTTACCTGCAGTTAAATAGATGTCGCTTTCTTGAAATTCGCCTTCTTCTTCAATCACAGCCCAAATCATTGGTTTTTCTATTAATACATCGTCCTTCGTAATGAAATAATCGATACAGAAGTAGTCATTTTCTACTGGCGTCCACCTGTTATATGTGTTGGGCATTTCTAGTTGCAACATTCCATTCTAGAAAAAAAGATATAATTTAATTGAAAAGAAAGAATAAACAAAATGCTTAAGTAGACAGGACAAACATGCCATTTCGGAGTTGCTAAAGAAAGTACAAAGTGAAAAAGAAAAAGCTAAATGGATGAATGGATCCAGGACTGGACAGGAAGCATTGGATGTTAACTAGAACATTCAGGATAATGATGATGATTTTTCATTCGCTTGAATCGGAATATTAATCACCAGAAAGACAGCTTCTACGCGGCCGCTACGCAGGTTCGATCCCCGCGCAGTGCAAATATTTGTATGCATGAATATGGGTATTTGTATTGGTCTCATAGTGCCTCGGAGAGCACGTTAAGCCGTCGGTTCCGGTTGCCATACGAACATCTATGGCAGTCGTTACGGGTAGTTGGAGCCCTAAAAATTCCAACAACAACGGTCTAGCTGCAATTCTTCGATATCACCTAATGTCACCATTGGGTTGTGGAGGTTAGGTGGCAGTCGCTTCACGGAAAATATCGAGGTCCAGCCAAATCCGCAGTTAAGAGTGGTAAAAAGGACCCCAGACTCCGAGGTGAAAGCTTCGGATGCGACTGAGAATTAACGCTAGCATGAAGAAGAAGATTAATCACCGGATATTTTTTCAAAATAAGTCGCCCTTCATTATCTGCATTTATTTATCCTCAATTGATATAGCTTTCTGTGGGTTGTTACATTACTTTGTTTGAGACATTACTTTTCAGTCAGTATTTATTTATCAAGGTGGGACGAATTTTCGCAAGTGGAATACCATTTTAGATGGACTGAGGCAAGTTTCCTACTATTTTTTTAAATATACTGTATAAATTAGTGTTCGTTAGGTATGCACTCGTACATTTATCGCAAATACTGGTTTTATTTACTAAACCACATATTATTATATTGTGCTTGGAGGCATTTAGGTACGGACGTACATGTATTTGTGCCTATCATTGGGGGAGTTTGCCCATAATCGCCACGCTGGGCAGGCGTGTTGGCAATCGCAGGACGTAGCTTCGCGGCGAGGATGCTGCTGCCCATCCTCGCCCTGTGCCATTTTAGCTACGCCGATTTGAAATGGTTATACCGCCATTGGTCGGTTCCGCTGTACCTCAGTCGGCTCCTACGACACCTGGTACTAGAGGGGGGTACTATTCTACTCTGCCGGTACCCCACGGTCGAAAAGTCCTCGAGTGGAGGCCACGTATCGGCAAGCGCAGCGTAGGACGTCCACCCACAAGATGGACAGACGACCTCATTAAGGCCGCGGGAACGCGCTGGATGCGAGCCGCTTCCAACCGGTCCTATTGGAGATCTATAGGGGAGGCCTATGTCCAGCAGTGGACTTCCTATGGCTGAAATGATGTACATGTATGCCAAATATTAGGTCTTTGCCACATTATTATTGGGATGTTTACAATTTAATTACAACAAAATAATATTTGAATATTTACCTACTTACCTAAAATTCTAATTATCGTACTAAATAGGAATAAAAAAACTAACTTAAAATTATACTACCAATTCCTACTTTAATTGATTATTTATAATTAACTAGCTGTCCCGGCGAACTTCGTACCGCCACATTTTTCCCGTTCCCGCTGCACCTATCTTCTCATCCTTTAAACCTTCCCTGGACACCCAGGAATATTTCAAGACTAAAATTTGACAAATCGGTTCAGCCGTTATAAAATAACAACGAAAAGTGGCATTGATTTTTATATATTAGATTTTGTGATAAAATGTAATAATAATAATGTGTTTTGTCCACAAAAATATTTTTACAGTGGTATGTGAAAAAAGGAGAGACACCTTGTAGGCAGATATAAATAAGTAATGCCTGTGTTAGGTTAGGAGCCTTCCTAAATACATTTTTTTACAACTTATTTATGTTTTACACATTTATACAAATGTTTAACTTGAGATTGAATACTGCTTGCGGTTTGCTGACACAAATGTTAGACTTAAAATTATGACTCTTGCCTTCTCAGAAGTAGCTTTGGATTAGTTTACATAAACAAATAATTATCTCCTTTATTTAGTAAAAAGAGCACTTATTTTTTTGAGGACAGGCGAGTTTAGTAGGATTTATAATACCCGAATGAAGAATGATGAAAGGCTAACAAGTTTACCTGGTTCACGATACTGCAATAAAGATGATGGTTATAATTTTATTATAATTTTATTTATAAAACAGGTACCTATATAAAATTTAAAAGTTCTCTGTAATCTTTTATGTAGGTATATAAAAGCAAGATAACCTTACAGATTGATCACGAAATCTCAGAACCTGAACCTATAAACTTGACACACCTACAAACTTGAAATTAAGTAGGGGAATACACCCAATTATTGGCACCTTAAGCGAAATTTGTAAAATAATTACCATCTACGGAAATTATACGTCTTTTTAGAGAAGAGAATAGTAAAAAATCGGCCAAGTGCGAGTCGGACTCGCCCATGAGGGGTTCCGTAGTAGCAAAGGCGAAAATTGCTGTTTATGACGTATTAAAAAAAAACTACTGACTGGATCTCGTTCGAACCAATTTTTAGTGGTAGTTTGCATAGCAATTTACATCATATATTTTTTTTAGATTTATCATTCTCTTATTTTAGAAGTTAGAGGGGGGGGGACACATTTTTCCACTTTGGAAGTGTCTCTCGCGCAAACTAGGTATTCAGTTTAGAAAAAAAATATGTTACAAACCTCAATAGCATTTTTAAAGACCTATCTATAGACACCCCACACGTATGGGTTTGATGAAAAAAAAAATTTTGAGTTTCAGTTTTAAGTATGGGGACCCCCAAAATTTTATGCTTTTTTTATTTTTTGTGTGAAATTCTTAATGCGGTTCACAGAATACATCTTCTTACCAAGTTTCAACAGTATAGGCCTTATAGTTTCGGAGAAAAGTGGCTGTGACATACGGACGGACAGACAGATAGACAGACGGACAGACATGACGAATCTATAATGGTTCCGTTTTTTGCTATTTTGCTACGGAACCCTGAAAAGTAATAGTAGGAATATTGTTTCGCGTTATTTTGATCATAAACAAATATTTAATTACTTGTAATTAATAAAAAAATACAGTTTTATCCAATTTTATTTTATCCAATTACGAAACTCCATCCCTAAATGGGTAAAACGAACTCCATGCGAACAAAGTCACGGGCGATCGCTAGTTAGTTCATATATTATTATGCTGTTCCCAGAACGAACGGGCTTTCTTACTCTTCTAATGGATAATTAATTATCATGCTCTTACTTACTATCCATTTTATTGTATTTTTAAGTGCTAGAGGCTTAATCTCTTTCTTTCCCTGAGTAGTACTTGAAAGCCCTAACATTATATTGGATAAAATTTACCTTACTTAGAATAAAATGGCTAAAAAAAATTGTCTAAAAAACAGATCCCGTTCAGAGTGACCGTGACGAGCTGTTCAATTCACTACCATCAAGAAGTCTTTATCAAAATGTAGAAATGCGTCATACGGCATTATTCTTTCAGAGGCCTTTATTCTTTTCTCACCCTTTCTCATCAGGTTTAGCTTACATTGGTTTTATGCTACTTTCTAGCCAATGTATTATTATTAGCCACTATTTCAGGTTATAGTCTACCTCAGTGCCAATTTTCATATGGATTCGTTCAACGGTTTTTGCGTGAAAGAATTACAAACTTCCACGCACAAATTCATCCATCCTCACAAACTTGTATATTTATAATAGGATTACTTTTTATTAATTTGTAAATTACTCTAATAAAGGATTGTATGATTTTACAAAAAGATTGAATTAAATTAAAATAACTAAATACGAGGAAATATTCAAGTAGGAATACAGGGAACTTTAATTGTAACGTCGTCGTAACTTTATAGTGACTTCAACTGATGTTGTTGTGTAGCTACGCACCTCTTTCTGCTTAATTAAAAACTATATTTATTATGAATTTTCCTATTATAATTTACACTTTGTAGGGCATGCGTATGGCGTCGGCTATTTTACCGAGAATTACATCCTGTTGTTTGCATTGGTATATACTTATATTCCAATGAAGATATTATACTCGTACACCAAGAAAATAAGGATTTGATAGAGAAAAAAATACTAATAGCAATTTTCTTTCGGTATTTTTTGGGGGAGATCCATAGAAGTATATTAGGATAGAACATGTCATGTCCGGTATGATGATTTTTCCATTGCATACTATGTCAAAAAATCAAATAAAGATTAACCACGTTTTGGGGAAAAATACCTATTGACCCTGGATAAAAATATGAAAACCAAAATGTAGAAAATTAGATTTTTTATTATAAACAACTTTTGTGTTATTATTACTTCTAGTGTAAAATTATTAATAATAATTATTACTATTAAGTGTACTATTAATGCACGACTTATTCGGTAAATAAAATTTCACCCATGAATTCAAGATGGCAGAAAACGCAACGAACCCAATACCCTGCAAATTAAAATTTATACTGCCCGTAGGTGGCGACCACCCTTAGCGAATCCCGAAAGAAAATTACTACTAGGATTTTTTTCTAGGTTTGTCCATTAATTCAGCAAATTTTTTGTACCTACCTACTATTATATTATTACGAATTTGAATAAATTACTGAAAAATAAAAAAACCCGAGTGATGCTGAAAAAAGATCAAAACAAGTGATAGCAGGCAGTACCCATTAATTTTCATTCAGTTTATGATTTGCGAATACTTTAACCCATATGTATGCAATTTATTAATTTTCAAGTACCTAACGTATGGAAATCGACCGCTCTGCTCCATTGATTAATGCACCACCGATGCTGGTGTAGAATTGTTAAACTGTATCTACTTATGAAGCCTGGGAAGACAAGCATGATGCATTGGGTGCCTTCGGTGATCTATCCAAGGCTTTCGATTGCGTCCACCATGACACATTGATCAGAAAATTAGAACATTACGGAATAAGGAACAAGGCTCTCGAGCTTCTGACTTCATATTTGAACAATAGAATTCAGAGGGTCGATGTTAAGTTAATTGAATAGGCCGTGTAGTAGTCAAATGAAAGTTAAGAAATTACAAAAAATAATTAGCAGGTTTATTTTTCTCTAAGGGATATCTAAATAAAAATTATGGCAGTTGCTCGGCAGATGTGTTTTAAAATATCTAAGTTGTAGTCAAGCGAAAGTTAAGAAATTACAAAAATAATTAGCAGGTTTATTTTTCTCTAAGGGATATCTAAATAAAAATTATGGCAGCTGTTCGGCAGATGTGTTTTAAAATATCTAAGTTTCATCAGCTATCTTATAAGGTTTAACAATCTAAGGTTTGTATCACATTTCGTGGAATAAAACTTAGTTTCATAGGCGACAGTGGGGAAGAAAGTTAGTAAAACAATAGGTACCTAAGCGTGAAATGTCATTTTATTAAATCAGGTTTTCACACAACTTTTTCTTACTCTACAGTTCATATTCAACATGGTATGCATGGTTTGAGCTACGGAATTCTCCTTTGGTGCCTCTGCGGCGGCGTAGCGCTAGTGAACGCGGCCGATACGCAGGAGGCGCGGGTTCGATCTCCCGCTTAGTGCAACTATTTGTGTGCATGAATATGAATATTTGCATTGGTCTGGGTGTTTCTATGTATAATAATGTAAGTATTTACGAAAAAAAATGATGTAGGTATGTATTTACGAAAAGAAATGTAAGATATGCTTATTTTGGGTCTAGATAGCGTTGTGTAGAATGTCCTACAATATTTATTTGTTTATTTATTTATTTACCTATAAATAAATTTAAAAATGTAGTTAAGAGGAAACTGTGCCAAAAAGGCTATTATATAAATTCATTTTTAACAAAAAAGTTTAACCGACTTCAAGAAACGAAAAAGAGGCACTGAAAAGCGAAAAATAACTTAATTTACAGACTTACTGATTTATTAGAAGTCGGTGCCTAGCCCAAGAGAGGCCATATTTCAATTGATTGCATCATAGTAGTTCAGACACAACAAACAAAGTTGGCTGGCACCGACTTCTAATAAATCAGTAAGTCTGTAAATTAAGTTATTTTTCGCTTTTCAGTGCCTCTTTTTCGTTTCTTGAAGTCGGTTAAACTTTTTTGTTAAAAATGAATTTATTTTTCTCTTTTTAGTGAGTTTGTACAGTCTCACGACTGTTCATCGCATGTATAGTGACCTGACTGTACATGCGCTGCTGACGCTGCTGACTGACAATACAGATCGAACCGGCCACGTTACAAAAAAAATTATTAAATCATTATTCAAAAAGAATTTTTAAAATCAATGCATATACACCGGAAATATAGCTGAATATTCTAAACACTTCTGCGTACCCCTTCAAAGGACTCAGGCGTGATGTTATGATGTGTAATGGCAGAAACATTGCAATAAGATGCCATTGCAGCAATCGCGGCTGATTTCCTGGTACTTTTTGAAGAGTTCCTTGGTCTAATCTCGGAAACCCATCATCAGATCTTTACGAAATTAAAATGGGACCACTTCGGAACAATCTCCTTACAAACACAAGAAGAATTTTCAAAATCCGTCTAGAATTGGCTTCACAATCGCGTAACAAACATACAAAAAAATAAAAAATAAAAAATAAAAAATTGGGTACGAATTGAGAACCTCCTTTTTCGAAGTCGGTTAAAAATACAAGAATATTTAGATGATAAACTAGCTTGGAAATGAGCTGTTCACTAACCCCTCGCTTACACCAAGAAACAAGTTGTAGACTTGTTTGAAATACAAGTCGTCGTTTTCGTATTCAACATGTATTGAGACTTGTCTCAAACACTCTTCCGTTCACACTGTATCGCCAACTTGTATACATACAAGTTTACAACACATTTGCGTTCACACTGAAGTCTGCGACATGTTTTACTTTGTCTTTGTCATTGATCGCGTTCACACCTACACAACACTGTCGTGTTCTAGACTAGTCTTGTTTATTTTACTGCAAGTTCTGTCTTGAGACTTGTCAAAAACAAGTTTTAAACTGTATCCTTGATTGATGAATAACATGTATACAGACATGTTTACAACTTGTCGTATAAGATTTGTACGACAAGTTGTAAACATGTCATAAACAAATCTCTCAACATGTGTTATAAACATGTCTATGTCTGAACGAAGACATGTCATAAAACTTGTCAAATACATGTTTTAGACCCTGGTGTAAACGAGGGGTCATGCATGCTACTCAAGCAAACGATTGTATTTGGACTAAGTAAACTAAGCATTTTTTGTAAATAGACCAAAAAAAAGCCCGCTGAGTTTCTTGCCGGAGTCTTATCAGTAGGCACATGCTGTAAGAACATTTCGAACGATCGAACGAACTCGACAGCTCAATCCGCGGCGATATTTCCATTCTGCTTGCTGTAAATTTTGTGTCGTCACGTTCTTGAGCATTAGGGTGATGTATGTTTACGTGTTCGACAACGAGACATCACCAAAACAGCATGCGATATTGAAATATCACTGCGGATTCAGCTTTCGAGTTCGTTCGATCGTTCGAAATGTTCTTACAGCATGTGCCTACAGGCCGGGGCCGTTTCGAACCGGTATCGGTGGTCCATTTGCTAAGCTAGTCTTTGGTTTTTTTTTTGTTGTTAATTTTGACGTTTTGTATGTTCCTTTTTGATGGTCTATACAGAATGCATGATTTTTGACTTTGACTTTGACTTCGTATGGGAATCTACCGCTCTGCTCCATTGATTAATAGCGTGAACTTCCTCAATAAACGGATTATTAAACACAAAATTATTTTTTCAATTCGAACCAGGAGTTTCGAGGTGCGCTAACAACGCTAAGCACCTCAACCAAACAAACAAACAAAATCTTCAGCTTAATTTTCAGCTTCGAGAGTAATATCCTGCCATCTCGACTGCGCTGTCAATGGCTTTGCACGTGGGCTCCGCAGTCACATGACATTAAGCCCGGGTCTCGCATTCCCCACCTGCATAGATTTTGTCTCGGCCGGCCGACTAGTGTACGAAGACGATTCAGAGACCTCCATACCGGCCATGGGAGGTTCTGTCCGGGAGGTAGTTTTTCCTGGGGAGGTAGGAAGTCCGGTGGTGGGAATTTCTCTTGCCATAGGTAAATTCTCATCGCAGCAGGGTCTTCGTGTGCAGCTCTCGTGGTTTGCATGAATCTGTAACGACTTTTTAAGCGGGCTCCAGGCAGTTGATGTCCGTATAGGCATAGGTGTCTGGAGTCGATTTCTTGTTTCACCTTTTACAGTCTTTAATGTCAAAAACGAGACTATAACAGACAGACTGTATATTATAATATCGGAAATATCGGGAAAGATCGCGGGTTCGAGTCCCGCCCGAGAATTGATTTCGCTTTTTCCAATTTATTATAATTTGTTTAGTCTAGCAAACTAATTGCTTTAAAATTATCTCAATAGACTGTATATTATTATGAGGGATTTTGCATTCTTAAAAGTTTGAGGAACTTAATATCGCTTTTTTTTTTCACGATTTCATCCGCGTTCACTCATCCAGAAGTTGTATTATGGTATGTATGTACTTAAGTATAGGTGATACCGAAAATATTCCATTCAATCATTACAGTTAAATGTTTGAAGACTATTGTACAGACAGAGACAATTTATCTTAATGTGATGTAAATGTAATACCTATGAATAAAAAATCAAATGTACTTACTTAAAAAAATACTTAGGTAGGTACTTCTTAGTCCATCAAAATGTTACAATAAACCTTAAAAATGTGACATTTTAATAGCCTAAGTATCTACAATGAATAGTTTACTGTAGGTATAGGCAAATGTAAAGCTTTGCCTATGCAAAGCTTTACATTTGCCTATACCTACAGTACAGTACAGTACAGTACAGTACAGTACAGTACAGTACAGTACAGTACTATGTACTACAAAGGGGAATAACATAATATATTAGGTACAAAACTTCTTTATTCCCTATTCGCTTCTCATTCTCATGTACTACACCTACAATACATGTTTACATTGTACATGTTACATTAGAACAAGTACTATAGGTACATTTATATTGTGAGATGAAATAATTTGAATTCATGAACGGATATCCATACTTCCATACTAATTTTATAAATGCGAAAGTAACTCTGTCTGTCTGTCTGTTACGTTTTCACACCTATATAAACCACTGAACCGATTTTGATGAAATTCGATATAGTGGTAGATTAGACCTTGAAAAAGGACATAGCCTATGTTTGGTCGCAATAACCGACATCCACACGGGCGGAGCCGCGGGCAACAGCTAGTTATGTATAAAAATTATAGCCTATGCATCAAACACTCTAAAACTAGGGTAAGTACATTACAAATGTATAATTCGTAATGTACTTACCCAATTTTAATAAATCCGTTCGTTGATACAACCAAAATATGTATTCAATAACGGCTACTTAGGTTGGCCGATAAAAATGCATATAGGGACTGAAAAACAATTAACTGTAGGTACGTATCGCACCATGCATCGGTGGAAAAAAGGCATCAGGCCGGTTGTTAGAAATAAATGTAGACGTGTATCTGAGTTTTTCAAAATATTACCTACTCCAAAAATAATGATTGGTTATAGTATTACCGCAATTTTTTTTTTTTTTCGCATCTCATTACTCTCGCTAACTTTTTTAAATTAATAAGGGATCGTTGTGAACTCTTGCGAGATATTATGTAGGTATATTGTATTTCATTGGCAAATTCTTCTCAAAACATAAGAAAAAAATCTACAACTTCTGAAAACTTTAAAAATAACAAGGTAATAAAACTTGCAAAACTTACCTCAATAATGTAGGGGTTAAAATCAAGTTGATACACATTAACAGCTTCCTGTTTAATTTCTTCATCTTTTTCAAATATCCCCGATAATATCTCAAATGTATCTTTTACTGTCTTTCCTGTATCTACTATGTACTTATCGTATACACTTAACGAAGAAAAATCGAATACTGCATCGCAAGGTGTACAATTTCTTTTTTGGAGACATTGACCCAATGGGCAACATTTGTAAATGCACTTTCCCCCTAAACAAGGCGGCATTTCTACAATGGTTTCGTCATAATTTGTATCTTCAATATTTGTATCTTCATTATTTGTATCACCTATTTGTATCAAATATGTGAATATTGCTACTATATATAATATTGTAACGCGTTTCATGGCGACGTCTTGCTGACTGTAACCACTGCACAGTTATTACTAACATTACATACCAAATAGTACCTGAAGTTTATTGGTCCTTTATTATTGTTATAGGCGATGGTACTCACATATATGAAATCATCGATATATGTGTGAGCAAATGAAATAGCCGTAATAATTAATTGAAATTTATATTCTTATTACTTATTAAATATGACATTTATCTGTTTTAATGTATTAAAATAATATCAACATTTTAGCAAATACATGTGAAAAAGATTTTTTATAAAAGTATCCAGAAGTTTCCCATTGAAAAAATAAGGGATTCTTGCGTTATTTATGAGTCACCTTGGGACCGCTGTGAAAGAGTGTGTGACGTACTAATGGTAGTAGAAGTAGTGGTATTGGTTGTATCTGTTCGGGATACTGGCTTGCCAATCAATATTTGGTACCTGAAAATACGATTTTACGTAGGTGTATTACAAAAATAAATATTTGCAAAGACTTCAAATGTCTAGCTACGAAATGATCAAAATTTTAAACAAATGGGTCTTTGTTCAACTCTTGCTACATGCCCATATAAATTCACACAGGAGGATCTCATGTGCGCCTCCGAGGACGCCATCCAGCAGCACACTGGGAGAACACATTTTGAGAGTCGAGGCACCATCGCCACGATAGAAGAAGGAGTTGAAATTATTCGAGAAACATATGTTTACTGTGCTATTCTGTGAAGACTAGAAATACAAGAATGTATGGGGCCCACCAAGACCCTCGGGTCAACCTCACCTACGAACCGTGTGTCCCTGCCGATAGACGAACGATGCTTTGATGAAGGCTTTCTTCTCAAAGTTGAGAGGTCTGTACTTACTAATAATGGGATATTTTTTTTGTTACTAACACTCTTCGGACTACATAGTCTGAAAGATTAGGCTCCATTTGAAAAAAAAAACATGAAACGTACTTTCGACGTATTGATATAAACGTCTTCTTTTTGCAGATAAAGATGATGAAGATTATAAGTCCCACAAGAACGTTATAGGCGTCAGTAAACTGCCAAAAGTTATCAGCTTGTGGGTATAATGAACTAATGACTTCCAACATCCAGTTAATTCCAGTGATAATGAATAATTTAATGTAAAGCGAGAACCTGTAACATAAGTTTATAAGGACCTTTAATATTAGCATTTACTCAAACGCAATGAGGCGACAGAAAGAAAGAAAGAAATCATTTATTCATCCATAGGTCTACGATACATATACAAGAAAAAATACACAACATCTAAACCCGAAAGTGATACTTCACGAGCTCCTCTGCTGTAAATGAAATTTTCATGTAAGCCTTCTGATAAGATGCTTATGACCTTTTTTTTATATAGGACACGTCAATTTGACTTCGCCTCGCCTGATGGTAAGCTGAAGGCAAAGTCTCTGAAAAGAGGGTCACATGGCACTCAGCTTGACGGCCTCATCAGATGCTTTTTCACGCCCGCTTAAAGGACCCGGGACTGTAGGAGGAGGGAAACATGTGAACTGGTAAGGAATTCCAAGACTTAATGGTGCGGCAGAAGAAGGAGTCGCCGAACCGCTTGGTTCTTGATGGAATATTCTGCACCGTATGCGGGTGGCATCTAAGCTCTGCACGTGTTGTCCTTTAAAGGAAAGGAGACGGTGGGATTAATTGGAAGAGCTCATCAGAACATTCACCATGGTAGAGACAGTAGTATTTTTGTGCGGTATAAACTTAATTTAAGTAATTTATACTAAAATAATGCAATCAATGGAGGAACTGTATATAAGGTATAATAACGTCAGACAGATATCAATGTAAGGTCATTGCCTATCAAGGGAAATGGGTGAAATGGCCCACATAGAAGGACAGGCTCACCCGTCCGATCTTCGGCTGGAAGTAAGTAAGGTTATTTTCTATCTATCCGATGGGGAAAACGTGACTTTTATCTATTAATGCCTTACCTTTGTGAATCTTTTTTGTTCAACACCGCTTGCGTGTATTTCTTCATCTGTACTAATCTTGTGGTTGTTAAAATAAACAGTAAGAGATTTGCTATTACTGCTATTAAAATTGGTGTATACAAGTAAAGTAGTCTGCTTGTTCCTGCAATTAATAATAATAAACTTACATTATGGTGATTACATACGCGAATGACTTTGACCATACAAATGCTCAAGGTCATTCGCCCATATTTGAACCGTAAAAATCAATAAAACTAATATTAATAGATAACTTTATAGGCGACGGTTACTAACTAAGAAGATCTCGTCATGTTAATACACTTATTTAACATACATGTGAAATTTTAGATTATATGGATACATATTGTAGAAAATATTTGGTTTCATAAAAAAGAGTAGAGTGATGTTCGGAGCCTCTTTTCAACTTTTTCCTCCTTTTTTATTTTTTGAATGATTATCTCGTCTATATGACGTAAATAATCGTTCAGCAGATCTTAATTGAGATAGTTACCGAATACAGTATTGTATCGTATTGTGTCGTACAGTATATGGAAAGGTATTCAATGACCCGTAAAAAACACGGAAATACTGTTGGCAAATTATTTATTTAATCATAAAAGAACAATTTTTACATGGTTATTATAAAAATATGGAGAAAATATATATATATATACAATTACTTACAAAATATACATAACTATACAAAACTATGCTATAGGTATATACAAAAAAGTGACCGTAACTTTAGGCATCGAAAAATTCCTCCCCATCGATCTCTACAAATACTTAGATGAATTAGTTAAAAATTGGCATAAAATGGTACCTATAACCATTAGAATTTGTGCGATGTTAGATATTATAAGGAGGTACTATGTACTAATGTAGTCAGACTAAGGCCGTCCGCTGATTTGTGCGGGCATCCACACTGCATATCTATTTTTTGCGAAAACGTATACATTTTAGCTCAAAATTAATTGCACGAAACCGGCACGCACAATGAGGTATGCTTAATTTTAGGGTAATGCTGTGATTTGTATAAGTATAGAGAAAACTACATTATAATGTGATTTTTCTATAGATATATCTTTTCAAATATTTATTTATTACTTCTATCAAGTAATCTCACCAACGAGAAAGCATCCTTGTCGCCTAAGATGAGGCAGCCATTTGATATTCACAGGCAAATTAGAAAATTCGAGTGCGGCCAGTAATATAGTCAAAACTGTTGGCAATCCAAATGCGTAAGCGCAGTATGCAAGAAACCGAATACGCATGGAAGTTGCAAAACCGTGAGCCATATTTGTATTTGACCTGTAGACATATAAAACAAACAGTTTTATTTTATTCGATGTAGTCAAAGTCATTATTAATTCGAAGTATTTTACCTTTTGGCGAATTAAGTCTATCAGGAAAAATTACTAGGTATAAAAATGACGAAATTATAAAATTAAATTGTCGAAGGTTATTTTATGCCGTGATATAAAAATATCGATATTTACAAATTTCAATATTTAAAAATGTCTTTAACCCATAAAGTAAAAGTATAGAAATGACAACATGTAAAAATATCAACATAATTACTTTGGCAAGATGATGATCCAACTAAATATGAAGATGTCAACAAACCCTTACAAAATGTTCTGAATAATAAGTTACGATTTTCTTTTCAATTATTACACAAAGTAGTATTACCTTAATTTTTTTTTACTTAATAATTGCGACGAAATGAAATAAAACTGCATTATTCCATAAAAATAGATTATCTTTGCCATACTTGTAAAACGAAAAATTAAAAACAACTTTTTTCCTGTTTAGATGTATTTAGAGTACATACTCGTAGATACCTAGCCTACATATATTTTCGCCTAAAATCTACAACTTTATGAATAAGCTGAAGTGGTGTCATTTCCTTTCGCTTTTGTTTATCTAAATATTTTTTATACGTTTTATCAAAAAGAATGACGCTATTTCTTCTGTTTTATTTCCCGAAAAAAATAAGCTATTCTTTATTTTGTAGTCAAAATGTATCGCTTCTTTTTTAATTTTTTTGGATAAAACGAAACAGAGTTGACCGCTTGGGAATTTTCCTATTCAACCTCCTGTGCCACCCTTCAACTATGTTCGTTGTTCTATGTCTGTTAGTAGAGCAACTTAAAATGTGCAATGGATACATGTTCATCCAGTATTTCGAAAAATAGTTTTTGAATGCAAACTTACTTAAATTAACAAAAACAATTTTAGTAACAAACCTACAACATTTTTGAATTGCTTTATTTCATTATTCTCTTGAACAGTATTGAGGATTGAAGTCCAACATTCCCACATATTCTCCACAGGTATGAGAGGTAAATTACTTATTAATCGGATGAGTTTCCTTCCTTCTCTGGTGTCAAAGTACAGTCCAATATCCTTGGCCTTCTTCCCTTAGCTTTTTGAAAATGGTAAAAGCAGCCAAATATCTCCGCTTCTGGGAAAACGTTCATGACGGCATTCATTACTGCCACTTCAAAATCGCACTTGAATTCTTTTATATTCATTCCCAATTTCACTTTCAATAGGGTGCAGAACCGTATGTACGTATCTTCACTCTTATTTGGCAGCAAACCATAAACAATGCGTTTCATTATTAGTATTTACATTTGATCCTAAATCTAAATGTACACTATATAATCTGGTAAAACGGCTTAGGACACGCTTAAAAAGTTCAATCACCAAAATAACATTCATCAGTATGAAATGTGTCGAGATAATTTCTCGACACAGACGACGAAAATAATAAATTAGTAATTTTTCTTCTACTCCATCTTCGGCAACTAAAAATCCATCAGACAAGCCTCGTGGAATTTTAGCATCTTTCAAGTTCTTGTAAGTTAGTTTTTCTGATTCCAGATTTCTTTTAACTAGTTTATGTAAACCGTCTTTTACGTGAGAAAACTCGGGCATTTCGTCGATGTAACTCTGACGCTCCTTCTTTAAGGGTTCCATATTTTTTTCATAAGTTTCCTAATTCATCATTTCATCTTTACATTTTCGAATGGCCATATATACATTATTTTTCTTCACATTCCTTTCGCAAGTATGATTGCTACTACGAATTATTCTCGTTTTTTTCTTTATTTAATGTCACCGAAGCTGTACAACACTTTCTGTTTACACACCGCCATCGAGTCGATTTGCTTGTTTGGTTTTTGCCGTCCAAATTGTATCGGTATCCATGTTTGACTATAGTTGGTTTGTTTTTTTTGATTCTTCGTTAAAATAAATTCTTTATCCATCTTTTATAAATGTGTATAATTAGGTTTAATTCTTAAAACAAAATCAAATGGCATTATCATTGTATTTATCATAATGCGATGCTTCCTGCCAATTACACTTAACATGATAGTGGAAAACCTCTTTAGAGCTAAGAAGATAATACAATGTATTTTAATTTGAAGTACCTACCCATCATGACTGAAGTACAGTGATATTTATATATCGTTATTTGTATACTAAGGTAATAAATTATTATCTTAGACTTTTTTAAATGTTGGCATTTTTATACTTAGTTAGTAATCCAACTCTCCAATTTTCCATCTTGCCAATATCACTTTCTAGTAATTTTTATACCTAGTAATTTTTCCTGATAGACTTAAGTCGCCAAAAGGGTATTTTGATAGTTTCCATTACCAAGAAATTTCAATTTGTTTGCAAAAATGAAAATTAACTAAGTAGCTGCTACCAGCATCTCTGCCCATGTGGGACACTGAAATTGTCTTTCAATTTTCAAAAATTTTGCAATTATCTGTAGGCTATGCAATTTTTTTGACTTATTTTTCCGTAAGAACCTTCTAGATATGCGCCGAAGGGTCGTCATAACCCCGTAACTAATGAAATATTAAAGCATTATTATTGAAATGTTAAGGCAATTAGTATACTAATTACTATTCCTATCGATTGCAAGCGCCCAACATGTGGTCCATGTAGCTCAGTTGGTCAAAGCAATCCGGCCCCCTGTAAGGGACTGGTCGCGGGTTCAAGTGTTGGACGTTCACTTTTTCCAGTCTAAATCGATAAATAAGTGAAGTTTTACCTTAACTTCGACCAAAGATCGTAACACATCACGTTTAACCAAAAGAAGGCTGCCAGAACGGAAAAGTAAATTATAAATGCTGAAACAAAGATAGGTAAGTTAGATAGTTGGCTAGTTATTTATCTATCTAGATAAGATAAATCTATTACATAGTTAAGAGAGAATAACGTAGTACTAATATGTATAAACGTAGATTTTTGAGAACCTGAATCAAATCCTCATCTGTTCATCAGAAGATGTATTTTCTTGCAGGTGAGGTTGGCTTGGCCCTGAGTCTTAGTGAGGTCTTATACACTCCGATATCCGCAATGAGTATAATGACATATATTTATAATTATTATTTATGTTTAATATTTGTCCTGGAGCCGTAAACAACGATATCCTCTAAACAATATGCTATAAAAGTTGAAGGATTTATTTATTATATTAAAACTTGAGGAAAATTGTATTGACTGCGTAAATAAACTCGAGTGTAACGTTATTAAAATATTCGTAATATAAGATGCAGCTCAGCCTTCTTTTGCGTGCAGGAGCCTCCTTCGGCGTCACCTCGACTTGTTTTTCATACGTTAATATTTAAGTGTAATTCGCCGCGTGGTTCCCGGCAGAGTAGAATTTGGGCCACCCCATCTCCTCCCATGTGGTGTCGTACAAGGCGACTAAGGGATAGGGCTATTTAACATCAGACAGATATATACAGCCACGACTCAGCCATCAGCTCGGCCCAACAATAGTGCCCGGAAAACGGCAATAGGCTCACCCCCTATTACGTGGGACCTAATACAATGATCTATGGGTATGAAATATGGGTGTTAAGTCACTCTGCCTCATCCATCTCACCCTCCGGGGATAAAGGCGTGATTATATGTATGTATGTATGTATGTATGTAATAGTAATGGAAGAGTCTATTCTCCTATTTTTCAAGAAGGTCTAGGTCTCACACCTAGAGAAACTTCAACTGCCTTTCCTTGTTGTCTTGTGTCGTGAATGACAGCGTACAGTTTTGTATTTACACGTATATTCATATTATCAACACCCTATATTACGATAACTTACACATAACGACGCAGTAAACTGAAGTAATATTATCCATCAGCAACAAAATTTGCATGGTAGCCATGAACAGGAAAGCCACGAAGAAACTCGATAGGTACGTCATCATCACCATGCCATGTAGAGTTCTTAGTGCTGGCAGAAATGCGTACACAGCTACAGTCAAAATTATAAAAAAACAGGAAACTAACATGCCTGAAAACAGAATATAATTAGTAAACACGTTATTATTGTAAGTTATCATCATCACATTCCTCCTCAGAGGCTTAAGCAGTTTTCTCACCGGGAACGATAAACGAGTAGCGAGTAGAGCTAGAGCTATAAACGAATTAGTCAGCAGCGAGGAGCGATTGCATAGTTCCGATAGTTCTGTAGCTTGGCTATAAGCGAGTGTGCGAGTGAGGTGAGCGATTACTCGCAACACTCGCTCGCGGCAGCCAAGCGTACAGTCCAGGTTGTAGAGAAATGACCGCTGGTTGCTCACTCGGCGTGTTTTAATCGCTTAGCGAGTATCGCTGAGCGATTTAGCGAGTATCGCTGAACGAATGTTATTTTTCATAGCTCTTGTTGCTTAGCGATAAACTAGTAAAGCGAGAACTCGCCGGCAGTGTGAACAGTCAGCGATCAACTATTTGTATATGCATCTCTTTTGTTTACACGGAATGTATTATCTATTGTACGTTTATTGAACGAGAAAATAGTTGATAGTTACCTACTCGTTTTCTCGCCGGCGCGGCGCGCGCCGGTGTGACAAGAGCGTTAAGGCGGCTTCCCGCTAACAGTCCACCTGCATTTTTTCGTCTGTCGGCGGCCTGCACCTTATGTCATCAATGTCATCATAATTTTATTACCTCAGACTAAAATAATAACATTATTTTATTCTTTTGGTCTGATGTTATTACGTATAAAATGCCGACGGCCATAGACTGTCCGGCCTTTAACTGTCTTTGCTGACCGAAATTGTCAAGCGGCCACACACATATTAGCCGTCAGTCCAAAATCGTATACGAAACTGTAAGTGTGTGGGCTATTGCCATGAACTGGCAGACCGATATCATCTGGTTGTTGTTCGATAAACTGTGAGTGGGTGGCCGCCTTTAGGCGTCATTTATATGGGGAGAGTTTCTCGCCCACAAGATACGTTATCGAAAAGACAGAAGAAAGTTACTTCATCTAAACATTCAACAATAGCGGTCGTTCACGCCTGGCGAGAATAGCCTCGCAATTGAATATTGGTACCTTTTTTTTTTTTTTTTTTATCGTGCGCAAAATCCCCACGGATACCTCCCCCACCGTAGCCGGAGGAGGAGGTTATGTCGGACTCGAACCGACTAAAACGCACGCCGTCTGTGGGCCGTCAGTTGCCGGAGGTGAGATTGTCGTAGCCATATCCCTCGCACCCCGGCCGACCCAGGACCATATCTCTCGATCTGGCCCTCTTCCGGTGAGGGGTCCCCAACCCGTCCCCGGGTATGGGGAGGCACGCAATGCGTGCCGCCGCCGCGGCCTGCTTCTGCTAGGGTGACAGGCGGCTCTACCCGTCACCCCCAGGCCCGCGCTCATGGGGGACGGAGGTCATTCTGCGTGAATATTGGTACCTAGTACCCGTCTAAACAGAACTTTCGAATTTTTTACCCGACTGCGCCAGCGAAATGTGTTTCGCGCGTATGTATGTATGTATGTAGGTAGTTTTCTTTGCTCCCCTCTACAGGTTTAACGCCTAGACGGATTTCGATGAATGCGGTCTCAATAAATGAATGATATTCATCTCCCGAGTGTCATAGGGTACATAAAATTCCAACAAAAACCATCCGGTAGATTTTTGATGCTAAAATATGTGTTGTCAAATTTTTTTTTTAATTCAAATTCATCGAGTAGGGTATCAAAATGAAGAAAATTAAAAGGAGATTACAAAAATATATAGATGTCATTATCTTAACTAAAAAGTTTAAAATAAAATTAATTATTAAAAAATAAAAAACCCGAATGCTGTCTAAAAGATCTAAACAAGCTTGATAGCAGGCGGCGGGACCCATTAAATTTCTTTCATTTTATGATTGGCAAATGGGTACCGCCTGCTATCAAGCTTGTTTCGATCTTCTAGACAGCAGTCGGGTTTTTTATTTTTTAACAATTAATTTTATTTCACATAGCCGAGCCGATATTATATTATATCACTTGCGAATCACGTATGATGTTATCGTTGGCGAGAATTTAGTATTTGCCTGTATTTGCTAGTGATAGTATACACAAACAGTTACAGCAGAAAGAAGTCTTAAGTCTAAAGTCTAATATACGATATGGATACGACATATGTGCAAATACTGAAACCGCGAAGCATCCTGGTCCGTAGGAATGGAACCAAATTAAATTTAAACTTAAATTCCCTGATTTATAAAATCCGAAATTTTCTAACAAAATAATTATTAAAATAAATGTAGAAAATGCAACCACTTGTATAAGTCATTAAATAGTTTCATCCATTGCTTTAAAGTCATTGACTGTGTCATAAGTCATTAATAAATACGCACACACCTTCACACACACACACAACAACTTCACACACACACACAACAATAGGCATAGTAGGTAACTTACTTGAACAGCTAAGCGGCAACATGCGATTCTACAGAGTGCTCAAAGTTGTTCAAATTCTATGAAATTAAAACTCTAGTTTCTGCCCTTAATACTGGACCAATTTTGTTCAAACTTTTCCTGCTTGAAGCTTAGGGGGTACCAAGTATATGGTTTCAATTATTGCCTATATGTCGTATCCATATTGTAAGGAGTTGTCGTGCCCATGTGGGCAAAAACTCCTTAAAATATTAGAAATAAAAAAAAAAGTCTAATATAAATCAGCAATACTTACAACTAGCACTCACAGCATAGTGATTACTTTTAGGTTTCGAAATATAGCAGATTAAAGCATTCAGACGAATAGATCTGTTTTTAGTATCATCATTTTCAGTAACAAAATTGTCCATACAGTATTTGTCCGGACTATAATCGAGATTCGGTAGATCAACAGCTTCTTTAGTATACAGTCTACCATCCTGTAATGCAATAGAAATAAAAAGGAAATCAGATAATATCATTCAATGTACGAAATCACACACGTTGTGTAGCTTCGTTATAATTCAATGTTTTTGGTAATTACTGAAGACCCGGAACGGCGTGCGATTTTAGTCGGTCCAAGTCCAAGGGATGTGGGATGATGAAAAAAGGTAATTGTACCTAATAAACCATATATTTTACAGAAAATTATTACCCAACTGACCCAAGTATTTGACAGTTCATGGAACCGGTATGTGTTTTTATGTCTAGACGATAGATGTATTCACTACTTATACAAGTTTTGTTTCTAAAAATAAATATGTAAATAACATTGAAGCGAATTAGAGACCTCTATGTGTAAAAAAGAGTTTTAGTAAAAAAGCGACATGATTTTGTTAATATTTTTCAAATATTTAATTCTTTTTTCTTAAAAGAAATCCGAAATAAGGAGATAGTATTTTGTGGAACTAGTAGTAGTAGTAAAAATGGAATAGCCTAATAAAGTAAAACTGGAAGCCTTGGGTGCAACTGGAATTGACGCTTGGATGTAGAAGAAAGTAAATTAATAAATTAATAACTCATAAATAAAATGAATAAATAAAATAAAGTAAATTATTTTTATTGATAAGATATAAAATTGCCAAACTTTAGACGTCATAGACATTAAGATCCTGTTAGAAACCTGTTTGTGTTATTTTATATTAGTGATCTGAGAATAAATTATATTTTTAATTATTTCTGGTCTAAAGTTTTGGATATATGTTAAATTCTTTTAATATTGTAACTGAGAAGTTGCACAAATAATCCTCATTAACATCACAATGATTCTGTCTTATAATCAAAATTACACGATGCATCCAAGAATGGATCATCCAGAGCCTTTTTTTTTTGGAAAACGATCCATGTGTACATTGCAGTAAAATATAGTTTTTAGTTATATTTAATGTTCAAACAGCACTATAATCCTAATACACAAGAAAGGAGACAAAGAAGACCTAAGCAACTATCGCCTTATAAGTCTTATGTCCAACGTGTACAAAGTCTTTGCAAAAATCATCCTCAACCGCATCACAAAACAACTGGACGAACAACAACCTATTAAGCAGGCTGGATGCCGGTCAGGGTTCTCCACAATAGATCACATGCACACCTTGAAACAACTTATCGAAAAGTGCCAATGAATATGGATATCCCCTGTACTTAGCGTTTGTTGACTACAACAAAGCTTTCGACTCCATAAAACACCCACACATTTGGAGAGCACTTAAAAACCAGGGCATTGAAGGGAAATACATCAGACTCATTATGAATGTCTACAGCCACAGCTCAGCTAAAGTGAAGCTGGAAACGCTAGGCGAATCATTTCCCCTAAACAAAGGAGTCAGACAAGGAGACCCACTTTCACCTAAGCTCTTCACATGCGTGCTAGAAGAAATTTTCAGAAAACTAGACTGGGAAAATTGTGGTATCAATATAGACGGAGAAAGGATCAACCACCTAAGATTTGCAGACGACATTGTTCTCATAGCTGATAACCCAGGTACACTACAACATATGATTGAAGAACTGGCAACAAAGAGCCAAGAGGTAGGCTTAACGATGAACAAATCAAAAACAAAAGCCATGACGAATAAAGCACCAGAAAAATCATACTGGAAAACGAAGACCTGGAGTATGTGACAAGCTATATCTATTTGGGACAACTCATCTCCATGTCAGAACAGGCACAACAGGAAGTAGAGAGAAGAATTTCAAATGGATGAAAAAGATTCTGGTCACTAAAACATATCCTGAAAAATAAAGAATACCCACTAAGGATCAAAAGGAGCATATTCAACATCTGCATCCTACCCATTCTGACATATGGCTGCGAAACTTGGATCAATAAACAAGAAATAATCCGAAAACTTATGACTTGCCAGAGAAGTATGGAAAGGAGTATACTGGGCTACACAAGAAACGATCGGAAAAGAGCCACAGACCTCAGAAAGATCACCAAATGGGAAGACGTGATAACGAGGACCAGAAAACTGAAATGGAGATGGACAGGACACCTGCTCAGAGGCCAAAAGCCAAAGTGGTCCAGGAAAGCCACAGAATGGACACCCCGCCACAACACCAAGCGGAGGAGAGGCAGACAGTACGCACGGTGGGCGGACGACCTAAGAAAGGCTGCTGGCCCTCTGTGGCAGAGACTGGCAAGAAACAGGGAGAGCTGGAAGCTACTGGGGGAGGCCTTTGTGCCGTAGGGGCAGACTGAGAGGTCAGCTGTGCAACAAATTTATTAATGTTAAAAACCTATGTAAACTTAATCAGTCAATAAAAGGCTTGAATTTGAATTTGAATTTGAATGTTCAAAACATTACAATATCAATACATGACATCATGTCAGTTAATAAAAAAACAATTGTTAATCAACGGAGAACTAATATTTTTCCCACGTTAACTTTTCAAAGTCGATTTTTTATTAGTTTATAGCCAAAAAATAAAATACTTTTTGACCTATAACAATGACCTTGTGTCAAACGAGTGGTGGCATTAAGTTTTGAATAACTCGCCAAATATTTTCAAACTCTTGCTCTTTACCTGTATAATCCTTTAGATTCATACTAAATATTAGTGTCCGAGGCCTAACTTTACCATTATCTCTTTGCCTTTTAACCATAGTTAAAGAAAAATAATAATTCTGTGTCTCGGTCGGATAACACTTTATTAAACTATCGGGCCTGATTTCCATACGAGCATCTATGGCAGTCGTTACAGGTAGTTGGAGCCCTAAAAAGTCTGACAACTGGTCTACCTACAAAACTTCGACATGGATTTTAGAGATCGGATGGCAGTGTAGTGACTGATCTAAGTTCACGGAAAATATCGAAGTTTCCGGACTCCAAGATGAAGGCCTCGGATGTGACTGGTACTAACGTAGGTATAGATGCAATGATCAGCAAAAGTGAAAGTGGCAACAAACATTTGTTGCAATAGATTTTTTATTTGTATCGGTTATTTAGATGTTATTTTAAAATAAAATATATTTGTTATTACACTTTGTTATTTCACTTTTTAAAATAAAATTGTTATTACACTAGCGTACATTATCTGCTATCAAAAAACGTAGGCGCCTAAGCCACTATTTAAACTGACCTTCAGCCACTTCAATTATAACCTTAATTGTTAATAAACTCAATAGTTATTGCCAACTACAAACTTATTGAAGCCTTCTGATAACATCAAGCTGCTTTAAAATTACTAATCACGTATGTTGTATGTATCTATTAAATAATAATATGGCACAAAAAAGAGTCAATACAGGTAACCAATTTATTTATACACGCATCAATCCACTCCATCCACTGACTTTAATAATTGAATGTTTTGTGTTTTGTTCTTTAAAGTAAACTTACCGATTTCAAATGAAAATCTTCAGTTAGGTCGCCAACTGTTAATCGATATTCGTCGTTTGCTTTTACACAATTCATTTTGAAAAATAAAATGTGAAATCTATCGATAGCATGAAATTCTTTTTGCTGTGCAAATCCTTCCCAAATAGGTGGATCGAATTCATCTGATACGTCCACACATTTCTTATTTTTTCGGTCATATCCCTGACCAAGGGGACAGCATTTTCGAATACATGTCTCCTTCATACACACACATCCTCTCTCAATTCCAGTCTTATTATCGACCAAATATTCTCCATCCTCATACTTGATTCCGTTATACGTGCGGTTGGAAAGCTCCACGCTGTTGTCATGATTGCAAATTTGCGACACTGATCTTGTAACTATCACAATTATAATCACTAAAACTGATCGCATATTTGTATAAAGACACATAAATACGTCTGTGGCAATCGCGAGTTGCTGGAGGACTGCTAAAAACAGAACTGAGCATCAGCTCATTAACAATCTTTAATCTTATTATCTCCTTTTTGTGCATTCTAATCCAAATCATGCTAAAGTTTGTGACTTCATGCGTAAAATCAATTATTAGCAATATAATCCGGTAAAATTCCGGTAAATATTAGCAATTTTACCGGATTATCAGACTGCCATAAAATTGCCATCTAAAACTACTCTGAGAACGCATTACACAGTGAACCTTCTTTTAGAAGTTGTTTTTGAAGTTTTGTGATCAAATCTCTAATAATAAAACTGTTCGATTTCCAGAAAATTTATTCGAAGCTTTAAGCCGCTGCTTAATGAATTTTCAGAAATCTTTTCTGCATTATTTTTGATTTTTTATAATAGGAACCTTCATCTAGTGTAAACTTTCGCACAGTCAGCTCACCGCATAGCCGGTTCAGATCAGTCAGGAAAAACTCTCGAAGGACTTGCGTTAAACTCTCTGCTACGACCTCACCTAATAATTAGTCGAATCTTGCACGAGGGTACCAGACATCATTTGCAAACTAGAAGTGGTAAATTCAAATTCGTTTATTTTACAATCTAGTGAACACATTACAATACGAGTTAGTACAGGTTAACGCCTTATTTTGATGAAGTCTGGCACTTTAGTTAAGAATAAATTTGTGTTTAGGGTACCAGAAAAGTGGATCTGATGTTGCTAATCCTCCAATTGACATTTGATGCAGGTTTTACGGCCATTTAACATTCCCGTGGAATTATACTTTAGATTTTTGTCGACTAATGCCGTTGATCCATATATCCATATTCAGAATTCACAACTAACAGACGATAACAAAATTGAAATTGGGAGAAAAATGCGTATTCCTAAAAATACTCTTCCCTTGTTTAGAGGTACGATTGAAAAAAAGCACATAATATAAACTCATATAACATAAACTCACGCCTATATCCCCGAAGGGGTAGGCAAAGGTGCTAGCACCCACATTTCGCCGTTTATGTTTAGGTCCCAATGTAATAGGTGGCGAGCCTATTGCCATTAACCGAGCACTTATAAACCTGCGATGAATACACACATAACTTCGAAAAGTATCGAAAAGTCATTGGTGTGTGCCAAGGTAAAACCTGGGATCGAACCCGAGACCTCGTCTCAGCAGTCCATTACCCATACCACTAGGATAACACGATTATATTATTTGTTTGAAAACCTATATATTGGTGACTGATACGTTATAATTCCAGCTGTGCTGGAATTATGGAAAACGAAACATACGTATTTATAAAAATTAAAGGATTTAAAACTAAGTTGTAAGTATGTAGGTTGTATGTATGTTAAATCCAAAATAAATTAATAATTTTTAAAACAAATAGGTATAATATAATATAATATAAACTAATATAAGTTGAAACAAATAGAAACTGTCGAAAAACTTTCAAATTGTACAATTAACCCATCTGAATTGAATTAAAATTATCATGAAATCATGATTAGTATTAACACTGCTTGAATATGACCTTGCTGGAGATGTGAAACTTTGAATCCCTTAAAAATATAACAATAACTTCAAAGTCAAGTGAAACTTTCTCTTTTTCCTGCCATAGTTTCTTCTGATGGCTCTGTTTGTATTGAATTAGGAAGTCTAGGCGTTGGTTTTGTAACAGTTTCACCATGACACATTTTTCTGATCCTGAAGACATTCAATTATTAATCAATATAATAATATATCTAATATACAAGTACGTATAAATTGTAAAAAATCTAAGGTGATGCAGGAAAACATATCTCAGAACTCCAAGGAGATAAATGATTTGGAGTTAAATATACCTAGGTATATATTAGAAAAAAAAACAGTTCATAATATACCTACATAGGTAGTTAAAATCTATCATAGAATCAGTGTGTGCAACCCTACCAAAATCCTGAAGACCCAAGCCAAAATTACACCTGCTAGTCGATACACCTACTAAACAACGAACGAGGTTCTGGTGCAGGCTTTACGTTACGGGGTTTAAAGGTCAGACGGGTTAACGTGCTCTCCAAGGTACAAGTATATTTTTCACCATAACGGTATTTAAATATCCTTACAAAACTCATGCGATTATGCCATCTTATTTTTATAATTTCTACCCATAGAAATATTAATGAGTTCCGATTCTCAGCACTCCATGGATTCACCGTGCGGTCGCCGGGTCCATAGCGTGATACATAGAGGAACACCGTGACGGCGACTGGGACTTGCGAGCCAGATGTAGGTTTAGGGTGGCCACCTTGTGATGCATCAGCGCTCACCTCCACCGTCAGTAGTGTTCCCCCCCTACCTATCCTAATTTGGTAAGATTCTATCAATGCCGCTTTTGATATTCGATTTAGTAAAGAGCTTACTGAAGCTCTTGGCAATCCGAGGTCTTTAAGTAAGTTGTACAGGGATTTAGCTGGAATTCCCCTTGCTCCTACTTCTACGGCGTAGAGTTTAACCACGTAGCCGTTTTTTGTTAACTCGTTAGTCAAGTCAAAGTATTTTTTTTTGTCTTTATAGCATACTACATACTCGTACTACATACTTTTGCTTTATTTGCTTAAATATTTTCTTTTTGCAGACAAACATGATGAATATTATAACTCCAAAAAGAACGTTATAAGCGTCAGTATACTGCCAAGCGGCATCATAGGCTGGATATTCGGCGCTGATG
This sequence comes from Eilema depressum, assembly GCA_914767945.1. Classification (NCBI taxonomy): domain Eukaryota; kingdom Metazoa; phylum Arthropoda; class Insecta; order Lepidoptera; family Erebidae; genus Eilema; species Eilema depressum. Next base: position 10,378,856 of record OU612024.1, on the reverse strand, counting down.
GCTTCTAAGATCCAACTGAACCCTGTCAGGATAAACAGCTTGACGTACAGCGCATATCTGTAACATAAATATTGTAATGGTTGAAATTTGCATTATTAATATGGAACAGTCCTAACTATTAACCAGTTAAAATTGAGAGTGCCTTGATAAGATGAAAAAAAAAACAGATCTGCACCTCTGTGCAATGTCGTACCTTAAAGACTTGGAATTCTTCCTACAACCCTACAAGGTTTCTTCAGGATCGGCAGCACCCCTGATGGTGCATACGTCCATAGGCCTCGGTAACCACTTTCCATCAGGTGGGCCGTGTGCGACAAGCAAGCCAGCTAAGTGATATAAAAAAAACCCCCGCTTTAAGCGAGGAAAGAACTGTCGAACTGAGGACCTCCATTGTAGTGCCGTGGTGAAATAGTTTGAGGTTCTCTGACTGTATTAAACTTTAAACAAGTTAAAATCAATCAAATCAATGTTTTTATTTTTTATGCAAGTAAATACTAATATTATTATACAAAAATGCGAAAACCCTTATACCTGGGTGAATTTCTCAAGCGCAAAATTTTAGCGGCGCGGCTGAAAATCGTACCTTAACGTCAACATATAATAATGATTATTTTTTGTAAGAAAGATGCCATTTTTCTCTATATGCAACAGTATATTATATTATTAGAAAATATTTTCGAGAGTGAATAAAAAAATAATTTCCACCCTAATTTCAAGCTTGGTGGCGTGTCCACAACCTGTTTTCTTGGGAATAATCACAGTTTAATCAAAACTCCATTAGTTTACTAAGTATACCTAATTTTATTTCGATTCGTTATTATTTTTGCTATCCTCGATAATATAATACGTAGTGTTTAGTGCTATACTTTATCTTAAAAAAATATTATAAGATGTGTCCACGGCAAATGTAAAATTTTGGTGGGATTTATAAAAACATCATAGCAGTCGTAATGAAAGTACCTATATTGACGATACTACCATCATTTGGAACCTTCAGTTGGGTGCTCATGGGCACCAGTGCCAGTTGTCCCCAGTCTCGTGTCATTTTCCCGCCAAACAAGAAAGTAAGTCGTTTCATAAGCCTCTGACAAAAATCTTGCAATTTTTGTGTTGATGATTTAAAACGGTTTATTCTCATTGTATGTTTTAATATTTAAGTATAGTATGTAGGTTCGGTATGTGTATTTAATTTTAGTAATATAACCACTATATTCTAAACAGTATTTTTTTAAATAATTTTTTTTGGGCGTGATACTAATTTCAGTGGAGCAATTTTGGTGAATTTGGTGGGGTTTTTCTAAGCATCAAAATTGTATAGCTACACCAAAATTTGTTTTCATAGTTATAAGATTATTTACCTACTTAGTCTGACGTGGTGCTAGGTCGGGCACCTCTACACGGTGTACCCTGGACAACAGGGTTGCTATCTACGGCCGCTAGCCAGGCAGAAGCTGCCCTGTTGAGGGATGTTCGGCAGCTTTCTTCATTCTTTTTTTCCCAGATTAACAGTTAGTATATTCACTACGCATGCAGCAGATATGGTGGTAGTGAAGCCACCTAATGCCGCAGCAGAGACTGACCGGCAAAGTGGCGTATCGTCTGCTCACCTGGTCACCTAAATCTACTGGGATGAAAGGCCGTCTCGTCCTTCACCACCAGACAGATATGCGTGGACAACCCACCCACGCTACTCCTCGCCACTTTCATGATCATTCGGCTTTTCTTCCTCCGCGTTGTCACAGACCTGAAAGCTGCCGTGGATGGAAGAGTGCCTAATGCAATCTTTACACGCGACCCCACCGCAGCATTTTCATATCAGTGACCCACAACTCTTGCTTATGTCGCTCCAGCAGCGACCACATTTTCCTATCATGTAAGCCATATTAAGCTTCTGACCACCGCCATTCTCAAATACCTTCTTCCAGATCCTCACAAATTGCACCAACCTGCCCCCATCCGCGTCCACCAGGGATATTAACAGTATACATGGGTAACTATGGGGTGAGTTCCTGATGATAAAGGACAAACGTCAAATACCACGCTGAACGGTCCTGTGTGTACCTCGACGGTGATAAGGAAGGGAAGAGTCTCGTTTGCCGACAGCGTTCCGAACTACGGAATCGTGGTACATGTCCCAGATGATAATAAACCTCTGACTTCTTGCATGTGCAAAGTGCCCCGGGACAATCCTTACGGATTGACGGATCCAAGGTCCCCTGACCAAGCTGAATCTCATATTGATACTCTGAGAACCGCTCTCATAGAGCTTCATGGTGTGAAATACTTCTACTATACTCGTGGTAGCTGCTACACACCCGCATCCTTTCTCTTTAAAGACTGGAGTGATAATACTCCGCCTCCATTTACTTGGATCCTTTGCAATGAAGAGTAAGAGGTTAAAAAGATACGTGAGAAGTCCCGCACCACGAGTACCCATCGCGTTCCTGGCCTTTTTAAAAAGATTTTCTTCACTCTAAGTTCCCTTCGGACTGTGTCGTTCCACTACCAAGTGACCCTGCTACACTTGTATCCACACTTAGACATACCGAGCACCCCCTCACCGCTTCGAGGAAACTGCCTTAATCTTGTCCCAGTAATCCTGAACAAGTTCGATTGCAATATTCACGCAATTGGGGCAAAATCTAATACTTCTTTTTCAATCATTGATTGTGGATCCTAACTGACCCGGAAAACGTTATTTTGCTATTTATAAATGGGGGCTGGTGGTAGAAAAATGAAAATTAAGAGTTAAGTATTATGTACATATTTAATCCAATAAATGATAAATTAAAAGTAAGAATATATTGATAACTAACTTTGGTGTAAGATATCAATTTTGGTGTATAGACAATTCAGGTGTATAAAATAATTAAGTTATTTTCAGGGTTAATTAGACTACTCTAGCATATTATGCATCTAAAAATGCATCTCTAGATAAGCACAGTAATAATTTACCTAAATATCTAGAAACAAAAAAGATCACCAAAATTAGGCAAAAATTCACAGTTGTTGAAATTCACCCACCTAATGGTTTACAGTTGAATAACCAGTTGTTAATTAGCTTGTTTTCCAAATAAATAAAAGTTTTGGTAGTTTTCTTTTTTTTTTCATTTAACCATTTCCACTGCTGCGTTAAGACTTTCCCCAAAATCTTTCCTCTCTCTCTCTCCTCCCTACATCCTTACAATCTGGCGATGCCAGATACGCTAATGTTTCCTCGACCGATCAGCAGCCTTACCATAAACTCTTAAAACAGGTCAATATTGAACTGCTGTCATTCCACCAACTGCAAATGTCACTTTGGAATGTCATATAAATATACAGGATTACAAAGTGACATTTGCAGTTGGTAGAATGACAGCAGTTCAATATTGACCTGTTTTAAGAGTTCATGGTATGGGCCCAGGTCTGTTTCTACCATTTTCTGGCTTCCAGGATGTAACCGAGTGAGCCTACTTGTCAGGTGGTATTCTGCAGACATGACCCCGAACCAACCCATTCCCCTCTCAGTTTGGTAGCTTTTTGTTCCACGTCTGTAGTGGCGGTTACGTAAACAGATATTGTTTGTCATTATTATTCGAATTAGGGAACCATTCTTACCGTTGTGTATCCTTCTTTTGTAACATCTGTGTTTGTTTCTTTATTTGTGCTATTTTTAAAGCTACTAGGCCGAAAAATATTACGTTTAAAATGCATATTAACAACATTGGAGCGTATAGATAAAGCATTTTACTGATCCCTGGAAAATAAAACATGATGATCAGATCTAGTTTTAAAAATGGGTATAAATTTTTATACCAAGAATAACCTGTCAGTCAGGTCTTCACCTCCCCCCTGCCGCAATGCCTCAAAACAAAGGTTTTCGACCAGTGCGTCTAAAAGTCGCGCAGCGGGCTATGGAGCGAGCTATGCTTGGAGTCTCTTTAAAGGATAGAATTCGCAACGAGGTTATCCGCCTTAGAACCAGTTTTTTTTTTGCCGTTATAGTTTATTTTAGTTACCGACATAGCTCGCAGAATAAGCAAGCTGAAGTAGCAGTAGGCTGGCCACATCTGCCGAAGGACTGATGGCCGTTGGAGCAAACGAGTCCTAGAGTGGAGACCGCGCGTAGGAAAACGGAAGGTGGGATATCCCCTAGCCAGGTGGACCGACGACCTGCGAAAGGTGTATGGGACGGACTGGATGCGGAAGGCGGAGGATCGGCAAACGTGGCGCATATTGGGAGAGGCCTAGGTCCAGCAGTGGACTGCAGTAGGCTAATTGATTGATCGAACCTGTTAGACCAAATTATATTCAAAAGCATTCGAACATCATCTAATCAAACTAAAACAAGAATTGCTAACAGAACAGTTACTTTCGTATTTCAATGTTAGTTAGTTTTTGTAACTGCCTTTTAAATAGGTGTATAATGATTTACAATATTGAATTACAGTAAAAGTTTACCTGATATGAAGCATCCATTGCGTCTTATGTTAGGCAGCAACTTATGATTTTTCAAACCGGAGAATTCTAATGCAGCCACCAGGATGGTCAAGGCACCTGGTACGCCGAATGCGTAAGCGTTATACCGTAAGAACCTAGTTCGCTCATCACTTGATACTCCACGTGTCGTCATATTGATTTTTCTGTAAAAACGAAGATGTTATCATAGAATTTTGACTAAATGGTGAAATTCGTTGAAAAGCATTTATTGTTGTATACAAATAACTTGTAGCCCGTGGGTCGCTCTCTTGTCTTATTCCCCCCGAAAATAATTCGTTATACTAACCATTTGTTAATTCCTTTTGGTTTTTAAAACAGCGACTGTCGTATGAGCTCTCAGTTACTTTGAAATTGCATTTAACTGCTTACACAGTGGATACTGTTGCTTTATATTTAAATTTTAATAGATACAAACAAATTTACATACAGATTTTTATCCTGAAATCTGTGCAATCATTATGTAGGTACTTTGAACGCTGTCCATAGGTAGGTATGTACGTGCGGTTAAATAATTAAAGTTATATTTACCTAAACTTCTGCCAAATATCATAGCACATAACATTTAGCCAAAAAAAGCCTGCGTTCATTGCGAAGTAGATAACGAACGCTGTAATAAGCATAAAAAAATATTTTACCAAAATATGACAACTATTAACCCATCGAGTATACATATATTACAATTATGTACATATTATACTAAAGCCTACCCCTTTTTTATTAGCAAAGCAACTAACCCCTGACCCCTACACCTAAGCTATTTGTTTTTGTATGCCGTGTTTGGTCACAGGGTTAGGATTCGAACTCGGGATCCCTGGAACGAACTGGAAATCGTGGGTCGGCCCCACAACACAGCTACAGGGGTTGCAAATCGGGTAGAGTCGCCGTCATCGGGCCGGCCGGCCGTAGGTCACACTCATAAAGTCAACATATCAATCAAAAATAATGAGCAGATCACGGGCTTCAAAATGTAACTATGAATGCTACCACAAAATCACTAAGAGAATGATGATGAAATAGAATAAATTATTTTAAGAAATTCATGAAATGAAAGCGTAAAGCTTTTATGCTACGAGCTCGTTCACTTATAATAGATACTCACTGAGACCGGTACATAACCCTGGACTGATATTATCCACGATAAGTAGTATCTGCATGGTAGCCATAAACAGGAAATCCACAGAAAAACTCAGTAGATAAGCAATCATTACCATACCATGAACCGAGTTTCTAAGATCTTCCAAAAAGGCGTACACGGCGACTGTAAGAATCATGAAAAAACATGAAACTAACATACCTGAAAACAAATAGACTCATGAAAAACCTTATCCTATTTGGTTCGTATTTCAAAGTTCGTTCGTAAATCGTATTTGGTTGTTATTTTAAGAAAGCACGAAAGAAATTGAAGTGGATATTCCAATGCTACCATTGTTCAATGATGGAAGGGATTTGGAGACATTAAGTTGTGCAACTCCAGCGCACACTCCCCGAAATGTAACTGATAAAATGCCTAAAGACAAGTTACTCTTTGTCTATTATCTCGGCTCTGAAGCCAACAACAAGCGCATTGTTGTCGATGAGCTTCTTGGTTCGTTTATCCATCGACTCATACGTTTCAAACTGGTATTTCACTGAGCTATCAAACAGGTGCAAGCAGTAGGTATTCCATGGACGAACGAACTTGCTGTTAATGTGAAGTCTAGAATAATTTATAAAACTTTCCATACTTACAACTAGCATTCAGTTTTAAGTGACTCGGCTCTTTAACCTCAGCAAAGCAAACAAAAGCATCTACTTTTGTGGTATTCTCGTACAAAAAGTTATCTATACAGTATTTACTCGGACCATAGAAGTAGGTCGACAGAACACTCTTTTTTTCTATCCAAATCTGTAGTCTACCATCCTGTAAATGTACCCTGTAGTTATTTTTTATTGTTTAACCCATTATGGACTAGCGATCCCATACGGTACCACTTTTTCGCGCGTTTTGTTTTGTCATCCTGAACCAACGGATGATGCGATAGATACACTTAAATTGGTGCAATCGAAGCGAGAAAGTGTGCGCTATTATTCGATGACCGGTGTTTGACAGTTATTGTCTTCATTTGAGTGTAATTGATTGCAGAAGTGGATGTGTCAATTTTTTTTCCTAAAAATGGATAAGCTTTTCAAGTAAGTACCTATATTTCTTTAGTTTTGTAGTTATGCGATCATTTTATTATGATTATATATTCTATAAGAGTGCTTCGATTGTGTGAATCAGTTACATTAGGCCAGTTCAAAAAAAATGGCGGTAATATGGTTTGCTAAAGTTGCTGGTACCATATGGTACCGCTAGTCGCTTACCGTGGCTTTCGAATTTTTCACTTTTTTGGAAGTTAGTGTCGTAAAAGGGTATAATGTAGTAGTTATATTTTTATAACATCATTATAAATACGTAACAATAAACATAATGTGAATGTTTTCCAAAGTAAATTATTTTTTGTTGTTATTTAGCTGCAATTCGATTATACACAAAACTATTTTGCTGCTATTTTAGAAGATTATAAAGAGCTTGAGTTTCACCAGATCTACATAGCAGCTTCAGAGCCCGCCGTGCGCTTAGACGAGGATTCAGAAGATGAATACACTGGTGCATTCAGCAACAATCTGAGTGGTCGGCAGCTCAGCGCGCCTTGTTGGTATTGTTAGCGAAAAGTACATGAAAAAGACCTCGTCGTGAATGTCGACCACGTAATGTATATTCACCTGAAATTCAGCCTCGAAACAAGATCTCAGATCAAAATACTTCTGGGGGCGAGGACGTGGTCGTATTAGTTCACGTGTTACTGGACGTGGAGCAGTTCTAGGGCTAAGTCATCAAGCTCCAGTTGCTCCGGTGATGAAACAGATAGATCGGTTGATGAACCTGCCCGAAAAACGCAAGACTACCAGCGCGTACCTGAGTGAAAGGAGGTCTATCAAAGGAGTTACCTGCATTTTCTGAAGGAAATGTGAAAAGTGCGCTTTAGAAAATTGCTCATCGCGAAGAAGATAGCATTGCGTGAAGTGCGATGTAGGGCTATGTGCTGCCTGTAACTATCAATTCCATACTATGTTATTGTAAAAATATAATAAATAACACATTTTTTACCGTATACTGTGTATTTTATTTTCATTCTTGCAGAATATACCTAATAGTTTACCAATAAATGCCAATGTTAAAATTAGAATGTTGCTACGGTAAGAGACTAGCGATCCCATATGGTACCAGCATATTCCGTGTGAACTAAACCTTAGATCAAATTTTAAATGCTTGTATCATGTTAATTAGGCCCTAATCAAAAACATACTAAGAGGAAAAAAAAATCGGGGACCTCAAAAAAACTCAGTCCATAATGGGTTAAGTTGTTGAAATGCTGGAAGGTTCTCTACCCGGAACAGAAGACAGAGTCAAATATTGCAGTGTATTTCCACGTTGTTAACCTAGCCTTGTTCTTAGGATAAAACCCTCCCTACAGCATGCGTTAGCACGGAAGCAGGTTGAGGTCGACCTCACAGAACATACACAGATCAAATTACACACAACACTTCAAAAGGGCATGTCACCGCACTCGAAACTAATGGGCTTGTATGAAATGTTTGATGACAGTAGAGGAAGCTCGTGAAATGTATAAGGACAGAAGCAGGTGTCTTGGCGCAGTGTCGTATCGGCCCACCTCAGAGGGAAAAATGTATATGTGTGTAGATATGTATTCTCATAGCTACATAAAAAGCAGCAATAAGACATTTAAGGCTCTTAAACAAGTAACAAATTTAGTAATCATGATATTTAAACTTCAATTTCAATAGGAAATTTATCTCAATATCCTAGGTATGGATGTTCGCTGCAAACTGAACAACAAAAACTACATTGAGAGTATCATCAAAACAGCCTCGCGTAAACTCGGTGTCCTGAACAGAGTGAGACGTTTTTTTCTCGCCGGAGCAGCGGTGCCTTCTATACAAGACACAAATTCGCTCCTGCGTGGAATACTGTTCTCATCTCTGGGATGGCTCCGCAAAGTACTTACTAGATGCTCTCGACAGGTTGCAGCAGCGTGCGGTCCGCATTATTGGGAATCCTGAGGTCACCAACACCCTCGAGCCCTTGCAGTTGCGTAGAGATGTGGCATCTTTGGCGGTATTTTACCGTCTCTACCATGGTGAATGTTCTGATGAGCTCTTCCAACTAATCCCACCCTCTCCTTTCCTATATAGGACAACACGTGCAGGACTTAGATGCCACCCGCATACGGTGCAGAATATTCCATCAAGAACCAAGCGGTTCGGCGACTCCTTCTTCTGCCGCACTATTAAGTCTTGGAATTCCTTACCAGTTCACGTGTTTCCCTCCTCCTACAGTCCCGGGTCCTTTAAGCGGGGCGTGAAAAAGCATCTGATGAGGCCGTCAAGCTGAGTGCCACCATTGTAACATAATGGTACACGTCTGTAATGGTGACCCTCTTTTCAGAGACTTTGCTTTCAGCTTACCATCAGGCGAGGCGAAGTCAAATTGACGTGTCCTATATATAAAAAAAAAAGGAAAATAAATTCGTAAAACTTTTACCGGTTAATTTTCCTATTGACATATTATTGAGTTTTTATTGAGGTAATAATAACAAAATCGTAGAGGTCAGAAGACTATTATTATGTTTTTACTCAATATCCGTGGTCAGACTGGTTTTAGTTCGATTAATCAGTCAGGTTGGCTATTTACTTGATTATCTTGATTTAACTATTGACACATTTTGTTAAATAACAATAATATTAGGTTGATTTATCAATATTTTGTTATATTGATCGCCGAAGGGTCTGTAGATATACAACCCATGTCCGCAATTCTTGATTCCTGATAACTGCAGTAATAACATACCAATTACCTAGTAATATTGCACGTGTACATTCAAATAATCATTCAAGACTCAGCTTTTTATATAAAAACCTCATTCAGTTACGAATGTACGTACTTATATGTTACAGTCAAAACTCTTAATCGGTCAAAGTATTTTTAACTTGAAAAAGAACTGGTAGAAGTAGTTTATCTCAAACAGGGTGGTTGAAATCACTATTGTTATTTACTCTTATTAACTCCGTTGGGTAAAACTACTTTTAGTTTAATACTATTCCGGCCGTTCTCAATAAAATACCTACAGATAAAGGTAAAGGTAGAGTAGAGATAGTTCCTTTGTCAAATACTATTGTTATTTTGCTACTATTAATTGCGTTACCATAAAGATTGATGACGTTTTTATCCTTTGTAATGTCAAAACTGGCAGTAGATAGGTTATTGGGAACGACCGTTCACAGACAAATGTACTGTCGAGACGTCAAATATCGTCATCTTCCTAGCTATTTCCCAGTTGCATCTAAAGTTCGCACTTTGGAACTCCAGATCCGCTTTTTGATTGTTGGTTGATTGATATTTCAGCTTTTTCCGGGAATTACTGCAGATGACCCCGACCCCGAGCAGAAATCCTGAACTAGAAAGAGAGGCTAAAGAGTAAAGAGGATTAGAGGGTTAAAGCTCCGTTGTTTAGCAGATGAGGTTGGCTTCGGCCTCAAAGATGTTGGTAGAGCCCGTGTCAGAGCAGTGAAAAGTACTATTATCAATATTTTATAGCTAAAAGAATTTTTGACTGGTTAAGAGTTTTAAGCGCAACATAAACACTGATTGGTATTTCTTTTTCTTTGTAAATGATTAGGGTATTTGTAAGATTTGATATGATAATCTAACCAATAGATCTGAGTAATACAAAAAATGAACACACATTGTCCAGCGTGATATTTTATGTACCTATGCATAATTTTTATTTCATATTAGGTAGGTAATTTGTATGTCTCATGGATAGGTGCGAAGTTACTGTGGGATTGAGTGATTGACAAACAATGAATTACCTAGATATTTCATGACATTAAACTAAAACTAAACTAAATTCTTACCGGTGTCAAATGATAATCACTGGTTGAATCACTAACTTTGATTATGTTTTCACCGGCTGAGCAATTAAATTTTTTAGACTTTAAAAGCAATAATTTCTTGGTTGAGTTAAATCTTTGCCTCGTTTCTGATTCTTCCCAAACCGGCGGATGAAACTGCTCTTTTAACACAACACACTGGTTAACTTTCACATCATCATCATACCCATAATTCATATGACAGCACTTCTGGATACATGTTTCTTTTAAACAGACGCAACCTCTTTCAGTTTCAGTTACATTATCCACATAATATTCACCTTCTTTATATTCTATGCCGTTATGAAATCGATCTTTTAGTTCTACGTTGTCTGCTGTTTCGTCACAAGTTTGTGATAGTATTCTGGATACTGTCATTAATATGACAACTAATACGGCTCGCATTTTTAATAACAATATTGAACCTTTAGTATACGTCCGTATCAGAAAGAAGATGATTGAGAACTAAGTTCAAAAATATAGATATATTTAGTTGAGTTTAAATGAATATGCTAACAAATAAGACATTAAAATGTACATATATTTTTGGAACATTATTCAACTACTTCAAAAGAGCACGTACTAAATTGAGTTAACCAATATAGATATTAATTTTTTAAATAAGACACATATTGACGTGCCTTCACCCCTATAGGTCACCATTATAGATATCGGCAATGATATAATTTTGGTCTTCAATTTAATGCGCAAGATAGATGAATTTTTTACACTACACTAAAAGATCTTGTTAAAAAATGCCAAACCTTATGGCTCGTCAAAGAAAAGAGACGTCGAACCGGTTATAACTCTATATTGAATTCTTTCCACTGTATTTTGATGACACTTTAACACACGATGAGCACTTATTAAAATCAGATACTTGGTAGACGTCAAAGGACGTATAAAATTAATTCGAGCTCAAACAAATTTTTATCTTCTAATGACGAGTTACAACACAAGTTACAATGAACCAAAAGACCAATAAATATGTATTTATTGACCTTTTGGTTCATTAAAACTTATCAAGACCTCTTTCATTGATGCTTAATCTGCCCCTACACTGGAAGAGGACCGGATCGAGAGATATGGCCCTGGGTCGGCCGGGGTGCGATGGATATGGCTACGACGACAATCTCACCTCCGGCAACCGACGGCCTACAGACTGCGCGCGTTTTAGTCGGTTCGAATCCGACATAACCTCCTCCTCCAGATCCAGCGGGGGAGGTATACGTGGGGATTTTCCACACGATAAAAAAAGGGAGTAGGTACCTGTACACAATTTTATACAACATAGCAACATTACCCAATTACGAGTAGGAAAAGAAATCAGAACATAAGAAAGGTTTTTCAATAGTGAATTATAATTCAATACTTAAAGTAGGTAATTAATGATATGTACATCATAAAATCTTATTTATTATACAATTAAATCGACGGTGGAAAGGCAGAACACTTCAAGCGACACTTTGGTCGAAAATGACTTAAATACATAACTGGAATCCACATTAAATTCTGCGTCGATTGGTCTTAGTTTCATAACGATCTGAACACTTTGATGTCGCTTAATGTATTGCAATTTGGTATGGCATTTTTTTTTTGCTATGATTGAACCGACTCAAAATTTTATCTATTTTGATGTTATTTTCCTTGATTTAATATACAAAATGTATGTTTGGCATTTAGGTTATTTAAGCTTTCTTAGTTCAACTTATAACAAGTACTTAATTTGTTTTTGCGTACCCTATAATGCCCCTACATGACCACTTAATGCGTTTTTCTATGGTTGCCTAGTCTGTCGATTTGTCGTATAAATTGTTTTCCCGTTAAACATTATATTCACAGTATGGATATAATGTGTTTTGCTAATATCTCGATACAATTGTCATGAGATTTAATTGGTTTTGGCAGTCATCTAATAATACACAAGTGTCGCTTAATTTACCTATGTTAAAAAGAACACGAATATTTTAAAATTAACCGACAGTACTTTTTTCAAATAAAATGTCGCTTAATTTATAATTTGAACCATTTCGAATGTATAAATAGAAGAGACAAACAAATGGCGCTTCATTCATTGACGACACGCGCTTTCATGAATAGACCGAGCGTAAGATATTTTCTTATTATTTTGTTAAACCTAGTTTTAAATTGTTGGGTAACTGGGTAATTAATTAGTATGATTAATACGAGTATGATAACTGTGTAGCTAATAATAAATTTGATGCTTATTCATTTTGTTTAAATTGTATGTTACAGTTTTAAAATGGATCGTAAAACTTACTTTAAACGAAAAATATTCGAAATGACTGAATCACAGTCAGTTATGAAAAAATCATGCCGACGTAAAATAACATTCGAAAATGAATTAATCAATCAATTAGCCTACTCTGCAGTAGGCTACTGCTGCAGTACTCCACTGCTGGACATAGGCCTCTCCCAATACACGCCACGTTTGCCAATCCTCCGCCTTCCGCATCCAGTCCGTCCCAGCCACCTTTCGCAGGTCATCAGTCCACCTAGCTAGGGGGTGTCCCACCTTCCGTTTACCTTCGTGCGGTCTCCACTCTAGGACTCATTTGCTCCAACGGCCATCAGTCCTTCGGCAGATGTGGCCAGCCCACCGTCGATGTTGATGCCCAGTCCAATCCAGAGTCTTGAAGACGTCCTCCAATGCGTTGGTGAATAGTTTGGGAGATATAACATCTCTCTGTCTCACTCCACGTTGGAGGCTAATGGGTTTCGTCTTCTGGTCTTGGAGCTGGACGGACATTGTGGCAGTATCATACAGGCATCTCAGCGCCTCGATGTATCGCCAATCAACACGGCACCGCTGCAGGGTATCCAGCACAGCCCAGGTTTCGATAGAGTCGAAGGCTTTTTCGTAGTCCACAAACGCCATACACAGCGGCTGGTTGTACTCCTGCGTCTTTTCTATAATCTGCCGAACAGTATGGATGTGGTCCACGGTACTATAGCCTTTTCAAAACCCGGTTTGCTCAGGTAGCTGGAACTCGTCGAGCTTACCCGCGAGGCGATTTGTGACAACTCTCGAGAACAACTTGTAGACATGACTCAGGAGTGAGATGGGCCTTTTTTGAAAACAGTACCACCGCACTCCCACTCCATGCCCTAGGTGTTAGCCCTTGCTGGATGACGGAATTAAAGAGGCTTGCTAGCTCTTTCAGAATTGGAGCGCTACCTGCTTTCAGCAGCTCAGTAGTAATTCCGTCATCACCAGGACACCTATTGTTCTTCAGTTGCCTGAGAGCCGCCTCTACCTCGCACTGTTCAACATCTGGCAAATCCTCGGTGTAATGGCGCGTGAGGGGCTCTGTGGTCCTCATCGCTGTGTTCCGTCGGTTTACTCGTCCATGATGCATATAGCTGTCCATAGAAGTTCTCGATCTCTTCGAGTATCTCGAACTTCGAGGTAATCGTTTTGCCATCCCCAGTTTTAAGTTTCGTCAGATGGGGCCTCCCCAACTGCTGAGCGAACACTTTCGACCCTCTATTACGCTCAATTGCCTCCTGAATGGTGCGAGTGTTGGAGCGAAGATGAAATGACTGACATATCCCAGGAGCCGAAAAAGCAATATGACGTACTTGGAAAACACTATTGGTCGGGGGTTGAAGTTAATAGGTCCGTGCATTGTATAATAACGCATTATTGGACATGCAATGATTGTATTGATAAATAATCAGTAGTAGTGCATTTTAGTTTCTAAAAATGAGGAACTCCTTAGTGCCTGTGCCTATCTAAAATAGAGTAGATGACTGATAATATATTATGATATCGCACCTCTCGTCATAGGCGGGGAGTTCATCCTCACACATTGCGACCGGAAACGGTGCACACTGTGCGGTATGAAAGGAACTTCATCCCTCGCACACTCAAGCTGTGGAATGAACTCCCCGCGATGGTTTTCCCAAGCGACTTCAATATGGGGTTCTTCAAGAAGGGCATTAGAAGGTTTCTTCAGGATCGGCAGCACGAGTGTGACGCCCCTGGTGTTGCATACGTCCATATGCCACGGTAACCACTTTCCATCAGGTGGGCCGTGTGCTTGTCTGCCACCTAAGTGGCATAAAAAAAAAAAAAAAAACTAGAGTTAAGTTATAGAAGAGATAATAGTGTTAAGTTTAAAAAAATATGTTCTGTTGATATCCTAAAACAAAAAATTACCATGAATGTTCCTGGTTAGTTAGTAAGCGAAACATAAGTTTTCTTAATAAAAAGAGTGAATTCTGAAATTTGTTTATTTTCACTGCCTTAATAAAAAAATATTAGGAGCTTAAATTATTTCATTGGTTTTACATTCTAATTTCTCAAGCACTTAAATGGTTTACCCTAAGTTAACCATACAGACATTGCGACACTTAATTTGTTTTGCCCATACAATATTAATATAAATTAATGTTGTTAAATTCTATTGCTTGTATTTTATAAACCAAAATAGTGGCGGTTAAAGTATTTTCCCGTGATCATTTATCGCAGCTCGGATTGCGTTAATGTGTTTTGCCGTAAACTATTATATCGGCAAAAAACATTAAGCGCCACCTATTTTTATAAATCTTTTAGGCTTTGTTTCATTAGTAGATTGAAATTATGGACTTTAAAAAAATAAAACAACTGCTATTTTTGATATTCTTTTAGAAGTAATATTTTTTTTTTATGATCATTTTACCTCAAATTACAAAGTTTTTTGGGTCTGCTGTAAAGTTTGAAAAATGGCGCTTACTTTAATTTGCTTTTCCACCGTCGAAATATTAATATAATATAAAAAAGAAAGACAAGATGATGGCTCCGTGTGGTTTTAGCGGTTCAACGTCAAAAGAACTGCATAACTACTTCCTCAGCAAGCTGGTACCTGGAGGTTTAAACAAGGAATTAATTAAAATCGAACATCATCTACCTGCTCTTGTCCCAAAAATTTGGGGTCCATACATTCCTGTCAGATGTCATTTCCTCAGTCAGTCTCTTCTTTGCGATATAGTACTCTTTCACTCATTCCATACATTTTTTTCTTGGCCCTGCCTCTACTCCAAAAGCTCTCTTAATTTACACTTTTAACTTTTCTACAATATTACTTTCATCTTATCTCATAATACGCACAGTTGCTCGCTTTTCAATTTTTAATTGACTTATGACACTTTCAAACTTAATCTAATTATCACCCACACACACATTCTCATAAATCACACACATACCTACTTTTGTAACTATGTAAATCAATGTACATACCAGTCACCACACATCCATCTTAACATTTGCATCTCCGCTATATGCAGTTTTCTTTCATCTGTTGCTTTTGATGCCACACACATGACGATCCATACAATACAAATCAAAAATGAATAATATTTAAAAAAAGTTGTTTTAAATAATAGTATCGAAGTATATTATTATTTAAAACAACTTTTGAAGAAAAGACACGTATCTCGGACCTATATCGCGAGACAAACGAGGCCCTGGCGCGCGCGGCCTGTTTTGTAATAATCTATGCTTGATGAATTTGAGCTCATCCAACGTAGTAGCATCCCGTGCTATGCTCAAAAACACCCAAGAGACGTGTACTGCGCGTATAGAGCACATTTTGAGCACATTTTAGGTCCAAGATATATGTGGCGGTAGAGCATTCGAGTGCTACGTCGGAGGTCCTGGGTTCGATTCCATAGTATTTTCTACCTTAAGCCTTGTATCCTTCTTATACTTACTTTGTCTTTTATTTGTCCTTTTCTGACGTGTCTTGATTTACAGTATTACATTCTAATTGTACTTCTTCCCGAGATTGTGAAGCCATTGACGTTAAAGTTGTACTATGCTGATTTTCTTCGCCACCCCTAATTTCCTTGTACCTTGAATAACAAGTTTTGTAGTGTGCAAAATGCAAAATGACAAATTAATAATATTGAGTCCAAAAATATCGATAAATACAGGCAAAGTTAATAAAATCATATTGAAAACAAACGCACCTTTTCTTTATATCTATAAATATTTTCTTTTTGCAGACGAAAATGACGAAGATTATAAATCCAATTAAAACATTATACACGTCCGTTATACTCCAGAGGTATATAATGTCTGGAAACATCTCGCTTATTGCTTCCAGAACCCAGTTGACACCTGTTATGATGAATAACTTTAAATACAGCGTGAACCTGCAACATAAGAAGACGAACTTAACGATGTAGAAATAGAAAGCGCAAAAATGAATGAAAAATAAGTTTATGAAATAATACCTTCCTATGTCAATCAGGTCTAAAACGACTGTTTTATAATATCATGATTTAATTAAACCTCTTGTAGATTATAAAGACCATCCAGAAAGTATTATGATCTCCCAAAGTTCCCAAACCTTCAGCGAAAGACATGAAAAAAGGTTTTGTTTTTATTTAAACCATAATGGTTTTTTTTTATTTTGTTCATTATTAGTTGAAGTTTAGTTTAGTGAAAGACTCGCCGTCTCTCTCAATCCCTTGTACTCTCTGTCTTTCAGCATTCTTTTTTTGCAAAAGCAGGCAAATGAATGGATGGCAATGAACCCAACAAATGTTCAGATTTTATCCAAAAGTTGAACACTTATCTGTCATTATCTTAAATGGTGAAATTAAACTATCCATACCGTTGAGTGTCCTTCTTCTGAAGTCGTTGTGTTTGTTTTTTTATGTGTGCTATTCTTATAGCAACGAGTATAAACAACACTAAGTTTATAATACATATCAGTATCATTGGTGAATATAAATATATCCATTTACTGATTCCTGAAAAGTATGCAATTCATCAAGAGACATTATATTGTTGTTAGGGTTCAAGTAATATATATAAGGTTCAAATCGATCAAGTATTCGCGAGTCAAAATGCTGACTTTACGTGTAGGTAGCAACATAAATTGGAAAATGTGTGCAAGGACTTAATTTCGACGGAAATTAATGCTTGCAAAACAATACTGCATTGACCTTTCCTTAAAGACGACTAAGGGGTGGGGACTAAACTTTAAGTCATTAACTAATTACTTTACTTCAGACTCCAGACCACCACAATAATAAAAGAAAAAAAAAGAAACTGTGACGAACTATTTTCCACCTCAACATATATAATATATATTTCTTAAGGTCTTACATAATTATTAAAATAATCGATTTACAAAGAGAAAAGAGAATTTGACTTCAGGCGGGAACACTTTGAACAATCAGCAAATAAATGCTTCAAAATTAAATTAATAAAATAAATTAAAAAAATAAAACCAAATTAGTTTATTTCCTTTCAAGTCATAATATTAATTAATACGTGTCCAATGACCCCACACTAGGCAAGAGTAGGTACCTGACACGACAATAACATAATTTAAATAGCTTACCATCTATAAAACAGCTTTGCACTCTAATATTCGGCATGTATTTATTGTGCTTTTCGAGATCAGCTGAGAATTCTAGTGCAGCTACCAATATGGTAAAAATAAATGGAATACCAAATGCATATACGCTGTACCACACAAACCGGTTACGTCCCTTAGCCAAAACACCATGAGATGCTACATGGACAATTCTGGGGACATTAAATAAAGTTAGTCTAAATTTTTTAGTACTTTCTACTTAAAGAGATCATACTATAATGGATAAACAAGGACAATAGTGCAGTTGAAGAGTCACCAATCTCATAAGTCAATAGAATAGAAGTATCGCTACATAAGTGGAATCAAATGATGGCATTTACCTGAATTTCCACCAAAGATCGTAGCACATCACATTCATCCAAAAAAATGCAGCCAGCGCTGAGTAGTAAATAATAAAAGCTTGAACAAAAAACAACCAATTTAATCAATGAAATAAAATTTATTACTAGCCATATTGTGGTATTCATGATATTCCATAGCGAAAACTTCGTAAATTTCTTACTAGCTTTTGCCCGCGGCTCCGCCCGCGTGGATGTCGATTATTATCGCGACCAAACATAGCCTATGTCCTTCCTCACGGTCTAATCTACCCCTTTTAGGTGTGAAAGCGTAACAGACAGACAGACAGACAGAGTTACTTTCACATTTATAATATTATAGTATAGTATGGATCTAACTACTTACTCATGCTAGTGCACATAAATTGACTGATGTTTTTCACGTAGAGCTGTAACTGCATTGTAGCCATGAACAAGAAAGTTACAAAAAAACTCAACAAATATGTAATCATGATCAATCCGTGAGTGGTGGATCTAAGGTCTGGTAGAAACACATAAACAGATATAGTTAGAACGATGAAGAAACAGGATACTAGCATGCCTGAAAATAGAATAAAAAACGTTAATTAGGTACGAAGTTAACAAAAAAATTGTCAAAAGACTACGCAGATATATTTTGTATACTTACAACTTGCAGTCTTCACATAAGAGTTCTCTTTTTCAATCTCAACGTAGCACATGAGGGCATTTATTTTTATCGTGGTATTATCCGGACTCAAAAAGTTATCTATGCAATATTTGTCCGGCCCAATGAATTGGTATTGAGGAAGTGAATTTTCCATGAAAACGTATAGCTGTCCATCCTGTGGAAAGTAAAATATATTTGTAAAAAGTGCAAAGTAGAACTTTTATCGAGGTGTGGGAGAAAGATACTACTGGGGAAACATCTTCATTCATAAAATGATCAGAAAAGTAGATTTAGGACTTAATTCTCCTTCATAGCAACTCTTGTAACAATTAAAAAAATGTAAATGTAAGGCTGATCAGTCTATTACAAGTCAGAGGTAGGGTTCGTTTATATTTAGTTTTGATGTATGATGTTCGTTTACATGTGTTTTTCTTTTAATTATATTTTTTTCTATAATATTGGTACATTGTTAAAGCCAAGGCAACTGACAAAAATTTATTGAATTTACTAAATCATATTCCGATAAAAATGAATATTTGAAATAATTCTGCTGCCGAACCGAAACTAGTTTGATAGCAGGCGATATCTTTTTTGTACGTGCGTAATGAATGATAAATCCCCCATGACCGGCGTGGGTGGTGCAGTTATGTCGAACTCGAACCAACTAAAACAGCACACCGTCTCGAGTCTCATCCACTGGGGAGTAAAGTGGCACAATAAGACATTTCCTTCGTACCCCGGCAGCAGGTGGTACTGTTACTGTATACCTACTACCTACTGACTGAGCACCTATCTAACGATTTAGATGATCGTATGGGTATATTATATGTTTTTTTTGTAGTACCTAGGTATATTCTAAGACAAAGATTATTAATTGGCCATAATGACGTGAGGAGGCTCAGTAAAATATATAGATACCTATTATGATTCGATTCTTGTTTTTGCACGTCTAATTCATTCACGGTTGATGAGTTGGTGTCATTGAGGTTTCATTCGTGATAGATTATCACATATATAAAACACTAGACTGACTGTGCGAAATAAAAAAATGGTAAGTTTGGATCACGAACAACCGAAAAACCAGGCTCTGTTTTTTGTAGCTGTCATACAGACAATAACATTACAAAAAACGCTCTATGAATTACTAGTTAGTTACTTAGTTGCCCAAATACATTTATTCATTTGTTTATGTTTATATATTTTTTCTTAGACTCGCTGCTCCAAATTCATCACCCAAGAACTGTGATTCAATTTTTTAATATAATCAGCTCTTCCATTAGTAGCAACATACGTAGAATACAGGTTATTAGATTTCCTAGATTGTACCTTCGAACTTTTACATTTCAGCCCACCCAAACAGTTAAGGACGCTTTCGGATTTGTTTCCGCACAGCTTTGCTCGACTAGTGAAGTCATGAGGACCTTATGGCCCCATTTGTACGGTGGAGCCAAAGGTCTTGGTCAATGGTGTAATTTTTTAAACTCGTGTCCCCAACGGACATAAAACTCCTTAGATTATTAGATAAACTATCCTGCCTTGACGCACACTGACGGATTAAACTTATTTCAATGATCGACACACTTAAGATTATCATCTACCAATTGCGTAAAGAATGGACAACATTTTCTGGTGCATGTTTCCACCACGCAAACACAACCTCTCTCTTCTCAGGTTTTGTTCTATGTATGAAAAATTGGCAACCTTAATATGTGATATTATTATACGAGTAGGTTCGGTTCGTTAAAATTACACTGTCTTCATAATTACAAACTGGACACTGTTCTAGTCACACTAGTAGGTATAATAATCATAGTACGAGTAAATCGCATTTTTATTTTGTTGATCAATGCGTCTGTAATAAGTAATAAGAAGTCGAGCAAGAACTGCTAAGCTAACTTGTCTGATATAATTTTGCACATTAATGCATATTTTTCTTAATTATGCCTAATAAATTATTTATGCGAGATGGAGCTGTGGTGCCTTTTGATCTTAACACAAGCTAGTTAAGCCATGCTTACTTTGGGTCTAGATAGCGTTGTGTAGGATGTCCTACAATATGTATTTATTTATTCAACAGATAAAAACAAAAAACCACAATAGAGTTAATTAGTGCCAGTAAACCATTGCAGTCAATAAATGAAGTTAATAACTTTAGCAAAATATTGGTAGATGGCACAGAAAATGAACACAGCTGCCAGAGATCACAAATGCGTGGTACAGCATCATACGGTGATTCTTCCCGAAATCATGAATCTGAAGGTGGACCGAGCTCCGAGGTCATCTTGGCCACGGATGCAATCAGGAAAATACGTCTACATGAAGATGATTTTTTCCGATATCATATAGCTAAGTGATATAGCTTAACAGCTTAAGAAATGGCCTGGTTTTTTAATGAACTAAATTTAAAGGAAGCGAAAACCAGATTAAGCCCCAATTCAAGGATTCACTAGCTACTAAGCCGTTAAAGAGGTAAATCCCGTATCCACATACTGGATCAATCTTCTAAATAGCAGCTCAATAGTAAAGACTTCTTTATAAGACAAATTGATTAGAAACTGTACCATAAAGACGTAGCTTTACAACAAAATAAAAAAATAAAACATTGAGATTTAACTCCTTTTTGAAAGAACTACTTAAGTACAACAAATCGTTTAAAATAAAACCAAAAAGTGTGAAATTTTAGTTACTGAATAAGTCGTCTATTTTTAGTTTTACACGAATAATGGTGATAAAACATCTTTTTTTCTTTTTTCTTTTTAATTCTAAACAAATTTTAAGTTACCATTTTTAGTGTAAAATTAAAAATAGACGAATTATTCAGTAACTGAAATTTCACCCTTAAATTCAAAATGGTGAAGAATGCAATGAACCGAATACCACGCAAATCGAAATGTAGACTGCCAGTGACCTGCTTTAACGAAATTCCAAAGAAAATAACTACTAGGAGTTTTTCCCTTGTCAAAAAATCGAAAACAATTTCCCCACCTTATTGGGGTATACATCGAAAAATATTGATCCTAGGAGAAAATTATGAATATTAAACGGTAGTAAATTTAATTCTTAACAACTTTGTAGTAAATATTTTTCGTGTAAAAATAAAACTAAATGACTTATTCGGCACACAAAAATTTACCCTTACTTTCAAGATGGCCGATAACGCAATGACCGAATACCACGCAAAACCAAATGTAGACTGCTAGTTACCTCCCTTAATGAATTCCTAAAGAAAATTGCTACTAGGCATTTTTCTTAAGTCAAAAAAAGTCAAACAAAGATTTACCACTTTTTGGGGTATAAATAAAAAAATATCGATCCTAGGAAAAAATAATTTTTCCTGTAAAATTAAAAATAAACGACTTATTTAGTAAACAAAAATGTACCCTTAAATTCAAGATGGCGGAGAACGCAACGAATTCGGTTCGTCCACGCAAATCGAAATTTAGACTGCTAGTAACCTCCCTCTATGAATTCCGAAAGAAAATTGCTACTAGGAAATTATTCCTGTGTCAAATCCTAATTTTCTCGTACTAATTGCATTACGAGAGTAAATTTTCAAAGCTTTAATGTCAAGGTAGAACATAAATATGACTTTGACGCAAACAAAATCGGACGTGTTTTAACTTCATACAGATAATGAAAATTTCACACCAGAAAGAAAGCTCAATAACGCGACCGGGAGTCAAACCCGGAACATACCATAGGTGATTATTTTATATTGCCTCATAACTTCCGACTTCTTCAGTCACATCAGAAGCTTTCGCCTCGGAGTCTGGAATCCCATGTTTCTAGTCTAACTGCGGGTATGGCTAATATGCGATATTTTTCGTGAAGCGACTGCCATCTGACCTACACAACCCATTGACGATATCGAAGTATTGCAGTTAGACCAGTTGTTTAACTTTTAAGGGTTTTAACTGTCCAAGCTCCAACTACCCGTCTCATAATAACTTTTAACTAAATAGGTAGACCGGTACATACTATTAGATTCAACAAAATTTAACCGAATTAAAGATTTTCCACTTTACAGGAAGAATTTTACTCTCACCGTTGTCAGATGGTAAACATCCGTAAATTGACTGACTTTAATCTTAGCCTCCTTTTTTGCCTTTGAACATTTCAACCGAGACCATATAAAATGAAACTCCTTAACGGCATTAAATCCTGGCTTCTCGTTAGATCCGTCCCAAACCGGCGGATCAAACTTTTGCGGATGGTCGACACATTTCAACTTCGCATTATACAATTGCCCAAAAGATGGACAACATTTCCTGGCACATATTTCCTTCATACACACACAGCCTCTCTCTTCTCCTGTTTTATTATCCATAAAATATTCACCGTCATTATATTGTATATTATTATAAGACCGGTTCGTTAATACTACGCTGTTTTCATAATCACAAACTTGAGACACTGTTCTGGTCACAATCACTAGTATAACGGGTATTTTATATCGCATTTTTTGCTTTGTTCATAAACACGTCTGTACTGATAGCAAATCGTGTGAGAACTGCGCGTTCAATCTGGTGTGTTAGATAGATACCAATTTGTGCTTTTTGCCTAAATACTAAGGCGAGGTATACCTATAAGCTATTTAATCAAATTAAATATAATTTACTTGTTGTTGCCCGCGAGTTCGTGCACGTTAAATTCGGAATGGATCAAAGCATGTTTACTTCTGCAGTCTCAGTCCTATTATTTACTAAGAAGGAAAGGCCTTTTCGAGGAACTGACTGATGAACAGCTAAGCTACCGAAGCTAAAACTACGAAATTCGGATAGTTTTAGGTATATTCTTTCTATGGCCTAGGCCAGCGCTAAAAAAAGGATTTATAGAAACTCAACTCTTGTCATAACAATTTCCCAGTTGCATCAAAACTTCTCGGGTCGGCCGGCCGGTGTAGGAACCAGTGGGTACGGAACTCTTCTTTTAGGTATTTATACCACTTAGGGGTGGTAGACAAGCGCACAACCCACCTAATGGAAGGCGGTTAGTTACCTACTAATAGTTTATAGATGTGTACAACGTTAAGGGCGTCGTACTCGTGCTACCGACTCTACGAACCTTCTAATGCCTTTCTTGAAGAACCCATATTGTAGTCGCTTGAAAAAAACCACAGTAAGGATTTGATTCCTCGGCATGAGTGTGCGCGGGATGAAGTTTCTTTCTTACCGCAGTGGGGTCGGGACCCGTGCTTCACCTAGGTACTCCACGTGGGTGAAGCACGGGGACTTGCTAGGTCCCGTGCTCCAACTGATGACGTAATTGTACAGTTAACCAGTATGTTTTCCCTATATGATTCAAAAGATCTAAAACAATTCTGTAAGAGGAGTGTGTGTTTCCGGTCGCAATGTGTGCAGAAGATGAATTCCTTGCCTGCGGCGACAAAATGAAGTTTCTTTCTTACCGCAATAGGTACGGTATGTATTTCCGGTCGCAATGTGTGAAGATGAATTCCTTGCCTGTGGTGACAGAATGTAGCTGCTGTGAGCATCATGCGCATGTCGAACAATTCGTCTGAACATAAATCATTGTACAGGCAGTAAAACACACACCGTGAGGTAAAGTAGGTACCTACCGCCTGACTCTGAAGCTCGGGAAGCTCCTCTTCTTTTTATGATTAGCCCGTGGTCGAGCCTTAAAGAATATTTCTAAATGGTTCTGAGATTCAAGATTCTAGTGGTGCTCGTTAAAAACCAAGTGATCTTTTATCTTTCCTTTCCAAATCAGGATACATTGTTTAACGGAAGCAATGACGTCTTTTGTAACTAAATAAACCGACTTAGTAGGTAGGTACCTACAATTATAAAGTGACTGACATTATGATAGTGATCTATCAACGCACAGCCCAAACCACTGGACGGATTGGGCTGAAATTTGGCATGCAGGTCATGCAGGTAGATGTTATGACGTCCACTAGGCATCCACTAAGGAAGGATTTTGATTAATTCTACCCCCAAGGGGATAAAATAGGGGATAAAAGTTTGTATGCAACTTTGTCAATTTTAAACCGATCGGGCTGAGACTTTGCATGCATAAAGCTACTATGACGTAGGCAATGTAGGCATCCCCTAAGAAAGGATTTTAATCAATTCTACCCCCAAGGGAATAAAATAGCGGATGAAAGTTTGTATGAAACTTTGTCAATTTTAAACTGATCGGGCTGAGACTTTGCATGCATAAAGCTACTATGACGTAGGCATCCCATAAGAAAGGATTTTGATTAATTCTACCCCCAAGGGGATAAAATAGGGTATGATAAATATTCCGAACATAACGCGGACGAAGTCGCGGGCAACAGCTAGTTTAGTACGTATAGTAACTAAATATTTTTAACGCTATACGATAACGAATGAAATGAATTTGGTCTTCATGCGAAAACAAAGTTATACCTATACAAAATTTAGATAAATACAACAAATACATCTACTAAAGCTCACTTCGTGCACGCACTCTCCTACTACCCAATAATATAAGTGTTCTTTGATATTTATTATCTGTGCTCGCTCGAGTTTATCATGATTGATTTTTGTCGCAAATTTTACTGAGTTTCCCAGCTGTTCCGCTGCATCAGCTGCATTGCGCCTGTCTGAACTGAATGCACCCCTCCTAGAATCCGGGCCTAGATTTTATATCAAAATATCAATCAATATCAGTCAACATGTCCACCACTGTAGACGAAAGGTGCGAAATATTTGCATAATTCATTTTCTGTGTTAGATTTTGAACATTAAAAACCGTGTTTTATTATTTTGCAGACTTACAGATGAGATAGAAGCTTTAGAAGCTATTTTAATGGAAGATGTAGTGATCAAACGTGTTAATGACGTTCCGGATATTATTGAGACAGTCATACATCCTTCGACTGGCGACGATACCGATCAACAATTTGTCTGCGTGACTCTGGAAGTGAAACTAACCCCTACGTACCCTGAGCGCAGTCCCATAGTGACCCTCAGGAATCCAAGGGGTCTTGACGATGAGCTTATAGCTACTATTAATTCACAAATCAAAGATAAATTAAGTGGTTGCCTTGGCCATCCTGTAGTGTTCGAGCTGATTGAGGTAAGATATTGCATCAATAATAATAAAAAATCATTACAATATTAAAATGTAATTATTAATGCTAAGTAAATAAATGTGAGATGAGTAGAACAATGATTAAACTTTAAGTTTTCATATCCTAAAATACATTCAATGGGTACATACGAGTACAAGAGTACTACCTAATATTACAAAAGTTAAACATAATTACCATCAAATATATCTTATGATATGATATGTTGGGTCCCTGTTCGTAAAGTGTATTACTTTTTGCAGCTCATCAGGGACAACTTAACCGAAAGTAACTTGCCCAGTGGCCGATGTGTGATTTGTTTGTATGGTTTCACCGAGGGTGATGTGTTTATAAAAACACAGTGTTACCATCATTTCCACAGCCATTGCCTTGCTAATCATCTCATCGCAGGTCGAAAGTATTATGAGGAAGAGCTGGAGAAAATACCATTGTGGCAGCAAGTGACCGCACCCCCGTATCAGGTAAAGCATCATAATATTTATAAAAGGATACAATGTGTGAAAAATATTGATAAGTCAACTTGAATTGAGTTTCAGTTACGTTGAATTTGCATACTAACAAGTACAAAGATTGAAATTTATTGACCTGCACTATCAGCAAATTCACACAATATTTATTATATTTTAAGAATAATTAAATTGGGATTGAGTAAAAGTCCATCATGGACAAACAAGACTGCAATTCCAAAAAAAAAAACTGTTCTGTGTTGTTGATATAACATAACTTAAGTTTTTTTTTTCTAAATATCTCCAATGTATCGACACAACCACTTTACAATTAATAAAATTATGTCATAGTATAAATATTAGATCTTTGAAAACCAGTACTGTCTGCCTACACCACTACTGTAATTACATGCACCTTGTGCTGAGCGGCAGCTGTTATTATACATGATTGTGTGCAGCATTATTACATTTAAATATTTTTTTCTTTGCATGCATTCTTGTTTATGTAGGACAAAAATATTTTCATTCTTTCTAATTCAGAAAATTAAAAGCCAGTTATCCTCACTTTCAGCAAACATGCCCAGTTTGTCGCTGCATAGTCTCCTGCGATGTGGAAGCTCTGAGGAAAGCACCACCCTCCGTGGCCTCCGTCACAGCACCACCATTTTTTGTGACTTCAGAATTGATAGTATGTACTTTCAATCAGGATTTTATTTACAATTTAATAATTCCGAGAATACAATGATTGTAAAATGTGGATGTTAATTCACCACTAAATAGTTTTTTTTTTTAACATAAAATTATACCTATAAATGCCAAATATCCCTAGACTTTGTTGATGTATAGTCTAAACCTCCCTGCCTATATTCTTTATCAATAATAGTAAGTAGATAAAAAATTAAAATAGGGTCGTTGTTTATCACTTCTGTATTGAAACTGTTTTGAAGTAGGTACTTATCACTTATTTAAATAATGATGTTCAGGATCTTCAGAATAAGATGGCGGCGCTTCTGGCCACTCAGGTAGCTAAGGGTGGTGTGGTGGGTGTAGGCGACCCTGGACCACCGCCACTGACTATTACCACGGCTGCAGATAATGAAGCTGTAAGTAAATATTAGTAGCTGTTGCCTATGACTTCGTCCGCGTTCTGCAGTTTCGATCCCAATAAACTTCATTTTATGGCAATTTTTTTTGCCCTGGTTTACATTATTATAGTTGTAGGTAACTCAGGTTTAATGTAGCATTCTAAATAGTTTTTTTTTAAATCGATCCGTAAAGAACAAACTCGAAAACTACAGCTTTCGCATTTTATTCTTTACAAGCATAAAAAAATTCACATCTTTCCTCGCTCAAACATGTATGTGTATTTCAATGAGTGTGATTTAAACTGTCACCAAAATAATTGAGTTTGTCAGCAAAACAGTAAGTTTGAAGCCGAAATATTTTGACTAAATTATTTTGCTGAGAAGAATGTGTAGGTCTTGAGTGTCTTTCGAATTAAGAGAAGACGAGAAGAAGAGTCAACATGTTCACCAATGAACAGCCCGCTTAATTCATAAAAAAAATATTAGCAGGAAGCAGCTACAAACGGAGCGGCAGCTAGTTCTCAAGAAGCAAAGGTTGAGACTGTTGCAGAGCGCCAAAACGGACATGCCTCTCATACTAACTCCTCACCAGGATCACCGCAAGCGCGAGCGTACCGCGGCCCATACAGGTAAACATTATAATTTACTATCTGTTGCTTGCGGCCCCGCCTGCAATATTCATCCCGTTTCCACAACCCTTTTTTTTTATATACGACACGTCAATTTAGAAAGAAGAAAGAAAGCATTTATTCATAAACACAATGCACAGAGGATCAAATAAATATATTATTATACAACAAATTTGTCTTCACCACGACTGATGGTAAGCTGAAGGCAGTCTCAGGAAAGAGGGTCACTATTACAGACATGTATGGTACATGTCTGCAATGGTGACACTCCGATTGACGGCCTCATCAGATGCTTTTTCATGCCCCGCTTAAAAAATCCGCGATTTCAAGAAGAAAACACGTGAACTGATAAGGAATCTAAGTCCTGAACTAGTTGTCCTGTGTAGAAAGTTTGTCTTTTTAAATGTGTATCCCTGTTTTTCGTCACTTGTCTTGTGGATAAGATCAGGATCTCTCTAGACGGTCCAAAGGAAAGCACATGAACTCATCCCAAATGTAAAAAATCATATGCAAGGTAAGAGACATTTTTCTTTATTGCAGGGGCTTCAACCGGCGCGGGAAGCCGGGTCGTCGCGGACCGCGTGGGGGTGCAAGGTGACACCCTCCGGAAACATACACTCCGCGAGCTGCATAGCCGCGCAATCAACCGCTCCATCCCACTTTGGTCTCCATACCCACACACTTTAACCGATATTCGTTATTCGACTTTTCAGGTACTCAATCGAAACCCCTAAAACCCAAGTTGAACTCAGTAAACACTAAAATTAACCCCCATCAACAGAATAGGAAAAAACTAAATTTTACCATTGAAGTCAGGATACAAACCCACCGATACAAAAAAAGGTTTGTGAAATCTGTTTTGTATCAGTCAATTTATATCAAGAGACAAGTTTGTCTAAAAGAATTTACGGGTATGACGTTGAATTTTGGTTGTAAACCTTTGGAATTTGTTTTTGTATTATTAAATAAGTTGTTTTCATTGTTACGTCTGTTTAATTCTACGTCCACGTTAGTGAAACTAATTCGCATCTCCTGTGTGTGTCAGTATGGATGTTCAAGCTGCCATCTCATGTGCCAATTGCTATTCTTACTCCTAGAGTCGCGTGGGCATATACTGACCACACGAGAGTCGAAGAAATCGTGGGCTTTCTATACAGGGACTATTTTGCTAAGACGGACTGAACCATACCTTTCAAGACTGACGATTTACCCTAGGTACCCCACCCTAATTATAGTTTTTAATCTACAAGAAGCGTATTACGCGTCTAAAAACCATATCGATTTCACCGCTGTTATATCTTTGCTGATTTGCAACGAAATTATTTGGCTAGCTTTGAAATGTAATCCTTATGTGTGTTGTGATTGAGGCTTCCTTTCAGATTGACTGTTTTTGAAATATAGGATAATGTTTATGAAATCAACATCTACCTTCAATAAAATCATGACTAGTTGGCATGCATTAACTCTTACTTCACAGTCACACACATTACTCCAAAGCAATAGAGTCTATAGAGCTCATTCTTTTTTCGATTTAGATTGGAAAAAGTGAATGTTCCGTCAGGACCTGAACCCGTAACCGCCCCTTAAAAAACTATTACGTTATATTTGTCTGATAAAGGTTTATATAAAAGACTAAAAGTTTAGTCATTCTGTGACAAAGTCTGCCCAAGCCCAATAGTAAAATAATAGAACTCTAATCTTGAAGTCAGAGTAATACCGTACTAATATTGATAACACACTTGTA
Source organism: Eilema depressum (assembly GCA_914767945.1). Lineage (NCBI taxonomy): Eukaryota > Metazoa > Arthropoda > Insecta > Lepidoptera > Erebidae > Eilema > Eilema depressum. The sequence goes on along the minus strand of OU612024.1, from coordinate 10,349,059 downwards.
CTTTTCCACGATATTTATTATTCAACCTAACCGGTTTCGCCTCACGGCATTCTCAAAGCCTATCCGAGATAATAGTAAAATAATAGAACACGAATCTTGAAGTCAGTAATACCCTACTAATATTGATGACACACTTGTATCATTCCACCATATTTATAATTAAACTTGACCGGTTTCGCCTTACGGCATTCTCAAAGGTTTACATTGACAGACGCAGACGTGTTATCAATATAATATGTAACAAAATGCTCCAAGTACCATCAATTAGCAGTATAAAGAGCAGCTTCGATCGAGTTGAAAAATAAGAGTCTAGCTAGAACAACTATAGATATCTATTATATTATCGGTATCTTTGGCGTTTTGATCCCTCCACAACACAACATGGCCATCGTTATCAATCACGAATGTTTCGAATAACATAGGTCATAAAACGTATAAAAATATTTGAAATTAAGATTTCTACGAATCTAGTACATTTGAAAGGATATTTCATCTGCCACCATAATAGTAGTAAGTACCTTCCTAATATCTTTCCCAAATGTATGTATAATCTCGTTTTTATCTACTTTTTTCTGTTTTATTTGAAAATCGTCAGTCAATGTTGTGTGTTCGTCCATAGAAATAGGCAATACTGACTTATGTGGATTGCAATTATTCTTTTTTTTTTCTCTCTTTTATTAATTTATCATTGTTTTTATAAGATAAAATCACTCATTTCTGTCCATTGAAATGTTGTGGAAAAAAAAAAGGTTCAAATTAAAATGTTCAAACGGATTTCATAACTTTTTTTTAATTGTGCAGTTTGTAATAATTTCATTTTATTGCACAAACAAAATACCACAGATAAGCATTTATTACATAGTAGTGATCGCACGAACGCACTTTGTGAACTTTAAAAAAAAGGAAAAAAAAAAAAAGAAAAAATACTAAAGTCGCATGTGCCATTGGTATCTATTTTCAGTAGCCTTCATTAATGTTCTAGAAAAACAGAATATGGTCACTTATTTTGTGGTATAAGACAATTGCCATTACTTGCTGTGCGATGTCGTATTCGACAGACAACGAATTGTGAGGATTGCGCGCTGAAACGTCATTCTCACTATTAGACTTCACACAATAACCTCTGCAGGTATAGAACTTAATGCTATGTTCTAAATGCTTGTCACTTCTACGCGATGCCAAAGTGGGACGGCACAAATTAATAATAATAGTTGTTCATTGTACTCTTAGCTTAAGACACGTTTCTGTGACGAAAACTAGTCAAAACCCTAGTATTCCACATATTTGAATGTAAACATTACTGTACTATGTGTTGAATGTTGTCCTCTTCGGTCAGTTTATTACTACGCAGCACATGAACTATTGTAGATCATTAAATCAACTAATATAAATATACTTAAAACCTAGTATGTGCAATAAAAGAATAGTCGAAGCATTACAACGAATATAACAACATGTTTATCAAAGGAAAGGTTGTACTACTCCAAAGGACAACACCTAGGTACAGGACAATCCTGTACTTGGACTTCTCTATGGTCTACATCTTGTACACTCATTTACTATTTGTAAATTCAGTACCATATTACTAAAAATAACATATTATTTAGTAACCAGTATCATATTAATACCGCGTACATAACCGTAGGTTATGAAGGTAACAAAATACTATAACTAGGTATTTAAGAGCAGCTACACCCACTTATGGCTATTCTTTTTCTGCACAGACTCGAACATTGTTATTATTTCTTATATCATTTCTAAATCGATCGTTAAATAAAGCTCAAAATGTTGTCTATTTTTTTTTTATTTCATTACGGAAAGTTTCTTTTTTTTTCATTTATTCTTATAATTATTGTAGTAAGTATTTACTGTTCGGTTTTTTTAACAAGTTCAATAAATGAAACCGGGTTACGATACGAAATCTGCAATTAAAAATAACGATCTAAGTTTTATTAAAAATATTTTTTTTTTCATTTTCCTTTATTCGCAGCTCGATAACTTTTAATTATCTGGTATTAAGGTAACTGTACCAATGCTCGACACTGTACCAATGCTAGACACTTTCGAACAAAACCCAGTATTTTGAGAAAATTATCCATTTGTTTTATAAGACTATTGACTTAAAAGATGCCTTATGGTATCTATAAGATATGTTCAAATATTCGCAACACCATCCGAAGTAAATTTAGAAAGACTGTTGACAGCAAATAATGTGACTCCGTGAACACGGTCGTGTTATTTCTTAAGATTTTTGCCAAGGGTACTGATTTTTATAGGTGTGATTTTTTTGTTTATAAGTTATGATTATTACTAATTTTAGTATAAACGTTATAAATATTGAAGTTATTGACATACTTGGACCATTGGGACAATGATGTCTAGCATTGGTGTTTTCGACCAAGTGCATAATAATTTAATTTAAAGTAAAAGTATGATAGATTTTAAAGATTTTATGGGCAAAAGTTAATGTCTAATTGTTGCTGTAACAGTTAAAAAAGAATGTAACGACCATGCTGTAATTAATTTGTTAAATTTTTTAGATTGAAATTTTATTTTTCCTTAAAGTGTCGAGCATTGGTACAGTTACCTTAAAGGTGAGATCCCTTAAACTGGCTGCCAAACTGATATCAAGTCACAATCGCAGCAGGAGGGGCTACCGGAACGGTCCCCAGCCATTTCTCCATGACGGGTCATAAGTACCATCCTGCGCTTGGTTGCCTAAGTTATTCCTTCCACTGCCCCATGAGCACCTGACGAACCTGAAGCTCATAGTCATAGTGCAAGTCTTAGCTCCCACTATAGCATTTTCCTGCAAAACATGCATGTAAAGGAACATATGTGGATGAAGAAAGCAGTGACAGTAAAAAAACATGGGACACTTTTAGGGAAATTGTCAACCTCAGTATAAAATCATCCAAAAACTATTGTTAAAAATCAGGCAGCTCAAGGCAGTTTTTAATTTAGTATGTGCTTAAACTGTAATAAACTGACTAAATATAGTAAATGTCATTAAAATAATAAGAATTAAATATAATTTCTGTTCTAGGAGAAATAAGAACTTTATGAAATCTCGATGTCTATTAATTATTTCGCAGGCCATACCTGTTTGTTTTGATACAAATATTCAATAATTTATTCCTTTTGTATTGTTTACGTATGTAATGAGATACATAATCGTATCGAACGAATTATTATTATTATTGTAATATACTTATTTGTTTTTAACATGCGGTTGAAAGAATCGGAAAAATATGAGAGCGTTATGTAAAGTCATCATAACAACATTATTTGTTATTGTTTGGTTTTTGTACCATTAAGGTTGAAAATGTTGAAAAATGTCTTGGTATGCTTACATGTATTTTATTTGAATGTTATCTAGGTAATCTTGCATCTTGCACCAGTTTTCGCAGATGTTATTAACAATCTTACCGGTTTTGTTCTAGCGCTTACGCAAATTCTCTCAAAATAAATAGATAATCACATGCTTTCTAACGAACAAACACAACTTACTACACGCAATTCATCTCACGAATAATGTAATACGTACCGACTTTTATATTACTAGGTATGTCTTACAAATAAAAAAAGATTTAGTTTTAAACGAAATCCTATTGATATTCGCATTTCTAGTTAAAAGTCATTATTATATACTTTCTTTCATAAATCATTTATTTCGGTAATACTTTTTTGAGTGTTTTATTTATTGTAAATACAATTGGTATATTTATACCTTACGTTTACTTGCTTTGTTTGCCTTTTTCGTAGTTAGGATTAAGTTGAGTTTATTTTTTAAACGCAAATAAAAAAATATCACACCCAATTGAGAATATCGGACGTGAAAAATAAACAATGAAATTTTGTGGATGAAACATTTCCAGGATTTCTTTTGGTTCCGGTTCCAATATGAACCAAAGCGGCAAATGTAGGTATTTAAGACAATATACCGTACCTACGATGAATATTGTGGAACATGAAGTGGCTAAAATTGGAACTACCGTTGTCACTGTCAATTATGCATACTGTTTCGATAAAGATGTCGCCACAGGAACGTACCAACACTATTTCCGCTTTGTTTCATATTAAACTAATTTGATTATCCCTTTGTTTATTATTTATTATATCTTACATTCCATCGTGTACATAACATGAGCTTTGCAGTACGTTGTACGTTCTATGTGTTTTCTGTAAGCGAGACAACGGTTTGGGAGATGAAACATAGGTACTTATTCATATTTATTTGGGATATTTCTTAATATAAGCACATTACTTTGTTATTTATTTCATTCTCAGATATTGGCTAAGCTAATTAGGTAGATATAGCATAATTTTGGCTTCGCCTGGCTTATAACAGCCAATAGGATTAGAACTAAGTATCAGGGTTGTCAACATCACTAAATGTCGATTGAACACAGGCATAAGGTATTATTTATAATGCAAATACCATAACTGTAAGTTCTTAATAATGATCCTAAAAATTTAAGAAGCGGTCACTTGAGTTGAATTTTTCCTCTAAGACACCTTGCTTGTGCTGCTTTTCATCCAACAGTGCTGCCGCTCTTCATGTGACTAGTGAAAGTCTTCGAGTGAGTCGCGCGTAAAGTCAAAGCTACAGTCTTTTCAATTAAAAAACCATTATTACTGAAGTCTTTTCAATTAAAAAACCATTATTACTGAAATAAACTAGGTCTTGTAGACTCCTAATGCGCGAAAACTCTCAATCGTGATCAGACTCGAATTAACATCTATTTTCGAGAGCATTTATCAAATACAATAATTGACAACCCTGCGTAACCGTCGACCAGTTGATGATATTTCCCTGAAAACAATATGATATCGCCTACTATATCGGGCACATTGTATTGTATTTAAACATAATTTTATCTATATGTAGATATTAATTAATAAACTCTTACCAAAGATATTTGTGTTATTTATTATATACCTACTTTTCCTGTCCTACATTTACTTCCTTTTAATTCGTGAGGAAGCAATAATCCTTCGTTATTCAAGTTATTACTTATAGCATCATTTTATTTATCTTAAAGCAGTGACATATGTACATATGTGTAATAATAAAGTATGACACAGGTACATTGCAAATTGCAATTAGCAAGTAGGAAGAGAAAAAAGGTCCTAGAATTGATCCTTGAGGTACGCCTATTTTGACTATTACTTACAAAAAGCTATAGGTAGTAATAGTACCATTGCCTTAACCAAAGTAAATCACTAAAAGAATAATAATATATTTCGAAATATACATTTTATATATTTATATAAATTACGTATTTTACGTAGAGATATAAATATAAGGACAGAAGCACAAACTATTTCTCCATAAATGTTACATTTTAGATGCAAAGTGTTCATTGAAGAGCGTTAACTGCTGGTTTCCAAATAAGGACAATGATAACCTTGGTTCGCTTCCGATAGAAGTTATTTGCATATCTGACCTATACGCATATGGACATGACAGAAATGATTCCTGTTGCGTTTGGAATCCGTCGACCTCGAAAATGTGAGTATTGACCTACCCTCATTTCATTCACCAACATTTGCTACTAAATATATACAAACACGCAGAAGAATACAAGTAGGTAAGTATACATATTCATTCATGCATACAAGGATATGCACTGAGCTGACTCAATCGGCAATCTCTGACATAGCACCCACTTCGGTCGTCATCATATACCTCGGGATTTGAGGATAGCACGGCGGTGGACGAGCTCAAATTCACCACCTGTACTGGCGGACCGGTGCCGGTGGACCTATTTCCAAGATATCTGTCCCGAGTTGTAGGTATACCTAGGTAGGTACTTATCTACGATAAATCTGCAGGCTTGGGTATTGGGTATGTACTATAAACTTTTAATACAGGTCAATAATTGAACGGCAGAACACAGAAATGCCTGTGTATGCCAAATGCAAATGTTTTGTAATATTTTTTTATTTAAACATACATGACTATAAGCATACAATACAATACATATAAAATTACAATGTTATTTATGCAATTGGTAGTATGACAGCCGTTCAATTATTGACCCCGTTTTAGGACTTTATGGTCTGTACCTCTAAGAGCCCTGTGGCTCTAAGCTAAAAAAAATACCTTCATTTAATTATCACCTATAAAAAACACGTGTACAGTCACGTGTAATGAAATATAAGTATACACGGACAGAATTTTGAATTAATATTCACTCTGAAAATTTCAGAAATAAATAGTCACATTATCAATATATTCTTTATAATTATCGGGATTTCTCGCAATAATGTAAATTTTCGTCATTTTGCATTTTTTTGCAGTTTTTGCATTTTGCAAATTTATCACTGTATACATATCAGTGCACGCGACTGTACATAAAGTTTTAATAATTTTATTGTCTATGACAATGAGCGAACGAACCTCACTCCTGAATGTTGCAAACAGTAACACCTGTTACCTACTTGTGGGGACAAAAATTGTTGCATCCAGTAACACGTCTTATTCGTTGGGACAAAAATTGTTACATCCAGTAACACCTGTGAACCGTTGGGATAAAAATTGTTGCATCCAGTAACACCTGTGACCTCGTTTGGGTGGTACTGGATGGGCATATACCGAATTATGTATGCCCATCCAGTAACTATTTAAATATACCTATTAAAAAAATACCTAAATACAATTTTTTTAGCTCGCACAATAATTTTTCAAAATACAGTAGGTAGTACAGGGTTGAAAACAAGAAAGTGAATATTTTCGATATTAATCTCGTATGTCCATTGTCCATTAAAACTTCATACATATTTGGTTATGTATATTTAAATGAGTCGTATGTCCTCGGTCCTCGTGAGTCAGTCGTGTGCACTCTGCGTATGGTGAAACCATCCCAAGGCGAGCTGTTTCTCGGATGATGAGTAATGTAATTATAATGTAGGGAGGCTCTGGGTAAGATCGAGTAGGTATCGAAATGCAAGAGATATCTTGCTTCTAGAATTGTAACTATTACGGAAAAGATAAGTGAAGGTTTATTATAATGTTGTAGGTATTTACATACTTAGTTTGTTTTTGGTGTGTTAATTTTATTTTAATCATACGCACATTTTTTTTTATACCACTTAGGTGGCAGACAAGCACACGGCCCACCTGATGGAAAGTGGTTAATAGTGGCCTATGGACGACTAAACTATTGGAGTATTGGAAAAAAATATGGACTACTAGCTTTTGCCCGCGGCTCCGCCCGCGTGGATGTCGGTTATCGCGACCAAACATAGCCTATGTCCTTTCTCGAGGTCTAATCTACCCCTATACCAAATTTCATCAAAATCGGTTCAGTGGTTTGGGCGTGAAAGCGAGACAGACAGACAGAGTTACTTTCACATTTATAATATTAGTAGGGAATGTAGGGATTAAAGGAACTACGAGCACAGCTACGAGTATACGCTATGTGGCGTAGCTGTAGAGCGTTTTTTTGACCGCTTAATCGCGGGTTCGATTCCCCAGTGCGAATGTTTGTATGCCTAAATACTGTATGCATGTAACATCCCAAACATCATGTGCTATGAATTGAAATATTTTTGAATGCGGTTATACTCTTACTTAACTATGTGTGAAGTCAATAAACACATCCGGCCTTAAACGCAGTTTGAGATGTCGCGTCGATGGCGAATTGTAAAAGTCAATGAGGTCATCCAGTCGACAAGGAAGCCGGTTATTGTTTATTTCACTTGGCTACCTATTTGTTTTGTGGCAAGAAGATTTTAAACACACGTCAGTTCATATCCAAGGATGTGGTTTCTACAACTCTACAATTATCAATCAATTAGCCTATTGCAGTCCACTGCTGGAAATTGGCCCCTGCCCATGTGTCTACGTAATTATTATATAATCTAAGTAATTCCTGTTCCAACTCGGGTACCCTTACTAGGTACCACGAACCGCGACTGATCACAGCACTTTATGGCCACTAATTAGGTATAGCAAGCCAACTATGCCCATCACACGTCTAGATAATATTCAATCATCGGTTAGGTACCTATGCATGTATGAATTTATGCAATATTGTATGAAACAAGAACAAGTCACTTTGTCATAATATAATGTCAGTTCCGTTTCGCGTGAGCCATTTCCTTCGACTTGTTTTGTTATCGCGCCACATTCGCTACTAGGTACTACTCGTACGTACTAAGTACTCGCCAGTCTCGCCACTCGCCAGTCTGGTTTTCGAACGCGTAGAGGCAGAGCGTGTCTCGTTTCAATGCCAATAAATAAGAAAAAAAAATCCGTATAAATGCGCGCGTTTTTAAATATTTCAAATTTGGAGTGCCGTTTTGTTTTAAAAGTAAATTGAGAAAAATGCTTTTCGAAGTTCTAAGTTCTAATCTAATATAATTCGTAGTTAAATGTTAAAGCCATTTAATCAACGAAAAATTAAGCTTAGTTATTACATAAAGTTATTTTATATGGTGTATTTGGAACCCGGATGTAAACATGTCTGCCTTATTGAAGAATGTAACTAATTGCATCTGGCATGCATTTGATTCCTTGCAAAACAAAGATCTGGTGCACAAATCTAAGCTAAAGGTATGTGTTACGTTACTTATTTACTTTTTCTAGCCGTAGGTATTTATCTGTAGAATAACTGAATATAATTCATTAAAGTCATATGAATATTCATTGTTAACATAACAATTAGGCCAAATTGTGAGTTATTAGGATGACCTAGTACTTAAGTTACTTGAGATATCTGAAGGAAAATAAATACCTAGGTTTTCTTTTAAATTAAGTAACACAAAGATACATATTACATATAAAATACTTACATAGAAATACCCAGACTAATGCAAGAGTAGGAATCGAACCCGTAACTTCTGACTAGTCTGCCAGTCGAATGCTCTGCCGCTACGCCACAGGTCGAATGAAGCAAAGATAAATCAATCATAACAGTAGAAGGGTGTGTTTCCAAAGAGCAAGGCTTGGATACAACTGGGATTTAAAGCCGAAGCCGAATGATCATCAGCAGTATCAGCACCACATAAGAATGTAATGACTGCGTGATTGTACCTCAAATCAAAGGCATTTTCAACCTACGTGGACGTGCTTCATTGTATTAAAGGTACTTATTATTCCTCATATCAATAGAGTCTTGAAGGGACCATAATTCCCCAATAGTTCATCATCAACTTAACGTTGTGTCCTGATTGCATCTCAGGCCTTCGCCTCGGAGCCTGTTCTGGTGTGTCCGCTTTCCAGCATTTTCGCTTTCATATCACACGGTCTTGGCCATCCCTGGGAGTGAGACCATTGGCTCGTATGTCATCTACAACGTCAAGTCAGCACTTCTTAAGTCTACCCCTCAGACTCTGAGGTCTACCCATCTTACTTAGCCCGGCGAGGACGACATGACTAGACAGTTCCTTACGTGTCCTGCTGAGTAAATTACTACGTGCTTACTCAGTACCTACTTACAAATAGTACAAAAATGTTTATTTAAAGTAGGTACCAAGTTGCTTGTTATTCCATTTCCTATTATTCACAGTTTCCTTTTAGTTCTATTAATAGATCTGAAATATTACTACAGAATGTAACTCACATTTATTTACGCGTTCTTATTCAATAGAATAGACAATAGGTACCTTCAGACACCACAGTCACATACTGTGACACAGTAAACACAGAATTACGGTGGTAGATACCTAGTTAGATACTACTAAGTTCTTTCCTAGATAGATAGATGTCTATGCTATTCTATCCTCCTGAGGTTATAACCTTATGAAATCCTGGACACTGTTGAAAACAAAACGAGAAAACTCGAAGCTCTCTACAGTATAAATCATGATCAAGATAAGTGAAAACACTACAAGAAAAATAAGATAAATACCCCACTTCAATATGGTGTCGACTGTCGATTCTGTTGATACAAAATATTCAATTCAAAATATACATAAAGGTTTTTATTCATATTGGAAAGTCTTTTAGATTATTATAATGTGAATACAGTGTACCTAGTTTTTTTTAATATAGGGCACGTCCATTTGACTTCAACTCTCCTAAGGTACCTAAGTGAAGGCAAAGTCTCTGAAAAAAGGAAAAAGGGTCACCATTATAGACACGTACCATGTTATTACAATGATGGCACTCAGTTGACGGCCCTTACCTTATAATTAATGAGATGTCGAAATGAATGTCGACTCGAACCCGCGTTCAGTCCCTTACAGGGGGAATGCTCAGGGGGGGTCCGGTAGCTCAGTGGTCAGAGCATTTCCCCTGTAAGGGACTGATCGCGGGTTTGTGTCCCGCTTAGGCGGTTCACTTTTTCCACTTCCTAATCGATTTGAATAGTCAAGCATACTAATTACTTTAAAAAAATTAATTCAAATGTTTGCCTTTTCAAAAATTGCCTATCTTAAGAGAAGAACCTGCTATTAGGGGTCATGGTGGGCCCCATCACCATGACCCCTAATAGCAGGTTCTTCTCTTGAGATAGGCAAGTCGGACGGCAGGACTAATAGCCGCATAAGCCTAATCTAGATAAGGAGAAGGAGTAAATCGACCCAGGGCTCCGAGATGAAAGAAGATTCCGGAGGGTCCGAGAACCACGCTAAGATGATAATGGTTAGTGTACCTAACTCCAATGATATTACATAATAAGTGCATACGGGTCGTATTGAACTTATAATAATCCTTCTTTTTTTTAAATCCTTTTCTATATCTATATCTTAAAATTTCTATCTCTTTTCTACCGAAGGCAATATTAAAGGTGAGGAAGGATACACTCTAGTCCTGTCAAATTCGTTTACTTATTTGAGATTAGTAAGTTCAGAATCGGCATCATTGTCTACTTCGTTTGCATTTGGTAAGATTGAACTATGGATGGGGACTCGTATCTTATTGTTATCGAGCGATCATGTAAGTATGATCGGTAGATAACGCGATAAGATTTTATAAAATGACAATCCTGTAACTACCTACCTACCTACCTATTAGACGGGCGCTCTTTTCGATTTCTATTTATCCCGACTTTTGTGAATAAGTAACTAAAAGTACCTACTCGACTCGAAACCGCGAGCCTACCCTGGAGCACAGATTACTAAATAGTTACTACTACTACCTACTAGTTCCTGCCTGGAGAGAGAAAAGAGTGTGTACCTACCTACGAGTATACTAATCCTGACTCCTCATTTTTGTTGCTACTGAATCTAATTTATTTTTGCAGTGGGTTTATGTAACCTAGTGACGTGGACGATGCTATTTTGAAAAGGCATAACCAAAAATACACCTTTATTGATTTTTTTGTAAAAAAAAAAAACTATTAATAAGTATTTCTTAAACATTTCCTGTGGTTAGGTACGTAAGTAGGTATATCTAAGAACAACTTACAGAAGGTTTAGCTTATTGCATAAAGTGTTTGCTGCTTGAAAACCATAGGTAGGTACTAAATTGAGGATTATTCGGAAACTTTTAATTTAACTTTTCTCCTAAATGTGCGCTCTACAATATGGTGGGTATCTCTAGTAGTACCTATATACCTACAGCTAATAGCACTAATATTAGAAAAAATATTAGTTAATATATTTTACATAACATTATCTGAGTATATCCATATAAATTCTTTCACAAACTCGTGAAGTGAATCTGATATCACTGGAATGCTCATGATATTAAATACCTAAGCAGATAGGTATTATAAATATGTTTAAAGGAAATATTTTATTCATGTTCCGTTACGATTTTTTTCTCGTAAAAACCCCTCCAACTAAGGTAAAATGCTTGTACTAGTAGGAGTGGGTTCACGTCGCGTCGGTAATGTAATGGCCTGGATTTGAACCCGGGACATTTCGATTGTAATGCCGACTCTTTAACCACTAGGCTCGATAGCCTACTCGGTAGTTCTCAAACGTCGGTACGTTTGAGAATGATTGAGTGGTTTATAGGGTAGACCTTCTTCATTCACATCCAATAGGTATAAGTATTACAAGCCGCCAGACACCTGCAGGATAGGAAACAACTTTAAATCTCCAATCAAAATACACTTAAAATCACGATGCACCACGCAGTTGGCTTAACTATGCTCACCAGCCCCTCTAGACAAGTGGCAATTCGTCGGCCGGCGTTTTTTAGAATAGAATGCCGAATGTATGGGATTTGACGTATATGACAGGCGTCAACGAATGTCAAAAACGTCAAATCCTACACATTCGTCCTTCTATTCCATGATACGCCGAGCAACGAATTGCCACTTGTTTAGGGGGGGCAGAACCATATCAGAGACTGAGAGTGATATCCCTCGCTAGTCGCTGTGAACCCAGTGCCAGTCCCGAGCTCAATATTTATTCTGTGAGTCTAGCTAGCCTATGAGTTATGCGCATAAAAATATTTGTGCCTATAAAAACATTGTTGATTTACGTGAGTCAACCTTTTTCGTCAAAGAAGCACGTTCATTTGGTTTGGTACACAATTTGGGTCATAGTTGCGAATAATATAGGTAGAGCTAGGTATAATGTAGGTAGGTACATATTTTTGCAGTTATTACAGCTTACGATCGGGTCAAGGATATAACGGCGACGCCTTATCATTGTCTAGACTAGACCTAGTCATATAACTTGCTAGGTAATAGGTATGCCACGATTACGCGTTTGACCTCAAAAGCTTGTGCAAAATATTTGTCATTTCAATATTAACCGTATAAAAATGAACTTAGTTATGATGTTATGTAGATTCTTGAGAGGCATACTGTACTGTTATAGAGCTGTCTCCATGGCATACCCAGGAAGAGGGGGGGAGCTTTTCTTGCACTGCTCTACCCAAGAAACAAACAACAACACCAAGATAAGATCGTATAAGATAATAATATATAAGATCCAATTTGACTTTTTCCCCATCTCTTGAAGCCTTTGCCGGTTGCCCCATCCCTTAAAGAAAGCTGGGTACCTACGCCCGTTGCTGCCTCTAGTAGATTGCAGATCCATCACTAAAATTGCAGAACAGTGGTTATGCAATTTAGCAATTTGATTCTATTCTAGAGAGGATACGATTGTAGCTATTTATTTTATGGGAGAATTCATGATCTGCACCGCAATTTGATCTTTGAGGAACAATCACAATCATTTTTAGATGATTCACTTGCGTTATTTATCTGGAAATCCTTTCGTAATTTTTTTTTATGGGTTCTTGCCAATTTTCGTGGCAATTAAAAAGTTTGAAATCTGAATACAAATTAATTTACTGAGCTAACGACACATATTTCTTGTTTCATATTGCTAATTGCTACATTAAACTTTTAGAAGAAAGGTGGCCAAAAACTTAATGAAGTTAATATTTTATTATCTGGTAAAAAACCAAGTCTGCTTGTAGAACCTTGACCTAGTTCACATTCTTGTTTACTATATCGATTATTATAGGTATAATAATCTGTGATATGAGTTCTTTGTATATAATCATCTGCCAAAACTCTACGTAGGCGTCAAAATCATTGTTTGTAATTTATAATATTTTGTGTATTTATTATAGAAAATCAATTACGAAAGTTTTGAGTATGAAATACGACAGAAAAAAGCAATGACTGGTATTTCAAACTGAATAAGGCAATGATTAATGTGAAGTGGACACCTACGCGTCAATTGTCTAAATCGGATCAAATTTTGCAATTTGAAATCAAATATTCTTTTTTTGGATTGGACTATTAGAGATATAGGAGATACCTATGTAATACACGATTACTGTTTCGTCCTTAAGTGTTGATTAAGGTCATGTACATGTATACAACGAACGAACGAACGCGGATGAACAAGAGTGAAGAAATCATAAGTGGGATTTATCATCATTATTGTATATTTTTATTCGTTACTAACGAATCCCACTCACTTTTCTTTGCTTGCCTTCGTTGTGCACTTTGCCAATTTGAATATTATGCGCTCTACCTACCTGTCGAAAACTTTGGCAGTTAAAACCTGCGATTTTTTTTTTTTTTTTTTTTTTTTTTTTTTTTTTTTTTTTTTTATTAAAGGTAGGTAGGTACCTACAGAAAAATAATTTGTTTTAGAGGTCATCGCTCTTAAACCAATAATTTTCTCAACAATTTACGTGGTTACTAATCTCGTAAAGCTTTCAGCTGAGAACGTTTTTGCACGGTGGTCTCCATGTGATGACTTTGCGCCAGTAGACGTCTCAGGACGACAATAATGACCTACGACGCTTTGATGACAGGCAGTCTCCTATAAGTTTTATCATGATGATGATGTGGGGGAATTACATGGATTTTTAGATCAATTAACAACACCCAATATCAGTTGTTGGGACGAACTCCTTCAGGCGCGATGACCTATACGTTGGCGGAGCCTCCCTTTTGTGTCGAACTCGAAGTAACATCATTATACCGACGCGGCGACGCTTTAATCAATAGTGGTATTTAGGAAGATAGGTGATACTTAATAAAAAAAATTCTTCTATCTTGTAATTAGGTAAAACTTTGTTTTTCTATGTAAGTAAAAACGCTGTTCCAAAAAAGTGCCGGGCGAAGCTCGTGTATCTACTAATTACTTACATATTTATTTGTGAATCATTGCTTGCAACGTGTATGTTGTCGATGATGTAGTTTGCATTGTTCCATCCATTGAGTAGTTCAACATGATGGTTTTGTGCCAACATATTGAGGGACACTGTAATAAATTAGATACAACGACCTATATTTTAAAGCATAGACGTAATAAAATTATGTACTAAGGAAATAGTACGTGTACAGAATGATGTTCTAACATGAAAGAAAATCAGTAGGAAAACCGCCGCTCTGTAGTTAACTTATCAAGGAATGTAGGTTATATAATAGGTACTAATACATCATTGGGTATTGCAGGATTAATTAAAAATCCTGCAATACCATCATTGGGTATACCTATAAGCCGACAGCACATAAATTGACGCAGGTATACCTGAATGTTTGTTCCAATATGGAATACCTATAAGACTAGTAGGAAACCTACATAAAATCTCAATTAAACAGTAGACCTACATGAATTTTGTTGAATCTCTTATAGTTACACGGGCAAGGGATAGACTGACAAAATGCCACTTTTCATTACAATTGTTAAGGTATTGTCACTGGTAATACTGGTAATACTTACTTATTGCATATTTGCTTGCATACGCATACGCTTATTATAGTTCTGCTAGGTACCGAATGGGACTTCTTTCTATCTTCATTGTCATATAAACTTTACATTGCTACACTCTTTCAACATCGGTCATTACCTATCATTACTGAATTATGTCGAATTTCCAAAGTTCATGTTCATGCAGAATTATCTCAGCACCTACTTCGAAGTGTGAAAATACTTAACACGTAGGTAAGTAATTTTCTTGTCGTCTCGAGTGGTCTCGAGTCCGTGGCAGATCAGTAACAGTTATAATAATTGACATGAATTACAATAATTACAAGGGTTGCTTTCACCGCAGAGTGGCACAAATTTCAAGAATGCACAAAAAATGTTTCCAATTAAAGCTCAGTATTGCCCAAGAAAAAGTAGTGCAGTGCAGTGTGTTTTATGTTGCACTTATGTTAAAAAAAAACTTTTTACTGCGCTGTGGGTATGTACCTACTTAGCTATATGTATAGGTATAAGTGTGCGTATTATTGTAGTTTCAAGAGTTGCTAGCGTAAACACAGTCACCACAGATTGATCTTGGCCTTATATCTAGTCAATTTCTAAATTGAAGCTTATTGGTCATTGTAACTCCTTCAAGGGTATATTACGTTGACACTGGTTGATTTCATAGTCTAAAATACGGTATATACTCAGTAGTTATTAGTAAATTTCTAAATTGAAGTTTTTTGGTTATTGTAACTTCAAGGGTATATTACGTTGACATTGGATGATTTCATATTCTAAAATATGGTAAATAGTCAGTAAATATTTTTTACTATTCTAAAACTTATAAGTTGTACTTGTACCTAATGTTGTTAGCACGACTCTATTATGAAAAGTGTAATCCCTCGCTGGCGGGTTTTGTTGGACTCATATCGGGGTGTAAGGTAACCCAAACCAACCTAATGTCATACATAACAGTTGAGATATCAATATGTACGGGTCCGTAACTAAACTTCGAGAGTCATAAGTTCGATGAATGGAAAGTCGACAGAACGTTTGATCGAATATTGCTTTTTCGAATGAACCCTTCATCGCCAAACGCAACTTCGACTGAACGTTTTATCGAATATTTATTAATCGATGGATTGCTGTTTCGAATGAGATTTAGACATGAAATTTCATGAAAAGGAAGATAATAAAACACAACTGAAGTGCGATCGAGGATAGACCATATCTCCAGTGGGAACTATGGTGGAATCTTTCCTCTTTATAACATAGCGACATACCTAGTCATATTGTGGCTAAGCTAAATAAATAATAATAAAATTTAAATCACACAGAACACTAACACAATACTGATGTTCTAAAATAACTCCATTAAATTTTTTCATCGGAAAACCTATGATTGAAAAATACCACCGAAATTAGCAAAAAATTAGGCAAGTTGAAATTACCCATTTGAATCACTAGATAATTCAAATTGAATTTCAACTTTTATGTCAAAGGTAGATACAGTCGCACTTAAATGAAGCAAGTTACAAATCAGACACATTGCCTGACGCCTTCCGAGTTCCGACTGCAATTAAACCTTAATAGGGTTGGTAAGTTGAATGAAAAAATAAACATAATTATGATTATAAAAATACACGTAACGAGTATATTATGCGAGTATCTGGTGTAGAATCAAAGAACAAATAATTCGAAACCTTTTAGTCTGAGCTCGAAACGTTAACAGTTGGTATAACCCGCGCCACGTATCTTGGACCTAAATCATAAGACATACGAGGATCTGGCGCTCGCGGATTGCTTTGTAATAGTCTATGCTCGGTGAATTTGAGTTCGTCTACCGCAGTAGCATCCTGTGCTATCCTCAAAAGACACCCAAGAAATGTGTACTGCGCGTATAGAGCACGTTTTGAGCACATTTTAGGTCCATGATACGTGGCGCGGGTTATACCCTCAAGGAGTAGTCATTATACGCGATTTGCTCCCTATATTTTCTATACAACTTTAGGGCGTGAAAAACATCAATCCCTTTAAAAGTAAAGATGACATCATAATATAACTTATGTTGCGGGTATCGAACTTTGCATATCAACCTTGGACACGTTAACCAATAAGTGATTATTCTATAAGCACCTCAGAAATATCTAAAAATGTAGCTTACGTTACAAATATTAGTTTAATGTATCTAAATATTCACATCGAAATGTCGTCGGGACACAATTGCAACAAACATGAAACACATTGCTCGCGATAGTGCTTGCTCGGATTTGGCAAAAAACCGACAGCCGGGTAGAAATATCGTAGGTAATTACAGTTAGTAAGTTTTAATTTTTACTTTCATGATTCCCTACGTAATCCTCTATGTGCAAATATAAAAGAACCACTTCTTTTATAATAATCTATCTATATAAATAAAAATCAATTGCAATTCTGTTAGCCTCGCTAAAACTCAAGAACGGCTGAACAGATTTGGCTAATTTTAATCTTGAAATATTCGTGAATGTCCAGGGAAGGTTTTAACGGTAAGAAAATATGGAAAAAGGATCTGAATTCCACGCGGGCGGAAAAAAATATGGCGGTACAAAGTTCGCCAGGTCAGCTAGTTGTTGATAAAAATTAAATGATAGTTGTAATTATCTGATACAGACAATCCACATAAGTAACAATTTAACAATACAATAATAAGCGAACTCATACGTGTAGTGCGTAACATTTATATAGGCACGAAGGCACACACACAACATACCGAATAACTAATTACTCATAATTAAATATGTACAATGAAAACACACAGAATTATAAAATGTTAGTAATTATGGGACAGCCCTGACATGTCCACAGTAAATGTCAAGCCTGTCGCTAGTATCCAGTAGAATTTAATCGCTACGCTACTATCCAGTAGTAATTTATTCTTTGCCAGTAGTTAGTAGTAGTAGTAACTACCTGCTTTCACACATACCAAATATAATGTATGGGCACGAAAAGATGGTCAATAAATATCACGATCCACCAATAGTGATCCAGTATCATTAAAGAGACGCAACAGAAGACGAAGCTATTGAAGAGCGGGTCAAAACAGAAACAGCTTTGTTACTATAATTAGACTGCCAAATGTTAAATATTTCACGGAACTTCTTAGTCAAACGATGAAGATGTACCTAAGCGATATAACATCTAGGTTGTAAGTACCTACCTAGAGTTAAAACTAGCTCTAGATAGATCTGTGTTATACATATCATTAGAATATTTTCCCTCTCTCTTACTATAGGTATCGCTCATAGGTAACGTATTTATACGCTGATAAGGTGCTACGATATTTCAAATGCATGGAAACCGCTCACTGTCAGATAGGCCTGTATTTCTTCCCTACCATCATGAAGTCCTATAACTGAGCCACATGGTACGTTTTTTTAAAGTGCAGTAATCCCTCGGATAAGATCAGGGATTGAACCTAAACCGCTACATCGGCGACTATATAGTTCGCCCACTTGGTTATCAGCTTCCATTTATAATATGAAATAAGTTGCAGTACCTACCTACCATGTTTTTCCAATAGGAATATGTCATGTCGATCTCCTGATGTCCAACCAGTTTGTGATCAAAGTTGATGTTTTCAAACTCCATGCAGTAGGTAGGTAGTGTAGGTACATTAACGATGAGACCAACACTATTCACTTAGAGGTGCGTAAACTGCGAGAAGGGGGTTACTCACATCCAAAAACACGAAATCACCAGCAATGATGTCAGACTTATCCGAGCCACTGGTCACGTCGCCCCGTGACCATACGGGCTTAGGCCTGGCTCGCCCCCTGAATCTCGACCCTTGCGATTAAAATGCTTCACTCGCCCCTTTTTTTATTATTTTGGTGTAGTGACTCGCCCCTTGCCACGGGGCGAGTTAAAAATTGACATTTAAATAAATATTTTGGTGGTGTGAATCGCCCCTTGAGGTATTTCTTTTGAAATAAGCCGTGAAATGGTACAGTCAGACAGAAAAATGTACACTTAAATGAAAATTACCATGTTTGATGTCTGTAATATTATTATCACCAACTACGTACACTAAGTTTTTGCTACCTGGCTTACCTATTAGGTAGAACAAAAGGAACGTTTTCAAGGGTCCAATAAACAAAAGCTTTGTTAAAATAGGTCGGAGAGAATCATATATATAATGCTTTCTCTTTCTAAGTTCGTATTATAATGTGGAAGGGATATGTTTTGCGATATTTGCGTAGTGGTTTATAGTCTGTTTTTTTTTTATCTCAGATACTAAATTGACAAGTGCAAATGTCAAATTGTGAAATAATGATACCAGCTTTGTATTTAGTGGTGTACTCGAAAGTCGAAACTATCGACAATGTTTGCTGCCTAGATACAGGTGGTTTAGCTATAATGTATTTTAAGAGAAAAGTTAAATATAAAATGTTTATTAGTTTTTTATCCGACTGCGCGACGCAAAGGAACAGTAATGTGTTTAATTGTATGTTCCTTTATTAAACTCTATACATACCAAACGCCTGGCCCGATTTTTAAGATTCACACATTAATGTCAACAAACTATGTCAAGTGGGGTATCGTTGAATAGGTATTTAAAAATCATTTCAGTTTTTTCTCACCATTTTTCGATTTGACTTACCGTTTAGGATCTATATCGATTTAAAGTTGCGCTACAACTCATCGTCATCATCTGCATCTCCTTATTGCATCCGTGGCCAAGATGACCTCGAAGCTCAGGGTCCGTCTTCCGGCTCTTCCTTCTCTACTTCGCACGATCTTGGGCGTCCATGGTAGTGAGACCATTAGCACGCATATCACCCTCCACGACGTCAAGCCAGGACTTCTTTGGCCTACCCCTTTCACCTGGACCCGGCGGGGGTACCATTGCCAGGCATTTGTTCCCCACGTAGCCTGGCGGTTGCCGCAAGCCGTGGCCGCACCAGCGAAGGCGGCTCTCTTGCATTTTATCCCCGATGTCACGGACATGGAGGCTGCCGCGGATGCGAGAGCTCCGTACGCGATCTTTACGCGTAACGTCGCATATCCACCGCAACATTTTCATCTCCATGACATGCAGCTCTTGCTTGTGTCGCTCGAGCAGCGGCCACGCCTCACAACCATGCAAGAGGACAGGCCTAATGATCGTCTTATAAACTAACCTGACTGGCATTTTGGGATCACAAGTGACGCCAGTCATTTCTCACCACTTGGCCCACGCGGCAGCAATGCGTGCCTTGACGTCGTGGTCGATCTCACCGGTCACATGAAGTACAGATCCCAGGTACTTAACCTGGTCCGTGCGCTCGACCAAATCATCGCCTATGCGGACGGGTGTGGGATCTGTGGAGTTTAACGTTAAGTATTCTGTCTTCGCTACATTTAGCTTCAGACCACCGTTCTCAAGCGTTTCTTTCCATCCTTTCACGCGTCACACCAATCTGCTCCTGTCCGCGTCCATCAGCGCAATATCATCAGCATACATGAGCAACCACGGAGGCTGCTCATGTGAGTTTCTAATGCTGTCCGACAAAACATCTAATACCACGCTGAACAGGTAAGGACTAAGGACGGATCCTTGGTGTACCCCGACGGTGATGGGGAAGGCTCTCGAGTCGCCAACAGCTGTAGCTGCAGCAGTCCGAACCACGGAACCGGAATCGTAGTACATGTCTCGGATGGTGTCAACTATTCTAACATATTAATTTAGACAGTAGAAATTTACGATGAAAAGACGAAAACTTCGCATGACTGTATGGAAGAAAATTGAAAACAATTACAAAAATATATAACTAAAAAGTTTTAAATAAAATAAATTATTGAAACTTGTGTTGATCTTTTTAGTATCAGTCGAATTCTTGTTTTTATTTTGAATTTAAATTTAAATTAGAGTACCAAAAAATTTTAAATACCGTAATTTACATACCTACAATTTTCAGATTCTAAGACTAGTATAGCGTCATCTTTATCGATAGTCTCTGCAAATCGATTAAATGAAACTTATGAAGCCTTAAGTTAGATTTTTACAATGACAACCCAAGTGACGCAAAATGGACGCCATTTTGTTTCAATGACAATATACCTATTTAAGTTTTGTTTCATTTAGGTAACTTGCATACCGAATTTAAATTAGTATTTTATAAATTTTTAAAAACCTACAAATATTTGTACTAAATTTAATTTATCGATAAATTTCGATACTGGTGGCACATGACTATTTTTTAATTGCAAAAAACCGACAACAGGTAATTTCAAATTAGTATCTGAGATTAAAAAACGGGCTATAGTAGTGATTAGTGACATCTAAGTGCAACAGAATATGCACAATATTTAAGAGTATTGTGATATTGTGTATATGTTATAGGCAATGTGTATAATGCAGGCATTCTATACAATACCTAGGAAATGTATAGAATGCTGGGGTCGTTCAGGCAATGTATGAAATGATATTCAATGTTTAAACTATTTTACACTTTGCCTAGGAAATGTATAGAACACCTAGGCATTGTATAGAATGCCGGTTGAAGCATAGGTAATGTATGTAATCTATTTTTCTTCTCTATGATTTAATTAGATACCTAGATACTAATCTTTTGAGAGCTAATCCTAATTTCAACTTCCACCAGCAGGCAGTGCTGATAAGACATTTGTGTTCTATTGGTAGGTATGCCTAAGTACCTACGTGTTTTTTGCGTAGAATGTTTCTCACATAGCAGTGAATTTCTATTGGCCACGGCAACCACTCTCTTACCACCATCCCTGTGCTTGTCAACCACCTAACCTGATGGAAAGAGAGTTGTTACCGTGGCCTATAGAAGTTCTGCATGGTTAAAAAAAATAACCACGAAGGCTAATGCTAGAGCTCCGCTCCGCCTTCTAACCTAATCTATCCAAGTTGGAATGAACAGGTTTTCTTTCAGCAGTAATATCCATTTTTCAAATCCATAGAGGGCTTCTTAAAGGATCGCAAATAAATGACGCTTTGTTAATCTATTACTTTGTTTGCTAACAGTACTTATTTATCAAGGTGAGACGAATTTTCGCACATGAAATATCATTTTAAAGAGACGAATTTACAACAACCCGTCCATTATACACATTGCCTGATGCGCTTCGGGCATTTAATACAACACCTAGGCAATGTATGAAATTAATCGTATTATACACATTGCCTGAACGTTTTAGGCAATGTATAGAATGCCTAGGCATTCTATACAATGCCGGATTATACACATTGCCTATAACATATATAAATTTTGGATTGAAAGTCAGGTAAGTTTGTATTACAATCGTATTATGATATTTTATGTAAATTAAATTTGCAAAATAGTTTTATTCTTTACTTTTTGTTTGGCTTTTATTTAGTAGTCGTTTTAATATCGCTTCCCGCTTTATTCACAAATGAATAATCTAATTTTTGAATTAAATATTTCTTTAGTCGGCAAACAAAATCGTATTCTGACTACTAAAACAATAGTATCTTGTTGGTATTGATAGATTGAAATAATGTTAACGTTGAAAAACGTGACGTTAAAAAAAGGATAAACAATAGGGTGGTGGCACCATATATCGGCCATGTCAACATTTTTTGACCTTTGATTGATTGTAATTTTTTGGTTTATAGTATTTACTTTCTTGCAATGCCTTTTTTGGGTAGAGGGATACTGAAACTCAATTACTACATTCGCAAAATTACCAATTCTTTGTTATTTTTGAAAATATAGATGTTTTTTTCCGAGTATGTCGATTTCCCTTAATATCGGCCTCTAACACCCTAATTTCTGCCGCCTGTGACCCTAATATCGTCATACCTTTTCCAACGTGTATTTAGGTCAATAAAACTAAGTAAAGTAACAAATTGTAACGTTTTATATTCCAATTCAGGTTCAAATATTTTTTTTAACGCTTATCTATCATTAATTTGTCTTTTCTTTATATCTCAGCCTTAAAAATTACAGTAATTGCTGTTATTATAAACTAATGATCACAATGATTAAAAAAAATTAAGACAAATAAAGATTTCCAAAATATATAATTATAAAGAAAAAATATTATTATATAAAGTCAACAGAAAACTTGACTTTCTTTAAAGGCTTTTCAATTTAAATGCACAAAATAGTGACGGCAAGTAAAATCTTCTTCAGCCACATCAATATAATTTCACCCACGATGAACTGTACACTTTAAGTGGAACCATTTGGGGCATATGTCACATTTAATATTTTTGGCTTCATCTTTTTCGACATCACTAATTAGTTCTACTTCACAGCCACCACAAAGAATTTTCAAATTTTCTTCTTAAAAAGGTAAATCATGAGGTCAGTTACGCTGTCCGGTAATATTCTCTTCTTCTATTTTAATACTCTTCTTCTTCTATCTACTAGTTTTATTTTATTTGACTGGTTTATGTTTTATATTCTATTGTCCAGATTTCTCTTTCTCTCTGTATCTATTCTTCTAGGAAGTCTGTCTTGTAAAGTGATCCTGAAAATTTCGTATTGTCGAAATGCTACTCTTCTTCTACTTCATCCTATCATTAATTCCCAGTCGCAATCGAAGCTTACACCTCGGATTCTGGGGTCCGCTTTGCCAGTCTTAACTGCGGATATGGCTAGACCTCGATATTTTCCGCGAAACGTCTTCCATCTATCCTCCACAAGCCCAATGGTAACATCGAAGCATTGTGTTACTGCCTGCTTCTTTGAACGGCATTTATTCCATCTCTTATTCTACTACGGTCATAGAAACTATAGGGATCATAGAACCTATAGGGGTCATAGAACCTATAGGGGTCATAGAACCTATAGGGGTCATAGAACCTATAGGGGTCATAGAAACTATAGGGGTCATAGAACCTATAAAGGTCATAGAACCTATTATAGGGGTTATAGAACCTGTAGGGGTCATAGAACCTATGGTCATATAACCATAGGTTTGAAACCTTTCTCTTTTTGTTGGGACATCATTATGGCATACCTACCTGTTGACTAAAATTAAAATACCTAAGTATTTGTTCATTTTTCACCACGTCCCTGTTTATTGTAAAGTTCGAAGGTTGTAGGAAAGTAAGTACCCAATACAAACTAAGGTGGCCGTTATTACGCATCGATTCTCTAGATATCGGCCGTCGCTGGCTAAAAAAGTTTTTAGGCGGCCGATGTTAGGATCTAGTCATCAAACAGAGCTGTTATTTCATTTTTAACCTTATTAATGTTACTGCTAATATATAAAATAGCTAAACATATAGTTAAGTGTTTTCATGCATTTCCCCAATATCGACCAGGTGGCCGATATTGAGATTTATCCAAAATAAAGATCCCTAATCTCGACCCCCCCATTATTTCATAAAAACTACAAATAAATTTAAAAACACACTACCTAAACGATACTTCGACTGTTTTTTCTTTATTATAAAATAATATAAAATACCATAGGTATGTTTAATTCCATTCAAATACTTTTCAACGGAGTGCGTCGACTCCGGGATTTGACTCGGAAATGCCAACAAACGACACAAGTCGGTACCTGCGCGTGCTCTATTACCACCTGAACGTTCAAATGTGGAGGTACCCGCACCAAAATATGGGACGTTATTCGTATGGATATAGAGTCGCTTTTTGCATAAAAACGATCATAATTTTAGGGTTATTTTCATAGTTATGGTCCATTTTCTCGAAAAGGCCGATATTAGGACGTGGCCGATACAAGGAGACTTCACCCTACTACAAATTAATTCGTTTTCCTATGCGCGTGCATATAACAATGGCGATCGGCCATATTTAAAAGAATGAGGTTTGTTTTACACTGGTTTTTTTTCTGTACTTAGAGAAAAAAAAAGTTAAATTTGAGTGAAAATTTTATTTATTATATAAGTATTACAAGTTGAAATTATTTATTTAAATACGAAAATGCATCAAATGACCATACAATAGGCATATTAATTTATTCGTACTATTAAACACGTTATTTTTTGAGTTAGGAGGCAACTCGCCCCTGGGCCGTGGCCCAATGTACACACTCTGGTAACAGTAGGGGGAAAGTGGTCCAAACGAGCGGCCAAGATTTCCACACCAAAATGAGCCTATGGTAAACTGGGCCAATTTATTTTTTATTGAATAGAAGGTCATACTCGAATTATTTTGGTATGAACTATTGATTATTAAGGGACATTTACAAAACAAAAAATATGTATTTTTTGCGTTTATTTCAATTAATAAGAAAAATAAAAACTATATCATACGAAAACTACCTACAAAGGTAATAAGTATATACTTAAAATCAAAACATTAACTAAAAATTGGTAAGAAAATCAACATATTTTTATACAGAAAAAAAAACAAATATTTATTAATCAAACGCGTAAATTTGTAATACAAAATTGGTAAGAAAATCAACATTTTTTTTTTTCAAAAAAAATTACGATTTATTAATCAACTCTCGTAAATTACTTGTAGTACAACAAAAAACATATAATCAACTTTACAATGCTGTAAATAGTGACATAATAAGAACCAAGAAACTTAGCAGTTTACTAATTTTTCTATACAATGACCGACTGTTATTTCACCGTCTGTCAATTCTTTAATATTACTTTGAATTTTGTCATGGGTCCATATGGTTTCTTTCTTCTTCTGACTAATGTAACCTTGAATTTGAAAAAGACCAAAGTAATAACTTGAATCCTGTGTTAATTTTGACAAAAGATTAGCAAGATTTGGTTTCGACGTAACCTTTTTATTGAGTCTTGCGTTCCAGGATTCATTAGCGTTGTTGGTCCTGTGGCTTATGTTATAAAAACACCATTTGTCAGAGAAGTAAGCTTTGTTGTCTATCCATGTTCTAAAGAAATAGTCATTAAATTTTACTAAGCAATCAGTTTTAGCACATTCTCCGCGCACATAAAGCCAACCATCTGCCACATAATCTTTTGGTAATAATGCTATGGCGACACATCGTTTTATATGTGATCTCATCATTTTGCCGTTTTTTATGCCATTATGTTTCTTTCATTTTAGTAGAGCTTTGTGGAGAAAAGCAGAAACATTTGATTGAAGAAGATTGTAAAGTTGACTAAATGTTTTTTGTTGTACTACAAGTAATTTACGAGAGTTGATTAATAAATCGTAATTTTTTTTTGAAAAAAAAAAATGTTGATTTTCTTACCAATTTTGTATTAGGTACACGCGTTTGATTAATAAATATTTGTTTTTTTTTCTGTATAAAAATATGTTGATTTTCTTACCAATTTTTAGTTAATGTTTTGATTTTAAGTATATACTTAATTATTACCTTTGTAGGTAGTTTTCGTATGATATAGTTTTTATTTTTCTTATTAATTGAAATAAACGCAAAAAATACGTATTTTTTGTTTTGTAAATGTCCCTTAATAATCAATAGTTCATACCAAAATAATTCGAGTATGACCTTCTATTCAATAAAAAATAAATTGGCCCAGTTTACCATAGGCTCATTTTGGTGTGGAAATCTTGGCCGCTCGTTTGGACCACTTTCCCCCTACTGTTACCAGAGTGTGTACATTGGGCCACGGCCCAGGGGCGAGTTGCCTCCTAACTCTATTTTTTGTATCGAAACTTTTTTATAAACATAGAAACTTAACCTATAAAATTTAAAAAAGAATCTATAACTCACTTGTGAATAATAGCAATGAAAAAGTCACAGTTTGATAATAGCTGTCATTACATACCTAATTGCGGTGAAATAATAGCAATGTTATGAGCAGGTGTGTTGTAAAACTCTTTATTGCTGACAGTACTTTTAACTTACTAACAATCGGGGGCGATTTGGGGTATCTAATGTTCAAGGGGGCGAGTTGCAACATTAAAGCAGTCGGGGGCAAGATCCACGGGGCGAGCGAGGCCTAAGCCACCATACGGCACGGACGGCACGGCACATCACGTCTTCCTGTAATTAATCTGACACAATGTGGTTAAATTCAGTTCGATTTCCATCATAACCGTTTTTTCAAGTACCATTGATTTTTTCAAGTATTGATATCTGAAAGTTCCCTAACTTGCGCAGTACAAGAAACCTACACAAAAAATGTGACATTGAAAGCCTTTTTTGAATTCAGCAAAGGTGATCTATGAAACCGGTGATTTCTTCGAGGTTGCAATTAATTAACCTTTGCATCGCTTAAAGTTTAGAATTAATAAAGAAACTTATAAATTAAAACATAATTTACATTGTATTCGACACGATTACCACGAAGGTTACGTCCGGTTGACCATATTAGACCCTAAATGAGAACAGCTGTCTATATTAGTCATATTATGACCCTGAATTGACCCAACCCGTCTATGACCGCTACTTATTTCGCGGTCATTGTTACAAGTTTCTTTATGAAAACAAAGTACCTATCGTATGTAAGAAAAAGAAAATGCTTTTTACACAATTAGAGAAATCCTACTAATAATAATACTTATAACTAATATTATTTAAACGCGAAAGTTTGTAAGTATGTGAAATGTTTGTGAGGATGTTTGTTACTCTTTCGCGTAAAAACTACTGAATGAATTTTAATGAAACTTTACAATAATATAGCTTACTAACTGTCCCGGCGAACTTCGTACCGCCATATTTTTCCCGTTCCCGCTGCACCTATTTTCTCATTCTTTATACCTGCCCTGGACACCCACGAATATTTCAAGACTAAAATTAGCCAAATCGTTCCAGCCGTTCTTGAGTTAAGTATATAAAATAACAACGAAAAGTGGCATTGATTTTTATATATTAGAATAGGTACATCAGAATAACACATATACATATATCAGCGATGAACGGGATCAGAATTCCACGCGGGCGGAGTCGCGGGCAACAGCTAGTTTGAAATAAAGATGAGTTTGTGACCTATCTACAAGAACCAGGTACTACTTATTGCCAACCGCTACTAGAGAGTATACTTATTGAGTTCGTTTGTAGTGTACGTTCCCCAACCAATACATCCGCCTTTTCACCAAAAACCACGTAATCCTGGTCGCATCGTCGGAAGCTTTCACCTCGGAGACCAGGGTTCGCTTTCACCAGTTTGGCTGAACTTTGGCATTTTCCGTGAAGCGAAGTTAGACCAGTTGTTGGACTTTTTAGGGCTCCAATCCAACTACCCATAACGACAGTCATTGATTTTCGTATGGCAACTTGCATCGAGGGCTTAACGTGCTCTCCTAGGCACAAAAATGCCCAGACCAATGTTAATAGACATATTCATGCATACTAATATTTGCACTGAGCGGAAATCGAATTCACGCCACCTGCGTAGCAATCGCGTTCACTACCGCACTTTGCAGAGGCGGTCAACCTGCTAATACTTGATTCTACACAATATTATTAGCAATCCATTGGTTCTAAAGTGCTCATTAACATTCAAAACAGGTTATGAACCCATACTGTTTAACATTACTAACGTATAAGATGTTTACAATTAGATAAGGGCAAAATCACATTTTGCAACTATCGACGTCGAAGACGTTTGAAAAAAAATAAGATTCTCAATCACAATACGAATGTGATACTTACAAAGGTTTGTTTATAGTGTTGTGTTAATTACCGCTATGTTCGATATAGTTGAGGAATGCGGCATGAAGAAAGATCCTTATGAAAAGGAACAGGCACAAGCATGGCAGAAGAATCTTTAATCAGCTAATTCTAAATATTTATGGACTGGTATTATTTTTATTGTTCAAATCATAACTACATATATCTTAATTAAGTTTAAACCACTCGCTTAACCTACAAACAATGGGATTATGTATGTATATTCTGCCATGCATTATCTAGCAATCGAAAGCCTGTGATAGTAGCCAGTGATCATCAATGCTGTCGTCGCTGGCAAGTATGATTTCCCCCTAAAAGAGAAGCTCGACATAACACGCGAAGGCGTAAGGTCGTATGTACATCCATGCCTTTATTATCATACAAACAAACAAACATAAAAGGTCTATGAATGTACAATATGTAGAAGCATGCATGAGTATGACTCATACGATTGCGGCACGTAAGGCGCGATAATGACTCCCACAGTTCTTAATTGCAGACATAGCTTCACTCCTATACGGTTCATTAAAATGTTTAAGTAAATGTTAAATGGTAATACTTTATTTTATATGAACGTTATCTATCAAAATACCTTACTTATCCATCCATACTTACTTAATATGTATTATAAAATGCAAAACTAACTCTGTCTGTCTGTCTGTCTGTCTGTCTGTTACGCTTTCACGCCTAAACCACTGAACCGATTTTGATGAAATTTGGTACAGGGGTAGATTAGACCTTGAGAAAGGACATAGGCTATGTTTGGTCGCGATAACCGACATCTACGCGGCCGGAGCCGTGATCCATTGATCTCTACCATATTATCTGTAAAGACAAGACCGGAATTGTTTTATAGGTACCTCTCGCCACTACCTGCTTGCAAGTAGTAAAATTCACCAATTCATTATGCACAAACTTCGGCCAAGAAACCAATGATGTAGTACCCACTTCTCTCACTAACTGTTCGCGTCTCCGCCCGCGTGGATGTCGGTTATCGCGACCAAACATAGCCAATGTATTTTTCCAAAGTCTAATCTATCCCTGTACCAAATTTTATCAAAATCGGTCCAGTGGTTTAGGCTTGAGCGTGAAAGCGTAACAAACAGACAGAGTTACTTTCGCATTTATAATACTTTAAGTAGGTAGATACTCAGAACTTTTACTATAGGTAAGTAGGTACTATAGACTGCACCAGGATAATAATGTGGGATTGCATTACAAAAATTAATAAATGAGCCAAATGCACCAGCATTATCATTCGATTTAATTCGAGACTTATTTGGTATCTCGAATGAAATATCCTGTAAAGCGAGACATGAAATAGTATAACAAAAGCACTATGATTCACAAGTTATCATCGGATATTGAACTCGAAACCGCGCCATACTTGTCCGGTAATGTGCTTTGAATAAGACGCATTGTCTTTGAATGTGGATTGGCTTACAGCTAATATTTATGTATGATGTTTTGCACATTATAAATGTCTGTTCTCAGAAATGAAGAGCAATGTTTATATAGGCCAACCTTTAAATGTAGAGGTATGTTCTTTTTGTATGCACTCATCCTAAAGATACTTACTTACATCGTTTTGTTGTTCATCAAAAGGACAGAGTCATGGTCTCTATACCAAAAAGTTATCAGATTGTAACTACATTACATACCTGTCCTATCAAAATTTCATGTGATAGGTACTATGAAATAGAAAATCTAAGAGCGGATCTTACCAATGAAGTAGAACCTAAGAACGCAGTTAAGTTTTCCAGTAATTATTTCCGTTGGTGAAAAAATCTGACTTAATACTTACTTAATACTAAATACATAGCATACTTTTGGATACTTTAAAGCTCAAACTGAGATCAATTATTATTTTTTGATCAAAAACTTAAACAATCGCTAATAAGCAATACAACCACATCGTTCTACTATCGAAAATATATTCATACAAATATTCATCAAATCACGGCATACATCTAACGCAAAAATTCCAACTGATATTATGTATCATACAACGATGTAAACTATGACACATAATATATTTCTTCCGGGTATGTAACCAAATATCTGCAATGTCAATCATTACAAGCAATTCAAATACATATGACATGTTATAAGCTAAATTATTGGGCTAGCCAATTATTGGCAGGCGGCATTACCACGTTGAATGGCAAAGTCAATTTCTCTACGCAACATATTAGTATAACTAATATCTTTAAATGTTTAAAATATTGCTCACTAAAACCTAATTTATTATCAGAGAGGAAAATCTGCCCGAGCCTCGTTTATCAATCTGCAGGAGCAAGTGCTTGCTGTGAGACTGGGTTACAGCCAGCGACTATACAACCAACCATTGGTTGTATGGTCGTTGGTTACACCCCTTTCGCTCGTAGTTCGCTCTACTGCGTACCTAGTCTGCGTACATACAGATCTTCTTGAAAACACTGTCTCAATCTTAACTTAAATGAAATAAAGTTGCTTTCGCTGTCTGTTCGCTTAAATCCACGGGGTACAGAAAGATAGTTTAATTTAAATCTTTTAAAATATTCAATAGATTTTAATGGAGTTTTCAGTAATAGATTTTTATTCAAGAGAAAGTTACGTATAATGTAAAATACATAAAGGGATCGAAATTCTACGTGGGCAACTTGTGTAGTATATAAAGAAACAAACGTATAAATATAATGGGAATGGATTAAGTTTGTACAAAGTACTTAACTTAAAATATTTATAACTAATAACGCATGTATACATGATAGTAATAATGTGTAACCTTATGCGCGGTGGCACTTAATGTACCTACCTAGTGTAGTAACTTAAAACGTGAATGTTTACAATTTGTGATATGAGCCAAGCTATGACTCACGGTGGCAACTAGCAACTAACTGGGTGATTTCATATGTTTGCATATACGGGTAGGCACTATTGGTTGTGTGTCTAGTTGGAAATATGGGTTACACTGTTACACCCACCCAGTGGGTACTTATAACGGTTTTCGTTCTTATGTGGTTAATACATTCTTATGTATGGCGATCTACTTTCCTTAAAAAGGTGATCATATTTCAAATAGGTTCCTACTTCCTAGTTTCAATGGGCAGTAAGGTTCAATTAAATACCACGAAAGGGCATAATAAATTTAGTTTGCGCCACAACTGAAGTCTACAGTTTCTATTTCAGGCTTGTCGTAAAACTGTAAAAAATTAGAGTGCCTGTTTTAATTTACAGGAACTTTACCCTAAAAAATAAATAGATATAATATAAGTAGGTTTATCGGCAATATACAATAAGTACCTAAATATGTTAATCCCCTTCGGCCACGTACGAAACCAAGTTTCGAAACTAGTTTCTAAATAAGAATAATATTTCTTCTTCTGAAACTGGTTTCCAAATAAGAAAAAACAATTTGTTTTCGAAACTCGTTACCAATTAAGAAAAGTAATTATTCTTCCGAAACCGGGCTTTTTACTGTTTTTGAAACCAGCTTCCAATTAAGAAAAAAATCTTCTTTCGAAATAATGTACCAAATTGATTTTAGGAAGAAAATATAATAATGAATAAACACAAACTACACTTCATAAGTAACTTAAAACTTAAATTACATTTTGTGAAAGAATTTTATCATCACTAGATCTTCTTTAAAAAAAAAAAAGATATCAGTCGGTCATTGCATAGAAATTATTTCGCCATTTTCGTTTAACTTTTAGTATACCTATCCCCTTTTTAACTCTTTTAAATTTTAAAATTCCTTCACAAATGTAATTTAAGTTTTGAGTTAGTTATTAAGTGTAGTTTGTGTTTATTAATTATTACATTTTCTTCATATAATCAATTTGGTATATTATTTCGAAAGAAGATTTTTTTCTTAATTGGAAGCTGGTTTCAAAAACAGTAAAAAGCCCGGTTTCGGAAGAATAATTACTTTTCTTAATTGTTAACGAGTTTCGAAAACAGATTGTTTATTCTTATTTGGAAATCAGTTTCAGAAGAAGAAATATTATTCTTATTTAGAAACTAGTTTCGAAACTTGGTTTCGTACGTGGCCGAAGGGATTAATTCACTCAGGAAACGGCCCTATTTACAGATTGAATGAATACATGTGTAAGATAGGTCACTGAAAGATATTTTCTCTATTTCAGGTGCTAACAGCAAATATTGGAACTCTACTAGACCTATACGGAGTAGAGAAGGGCTTAGACCACTTCAGATCTTCACAAGAACTGACTTTCGACGAGTTCCGCTACTACCTTCAGCATGAAGTTTTCAGTTCACTTCCGAAAACCATTACATTACCTATAGTTAGAGAATATGAGAAAAAAATCAGTGAGGTGAGTATTTACACAACATGATACACTACATGAATATGTATATTGAATATCGTAGCGGCTTATTTTGGTCAAGTACCTCGTAATTGTACGGAAAACGGTTCAGACGTTTACAGTGCATCAATCAG
The DNA here is from genome assembly GCA_914767945.1 of Eilema depressum. Lineage (NCBI taxonomy): Eukaryota > Metazoa > Arthropoda > Insecta > Lepidoptera > Erebidae > Eilema > Eilema depressum. Next base: position 10,316,001 of record OU612024.1, on the reverse strand, counting down.
TCAATTAGCCTACTGCAGTCCACTGCTGCATATAGGCCTCCCCCAATGTGCGCCACGTTTGCCGATCCTCCGCCTTCTGCATCCAGTCCGTCCCATATGTTACTTTTTTTTAACTTTGTTTTTGGTCACATTAAAACCCAACTAAACAACATTTCATTCGTTACAATTTTCCCTATGATTGGTACGGGATTCCATTTTTTCTCATAATGTTTTTGTCCTAATTTAAATTGTCATAACAAGTTAGGCATAATTTTCTTTGTCATAATAATAGTGTGCCATAATTGGTTTTTAGCATACTATGTTATTAAGCATAAATATTGTATATCCTAATGTTTTTATTCATAACTTTGATATGCATAAAGTTGTAAAGCATATTGTTTATTTGTCTAATAGTTATTTGGCAGATTTATTGAGAAAGCCCCTGATTCCGACTTGGATAGATTAGGTTAGAAGCATTAGGCCTTCGTAGTTATTTTTTTTTATAACCATGTAGAACTTTATTTAGTCAAATGAACATTCTGGCTTAAAATAGTTATGGTTACGCGTCGTTATGCTTAAGTAAACTTATGCTTTGGGATAGTATGCTTATAAAATATTATGCTTATAGTAAATAGGATTAAAAAAAATATGATTAAAAAGTTATGGCAAATGAGTATTATGCGTAAATAATGTTAGGACAAGTAACATTATGCAATGTTAAATTATGACATAAAATTGTAGGAATAAAAATAGAGAACCGATTGGTACGAGTAGATTAAGTAAAATCTTGTCTCAGTATACCTACTTGATGAGTAATATTATGAAATACTGTTACTCATTCTGTAGATTTATTAGTTTAAGTAGTCGGAATAGAATAGAGATCAATCTTCTCGTACAGAATGAGTTGACAGTGATAAGTCGCCTTATTTTAATAGGTGGCTAACTTTTATAAATAGTTAACCCGAGGCATTACAGTCACTAAAATGAGTAAGCAGAGAATCTCTTGTGTTGTGGTTGTGTATGACAACGATCAAATATAAACTACTTACATAATGACTGATTGATAACAATGACTAATATTTATCATCCTTTAACTAGCAAGACGATTGCATAGATATGAAAATATAAAAATATGTTGAGATTTAAGTATATTAAACTAACCAATACCCATATTAGTCGATGAAATAAGGGGCTGTCCATTAATCACGTGAGGCTCAACAGGGGGGGGGGGGGGGGGGTCCGGAAAATATCACGAAATATCACCAGCGGGGAGGGAGGGGTATATTGAGATATCACGTGTATTTATTTTTTCAAGTGATTTTTGGTCACCGTGCTTAGTTTTTCTAGCATTAAATAATAAATAAAAAATACACGTGATTATGGCTAGGGGGGGGGGGTTTTAAAAAGTGCTAAAAGAAACATCACGTGATTAATGGACAGCCCCTAACCACAGGACCAATTTTACTAGAAAATCTACTTATTTCCTATTTATGTGCAAAATTTTAGTCAAATCCATTCACCGTTTATGCTTAATTTTACAACGGACTTAAATAGACAAATAAACAAGACGTAATAAATACTATGCTTTGAAATAAAATTATTTCAACGGATTCTATCGCGATTTACATCACAATTAAGCTTACGCCTATATTACAGTAAGCAGAGACAACAATGCGGTAGGTAATTAGGCATAAGCATAACAACTTTCGTGCAGTCAGTTGTTTTCCGATGAGGAAAACAACTAAAAAAGTTAGGTAAATTCATTTCTCCAAAATCAAACAGCAGTACACATGACCTTATTTTCTTTCTGTTTGAACTAATACACATTAAAGATAGCGTGTCAAGTCTCAGCTAGCAACGCGGCTAATAAATTGCGAAGCTCAATTAGTCTGTCTAGCCTCTAGTAGCCTAGCCATTAAGGCGTAAATATACAGTTCAATGTACCACGACTGCCTCCTATTGGCACTATGTTTTTTTACTGAAGTAAGGAAAGCTGGATTATCCTTAGTTTATTCCGCTAATATTTAATACTTCTGGAGTTTACGCCTATTATCTTATCTTATCACTCATTGAAATAAATAAATGTTTCTATAGCGATTTATTTGGTATTAATTACATTTAGCCCGATGTTTCACCTACTTTTCAGCAGCCATAGTCACCTCGAGCCCATGGCTGCTGAAAGAAAGCCGTATGTGTAAGTGATTGCTCTATACAACATTCATCAGAGAGTCATCGGAACCACGGCAAAACAATGAATTCCGTAGTACCATCAATGGTACCACGGAAAATAAAAATTTCCGTAGTAGGTACCACTAATGGTACCACGGCAAAAAAAAATTGCCATAGTACCATCAATGGTACTGTCTAATGGTACCACGGCAAACAAACGATCACGGGACGGGACGTCTTAGTTATAAATTGTAACAAATAAGGAAAATCGTTGCACAGTTACACAGCAGTACCTAGTTAATTATATATGGGATCCTCGTTTATCTAAGATACTGATAAGCTCTGAATCATGAATCTGAGAATTTAACATTCATTGCGTTAAAACTTAGCAGCAGGAAGCAATGGAAATTACAAGACAAAGCCAACAAAGCATTGCCTATTCTATTTGTCGCTTATTGTCTAATTAAATTACAATAAACGTACTGCATACAGTGACGAAAGAGACATTCTTGGTAAAAACTCCTCAACAGTAGACAAACGGATATTACACTTGGGTGCATGCTATGAATGCCTGGGTACAATTTGAAAACTGTAAGTTATCGCTTTAACAAACGCAGATGTTCTACTGTGACTTCAAGTGATTCTTTAGTTTAGATAAAGGTAAAATTATTATAAAGCCTTTTTTGTAGAAATACTTGTGTAGATGCATATTAATGAATATACAATAATATAGGTATATCTATATAGGTATACCTTTTTACCACGTCGATGCGTCAGCGACGTCGCTTGTCCAAAAATCTCAAAACGATTGCTGACAATAACCTTGAGCTTGAGAACGCAATCACTGCCGGTTTTACGTCTCATTGCGACAAATCTGTAAGTCCTATATTTAAGAAAAGCAAGACTTTATTGTATGAAATATCCATTTCTTACTTGCGTCACGTAGTCACGTATCGTATATACTTTAGAACTGTACTATACTGTGTACGTAGTACTGTTATCATTTATTCTGTGCTTGTGTCTTTAATCAATCAATAGAATCAATAATTGGTTGTCTTGTCATTGATTTTCTAAACGACTTATACCTAAACGAAGAAGTTACATTAAACACGTGGAACTGTATGTCCTAAAAAGAACTCTTCAAAGAGATGTTAATAGCAGGCTTTTCTAAAAGATTTTGAAGTATCTGCCTTCAAAATCTCTTAGAAAAGTCTGCTACTTAGCTATTTCCTAAATCGTCTCAGCATCTAAACGAGCAGTAGAGTATTGATTTCGGATGTAGAGGGCTCGAACGTAATATCTAGTATAGGCATACCTATATTATAGCGTCCTATTCGTTTGTCTGACTGTTTACAATGTTTACATCTTTGCCCTAGAAGTTAGTAATTTAAACATCAGGCATTTGGAACCCGCGTTCCATAAGGTAGGTACAGTCTTATTATCCTTGCTTATGATCAAAGATATGCCATATCATGTTCATTGAAATTATTTTTAAAGTATTTTTAAACCAACCTCGCTACAAGGCCAGACCGGCTAACAATACCGTCTAATAAAATAAGGGGATATGTATGGGGTCCCCTCAAGGTCTACGGGATGCAAGCCAGCCTTACCTACAAGACGCCGGCCACTTGCTGATTTACAGACAAGCCTGTGATGAAATCTCTTCGCCAGTACCTCATCTGTCAATCTCTTGCGATTGGAGTGTCAAACGGTAGTAGCTCCCACACAAGCAATAAAACACGAGGTGTAAAAAGTGGGCACCAAAGTGCAAAAAATGCAATCAGGATTAGCGCTTGGATGATTAGAGTTGACAAGTTTTATTGCACTGTTCTTGACCAAGTCCTCCGTGAGCTGGCCCATACGTGTTGGAAACTCTCTGACTCTATACTTATCACTAGCATTCCTTAAAATTAGTAACTACCTATATTTTAGAAAGTGCTTATTTTATTCCTCTGACTTCAAACAATGTTTCTTTTTACAGCTGTATGTAAGTAGGCCAAGATAACACATATTGGTACCTACGCCTACCTATATTGACACTTATACAATTACTTATATGTATCTACTATTATGTAATACATAATATAGAATAACAGGTCACAATATTAATAATGGTAATGATTAGAAAACGTTTATAACAGCTTTGGTAAATTTATTTAAACATTTTGTACAAGGACATGGCAAGTTACAATGGTGTTGCTTTAAAATTTTGTGAAACGTTAAAGAAAAAAAAACGGTGATAAAAGCTTATATGTATTGGATTAGGTACTTAGATTCTCTAATGTCCATTGACGTATTTCAATGGACACATGGGCTATTTTAATAATTTAAAATGCAGTGATCAGTCGATTCAATAGCTCGATTTACTAAATCTACTAAATAAAAAGTACCTAGGTACTCTATCCATGCCTCTCCCTCTGGAAGTCTGGACCTGCGCTGCCCGGAACAGAATCGTTTAATGCCCGTCGTATTCAAATTGTCTAATATAATAATCAAAGTTATAATTAAGTTCATTCATTGACGTCGACGTTGCTTCGACGTCATCCACAATCCACATCGTGATTCATCCGTCGACCCAATAATGCAACCGTTATTATTCATCCTTCCAAAATTATTTATCAGGGCAGATAAAATTATTCTAAAGAAGTAGCAGTCCGCCATCTAATCAATTAGTAATATTTACTCATATTTCAGTTTAATCTACAAACAATTGTTGATAAGTATTATCATAACAAAATAGACATAATCTATTTATTACTCATCATTTCTGTTTATAAACAAATAATTATTTGATACGATACGATGTCTAATTTTGCGTGGGAAAGAATACGAAATAGTACATTATGGTACAAGTGAGCAACGTTGGTGATTACCGCCGAGGCGCCATTGAGACCCGAGCCGCCAGGCGAGGGTCTTAAGACAGCCGAGGACGGTAATCATCATGCTCACACGTGCCATACGACGTTTTACAACACACTTGCGAAGAAAATAATACTACAAATACTAAATAAACAATACTACAAATTAATTCGTTTTCCTATGCGCGCGTGTGAGATTATTGTTTATTTTGGAGTTTTATAATGACAAAATGAGATATATGTAGTGTATATCTATACATTACGTTAAAGCAGAATTATGTTATTTGTTGGTATTTATGAAAAATAAAATTAAAAGTAGGTAGGTGAAAATCAGGTGATATTTATGTGTCGCGGTGGGACGGATCGTAAGCTATAAAAGACGACACAATATTGAATGGGAGGAAGTTATCCCGAGTCTTCGAAGAGTAAGGTACGATTATACCCCTGTTACATTTATTTGTTATATACTGTGTACTTACTGGTTGATATATTGCTGTGTAATTACTGTGTACTTACTTGTGTAATAATTGTGTGGTATCGAATATCTACAGAGAACAATTATGGCTATCATTGGCGTTACAGTAAATGTATGAAAATATTATCCAATAGTACCCACTTCGGGTGTGATATTAGAAGTAACAATTGGTTTATCTAAAACGTATTTGTAAGACTAGCTTTGTGTAAATGCTATAACTTGATATTATTTGTGTTACTCGTGGTGCTATATCAGATGGTACAATAATATCATGATAGTGAGTAGTTATGACTATACAAGTACTGTGCCACTAAGGCTTTGTGAGATCTGGTTCGACACCAGGCTGTCTGATACAAATGTTATAGTGTTGGCTATTAACCTGTACTGGTATAATGATACCAGGGTTATGTTGTAAACTGTTATTGTTACTATATTGTTATTAGGAGACGGACTGGTTTCTTGTCAGTTCTTTTCCCAGTCGATACGTCCTTTTGGAACTGACGTAGTGTACCTTCCTTAACCCATCCTTACAAGAGATCCGTAGCTCGAGTTTAACGGAATAAAGAGATTGAAATAAGAGTAATACTGGCTGTTTAATTGTAATGTTATATTTCCCTAGTCTAGGCCCATGGTTACCGCTGGTTTTCAGGTCATCATAGTATCATCATGATGCTGAGGCAATACATTTCGAGTTGTGGGGTACAGTCAGCTACTTAATGACATGGAAGTTCAATTATGTGTACACTACATATATGTAGTGTGTATAGCTGATGTATACATTTTATGGTATTTTTATAGTAATACATGTCCCTTTTTACTCCCGGAATCTAACATCAGAAGTGGGATACGAAAAGACAATGTTCTAATACATATTGTGTAAGTTTCAGATTGGATCCACATCTGGGAAGGTTTGCCAAAGCCTTCCGCAATAGTTCTACCCTCTGGAACAATGAATGACGACTGGGCTGTTTACGAGGCAGCGAGTTACAGCATTAGTCCGCAGAGGTACTGCGAGGTTGTCCACCATCGATAAAAAAATGTGCAGAAGGACGGTATTCTGAATTTTGTGTTTATTAAAAATTGAGTTGGATAATGTAACCTCATAATAGTATAATTGACAAATCACTTGGGCTGATCACAAATGATAAGTTAAGTAATGGTCAAATGGTTTTTGTGAAATACTTGTGTGGCTGCTATCTATAGCAAGTTAGCCTTTGTGGTGACCTGAAATAGTTCAATGATCAGAAAATGTGGTGATGCTATGATTATTGTTGTTACTTTTGGTACCCGTTAAGTAACTATTATAAAGATGTATCAGGTTGGCCGAACAGTTGCTAATTTATGATTGTATGATTAGTTTATTTTTTTTTAAACTACATAATTAATTATGTAATTAACTATTTGTTTTCCTTAGAAAGTTGAAAGATTAATTATTGCAAGACTAAATTAAATTTTATGGTTGATTAGCAAGAGACTAAGTAGTCTTCTCACTTTGTTATATACCTTGCAAAGGAACTTGAAATATTTATTTTGGTGAAAATGCTTTATGAAGCTGATATATTATAATGTGGCGAATATATTGGAGGTTGAAGTGTAAGTGTGTGATTGCCAGGGTATAGTTGAAGTGCAAAGACTATGTAGGCCGCCATTTGCTTAAATGTGTTGGGCATTTTGGGGATACATAGAGATTGCCGATTTATGACAGAACTATATTTCCGCTGGGTGACCTTTTTGCTCGTGCAGTCCTTGCCATTTACAGCGGGTGGAGCAGACTAGACACGGGATAAGCAAGTTGGTAGAATATAGAAATGACGACTTTTGACTTTGGTATACCGGTAGTCACAACTTGCAATTAAATGATAATACTTGTCAGTATGGCGGTGTGAGATAATGTTTTATTTTCAAGTGTTGTATGACAAAGTGAGAGAAGTTGAATCCAGAAAAAAAAAAAAAAAAAAAAAAAAATTGTACAGTAGTTTTGTAAGATGGTTGGTGAAACTTGCAATTAGTTGTAGGTACTTCGAGAGCGAAGTACTTGTCAGTATGGCCGTGTGAGATTATTGTTTATTTTGGAGTTTTATAATGACAAAATGAGATATATGTAGTGTATATCTATACATTACGTTAAAGCAGAATTATGTTATTTGTTGGTATTTATGAAAAATAAAATTAAAAGTAGGTAGGTGAAAATCAGGTGATATTTATGTGTCGCGGTGGGACGGATCGTAAGCTATAAAAGACGACACAATATTGAATGGGAGGAAGTTATCCCGAGTCTTCGAAGAGTAAGGTACGATTATACCCCTGTTACATTTATTTGTTATATACTGTGTACTTACTGGTTGATATATTGCTGTGTAATTACTGTGTACTTACTTGTGTAATAATTGTGTGGTATCGAATATCTACAGAGAACAATTATGGCTATCATTGGCGTTACAGTAAATGTATGAAAATATTATCCAATAGTACCCACTTCGGGTGTGATATTAGAAGTAACAATTGGTTTATCTAAAACGTATTTGTAAGACTAGCTTTGTGTAAATGCTATAACTTGATATTATTTGTGTTACTCGTGGTGCTATATCAGATGGTACAATAATATCATGATAGTGAGTAGTTATGACTATACAAGTACTGTGCCACTAAGGCTTTGTGAGATCTGGTTCGACACCAGGCTGTCTGATACAAATGTTATAGTGTTGGCTATTAACCTGTACTGGTATAATGATACCAGGGTTATGTTGTAAACTGTTATTGTTACTATATTGTTATTAGGAGACGGACTGGTTTCTTGTCAGTTCTTTTCCCAGTCGATACGTCCTTTTGGAACTGACGTAGTGTACCTTCCTTAACCCATCCTTACAAGAGATCCGTAGCTCGAGTTTAACGGAATAAAGAGATTGAAATAAGAGTAATACTGGCTGTTTAATTGTAATGTTATATTTCCCTAGTCTAGGCCCATGGTTACCGCTGGTTTTCAGGTCATCATAGTATCATCATGATGCTGAGGCAATACATTTCGAGTTGTGGGGTACAGTCAGCTACTTAATGACATGGAAGTTCAATTATGTGTACACTACATATATGTAGTGTGTATAGCTGATGTATACATTTTATGGTATTTTTATAGTAATACATGTCCCTTTTTACTCCCGGAATCTAACACGCGCATTTAACAATGGCGGTCGACCATATTTAAAAAAAAATGAAGTTTGAACTTAACTTTTTTTTACTCTGTTTTTTTTTTCTGTACTTAGAGAAAAAAAAAAGTTAAATTTGAGCGAAAATTTTGTTTATTACACAAGTATCACAAGTTGAAATTATTTATTTAAATATGAAAATGCATCAAATGACCATACAATAGGCGTATTAATTTATTCGTACTATTAAACACGTTATTTTTTGTATCAAAACTTTTTTAAGAACATAGACAATTATAGACACTTCCTATAAAATTTAAAAAAGAATCTATAACTCACATTTGTGAATAATAGTAATGAAAAAGTCACAGTTTTATAATAGGTGTCATTCCGTGCTTAATTGCGGTAAAATAATATCACTGTTATGAGCAGGTGTGTTGTAAATGTATAATATCATAGGAATCATACATTACTACACTTTCGTATTGCTTCCCTATACATATTAGGTATGTGTTCTTTCAAAAGAGTGTTTGTGGCTTTACTTACCTACCAAGATCATCGAACCCAAGTCAACCTCACCTGCTAGCATGTACCTTCCTATACCTACTACATCTGCAGGACAATACCCCTACCACAGTAGGTACCTACACTAAGAACTTAGCAGGTTTTTGCCTTGGGATTGAAAGTCAGACGGCAAGTTCCCTTTAAAAATTCCATCTAGCATTCTAGCTTTTCATATGTATTACGATCGTTTGCCTGTCTGATAACAGTGATAACATAACGTAGAGCCGTCAATAACGAAAACATGAGGGTTTGACACAATTTGTGTCTGTATAGTATAATATTATATCAAATTAATTACATATTTCGCCTCTGTGGCGTAGCGGTAGTGAACACGGCTACTAGCTGCTACGCAGGAGGCACGGCAGGGTTATTAGCTAACTCGCGATAGCAAAACGATAGCAAAATTTGCGCGATAATCGCGCAAAATCGGCGAATTGGTATTACGTAACTCAAAGCCCAAACGAAAGCAAAACAATCGACCGTGCTGCCTCTACCTTACAATAGGAGAACTAAAAAGTGTATTTTATCGCAAAGTTATCGCGAAATTTCCTTGGTGAGTTACAAATTTGGTATTACGTATCACATTTGATAGCAAGCGATCAGTGAAAGAGGCACGATAAGCAGTGTTGCCCCTTTAGCGACTTTTCCCTAGATTTCTTGTATTATAAGCTGAAATTAGAAAGAAAATTAAAAATTTTTTCACTATTGAACTTGGTTTGACTACAACTTTCACACAGATACTAAAACAGCGACTGCAAGCGATTTTCGACCTTAATGACATTTTCCTAATTACGTGTCTTTTTGCGCTTATAGATGACACTGATTACGAATATATAAGAAAAAAAACTCCATTCTATGTCATGTCATTAAGGTCGAAAATTGCTTGCACTACGTTTTTTAAGGTTTTTTATCCCTAGCATCCTTAACTAGTCTGTCGGTCGGTCCCGACCACCCGACCGTGTAGAACCCCCTTTATGTTAAGTTATTGGTCAATCACGGCGTGATTGATGGTTAAACTGACAGCAAAACCTACCGTGTAATGGACCCCTTAGGAACATTGTTTTCCATTGAGGCAACATAGTTCCTCTTATCGCTACCTTTTCGCGTTTGGCGCTAGTATCGTAGCAAAAAGTACATTCTTGGCGATCTGATCGCAAAGCCTTACGTAATACCAATTTTTTTGATATATCACGATCCATCGCGCAGTAATCTCGTTCTTACTGCTCATCGCTCGCTGGTCGCGAAAGTTAGCTAATAAGCCCGCGGGTTCGATCCCCGCTCAGTGCAAATATTTGTATGCATGAATATGAATATTTGTATTGGTCTTGGTGTTTATGTGTATAATATGTATGTATTTACAAAAAAAATGTATCTATGTATGTTTATCCGCATTCTAGAACCCATATAACACAAGCTAGTTAAGCTATGCTTACTTTGGGTCTAGATAGCGTGGTGTAGATTGTCGTACCTACAATATTTATTAATTATTATTATTATTTCCTAAATACTGTCTAAATAGGTACCTATATTCACTATTAATACAAAGTAATCAACATAATAGTAAATTCAGTTTCTTATGCAATCGGAAGAGTAATAGGCAAACTACTAAACGAGATACGGTTCATAGGTTACTGATTACAGATTCACAATCTTATCTGACCACTTAGACCGGCTAACGGTGGACAATAATTCAATATCTCTGTTAAGTAACTGACCGCTGTCCAGTAGTTACTTAAATTGAAGCTCCACCGCCTACCCAAGTAACCGCCTTGAAGATTACGCCGATAAACCACTTACGTTCTTGGTACAATCGGTCATTGATGTACCTATTGATTAGACTATGCCGCCGACTACGTGAATATGCCGCGTGGTTCCTGGCAGAGTAGAATTTGTGCCAGCCCGTCTCTTCCCATGCGGTATCGTACAATGCGACTAAGAGATAGGGCTGTTTAACATCAGACAGATATTACGGCCCAGACTCAGCCTCTGATGCATGGCTCGAGTCAATAGTGCCCGGAATACGGCCATAGGCTCACCTCCCATTACGTGTGACCAAATACAATGACTGATGAAAAATATGGGTGTTCATTCACCTCTGCCTAACCCTCCGGAGGATAGAGGCGTGATTATATTTATGTATCTAAGCTATGTAGGTAGGTACGCGAATATATGTACATACTCTATTATTAAATACTTAAGTATAATCGCAACATATTTTGAAAAGTCACGAAGTACCTAGTCAAACATTAGAATAATTTCCCAATAACTATCTAACTAGGTCATGACTTCATGAGGATATTTATGATTTCGTAAAATTTATCACCTAGGTGTGCTGGCTGGTGTGTCGCAAGAGCCTATTGTCACGCGACAAACCTGTCTTCGCAGACGACTCGGTGCTGAAGCTCTTCAGGATATTTTGTTTACTCGGCGACTTGGTGCAAGATGTCGATGACACTAATCATTACGTGGTAAGTAAGACAGAATGATATCGGATTTAGGATATGGCGTTAATTAAACATGAAATGAAAAACAACGAATAATTGTGTTCATACGTCATCTGTATCATCTGCCGGCCACATTAGGGATAGCCGTTGAATGAACGAACATTTTATTTAGACTGTTTATTGCTCATAAATGGTAAACTAGTTTATAGTATACAGATAAACTGGTTTACTCATGAACGACATTCATTTTGTGCACTGTGAGTGCAAACGAGACCGGTTGAGTTGACGCGAAGCGACGATAAGCGCGCCTTCCGAGTAAACACGAACTAACCCGAAGGATTACGAAGTACGTAGTACCGAGGACGCGCGTGTATCGATGCGATGCACACACAGACAATCTGTGAATGCTGTGCATTCACAGATTGTCTGTGTGTACAATCTGTGAATGCACAGCCGTGTCGAGGCGTACCTACTTCGTAATACTTCGTTCTTGTCACACTTGATAGATTTGATGACTGCCTATCTCTCTCTTCCGATCGGCACGTGCTAAGGAAAAGGACAATCTTCATTTGCGGTCTGGACGTATAGTTTTAAACTCTATTACCATAGTAATAGAATATGCATCTGTATTAGTCGTATACAAAAATGTTTAGCATTTCATTTGTTTACATTACATTATTTTTTCAGTTTGTTTTGAATTTCGCTGTAGGTCAGATTTCAAATTCAAATCAACAAAAAAAAAATGTATATTGCACAATTTGTAAATATTAGTCTTATAGATGGTTGATTATTATGTACATAAAATGAACTTTTAAATACGCCAGGCACATACAAGTAAAATTAAATATGCACATTGAGTACATAAGTATTCTAAATTCATATATTTATTAGTTAGCCTGCCAGTCCTGGAAAAAGTATGAAGGAAAGTTCATTTTAAATAATAGTCATTGTTCGATTAGCACGTAGTCATCAATTCAATCAAGTTCATCGAAACTAGTTCAAGGACATTAGTCGAAAATTCAGCAGTTTATTCTATAGTCATCAATTCAATGTCATGAAATCGCAGTAAACTAGTCGAAAAAAAAATCGTTTTATGCACTAGTTTATTGTCGACGATAATCGGTCTAGTTTCGTTTACTAAAAAAGCGTCAACGACCCATTCCTAGGCCACATGTTACTGATCTCGATACACATTAAGAACTTCAACAAATTGGTTCAATGACTTCAATGTACTTTTACTTATGGTAATGAATACTGTAATTATAAATATTATTATCACTATTTCTTCTGTCAAAAATATAGTCTACGTGTATTGTTGATCGTTGTCCTGTTTCAAGGGAAAATTTCATAAAAAATATATACTTAGCGTCCCACAAATTGCCCTTTTGACGATGTCTAATCCTTGCCCCATATTTCGATACTAAATGCTTTGGCGTCGATTTCAAACTAAGTCACACAAGCCACAATTTAAATGTTTTAGGTGGTACTTCAACCTTCAGAAGCAGGTATTGTAGCAGAACAACTAGTGCATTGCCTAGGACTTCGATGGGACGCGGCCGACTGGGAAGCTTTAGGCACTTCCATAGGACACTTCAAGTGGGCAGCTTTCCTTGCTGTTTTAGAAGCTAAATATTGTGGAGACCAACAACTGCATTCTGAAGCCCTGGTCGAAGCCGTTGATGAAATTTATGATGTATTTATCGAAGATATCATTAAAAAGGTAGGTGCTCACATTCGTTGAATGGGCGTACATTTTATTCGAGACTAGTTGGAAAAAATAATTCCATTCAGGGTTTTCCCCCTGGCCAAACTGATTTGCCAAACTTCGGTTATATTCGTATGTTTCTTCAATTTGAACTTGGTGAGGTTTGGTACAAAAATCCAAGTACTCCATCAATCAATCAATTAGCCTATTGCAGTCCACTACTGGGCTTAGCCGCTCCCAAATCTTAATATACCTAAGCTTTGTATAATTTGAGGCGTACCTATAAATAAATTAGGGACTTAAAAGAGATAATTATGTTTTGTTTATATTAATTTCATCGAGATTTTACTTTCCAGGGTTACCTATTTAAACGTGGTTACCTCCTACCAACCATGCGAGAGTACTGGTGTGTTCTTCAACCATGTGCACTCACCTACTACAAGAGCTCCTCACAAAAAGAACAGTGTGGCCGTATCACCATCGACGAGTATTGTTCTGTAGAAGCAGCTGCCGGTGAAGGCAAAATACAGAGATTCCAGCTCATCACTCCTGACAGAACCTTTGAGTTCGGTACTCAGGATCATAAGTGAGTATTCATTCCTGTTATATCGAATTTGTTTATCTTAAAGAAGGAATAATTAATCGGAAACAACACGTTTAATTCTATAGGTATCTGTTACATTAATCTTCCCTAAATCCAAAACAATACCTCATCCACCAGGAAAAAAAAAACATTTTTACTTTAGTAGCTTAAAAAGTGCGCCAAAAACAGTCGGCCAAGTGACTTTTTGAGCCGTGACGTCATTATGTTGAATAATGTTGAAGTCAAACACGAGTATCACGACCGACAATGGGTTAAGCACGTTATATACAATTTGAATACAAAACATTTCCAATCAATTAATTAACAAAGTATTCTTCCAGGAGTCGCCTACAATGGATATCAGCTTTGCGTCAAGCAGCATCAGTATCAGGTGGTGTAGAGGGCTACCAGAGACGAGCGAGGGCAGTCCGGCGAGGGGCGGGGGCGCGGCGAGAGAGGGAAGTGCGTGAAACCAGGGCTAGACTTCAGCACGAAGTCAAGGCTAGGCTAGCAGCCGAAGCGCAGGCGCAAGTAAGAAAAGCTATTTAAGAAAATAGTTATAATATCACTCAAACTAATAATTAACGTTTAAGTTCTTTGTTGTTGGACATTTTTATTTTTTCTTTTATTTTTGTATTTAAAAACGTTCCTCTGCATGCAGATTTTCTTATATTTTAAAAATATATGAAAAATATTAGAATCATTGATATACATATAAGAAGTATATTATATCACACCCTAAAACTCTTCAACACTAGAAATCTATGTCAATTATGCATTTATCAATTTTGATGATAGGTATGAGGAGAACGATGATATATCGATGACAATCAATAAATTACAGGAACTGGCGGAAATAGCACAACAAGATAATAAAAAGTTAGAAGAATTGAAGCATGCGCAAGTCGAATTAGAAAGACTTTTGCAGGAGGAGACACAAGCTAAAAGAGACGAAGAAATTGTTCGAGCGTTACAAGCACGGTAAGTAAAGGGTTGTGAGTGTTGTGACAATGTACGATTAGGAATGTTAAGTACTTACGTGGAACTAAAATTCAATCCTGTTTAAGATATATATTAATAATAATTTGAAGGTTCTCATCCTACTATAGTTAATATGTTTTCAAGGTGCGATCATTCTTACTATGATAATATAAACCGTCTAAGTATAAACAACGTGAAAAGTAAATAATCTAGTTTCAGATTTCAAAATGTTTTTGCGGAAAGGAATTTATAATTTCTTAGTGAAATTACTATTTCACTTTTCTGTGAAGTATAAAAATATGTTTAATTTTTCATTACAGTATAATTAGTAATCTTCAATTTTATTAAAGTTTTAATTTCGAAAATTTTGACGCTGACTACTTATACAAAAAATAAGATAGAAAGAAAAATATTTTCTTTACATAACTTTTGTCCTCAGAGTTTTAGCAGAAGAATGGGAAAGACGAGAAGAATTAGAAAGACTTCAAGCAGAACAAAATAAAATGTTGCAAGAAGAAAGAGTAAAACGGCAGCAATTTGAGCAGCTACAAGCTGCTAAAGAAATGGAATTTAAAGGTAACTTCAGAACAATTCCAATAAAAACACGCCTGAATTGTTCGTAGACTAAAAGGTTAATTTCAATGAGTTTATACACCTGGTTCGTGTGCTACCCCATACATATTGGATCTACAATACCAAACGAAATACCCCCGCGGGAGTCAAATAACATCCTAGTAAATACAATTTTATTTCCAATGAAACTTCTGGATCAGCATATAGCGTTTTATTAAAACCTTTCTGAAGTACTGAATTCTTACTGAAGTACTCAAACTTACGTTACAGAAGCAGAAAAGCGTTTAAAAGAATTAGAAGATGAAAAGCAGCGCTTGGACGCTGAACTACAGGCAGCTCAAGATAAGATCTCCAAGACTGAACTTACTGCACACGCGCTACAGGTACAACTCAGAGTAAGTAGTGAACTACTTTATCTCCCGGTATACTTTATCTTACTTTATAGCCCGAGTCAGTTCACTTGGACCTCTTTTTATTGTTTTTTTTTTTGGATTTTGGATCCCAAAGATCTTGGATACGGTTACAAACTGTTCTTAATATTTCTATGACCCATTTCAATTATTAGATATTATATCGATACCTCGGGGCTCAAAGGGCGTAACCGCCATTTTGGCGAAATTGAGTTTTTAATGCAGTCCTACTTATATTTTTCTCCTCTATCGATCTGTGTATTTAAAGTCTTCCAATTCGCAAAAAAATGGTTTTTACGACCCCATTTTTTGTAGGAAATAAAACAGATATTTTTAGTTTTTGTGCCGTAACAGCAACCAGTGTTACTGTTTATAAACGGGAGGGTAGTAAACGACAACGTAGATGATACAAATGTTTTTACGCCTACCATTTTACATCATAAAATATTTAGGTTTGGGTCGTAAGAGCAATCACTCATATTGATCAATAAATTTGAGGGTAGTAAACGACATACCTAGTAACATAATTAGGTACAGGTAAATCAATAATTATTAGTATTAATTCGTTGCTGAAGAACTATAGGCCCATCTCACTCCTGAGTCATGTCTACAAGTTGTTCTCAAGGGTCGTCACAAATCGCCTCTCGGGTAAGCTCGACGAGTTCCAGCCACGCGAGCAAGCCGGGTTTCGAAAAGGCTATAGGCACCGTGGACCACATCCATACTGTTCAGCAGATTGTAGAAAAGACGCAAGAGTACAATCAGCCGCTGTGTATGGCGTTTGTGGACTACGAAAAAGCCTTCGACTCTATCGAAACCTGGGCAGTGTTGTATGCCCTGCAGCGGTGCCGATGCCGTGTCGATTGGCGATACATCGAAGTGCTGAGATGCTAATATGACACTGCCACAATGTTCGTCCAGCTCCAAGACCAGAAGACGAAACCCATTAGCCTCCAGCGTGGAGTGAGACAGGGAGATGTTATATCTCCCAAACTATTCACCAACGCATTGGATGACGTCTTCAAGACTCTGGATTAGATTGGGTGGGGCGTCTACATCAACGGTGAGTACATCTGGCACGTTCGGTTCGCTGACGATATCGTCATATTTGCGGAGTCGCTGGAACAATTGGGCAAAATGCTACACAGCCTGAATGGAGCTTCTCGACAAGTCGGCCTCGGTGTAAACTTGGAGAAAACCAAGATTATGTTCAACGAACATGTTACACCGAGACCGATTGCCATCGAAGGGGCGACACTCGAAGTTGTTCAAAAATATGTCTACCTGGGGCAGGTTATCCAGCTTGGTAAAAAGAACTTCGAGAAAGAAATAGCCAGAAGGATCCAACTGGGATGGGCAACATTTGCCAAATTACGTCGGGTTTTCTCCTCGCCCCCACCGCAATGCCTCAAAACAAAGGTTTTCGACCAGTGCGTCCTACTTGTTATGACTTACGGTGCTGAAACGTGACCACTGGAGGTGGGATTAGTCCACGACCTAAAAGTTGCGCAGCGAGCTATGGAGCGAGCTATGCTTGGAGTTTCTTTGAAGGATAAAATTCGCAACGAGATCATCCGACATAGAACTAAAGTTACCGACATAGCTCGCAGAATAAGCAGGCTGAAGTGGCAGTGGGCTGGCCACATCTGTCGAAGGACTGATGGCCGTTGGAGCAGACTAGTCCTAGAGTGGAGACAGCAAGAAGGAAAACGTAAGGTGTGACACACCCCCAAGCCAGGTGGACTGACGACCTACGAAGGGTGTCTAGGACGGACTGGATGCGGAAGGTGGAGGATCGGCAAACGTGGCGCATATTGGGAGAGGTCTATGTCCAGCAGTGGACTGCAATAGGCTAATTGATTGATTAATCGTTATCAGAGTTGATAAAAACGGTGAAAGTGCTTGAAATGCGTCATATCCTGAAATGTCTACTCGGTTTCCCACTCGGTCTAATTTTGTCTAATAAACCATCACTCATCATACATCCATTGATTTTTGGGGTGTAAACACCCCAAACATCATACATCCATTGATTTTTGGGGTGTAAACACCCCAAACGTACAAATTTTCAGGGCGTATGGGAAAGCTATTTTCGTTGCTTTTAAATTTATTCGAAATATAATTTTACAGTGACCTGCATCACAAAAATTTAAGACTTTTGGTCTTAGAATGGTTTATTTAGGTCAAAAATCGAAAAAGTTATGCCGAAAAAAGAAATTTTGTTTTTGTTTTTTTGCTCTCCTGTAAAATCGACTTTTGGCGCTTACGCCCTTTGAGCCCCGAGGTATCGATATTATTTATTGGTCCCGTGCCTTATTCAAAATTTTCTTCAACCTATTGTAAATTTCTATGCGAATTCTTTGCTTTGGTTAACGAAGTACCTAGGAACGTTAAAAAGAAATAAAGAACGATTTCGTTCACCAGGACCTGAATCCAGTACTCCGCAACGGCGAAAGAGCTCGTCGAGCGCTGTCTTTCGTACCAACCACTAAAAGCTCTTCTGATACACTTATCGACGTCAGAGCTATAAGGCACCTCAAGATCCTCGATGATGAAGAGAAATTATGATCTGACAGCTAGTTTTAATAAATAATCCAATTATATCGTCTGTATGATGTGATCCATAGCATATGGATCTATGAGCAACTAGCTATAAGAATCAAAATGATCAAAATGACTTTAATTACTTATTTTTGATCGGTATCTAAAACTACAATTTGGTTCTGTTAGCCTTCTATGAGGCACTGTAAGAGTTCGTGTTCCTAGCGAGAAAGATGGATCTATATAGCGTGTGCTCCATCTTCCTCGTTCATCATTCTCTTCCTCATCTCCCTTCCTCGCCTGCCCCCCTAGACAAGTGGTACTGGAACACGAACGCTTATAACACGCTATGGTAGAATTGCTGATGGCCTATTTTAAAAGGTGACCATAGTAGACACGTCTTTTTTTTAATTCTAGACGATTGTTGACTTGTTATTTAAATACCAGCCCTTTATGATGTAGTCGCCTTAGTTTTGGTCTACATAATTTGATCTAGCTTTGATGTGCTTTACTTGTACAATTTGAATAGCAACTTTATACAATTCAGTACTTATATGGATTTAAAGCATGGGTTTTACCAAAAGCCTTCCTTTATCAAACAAAATTTATCATTAAATCGTATGAATGTTAATAAAGAAACAACTTTGTATACACGTACTTCCATATATCTGGACGACTTTTTGGGATAAAGTTTTTAAACTTACAAATATGTATTAATATCTCCACTATTTCATAAATAAATGTAGGTATAGTAAATATACTTTTGTGTATTTACGTGTATGTTAGCAAATTATTCGACTTTTTTAGGCTTCTAAATTTGTATCAGAAAATATACTATGAACTAAACTGAAAACTGTTTTCATTTTAAACTGCTTATAAGGACTAGACAAGCCCTTTCTATCGATGTCGTCAGATTTCCGGGAGCAATCCCTAATGCCATGGAACCACGGGTAATTAAGATTACTCATGGACCCGGTCGACCTACCGGGACCACGGGTAAACACTGTTCTCTGCACCTTCAATTTAATGTACATTAACGTATACTACGACGTTTTCGACAATTGCACATTTTAAGTACACTCAGACACAGAACACCGTAATAATTGAACAGAAAAAAAAATAGGCCCACGTGGACATTCCTCCTAATACCCGAATAAAAAGCGGCATCATGCTGTCTGTCCAATTGCGTGATATATACGAATTTCGAAATATTTTTGGATATAAACATCAATAGAAAAATCATCGTTTTTGTAATATCGGGACTTATCGTGATTAATTATTATTATGGATACCACTCAAGTCGTGACCACGGGTGCTGCAACGCACCTGAAACGTCGGCACAAGTAAGTTCCATAATAATAATTAGTCGCGATAAGTCCCGATATCACAAAAACGATCATTAACTACGTTGTAATAAAATAAGCATTTAAAAAATCAATTTTATTTTATTTTTTTCTGTATTTGAATAAAATCAATAATAATATTTAAAAAATATCACAGGATACATCACATCCTTTTTGATGTTTGGCTTTACATCCCTTTTTAATTATACGAGCTAAAAAATATATAAAATAAGAAACGATTCATTGTACAAGTATGGTGATGCCGTACAAGTAGGTACTATGTACAAGTATGTTCATTCTGTAGGTATCATCAATGCGTAACACCGCTGTATTGTATGTACAGCTGATAACTAATCATCATCACCTTCAGCCTCACCACCACCACCGCCTTCACCACCAGCAGCACCTGCCTTTTTAGCAGCAGCAGCCTCTTTCTTAGCAGCCAAAGCAGCTTCTTTAGCTGCTTTTGCTTCTGCCTTAGCTGCAGCCTTAGCTGCTTTTTCAGCGGCCTTTTCAAGTGCGGCTTGCTTAGCTGCTGCAGCTTCCGCCGCCGCTATCATTTTCTTTTGAAGTTTCTTCAACTGGAATACACAAAATGGAGAATTAGGAAGTTATTAACTTGTTCGACAGACAACATGCATAAATTTGCATAGGTGTTAATTGTCACAAACCTTTTACAGACATTGTCAGTTGTTTTTTCCTAGAGAGTGAATGGCAAATGAGGACTAAGGAAACATTACTCTATCAGTAAAGGGAATGAAATAGATTAGGAAAAATAAAAAATGATTGATAAACTTATTATATAATGAATAACCCATCCTCTTTGCTTTACCCTTGTCCCTTACCCCTTCTTCTTTCCTTTCTTGGCCTTTCCTTTTTGCTGCATGTAAAAAAAGTAGAATAGCATGTAATAAAGTTGCTTTTTTTGTTTAACCATAAAGCGATGTCATAAATGTAATTCAACGATGAAATTTCTATCAGGTCAAACGTGTCTGTCCAAATTCAAAATACTTACCTACCTGCTCCCTAATTCGTAACATAAAATTCAGACTTAAGACTTTGAAAATGGTTATATGTACTATGATAATAGTTAAGATAGAGTTATCTAATTCTTTATAGTCTGACAGGTTAAACAAATTTACCTTCTTCTTCTCTGCTCGGTTGGCGAGTACCTCTCTCCAAGCGTACTGTATAACCCTTGCGGCATGCTCCAGAAGGAACTTCTCCATCTTCTCAGTCATTTCTTTGTGATATTCTTCTTCGCGTTCATTCATCAACGGTATATATTCTTTGTCTTGTTCATCTAGTTCCTTCTGTTGGTTTAAAGAATTCGTTATAATACTTAAGAACCAAAACTTTAATTTCTAATAAATCTAAAGTCAGTAAGCTTCATAAATTATGACCTGTAATTTTTCGCATTTCTCGACTTCTTCCTCATATTTCACAGTGAATTCATCCAATTCGACCTGCTTATCTGCCATCTCTAAGTCGTATTTCTGGAGCCAAGATAGTAGCTGCGTTTCCACTTTGAACCTTTTGAATCATAAAACGAATAGATACAAGATAAATATTACTGGTGATGGAATTGATATAATGTGATTTCCTATTTCTTATAAAGATTATATTTCGTTAAAAGATGGACCAAGAGCTCTCGTAGATATGGCCCTAAATTATTGAATAAGTACCAACTTTGTCCCCTTTCTACTTTATTTATACCTAGGCTATATTATATATAGGCTGTATAGGTATTATCGCCTACCAGAAAGATACCGTGCTGATTTTAGTTATATTTACCTGCGAGCTCTCTGATTTTTCTCTTCAAGCAGATGTTGTCGAAGTAATTGTTCATAGTTTTCTCTACATTCTACTTCTTCTTCTTGCAACATCTCATTTTTGACCAAGTGAGCACGAGTAGCTAATACCATTTGACGTTCTGAGTCCAGACTAGAAATAATAAAATAAACTTTAACCTTATCTAAAACTTTCATGTAAGATATTTTTGCAGTTTAGATCAAATTTCCTAATTCTTATTCTGAATGCTTTAGTTAGCCAAACACTCTAAATTTAACTTACGTGTTATCTAACTTAAAAGAGAAGATCTAACTTACATTTTCTTCTTGAGCTTAATTGTGGCATCGAAGTTGAGCATGGATAGTTCGTGTTCCAACTTGGTTATGATTTGAGCTTTCATTGCCATCGTCTGCTCAAACCTTTCGCTCTCCTCTTTTAGGATTTGGGTGTATTCTAATTCAGAGTCCAAAAAATATTAATTAACCTGCCAACTGTAGTAATGTAAAAACAATAGCCCTATTGAGCTAAAACTCACTGTGACTGTTTTGAAAAATAGTTTTATCGACCAAGCTTTTTAGAAAAAAGAAAATGAAAATTGCGATTTCTTTATTTTACGTAGGTACCTAAGTGGTCTTTGGAGGAAAAATCATGATATTGGTGAGGTGAACGTTCTAAAATCCTCTTCGTGTTCCAATGTAGAATCAATAGATAAAATATAAACACACAAATAACGTGAAACTTGCCCTAATACAAACAAGTTAGCTTAGTTTGGGGTCATTAGTAACATTACGATTTTACAATATAAAGTCTATTAAGTAGGCATAGTGACAAATTCAGTTTTTTTACCTTTTATACTTGCAATGAGGTTTTCGTTGGCACCTTCAAGCTTTCGTGTATTGATCTTAGCTAACAGCTCGTCAGCTGCTGTGGTCTCCATCTGCCTTATCATAAGTTCACGAAATTGCTCCAGTTCACTTAAAAACTCAAGACTAGCAGCTCCGGACCTTGACTTATGGTAAAGAAACAACATTAATGAACATAATTACACACTTTACGTAAAAATACGAAATGTCGATGTGCAGGTTAACTTGATTTTTATATAGTCCTTGTGGAATAGGAGTTATAGTGTGAAGGTAGCATGGGCGTGTAACTTCAGGTAGAGCAGAACACGGGTACGCCCATGGAAGGTAGGTGTATAGGTAGGTAACTAATATTTTATCTACTTATCTCTAATAAGTACATCTCACGATCTCTAGCACAATAATCCATAAAAGCTAAATATTCATCCATCAAATCGTTGAAAAAATGCATATGAATTTTATATGAATTTGGAGTTGAATACTTACATCTCTTAGACTAAGCCGCTTCTGAAACGCATAAATAAATAAGATCAGACAGACTAATAGAGAATTGGTTCGGTTACTTAATACTTATAGGCTACACCACCGGTGCTATTCAATGTTCAATAGTCAGGCAGGACTAAGTATATTGAATATTAAGTAGTGTTTTATAGGTAGGAAACTTTACTGGTAATTTAATGTAATCGTAGTAAGGCCATGCTTCGAAAAATAATCTCGCATAACTCAGATGTAAATACATTTTTTGCCTAGGACATGGACAGTGCAGATAGATAGATTCTGCTAATAAGTACTAGTTATATGTACGATGCACCCAAGTACTTACAATACCTATTTACTTGATTGTAGGTAGATAAGATACACATATTAATAGCTAAATAAAATCTTTAAAAGGTGGTGGCGAATTCATTCTGATTATCAAATGCAGTTTGAACTATCTCTACAAAACAATGACAATAATAATGTAGAGTTAACTACCCATACATAATGGATTTCAAAACTACGAGCAATATAATTCAAGCCAGATTGTTACCTGTGCAATCATTTCATCAACTGTAGGTCGGAGCTCTGGATAACTGTTCATGATATACATGAGGTGACCAAGCTCAGGATTTAAGCGATTCTTAAGACTCAAATCACCCTGAAATTTAAATGCCAATTACCGGTAAGTAAACAACCGTTACCTTTCTGAGTCAATTGGGCAAGCAACACTTGTGGCCTAGGCCTCTGTTAACCTCTGTAGGCCACAGTAATCATTTACCTACCACATTTAGGACGGGATGAGAACCCGCAGCAGTCCCAAGCCCAAGGGATGAATAATTTAAAACTTGTAATAAGTTTCTTAATTTGTTTGCGTACTTGTACTTAATTCATTCTTGAAAGCTCTTATATCTTGACTGAAACGTATACAGGATATTGGTATCTATGCCTTCACCGGCGGGGGCGGTTATGTCGGACTCGAACCGACTAAAACTGCACTTCATTTTGGCTCATCAGGTGCAATTCTGAGTGCCTAACTCTGTTATTAACATGAGATAATCTGATTTACATACGTGAATGGAAAGCCTCTGTGGCGTGGTGGTAATGACTCGATTGCTACGCAGGAGCGAGGATACGATACCCCATGATCTGGATATTTCCGTAGGAGAGCATGTTAAGCCGTCAGTTCTGGTTGCCATACAAATATCTACAGCAGTCGCTACGGGTAGTTGGAGCCCTCAAAAGTTCGACTAGTCTTAGTACAGAACTTCGATATCGCCAATTGGTTGTGGAGGTCAAATAGCAGTCGCTTCACGGAAAGTATCGAAGTTCTTCCCCATCATAGTTGGAAAGCCAACCCCAAATTGTGCGCGAAAAGGTTCATAGAATGATGATACGGGTTTGGATGTCACCTTTAACTAGCTTTCTCCAATTGGATCAGAGTATCTCACCTCGAAGTCCAGGGTCCGCTTACTTTTTCACGTTTTGATTTGACTTGTACAGCTTTTATGGAGCATCTATCGTCTGACCTCTCAACGAGAAAAGATCCAACTGATGGTCGCGTAAAAAAATTAAGTATAAAACAGAATGCTTACAGCTTTCAAATCCTCAACAGTAGCCATATTGAGAACACTAGCAGAGAACAACGGATTGTCATATTGATCGAATATGAAGATCAAATCGTCCATGTGTGTAGTCGACAGCACGTTGCTAAGGGTTTTGTACTCTGCTACAAAGTCTGGTAGACAAATGGCTAGCTTGCATTTATAGATAGCCTCGTCAAGGATCTTGGTGATGCGTTCCATTTGGATGTGGCATTCCAGATCGATTGGAGACGCCGCTGGAAAGGATGTTTAAAAAATTCTATTAGATTAATAGTACAAAGATTTGATGCTAGGCTTAAGAAAAGAATGAAGAATGAAAGTCTGCACTATCAAACTCTGTAGCGTCTAAAATTTGCACTTTGGAGCCTGGGGTTAGCTTATATTTTTGATTGATATGTTGACTTTTCCGGGAGCGACTGCCGTTCAACCTACCAACCCCGAGAAGGAAGCCGTGCCAGAGTGGTTTAGCTTGTGCACCGACTAGCAGGTGAGGTTGGCTTGGGATACTTTGGCCTAGATGGTACAGGGAATTGCACACCGCTTCAGAAAATTAGTGATAGGTACAGATAAATATTCACTAACCATTGTCCTTAGTGAGATCCATCTCTCTTTCCCTATCTGCACTACCGCCAGACTTGGAACTACTGCCAGTCTTGGTGCTCGAGGAATAAGTTGAAGGGGACTCCACAGTCCCACACGATATAGTATCCATGTTAAGAAGGTTTATGTGATATTTTAAACAATTGTGATTGCACAGCAAGGATTTTCTCCCTACGACGTTTTAAAGACTGATCAAACAGAATATAATCACTTGGATTAATAAACAACGAATATCTGTTACCATGACAACGGCTAGGTGCTACTCTATGTACTAAACGTCAAAAACGGTTGTCCGCTAAGATTGTCCAAAGTTCAGAAATACGGAAAAAGGTAGGGTCTAGCTGTCTAGCTAGACTAAGGAGATTTACATCTTTTTCCCTTCTTTTTCCATCATTTTTTCCGAATGTAATTTAATAAATAATTATGGAATTTGTCTGAAAGTATTTCACATCGATGAAAAATTAGGAAGCATTTTCCTTCACAAATACTTAATAGCGAAAGCGCCCT
This sequence comes from Eilema depressum, assembly GCA_914767945.1. NCBI lineage: Eukaryota > Metazoa > Arthropoda > Insecta > Lepidoptera > Erebidae > Eilema > Eilema depressum. Next base: position 10,290,394 of record OU612024.1, on the reverse strand, counting down.
GGCCCTGACACACTTAAGTGGGTAGTACATAAAAAAGAAATACCCGTGGCATTGGAAACCGGAGGTTGTGAAGACGGTTACTTTAAAATGATTATAGCGTAGCAACCAGCAACATTTTTGAATTCTTAGTTTCCCCAACCCTCATAAAAAACTGCGACAAACACCCTCGCGCCTCGCTTCGTTACGGCGACCTAACGACTAGATAATAAATTTATCAATACACAGGTTTGTTGCTGTGTAACTAGGTGTTTGTTCAATAACTTTATCACTAGTATAGAAGTAGCCGTAACAGGTGCTTAGGACAGACAACGGAAGGAAGATTACTCGTGCATTATATCCTAAAGAATCAAGGTAAGTTTGTATTAGGTACATGTCGTGAATTCGTATAGGTGGTACATTATGTATCTGTCGCAGCCAACTAGCTTAATCAGCATGAATATCATTCAGGCCGTTATTTGAACGGCGCCGCTTAGTTAACAGCCTAGGCAGTTAATTGAATGGCTGATTAAGCTAATTGGCTGCGACATATCCATAACAATTCTATTGTAGATGCTTATTAGATCCATTATTCCATACGAAATAAGTACAGTTAGTTAATTTATATAGGTATATGAATAAATGGTTTCTTTCTTTCTTTCTTTCTTTCTAATTTAGATAGGTACAATTTCAGTAATTAGGTAGGTAATCACAGTTCCCATCATTGCTGAAATCGACTCAGTGGAGTGAAAGATGCTTTATTAAGAGTATAAAAGGTTTTGTAATCGTTCATCAAGACTGGGCTCGGCGACGCCCGCTCTTTGAATGCTCTCCTCGGTGTCTCTCGCTAGTCAGAGGGATTTATGGAAAGCCTCAGAGCAGTCCTCTACAGACAGGGCCGGTCTACTACCGGATTTGTAGGCGGCTGTGTCTCCGCTGGGAGGGGTAGAGGCGCTGCCGTCTCTGTTGCCCAGAGTGCACCGCGTGGAGCTTACGGATCACGCACCTCTTTCAGCTGGTGCACATGAGGTTGGCTTAGCATAGGCCCCGCAGTTATTGGTGTGGTATGACACCCAAAAGAAAATTGTAGTTATGAAATATAAATTCCCGCTTTACAGTTTCTAGTAAATAAATCGCCAAGATGACGAAGAAAGGTAAAGTGAATAAATTGGCGCGCATGTCAGATGAGGAGCGTGCGCGGTACTTACAGCACCGCGCTGATATCGAAGAAGAGGCTCGTAGGAGGAAGCAAGAACTTATCGCCAAGTTTATCAAGGTATCACCAAAATATTGAGTACGCTGTTATAAAGATGTATTAGTTTAAAAATTAATGAATAGTCATCATCATCATCATCCGAGAGCCAATCCCGGTTGCGTCCAAAGCTTACACTTTGGAATATTATCTTTATACATTTTCCATAACTTGACTTAGGTTTACGTAGTAACTATTTAATAATCTGTGCTTAGGTATACGTGAGCGACTGTATTTCGTCTGATCCCCATAATACTAAGAGCAAAGTTTAAAATCCTCATCCAATTCCATGAATAAGCAGGTGTAGGTACCGACTCGCTTATGAGTTAGGAGCTCAGGATTTTTATATTTTTTTCCCTAGTCAATGATAAATAAGTAAGTGGATTTTTCGAGTCTGTTCATCAATGAAAGGAAAATAAAAATAAAATTATATTACGGCCTTGAATATGCCAGCGACTCATCGGCAGCCCTTTTTAGTAGAAAGGCCCATTATGAAGTTTGCTTGTAAATATTAATAGGATCCCAAACACGTCATATTTTGTTATTTAAACATCTAATTAGAATGAACTTAATACTTTTCAGAACAAACTTGATAAAGAGGAAGCATACAGTCGATTGAACACGGCAAAAATCAATCAAGAATGGAGATTCATTCTGCGCAAAATAAAATGCAAGCAAATGGCTGTGGATATTCAGGTAGGCTTTGCGTCAGAGATAATTGAGGGAATATAATAATATATTTGATCAATAGGAGAAACGGCGCACATTGGAAAAAGCCTATGTCCAGCAGTAGACTGCAATAGGTTATTTGATTGAGTGGATATATTTTGTCATGATAACCAGTCCGATAAACGCTACGGGTTACACTTTATTGTAGGTACTTCTGTTACCTTTTCTGCACCACAACTGGATGCAAAACTTTAATTGAATCTCGATTTGATTAATTAACTGTGCAGTGAGTGACTCATTATTTAGTGAGATTAAAATCGGTAAGCATATCTTTTTTAAAGGTATCACATGTTCTCATTTGTCAATTATTCTGACAGAATATGTTAACCAGCTTCAATTTCCTGGTGGAGCGCAAGGATCGCCTGATAACAACACTGGTGCGATCTATAAACGACTCAGATGAACAACACCGACGAGCCTTCCAGGCACACACGGAGAACGTCAGCTATTTTTTGAGTAAGCAAATAAAAAAGACAAAAGTTTTTATTCGTGTATACACATACGAAGACACATACTTATACACTACACTTACACTGTTAGCGTTACCATCCCCCAAGACAAAATGATAAATCAGAGACGGTGAAAGTTATAATAAAAATAAAATAAACTCAAAATGACCCTTCATTCGACCAAGTTATATATCTATGAGGCTTCATCCGCTTAAAAGAAAGGACGAGAAGTTTTGGATACATCTCACAAAAACTGCTACACTCACCAATTTCAATATAAATATGATACGGAATTGGCTCGAAGGACCAAAAACGAGCCAATGCCGTATGCCGTGAGTTCCTGTGTGATCATGGTGCTTGCAACAGGGCCGAAATATCGGATACTCGAAACAATACATAGTAAATATCCCGATAGTTTTAAGAGTAATGTGAACGACCATGAAAGTTTAAATACCTATATTCCATGAATATGTTGCTGTATCGGCGACGGTATTTATCTCTAACTATTGTTACTTCTATAACTTTTTGCCTCTTTACAACCTGTGTTTATTTATTTACAACCAAACGTATGTTAATTTATTATCATAATGCTATAAAGTTATTTTTAAATTTATTCAGACATCGGGTCTCAGCGCCTAGATAAGTTACAAATGGAATACGAGCTCCAAAAGAACACTCTCCTAGAAATGTGGGACAAAGAAGAAACAGATCTAACAGATACCCAAGACAGAGCTGAATTTAAACTCAAAATTATCACGTACATACAGGACACCGACTTCAAAAATCATAGCAAGGAGAAGCAGCTAGAAAGAGCCACGGTGAAAAACGACATGAGACTAGAAGTAAGAATTTTTTTGACAAATACTATGTTTTATCAATATGCTTAAGGATATGGCAAGTTATGGGCACGTAGAATAAATGATAAAAAAAAGATTAAAAAAAAAAAATGAGTTTTGAACGAATGATACCAGGATACCTACATCTAGGATATAAGGCAAGTAATCTGCATTAGAATAAAAATACAGGTTTGAAGCGTTACATGAAAGTTTTATGGTCTAATTACAATCGTACTCGTAATGTATAGAAAAGTGAATAGGTGAAAAGTACGAATCATCGTTTTCTAAAATAAAACATGTCAAAGAAGACGATAATGATATGTTGGATAAGGTTAGGTAAGGTAAAGGTACACTGCACCAAGAACTTACATCAAAACACCTAAGTATATGTGAAAGCTACATATATTGCGTATTAAATCGATTAAGTTACTTATGTAATAGAATACTTATATCATAATAGGTATTATTCTTAGCGTAGACAGGACATAGAAGATGTCAATGAAGTTAAAACTTTAAATCATCTTTCCAGTCGTCACAGGTAGCTCTGCCTTTCTCGGAAAGGCAGACGAGCAGATTCTTAGAGAACTCACATTTGTCTTCAGTATTTTCTGTAATAAAATGTCTATATGCATTAATATAATAATCATCACCCGACATTCAGGTGAACTTCCAAGATTCGTTGTAAACCACTTCATCTAGACGGTCAAAATAAACTACTTCTACAATCAAGCACGGGTTACGCACCATTATCCAGAATCTGAAAGCACTCTTCAATAGATTCCTGCAAGAAGTCTCTAAGGTCTTCATTCTTCACATCCTTAGTGATAGCGTGAGTCACCAAATATCTATCAGGCATGCCATCCTCTCCTGTCTGTAAATTAAATTATTCAGTTGCTCTTATAACTAATAATTTCGATGTAGGAACTTAATCAAACGGGAAGCTTTAATTAATTCAATTAGCGTTAAAGTGGGGTTCATCGGGTTAAATGACAGTCACTTGCATATTCCATTTATTAGAAAAAATAATTAAGCATTCTGTTATAGAATTTAAATTTTAAAATAATGTTTTTAACGAGCAGTCCTTCATTTTTATTTAGATTTAGACCACCGCCGCGTTTGCGTCGGTTACATTCCTAAATGGTAAGGAATTAAGCTTGCGATTACGGGATTTCGTGATAGTTCCAAATGTATTCAATACACTATCATTTCGAAGTCGGTGGGGAAGAATAAAACAATTTTTTGGGGGGACGATTTACAATAGCATCTTAGTACTGCACCGACGATCATATCTAATTAATAAGTAATACCTACTCACCATCTCCAAATTCTCCATAAAGCAATGCAGCGCACAAGCTTTATTTTCCATCTCTTTGCTAGAATTATTCTCAGTGGAATTTTTCTCGTCACTTTTGAAATTGTCTTCATACCCCTTAATTTTATGTGTGTTAGGATTATATTGACTTCTTTGGCCTGAATTTTCCGGTCGCTTCTCCCGTTTGTACCTCCTTGGCGATTGAGTTGAGTAATAGTTACCATATTGAGACATACCCTAAAAGAAAAACGTTGTATTAGTGAGTTTTCTGATAAATACTACTTTTACTATAAAATATTTATATATAGCGTCACACGAGTACATCTGTTTGGCCGCCAACTTAAACCTGCTTAACATAAACAGATTAACGCTGACCCCAATTACAGTCAAGTTACCTATCATATAAAAGTTTGAAGTCATTATGTAACTATGTGTTGAAAGTCAATAAGCCAGATCAAAATCAGAGATCATGAATTTTCTTTTTAATTAGGAGCATATCTGCAGGTATAAGAGGAACAGCAAGTAGGTATTATGTCCAGTAATAGGCTAATTTGGATTAAAGATAATACTTGTTATCGTAAAACTTACAGTTCCATATTGTCCACTCTGAGGAAAATCGTCTCTTCCGTTGAAATACTCATCTCGCTCGTATCTATCATGTCGACTACCACCGTTATTACCTTTCCTATCATTTCGACCTCCCATTCTGTCCCTATAACCCGTTGTATCACTGTTACTACCCATTCTATCACTACTACTGCTCATATTATCGCTATTACTGCCCATCCTATCATTGCTACTACCCATTTGATCATCATTCTTACCCCTCATATCGTCTCTTATATTAACTTTACCCCTACCGCTCGTCCTATCGTCCCTGTTATTCTTATTTTCCTTATTACCCACTCGACCTCTGTCCCAATTGCTATTATGAAGTTGCCCATGGGACTCCTTCCAGTCCTGATCAGAATTTCCTTTACTAGAATTTTTGCCATCTTGCTGCATCTTTAAGCATTTCTTGTAGATACTTTTTAACTCAGCTTCCTTGGGGCCGCCATCAGATCGACAGTTTAACGCCTATTTTTATCAAAATAATTATTAAATTAAATCAATAAGAAATCGATGAAATGATGTCACTTTTAATTCAATTATTGCAATTGATACAATACACGCGCATGGAGCGGCACCAAAATCTTCGGAGCCCAATTTGACCTCGCCTGCAAGTTGATACACCTGGTTGATAGACAAGGCTCTGGCACAGGCTTTCCTCTCTATTTATGGTGGGTCAGAGGGCAGTCGCTCCTGCAAAAGTCATGTATATAATAATGGAAAAGAAAAGTAGGAGAGTCGACCCCGGGCGACAAAATGCAAGCTTTGGTTGCAACCCAGATTGGCGCTCAGATGAAGATGAGGCGATAACTTTCTGATGTATCATCAGGGAAGTAAATAATGTTGTTTTCAAAAAAATATACTTATGAATATAGCTTAGGTTCAGTTCTTCAGAAGTTCAGAACTTATATTAGTTGCTTGAATGTATACACTACCAACAAAGATAGTGCCTTCACAGGCACTATCTTTGGCACAGGCACAGACAAGACTCGTTCTATGCCACTCTTTGATCACCAAATTGCAAGTTTAGTTTTTTTTTTTATTAGTTTGAAATTGCAGTTTTATTGTAGGTCTTTGCCATTTTTCTGACTGATGGACGAAAGTACAATCGATCAAATTTAAAATATGTTGGTACTTACATAGCACTCCAGGATAATTAGGCAAAATATGAACACGTGATACCTGACAAGGCACATTGTCACCATAGCTCGTGGAATAACAATACAGTATGTTGGTCATGGGATGCCGTATATATCATATCTGCTTCCACGCTTCACTACCCGTACAACAAAGCATTGTACGGCAAATATAAATAATAGCTGGGTCACAAACAGGTGACAAAACTTGCGAAATTTTTCAATTAAATGTAGCAATAATAGCGTCCTGGCTATCCCTCTTCCTGACGAGACACAAATGCCTTAGAAAACACCTGTGACCTGTCTCGCATAAGCCATTCTGCTGTGTACGCTTACTGTGAGAACTATCACGAGGAAAACACACTCCTAGTGGAGTGTAAATACAACGTCTTAAAGGTAGAGAGAGGTATTTTTCTTCATGCTCTATGAAGAAAAACTAGTAGTCTCCCATCACGCAGAAAGCATTGGATAAAACGAAATTATCTCTGAACTTTTTTTGTGCTGGCTGAGCTGCTCATCGACCTAGCGTAAGCAGGTCGAATATTGACTCAAGGAGTAGGTATAAGAGACTCCATATCAATGTCTGCCGGAGTACCTGGTGATTTCCCAACTGAGTTCTGAGTTATACCCAAAACGACCCAGCTACACCGGGTAGCGGTGGAACACCTTTATGGTTTTAGTCAGTTTAATGCCTGTATCACCTTGCTCCTAACCTTGGAAAATTACACTGCCCCAGGATCTCCTGATTTTTTTTATTATATCTAAGTATAGTTTAATCATTAGATTACACAGGTTCATTTTTGCCAAGAATAGGCGCCCTCCCATCCCATATTAGTTGGGATAAAACATAAACATCCGATCCTCTTTATATCAAAATCATTATCAAACAATAGTCATCAGCCATCAGTTACGGCTGTCGCATCATGTCAGCCGTCCATCACCCGGCCGGCAGTGCGTGAGCCGCCTGAACCCATAATTACAGGGACACTGTGACCAATCGGAAATTACAAATGTCCCCTTGATATCCTCGTTATGTTGACAATTTTATGTATTTAGCGATCATTTATTACTGTATGCTGTCTCTTGTGAATTAACTAGGTACGAGTATATCCCCGCACATTATAAGATCGGAAGTTTCAACTTTAGTACCTACCTACTTACCTAAATACCTATAACCTGGCATGGATGAATCCAATTATAGCCTAACCAGATACATTTTTTTTACCTTCTCATCGGTTTTGAGACAATTTCACATCTGTTGGTCATTTCGGTCTAGCAACAGAGGGTAGTTATCCGCGACAGGGATTCTAGAATTTCAATACAGGAGTAGTTTAAAACTGCTAGCTTTAAATAATTACACCTATAGGAGATTTGTCTATGTGAGATCTACTTATCATTTTAAGAACTGGTTGGTTACGTCATAACTGATTATGTTGAAGAATAAAAATACGAGCATCAAATAAGTTGGTGTCGCTTTTTTACAGCATGAAGAAGAAATGCGCCGCTTTTGCCGCCCTAAACAGCTCGAGGTCGAAATGTACTGGAACAAACTCCGTGAAGTGTACAACGCCTACTTGGAGGAGCATAATCCCATCATGAACCACTATCAGAGCCTACGGGAGAAGGACGAGTTCTATCAGAAAGAGATCGCGAAGAACGATATGCAGATACAATTGGCAACGGTACAAATAATACATTTTGATTAACTATACGGAAGTTATCCATCGAATGGATTTGTACTGAATACTTGCTACTTCTGCTAGTAAAAATTTATTAGGCAGACAGAAACGACGACAGCCTCCGTGGCGTAGCGGTAGTGAACGCGGCCGCTACGCAGGAGGCGCGGGTTCGATTCCCGCTCAGTGCAAATATTTGTGTGAATTAAATATGAGTATTTGCATTGGTCTGGTCGTGCCTCGGAGAGCACATTAAGCCGTCGGTCCCGGTTGCCATAAGAACATCTATGGCAGTCGTTACGGGGTAGTTGGAGCCCTCAAAAATCCAAAAACAACGGTCTTACTGCAAAGCTTCGATATCGCCTAATGTTAACATTGGGTTGTGGAGGTCAGATGACAATCGCTTCACGGAAAATATCGAGGTCTAGCCAAATCCGTGGTTAAGACTGGTAAAAGCGGACCCCAGACTCCGAGCTGAAAGCTTCGGATGCGACTGGGAATAAACGCTAAGAGGAAGAAGAAGAAACAATCAAAACGTACGTAAGTCAATCAATCAGGTATAGGTAAATAGGTAAGCATTAAGGCCCCGAATCAGACCAGCATCGAAAAATCGGTATTTTCGAAACCGTTTTTCTTTTTAACTATGAAACCTACAGATCTGGAATTCACATGCCTGCATAGTACAGAATATACAGAGTAACTTCACCTTTTCATAAATTAAATAAAAAAGAAGAAAATAGTTGAAAAGAGGCTCTGAACAATACTCTACTCTTTCTTATGAAACCAAATATTTTCTATAATATGTATCCAAATAATCTAAAAGGAGAACGGGCACTTTTGTATGAGCTGCGTCCCAACCCTTGTAACAAGTTGCGACTAGTGTAAACATGTTCATTTAGTCTATTTATGTGTAAAAATGAAAGATTTTTATCAGAAATTCGTGCAGGTCCAAAGTTATAAGGGGGTAAGTAAAAAATATTTTTTGTGCAATTAGGCTTTGCAGTATAAGTTCTACGGTTTTGTATCATTTCGCCGACGGTCATTACAACTACGGTTGACTCAACTAGGGTTAATTCACCTACTGGTTGACATGGTTCATGGTTGTACCGATCACATATTTTTAACAAAAAAAGAGGGGTGTTATAAGTTTGACGTGTGAGTGTGTGTGTGTGTGTGTGTGTCAGTCTGTCTGTAGCATCGTAGCTCCCAAACGGCTGAACCGAATTCAATTCTGTTTCTTTTGATCGAAAGATGGTTTAGTCGAGAGTATTCTTAGCTATGTTTCATAAAAATCGGTTCAACCATTTGAAATATATTATGAGGAATGAAAATTAATCCAAAATCTAATCTATTTTCAAATATACCCGTATTGGGTATCAAATGAAAGGTCATAATTTATACATCACGATACAGCAGGTTTTATGGAAATCGGTTCAGCGGTGGTAACCGCTGAACCGATTTCCATAAAACCTGCTATTATTATAGGTATATAAAAAGCATGAAACAAAAAAAATTAAAAGCAGAAACCAATATTTTAATTTTCTCTTTCTAAATCGATTTGAATAGTTAGCATAATAAATGCTTCAAAAGAACATTATTCACGCTGCATACATTTTTGGTCCAAAATTGAAAGTGCTGGCCAAATACGATATTTCGTTAGAACTTGTTCTTATTGGGGCGTCAAAGTTGAGGGACCACTTCCTTCGGTTTTATTACACATACATACATTTTTTATGACACAAACTATTGAAAATGGATAAAAAATGTCGTGCTACATTGGAAGAATAGTTAATAAAACTAATAAAAAATAAACCCCATACTGCACACCGTTGTTTTTCGTCTATTTATTTAGGTGCTAAATTGAAAATAAGTAGCGGCCAAAGAATACAAATATGACATTCCGTTAGTCGGGCAGTGGACCCTCAGCTTTGACGCCGTAATAAAAAATGCTAATGAGGACAAGCTCTAACAGAATATCATACTCGTATTCTTTGGCCGGCACTTTCATTTTGGACCTAAATAAATGGGTGAAAAACAACGGTGTGCAGAATGGGGTTTATTTAATATTGATTTTATTGACAATTCTTCCAATATAGAACAATGATTTTTATTCGTTTTTAATCATTCATATCATAAAAATGTATGGTTCCAAAATATTTGAACTCAAATAAAACTGAGAGCAGTGGTCCCTCAGCTTTGACGCCATAGTAAAAAATGCTAACGAGGACAAGCTCTAACGGAATTTCATATTTGTATAGGTACTTTGGCCAGCACTTTCCATTATGGACCTAAATAAATGGACGAAATACAACGATGTGCAATATGGGGTTATTTTTTATTGCTTTTATTAACTATTGTTCCAATATAGAATAAAGTTTTTCATTTATTTTTAATAATTCGTATCATAAAAAATGTATGTTTCCAAGATTTTTAAATTCAAATAAAACCAAGCGCAGTAATCCCTCAACTTTGACGTGGTAATAGAAAATGCTAGCGAGGACAAGTTCTAACGGAATATCGTATTTATTTTCTTTGGCCGGCACTTTCAATTTTGGACTAAAATGGGTGATGTCCTTTCATTCAAAAATCCCAATAATTTATACATATTTGAAATGTACTAATTAAGGCCTTTAATTTGATATCAAACACGGTATATTTACCTCAATTTTTTTTTTTAACGCAGTACTTTATGACCGCTAGAGGGCGCCACATTAAATTCGGTGACACATTATATAGCCTATAATAAGTGGACGATCACGACACTTCTAACAATACCTTACTTGTCCAGTTCTAATTAGTAGTTGAAGAGCTATGAGGCAATTAGTGAATATACATACATAGTTCATACATACATACATAGCCTGTCAAAATCATAATCCTCCTTTGGCTTTAACATAGTCGGGTAAAAATAGCATGAATAAATAAGTATTTTGTCATAAAAACACTAATTATTTAAAATAAATTAAATACTTTCTTAGTAACTGAAACCCCCACAACTTTTACCCTGCACGAAATACAGATTTATGTCCATACAAAAAAATAATACACTCATTGAGACCTTTCATTTGATATAGGTCAAAAAGTGTTACACCATATGGGACGAAACGCCCATTCGCCTTTCACATGTATGTTAAATAAGTGTATTAGCATGACGTGACCTTCTTAGTTAGTAACCGTCGCCTATAAAGTTATCTATAAAAATTGGTTTTACTGATTTTTATGGTTCAAATATGAGCGAATGACCTTGAGCATTTGTATACGTCAAAGTCATTCGCGTATGTAATCACCTTAAGGTAAACATAAATTAAACTTATAGGTAGGTACATGTATGCCTCGAAACCAAGGAAACAGTCAATCAATACAGGATAACCAGGCCCAGATAGATTTCATAGCTTTGTGATAAAGAGACAATGTAAATTGCTACGTATTGAAATTGAATAGTCCTTCACTAATTATTTTGATTTTCATGCCCATCAAAATACTTTAGATGAAAAAGCACTTGTCATCCTTGATCAAGCGAAGGGCACCGGAACTATGCTCTCGAGCCACCTAACATACTCAATTTACTTGTTTATATACCTATGTATCTATGTATCGTACCTATGTATCTAGGTGCCTGCCCACAGTGACTAACCGATTCTTTTAAAGTTATTTGTACCTATTTAGGTAGACAATAAATTCTACGTTTTTTTTTATTCCACTCATAGGTAGGTACTCATGTTTGTATCACCGATCCTGCATTCTAAGTAGTAGGTACTTACCTACCGGTCTATGTAAAATCCCTCTGGGGATTTAAACAGTGTATCCTAGTGGACGGTGGCAATATTTGATTTAGCTACAAACATATTTCATTTTCGTCATTCACAGGAAAGCCTATTGAATCTCCAACAAGAATGGCAGCGGACGACAAGCACCTCATCGGAAAAGCTAAAGCGTATGGCTCAACGTAAGGAGCAACTATCGCGGAAGTACATGCAAACTAAGAAAGACTCCAAGGCTGAGAGAAGCAAAGGCGATCACCTGTTGGCCATTATGGTGAACGCCAGCCAAGATGCTATTCAGGTATCTACAAAGTACTAGGTATATCTGGATGCAGTTTGTAGGTACCTATGTGTATGTAAAAGTAAATTTGTAGTAGGTATAGGTACCTTTTCTTTTTTTTTATCGTGCGAAAAATCCCCACGGATACCTCCCCCGCCGGGGTCGTAGGAGGAGGTTATGTCGGACTCGAACCGACTAAAACGCACGCCTTCTGTGGACCAGTAGGTATAGGTACCTACCTATACTTAGATAGTTTGACGATATGCTTGATGAAAATTAGTAGGTACCTATCAAGTGGAAGGACAAGAAGTATTCCCATAGTCTATTGAACAAAGTGCTGACGTTTGTCTAACTAAGTATTCACTGAATGTGCTGGGAGCCTTAATAATTTACATATTACATTAACCAGATTAACCTTTAATATTTTACAGCGTCTTGAGGCAGTAAACGATAAGATAAACAAAATCCTACAAATGGCAGAAATATGCAGCAAATATGAGCATGAGGGTGACGATTTATTAAAGGATATGGACAGCGAGATTGATCCAATCGACTTCGAAAATCTCAATGGAGATATGATTGTAAGTCACCATTACGATAAAATTAATAAAATTATGTTAGAGCCATGTATTGACTTTCCGATTGCATCCGAGGGTGCACCTCGAAGCCTGGGGTCCGCTTTCCGGCTTTTCCTGCTCCACTTCGCACTATCTGGACAAGCATATTACCTATCCCTTACGATGTCACACGAGCACTTCTTGGGCCTCTCGCGACCTGCGGAAGTGGCATGACGCCAGGCGGTTACCGCAGTGTGACCGCACTGGCGACGACAACCCTCCATTTTATCTTACACAGAACTAATATTCTTATTGTTTTATTGTATCCCAAAGAAAGAATGCAAGCAGTACAATAAGATGAACAAGTTTCTCATGAAAGCGAACCGCGCTAAAGTGCAGACGATGTGCCTAAAGACCGAGAAGTCCAAACTGGCCAAAGAGAACATTCAATTGAAGCACTACATCAAGCGTTATTTGACTGAGCTGGCACTCAAGGGGAAAGACCGTCCGACGAGTATGAAAATACGATCTGAAGTTCAGCAGATCGATTCGAAGATTCTGTACGTATTGGAGTCTAATATTATGTTAACGACCGCTAAAGAAAACTTCTGCCCGCGACTTCAACTGCGTAACTTATTTCGTTCACAATTTTGACGAGCTTTTGTTATTGAGTGGAATTCTTATTCTTTAGACCACATTAGACAAAAAGGTCATAGGTAACAATCAGTTTTAAAAACTATATAAGATTCACTATAAAAGCAGAACACAAAATTTTAGTTTTATATTTACTGGGGCGCCCGCCCTTAGCCTGCGTCTAAAGGAATGGGCCAAAATCTCAGTTTTAGTCTGAGGCCAAAATATAGTCGGCCAGTTGCCCGAGACTTTCAAGCGTGTTCCGTGGAGTTTCTCTCTTGTGCTGCGAAGGAAGTAAAGTCCATGGGCGTCACCAGTAGTCACCACTAACCCAAGGTCTGCAACCGGAGACACTTCAAAGAGACGTGGGCGTCTTGTTCCCATGAAGGAATAATAGTAGACCCCCTGTGACTCAAAGTTAGTGTGTTATTAAGACAAAGTTATTTTTGTTCTGGCCCGTATTGCCTGAATATTGGCATCCTGTTGCATTTGTACTTGTGATGAGGTGAATCAACGCTGGTTTATAAGAAACCGTATTTATGCACCAGTACCGTTAGATGGCACTGGCACCTTATTAGGTCACTAACGTCTTTTTGTTCTAAAATCATTGCTTCAAATCCTCCTATTTCTTCCAGACACCGTCCTGTGACGTGCATTGAAGGGGCGCTCTCAATTGCCGTTCAGCATGAAAAACGCATGAAAGGTCTGGAGCAACGTCAAAAAGAAATGGCAATCAGGGCATACCCACGAGTTCAATGCTGGATGTAATTCATTTGAATAAGTGCCTTAGAACTTCTTGAGTTCTGAAGAGCTCAAAAAAGAGCTAAAACACCATAATTATTTAAAATGGGGTGAATGGGGATCAAGGGGTGAATAGAGATGGTCATTAGAATCTTTTGACTACCTCTGTGGCGTGGTGGTAGTGAACGCGGCCGCTACGCAGTAGGCGCGGGTTCGATCCCCGTTCAGTGCAAATATTTGTATGAATATGAATACCTATTTGCATTGGGCTGGGTGTTTCTTCGTATAATAATATGTAAGTACCTATGTATTTACAAAAAAAATGTGTCTAAGTATGTTTCTTATCTACATTCTAGAACCCATAACACAAGCTAGTTAAGCTATGCAAGCTAGTTTTGTCCTACAATATTTGTTATTAATTTCTTTAAAAAAATTCAAGTACCTATAACTAATAGTATAACTAAGTGGATAAACCCTACCAGGTGATTATGTACAGTAATACCTATATTCAAATAGTATATGTAATATATAGTTTCACTTAAAAAATTTGCTTTTACCATTCAATTCCTATTCACTTCCCTATATATCCCTTCATCTATATTCGCCCCATTTTACCCATACCTAATAAATATACAAATAGTGGCAAGATGTGTTGACCATGTGAATGAAGTAGGTAGGTACTTACTGATTGAGAAATATATTATTAAATAAGTTGTAGGCAAGGGTCCTTATAAAATTAAGTTTAAATATTATTGATTGATAGCTAGTCTTGCAGTATTTCATTATGTCATGTAATGTATAATTTAAGTTTTAAATGAACATAATGTACCTATCCAACTTTTCTTGAAATGTTCTTTTATTTAATGTGTATAATAAACAACCAATTGATCATTGAATCAGTATTCTTTCCCAATCCTAATCTCATCCCAGTTGCATCCAAAGTTTACATATTGGAATACAGGACTACTCTCCTGGTCCTCCTCTTATTAGATTTTATGGGAGTAACTGTCTGACTGACCGACCCAACTCCAAGAGGAAAACCTGCAAAAGCCTAAAGCATCAATCAGTAGATAAGAATGGCATGTGATTGTTCATTTCTGTGTACCTACTTTTGAACCATCTTCATAGATGTTGGTCAAGCAATATAACTCGCTGTTATTATATGTAAATAAAAACCTGGACCGGTTTTACGAGTCAAGCTCACGCGCTGAAGGTTCCATATGAAACTGGATTGAGAGATACTCCTGGTTTTGATAACTTTAAATTTGTATACATTTGCTACATAAATGGCTGTATCTTTTGATCATATTGACTTAGAAGTTTGATTCTTCCATAGCAACTTGATACCTTTAGGCATTCCTGAGAAAAAGGTCGTAGCAGACAGACAGACGGACAATGAAGTGATCTTATAAGGGTTCCATTTTCGAAGGATCTATTGATTAAATACATGTATCTTGATGTTGGACAATAAAGAGCACTTTTGAATTTTTTATGACAAATTTATTCATATTATTTACAATTTATTTACTGTTCAATGCTCCCTTGATACAAAAACATAAACTATCAAGATTATGTTATTACAGGTGCAACTTACAAACAGTACTTAGGTTTTTCACAGTGTTTTACTTAAATAGAGAATTATGGCTTACAACAAAAAGTCCTGGTAAAAAAATAAACTCATTTATATAACCTCTCAATAGTTCTCATCCATAGGCACAACACCTGCCATACCGTTTGATGAATCATCTCCCAAGTTCCATGGGTCATCCAGCGCTGCTAGAAGCCTTGCCAGGCCTTTATGACCCTCGGTATCAATTTCCTTCGTCATGTCCTCATTAAAAGGAACGTACTCATCACACAAAACACTTTTCCCTTGCGACACACCATAAATTTCGTACCAGCCTTCCAAAGGCTCACTTAAAGGCTTTTTTAGTCTGATAAGCACTTCTTGATCATCCACGGTTTTAACATAAAATCCTTCGGTAGCAGTTACTCTGGTGACTTTGCCCCACAACGTGATTTTCGCGCCATTCTTTTGCGCTAGATTACCGGCTGTCACATAAGGTACAAACACGTCATTATCCGGGTACTGGTTATCTTCAAAATCATCGTGGTCACCCATTTTGAATCTTTCTTTACTGCCAACTCTTTTACGAGTTCAAAGATAAAAATTGCTGGCAAATTTAAGAAATAAAACAACAATGGCTAACGGACGGTATGACAAACATGACAGAAGTGACAAGTGACATAACTGACAGGACATGAAAATAATGATTGCAATATATCCGTTCAAAAACCAAATCATAAAAATTTTAATTGAAATATAAAAAAACTAGCTGTCCCGGCGAACTTCGTACCGCCATATTTTTCCCGTTCCCGCTGCACCTATAAACCTTTCCTGGACACCCACGAATATTTCAAGACCAAAATTAGCCAAATCGGTTCAGCCGTTCTTAAGTTATAAAATAACAACGAAAAGTGGCATTGATTTTTATATATTGCTTACTTATTGGCTCTCAAGAATAAGACAACGATGACTCTGGAGTCTGAAGACAGTGAAGTCCCTCGTGACCTTGCCAAGTCGCAGCTATAGGTCTTCGATGACCCTGGGTTAGTTGGGGCGTCATGGATATGCGAGAGGCAATCTTTGACCCAATGCTGCATAATGGGGTATCCAAAGGCATATCAGTGCACTTTAAAAAGTGTCAGTTCTTATGTTCAAAGTGTATATTAAAAGCATACATTTTGTATAAGTATTGTTTGTGCTTTTTCATAGTTGCTTGGATGCCGTGAGGGAACAGTAATAATATTGTGGTGCGTCTCTGCGACTATAGTGAAATCTTTCACGTCATGTAGTTGAGTTGAGTTTGAGAGTATCGACGCTATAAAATTACGGCACAGAACAGATAATCGAAGGATTACTTCCTCTAGGTCTAGATTTAACATTCCGTGGTTTTTACCACACCGCACTGTTACTTTGTGTGCAATTAAATTAGTAGACATTGTGATAATAATAAAACACCATGTTTTTAAATTTATTAAAAGTTTATTCTGGCTTATTTACATTCCCTTACAAGCTAAGAACAAACCAAACCTGTTTATTCACTGGAAATGCGTGTGACCTATGACGTCATTCTATATTTTTTAATTATTATTGGAGTACACGGTTAGTAAATCGGAGGCTTCCAGAGCGCTTCTCTATAATGTATAGGCAGCATCTAAAGTAGATGCACTTCTGAACAATTCCAAAAATGGACTTTGATGTATATAACAGGATGGATCACATGTTCCTATTACAAACTTCGTGCAAATGTATGAGACGCCATTGGAAACACGTGAACTAGCGAATAATGCAGGCTAATGAAACTTAAATCTAAAGTTAAAGTCTACGCGTACAAGTCTTCTCTATCTGCGGCGAGTGTTGGCGCGGCGGTATCTTCCATGGCCGCGAAGTTCATGAAGTGAGCTGGCCGATGAACTTCGTGGTAGAACTCGCGCGGATTGCCAAGTTGCACACCGTATTTCATGTTCGGGTCGTGACGGACACCTGTGAAATATTAGATAATATAGTTTCTTAGGCTGGTTTTACACCAGTGAATGTAAACGCGGTTATTCGAATTTAAATTGCGTTATCGAACGTTACTCAGTTAATTTCATTGAGTTAAACGTGAGAACCGAGTCTTGCGAAATGGATTTCATTATGTAATGAAATCCACTGTAGTTGGAACAAGAGTTCTTTTAAAATAAATTGGTGTCACCTATTCAAAATGCCTTTATGTCAAGAATGGGTTTACGATGGCTATTAGTAAACCTGCCTCGCGTGCCTCGAAGAGTATGTTAAACCGTCGATTCCAATTGCCATATTTTACGGGTAGTTGGGAGCCCTAAAAACCCCTGGTCTCCCAACCAAACTTCGATACCGGATATTTTACGGATAGGCTTTGGCGGTCTTCACGTAAAATATCCGTCCCATTGTAGTTAAACTGCAACCCAATTTCAACTTAATTGGGAAAAGGCTCTGAAGATATCAGTAATTAACTTGCCTCGGTAAGTGCTACACCTGTAACTAAAGTAATCGCTATGTAAAAAGCCCGTTTGGACATTTCAAGTCCATGAAGTTCTCAATTTTGAGAACGTAAAACAATGATATTTTTCAAACGTAGAATGACATTTTTCATTGATGGGTACCGCCCACTCCGCTCAGTGCTGTCCATAACGAGTTTTTTATACTCTCCACAGACTTAATAAATTGGTTATGGTAAAAATAAATCGATTAAGATATTTTTTTTAATTTTATCATAAACATGTCTAAGACAAAGTTAAAGATCGTACACTTATCTGTAAAAATCCGGTCAAGTGCAAAACGTGTGTTAATGCGCAAACACGACTCGTGTTTGCGCATTAAAGATTCCTCACGAAACTGAATTGTGGTGCGAACTAATGCTACATGACCGGCAATATGCTACATGACCGGCAATATGCTACAGTACTGGCAATATGCTACATGGCCGGCAATATACTACAAGACCGGCAATACTTTGATTGCGTTGAATTAGAAGTTTGATTTTAGGGTACTCCTCGTTGAGCGAGAATCCTGAAATGTGAGACGAAGCAAGGTCATAGAGCACAAATAAAAGGAAGCGTTTGAAAATCCGTGATATATATATATATATATATATATATATATATATATATATATATATATATATATATTCGAATATATATATATTCTTCACGGAAGCGACTGCCATCTAATGATCTCCACAACCCAATGGCGATATTGGGCGATATCGAAGCACTGCAGCTAGACTAGATTGTACTTATAGGGTTCCAACTGGGAGCCCCTTGTTTCGCAGACAGAAATTTCATAGAATTTCGTTTCCCAGAAAATGTTTCACATAATATTTGGTACTTAAATTTTTATTTCGAATATTATTGTTTCAAAGACAATTTACCAGAATGAAACATATTTCACAGAAAAACCATTTAATGAATTTTTATTTACATTTTTTTGTTTAATAAACTTATCAAACAGTAGAATAAAATTATTTTTTAAGGTATATTAAACCACCACCATAATCGAAAATAATTTGGTCTAACGTTTAATAATTTAGAACACGTCATTATAGTTTACACCTCGACTCAGAGTACCCCGACTTGGATAGGTTAGGTTAGAAGGCTAAGGCGGGAGCTCCGCTCCGCTTCGCTCCCGCCTTAGCCTTCGTGGTTATTTTTATTAAAACCACCCAGAAATAGGAGCCCCGCGGAGCGGGGCTCCGTCGAATTATCTTAGCGCAAATAAGTTTTATATCTTTTGAGTGGTATGCCAAACGATTTTATATTTAATGTATGTTATGATAATAAAGAATATTTGATTTGTTATTCTATGATATGATTATTCTAACATTAAACTTCTACTAAATCGGCCTTTTTGTTTGCTTGAGTAGGTGCTTTATTTATTTGAACTGAGTGGTCACGGTGCATTGTAAAGCCCGACCAGGAAAATAGAATACCTCGCCATATTGCGGTAAACTATTGGAACTAATTTCTTCATATGGTAACAATCTATACGATGTCATTATGGTCATCTGTCAGTGTGGTGTCAATTGTGCGTGTTGTTGAGTTTGAGAGCGCTACAAAACTACAAAACTATAGTAATATGCCGAAAACTATTAAAAGCCAGTTAAGAAAAGTAATTTATAATATAACAAAGTATTTGTCGGATAAAAAGTAGGAAGGATTGGACTCTGTTCCTCTAAATAACATCACAGACCTTGTTGTCAATATGACGGGTAGGTCCATCATAGAGTACGTGCAATGAAATTGGCCTAAACTACTGATTTTATTGTGACTAATTATTATTCACATTTTTAGGTATATTCCGATCTTCTGTAATAAAAATACGAAGAGAAGGTCAAACGTCAAATGTATTTTCTACGCCTAAGAAAAATAAGCCTAACGCAAAAAAGAAAATCATGCTCGATTATTTTGATCTCTGTGCTGTTAGGCATAAAATACAAGAATTTTATGCAGTCCGAAAACCAATATCGCGTGGTCCCTGTTCTATACATAGTGTAATGTAACTGTATGTCTAACTTGTATTTACCATTCCAAGCAGTAAACTATTATACGGATACTACTGTGTTTTGATTTGTGCCCAGTCCTTGTAACCAGTATAACACGCCGCGTCTATTTTTCTATTTTAACCAGAAAACTTAACAGAGAAAAACTTAACTTTTTAACAGAGAAAAAAAAATACATTTTAGTGAAAGTTTTGTATATTAAACACGTACTACAAGTTGAAATTATCTTTTAAAATACGAAGCTGCATGAAATGAGCAAGCAATAGGTATATTAATTCGTTTGTAATATTGGACACGATCTTTTTTGTATCGAAACTTTTTTAAGTCAAAGTCAAAGTCTTTATTTCTCAAAATAGTGCAACACTGTTACAGCTTTTTGACGTCAAAAACTCCTTAAAACTAAGTACCGCTTCCTAAGCGCTAATGGAGAAGAAACGGCGCAACAAACTCCACTGCGGCATTTTAAGGACGTCAGTTTACAAAAAATAAAAGGGTTTCATAAGACTAAGTATGAACGTATGTACATTTGTCTCGCGTCAAGTAGGTATATAAAAAGTAAAAATAAAACCTTATATAAGAACAAAGCAACTTAATCAATGAAATTAAAAAAAAGAAGTCTATAACTCACTTTTGTGAATAATAGCAATGATAAACATGACAGCCTCCGTGGCGTAGCGGTAGTGAACGCGGCCGCTACGCAGGAGGCGCGGGTTCGATCCCCGCTCAGTGCAAATATTTGTGTGCATTAAATATGGGTATTTGCATTGGTCTGGTCGTGCCTCGGACAGCACGTTAAGCCGTCGGTCCCGGTTGCCATAAGAACATCTATGGCAGTCGTTACGGGTAGTTGGTGCCCTAAAAAGTCCAAAAACAACGGTCTAGCTGCAAAGCTTCGATATCGCCTAATGTTAACATTGGGTCGTGGAGGTCAGGTGGCAATCGCTTCACGGAAAATATCGAGGTCTAGCCAAATCTGTAGCTATGACTGGTAAAAGTGGACCCCAGACTCCAAGCTGAAAGCTTCGGATGCGACTGGGAATAACGCTAGGAGGAAGAAGAAGCAATGAAAAGTCACAGTTTTATATTAGGTGTCATTCCGTGCTTAATTGCGGGGAAATAAAAGCCTGTTCATAAGCAAGTGTGTTGAAAAAATATTGGCATTTTACATGTGTATCACTATACTTGGTGTTGTCATATCATAGATGTTTTTGGCGCCCCCAGTACGGGTTTTTTATTTTATTGGTCGGACTTTACACAATAATTTTATTATGCACTGTTCAGAGAGGTTTGCTAACAGGTTAGTAAACCACTCTGTGATATTATTTTGTACTTTTAGACTCAAATGCGAGCAAGGTATCATTCACAAAACCACCACTAGCTGCCCCACCAACGTGGCAGATGATTAAGCGTCCACCTTTTCCTATTGGCACTTTTGAGCAAGAGGCCTTGGTATCATCTGTCCATGACTGCGGCACGGTATGATTCGAGTTCAGCCAAGTCTCATCGACAAATATGACATTATCCCAATTTGTGACTTTGTTGTGTTTGCTGTTATCTAGGTTTTTTTATTCCTAGGCTTCAAATATCATCTTAACCTCTCAAATATCAACTGGTGCCCGGGCACCGCGAGTGTTAGGTGAGAGTTTGTTAACGTGGGTAGACTGGTTAAGTCACCCCGGGACCAGGGCTGCTAGAAAGTAGCCGACGTAGGGTTAAAAGTAAATAGTGACAGATAAATCGCGATAGAAGCCGTTAAAAAGTGGTTTCATTTCAATAAGTGATATAAGCGTAAACTTCAGACAGTAGGTATCAAGAAAATGATTTACTAAAGATTCATTTTCATGCGATTTCTATTGGTTATTATTGAGTGAATATTATTGTAATAAAAATGTTAAATGAAAGAAAATTGACTTTTCGCAGTATTGTATTGTTTCAAAATACCTACAATATCAAAGTTTAGATTAAATTTTCTAATTAGAACTTTAAGCCAATGAACTTTACACTACAATACAATACATATTCTAATCGATCAAATACGCATACAAACTTGAATCGATTTATTTTGAGTATCGTGTACCGAGTGGTGTGGTTACATCCCTAGTTACGTCCAAATGACAAATGTCATAGTGGGCCTCTTACGTTGAGACTACTTTAGACTAGACAACTAATTCGGTCAAAACTTACCCATGAAGTTATAATTCCAGCTTCCTTGCGAAGGCACCATGAAGTATCCTAAGAATCGGTCGGACAACAACATCTGCACCCTTTCGTAATGGCTAGGCAGATATCCCTTGGGGTTGTTGCCTCTGTCCGTGTTGCGTGCGCCCCATTCATAACCGCTGGGTGTAAGTTTGTAGGCGGTCAGTGAACACGATCCCGGTGTGAATGAGCATGTTATAATGATGGTCTTCTCGCCATCCCACGATGGGTTTTCTGCCATCACCTTCGCGTGAGTTGTTATATCCTGGATGGAAATATTATGTTATTAATAAATTGTATAATTCACGTATTTTCGTGCAAGTGAGTGACATAACATTAGCGTCTTTTTGTGTAGCCTCCTAGAATTCAGTTTTAGAATAGGGTACATTATCTATTGATATAAGGATCATGGTGTTTTTACAATAATTACAGATTTAGAATATTATAGGTATCTCCGGTCCGGTTCTCGTGTGCACCATCGGGTCGCGAGTGCTACAGCGTAGTACCTGGGGCGACAGTTGCGGCAGCTCGTTGGGCTGCGTATGCATCCAGCCGAGCGGCTGCAGGTGCTGCAGCGCGGGGTGCTTGGGCAGGTGGCGCGGCAGGTGCACCTGCTGGTGCGTGCCCCACTGCGGCGCCACCACGGCGCACTGCACCTCGCGCACCATCGGGTTGTCTGCCGGCGACGTGCCGTACAGGTAGCACGCGATCTAAACACCACAACGTTACAATTAGCATAAAACTGGTTTAGCGTCGTAGATACATGTATAACAATGATGAGACAATGAATGGAATGGAAAGAGGAATCTTTTGTCCGCACTTAGCCTCTTTTTGGGCCATTGTGAGTGAAAACTAGACAGCACTCTACACGCATAATAGCCCAAAAAGAGGCTAAGTGCGGACAAAAGAGTCATCTTTCCTTTCCTTTCCATTCCTTTCGGGGTAGGCGTTCTGACGACAGTCGCTCTTATAAAAGCTAGGAATAAACCACGTCAGAAAAAGAAAGCGTAAGAGGACGCCAAGACGCCAGAGTAATGCAAACTTTCGAATGACACTCAGATAATGATAAATCCAAAAGAATTTCGGAAATACTGAGAAATGAGTTGTTAGGAAATTTCATTATCCTTCCAAGATCTTGTTGGTGTAATAACTTCTGAAACTGATTTTGCTAACTCGCCCATTTTTCTTTCCCAAATAAAAGCCTTTCTGGAAAGTTAATCATGTCATCTCTTAAGTAACCAAGAATGTATAAAGATAAATTTATAATCTGACCTGAGCTCGTAAATCGGAGATGGTGACAAACTTTTTGAGCAAGTTCTTTGGCAGGATGTAAGTATAACCACTCTCCTTGATGTCATCTGAACTCACGTAGATGTGGTTTGTACGCAGATGTAGATTCGTGGCGGATATCGCACGCACACGCCATTCAGTCTTCGAGCTAGAAAAAAATACACAGGATATTAACCATACTCTTTTCAACAGCAAAGGGGAACATTGACAGTTATTTCATATTTACATTCTTTATTGTACACAATGTATACACAAACACATATTATCAAGTTGGCATTCTGAGATGAATCGATTTTAATGACAAATACAAAGAGGCGAGCTTAACTCAATGTTGAGTTTTCTTCCAGCAAACCTTAGAGCGATAGACGAAATAAAATATAGATAGTGGGCAGAGCCAAGTGTACAACAGAATGGATAAATGATAGACTAGAAAAGAGAAAGTTTAGAGAATTTATACAGATAGATATAAATAGGTTATTTCCTTTCTTGGTTCTGGTGATCAACACATTTTCATTATTTTTTAATTTCAGGGTAATCTGTACACAAACGTTTCATGTAACATTTTTTTTTTCAAACTGAAAGTTAAAAACCAGCCAGCAAATTCAATTATCATTGTTGGCTAGTTTTAAAGAAGATAAATTCAGAGTAAAAGTTTTGATTTTGGAGCTAGTGGATGTCATATTGGTACTCACCTAAAGGTCTGTGACTCATAGTTGCTGGTAGTAGACGTGATGATTTCATCGCCATGTTTGTTCACCGTTCTGGTCGTAGTGGCAGTGAGCTGCGACTGTTCTTTACTTTGCTTCTCAATCTCGGCGATCTGTTGACGTTGAGCTGATGGGGCAGATATCTCCATACCCAGAATGATATCACGAATTTCCGATTGCGTAAGCGAGGCTACGTTGACGCTGCAAATAGATATTGGACATTAAAAAATGTTTTTCACTATATGTTGGTCAGTTTAGGTAAACATTCTGGCAAATCAGAAGAGTGGGCTCTCATACATTTAAGATGGAATTGGAAGCTAATGAGGCATAAGGATATGAAACAGAACATATAAAGAGGGTTGTTGTGTCTGCATAGCCCAGAGGTTAAACAGTGTGAGCGTGAAGTACTGCCTCTAGCACGAATAACTATCGTAATCGTATCGAGAGCATTGCGATTGGCTTAGCCAGGCGTCTAATCGCAATCCGTTCCCTAGATACGCTTACGTTAAGATTACGATAGTTTTTCGTGCTCGGGGCACTGATGACTTAAAGGGAAAAACTATGTAGTAAAAAATTACATGCAAGTAATGCACTTACTTATTCTTTTTGCCATAATCAGCTAGAATGAGGTCTTTGAGTTGTACTTCCACTTTGATCCAGTCATCGTCGGTGAGCGTCGGCCAGATGTGATGGGGCTCCGTCAGTGTTGTTTTGTCGGGCTTTAGTAACACTTTAGTGCGTTCTGTGTTCACGTGAAGTGCTCGCAATATTAAGATTAGTCGACTGAACGCCTGCAAGAGAATTAATGGCTTAACTTAATCTGCTTTTTATTTTTATGAAATAAGTAAGTTATTGTTTTCATACAACTCATTAAGGCGGCCACCCACTTACAGTCCGCCTGCAGTTTTTCGTCTGTCCGGCGGCCTGCAGTCCTTATGTCATCAATGTCATCATAATTTTATTACCTCAGACTAAAATAATAACATTATTTTATTCTTTTAGTTTGATGTTATAATATATAAAATGCCGACGGCCAGAGACTGTCCGGCCTTTAACTGTCTTTGCTGACCGAAATCGTCAAGCGGCCACTCACATATTAGCCGTCAGTCCAAAATCGTATACAAAACTGTGTGTGGGCTATTGGATATTGTGGGCGATGAACTGACAGACCGATATCATCCGGTTGTGGTTCGATAAACTGCAAGTGGGTGGCCGCCTTTATAGGACTAGGGCTGTTCTCCATACGACAATAAACATACAGCCCATGACAAAGTGCCCGCTTGACGGCAATAGGCTCGCCCCCTATTACGTTGGTTTGAAAAACATAGTTGGTGAAATGTGGGTGTTAATACATCTCTGCCTACCCCTTCGGGGATTTATAGGCGTGAGCATATGTATGTACAACTGATTATGATGACAGTATAAATGTGTACTTACAGTGTATGAAGAGATACTCTTGAGCCAATCGTCATACAAGTTGAACAACACCATCTGTGGTTCCGTAGCCTTCAAGATGAGGTCACCGAACTTCTCCACTTTGAGACACGCCTGGAATGGCAGCTGTAGCTCTGAGCCCTTGATCACGATGTTGGGGAAGTCTAGCAAGTGGACCTAAAACAGACGATATCTATTAGTAAAATGAAATTCATTTTAACGTAAAACAAAATATTATATTGCAGAGCGACTTCCAAAGAGAGTTGTAGCCAAATTGAAAATTGAAATCGAGTCTCGTCAAAACTTACGTACGGATGTACTTTATGTATTTCTCAGTTCTGAAACAGGTTCATAAACTTACCTCAAGTGGATCCAACATTCCCTTTCTTGTGACAATAATTTGCTTGGGCTGCTCCTCTACTGGTAGCGAACGAATCAACGCGGCTACTTCTTCAGCAGTTTTCCATTTGGCGAGCTAAATAACAACAATTATAATAATGTAATAAGTATAATAGTTTAAGTCCCGGATCATGGCGTGTTATTGGATGTTGAAAATATTTGGCTTGTCTGTATTTGCTTTGCTATGTATTTCACTTAAATTACGATCACTTAAATTATGATCAGTCAGTGTTTGTGATATGATCAGCTAGCGTAGTATCAGACGCACGCGCCGCAACGTCAGTGCGATCAGCAAGCGCTACGAACGCGCGCGTCTCCAGAGCACAGGGACTCTCTGGTTTCAGGACCCCTACGCGGTTCATCACTTCATATCATTAACTGTAGCAATAGCAGATCTAGAAATTGATCACTTTTAAGCGTAAAGTTAAATTATTACTACTTTAATGGCTACTTAAATGTGCTAATCGCATGATTCACGCCAGAGTAGAATTTTGGCCACCCCATCTCCCATGCGGTGTCGAACGATGCGACTAAGGGATATGGGTATTTAGCATCAGACAGATATATACATACAGCCCAGACTCAGCCTCAGATGCATGGCTTACGGCAATAGGCTCACACCTACCTACTACGTGGGACTAAATACAATGATTAGTGAAATGTGCCTTACCCTCTGAGGATAAAGGCGCGGTTATATGTATGTTAAACGTGCTATTGTATAGAGAGTAAAAAATGTATCATTTATTCATTATCGGTTACACATTTACATGAAAAATGTATACTTATTTCGGTGCAGTGTATAGTATACCTGCTGTTAACATGTCAATAGTTTTTGCTTACCTGTCCAAGACGTTTCTGTCCGGCCCACACGCTGGTGTGAATGATCTTCAAAAACAATTGTCCAGTGCGAGGATTGAAAATAAAGATGGCGCCGTTGATAGGTTTCGTTGTTAAATTACCCTCGAATGTCTTGTGGATTGTCACTCGGTATACGTTAGTGTCGTCAACAAACCTGTGCGAAATTATGATCTAATTTTTATTACATGCTATAAATATGTAACCTAAACCACAGTAAAAATGAAAACAAAAAAAACTATACAGTCAGCATCAGATCGATCTTGTAAAATGATCTTAATGCCTTAGTTTTCTCCTCTTCCTGTTGACTGATTGTACTGATATTTAGTACACACCTAAGTTCGGACAATAGTATTAAGATCATTTTGCGGTTTTATAGTCAAGATCGTTCTACAGAATATAGTGGTTAAGTATTTTACAACACACCTGCTCATAACAGTGATATTATTTTACCGCAATTAAGCACGGAATGACACCTATTATAAAACTGTGACTTTTTCATTACTATTATTCACAAAAGTGAGTTATAGTTTCTTTTTTAAATGTTATAGGAAGTGTCTATAATTGTCTATATTCTTAAAAAAGTTTTGATACAAAAAATAACGTGTTTAATAGTACGAATAAATTAATACGCCTATTGTATGGTCATTTGATGCATTTTCGTATTTAAATAAATAATTTCAACTTGTAATACTTGTGTAATAAACAAAATTTTCGCTCAAATTTAACTTTTTTTTTCTCTAAGTACAGAAAAAAAAAACAGAGTAAAAAAAAGTTAAGTTCAAACCTCATTTTTTTTTAAATATGGTCGACCGCCATTGTTAAATGCGCGCGCATAGGAAAACGAATTAATTTGTAGTATTGTTTATTTAGTATTTGTAGTATTATTTTATTCGCAAGTGTGTTGTAAAACGTCGTATGGCACGTGTGAGCATGATGATTACCGTCCTCGGCTGTCTTAAGACCCTCGCCTGGCGGCTCGGGTCTCAATGGCGCCTCGGCGGTAATCACCAACGTTGCTCACTTGTACCATAATGTACTATTATCTGTCTACTTTACTCACCAAATAATTTGATTTGAAAACAGTTCTCCATAATTCTGACTAGATAGATATGGCTCAGTAGGTTCAGAGGAGTACAGCTGCAATGCCTTACGGATACGTTCGCGCAACACATACAAAGCTGGGTTCGCCTTCATTATCTTTGCCATGGCTTGTTGGATAAGAGGCTTGCATCCAGGGAACCAGTTCCCGTAAGCACTGGAAATAAGTTTCTTGAGTTATAAATTGTATGTAGATAACAAATAAAACACGTCTATAGAATACAGAATAAGATCGAATAAGTTAGGAAAAAGTGAAGCACTCAAGGAGTGACTCGCTAGCTCAGTGGTCTGAGCATTCCCCTTGTCAATGACAGGTCGTGGGTTCGAGTCCCGCCTGAGTCGTATTTCTTTTCCTATCTTAATCGATTTGAAAAGTTCGCATACTAATTGCTTTAAAATTTAATTCAAGTCTAACAAGATAGACCATAAATTTATCATTTTGATTAGTTGCTCTTCAAGTACTTTGCTTACCTGTGCAAGTTATAAGCCAGATCGATGGCAATAAGCAGTCCAGTAGGCGAGGGGTATATGGACATATTATCAGTTGTGTAGTCCAAAAATTTGGCTCGCGCATAACGTTCAACGTCGTGCGAGTCGTAATCACCCCAACGGAGTTGTATGTCCAGCCAGTATTTTTGTGTTGTTGTGTTGTCCATTGTGTCTCTGCAAAGTTTAGAAAGTGAGAATTTGGAGACAAAGCTTGTTACAGGAAAACTTTCATACATTCCGTTTTCGCCCTATAATGGTGACATTTTATGGTTGCACCATTATATGACGTCATCATGAATTAAAAATATACAAAGATAGGAATCGCCTTTCAATATTGACTTCATAAAGTAGTAACAAGTGGATCATAATAATATACTACCTATCAATTTAATAGATAAGAAAGAGACTAAAAATTCTACATTAAAATTCTTACTTGGTATCAGCTAACAATGAAGGCCTTGAAACATTCCATTTATAGGCAGAGAAGAGAAGAATATCTGCGCATGAAGAATTCATTTTGTATGATTTACGAGGGTGAATGGTCTCCTTTTGAACCGTCTCAATCTCCAACGCGTCAAGTTCTTGATCGAATACCTGCGTACAAAGTAAGAGCAACGAATTTAATATACAGCTACATCTAGCAGCATTGCAGTTTGGTATGTTTTTTAAAAGTATTTTTTCTAGTAGTTGTTGAATGACTTACCTGACACAGATCCATCACAATGGATTCGTGAACCTTCTGCCACAAGTGAGCTCTGAAGATTTGGATCAGAGAAATCTTTAGTGTAGGGATCTTGCCGTGCATGAATATTCCTGTCAAATCCAGTTGTACCTGTACAGAAAAGATAGTTAAGACTAAACTGCTTTATTTCCATTCACAAGTCTAAATGGATATATAAGAGAGAAAGCTATAAATGGGCTGGAAGGTAGACTGGGTTATCAAAGTAGGAAAAGATACATACTTTATGAAGCTTTCGTTTATAAGTATTTTCATAAATCGAATAATCACCAGCCAGTATTTGCCGCAATTTCTTGCAGAGGACTATTTCCACTGACTTCAATACTCTGTATGCAAGTTATAAACGACTTACATATAGATTAATAGCAGTCCTCAACAAGAAATTGCGGAAAACACTTGAATACTTCGCTTAAGATCAAGCATGAAGAAAATTTTCTTATAAATTTAGTTTAGACAAGCTACTTGTAATAATGTGATCGTTATTTATAACTTACCTGGAAACCAACGTATACGTTGGCTCTGTTGATGGTCGGCGACCACCAGAGCGTAAACCGACGGTTGGGGATCTGGTTCAAACCGGATCGTTGGGCGTTGGTTAGCTTCTTGTATTTCATTGACTCTTCGAACCCTGATGCTTTTTCCCTACGCAAGTGTTACGAAATAATGTATGAATACCTTATATTACTTTTAAAAATGAAATCAATGTATTTTTTTAATACTGTATTAATATGACGCTAGAGAAGAATTGATTATAACTATTAAAAATTTAGCAAAAAAAACTATTTTACAAATCAAAATTTCGCTAATTGTTTTCAAGTATGAATGACCTAACTAAACTAGCGAGATTAGAAGTGAATACAAATACTAAATGAGTGAGATTAGAAGTAAATATAAATACTAGATGATTGAAATTAGAATTATGTGGGACCTAATACAATGATTGGTAAAATGTGGGTGTTAATTCACCTCTGCCTAACCCTCCAGGGATAAAGGCGTGATTGTATGTATGTATGTAATCAAGTAAGTAAATACTAAATGAGCGAGATCGTAGATTATCCCTACTTCCCTACTAATATTATAAATGTGAAAGTAACTCTGTCTGTCTGTCTGTCTCGCTTTCACGCCCAAACCACTGAACCGATTTTGATGAAATTTGGTATAGGGGTAGATTAGACCTTGAGAAAGGACATAGGCTATATTTGGTCGCGATAACCGACAACCACGCGGGCGGAGCCGCGGGCAAAAGCTAGTTTGCAATATTTGCATAGAAACTTACCAGAAAAGACCTTCCCAAGTAGGGAAGTACGTGCCCTTGAAAAGTGTGTGCTCGAGAATGCCCTCGACACCGCCAAGAGCCTGTATCATGTCTGTACGGTAGTTGTTTAGGTTCCACAGTTTGCCGTCGTGACGCTGATGAGTCCACCAGAAAGGGTTTTGTTTCAACACCTGGTAAAAAACAAAATAATGATGCTCAAGTGTTCAGGTTCTTCACGATGGTTACTATTTACCTGACTATGGCGAATCAAAAAGGAGCAAAACAGGTTTTACATGATGGCTACTATTTACCTGACCACGGCGAAACAAAAGGAAATATATCTATTTAATTAAATATATTTGTAAGACATCATAGAAACTAAAACATTAGCTTTCAAGGTACTGCACTTCTCTGTACACACAATACTCTTATAAAAGTATCTGAAGTTGAAAATTAACCTACACCTATAAGGTACGAGTTTAGGCAATAATTTGCACAGGTACATGTATCCAGAATTAGAATTTTATAAATAAGGAGAGAAGAAAACACCTTATAAACATCAAATAGCTTGAAATAATTCTACACATACCTGATACTGTTTGAACTCTGTACGAATACGCCATCCTTTATCATAGGCGAGTGTATGCCTGTCTTTCTGGAACAACGTATTGATACGAGGAATACCTCTATCCCAAGAGTCTTCCAAATCTTCTAATGTTAAACGTCTAAAACAAGAAGTCATCACTATATTAACATTTTGTTGACGCAAATATTGATAATTATGTTATTTAGTAGGATATGATCAGCTAGCGTAGTATCAGACGCACGCGCCGCAACGTCAGTGCGATCAGCAAGCGCTACGAACGCGCACGTCTCCAGAGCACAGGGACTCTCTGGTTTCAGGACCCCTACGCGGTTCATCACTTCAGTTTGAAATTTGAAAACGACACGGTAAATCTCGTTTTGAGATTTTCAGTTGTAGACCACTTAGGTCGAAGTCACGCACACAGCCCACCTGATGGAAAGTGGTTACCGTGGCCTATGGACGAGTGCAACACCAAGGGAGGCACACTCGCGCTGCATGCCGACCCATAAGAACAGAGAGATTCTGTGCCGTCAGCGCAGAAGATTAGTAGGACAAGCCTTTGGTCTTCCCACTGATCGTACAAAATCTCTCCAGTTAGCTCTGGCTACCCTACTCACCACCGGGAACACAACACAAAGTTATTTAGCCGCGGTGTTCTGTAAGCTTGTTTAGATTTTGTTGTAACTTTGTAGAGAAGTGTATATATCTTACCTGTTCTGTGCATTGGCTTCTTGTCTTTTGAGCGCGTATTCTGCCCAGACTCTTTGCGAGTCAACGAACTCTGCCTCCCATGGCTGTATGTAGCGGTATAAATTGGGAATCAGCTGATCTTCATCGTGGGACATACCTGAGCGGAAGTGGGTGATACCTACGTCCGTTTGTTTCGACCACCGGAGGTCAGACTGGAAGAGAAAACAGTATGCTAAAATTTTACAGTTTAATAATAGTAATTTTGTTATGAATTAATTAATTATTAGAATTCGTCCCAAGAGGATTGTATAGGATAATTTTGAATGTCTAAGACGTGTCCATGTAGAGATTTGACGTTTATGACATGTTGACGACTGCCATATATACGTCAAATCTCATACAATCGTCATTCTATTCTACAGAGCGGTCGCGCCTTGGACTTTCAATTTTTACAATCTAAATCAATTACTAGAATGTTGTTATAAGTCGTATTAGAGAAAAACAAAAAAATAAGCCAGAAGCTTTGTTTCAGTTTGTTATTAAAATAAGAAAATAAGAAGTGTAGGAGTTTTCATTACCTGTGGAATTAAAACATGTCCCATAGACAACATGCCGAGTCCGCCAAGTTCCTTAGGTGTATAGAACACTACCGGCGGGAAGCGAGAAGGCATTTTGGAATTGAGACCGATTTTGATACGAGTTTGAATCTTGTTCTCGCATTTGACAAGCAAGTCGAGCAACTCTTGCGTGTTCACGACCGCTTCACGGAAGTAAGTCATAAGGCCTGTATGGAATACATCTTCGTGTTACAGTGATATACACTTGTACAGTTTATCATCATAATTGTGACTACATTTCATGAGTAACAACTTCATTGCTGTGTCTTACAGATATCTTGTAGGTAAGTAGTCACATTGTATAAATTAAGATAGGAAAAAGCGAAATCAGCTCGGGCGGGGCTCCAACACGCGACCTTTCCCTTACAGAAGGGAATGCTCTGATCACTGAGCCACCGAGCCTCGACTAAAGTTCCGATGTTTTGAATAGCTTTTTTTATCTTCTTTATCTATCATTTAAATAGCATACAAAATGCTTTAAAAAAAAGAAATTAAATACAACAAAATAGATGACACAAACTCGTACTTTTATTTAGAATCAGAAATACTACACAAAGCTATTAAAAATCCACATAAGGAGTAGATAACTTTAGACTTTAGTCATATTGAGAGCTAAAATACGAAATATTTCTAACACGTGTATAGAAAATAGTGTTGAGTAACATAGCTATTCACTGACCAATAAGCGCAGTATTCCACTTGTTAACAATCTTGGTGAAGGTGGTAGAGCCGGACGCCATGAGTATCTGCCGCACGCGATTGTGGAAACGCGCGAGTGACTCGTCGTCGACGCGTAGGTAACATTGAGCCGTTCGCTCTTTCGTCACTTCGTTCTGAAGATTCCATACACCGTCCCGGTGGCAGAGTTCCTCGTGTTGACTACGACACTGGACAATTAAATATGGATGTTTAAAAAATCAAGAAAATCAATTCCATAGTATTTATGAAACGTGTTGGATTAAGATAGCACTGTAAAAAAAAATCTACTCTCGGGTGGTGAAAACTGTGCATCAGTTTTCACCACAGTGACATTTATAGTTTTCTATGGAGTTTGATAGGCTCTAGGTTCTATAGTTGCGGCACGCTAATCATAGCCCGTTTTAACACTGATTTTGCTTGTTTTCTCTTTTTTGGTGTTGGAAATTTATTTTCTTCTGTTCCAGTCTCGCCATATTTTTCTTTAGGCATTCGTCTAACAGTTCTTTGTCCAATATTAAGAGCACCAAAAAAGAGAAAACGAGCTAAACCAGTCGTGTCAACACGGCCATCATAGCGTCTATAATTTAGTTTTATTTATAGTAGTACAATTATTTAAACCGCAAGTATTTAATATAACGAATGATGTTAAATCACAATATACAGTAAAACACGAACAATTTGCAAGTTCATATTACAAAGGCAACATATATTATTGATCACTTACCTTAGGTAGAATTCGGCACTCGAATCCAGCCATATTGAACAGCAAGTTAGGGTTATCCTTAGAGTAAACAGACACGAAACTGTTCTCCCATTGAATGGTAGTCACTGATCGTGGAAGGCGGTTCTTTATGTCCCAGAATACAGCTCGACCACTGGTGGAAATAAAAATATTATTGTAAAAAGTCAACTAAAAGTATTCTAAGGCTGATGCATACCAGTCTCAGGCCGTCTGCTGTGACTCCCACGCCTGTACCGTCGTACAAATCGTATGTATTTTGCACGAATTTTGTGGCCATGAGTTTGCACGAAATTAAATACATATTATTTGTACTAAACAGATACCTGCATGCATGCTCATGCTCACTAAAAATGATTTACTTACAGATTTACATCATGTTTCATGAGACGCATCCTAGCATCTCGAGGCCAGCATTTTTTGTTGTTGTATCCCACAATGTTTTCATTGTTGGGGTCAGGATGTTCAGTTAAGTAGCGCTGGATTAGATCCCGGGCTTCTTCTGCTGAGAACCTGTTCATATAACAGTTATGTAACTAGAAATGTTGTATTTGCAATAAAATTACATTCAGGATAATAGTGCCGCGTTAGAGATTTGATTTATTGTTGGAATGTCACTAAAAATATTTCATAGAAGCTTGATTTCTTTATTTTAGCAAATTCCACTGCAAGTTAGTCATAAATTTCAATAAAAAGTAGCGAACATTATGACAAAACTTGATCTTTCTTAACTTGAGAAATACTGTATCATACAAACCTAAAGAATATATGAATTCTGTCCACATATCGGCAGTATAGTCTTATAGGATGAGCTGTCTCCGTCTGTCTATCCTGGTAAGATAAGAAGTCATTGGGCAGCTGCGGTGGTCCAGCCATCTCACTCGCACGTTGTAGGCCGAGTACCAGCAGATCTAGTACAAGACCGTAGTATTGGACGATAAAGGAAGCGAATTGTAGACCTCGGATTATACCGTATGAGTTCGTGTGGTTCATGTCCTGTAAAATTGAGTAAAAATTTAATGCGGCTACGTCAGAAATAATTATAAAAAAACATTAAATGTTTGGCTGGTATGCAGTTTGGCATTACAGTGCACGGAGCACGAAAAACATTTTAATTCATAACGTAAGCGTATCGAGATAACGGAGCATTACTATTGGCAGGCTGCACACATACACAAGTTTACAGTAGGCATGCGGCCAATCGCAATGCTGCGTTCTCTCGATATGATTACGTTATGAATTCGGATATTTTTCGGGCTCACGATACAGCACTTAGCAAATTATGTTACTATTCAGCACCTTTTGTCGCCGACCGTACAAAAAAAAGTGTTATGTTGTTGTCGAGGTTATCCGACAAAGAACCAAAGTTACCGACATAGCTCGCAGAATAAGCAAGCTGAAGTGGCAGTGGGCTGGCCACATCTGCCGAAGGACTGATGGCCGTTGGAGCAAACGAGTCCTAGAGTGGAGACCGCGCGTAGGAAAACGGAGGGTAGGACATCCCCTAGCCAGATGGACCGACGACGACCTGCGAAAGGTGGCTGGGACGGACTGGATGCGGAAGGCGGAGGATCGGCAAACGTGGCGCACATTGGGGGAGGCCTATGTCCAGCAGTGGACTGCAGTAGGCTAATTGATTGATTGATTGTTGTTACCTTGTAATTAATAATGACGTTGTTCTTAGCAGTCATGTAATCAGCAATATTGTGGTCCACGATAAGACGCAGGAGTCGATTGAGCAGTGTGAGATCAATCTTCTCGTAAAGTTTCTCGAAACGTGACTCCAGTAGGACGTTGCATTCGCCCTCACCCACCTCCCATACGTCTTGCAAATTGTTTATACCTGGAATAAATCTTTCGCTTTAGAAATATGAAAGATGCAAGTAAAGTATATGAAAAAATTAAGTTGTAGATGCACTCACTAGGTATGTTACATCAGAATTGAACATTAGATATATAAATTCTACTACATAAACCTGTAAAGTTTGCGTTCATATAAGTTTATACATTTTAAAAAAGCAGGATCTGTATTTTTTAGGCTTTTTGCTATGCAAAATGAAACAAAAAGAGCAAAATTAAAAATATACAGCTCTTTTTTCCATTTCTTCTTATATCTTCTTATGATGACAGTGCAACCAACCAAAGTGAGGTTTGTAACAAGGGGATGATTGACAGATCAGATCTCCTGTGCCACAACACACACCCTGGGCGGTCACATAGCTTCAGTAGACTTCTTCGTCTTCTTGGCGTCGCCAAACACAGTCAATTTTACTTAAAAACTTACCAGTTTATTGGGAGAAAAAGTTGAGAAAGCTATCAATTTTATCATGAGTTAGTATAGTAGGGATCATGAAGCTTAAACATCATTTTATTTCTTTTATTTCGTGAACTGATAGCACAATACTTATTGAACTAGTTTTTACTTCCAAATTATCTCAATTTTGACAAACTAACTTTTAAACTACCATATTCCATGATATACAATAATATTAACGGGAATTAACGCGATCATGGTATAGATCCATGTATCAAAGGCATGTTAGTACCTATACCATGATCGCGTTAATCCCAGTAATTTTTTACAAAGTAATAAAGAAGTAATTACCTTGACACCACTTGTATACCAAAAGAGGCGATGGTTCGGTATCAGCAGGCTTCACCCATGGAGGTAATAGTCGTCGCTTATCAGCCTCATACCACAGGTACTGGTCTAAGTAGGCATCTGTTATCTTCTCCAGAGGTTCTACGTCGTAAACTGGGACTAGGTGAGAGTAGAGGTCCATGAACTCAATTCCGACCTAAGAAAAGATGTAGCAAGTGGTTTTTAAGCTTCGGAAAGCCGAGTGTTTGCTTATAAGTAGCCTAAAAGAAGTAGTGAAACATTGACACTACAAAAATGTATGAAAAAATTAAATACTGTATATCTCAAAAGATGTAATGAAACTTAAAATTTAAAGAAGATGATCAATTAACAGAAACTTTTGCTTTTAAAATGATCTAAAATAAAGGTATTACAATAAAAAAAGCAAGGAAATTCAGGCTTAATAACAAATAATGTGCATACTTATATAAATGTACCATAAAATCAAACTTACCTCTCTGAATGTTCTCTGCGTAAGCAAGTGACGTTTGATCCTAGAGAGTGCCTCGTGAGGATTGTCATACGCCTGTTCTATCAGCCCCAACTCTTCTCTCTGACTCTGGTTCAGTCTAGACTTCACACTGTAAGCTTCCTTCAACCTCTCCAAGGCTAAAATTAGCAGCTTAGTGTCATGCTTGTACGAAAGAGGTGGGAATGGAATGGGAGCGAAACGACGAGACTCGAGCCAGTGGACCGTCGTAGTGTAAATAGCTACAGCTTCTTCAGGTGAGATGTATGGACCGTCCTAAAAAAAGAATAGACAACTTAGTACTATAAATGCCGTTAAGGACAGTGATACACCCAGAATTTACTTTGTTGACTAAAAAATTCCCTCATTGAACACCCTTGGCAATGGAAGTGGTAACACCCACTTCTGCGTTACCACTTTCAACTAGGGTAACCTTCTGCCAAGGCTGGAGTTTTCTACATGAAAGATCACTCGGTTCATATGAATGCTTACCTTCAAATAGTTGTGTTGCCTCTCCTGCTCTGCTTTGAGATACAATCTTGTAAGACGTCCCAAATTCTTCTTACAAACAGTCTTGTCTACTGTAGCGCCACGACGTATACGCTCACGATTATAGTGAGCAGTGTTGGTCCACCAATCGGCCTTCATTTTGACGTAACGGAGAATCATATTCTCGATTGGTGTTGGAAGGCCTGGCACCTGGTTGTTCGAACAATATTTTCGTTTTAAAATTATATTTCAATAATGTTAATTGATCAATTAAGCTGCATGCTTGTGAAGAAAGACCATGTCCTTGTATTAAGTAATGTAAATTTATTTAGGTTCTGCTAAATAGGGCTGATAGCCCTACACCTAGCCTTGT
Organism: Eilema depressum; assembly: GCA_914767945.1. Taxonomy (NCBI): domain Eukaryota; kingdom Metazoa; phylum Arthropoda; class Insecta; order Lepidoptera; family Erebidae; genus Eilema; species Eilema depressum. The sequence goes on along the minus strand of OU612024.1, from coordinate 10,252,593 downwards.
AGGTATAGTATTGGTGGAGATACCTATTCTCGTTATAAAGCTACAATAGTATTTCGCAATTTTATCCTATCACTAACCTTCCAAGGTATGTTTGCCTTCCAGCACCTCCATGCTTCAGACAAATGCTGCAGAATAGTCCTGGCCTTATTCTGCTTAATACCTTCAGGCATCATATCGACGATGTCGTGCATGACTGATGCTCGCAACTCCAAGTCGAAGTGAGATTCCACACGTTGCTTCGTCACCGTTTTAGCGACACCTAAGGGTGACAATTCATCATGTTTTGCAGTTACATGGAGAGTACCATAATTTTATATTTTAAATATTACTAAATAAGATTTTCAATGACCAATGACCTTGACTATACTTATCGCCAATATGAACTGTTAAGTCTTTGGAGATCTGTTTATTTGCAAAGAAAAATTAAGTATAATTATAATACACTTTTTAACAACAAGTAAGATTTTTGTAAACATAAGTACAATGACAAAATATTTAAAAAAACAATCACCTTTAGAATGCCTTCCTTCAAATTGCCTGGATAGTAAGTTGCCGAGCCATCGTTCCAGCAATGGCGTAATGCCTCTCATGAAGAACAGCCATACTCGCCATCCTGGTGCCCAAAAACCGCAACCAGGGCCTTTCGATACCGGACCCTGGAATATGTACCGTTATAAGTTTAATTTGTTTTAAACAAATGATATACTTCTCGTTAGAGGGAATGAATACCATGTGAACATGCAAACGGACTCAATGAGCTGACCGGACTCAAAGCTTATACCACTTTCTTTTTGATGTAAACCCACAACATATTTTATATTTGTAAAGAACAAAATATGTAAAAAATGCAATTCTATGAATGTATGTAATTCTTTGAATAAAAACATTATCTTATCTATCTTATCTAAAGACTTTGGGTAAATCAAAATCGTGGAACTCTCGCCATATAACTCACAAGTTACTTATGTTACTACTATTTGACGAAGTGTGACTTCAGAGACACCCCTTTAAAGTGAAGACTTCTTTAGTCCTTTTTTGAAGTAAATACTTTTTACTTTCTATACACTTCTTTTTTTTCTAATATTTTCATTGGTAGTCCCCAAAGACTGCCCACATGTTTTTTATTTAAAAATATTCTTCACTAATAACTTACCGTATTAAATCTATAATAGATCAGATGCTTGAGATCTTTACACATTCTGATTTGCCTCATAAGTTTGTATTTGTATCGGTACATGCCCGTCAACTGTCCTACATGGGCGAATATGTACTGGAGGCCGTCGGCCAATTGGAATGAATCTACGTTATTCAGACGGTATTGAACGTGAGAATCAACTATTAGTTTTGTTAACCGCAGGATTTCACGGCACAAGTGGAAGGCTGAAAATAATATGGATTGATTAGTAAATAAAAATTATTATAAATAATTTAGTTTCAATGTTGTCTGAACAATGATTAGCAATTTTCATAGTTGTGTCACAATTCACAATGCATCAGGAACATTTCAATTGTAGTGATGAAAGAGTCTTGACTCAATTATAAAATCATAGTTTGTGTTTTCTTTGTGAGACTCAGTTTCATCTCTCATCATTTATTTAAGTAAATAAAGCGCTCGCGCCTAAATCGCGCATTATACACGTTACGAGTTACGCATTAGCTGTTTGTTGTTTATTAATTTTAAGACAGGACAGTTACTTACCGTTACCAAACCGAGACTTCTTTCTCTCTTTAGTTGTTAATGTCTTCACAGGTTTCAAGTTAAAGTTGTAGTCCAAATGAAGATAATTCAAATTCTTACGGTGGATGAGCAAGTTTAACATGTTGTAGCCTTGACGGCACACTTGCAAACCAGCCTCCACCCAGTCCAGAGTTGTGGTTTGGAAGAATTTTGTTGATTTGAAAGACCGGAACAGATACCTAATAGAAAAGAAAAAAAGTGTTGATTGGTTTGTACAACCAAATTATTTAGATTATAGCTGTGTATAGATTAATTTTTATTAGAAAATCGGCATTTTTTTTTTAAATGATTGTGCCAAAATCAAGTTCCCAGCTGACAATATTCAAAATTCAGAAACAACTTACCTCTTTTTCTGTGGCTTTGGAGGTCTGTGCTTGAGGGCATTAAGGACATAGTACTTAAGGAGTTTCTGGTATGACACTCTAACTTTTACAGGTTGACCAGGAGGGCAGTGTTCTTTGTACCAAGTCTTAACAAGTGGCACGTCGATAGCACGCCTTGTGCGACCTGCAAATTTAGAAAATCATTTTAGATTTTTTATCAAAACGCATACTTCACTTGTATTTCAAAGTTTCAGTTAGAACTTACCGGATCTCATGTTAAAAGGCCTTGGTGCCCACAATAATGCAATTCCATTAGCTGTGTTATCAGTATACAGCGCAGTCTCTTGCAAGAATGGACTAACTTCTTCAGGCAATAAAAACTCTTCCTCATCTGGTAAAGGATCTAAGGACTTGACAGAATGTCGGTGAGATATAGGATTAATTAATGGATCAAAGTAGAATGCTGGAAGATCAGGATCCTCGGTTTTGATATACACGACGTTGGGTGTGTGATACCTAAAAAAAATTAAATTACCTTTATACAACTTAGACAATGAGTATTTGTTAATTAACTTATTCGAAATGAATGAATAATTTTCGAGGAGAAAAGTTTATGATACTACTTACCAAGATAACTGGACAAAATGAGGTAAATTATTGTATAAGTAGGGAAAAGCAATCCTATACTCGGTCCTGATTGGCTGTCTGATTATGATCTTGTTAATATCATTGAACTCATTCCAATCTTCATCACCAGCAGAGTTATCCTTGACTAAAGGTTCGAATTTTGGACCACCAGGAATTGCCATGTTTAAAGCTTTTGCCGTAAAGAAACTCTTTGAATCAAATAAGTAGAAATAATTGTCATCAACCAAGTCGGTCAATAACTGATTTCCGAGACGATATAAGGTAGCCATTTGTGGTAATGTCAAATTCCATTTCCTGTATGTGGATCCATTGACATGTTTGGTACCTAGTAGAGGCTTGTGATCATAGAACCACGATGCAACAGCTCCATCTTCTTCAGGATCCAATTCAATCTGTATAGGTTCCAGAGGTTCTACATCAAGAATGTTGTCAGCATAATCTAAGGGAGGTTCCTCATCATCAAAAGGTGGGAACCTCATTCTCTTGAAATGTCTACGGTCTCGCTTTTCTCTACGCATCATAATCCACATGGTGCCCCATTGTGCTATGTAAACTGGTTCTATAACCCATGGGATTTCGTTTACGAAAGTGATAGCACCTGTGATGTGGTACAGGACTTTGACATCGCGAATTTGTTCCCAAGGCATCGGCATGTTTTCAAGAAGCTTCATGACAGCATGAGGCATGTATTTCAGTGCCCCAAGGTAGACTCGTTTATCATGTCTGTATTTGCGACTTGTCATGTCTCCATGATCTCTGATAATTTTCCGAATGTGTTCTGGTGGCATGTCCTCTTTTTGAGCATCCACAAAGCCAAACTTTCGTTTTTCGGCAAAGCGTTTGGATTGAAGCTGCATCCATTTTTGTGCTATAAAAAAATAATATATATTTTTCAAGTTATTTAGTATCCCTAAACCTGAACTAAATCAATAATAATAATATGTAAAAACAAATAAAACTAAATCTTAAAATACTCATGTCACTAGAATCAAAGTAAAAATTATTCTTTCAAGTTATTTAGTCAATCGCATTATCACTTGGTGGCATGAGAAGCTATGGAAACTTTAGAGTCTGATGTTTTGTTTGTACCTTTTATTATGTATGCAATATCAGCATTTCCCAGGTTAATCTCAAACTGGCAAATTATACCATTGCAATTTATTTTCCCCCCTTTGTGTTTAATTTTATATTTAACTTACAACAAAGTAAAATATAAGAGGTTTTGTAGTAATTAAGGGGTTAGTAAATATATTATGTGCCATTAAATGTGCATACTTACATTTACTACAAAATATAATTATATACATTTTTAGAGCTGGGTTATGAACCCTAGCTATGATAGTCACAATCTACATTGGTCTTTGTGGTGCGCATCTGATCAATCAATTGAAAAATTGAAGTGGAGTCTAGTCAATACCTACTTATAACAAACTGTTAGGTCAATAGACTTGAGAATGAGAGCTAAATGCCAGTGGTACTAACTCCATTGGGGGCACTGTTGACCTGTGGGTCAGCCCTTCGTGCCCACACAGAAGGCCTGATCACCTGTCTGTAAATTGTTAGGTATGTAAGGGAAATGGGTGAAATGGCCACCAATTTCCCTAACATAACAATTTTGCTTTTGTCTGGGAGTATGGGCAAATATACTTTACCTGGACTCCCAGGGTGCATTGACTAACCAATTTTCACCAAACTTAGCACAAGTGTTCCTTGATTTACCTAAAATACAAATTACAATAAGCACCATAGCTCCTGACACACACAGATAGATATGCATGGCACACATAGATAGAAATGATGTCTGCTGTTACAAATTGGCTGCTGTTCTTGGTTTTTTACACTTCTCTCTTTTTTTCCTGTGAGGAATCATGTCCTTGTAGTTTCAACCAAAGATCATCAAGATCCAATCATAAAAAACATGATAGCAAACATCCCCCTAACAAAAACGCTCTTGATAAAATGTTTTATTAAATAAAGAATACATGTGCAAAGTTTGGTGAAAATTGGTTAAGAAATGGGCCCTCTAGACTGAAACTGATGAACACACAGACATACATAGATATAGTTCATCTGCATCGGCACCAGGCAGCAAGATTGGTCACCTTATTGAAACACAACAACCAACTGTGGCTAAAATTCAGTCTGGATATGCAAACATGTTATTGAAAATAATAGTGTACTGTTTTTCTTTTTGTTGAATCAATTGATCAAAACCAATGAATCAATAATGTTGTCAGTGGACCAGCATAACAGAACTATTTGTTGTATCATTATAACTAATTTGTATACAATATATGTAAATTACAATAAAATTATGTCATGTAGTCCACAGATTGAGTCCTGACACCTGACTCAATGTATTCACTATTTTCAAGGTAGTTCTCAAATAACATGTGACATTTATTTAGGACTTTAGGAGGAAATGCTCTTGAGTAAAATCTAAACTTGTAGACTAACCTAAAATAAAAAAAGTAGTTAGCATCCATCACTACAGCTTACCTTTGTCCTTTATCTTTTCTTCCGGTATATGATGTGGTTTCGGAGGTTGCGCTGGTGGCACCGGAGGCGCAGCGGCAGCAGCGGCTGCATGGGCCTGCAGCGCTGCTTGCTGCGCCGCCGCTAGCTGCTGCTGCGCCATCATGGTGGCCCAGGGGTTGGGCCCCAGTAGATACGGCGGCAGCGACATGGCTGACCGCCTTCTACAACACCAAGAAATCCATTAATCACTATTGACAGTAAAGTTCAAGTGATAGGTAGCGTTGACAAATTGAGCACGGTTGCAGCATGGTAAACAGACGCCGGTTTCGTAAAATATCGGTGTTTTAGATATCGTTTAGACAGTTACCTGTTTTACTATATAATCAAATTGTGTATTTCACTCATTCAAAAACATGAACCACACAAATATCAGTTAATCTAAATCCATAATATGACAAAACTCAAATTGCAATTTTGGAAGCCATTTGCAATAGCTAATTGTAGCAAGTAGAGCAAGGGTAGGTTCTGGGAGCACGCTTTCAGCACTAGCGCGCCGTTTACTTAAAACGATCACGATCGGCATTGGCCTGACTCGTAATTTAACTCACTAAAATAATATGATAGTTAACGCCAACGCACTAAAAACGCCGACCAAGTGAACAAAAGATTAAAGTACCTAACATTAGTTAAATAAATATGAGACAAGGGATATCTGGCTCCTCGAACATATCCTGAGGATGGGTATAGTGTTGCTAGTACTAAGCGCAAGCGAATAATCTATGCGCAAGCGCTTGTTGTTTGTGACTGGCGTACTTAACGGGTTTTTTTCACGGACGGGACGGGACGGGAAGTTTTGGAAATATCGTTTTATACAAAATGTATAATAATATGAAAGTGCATATTATGTCACGGGGACATGGACGTGACGGGAACGTGGCATTCACGGGGCGGGAAAAATATCGTCGTCGACAATATTTTGCCTGCGGCGTATACACAGTCAGTCCGTTCGTTCCGGAGAGAAATAAGTATTGTTATCGAAAATGGATGACGAACAACTCGAATGTGTTTTTTCTCGTTCACCAAGTGCTTGACGGGAAGCACCACCGCTTTGGGAACATAAATTGTTATGACTCGAATCCTTGTTACTTTGATTAACCTAATTTTCACTATAATTTCTTATAAAGTTGTATAATAAGCATGTTGTTAGAATTATATTATCAACCGAATCTGGATTCGGAAAAATCCATCTTTCCTTGGTTACAACACTAGCACGTTTTGCTGTCAGTTTAACCATCAAGCACGCCCGTGATTGACCAATAACATAAAGGTCTAATAATCGATTGACCAATAACATTCATGATTGACGGCATGATGCATGACGCTTGCATAAGCGTGTAATGGACCCCATAGATCACCGTCACTGTCCCCGGTTCGTATGCAATAACACCACGTTCCCGTGATGCGTTCACAACGGGAACGAGGCAGGCACGTGCCCGTCCCGTTCACGTCTCGTCCGAGGTTTTTTCTCGTTACGTATGCAGCGCGCAGCGTTTTGTACTTGTTTTCTCTGTCTAAGGGGTCCATTACACGCTTATGCAAGCGTCATGCATCATGCCGTCAATCATGAATGTTATTGGTCAATCAGGACGTTATTTTATTGGTCAATCACGGCGTGTTTGATGGTTAAACTGATAGCAAAACCTACCGTGTAATGGACCCGTTACGGGCGCGCGGGTGGAGTGCAGTAGCAATGTTCAGTGTTGCCTTTGTTCATGGTTTGGATTACTTTGGATTCTCAAAAAAAGAAGTCGGTTAAAAACGAATAACGCCACCCGATGAGTTACGACTTACGAGAGTCAGAGGATGGTATGAGGGTGATATTTTGTTCTGTGGTGGTCTGATGACTCTGGTCGTAGACAGAGGAGACTCTGGTGGTATTCGTAGGGTAGGTTGGCCACGACGCTGCTGGAGTGATGGACTCATGGAGAAGGAAATGATAGCGGAGTTGTCGATGATGTAAGTCCGCTTAAATTTTATTTAGGTTTTTAGATAATAAAATCCCATCAAAAACAATACTTGTACAAAAATGCCAAGCCTCGCCGCCCTCGATTCTTCTACCGCAAAAAGTTGTGAGATGTTATACCAAGTCGGTTAATTTATTCAGTCCCTACTTCAGAGACTTTCTGTCCTAAGTTATTACGTAATAAGCTTTTATGTTTTAAATGTAATAAATTGACTTGGCAATCGCACTAAACAATCTTATTTTAATGTAATAATAATAAACTGAATAAATTAACCGACTTGGTATAACATGGATCTCACAACTTTTTGCGGTAGAAGAATCGAGGGCGGCGAGGCTTGGCATTTTTTTACAAGTATTGTTTTTGATGGGATTTCAGTTGTTTTTGTAGATTACCTTTCCGGTTTCTCTGTGTCGGACAGTCCCAGTCCCGGTCCCGGCCCCAGTCCCGGTCCCGGTCCCTGTCCCGGTTCCGGTCCCGGTCCCGGTCCCAGTCCCAGTCCCAGCCCCAGTCGCCGACCCAGTCCCACCCACACTCCCAGTCCCAGTCCCACTCCCACGCGCACTCGCACTGCCGCTCCCACTCCCACTTCCACGTGCACTCGCACTCGCACTCCCACTCCCAATCCCACTTCTTCACTTTTCATCATCATCAAGTTTATTTAGTTAGTATTTTACGCGTGAAAGCGTAATACTAATAAATAACAGACGCTCAGATAGTTATTTTCGCATTTATTTTTTATTAGACTGATATTAGTATGGATGGATTCATGTACACTGAAACGTTCACTGCAAATGTAACTTTGTAATCCCATATATTTATATGAGATTACAAAGTTATTTATGGAGTTGGTGAAATTACTGAAATTGAAGAATATTTTAATTTTCCCTTGAGTTGTACACTAAACACTACTTATCTTCTAAATTTGAAGCTTCTACGTCTGCTAGAAGTGCCTTAGAGTTTTGATGATCGGTCAGTCAGTGAGTGACAAAATTTGCGAAATTTGCAAACTTTGACTAGTTATAATTCCTAAACTACTGGTTCAAATTGAATGAAATTTGAAATATAAAGTGTTTTTACAGTGCCTACTTGGTAACCGAAGATTCAGGCTTCTAGGTTTATCCACAACGAAGTTCTAGGGGGTCGAAAATGGCCTGAAGTGCTTCGAGAAAATAGTGTTACGCTTACGGCCGTGCCGCTCTTTTTTGCTCGACTTGGCGGGGGCACTGGCGTGCCCCCAGATGCCTTTGAAGAACCATCATAAGGAGAAAAGAATTATGTAACTTTGTCTTACATCAATCCATTCTATGAAAATTTCACCACAATAATTTCGCCTGTGTTCATTAATTTCAAAAATGTTATTTTATTTATTAAATTAATAGGTAATACAATATTTTGACTGAAATTGAAAATTAGGAAAATTCGCCATCTATCGGTAAATGGCCAAATCATTTAGAGGGTCTAAATGATTTTGCTATAATCCGATAGATGGCCTTATTATTAAAATAAATTCATTTTAACAAAAAAGTTTAACCGACTTCAAGAAACGGCAAAGAGGCACTGAAAAGTGAAAAATAACGTAATTTACAGACTTACTGATTTATTAGAAGTCGGTGCCAAGCCCGAGAGGCAATATTTCTATTGATTGCATCATAGTACGAGTAGTTTAGATTAGACACAACAAACAAAGTTGGCTGGCACCGACTTCTAATAAATCAGTAAGTCTGTAAATTACGTTATTTTTCACTTTTCAGTGCCTCTTTGCCGTTTCTTGAAGTCGGTTAAACTTTTTTGTTAAAATGAATTTATTTTCCTCTTTTTAGTGAGTAATAATCGATCCATCTTCCACCCTCAGCTTAGGTTCCTATCATCAGCAGCTTAAAAATCACGTGAAGATAATTTTAAAAGGCAATTATTGAAATTAAATATGTTAAAGCAGCAGAAACAGTGTTTTGCCATCATTTTGAGGATTGCCCTAGATCCCATAATCCAATCCTGACTTCCTGAATCCTGTCATACGATTCTGGCTCCCTGAACCACCTTTCTCTCTCCAACAAAACAAAGATCATAAAATCCGTTTCACAAAATACGGATTTTACATACAACGGTTCGTCACCTATTTTACCCCCATATTATCAAAATTTTGGAAAATGCTGGTACACATAGGTATTCATCTATGGCTCTGCTGACTGCTATACTCGTACTACTATAATATATTATATTATAGATACTCCCTAGCATAGCCATGTAGAACGCGTACTTATGACTATTAAGTCACTGTATTTCATAAATATTGATTATTACGTACGTACTGTAAAGCATCATTATTAAAGTTGTATTTTTTATATTATTTTCGCTATACTGTAATTTTAAGAGCAACGCCTGCATGTTCTTTGAAAATAAAACAACATTCATCTGATTGCTAATATAAAAGAATAGGCGCTTGAAGGTGCATCAGTCTGGTTTCGGAGGATTTCCCTTGATTTCTCCAGGATCATAGCATTAGAACCGGACATCTTGGATATGGGACCACTCTGAAAGTATCCTCTATCAAACAAAAAAAGAATTTTCAAAATCCGTCCAGGATTGGCTTCACAATCGCGTAACAAACAAAAAAAAAATAAAAAAAAAAAAAATTGCGTACGAATTGAGAACCTCCTTTTTTGAAGTCGGTTAAAAAGTCGGTCAAATGCGAGTCGAATTCGCGCACTGAGCGGGTTCCGTAACTTATGCAGTATGCTACATAACCCGCATTAGGAATTCAACTTTATGCAATACAACTTTTTGCAAATTCAACATTTTAGGAATTCAACTTTCTGTACCTGAAGGATACTTATTGCGTTAGAGCGTTTTCACGTTTCACCACATTGTCCGATATCCGATATTGGAGGAAGTCAAATGTATGATTTATGTAATGTACCTACCTATCTGTTTTTCACATTATCCGTTGTCCGGCCCGATATCGGATATCGGTATAGTACCGTTTCATTCTGTCACCGATATCGGATAATGTGAAAACGCTCGTAAAAGCTTGATTTTTGCACAGCTTCAAGATCTTAGACCTACCTATATAACAGTGTAAGCTTCTCTAAGGAGAAAAAAATTCAAACAATGTTTTACATAATGGTATTTATATATCTCTGAAAGATAACGGAGGAGTAAGAACAATATTTTCCACAGAAATCACTCCATTCAATAGTTCTTCATTAATTTCATTTATTGTCTCTATCGCCAGTTCTTCGCTAACAGACATCAAGTCACTGTCACTATTTTGTTCCGTACTGACTTTGGTTTCATTTTGAAAGGAATATTCGTCTACAATTTGAGTTAAAGCTTCTGCTATTTCAGAATCGAAAGAAGAGTTATCTATTTCACATATATCGTTGTTATCTATATTTACGTAGTTATTTTCAAGACCATTGTTTTCTGGAATAAAATCACTATTTCTATTGTTCATCGTTTTTTGAGTTTCAGGAGACGACATAGCATCTTCATTCATAGAAACCGTATCATCCCTTTTATGCACGTCTGCACGTACTACAATGGTATTTTCTTCAATCATTTCAACATCTGATCCATTTTGATCGCTTTCCTTAGTCTGCTTATCGTTATGGATAATTACACTGTTTAGTAATTGTTCAGAAGATTTCACTGAAGCATAATTTGTATCCATTGTATCCATATCTTCATCAATTTGTCTTTCTTGAACTGCATTTATAATATTGTTCTCATTAACTAATGATGGAACTAGAGTATTTTTTACAATATTTTTTGAAACGCTATCCTTACTACGAGTATTATTTTCAGTGGATGCCTGATAAGAAGAATTATCAATTTTGGAGTAACTAGAACTAGAATTGATTCTAATATAGCTTTTACTTCTTAGCGATTCTATTCGTTCAACTAGCTGACGGTGATTTTCTTTGAACTTTTGGATTAACTTTTTTGTAGCATCATTTGAATGACCATTTTTCCTCATGTCCTGCTGAATGTCGGCGTTGAGCAAGTAAAGATATTCTTCATCAGTTTTCAGCGGAGTTCCAATATTTCTAGCCTTAAAAAAGATACTTTTTGAGAAGTTTGAGCTTACCTATATACACTCACGCCTTTTCCCTAGAGCAAAAGCCCGCCATCTGCTTCTGTCCCTAAATATTTCACGATCATTAAACTTTTCATGTAAGCCCGCTGGTTTTCAGTATTTGTAACCTACTTATTAAATTTGAACTTAATTTAGTAGTTATTAGGTTCGGAGTCTAATTTATTCATTTAAACATACTATATTTAAAAGATATTTACGCATGCGTTTTTTCCAATAAATTCAGCTAGTTCTATGGCAAGCTTCACTGTATCCTTAGGCAAGTTTGTCTTAGCAGCTAAAGCTAGTCCATAGTGTTCAATGCTTGTTATACCTGGTTCAAGTTTATACTGGTACACTAATCGCTTCTGAGGATTGTCTGTTGTGCCAATATCTTCTTCGGTTACTGCTGTATGGCGACTAAAATAAAATGACAGAAACAACTGACAACTTGGAATTAAGGAATTATCAATATAAACGTAAATAATAAGATCTTTAGAGCCCAAGTCAATCGCACTTGCAACACCTACTGAATGATGACGAGGCTCTGAGGCAGACTTTCTTCTGGGTTAGGCAAGTCATTCGGGAGTCACAGAAGATCCCGGGCCGCAAGGTAGGATCTTTGGGTACCTACCTACAGATGGAATTGGCGCTCTTATAAAGAAAAATGGAGATCACAAATAAAAATATGAATAGGTGTACAATTGTACATGAAAATCATAACATCGTAAATACTATGGGAGACGGAAGGCTGGAAGAGGCATATTCAGTCATCGATTACATAGATAGATTTCTATGTAGGTAAGCGACGACGGTACATTATTTTGAGTTTGTTCTAATTCTGTTGTATCGAACGCATCCCAAATATCTAAAACAAGTAGACAGGCGCCTCACGCAGTCACGCCGCCGTAAGTCGTGAGAATTTGCACCGACAGTCTCTGTAATTAGGAATTAAACATGAATTAGTATGTTACGTACTTCACTACGTTGAAATATAACTCTTGCAATCTGGTTAAATAAATAAAATGCGTTGTAAAAAATGTGAATGCGCTACTTAATATAAGTTCTTCGCAAACTGCCCAAGCTACAGCTGTACCCTCCTCGACGCAAGTACCTCTGAAAATTGAAACAATTTGATTTATATATCAAAATATTCGTTTCATTTGATCTGTAATAAAATAATGGGAAATACCTGCATAGCTCGTCAATTATTACCATACTCGATGCAGTTAATCCTTTTAATATATGTTGAGTCTCTTTCATCTGAAATAGTGTAGGTACATAGTTCAGATTTTTTGGTTCTTCCGGTTGGTTAGATTGATAGCTGGACTGATTTGATCAATGAGAATTCTGACCGAACGACTTAGACAATAAAATGAAAAAATATTAGACATATAGGTAATGCAGTGAAAACGGTATGATTTGCTGAGGTGGTTCGGGTACGTAAAGAGAATGAGTACTAAGTGAATAACACATGAAGTACCTATATAAAGCACACGTAAGTACATATTAGTGGGCTGATGAAATTGGAAAAAGAGGGAAATATTGAAAAAAGCCAAACTTGATAGAGATTGTTATTACTCGGACGGGTGACGTCACTGGAGATCGACCAATTGCAATCTATATCAAGGCTGTCGCGACTTTGTGCTCGACGTTGTGCTAGAGATAGAGAATTGCATAGCAGGTTAAAAGCACCTGGTACACAAACACTCACTTATATTAGGTACATACTTTTCATTCCTGTCTATAATAATGAAGTGTGTCAGGATCATGGAGGTGAGATCATAGAAGCAAATAAGTAGTAGCAAGAAGGAGAAAGGAATGAGCACATATACCTATTTAAATATTGTAGTAGTGTATAGGTACTTTATAGTATTAAAATGTGATATTCTTACCTCAAACACGAAGGTAGAAGCATTTAACTCAACACTATCGTTGAAACCTATCCTAGAAAATATTCTATCACAAAGTCTTAGCACGGCATTCGTTGCAGGAATAAAACAGCCTAAGTAGTAGCAAGAAGGAGAAAGGAATGAGCACATATACCTATTTAAATATTGTAGTAGTATATAGGTACTTTATAGTATTAAAATGTGATATTCTTACCTCAAACACGAAGGTAGAAGCATTTAACTCAACACTATCGTTGAAACCTATCCTAGAAAATATTCTATCACAAAGTCTTAGCACGGCATTCGTTGCAGGAATAAAACAGCCTAACTGAAAATAAGAATTGCAGAATATATTTTAATAGTTTTCTGACAATCTTTAGCCAATAATATCAATATTATTTATTCTAAGATACGCACCTGAGCCATAACTTGCATAATGGCAATTTGTTTTATGTAGATACTTTTACCACCCATGTTAGGCCCTGTTATAATAGTAAAATTGTGTTCAGGACTTGCAAACTAAAATCGTGAAAGAATACGAGTATAAAATATGGTATTTAGAAGAGCACATAGTCAAAAGCTCAAAAAAGATGAATCTTACAATATCATTAGGAATCGGCATCACTTGGGTATTGTAGTCCAAAAGCGGATGGACACTATTTCGAATATCTATATAACTATTGAAATCAGGCCGTATGTAAGATCCAATTGAACTTGCCTGAATCAATCAACACAAACAATTTAATTAAATGATAATATACAGCATTATAATAGGTTTCAATAAAACTTACTTGAGCCATGGCTATTAGAACATCTAATTCTGCTACATTTTCACAAAGAGTGTATAAACTGGGCATAAAAGGACGTAAATCTTTTAATAAGCTCGCAATTACTCTGCAAGATAAAATTGAAATAGATACTGAATCCATTACCACCAGCTACGCTCAGTCTTTAGTCTAAAAAGATCTTTATGATATAAAAAGTAAAATAATCTGAGAACATACATATTACTCATTTTCTGAATTTCGGACAATGACTCTTTTGCTTGTTGATTCAATACCACGAGTTCTTCTGTAGTCATTGTCACACTTGAGCCAGTGTTATGAACCTTAAAGATACAATAGAATATTATGAATAATTTTAATGGTAGGTACGAACGCTATCATTGATTACTTTATTGCTTTATATTTATTAGAACTTGGAAGCACCTACTTGAATAAATATAGGTGGTAAATCGTCTACATTGAAATTCCTTCGGGTTTTCGGTGCCAAAGCTAGCACTATGTGGAAACCTTTCAAAACATTTTGATTCAACCTTAAAGGTAAATCGTATGTTTCACTAAGTTGCTCAACCATCTTTTGTATGTCATCTATGAGCTCCGAATACGTTCTTCTGGCTACATCTAGAAGTCCATTAATATCCGGTTTCACTGCAAAACATCTTTGGAGACTTCCCATTGCTCCTTTTTCCAAGTGAGCGTCATCTTGAATGATTCTTTTTATACGTTCTGCTATTTCATTATAACTGGGATTTTCGAAATCCTACATTTATATTCAAAATATATAATTAATTAAACAATCAATCGATTTGAATCACGGTACCTGTTAGAGAAATGTATATTTTACATAACATAACATAAACTCACGCCTGTATCCCCGAAGGGGTCAGGCGCGGATCCACTAGGGTGGGCAATATGGGCATGCCCACCACCTTAATAGACCTGTGACGTCACTTTTTTTATGGTTTATTGAAAAAAAAAAAAAACAAAATGAATCATGAATCACGCGTGATTTGGAACACAGCGTATAGTGCAATAGACAATATACCAGCATTTGTTCACACTGTTACATTATCAGAAATTACACGCCAATATTGCGGCTTTTTTGTACACCTTTTTAAGGAGCTCAGGTCTGAGGTATACATTCAACCAATCAATCTGTTAGTATATTGCAGTCCACTGCTGGATATAGGCCTCTCCGAATATGCGCCACGTCTGCCAATCCTCCGTCTTCCACATCTAGTCTGTCCCAGCCACCTTCATCAGGTCGTCAGTCCATCTGCCTAAGGGGCATCGCACCTTTCGTTTTCCTTCTCGCGGTCTCCACCCTAGGACTCGTCTGCTCCAACGGCCTTCAGTCCTTCGACAAATGTGGTCAGCCCACTGCCATTTCAACCTGCTTATTCTGCGGGCTATGTCGGTAACTTTGGTTCTATTTCGGATGACCTCGTTGCGTATTCTATCCTTCAAAGAGACTCTAAGGATACCTTGCTCCATAGCCCGCTGCGCGAATTCTAGGTCATGGACTAACCCTACCTTCAGTGGCCACGTTTAAGCACCGTAGGTCATAGCAGGCAGGACGCACTTGTCGAAAACCTTTGTTTTGAGGCATTGCGGTAGGGGGGAGGAGAAGACTCGACGTAGTTTACCTAATACTGCCTACCCCAGTTGAATCCATCTGGCTATTTCTTTCTCGAAGTTGTTTTACCGAGCTGGATAACCTGCCCCAGGAGATATATTTTTGAACAACTCCGAGTGTCACCCCTTCGATGTTCCAGCGACTAAGCAAATAAGACGATGTCGTCGTCGAACCGAAGATGCGAGATGTGCTCACCGTGGATGTTGGTACCCCGCGAAAGTCCAATCCAGGGTCTTGAAGACGTCGTCCAATGCGTTGGTGAATAGTTTGGGAGATATAACATCTCCCTGCCTCACTCCACGCTGGAGGCTAATGGGTTTCGTCTTCTGGTCTTGGAGCAGGATGGACATTGTGGCAGTGTCATACAAACATCTCAGCATCTCGATGTATCGCCAATCTACACGACACCGCTGCAGGGCATCCAGCACTGCCCAAGTTTCGATAGAGTCGAAGGCTTTTTCGTTGTCCACACACGCCATACACAGCGGCTGATTGTACTCCTGCGTCTTTTCTACAATCTGCCGAACAGTATAGATGTGGTCCGCTACCGCTCTATGCCATAGGTGTTAGCTGTTGCCGGATGATGGAACTAAAGAGACTCGCTAGCTCTTTCAGGATTGGAGCGCCACTTTCAGCACCTCAGTAGTAATTACCGTCATCACCAGGGCATCTGTTGTTCTTCAGTTGCCTGAGAGCCGCCTCTACCTCGCACTACTCGACATCTGGTATCTCCTCGGTGTAATGGCGCGTGAGTGGGGCTCTGTGGTCTTCGTCGTTGTGTCCCGTCGGTTTACTTATCCGTGCTGCATATAGCTCAGATTGTAAATTTCGTCAGATGGGGCCTTCCCAACTGCTGAGCGAACACTTTTGACCCCCTATATCGCTCGATTGCCTCCTGTATGGAGCGAGTGTTGGAGCGTTTAAGGTCGCGTCGTATCGGCTTTTTAATTTATTGGTTTACGGCTCTCCCATCTGACGAAGACGACTGTGTGTATGGTTGTTCAGTGTTCACGCCTCTTTCTTATAAGTTCGAGAGTCTCAGGAGAGAGCTTGGACTCTTGCTGTTTGCGTTTTCCGGGTATCAACTTTCGAGACACTTCCTGCAATGTTTTGACCACTATTTCGGCCTTCTCGTCAATGCCGCTAGGTTTCCAGCATTGCGAAACGATTTTGAAGTTCCAGTTGGAACTTTTCGGACCTTAGAGCTACTTGGAGCGGCGTAGGTCGGAGGGTTGACCTTATCATTCGGAATCTTTCAGCCTTGATGTTGATATTTAGAGAGCCTCAGATAAGTCGGTGATCGCTTCCAGTATTAACTTGTTGATCACAGAGACATATCTAAATATGTGCTTACTGTCCGTTATGAAAAAGTCAATCTCGTTCCTTATCGCAGAGTCCTGGCGTTGCCAAGTCCACTTCCTGTGGAGTTTTTTCGATTCTGCGATTTCTGCACCCCACTCCATAAGGTTCGATTTTCGTCTCGTCGCGTTCAATTCAACAGGTTAATGTGAGACCAACACCGCCAAAAAGACATCCCCCCCCTCCCCCCCAGGGGTATTTAACATGCTTGACATGAGTTCGCACTACGACTCGCACTTGACCGACTTTCGGGTACCTGTGCCCACTACCTACTTCCGCGCCTGGATCCGCGCCTGGAAGGGGTAGGCAGAGGTGCTAGCACCCACATTTCGCCGTTTATGTTTAGGTCCCAATGTAATAGGTGGCGAGCCTATTGCCATTAACCGGGCACTTATAAACCTGCGATAAATACTTTATATTTTTTGATATATTTTGGTATATTTTAATGAAACTAAACTAGTAGGTACCTGAACTAAATACGAACCAGTTTCATTTTTTTCAATCTTCCACTATCAGCTCCATTTAGAGCTTCTATTAATTTTGGAACCATTTCCATGGTCACTTTGAGCAAAAGTGTCTGATTTAGTTGTGCTTCCCCTACCTTATCCATATTTTGGTTTGCGGAATCCATGCAGAGGAGGAGAATTTTGTCAATATCTGATAATTTCTTTATAACGTCCTGTTCCGAAAAATCAATCTTATTAAAAATATACTGAGCTTTCCAGTAATAACCAAATGTATAAGAAAATGACCAATTTGAGACAATCCACACAAGGAAGATATTCAAGATATCAATTAGGTAATACATAATTATCAGAAAAATCTGTTAAAATTAAAAGTAGCTTATACATGAGCATTAGAGTCTTGATATATGCTTACAATTAGTTACGAGTGACAATCATAGGAATCGTGATCATAAAGTAAATTACCTGTAAAGCAACCATGAGTCCACTATCATTTTCTATAAGATCTTGTATAGCGTCCAATCTAGCTTCAATGAACTCTTTTTTATAAGAAGGCTGAAGTATTGCTGCACGCAATGATCTTATACCGCCAACGGTGTAAGTTGGACCAAGTACTCCTAAAAGACAGCACGTCGGTCCAGCTGAGGGGACTAGCGGTGCAACGAGTTCTAATTGCGTTGCAGTTCCAACATCTACCATAAAGAAAATATAAGAACTTGTTGATTGCATCAAGTTTACATAATGACTAAACAAATCGAAATAAAAAAATCCTACCTATGATCATTGTATTCTCAGAAGAATGGTATTCAATTTTGAGAGATTCTCTTGCGAAAACTATGCATTGGATATATTCTACGTACTTTAAAACTGCTGCTGCTGCTGTTACAGCGTAAAATCTACAATGGAAAAACACTTGAATTAATTTGACTCACTGCCAGGATATCGTCAGTTACAGATTATAGACCTCCTTTAATTTCCACAAAATCAAGCCAAAATAGTCTGAAACTGAAGAAATGAAGAAACAAAAATACTTAACACTTTCATATTACACACTTATGCAATACTTGAACATAAACTCCATTATATTGAGGGGCACACAATGTTTGTATATTTTGACGACCTGCTGCGTCATTGAAGTGCCTTCTTTGAACCGTAATTACGTTAACTAGTGGATATTTGTCTTTTATGAGCTGATAAAGTTGATTTGGTTGGACACCCTCGCAGAATGTATGAGGTACAATAATCTACAACAGAATCAAATATTTTCATCTGGTATTTATTTTCTTCATGTACACCTAGGTAAATATATTATGTACTGAATTTACCTCTATAGGATTGAAGTAATTAATTTTGGTTAATGTATGAGTGTACAATAAAGTATCACTAAATTGACATAGAACCAAATGAGGATGCTTTAGGTCTATTGCTGCAATTCCTATTTCACCACGAGCCAAGCCTCTACCTTCAGATATAGCTGTAACATATTGCTCAATATAGGTACAGATAGGTACCTATTTCCTATAAGTATAGAAATTTTTAACATTGTCTATATAAGAACATTGCGTAATAGTTACCAAGTATGACACTCGCTTCTGCAACTGAGACACTTACAGACCTAGCTGAACGATTCCCACTGAATCCTCCTGAAAAGCAATATTATCTAATATATAAAATTCTCGTGTCACAGTTTTCGTTGCCATACTCCTCCGAAACGGCTTGACCGATTTTGATGAAATTTTTTGTGCTTATCCGGTATCTATGAAAATCGGCCAACATCTATTTTTCATCCCCCTAAGTGATAAGGGTGCAGCGGGAACGGGATTTGAATACCACGCGGGCCGAAAATATGGCGGTACGAAGTTCGCCGGGGCAGCTAGTTATTAAGTAGGTGTACTAGCACCTCTATTTTAATTTTGTGTTTTAGCGGCGTTTTGGGGTAATTTCTATACGCCGCCGCGAGTGTTTATCAACAGATTTCTAGCGTGGAAACTTAGGTACCTGATAATATTACGGTGAATTGATAAGTGTAAAATGACTGGGTAATTTCGACAAAACTACTACCTATCTATCACAACTTCACAAGATATACCTAGTTTAAGAAATGGTAGTGACCACTGACCAGTCACTATCTAGCTAAATAGGTAATTTAGACTTAAATTATTATTAAAATAACAAATGACTGATAAGCGTGGGATAGGGAAATAACACTACAAATTACAAAAGGTCAAAACCTCAGTGTAGCTTCGATGACCTAGCACATCGGGATTTTTATTCTTGCTGTCGATAGTCAACCTCGAGGGTCGTGGGGTACTTACCCACTTTGTCAGAAATGTTCCTCAGTTGCGTAGGTATACTAAGTAGGTAGTAGGTAGTACCTATAGAAGCTAATAATGTCTTTGACCTTTTTTTTTTGGAAGACATAGATGGTGTTGCTTCTTGAGCTTCTTTCTCTACTTCCTCGTTCCTCCTCCACATTGCAAGATTCACCAACTCTGCATTGTTTTGGGAGCAAGTGAAAGGACATAGTCTGTCACAGTTTTCCGCTTATTTTAAAAAAAGTTTACGAATTAAATCTATAAAAAAATCATGCTACATGATCAGGGGTGGAAAGGCCCGCAAAGCATCTAGCAGCGAACTCGCCCATTAGGTATATTGCATCATACATGATGTTTCCAGAAAGGTCGGACGAACTGAATTGACGATTAAGTGGGGTCTGGTTACCTACAGTAACAAAGGGTATTATTGCGTAAATTTATGAGCTGAATCTATGAACTAACTTATCAACAAAACCGATAAGTAGGTATTCATATTGTATGAACTCTGAATATGACGTCAATCGCCCAAAAACTTCCAAACCTATTTACATCATTACAAATATTGACGTCAGTGATAACCTGTTACCTAGGTATATGGAATTCCTAGGTACCTATGTATAAATTCATACCCGTTTTTCTTTAAGCTAGGCTAGCAATACATATTACGATTTACGGGACTTGCCATTTGCTTACGATCAGTTTCCTACTCGCTATCGGATGTAGTTGACTCGTTGCCGACGTACCCAATTTTTTCCTGGAGTCTTATTAAATTCATAAGTATGTGACACTCAGCGCAACTCAATTATTATGGAGGAACTCACTTCATTCCTTCATGATGATATTCTTTAGGCAGGTATACTTATTTACGCCAGGCACCAACGAAGAATAATCAAATGAAGATAGGTATTTCATACCTATTTCACTATCCATACCTAATAATGTTATAATGCGAAAGTAACTCCGTCTGTCTGTCTGTCCGTCTGTTACGCTTTCACACCCAAATCACTGAACCGATTTTGATGAAATTTGGTACAGATACTACAGATATAGATTAGACTATGTTTGGCTGTTTGGTTGCGATAACCGACATCCACGCGGGCGCGGGCGGAGCCGCGAGCAAAAGCTAGTTCTGAATAAACGTAGGTACTACCAACCGCTTGCGTAACCTACCTATAGGATTATTTACCTTGAACACATTACCATAATATCTATTGCAAAGTATGATCATGGTGTTCTTTACCAGATTGTAAGAGCAATGATTTTAAGAAAAAAATAAACACACCTCTACTGCTACTGCTAATGTATCGAAGAGGAGGTCTGTTTTTCGGTGTGCACATGTCGTGTGAGGTGTCTACAGCAGAATCGCTCGCCAAGATCTTCAGCCGTAGTTTATGGGGAGATGAGTCGGGTCTTGAAGATGTTGAACTTATTATCCTTGAAATAAATAATGTGGTAAAAAGCACTTTCAAATAATATAATATTGATACCTACCTATCTGCTAAATGTAGATATTGCTCGGGTCGGGACATAATATATCTTGGACCTAAAATATGCTCAAAATGAGTTCTACACCAAACATAGATTATTACAAAACACATTGGCGCGCGCCAGGGCCTCATTTGTCTTGCGATATATAATACCAAGATGATGATGATGATGATGATGATGATGATGATGATGATGATTCAAACGTACCTGCGTTTACTTCGTGGCGGACCAGCGGGTGGGCCCATAGAACATTTTCCTGATGTCATCTCATCTTTTTTAAATTCATATCGCGGTGTTTTATTGGGCGCTGGCACATTTTTAGGACCATTAAATGGATTCAGTGGCAATAGTGTAGTGCCTCTTATACCTACAAAATTAAATAAGCACCTATTATTGTAAAATAGGTTCCACTTTGCAAATCATTTACTACATAGGTAGTAGGTAGGTACATTCTTTTAATACCGTCCACTTAGGTGGCAGACAAGCACACGGTCCACAAGTCATGGATGGTGGGATGCGTTTACCGTAGCCTTTTTGGACGTATATACAATACTAAGGGCATCACACACGTGCAATCGACCCTGTAAGAACCATCCAGATCAGATACCCTTCTTGAAGAATCCCATGTTGTAGTCACATGGAAAAACTTACCCTAATCTCGGTATTAAACACTTCGTAGGTACTAACCTGTTGATAAATCTTTTCTTACAAATTCATTTGTAAATTTGGTCTGTCCTTTAGGAATGACTCTCTTTTCTCTTGCAACTACATTCATTTTTTGTATAATGTGGATACACAAGAATTAACGTCTACCATCAAGAGGAGAGATTTTATTTTTCCCGCGGTTTCGACCTTTAACTTAACCACAGAATAAATAAAGTACTTTAACCCTTAAAACACTTTAAGATAAAAGCACCAATAATGGACACTAATGAGAAATGAATCTTCAATCTACAAATTAAATTAAATTAAAAACACGATACAGTAAGTCTTATGGAAATCGGTTGAGTGGTTATACCTGTAAAAAGTATGAAATAAAAAAAAAAATAAAAAATTTAAAAAACCCCCGAACCAAAATGAACCTATTAAAAGTAAAACCCACCTTTTGTCATTTGTCTCGTCGGGGGACCGCCGTCTGACTGTCACTCGGGGGGAATAGGGCATACCAAGGCACTTAGCGGTCTGATATTCAATTTTGTAGAGAGAAATTAAAGTGTCTACTATTGGTACAAATAGGTGTCTAGCATTGGGACAATGATGTCTAGCATTGGTGTTTTCGACCAAGTGCATAATAATTTAATTTAAAGTACAAGTATGATAGATTTTAAAGATTATAAGGGCAAAAGTTAATGTCTAATTGTTGCTGTAACAGTTAAAAAAGAATGTAACGACCATGCTGTAATTAATTTGTTAAATTTTTTAGATTGAAATTTTATTTTTCCTTAAAGTGTCTACCATTGGTACAGTTACCTTATAATGGGTCAAAAATGTAAAATTATAAAATTGTAAAATGTAAAATTGTAAATTGTAAACTGTTTATATGTGTTATTGTAAGAAACTCCTTCATCTTAACTGATTTGTACACGCGTTCTTGTGGAATGCAACCCTGACTCTGATCCTATAGCTTCGTGTTATTATTGTATTTCTTATTGGTTGTAATCTGTTACGTTAAGGTAACTGTACCAATGCTCGACACTTTAAGGAAAAATAAAATTTCAATCTAAAAAATTTAACAAATTAATTACAGCATGGTCGTTACATTCTTTTTTAACTGTTACAGCAACAATTAGACATTAACTTTTGCCCATAAAATCTTTAAAATCTATCATACTTTTACTTTAAATTAAATTATTATGCACTTGGTCGAAAACACCAATGCTAGACATCATTGTCCCAATGGTCCAAGTATGTCAATAACTTCAATATTTATAACGTTTATACTGAAATTAGTAATAATCATAACTTATAAACAAAAAAATCACACCTATAAAAATCAGTACCCTTGGCAAAAATCTTAAGAAATAACACGACCGTGTTCACGGAGTCACATTATTTGCTGTCAACAGTCTTTCTAAATTTACTTCGGATGGTGTTGCGAATATTTGAACATATCTTATAGATACCATTAGGCATCTTTTAAGTCAATAGTCTTATAAAACAAATGGATAATTTTCTCAAAATACTGGGTTTTGTTCGAAAGTGTCTAGCATTGGTACAGTGTCGAGCATTGGTACAGTTACCTTACGTGTGATAAATAAATAAAATAAAAATAAAATAAAAATTATCTTTGATTGGCAGAGCTCTTTGGTCAGGGCCATTGAGCCAGAATCAGAATACCTAATTAGTTTGACCAACCCGGTAGCGGCGGTAGCCAAGATGGCAATCATCATTTACTTCGGGACCGGGACACGTATCTCGGACTTAAATCGCGAGACAAAAATAAGGCCCTGGTGCACTCGGATTGTTTTGTATTAATCTATAATTGGTGAATTTGAGCTAGTCAATCGCAATAGCACCCCTTGCTATCCTCAAAAGACACCCAAGAAACGTGTACGGCGCTTAGGTGGTATAATAGAGCACATTTTGAGTACATTTTAGATCCATTCTATGTATCATGGATATGGTAGCGCTTCTCGGACGGACTGAATCTCTATTCTATTTCGACCGTAATGAAGACAAAGATGGGAATTGAGGGGATTAGGCTATCGAGGATTATATTTTAGTAATATGAACTTTTTTAGATTGCGTTTAGTCTTAGAGTATATACTCTAAGCGTTTAGTTAATATCACAGTAAACGTCAAACCAAACGTCAATATTGCATTGAACATCTGCTAGACGTCAAAAAATCCAAAAAAAAAACATCAAAATACAATAAAATTATAGCTGGTACTGTTGATTTTTAAAATAAACTTTTGAAACTTTTGTCATTTTTAGAGAATTCATTAAGTCATTTTAACACAAATCATTAAATTCATTGTAGTCATTACGCATTCTACAGTATGATAGTTCTGTGTTATCTATTCATTCATAACCTTAAACTATGTATCTTATCAACATCTAATCATGGCTGATAACAACTTTGGTTTAAGTTGTCTTGTGATTTTTGTATGTTTACACGGTCTTTCGGTGACAACTAATACTACGACAAGCCTTCCACCGGTCCTGAGGTAAGTACATTTTGCACAATCATTATGTTGATAACAAAGGTCATCTTGTGCAATCATTACTACACAGTATAGGTAATGAAAATTATTCTATGTTTAAGATAGGTATTAAATCTAGTGCCTCTTAATAAAATGTCTGTGTTTATTTATGTGTAATATTGTGCAATTAAAGCTGTTAATTACTATTTTATCAGAATGATTAATCAACACAAGTAATTATATGTTTTATTATTATTACGTTGTTTTTTCGTTTATTGTTCATAAATTTTACTAATATTTGATAAAGAGAGAAGACGGTCTAATCTTTACATGCTTATTAATCTAGTATCTAATTACAGAGATTACTATTATGGTTCAAGTTCTTTAAAAAAATACTATTATATTGCCCATGCCCATGGTAATGCTAAAATGTATCTATAATGTAAAAATTAATCCCTAAATGTGTTGCTAAGCGCAAATCTCGAGAACGACTGAACCGATTTCGCTAATTCTTGTTTTAGAATATTCCTTGAAGTACAAGGATGGTTCTTACGGAGAGAAAATAAAAAAAAAAGGATCGACTGTTAGGTGGAACGAAGTTCGCGGGGTCAGCTAGTAATATATACAATAGTATGATTGCTATACATACTATTCTGTACTGTACTAAATACTCACCCATTTATTGTTCGGATCAATAGTCTGTCAATAGATGTTGTCAGAGAGGATTTAAGTACCTATATAATGATAACCCTAAACAATTTAGAAGCCTAAAACCCTAACCCTAAAAAATTTAGAAGTCACAGTTTAAAACTTCCTTCTGATCTGTCAGTACTGATGATAGAGTGTTGTTACCTGTTCATGTATGGTATGGTATCACAGGCTGGTATCCGCAACTCCACGTCATGGAGCGGTTTTTGCGTGAGATTGGGCATTTTATTCAATCCACCCCAACTCATTGAATAATGCCAGCAAGCTGTTCATGCTGCTGGTGATCTCCCGAAGCATTCCTATGTTTTATTTATTTATTTATTTATTTAAGGACTACCATTGGTCAAGTACAACAATACAATTACATTTGGACACATACACAAAACACACTCTTGGTTGTTCAACCTGTTAAGGCAGCCACTGCATTGTCTCTCTATTTGGTTGCCGAGTACAAGAATAAAATCCGCATTAAAGATTTACAAAATTGTCAAAACGATAAAAGTACGGGTCCATTGACATCTTTTGGAAATACTTAGCCCTGTATGTGGCGGTTGCAGGACAGTGTTGCAGCATGTGCGCTGCTGTTTCTTCCTCCCTTATGCAGGCTCTGCAGAGGGGGCTGTCAGTGATGCCTAAAATTAAAAGGT
Organism: Eilema depressum; assembly: GCA_914767945.1. Lineage (NCBI taxonomy): Eukaryota > Metazoa > Arthropoda > Insecta > Lepidoptera > Erebidae > Eilema > Eilema depressum. Next base: position 10,226,875 of record OU612024.1, on the reverse strand, counting down.
GTTTATTGAAGGCAACATGTCCTGTGATGGCAGCTGTAGCCATGCATGGTTTTTGTTTTGACAGTGGTCGAAGATGTCTGGTCAATCTCTTTTTGAGCACAGGGAGTATTTCCCTGGCCTGTCTGCATTCTTCCAGGTTAGTCTAGTAACTGTTGTGTTGGTCTCTCCTGTTTATGTAGTAATGATCTAACATCAGATCATAACTGTGCTGTAGTTTGGAGAGTTAAGTTTTGCATTTTCAGTTGATAGCTCCTTATATAACAGACGGAAGAATTTACTGTCGCATTTTAATATTAGAAAGGGGAGTCTTTTGTCCGCACTTAGCCTCCTTTTTGGGCTATTGTGCATGGGAAATTTTAATATTAGAATGGAAATATGGATAGAATGAATTCTGTACTTAAGGTTACTTTTACCCCTGAATGAGTAATTTTATCTATAAGGTCGTTACATTATTAATAACTATGTGTAACAACAACAGCTGGTGCTTATAGTTAATTAACAGCAAATTACAAGTATTACAACATAACGAACAAGAAATTATTATAACATAGTCAAAGTGACAGGCTATAGTGGGGCGTGGCGGCAGCGAACGCGGCTGCTTCGCAGGAGGCGCGGGTTCGATCCCCAAATGATCCATCAGTAAGGGTTTTTGCATTGGTATCAGAGAGCACATTAAGCCGTTGGTCTATGAAAGTCCTTATGGGTTATTGGAACCCCAAAAAGTCCAACAACTGATTCAACTGCTATGCTTCGATATCGCCAATGGGTTGTGGAGGTCAGCGGCAGTCGCTTTATGGAAAATATCGAAGTTCAGCCAACCCCGCAGTTACTGGACAAGGACTAGAAAAAGCGGACAGTCCGAGCCGTCCGAGCTGAAAGCTTCGGATGCGATGGGATTAATGCTAGCTTGAAGAAGAAGAGGAAATCAATGCATATTCATGGCGAACGTTCATTAACGCCACATTACTGCCGAAGAGAAAGTAGAGGTGTATTAAAAGTCGTCTTCACCGGTGGTGGTCGTATTCCACTTCTATAGAAACCAATAGGACCATTTTGACCCGTTACCAAAGGTGGACACGAGCTTTTGTATGAGCGCAATTACACACGAATCGCGCGCTCTGGCTGACATTGTCTAGTCTCCTAAAATGTCCAATATGCCAACGAGTCTAGTGTCCTATTACGACCAGTCTCACAATGCCCAGTATTCTAAAACATGCAGTTATATTGTGTCAATATATTATGTACACACACGCCACAAGGCGCAGTACGACTCACCCATCTATTTAACAGGGCCCCCATACCAAATAAACCTTTAGCACACCTAGATTTGCTACAAATAATAATAATAATAATCAATGGGCAAATTTCGTATGTTCGTCAGGTTTTTAAATTGTTTTAATAGGCGTGCGTTTGACCACTATCTCACCTGATGACCAAATGATTTGACCAAAGGCGTAGCACTAGAAGTAACCTGTTCGCTTTAGACTTGAAGACTCCCAAGTTCTAGTTTGCCGGAAGCACAGAGTTAGGCAGGGCATTTTACTCCTTGGCCCATTACTACCACATTACTACGCCACGATTCCTTTGATGTGAGCGATTTTTTCTTGCAGAATCCTGCGATCTGATCTACCTCTAAATCTGCAAGGCTTTACTGGAGCAGTTTGTTAAATGCATACTATTTCACTCCTTCACTATCGATATCTGTTCCACCGGCCTACTAATACGACTACTGCCATTCCCCCTTCTTAATTTCTTTCAACTCATTCCTACCGCAGCAGTGATTACTCCATTGGTCATATTCCGTGTGTCAGTGCTTGCTGCTCTAATAGTCCGCTAGTTCGTTTCTAGATTTCTCTCGTGTCTAGTTATCTAGGTCGTTACTCTCCGGCTCAGCCCGTCAAAAGACTTAATATTTTTTATAATGCTGCGTCTCGCCGCATTGCATCGTCTCTGTTCTTTCAGAGCCGCCTGGCTGTCGCTGGAGATGAACATACTACTTGGAGCAATTTTCGGGCTAGCTATTCCTTAAAACGCCACTTGCCTTTTGATTTGAATCTTAAAGTCTTTGAAAGTCTTCCCGTCTTTTTACCATCTTTAAATTATCGTAAGTATTTCAAACAGGAGAGCTCTGTTCTGTTGGTTATTTCCTAGAGCCGTGTATAAAGTTGTCTTTGGTGTTCATTTCCCGATACTTAAATACATGGTTGTATTCTGTACTTCTTGTCAAAGAATCTTTCCTTCTTTATTAGATGTACGATCGTTGTATAAGAATGAACATTAGCATGTTCATTGATAAAAATAGTTGTCTTTACTGCTTTGCTTTGCTCTTCGTCATATCCGGACCAGGAGGACGGTGCTTCTCAATTTGAACCATGAACAATGGTTACTTTGATCTTCGAGTCCTGAGAGTTGAAATTAAATATGGCCTCGAACGCGGGTCATGTCACTATTATTGTATTATTATGATATTGTCACTCTATTTGTCCTCATTGCGCCACTGTCCACCTGTATTTCGTTTCTAGTTGTAGGTATGTAGGCGCAACAGTTTACAGCAAATAATGAATAACAATATTCCATTCATATGATATTTATAATTAGAATCGAATTAATATTATTTTCATTATCAAAACTCATTAAAGCAGTCATGCGTTTGAATCGTGGTCTGCGATAACCTCAAGCCTGGTTGAGTTTCTTTAAATAAATTCTGCATGAAAGTAAATAATTCTTATCAAATTGATTTTATTGGAGATAGTGCCATATACATATATAAAAATTGATTGTCTTTACACATATAATAGTGCAGTGCATAAATTACCTAAGTGATGCAGTAATATAAGTACCTACTTAGGATTTGTAGAATAGAAGGGAATTCAGATATAGAGGATCACATCACAACCCCAGCCTACGTGTAAACACGTTATCCTACAATTATTAAGAACGTCTGGCCAGATGATGCCATTATGAATAAAGGAATGAAGATTCTAAATAAAATTTCTTTTATTATTATTTTTTTTTACTTTTTTTTTCTTATTTTAACTATTTTACATGGATGGATCAGATGTGTTATGTACCTAAGTATTATTATGGTTTATACTACAGTTAACGTTCCCTGCGCCTGCGCACTTCAAATACGTATTTAGGCACATTTCATTCATAGGAAATTAATTTAATTCATAAATAACTACGTAGCTATCTACGTAGATTGGTTTGTAATAAGATGATGACGTACCTATAAACCGTTTCAAATGACCATTGATGCGGAAATTTTACTAACTCATAAATATTTACCTACTCACTACTTTGCGAACAGCTCTTTATTTTTCTTATATCTAAAAGAACATATTTTTCGCCGTAATGAGCAGTTTTCCAGTAGGTATAATAATCAGTTGGTTTTTAATTCATCAAGAGATGGCGCTAGCATAACTTTTGGTAATTTTAATGTGATCTGTGGTTTGTTGTTGTTCTTTTCGCGTCGGTCTGTAATTTAAAATAATAATATTATAATTTAAAATAATTTCATCAGAAAACATGTCAAAACATCTATGTAAAGTAAATCAATACAAAACCGAAGATCATTTTTTCCATAAATTAGTTACCAAAAGTGCCGGCTGCGCCATCTAGCTTGTCTTTAGGAACCCTATAAATACCTACTGGAAAACTGCTCATTGCTTATCGGTTTCGCACTTGACGCAATTTGCAAAACAAGTGGTTCCACAAAATATTCCATACGCTTCAATCGCGCATGAGCGAGATGGGTGTCGTTTCGTCGCCCCTATTCGCAATGTTTTGTACGTCTGCCTGTATGTCTTTGAACGAAGACAGTGTTCTGACGTCGATCATAGTACGTAGCTCTCAGATGGTAGTGCTGTAGCTCGCATCACAGTTTATCTCTGGGAGGCTTGTGGATATAAGTCGATAAGCGCGTCAGTGTTCTGTATTCTGTGATATCACACTCAACGGAGGCGTGTGCTCGGTATATCCTTTCAAGTGGTTCTCTTGTTATTGCACTTTTAACCTTTATCGGAAGATAAGTTAATCAACCTATACAAACTGATCAATTTACCAGTGCAAACTCGTTGTTCATATTTAATTTTGTTAATTGAAGATTAATCAACTTATTTCAATGGCGCTCTATAGGTAAAGTAATAAACAATTTTTATTTATTTATTTATGTTTAAAAACATGTTTAGTTAGTTGAAACAGGAGTACTTATTTCTTATGTGCTTGCGCAGCCGTTTAAAGTTGGGCCCGGTTTTGCTTTTGTTTTTTGTATTTTTATGGTGTTGTTTATTATTATTATTATTAAAATGCTAAATACTCTACAATAGGTAAAAAATGGTCTAAATTGTGTTCATGCGTGATTTAGTCTGGTCTAGATAATTACTACGTAATAAAGGCATGCAAATAAGGTCTTGTTTGAAAGTTGTTTTTTTCTCGAAGCAGTGATATGAATTATGTGTTTGTCTAACGACACTATAATTAAGGCCGCAATATTTATTTATTTATTTAAACTTCTTGCACAAATAAAAAAAATGTACAAAGGCGGACTTAATGCCACAGGCATTCTCTACCAGTCAACCTTAGGGCAATGCAGAGAGAGTCAAGGTAGGTGCTTGATGTTTAGTTGTGACAGTTAAATCAAACAGTAAACGTACAACCAATACACATATTGATATACTTACTTAAATAAAATAGCAAATAATATAGGTACATAAAATATAATATAGTTATACACATACATAAATATTCTATACTGCTTACACATACAAATCTATACATAAATACATTTATATATAATATAGGTACATCAAATACATATATATAATATATATATATACATATATAAATACTGCCTATGGTTCCTTGTATAGCAGACGTACTCGGTTTCTGAATGTAGAACGATTTGGAGACATTCTGACTTCTAGAGGAAGCGCATTCCAGAGGAGAATAGATTGACCAGAGAAAGAAGAGTGGACAAGGCTTGAAGTGTGAGTGGGACAGTGAAGGAGAAGATTGTTTGAAGAGCGTAGATTTTTATTATGGTTCGAACCAAGTAGGTGGAGATAGGATTTTAAGTAGGCTGGGGCGTTTGGAGAATTTAAAAGTGTGTAGACCAACGTGACAGCTCGTAGACTTCGTCGCCGTCGTATAGGTAGCCAACCCAACTCTGCACGATAAGCCGGAACGTGGTCGTACTTCCTAAGATTGTAGACGAATCGAATTATTATAGTCAGGCGCGGATCCAGACGCGGAACTAGGTTGTGGGCACAGGTACCTGAAGATCGGTCAAGTGCGAGTCGTAGTGCGAACTCATGTCAAGCATGTTAAATATGCCTGGAGGGGGGGGGGGGGGGGGGGGGGTGTCTTTGGCGGTGTTGGTCTCACATTGACCTCTTGAATTGAACACGGTGAGACGGCTAGCTTTCATTAATAGTTTCTTTAAGAAAAACCCCAACAGGAAGTGGACTTGGTAACGCCGGGACTCTGCGATAAGGAACGAGACAGACTTTTTCATAATGGACAGTAGTTACGCACATATTTAGAGATGTCTTTGTGATCAACAAGTTTCAAACTGGAAGCGATCACCAACTTATCCGATGCTCTCTAAATATCAACATAAAGGCTGAAAGATTCCGAATGATAAGGTCAACTTACCTACGCCGCTCCAAGTAGCTCTAGGGTCCAAAAAGTTCCAACTGGAACTTCAAAATCGTTTCACAATGCTGGGAACCTAGCGGCATTGACGAGAAGGCCGACATAGTGGTCAAAACATTGCAGAAAGTGTCTCGAAAATTGTTTCCCGGAAAACGCAGACAGCAAGAGTCCAGGCTCTCTCCTGAGACTTCCGAACTTTAAATCAAAAAGCCGATACGACGCGACCTTGAACGCTCCAACACTCGCTCCATCCAGGAGGCAATCTAGCGATATAGGGGGGTCAAAAGTGTTCGCTCAGCAGTTGGGAAGGCCCCATCTGACGAAACTTAAAACTGAGCTATATGCAGCACGGACGAGTAAACCGACGGGACACAGCGACGAAGACCTGTGCAGAGACACACCTTGACAGAGCCCCACTCACGCGCCATTACACCGAGGAGATACCAGATGTCGAATAGTGCGAGGTAGAGGCGGCTCTCAGGCAACTGAAGAACAACAGATGCCCTGGTGATGACGGAAATTACTACTGAGGTGCTGAAAGCAGGTGGCGCACCAATCCTGAAAGAGCTAGCGAGTCTCTTTAATGCTATCATCCGGCAAGAGCTAACACCTAGGGCACAGAGCGGGAGTGCGGTGGTACTGTTGTTCAAAAAAGGTGATAAGACTCTCTCACTCCCGAGTCATGTCTATAAGTTGTTCTCAAGAGTCGTCACAAATCACCTCGCGGATAAGCTCGACGAGTTCCAGCCACCTGAGCAAGCCGGGTTTCGAAAAGGCTATAGTACCGTGGACCACATCTATACTGTTCGGCAGATTGTAGAAAAGACGCAGGAGTACAATCAGCCGCTGTGTATGGCGTTTGTGGACAACGAAAAAGCCTTCGACTCAATCGAAACCTGGGCAGTGCTGGATGCCCTGCAGCAGTGTCGTGTAGATTGGCGATACATCGAGATGCTGAGATGTTTGTATGGCACTGCCACAATGTCCATCTTACTCCAAGACCAGAAGACGAAACCCATTAGCCTCCAGCGTGGAGTGAGACAGGGAGATGTTATATCTCCCAAACTATTCACCAACGTATTGGAGGACGTCTTCAAGACTCTGGATTGGACTTTGGCGGGGTACCAAGTACCAACATCCACGGTGAGTACATCTCGCATCTTCGGTTCGACGACGACATCGTCATAGTTGCTTAGTCGCTGGAACAACTGGGCGAAATGCTGCACAGCTTGAATGGAGCTTCTCGACAAGTTAGCCTGGGTGTAAACTTGGACAACACCATGATTATGTTCAACGAACATGTTGTACCAAATCGATTGCAATCGAAGGGGTGACACTGAGAGTTGTTCAAAAATATATCTCCTGAGGCAGGTTATCCAGCTCGGTAAAAACAACTTCGAGAAAGAAATAGCCAGATGGATCCAACTGGGGTGGGCAGCATTTGGCAAATTGCGTCGGGTCTTCTCCTCCCCCCTGCCGCAATGCCTCAAAACAAAGGTTTTCGACCTGCCTGTTATGACCTACGGTGCCGAAACGTGGCCACTGACGGTGAGGTTAGTCCGTGACCTAAAAGTCGCACAGCGGGCTATGGAGCGAGCTATGCTTGGAATCTCTTTGAAGGATAGAATTCGCAACGAGGTCATCCGAAATAGAACCAAAGTTACCGACATAGCCCGCAGAATAAGCACGCTGAAGTGGCAGTGGGCTGGCCACATCTGTCGAAGGACTGATGGCCGTTGGAGCAGACGAGTCCTAGGGTGGAGACCGCGAGAAGGAAAAAGAAAGGTGCGATGCCCCTTAGGCAGATGGACTGACGACCTGATAAAGGTGGCTGGGACAGACTGGATGCGGAAGACGGAGGATCGGCAGACGTGGCGCATATTCGGGGAGGCCTATATCCAGCAGTGGACTGCAATATACTAACTGATTGATTGATTGAATGTACTTACACCTCAGACCTATGCTCCTTAAAAAGGCGTACAAAAAAGCCGCAATAATAGTGTGTAATTTCTGATATTGTAACAGTATGAACACTATGAACAAAATGCTGGTATATCGTCTGTTGCACTATACGCTGTGTTCCAAATCACGCGTGATTCATGATTCATTTGTTTGGTTTTTTTTTCAATAAACCATAAAAAAAGTGACGTCACAGGTCTATTAAGGTGGTGGGCATGCCCATATTGCCCACCCTAGTGGATCCGCGCCTGATTATAGTAGGCTCCAAGTATATTGCTTCCGTATAATAGGTAGGGCTATACATTTATTTCATGATTATTTACTGTCGTCAGCTTTGAAAATAGGAAATGCAGGACAATACAGTAAAGGGCACCAATTCTCTAGTGTTAAAAAACAAAGTAAAACAAAAGTGTAATGTTAAAAAACCGGCCAAGTGCGAGTCGGACTCGCCCATGGTTCCGTAGCAGCAAAGGCGAAAATTGCGATTTATGATTTATTAAAAAAAACTACCTACTTACTGGATCTCGTTGAATTTTTAGATTTATCATTCTCTTATTTTAGAAGTTAAAGGGGGCACACATTTTGCCACTTTGGAAGTGTCTCTCGCGCAAAATGTTAAGTTAAGTTAGGTTTAGAAAAAAAATATATTAGAAACCTCAATAGCATTTTTAAAGACCTATCTATCCCCACACGTCCTGTTATATTCTGAAAGTATTAAGTTGGCGGAAAAAAAATTTGAATTATAAAAAAAACTTTTTTTTATAATGTATGGGAATAATATACAGGTGAAAAGGCATACTGTATGGGAGTTGTGAAAAAAAAAAAGGTTTTTTTTCGCCAAAATAGTACCTCCAGACGATTTTGCTAACGAAACTGTGCCCAAAATCTTTTTATCCGAAACGACTACAATATCACCCAGTATAAAGATTATGTACTTAAATTGAAAAGAACCTGTACTATAGGTATATATTATAAATAAAACATTTTAGTTGAATATCCTTTATGTATTGCAATAAGCACATTAAGGCCCCGAATCAGATCAGCATAAAAAAATCGGTATTTTCGAAACCGTTTTTCTTCTTAACTATGAAATCTACAGATCTGAAATTAACATGCCTGCATACTACAGGATATACAGAGTAACTTCACCTTTTCATAAATTAAATAAAAAAGGAGGAAATAGTTTAAAAGAGGCTCTGAACATCACTCTACTCTTTCTCTATGAAACCAAATATTTTCTACAATATGTATCCAAATAATCTAAAATTTCACATGTATGTTAAATAAGTGTATTAGCATGACGTGACCTTCTTAGTTTCTAATCGTCCCCTATAAAGTTATCTATTAAAATTAGTTTTACTGATTTTTACGGCTGAAAAATGAGCGAATGACCTTGAGCATTTGTATGGTCAAAGTCATTCGCGTATGTAATCACCTTAAGCACCTTCCACCTTATATCAATCAAAATAATTATAATTATTAAATATAGGTACCTAGACTTATAAATATATGTCCGAAATATGTATATCTGAAATTTTATTTATTGAATGTGATTCATATTGAATGTGGTTCCACAAAATATTCCATACGCTTCAATCGCGCATGAGCGAGATGGGTGTCGTTTCGTCGCCCCTATTCGCAATGTTTTGTACGTCTGCCTGTATGTCTTTGAACGAAGACAGTGTTCTGACGTCGATCATAGTACGTAGCTCTCAGATGGTAGTGCTGTAGCTCGCATCACAGTTTATCTCTGGGAGGCTTGTGGATATAAGTCGATAAGCGCGTCAGTGTTCTGTATTCTGTGATATCACACTCAACGGAGGCGTGTGCTCGGTATATCCTTTCAAGTGGTTCTCTTGTTATTGCACTTTTAACCTTTATCGGAAGATAAGTTAATCAACCTATACAAACTGATCAATTTACCAGTGCAAACTCGTTGTTCATATTTAATTTTGTTAATTGAAGATTAATCAACTTATTTCAATGGCGCTCTATAGGTAAAGTAATAAACAATTTTTATTTATTTATTTATGTTTAAAAACATGTTTAGTTAGTTGAAACAGGAGTACTTATTTCTTATGTGCTTGCGCAGCCGTTTAAAGTTGGGCCCGGTTTTGCTTTTGTTTTTTGTATTTTTATGGTGTTGTTTATTATTATTATTATTAAAATGCTAAATACTCTACAATAGGTAAAAAATGGTCTAAATTGTGTTCATGCGTGATTTAGTCTGGTCTAGATAATTACTACGTAATAAAGGCATGCAAATAAGGTCTTGTTTGAAAGTTGTTTTTTTCTCGAAGCAGTGATATGAATTATGTGTTTGTCTAACGACACTATAATTAAGGCCGCAATATTTATTTATTTATTTAAACTTCTTGCTAAAATAGTACCTCCAGACGATTTTGCTAACGAAACTGTGCCCAAAATCTTTTTATCCGAAACGACTACAATATCACCCAGTATAAAGATTATGTACTTAAATTGAAAAGAACCTGTACTATAGGTATATATTATAAATAAAACATTTTAGTTGAATATCCTTTATGTATTGCAATAAGCACATTAAGGCCCCGAATCAGATCAGCATAAAAAAATCGGTATTTTCGAAACCGTTTTTCTTCTTAACTATGAAATCTACAGATCTGAAATTAACATGCCTGCATACTACAGGATATACAGAGTAACTTCACCTTTTCATAAATTAAATAAAAAAGGAGGAAATAGTTTAAAAGAGGCTCTGAACATCACTCTACTCTTTCTCTATGAAACCAAATATTTTCTACAATATGTATCCAAATAATCTAAAATTTCACATGTATGTTAAATAAGTGTATTAGCATGACGTGACCTTCTTAGTTTCTAATCGTCCCCTATAAAGTTATCTATTAAAATTAGTTTTACTGATTTTTACGGCTGAAAAATGAGCGAATGACCTTGAGCATTTGTATGGTCAAAGTCATTCGCGTATGTAATCACCTTAAGCACCTTCCACCTTATATCAATCAAAATAATTATAATTATTAAATATAGGTACCTAGACTTATAAATATATGTCCGAAATATGTATATCTGAAATTTTATTTATTGAATGTGATTCATATAATTACATACGAAAAAATCGTTAGACTAAGGGCAAATGACACAAGTATTTTTTTCTATAGTATTTAAGCAATTACGAAAATGACTAGTATTTTTAACCCTTCCAATTTGATTAAATACCTTGTCTTAGGTTAGGAGAGTGTTTACGTCCATAATATAATGGCAGGTGTCTGAAGTCCGAACCCGTGACCTCTTTATCGCAAGTGCGACGCCTTGGTCACAAGACTCTCTACAATTTTAATAATTTATAGATATTGCGATGGTGCCGAGCCGACAGATAGCATAGTCGCAATATGTTTTTGTGCCACCAGCAAACAAAATAGTTACGTGGAATGTATTTGTGTGTGCGTGTGCGTGTGCGTGTGTGTTGCGTGTGCGTTTGTGAGTATGAAAATGTGTCTGTATATCTATAGGTACTATTATAAACACCAGTAAACGCATAAAAACATTGTTGATACAAGGTTAATATTATTACATATTGAATTACAAGGCAAGGTCATTATCCTCAAGTTCTTTCTTTTGGCATGCACAGCAGGTTTCATTTGTCATGTCATTTTGTGCAACTTCAATTTATGCATATACCTAGTTACCTACACGCATTCAAGTTCGCCCTGTATAACGATGTATGTAATTTTCATTTATATAATATCTTTCAATTACATTTAATTGAACAACAGATTTTTTTAAATTTGGTATATAATTACTTACGCAATATGCAATTATAATTACTTACGTTAAGCGGAGCTACTTCGGAGCAGCTCGGCTCGATTCGTGCGAGCTTCGGGGTGTTAGGTTTTTTTCGTTACGGAATTTCTGGATTCAGTCTCCACGCTCAAGGCCCGCGATGGAAGCGATGCAATAGCTTAAAAATGCTATGCAATAGCTTTACCGCGGCAGTCCCCGAGTGCCACACGTCTTTTTTTTCATAATAGTTACAATCTTCCGAGTCAGTATTTAGAACGATTGTGTTACGTACCTAACCTACGCATTTAAATAAAATATGTATCATAACTGTTATCACTACAATATTATCTATTGCACAATACAGGAAAAACCTTGCAACAAAGAAATAGGACACGCATAATTAGCACACCATTACTATAAGGGGCTGTCCATTAATCATGTGATGTTTTTTTAGAAAATTCTAGAAAACTATGAATCGTGACAAAAATCGCGAGTTATAACTTATAAGAAAAAATAAATTCACGTGATATCTAAATATACCCCTCCCTCCCCCCTGGTGATATTTGGTGATTTTTGCCGAACCCCAAACCCCTCCCCCCGCCCCCCGTTTGAGCCTCACGTGATTAATGGACAGCCCCTAAGTTATAATCTATATAAGGGCAAGTTCTAATGACTTTCGTCATTCATTAGCTTGAAGAGCAATCTGCAGTACGCGACCCTGAAGACGCTGTCTCTGGTCTCCATCAGCGTAATGTCCCCACAGCAGTCTGTCAAGGAATTGTTCCGTACCGCTGACTGCGTGTGTTTCGATGTAGACTCAACAGTTATTCAAGATGAAGGCATTGATGAACTGGCTAAGTTCTGTGGCAAAGGAGATGAAGTAAAAAAACTGTAAGTACCTAATATTATTAATGAGAAAAATGAATTTTGTTACTCAATCCGGCAAAAACAATTTTTAGCTGAGATTTTGCAAGTAGGTAGAGTACGACATGAATATGGACTACATTTTTTGTACTTTTGAAGGTATTGGGCGATCTAAATAAAACACAAGTAATTGTTCTGCGAACGACAGATCTTGCAGGCCGCAGGTACCAACCTTTTTTACAGTTTCTTTACAAAAGGTGTCCATTCTGAGCATCTGACTGAATGCACTGTGTAGGTCTGTAGCAGGGTTGCGGATGCGGATGCGGATTATTTTGCCTTCACATCTGCAGATGCGGATGCGGATTTAGATTTTTTTTTACAGCAAATTACCTATATGAGAGGAGAAATAAAGGAACAAAAATATAATGGTTTATGGTTTTTTTTGAGGTTTTGTTTAAAAACTCAGTTTATTAATATTTTTCAGTTTAGAAATTTAGTTTAAATACTAAAAACTGAAATTGAACTACTAGTAAGTCAGTTAGTTTAGTTTATTTGTTTGATATGTGTTTTTCATAAAAAAATCGCTACAAGATTGCTTACCTTTAGTTAAGTAGATACCTACTAGAATGGAGTATAGCTACCTAGACGGGATCCTAACATTATTTAATGATGACGCATAATTTACTTGCGTCAATGTTTTCCTTCTGTAATTGTTTTTTTTACTCGAGCTCTAAAATAAACTAAATTCTTCTGGGTGCATCGATTTTAGGTGATTTTTTATAGACGACCGCCGCCCGTATGGCCCTTGCGAGAGTAGGTTTTATCGCATGCCTACATATTTTATAACCCGCGCCACGTATCTTGGACCTAAAATGTGCTCAAAGTGTGCTATACGCAAAAAATTGTCATCGAATAAAACTTCGCTCCTATCGGTCAACGATCACACGTTGATCGCTGGCCCCGCCAAATTTCTTTCATGTAGCAAATAAATGTGGTCGCTGAAGAAGTGGCCGAAGCGCGCGTCACGTGCGCGGCAGCATTCGACCACGTCGCGTCGTACGAAGTTCGTACGGAAACGCCCGAACAAAATCCGCATGCAACTCCGCATCGATCATTGCGGATGCGGATGTCTAAATTGATGCGGAAGTTCCGCATTTACGGACGCAGATGCAATATTAGCATCATCACTGGTCTGTAGGTAGGTGATCAAAAATTCTTGAAATCGACAAATACGTACGTTCTAATAACGTTATGAAAACGACTATTAGTCGTTTCTGCTAAATATTATCTAAATCGTTGATATCAGGTCAGTGAACATTCTTTTTTATGCGCTTCTCCTGCTCTTTCTTTTGGATTAAAACAATCCAAAAGAGCAGGAGAAGCAATATCTTGTTTGAAATCGAGTTACCAAATTCAAAGAAGATATCGAATGAGATTTTTGTGGAATAAGATTATCTCTCGTTTGAGGTGTTATAGACATCCATGCGTTCTTCCACATTCTGTATATTATGAGATATTAAATTTTCATGTTAGTTTGGAAATAGCTTAAGTTTATAATATTGTTATAATTCTATTAATCAACTAATACATGTATGCATTTCCGTCGTTTTTACCTTGGTAAACAATTTCTACTATGTCATTGAACAGTTTATCCGATATGTAATCAACCTTGTTTATATCTTCCTTCTTGACTGATTTAGATAAATTGCTGATTATTTACAGTGCACTTCATTGCGTATTACCTTTATTTAATTACAAAACAAACACTCAACATGTTACTATTTTATTAGAAGTTACTTTCAGTGAAGAAAATAACAGTTTGTTTAGCATTTTTTCGGATTAGGTACCTATATTTCAACTTGCGCTGAGATAATTTTACAATAGTTTTGTTTATAATACTTAACAATGTTTAAATTTAAACAAGTAGTCACGTTTGGCTAATCTTTACAAAAGTAAAAAAGAGATCAGTAGTTCAGCATCATGGCATCGAGTTTATAAACAAAATATACACCGTCAACCGTGGCATCTTTACTTTCCGTGAGCATCTTTACCTAAGCATACCCTGTGCTAGTTTATATTAAGTATTTTTTTATCTATGGCATTTAACACAACTTTACACTTTTTGGTAGATTCTATGATAAATTGTTATATCCCGGAAAGTTTTTCAAGCTGGCAACTTCGTCAACTGTCAAAGTAGTGGGATTTTTCATTGCATGTGGTCAATTGTGTTTGCTGTGTCACCGCATAAAGATTGGTTTTTTTTGCGAAAAATAAAGTGCAGGTCAGTGGATTATATTAAATATTATAGGAAATATTGTTGCTATGGTGTATCACAATTATTTAATCTTATAAAACTTCTATTTCTGGAGTTACTGGAAAAGGTAATGTTGTTTGAGGTTAGGTAAACTTACCTCACTTGGCACAAAGGCAACTTTACCTGTGACTAGGGTTGTCGCATTTCATTCAGTTATTCAGAACAGTGACTTTAATAATAGAAAGGTACTTATAATTTTTTTTGCTATTTGTTTATGTTAGATTATAGAGTGCAAGAAATATATAATTAGGTAGGTGTTACATTTTCCTGATAAGGTACCTACTTATTTCAGATACCTTCTGATTCAAGATGCCTGCAACATTTCGTATCAAACAGAGAAATAGAAGCCGTTTAGGAGCGCGAAATTACAAAAAATACTCTGAAGAGATGCTGTTATTAGCCGTAGATTTAGTTAAGAACAAAACACAACTTCTTACGACGCTGAGAAGCAGGTTGGCATACCCCAACGGACTATAGAAAAAGGAGTACAGCTGCTAGCTTTTAACGAAAAAGAGACTGAATTTGTTTTTTTTGGAAGATGATGATATAATGTATTTTGATTAAGTACTTAAATAAATTAGGTATTAAAAAAAGTTTTATTATTTTTGACAACCCTGACGACATTCACTTATTTTTATAAAATTTGAGAAATTCTTGGGGCAACTTTACCTGTGCATTGGTACTACCTATTTAAACGAAGATGGCTGGTTCAAAAATACATACATTGCTTTTTTAGCGCCAGGCCTATTAGAAATTCAAAGCCGCGTGCACTCTGGGGTATACATTCTATGTAAACTAAAGGCTAGGTAAAGTTGCCAAAAATGTGTCAATTTTACCCCCCTCATACTTTTGATTATTACAGCGATTCTATGTGATTTTTTGTAGAATTCAATAATTCATCCAAAAGAGACTGTCCTTTTTTACCACATAGATTAAGCAAAACTTTCACAAGTAGCTTCATATTAGAGTAAATTGCATTTATGTCAAAAAACATGGTAAAGATGCCACGGTTGACGGCATATAATTATGTGTAAGTACTTATAAATATTACATTATCATGTAGGTACAGTAGGTACGGATTGGACAACTTTACAAAACCGAAACAAGTCGGTTTGAACCAGATTCATACTAATTTTCCCGACTTGCCAAAGTTAAAGACGCCTACTGTACGAGTAAATTACATGTATTTTTTTAATGTAATAGCAAATATGAAACTAGAATAGGTATTTAGGTATACACTATTCGTATTTTGCGCTTTTCCAGTTCATTGACTTAATCGTCTGTTCGAAAACAAAAACAATGCACAGGTGTTAATAAACTACTTATTTTTAAATGACTTAGGTATAAAGTCTCACGTGACACCTGATTATGATAATGATTGTATAGTAGTGTGTAAAAGATTAAGCAAAAAATACACATTTGTTTATGTTCAGCTCGCAGATAATAATATTGCAGTTTAAAGTATCTACTAGGTAAAGGCTCTGGTTTTAAATGACCTTGCTAAAATTTTCACTTAGGTATTAGTTTCATCGTCATCATGATCATCTTCATGGAGACGTATTTGCCTGATTGCATCCAAGGCCGATCCGAATACTACGCACGATCTTGGGCGTCTTTGTTTTTTTTTAAATATTGTAGGATATTCTACACAACGCCATTAGACCCAAAGTAAGCATAGCTTAACTAGCTTGTGTTTGGGTTTCCAGAATGTGGATAAACATAATTAGATACAATTTTTTTTGAAAATACATACATATTATACACTAGCTTTTGCCCGCGGCTCCGCCAGCGTGGATGTCGGTTATCGCGACCAAACATAGCCTATGTCCTTTCTCAAGGTTTAATCTACCTCTATACCAAATTTCATCAAAATCGGTTCAGCGGTTTAGTCGTAAAAGTGAGACAGACAGACAGACAGACAGACAGACAGACAGAGTTACTTTCGCATTTATAATATTAGTAGGGATAGAAACACCCAGACCAATGCAAATATTTATATTCATGTACAAATATTTACACTGAGTGGGGATCGAACCCGCGCCTACTACGTAGCGGCTTCGTTCACTACCGCCACGTCACAGAGGCTGTTTGTTTACATGTTTTTCATTCATACGCATTGAGATTAAAAATCGAGTTGTATTTTTTACTATAGAATACCTACGTTGTTTTCTGCTCATATGGAATTTATAGTATTTGTTGTTTGTCAATATTATTATCCAACATATAGATATGCGAACCTTGAAAAGTAATATATGTACATATTTTGTCCATAGAACGGCCGAAGCAATGGGAGGCAATATGACGTTCCAAGAAGCGCTAAAGAAGAGATTGGACATAATCCGACCCAGTGTTAATCAAATCAGAGAGTTTCTAGACACATTCCCGATTCATCTCACACCTGGCATCACGTAAGTACTTTTGCTTTTTATTCCTTATAAAAACCCATTTAACTTTATCGATTTTGATCAATCGTGATTGAAATCGATACTTATCCTAAAGTTGCTTTATTAAGATAGTTTAAAGAGCAACAGATTAATGTACAAGTGGAATTTTAGTTGTCTTATATAAACATATATTATAGATTTGATTGGAAAAGTCGAAATCCAAGACTGGTCTTTAACCCGCGCCTAGTATTCTCCCTCAGAAACCCCTCCAGAACCACAGGACGAAATTCTCCTATACATACATCTTAGGGTGAAGACCTAGATAATATCCTAAACTATCTGAGGATTTGTATGGGCCTCTTTATTGCTTTTAATTTACCCAAAAAAAACCTAGGTAAATTTATTTTTATCCTTGGTAAAGTTCCTACTTTAATGTCAGTAGCTTTTCGGATGCAAGTCATATCAGGAAATAGATATATAAATAACTGGTTAAACCAACTGGTAAGATGGCATAAATGAATCTAGCTCCTACCAGTTTTCTTTAAACTTATCACTAACAAGTTGACCTCAGTCGACATAGTTTCTCAAGCGATATTAATTTCGGCGTGCGCAATTGACCCTCATCATTATTGTGTATTCTATATAATCTGTTGTTATGTCTTTCTATCTGTAAATTATATCATTTAGTTTTTTTTACCAATATTTTTTTTGTCATGTAAACATCATTAAAATGTTTAAGTATGCTGATTTACTTTGAATCGTTGTTTCTTGTACGTATTGCGAGTATTGTGACTATTATGTATTAAATCACAATTATTTTATTTACGTTTGTATTTAATCTAATTTATGCAATGTTTTTTAACAGCTAGCACTTGCTATTTTTTTTAAATGCATGTGCTTGAACTTTAAAAAAAGAAATAAAAAGTTAGAATACTTTTTACTCTTGAATTCGTCTTATTTCGGAAGCGGCTAAACTGACAAAAAACAAGTCCCCGTATAATGAAAAATATTAGTAATCATTATTTATAAGCGCCTTAGATAAACATAAGTTTTAAGTCCAATATTATTAAGTATTATAGTTTCATATTATCTATTATGGTTTTAACATTTCAGGCAGCTAGTAAAAGCCCTTCACGAACGCGGTGTAACTGTCTACCTGGTATCCGGAGGATTTAGGAGTCTCATAGAACCTGTAGCGGAAAAATTGGGCATCCCGCTTACCAACGTCTTCGCTAACAAACTGAAATTCTATTTTAATGGTAAGTTTATACTTAATTTTACTTTTATTTGAATTATTACGCCCGTACGTACGTATTAGGTTTAATGACTTTAGCGAAACCTTGTGTGGTGCGAATGGACACAAACACTAGGACTGTTGTCTTTAGGTATTGAAGGCATAATCGTGTCCTTTACTTCCTAAGTTACATTGCTAGACCGTTTCGCATTAAAATACCTACTTACTATAATTTCTATAGAGCAGTAATCATCTTCACAAGGACAAAATTTTCATCGTAGAAATAGAAGAGGTTAACCACCAGCAATCTTAATCTTTTGCCACGAAGCGAAAAGGCCACAATTTTTAACAAAGCCTACGTTTGCAGGTGAAGGTTCACTTTGATGAGTTAAATAACAACTGTTTTGTTTGATATTTTCATTTATGTAAAATCATAATTAATTTAACAAAATAATGTCATTAAATGCAAATTAATTTTATAGGCATTCCTTTATGTGTTCAAAAATTTGGTAGCTTCGGTTTGAGACTGAACCCTCGCTCCTCTTTTTAGACTTTGGAAGATGTTGTAATTTCCGCTTGCGACTGAGTATACCTACATACTTTCAAGATGTTTGTCCCTTAAGGTGTTTGTCCTGCAGGCTGTTGTTCGTTGTCCTTCTTAATTAGTCCGCAGCAAGTCAGCACATATTTTTTAATAAAGACTTTTAAACAATTTTTGGTGGGTTCGGTTGCAGCTGTGAGCGCAAGATTTATAGTGTCGTCCATCTTTTATTTTTGACATCAATACTTCCTTGAAATAATTTGGTTATTGACTAGAACACATTATATTTCCGCTAGAAATTTTGCTGGAACTTAATACTTAGTTGTTATTAAAAACTAATATGTAACAGGGTTGACAAATACATCGTCAATCACATTGAAGGGCCATATTGAAGTATTAAAGAAATAATCTCGACGGCTAAGCTACGACCGTATTTTAAAATAGCCAAACGAAAGTTTAGTCACAGTATAATACCTACTATTTAGTAAAACATACATAATAACAACTTAAATACTAAAACTAGTTCACTCGATGTGCCGACAAATAAATTTAATAAAAATAAAGTAATCGCTTAATATATTACAAACAGTATGTAGTATAAACAATAATACCTAATAATCTGGGTGCACGGTAGTGCCCCCGTCAAGTAAACATCCATACACAGAATTAAATTTAAGTATTTAACACAGACAGGTTATTACCATAATTATTCATTAGCAGAACGGTATAACAATTCCATTATTCAAAGATAGGATTCGGAATAAAGTATAAACTCATAGACAATAATTATATTAATATCATGGATATAGGTCGCACACTCTACTCTTGACCTGTAGAGTGACATTGAATTATGCGCAACTAGTTATAATTGGACATTTGATTAATCCGACTATGTACTTGGTTGGCAGTTAATTAAATTATTTTACTGTCATATGGCAACCTTAGGAATACCCAGCAAAGATAAACATTAAAATTACCACATTTCTATAATACTAATAGGTCTGCCAGTATTTTTATCTTGTGTAGGCGACCAAAGAGTTATCTGAGCGGATCAAATTGCAAAGAAATATGTAAACCTTTACAGCTTTTTCTTGGGCTACGGCTGTGTGTACCTACTTTCTCTGACCAGCCTCTCCTTTAGTTTATTAATTTTTATTTTGACTGCAAGTGTTGCTCTCGATTTGATCCTTTTCCTTCCTATGAGTTTTATTGTTTCCAAAATTCCGGTAAAATAACAGATAATATTATGTATAAAACCGGTTTATATTTCAATAACTGGTTTTTACTTTTACCGGAATTAATTTTGTCATCATAATTATTATGATGACATAGATAAAATCACGCAACGTGATCTCGTGTATCCCTGAAATCACGTCATTAATTGGGTCAGTACTACATTATCATATCAGCATACAGCATTCTTATATGTATATTGCAAGAAACATTTTTGATTCAAAGACTTTTCTCAACAACTGTTATTTTGTAATTGCTTGTTGTTCCATTTTTAAAAGTTTTTAATATAGAACAAGTCGTCTGCGAGATACCTTGATCTCAATAAGTATTTTTCTTGTTTACTTATTATACAATGTGACTTCGATTTCTTGCAATAATTTCGTACCACTATGTCTCCTGCTGATATGGAAAGGTCTTAACCTTTTGTCAGAGTAGGTATAAAGTTTATAAAGAGTGAGCGGGAAGGAGAAAAAATATTTGTGGGCGTATCTATATAGGCTACAACTGCGATTATTCACAATATCGAGAACAGTCCTTATTCAATTGACACATGAATCGAGAATATGATCAATCATCCAATTGACCGTCTGGTCATTCAGCACAAGGATGGCAACACTAGACGTATATTGTGATAGATGTATTTATTTAACATTGGAATTATGTTTCTTATTGTGAAAACCGTCTTATTAAATTAGAGGCGAGGTGCTAAGGCCGGAAAAGTATTTGATTTTTAATTACACTATATTGCATGGGTCCCCCTTCGCCACTGCAACTCGTGCGAGTAGTAGGTATAGTAGTAGTAGTATAAAACGATTTTGACCGGCTTGTCTTTGTAGAGATGGCAGAGACCAATTGATGCGTGACAAAATAGATCATGGAAAAAAATCCACCGGCTTGTCTTGTGAAAGTTTTCACCTTTCGCCACCTCCAAATTTTTGTGCTGCTTTCTTGTCATAGGTACTTTGTACCAGCTGGCTTTAGACTCAGCTTTAGATGTCTGATTGATTGACTATAAGAAAACCAGTCAAATAGCTGCAGTGTTTTATTTTTCAATTTTAAGATTTGGGAATAGAACAATATTTGGACGCACGATTTGAATTGCATCACTTGACTTAAAGGAATCGCAATTTCACAGCCACCTTTGGTTTTAGTGTTATAAAACTGTACAAAAATGTCCCAGCATTTGGTTTATACAACAGGTAGCTTTTCACGTCATGCCCAAGGGTTTTATTCCACGAATTCAGAGCAGTATATCTCTCACAATCCTGTTGCATTGAAACCGGTAAAACAACTTTTGCAAATACTTACTTGCCGATTTCACGTAACCACAAGTTAAAAATTGAAGAGGTCTCGGAAGCCCGTTTGGCCCTGTAAAGGATTATTATGTAATTTTTAAAATTAAGCGTTAGTCTATTAGTGTCAGAGGCAAGCATAATAAAATAAACCAAATGCATGTCTTTGGTGTGATTTACAAACAGTGCAATTAGTGATATTATAAATAATGGGTTTTGAAGAGATCTAAAACTGTCTAAAAGGATAATTATTTATCAAAAATATCTCCGAAAAAACAATCTACGAAAAACAACTTTTAAGTTAAATAAGATGGGAACTATGAGAAGTACCTAATGTGCCCGGTCAAACAAACTCTAGGTATATGATTGTGTTATCTAAAAGTTGTTCTACTTTGATAAAAATTTTATACCAGCATCTAATACATAGGTATATAGATAATTATAAATATGTAGGATTGTTTTTTAAACTCTCTCTCTTTCAAACCACAATAACATATAAATATGCACGAGAAAAAAATAAAACACGTGAACTTAGTTTTGCCCTTAGTAACTATGCATAGATTTATCATAAAAGTATACGCAATAACAACTTTTTACCTGATAACATATTATCACACGGTATTTTAATATATAGGTTATGGGTAAATTATCATAAATAACAACGAATATCGAATCAGATATCATGTTTTTCTGATAAACTGATAACACTATCGTGCTGTTAGTAACAAACTATTGGTAGATTCGTTGCGGATGAATGTGTCATCATTGCAAATTGTAAAAGTCAAACAATTGTAGAGTGTTCTAGAAAATTTAAGTTATCATTAAAGTTATCATTCGGTTCAGATATTACACTTCGTTGTAATTAGGTATTATATATTTTTTTGTTTCACATTGAAAAAAGTGATCGTAATGTTTACTGTCTGATATAGGCCTATATTTCAAACGAAATAGCGCAATAACCAAGTCTAGACCTAAAAGTATACGCACAACCGCACAACGTTCTATAGATAGTTCAACTCAGCACAGATGTGCGCGTTTTCCTCGATGGCACTTAGGTAAGTTACCAGATATATCCGTTTTCCGAAATTGTTCTAGTATTACTACTACTCTGTATTTCAAGCACTACATTATACAAGGTGATTTTGTAGTCGTTTCGAAGCGAAAGATTTTGGGCACATTTAGTTAATTAATTTGGCGAAAAAAAAAACAACTTTTTTTTTATATATATGAGAATAATGTACAGGTTAAAGGCATATTGTATGAGAGTTGTAAAAAAAAGGTTTTTTTTTTCGCCAAAATAATTCCAGACGATTTTGCTAACGAAACTGTGCCCAAAATCTTTCGTTCCGAAACGATAATGAAATCACCCAGTATATTGAACGTTCTAAAAATAATTCTGAGAAATGTATCGTCTTTATCTATACCCCCTAGCAGAGTTCGCGATAAGGCAAACTGTTATTTATAAACAACTTTTCTGACGTAATATTTTCCAGCTTCTGACAGAGTCAGGAGTCAGAAGTCAATCGTGTCAGCGTCTTTATGCTCAACTAGATAAAGGTTTGCAATTTTTTTATTGTTATTTTAAATAAGCAGTCTTATTGATAAGGCCATCGTGTCCATTGCGGTGTTGTCGAGAAGGCTAAGGACTCTAGCGTAATATCATAACCGTTACATTTACAAAAACATAAAATATTCTTTGTATTACTTAAATCAGTCATTGCCTTCTAAGTTTTCATTGGTAGTGTTCGGCACACTTCTTTTCTTATCTGACACGTTGTTTTTTGCGGTCATTCAGGATAGTGGACAAAGAAACTCAAAACGTCTCCTCTGCCTTTGAAACAAACACTGAAAACTTGTTTGTTAAATGATTTCATTTTATGGAATTGTTTGCGTTTATGAGTTCAATGCTGTTTGGTTGTTTGTATGCTGTTGTGCCCGATAACCAAAGAGGAAAATATTGTCATGAGAAATAGGAAATTAATCTATACTAGTAATAATTTGTGTGTAATTAAATGTTCGACTGCCTCTGTGGCGTAGCGGTAGTGAACGCGGCTGCTACGCAGGAGGCGCGGGTTCGATCCCCGCTCAGTGCCAATATTTGTATGCATGAATATAAATATTTGCATTGGTCTGGGTGTTTCTATGTAAGTATAATATGTATGTATTTACAAAAAAAAAAAAGTATCTAGGTATGTATATCCGCATTCTAGATTTCATAACACAAGCTAATTAAGCTTACCATGGGTCTAGAAAGCGTTGTGTAGAATGTTGTGGAATATTTATTTATTCATTTATGTTATGTTAATGTAAATTATTAAATGTTAAGGTTTCAAGCCTTTGGGTAACTTCCTTTTGAACCCTTTTGTTGTTTTTGTTTGTTTGTTTTTGTGTTTATGTATTTGTGTGTGTGTGTTTGTGTGTGTGTTTAAAAGTCAACCTTTTTGAACCGTGTAAGCATTTAAGTAGTGAAAATAATTCAAATATACGGTTCACTTGTAATACATAATAAATGTTATCAAACTAAAATATAACCGTTTAAAAACAATCTGAGCGTATATATTAACTTAAACTTGAAATACGCAATACTATTGTTTATATTTTTATACATTATAAACTTTGTGGCAAGAGCATGATGTAAATGAGTCATTGTAGAAGTGCGCACGCGCTGGATACGTGTCGTTGGTGGGTGTGCGTCGATTATTGCGTTCAGTGTTTGTTAACTAGGACATGTCATGATGATTTTGTATTGTTATTGTACCACATACATACATTTCAATTGTATGTAAATACTACTTGTACCCTAGTCCCTGAAGCTTGGTACTAAATGTAAACAAATCACAGAAAGAACTATTTTAGTATCGCTTCTGTTTAATGTCCTAATTTGAAAGTACTCTGCTACAATAAATACTTGCAATATTTGCAATAAATATCCCCCATTGCAGATAATTAGAATAAACGCATATTCTTTCTTCTTGATTAAATTTATTAAAAATAGGTTGACATACGGATCTTTATGTTATCACATTGTGATAAGTTTAGCTGAATAGGTACGTGTTGCTTTTGTTTTCACAAAGATAACAGAACAATATACCTATGTACTGACATTTATATATTTCTTAATGGAAAAAAACAGCTGATTCGATAAGATATAGGTACGTGAAAATATTTAATCTAAATCATTTGATGTTCGATATAATCCTAGCTAATGTGTTATTGGCCTCCAAAACAGGTGTATCTACAAATAATCTTAGTTATCTGTAGTAATGCGTAATTCATGTAACCAGGGGCTTTTCCGCGATAGAGTAATATGTATAGTATATAGGTAGATACCGCACATCCTATATAGTGTGTTATGCATTTTCGCCCATTTCTGCGCTCTTACTTTAGTTTAGGTTCAAATTTGGGAAGGATCCTGCCCCGGAAAAGCAGGGCTTACGTCACATCATTATGCATGCTTATTACTCTGTTGTTACAGGCAGATCCGGCCACCTGTCACCCTCAGGCCAGAGCAACAATTTTTTTAGGTTTTTTTTTCGATATTTTACATAAGGTTTTTCGGCTCTAAGTTATTACTTAGAGCCGAAAAACCTTAGATATTTCTAAGGGCACAATAGGCACTATTGATGTCCAGCAGGCGCATTTTCCAGATTTCACTAACCCGGTAATCTAACCCGCGAATAAAAGAGAATTGTGTAACTACGTCATGAGTTTGTCAGTAAAAACATAGTTACGATTGAAAAGAGCAAGGGGCAATTAAATGTGTGTGCTTTTGTACTTACCCTGTATCCTCTCGGTGTCATGAGGTCAGGTGGCAGACACTTCCTACCCTAATAAGTCAATATAAATCACTCCATAAGAAAAGGAAAAATAGCGGGCTCGGGCTCCTAAGTACAAGTGATTAACAATAGAATGATGATGATGACGATTCAGTGTTAAATAATAATTTCATCCAAAACATAATTTTATTTATCTACATCTACACTAATATTATAAAGAGGAAAGATTTGTACCTATTTTTGTATGTTTGTATGTTTGTAATGAATAGGCTCCGGAACTACAGTACCGATTTCAATAATTCTTTCACCTATAGAAAGCTACACTATCTGGGAGTAACATAGGCTATATAACATCACGCTACTACTAAAGGGAGCGGAGCACTGAGCATAAATGTCAATAAATCGGGCAGATTTCCATACATTAAAGTTGGACCGGAATCCGAATTCCACGCGGGCGGAGCCCGGGCAACAGCTAGTTTATTTATATATTTATTTATGTACACACACGAACAAATACAAAGATACATAGATGGAAATAGTTGTACAGAGGCTCTGCTTATTTCTATTAGAAATTTATTCCAGCAGACCCGCGAGAGGAGAGAGTGAGAAGTAGAGAACTTATTTCTATTTATATGTCATCTGTTTACTTATAGTTTACTGTTTACCTATACTGCTATTTATTGTGCTATCGTATATCAAATATTTACTGTAATACATCACTTTAAATACTTACTAGATAGCTTTGTAGACGTTACAGTAGGTAATCATTTTGCCCCCTAGCTAGTCACTGGGTAGCGATAGTAAACTTGGGTTATTGTTTCTGTCTACCGAGGGAAAGAGGCGAGGGAAACAACACCCTGCTTTTTGCTTCTCAGATGTGAAGCAGAATAATGCGAATCCACGTTTCCAATATATTTTAGTCAGGCCCAGGTGGCGCAATACGTTTCTGCCCATACCCGGCGGCTAGATGGGGACACCGTTTTCCCCACACCCGAAGTGGTTTGAAAGAGATGGCCCTGGGTCGGCGGGGTTCTGAAAAATACGTCTCTGACCTACGACGCAACCTACGACTCACAGACGGTGTGCGTTGGTTCGAGACATAACCACACCCGCTGCCCGCTGGCTTTATCCGTGGGAATTTTGCGCACATAATTTAAGAACTCTAAAACAAAGACTTGTTTTTCTTCTTCTCTGCTTTTCACCTATTTATCTAATAGCAATCTATTTCTTTCTTTACAGGAGATTACGCTGGATTCGATGAGAACGAGCCTACTTCACGATCTGGTGGCAAGGGCTTAGTGGTTAGAAGACTAAAGGAACTGCACGGCTACCAACGACTGGTTATGATCGGTGATGGTGCTACAGACGCGGAAGCTAGTCCGCCTGCTGATGGCTTCATTGGTAAATAATCTGACGTATTTTGTAGTGATAATAATGATCGGGCAGTAGTGAACGCGATTGCTACGGACGCAAGCCGTCGGTCTCGGTTGTCATGAGAACATTTATGGCAGTCGTTACGGGTAGCTTGGACTTTAAAAAGGCCAACAGTTAGTCTAACTGCTATACTTCGATATTGCCAACGGCTTGTGGAGGTCAGATAGTAGCTTCACGGAAAATATCAAGGAGCAGCCAAAACCCGCAGTTAGACTGGACCGAGGTGAAAGTTTCGGATGCGACTGGGGCTAACGCTAGGATGTAAAATAATGATCGAGGTAAAAGACAGATCAAACTGATGTTGTTAGACAAATCTGTCAGTTGACTCAAACTACATACTATACTCTATTCATTTGTCCGTGAGACAAAGTATAAATAAACAAAACGCTAGCTGTCAAACTTTAGGATACGAACCTTTGGGCCGAGTCTCTACTACGTCTTTGAATATATTAATAACAGTTTCCTCATCCGTAGAACGCATTAGAATAATATGCTTGGAACGCTTTTTCTTCGGCAAAATAAGCAAAATAAAAGTGCAAGCACCGCTCGGACCAAGTTCATTCATTTTTACCAATATCAACATTCAGATAACAGAAACTTAACAATAACTGAATAAAAAACTTAACACAGCTATAAAACTTAACAAGATTAACAACTTTAACAAAGAATTATCAGGAATTAACGAAAATAATCCGCGCAGAAAACACTCACGTCAACCAGTTCATCAAAAGTAAAAATGGCGGGTATAACCCGGCTAAATACGGAAACTAATAATTCTACTTTCATTACTTAGAATTACTGTTCACATTCATTTAGTAGTATTAAAATGCGGTTGAAGTTTGAGATTCGCAACATTTTTAGGTCTTTTATAAGGTCAATTATGATGAATATTTAAATATTACTTAAAAAAATATAAAAAGTGTTAAGCTAAACGAATTCTTTAATATTCAGCTTGTGATAAAGAATATCACCTAAAATATGCTGTATTGTTTATAATTTATTTTGCTCCTTACATAGTAAACATATTTATTTGTTATATGTTCAATTATTGATTAAGAAAATGACACCTAAAATAATCTTTTTTATGGTTTGTTTACATTTTGTCTCACGGCTAAGTGAATAAGGTATAGTTACCTACATTGGTCGAAGAGAAATCTTGGCCGACATGCTAAGGCTGCTAGACTTCTGAGTTTTGTTGCAAGTACAAACAAAATCTCAGTATTTTTGATCTAGACGTTCCTGAGTCGTGGTTTGCTGCCACAGCTTAAGAAAGTATTTATGGACAAGCATGTTAATGAGTATTGCTTTGTTTTAGGTTTTGGAGGAAATGTTATTCGCGAAGAAGTGAGAAAGCGGGCAGCGTGGTACGTCACAGACTTCAATGAGCTCGTTACCTCCCTGACCCTTCAGAGCAAGTGAACTAAATTCAAGATCGACGGGATAAACTCACGTGTTCGGCTGAACCCAAGCACGTGGTGTAGATGAATTCACATGCACTAAGACAATCCAACGTAATTATTATTTAAATATTAATAGAGGCTATAAAACTGAAAATATCAAATAACTTCTATTATAGTAGGTACTGCCGTTATCATCTGAGTCGTGAGGTGAAACTGTTTTATTATCTGTCTTGCTTGTTTTGATTCACGTTTATAACTAGACGGTTCATATTATTTGCTAATGGCCGCACTATAGTAGTTTCATCAGCGTGTTTTTAGGAACTTTTAATTGACAGTTCGGCTACTCAGAACATCTATGATGAATATTTTCTTCGTAAATTGTGATAAAATTTAAAGTAATTAAGTGCTTCTCCGTACAGTCTACGAGATATCGAGAAGCTGTAAATGATTGTGCATTTATATTATATGTAAATTGTACTTTGAGTACAAAGTGAATAGATACTATTGAGTATTTACGGGACCTGGTTCCTTCGATTTTGTATTTGTTCTTGACAATTATGTAAAAAGTGTTATTTTTAGGTTATTTTTAAGAGTAATATAGTATTAAGATAAGTAGACAATATTAAAGGATTAAGGTAATAACACTTATGTATTTTTGTGCCAGTTGTTTATTGAATTTTGTTTTAGAAGTGAATGTTTTATGTTTCTTCATTATGTTTGATGTTTATTATATCATTTATAGCATAAGTACAAGTTTTTATTATATTTGTACAAACATAAATTTATCTGTAGATACATGTCTCAAGACACTTCTCATTTTTAATTTGTGATAAAACTGTAAAATGTATTGTTATTTTTAATTTGTCACAAACTTCATATTGTGTAGTATACCGTGCAAACTAAAACTAAAATGGATAATAATGCAAGTTTTTTTTCTGCAAGCAATTGACAAATAAAATTGAGTTTTAAATTAATTAAAATGAGTATATTTAACACATTTTTTAGTTAAAAAATAAAAATATAACTGTGGCAAACTTTTAATTTAATCTTTTATTACATGTATAGATGTTACTTCTAGTTACATCATGCGAATTATGCTATACCAATAGCTATAAAATTGTTGGTAGTTATTTATTTTAATCGTTACCCCAAATTGTTAGGTAACACAGAATATTAATTAAATTGAAGGGTCATATCTATAAAATGAAAACGGCTGTGTACTTCTTATGAGTAGATGTAAATTAAATATAATATTTTTAAGTTTAACTTTTGTTTTATTCTTTTTACGAACTAACCGACACCACGGTTACCTGAGTCCACCACAATGACCACCTTACAGTCCCCGCAAACTGCAGACTTGACCGTCCGACAGTTTGATCGGGTTGGTCTGTAAGAGCGCGCACTGACCCAACTAAACTGTCGCACACAGGAGTATTGGTATCAAAAATCCGGTCAAAAGTAAAAAAAAAAGAAATATCTATTTCCTCTCATTTTGCATTGTTTGCACTCGTCTGTAATCGTGCTATCATAAATCGGACCCAAGAGTTACAATAATCGCGCACGCTCGGAGTACAGGTAGTCTGAACTTATGATAACGAAAAAGGATTTCAGATTACAGAGTTCAGACTGTAAGAAAAAAAGAGATGAAGGAGTTAGGGAAATAAAAGGGACGAAATGGACAGTGTACATTAAGAGGGGGTATAAAGCTAAATTGCCGATCGTAGATTTGATGTTTATACCCGAAAGTAAGCCACAAATGAGCTGGGTTTTTTTTAATAGAAAATACGTTATATTTGTAAGGGACTGCTCATGGTGAAAACATAAAATAATAATATTTTTTCGATAGAATAAAATCACAAAGTTATGCCTTATTTACTACTAAAATCAATTTATTTCCAATATTATGCACACAACTGAGTCAATATTTGAATACAAAGTGTAAAATTATGTAACCCAGTGACTCTATTTTCACTTTGAAATAATTGTGTGGATTTTACGAGTAATTAAAAAAAATGAATTTGGCGCTTACGACGGTCTTATTCCGCGCATAACGCTCTCTTTCTATCGCACCTGACCCGAGGTGTCGGCCATCTGTTGTTTCATCATTTAGTCGGGCTCGCCCCGTTGAGACGGGAGGACTGTATTTCTGTTTTCCGTGTCAAGAAAGTTCGTTAAAAATGAGCCAATTAAAAAAATATAAAAGAAACACTCTAAAAGAGAATATAAGAAACTAAGAATTCAACTCATGGCTAATTTTCGAAGGTAATGTATCTATATTATTTTACTTTCTTTAGTTTGTTACCAAATATCCACCGTTGCTAGGTAACTCTGGAGTAACGTCGGCTCGGGTATAGTATATGCAAATCAAATAGATGTTTTTGACTACTCGCGTGTTTATTGTATAATATTATTTATATAGCACTAATATAATTATTAAATATATTGCGAAAGTATTTATACATTGTATTATCAATTTTAATGCATTTCAGAGTTGCTTCAGCTCTTAATATCACACAAGCTGATGAATTCGATCCGGTCGAATCGCTTAGTAAAAAACTTTCGTCAACTTTGTAAGCTTATTGCAATTGGTTTTTCTCACATTCAGAAAACATTTCAGTAAAATATGCAAATTAATATGAACATGAACAAGTAGAATGATATGATTTGAGATTAACATGGTCATTCACATTAGTACCGAATGTTCACACATTCAAACGGCATGGTAAATACGAGTATCCCGGTGATTTTAATAAAAAAAATTGACCACACGGAAAGCGGATGACTGCCCGTGGAAGGATAGCTCAGAGTAAGAGCGCTGGAACGCCAAGGTTCGCGACCCTGGCATTCAAGTCCTATTGTGGGTTTGATTTTTTCCATTATGTACTTATTTAGCATTTATATCAAATTATCTACAAGTAGATTAAAATAGCAATGCAATGCTTATGTGATTGATTTGTCATTAATTTGCAATTATTTTTACAGATCTCCCATTAAACATTTAGAGAAAGTTGAAGTTTTGAGAGAACTAGATCCAAATTGTGATGGAAATTTTGCACCAGAGTGGAATGAGCGGTATATTTTAGCCAGCCTTGATTCAATATGTCAGGGCCCTAGCTTCTTATACGTAATGATAAAATAGGGCAACCATATTATACACAATGTTCATCAGTAATATTGAACCACTATTTGGACTATTTGGATGACCCGACTCAGGATTAGTATTAAATTAATTGAATTCGCAAAAAAAAAATATTTGGGTAATTTATCACATATAGTTAGACGAACATCGCTAGATGTTAAATTAAAGTAAAAGCATTGTTTTTCCCAAATCGTCAAATCGTCGGTGCGCCTGCCAAAGTCGTTATGTGCATTTTTTCTATTTTTTTTTTATTCGCTAGATGGCCTTAAAAAAATGCGCATCAACTGAAAAAACAACCAAGTGTTAATTCCTTCTAGAAATAGATTTGACAAAATATACATGTGCAATTCTGACACTGCAAAATTGGTTATGTGTTCACATCAAGAGTTTTTCATCCTCATGTTGCACATGTCAGAATTGGTTTGCACATAGACAATTTGACAGCTTGTTTTTCTTCGGTTTGTTGGTTGTAAAATTGGTGTTCTACCTTTGTAACAACGTAAATAATCTTATAATAGTAAACAAAACGAGACAGATGATTAAATCAAAACAGCCTCACGTAAGGTCGAAGTCCTGAATAAAGTGAGACGTTTTTACACCATTTGTGTGAGAGTGAATTCACTGTCTATGGCAAGCGGAGCGGCGATATAAAGTAAAAATATTCTAGGCATTATATCAAACAATTCTTCTGAATACAAACCATCATGCAGGCGGTAAAACAACCACAGCAAGTACCTTCTGAGGTTGAGAGGGACTACTACCCCGCCTGTGAGTATGGGATGGTCGACGATTCTCAGCGCCCGTCTTTGCACCAAGTCGAAGTGGTCTAGCTAGCCCAGGCAAAACTGTGACAGCAGTACTCCATGTGGGGCAGAACGGGAGCGTTTTAAAGAAGGAGTATTTGCCCCGCAGTGATGTACTAGGTACCTTGTTTCTTTGATACCAGCTTGACTTAGTCTTCCAAGTGACTACGGCGGTGATCGTCGCTGACGATAGCGATAGCTCCCTATACTCGAAAAGATGTTAAACGGTGTGTCTAGAAACTTGCGGCGCTATGCTATGCAGACGATAGCACCTTACACGGAGGCTATCACGGACATCCTGCGGCCAAGCAGTCCTATATCGCGGAAAAAAGAAGACCGGACCCTGAGCCACGTTTCTCAATGGGGCTCGGAAAACCTGGTCGAGTTCAACGCCAGGAAGACGCAGGCATGCGCGTTCACAGCAAAGGTATCTTCTTTCCTTCCCCTTCCAACTCTTCAGAGCACGCCACTGCCACTACAGGACAATCTCAATATCCTAGGTATGGATGTTCGCTGCAAACTGAACAACAAAAACTACATTGAGAGTATCATCAAAACAGCCTCGCGTAAACTCGGTGTCCTGAACAGAGTGAGACGTTTTTTCACGCCGGAGCAGCGGTGCCTTCTCTATAAGACACAAATTCGCTCTTGCGTGGAATACTGCTCTCATCTCTGGGATGGCTCCGCAAAGTACTTACTAGATGCTCTCGACAGGCTGCAGCGACGTGCGGTCCATATTATTGGGAATCCTGAGGTCACCAACACCCTCGAGCCTTTGCAGTTGCGTAGAGATATGGCATCTTTGGCGGTATTTTACCGTCTCTACCATGGTGAATGTTCTGATGAGCTCTTCCAACTAATCCCACCCTCTCCTTTCCTATATAGGACAACACGTGCAGGACTTAGACGCCTCCCGCATACGGTGCAGAATATTCCATCAAGAACCAAGCGGTTCGGCGACTCCTTCTTCTGCCGCACTATTAAGTCTTGGAATTCCTTACCAGTTCACGTGTTTCCCTCTTCCTACAGTCACGGGTCCTTCAAGCGGGGCGTGAAAAAGCATATTCTGATGAGGCCGTCAAGCTGAGTGCCATCATTGTAACATGGTACATGTCTGTAATGGTGACCCTCTTTGCAGAGACTTTGCTTACCATCAGGCGAGGCGAAGTCAATTTGACGTGTCCTATATTAAAAAAAAGACTGGAAAAGCGCACCCCGGACGCCGAGGGGAAGGGCTCAGATGCAACTAAAGTTTATAACTAATTGGCAGCATAATGTGCACCTCGGAACTCGGCGATTTGCTCTTCTTTTCTGATTATCGTATTATCGGCTATTCCAGGAACGATCAGCAATTAGTTCCCAACTCCGAGAGGAAAATCGGCACCAGAACCTCGTCCGTTGTTTAACATGTGCACCGACTAGCAAGTGAGGTTGGCTTGGGTCTCAAAGGTGTTAGTAGGACCCTGTACACGGAACAGTTGTACTACTTTTATTTTTTTTACTTGTATGCCTTAATAAAGTTTATAGTGGGTATTTATTTACTTCGTATGTTATGTACCTTGCCATCTGTCAGTATTTATTCCTTATATAAATCCTATTGAGGTCCATAACAAATCTGATATGTATATATTTTTCACTTGTAAGAAATGGCGCTAGGAAGATAATTCTGATATGTGTATCAAAATGGAATTTTTTTTTATTGTGGATGGATAGTACCGTTTATAATTTTCACTTATATCTCAGTTCATGCAAAATATTTTTTGGCATCATACTACATTTTTAGTTTTTTGATACGCTCATCAATTATATAATAAAACAGTTTAATGTCTCTCCTGAAAACTTGACCAAAAACACATAGAGGTTTTGGCAAGCGCAACGACGACATATTCCTTTACTTACTTACCTTTTCATTTTATCAGAAATATTTTTTTTACCAAAAAGAAATTTATTGTGTTTCCAAAGTAGATAGTTAATGATGCAACTCGTATTTTGACAATTTTATCTGAGTATTTTGGGTATACTGTGCGCCTTCAAACTATACATGGCGGGTCGCTGCCACACAAAATAGGTGGCGGACTTGCCGGAGCGACGACAGGCGAGAGCGGGACGTGCGAGGGGTGCGGGTGAAATCTGATTTTTTTCTAGCTTTATGCGCACTCTTAGGCCGTTCGCTGGCATCGACGGGTGCGGGTCGCGGGCGTCCGCTTCGCGTGCTTGTTTCATGTTATTTCAAGAGCAGCGCTCCGTGAGGCGGATACCCGTCACACGCGACGCGGGTGGCGGGGCCCGCCACGCGGGTAGCGGGGCACGCGCCGTGTGTCCGCGCGACGGAGCACGCGTGCGGGTCTGTTTCAACAAAATCATCGACCGCCGCTACGTTATCCGTGTCACACGCGCCGTGCTTGTACAGTCGTTGCAATAAACTTAGAATAATCCTTAGCTGCTTAAAACTACACAACGGATTTTGAAGCGAGTTTTTTTTTTAGATAGAGTGATTCAAGAGGAAGGTTTATATGTATAATACATGCATAATACTGTAGAGAAACACTGATAAATTTAAAGGTTTCTAATGTGATGTCGTAAATAAGTAAATTTTTTTGCGCTTATATTGCAAACGCTGGCTGAACCCCACGACATAAATCTAAATAATGTTCTATAGTATTGTACACCTTAAAAAGGTCAACAATAAAGTCCGCTATGGTATAATAATATGTCTATCACTTAAGAATAACCCGCAATAACCATTTTTTATCCTTTACATTTTACGAAAAAAAAATGATTTTAAGCATTTCAGCATTAATCCTTATCCAATTAAGTACCCTTAATAAATTGTCCATTTAATATAGATCAATATGGCCCTTTACAGCATCTAATTTAAATGAATATTTCCGAAGATATTACATTTAAAATGCAGGGACATAGCGGTGCGGTGGAACCGGACCGGCCCGCGGGCGCGGCGTAAATAAAAATGAAACCCTCAAATGTTCCCAACAGTGTCTCCAACTGTCACAATCAAAATTACGGTGTTTCTAACCTAAAAATACGGTAAACTCTAGAAAATTACGGCAGACACTAAATGTTAATTACGGTAAAAAT
Organism: Eilema depressum; assembly: GCA_914767945.1. Taxonomy (NCBI): domain Eukaryota; kingdom Metazoa; phylum Arthropoda; class Insecta; order Lepidoptera; family Erebidae; genus Eilema; species Eilema depressum. The sequence goes on along the minus strand of OU612024.1, from coordinate 10,191,968 downwards.
ACGGTGGTTTTATTACGACCATTTTTACAAATAAACTCGAAACTAGTTAGGTAGTTAGTTAGTTTTGAAAAATTATAGGTACAACAGAAAGGTATTCATCTCCTGAATGTCATAAAATGTTGAATTTTTGACGCTGAAATATAATGTTATTAGCTTTTGCCCGCGGCTCCGCCCGCGTGGATGTCGGTTATCGCGACCAAACATAGCCTATGTCCTTTCTCAAGGTCTAATCTACCCCTATACCAAATTTCATCAAAATCGGTTCAGCGGTTTAGTCGTAAAAGCGAGACAGACAGACAGACAGACAGACAGACAGACAGACAGGCAGACAGACAGACAGACAGAGTTACTTTCACATTTATAATATTAGTAGGGAAATAGGGATGATTTTTTTTTGTCATTCTTATATGATAAAAGGGGATCAAAATTAAGGAAATTAGAAGGATAGGTATTACAAAAAAATATTTAAGTACGACTAAAAGTATAAAATAAAATATAATGATTAAAAATCGAAATACCCGACTGCGGCTGTAAACTGTAAAGACCCAAACAAGCTAGATAGCAGGAGGTATCCATTTGCAAATCATAAAAAGAATGAAAAATGAAGGGTAATAAACCACCAGCAGTAGTCTATTATTTAGTTTTTAATCATTTATTTTTAAATCGAAACATTTATTTTTGACTGTCTTTGTCCCTAAACTCCGAATGCAGTAACTTGGCAGTATTAAAACAACATGCAAATATTACATTATCCGTCATATTTAGTAACTTCGTAATTTGGTAGCATGCATAAGTAAACTATCACTACTATCAGCGACTGCAGTTTTTTGAAATTAATTTAACCGCCACGGGTACTGGACTTTTAAGCCTAAGCGACAGTGGTGTAAAAGTAAATCCATTACATATACAGTATTTTTTTTCTAAAAATGTATTGAAAAATTCGACAGATGAAATTACGGTAGATTTTAGTACCGTAATGACATGTCTACAGTAGGTGACAGATTTGTAAGAAATATGGTAGATCTACCGTAATTACGGTGCAGTTGGAGACACTGGTTCCCAATGACTGCACCAAATTGGATAATTATTTTTGTAAAAATTTTTGCCCATTTTCTCTTAATAACGAAAACTTGGTTACAAATTCTCCACACAACAATCTAGACGTGACATATGGGCTCATTGGCTGACACCTTTGTTCACGTCGTCGTACTCGTCGTCTTTTGGCTAAGTAATATATCAATAAATAATCCATAGTTATCGACTGTACACCGACGCTATTAAAATTATACTGGTGACAGACGCCCGTCGCGGGCGTCCGCGACGGAGCAGCGGACGCCCGCGACTAGGGTTGCCAACTCTTTTTTCGAGAAAAAAAGTATATTTAGGTCTGAGAAGAAAATTTGAACAGTATTCTAGAAAATAGAACAGTATTTTACAATTACATAAATTAATTTATAATACTGAAATTAAATTATGTTAAAATAGCAGAAACAGTGTTTTGCCATCATTTTGAGGATTTCCCTAGATCCTGTTATCCAATCCTGACTCCCTTGATCCTGTCATCCTATTCTGGCTCCCTGAATCAAAACATAGATCATAAAAATCCGTTTCACAAAATACGGTTTTACATACAACGGTTCGTCACCTATTTTGCCCCCTTAGGTCTGTCTATCTTAAAAGAAAGCATGGTTTCGTAAAATCTAAAATGGTAATATGGTTCCCATCAATTTTTTTATGGATAAATTAAACATAACATAACATAAACTCACGCAGAGGTGCTAGCATCCACATTTAGCCGTTTATGTTTAGATCCCAATGTAATAGGTGGCGAGCCTATTGCCATTAACCGGGCACTTATAAACTTGCGATAAATACACACATAACTTCGAAAAGCATCGAAAAGTCATTGGTGTGTGCCACCGGTGGATAAATTAAAAGATTTAATATATGGCTGGCAAATAGAAGATAGCTGTAACTGTATTATTTTCTATATTATGATTTATCATTAATAAATTTTGGATTATCGTGGGACAATCAACACCTAAACTTATAAAATAATTGCAAATTGGTGCCCAATTAATTAAAATTGTATCAATTGCTGCACATTTTTGTAGTGTTATGCATTTTGATGCTGAAAACAGTATTTTGGATACTGTTTATTTGTTGAACAGTAAACAGTATAATTGGGTGTAAAACAGTATAATACTGTTTTAAACAGTATGGTTGGCAACCCTACCCGCGACGGACAGGCGGGCGCACGGCGCGGGCGCCCGCGCCGGACGTCCGCGACCCGCACCCGTCTATGCCAGCGTACGGCCTTAATCCTGGCAAAACATAAGATTGTGAAGCTAATGAATCAATGAGCATCGCATTTATGTTAATACGAAAGACTATGGTGCTCATTTAGCAACAAGTTTCTTACGAACGTTATCAAAGCCATTTAATAACAGGCGCTAATGCGCTAGCCTGAGAGTTAGCTTACAGGAATTTTTCCGTTACAAGTTCTTATTTCACTATGTAAATAAAGTTTAATGAAATTTTAAATGGTGGTGGCCGTTTTCTTATCCAAACATAAAAAAATAATTGACTCATACCTACTCATAGCAGTTCATGTAAAAAAATGTAAATAGGTAAATATAATAAGTAAAAGGTTTCTAAAAGAATCGATGACGACAACAAACGGGTCTTCAGATGCCGGGGTGTGATGCCCTTGGAAGACAGAGAAGCGCAGTCGTCTCCGTTGCCCAGGGTGCACAGCGTGGAGGTTCCGGGCCCCACACCCTAGCAAATATAAGCTGGAGTACCGCAGGGAAGCATTCTTGGCTCTATCTTGTACCTACACCTCAGATATTTCAGTAACACAAAAGAGCAGTTACAAGTTCATACCTACTAGCCCTAAAAAGTCAAAGGTTCATACTGTGAACCTTGGACTTTTTAGGCGTCCAACTACCGATAGTGAAACGTGCAATTAATGTTCGATTAGCAACCGGACCAAAACGGCTAAACATGATTTTCGGGGCATGTCTGGGTCTCAATGTGTTAAGAATAGTCATTTATACTTGACCTCGTTCTTGCTAATCCACTTAGTTACCACTTAGCCATGGGCCTCTCTTACCCTGATGGTGTTCAAGACGCGCTACAACTAAATACATACTCGTACTTAGTATGTAGGTACGACGATAACTATTTATTAAGTAGGTATCTATTGATTCATGGGTTTCAGGACCAGTGTTTATTCTGTGCCAGTATCTATAGGGGTATTTATTTATGATACCTGACATATTTTGTACCCTGACCACCATCTACAAAATAAAATAGTTATTTTTATTTTATACTTCGCTCTACATTCGTGACGTGTAGAGCATAATAAAAACCGTGTAACGAAGCACATAGGTACGTTACTTTTGAGTTTTTAAATGAGGTCTTGATGACTGATGGCAGTGCTGATGGCTCATAAGAAAAAAAAATCGAATATCATACAACTCAACCAAAGTTCTCTTTGATATAACTTCTTCATTATGATCTTCTATAAAAACACTACTTTTAAATAGCTTTGTTTTATTATAGTGACCCGATTCTTTGAATTTGATCAAGTGAAATTGCTTTTAAATACGATGGCGCGATCGTTGTACGAAAATAGCTCACTGTTGACCTGTCGCGTTACTGGCCACCTTCCATGTACGCGCATGCGTACTCACACCGACGAGATGACGCCGCGCCGACCGACGGCGACGGCTTCCCTTTTGCGTCACTCAACCATTTTTGGCAGGCGTTTAAGATCGCACAACACCGGAAAAAAAAAATACACAGTAAGAATTTTTTTGTGAACCAATAATAAAAGCATAGAAATACTTCTCTACTGCATTCTAAGCAAAAATTGGAAAATTTTAATAATAGGTAGGTAGGTACATAGGTTTTGTAAGTATTAAATACCTACCTCCCTACCAACAATGTGAAAGTAGTAAGTAAGATGTAACTTGCTTAGGTGTGTTGAGTCTATAATTAAAAATAATATCAAAAAAGCTCTACAAGATCCTAGCGAAGATTACAAATACATAACAGACTCTAAATATTTTCTCACTTCAATTCATTGCTCCAATGAAAAAGACTTGCTTACCATCAAGTTCTTACATAAAATTATATATTTTCAGGCGCTATCTTTCAGTAATCAATTTACAATTAGGTACATATTACGATCACGTGCGGAAGCTGGGCGGTCATCCCGTCTTGAAACAGTCGTATTTTGAACTTTAAACTCTAAAAATACATCTGTGGTGACCCCGCGCAACTCCGGCGCAGTCTTGCCGACTTCTGAAAGGTCAGGGCACGCTGTATGTGTCGCGGCACATTGTCTAAACAATAGTAAATCCATTAATTTATACATGGAACTTAAATTATTGAACGTACCGTACTTAAGTATTTAGTGTAATATTAAAATAGTGGAGAAGTTGACAGTGTGAACTTTCAGTTAATGTGAGAATGTGATTTTTTAAATTGATTATACAAATTTTTAGTTGTAGTGTTTATATGTGGAATCTATATAACGGTTAACTTTGAAAACCAATTCGTGTAAAGAATGTAAGTATCTACCCCCATAATAATATTAATTTATTAAATACATAAATAATTCTACTTATAAACTGTTTGGCTATAGGTAGATATTATGGTATGCAACAAGGGTGTTTATAACTTAGGTGTGACTAGGTATATCAAATAAATCTACAAATAAATATTTCTTATACCTATTTATTTAGCTACCTATATACCTACTACAACCGATTGCACCTTGGCAAAGACTTCTTCAGAGGTTTTCAATGGTGTTGCTCTAAATAAGCAATATTAGTCATACTAATATTCGTTATATTAGTATCATTTACCAGTTGCTGTAAAGGTGATAACTTTAACTGTACTTCATTTGAAGATGTCGACAAATAGGTACAGTCGAATTCAAAAGTGCAGTAGCATTCCTACGAAACTATAGCGTCAACATCTAGCGCTACTTGTGACCTTTTTCTTTTAAGACAATTTACACACACACATAAATTGTTCTTCCGTAGGAATATTATCGATAATTTCGTTGTTACTACTAAAGCAACCCGTAGCCGAATGGTTCTATTCTGGCATGGGGTTTATGGAAATGCAAAGGTTGATGGTTCGAATCCTACGATCTTGCAATAACACTTTTTGTGTTTCATTTATAAATTAATATCAGGTTGATGAAATATGTTTCTTAAGTAGAATTTATTATTTGTTAAACTGTAGCAAAGATCAACATAAAATGTAAAAAGAATGCCAACTTCATGCAAAATAACTTTATCAATATTTAAAATTATATTTTTGTCATAAACATAAAAAATCGTTATAAGCTGGAATCGATCCACAAATATTTCTAATCACTGTGAATCCAGTGAATCAATAGTATCTCGCTTCAGCCACTTAGCTATAAGTTAATTTACTAGGTTGGTAAATTACTGTATTAGTATCTAATGACACACACACACACGCACACACATATGTAAACGCAAAACCGGGCCGCACGCCACTCCATTTTGAGCCTTGTTGTGCTAATGCACTTATGAACTCTGACTATACATCTTTCTGTGATAAGTTAATTGAATTTCGAAGAAGAGATCAGCTAAAGACAATAGGGAGACTAGCTCAAAGATAAAAAATACTTTTTTATAAATATGTGTTGTCAGTGGAACCTAAGATACGGGGACATGACCATTTAACTATAAGCCTCAAAACTTAATTACACGATGGAACAAAAATCTGCTTAGCGTTTTTATAGCCCTCTTTTACGATGTGAGATATTAAAATGAAAGAATGTACCTACCTAAGTACGTAGGTAGGTACATCAGTCAGGCAGTCAAATGGATTATTTTTCTAGTGGAGATATTAGGCCTCAAAATGCAATGTGTAAATATCCTTTCCAGAGATTCGCCAACACCCTGTTTTAAAGTGCCGTTGAGCCGTTGCTGATTAAGGAAATATTTGATTATGAGCGTATATCTGTTGCAGCCAACTAGCTTAATCAGCCGTTCAATTTGCATTTATTAACACTTTACTAAACGGCGCAGTTCAATTAACTGCCTGAATGATATTCAGCCATTTAATCAAATAGCTAGGCAATGGCTTGGATCGATGGCGTTTAAGTACTTACCTAGCCATTTGATCAAATAGCTAGGCAAATGACATGTTTCTCCATGGTTATGAAAAAGTAACCATGCAGAAAGGTTAGAAGGTTAGGTTAGAAGGTTTCTAACCTAGCGTTTAAGATATGATTATACATATGTATTATATTAAAGCTAAACATTATGAAACCCCAAATGGGTGCAAAGACAGGTGGTCAGAGGCGTATTTAATTAAAGATTTGGCAACCCGGGCCAGTAAGTTTTGCCGTCCCTATAAGTGAAAATAGTGTTTCATTTAATATGCAACAATAATTCTGCTATAGGTGGCCGAACCTATACGGTGTGAATTAACAAATGAAAAAGAAAATGAAAATATTGGATAAACTGTTTATTCACTAGGTGAATATTTACATTATTTTCTGCTGACAAATTGGTTTACAAAATGGTCAAATACGCTGTCATAATTTATGGCGTCAGTGCGCACTACGCAGCGGTTGGCCGCATATTTCACCGAGACTAGACTATGAGTGATGGCACAATCAGATGGCCGTCGTTTTCAATGCCTGCCACCCCCATCCGAATCTTAAGCTCGGGTACTTTAACGCCTGGTCGCAGGATTGCGGCTCCCGAATCACAAACGGGAAGGGCAAGACGTTGGAGAACTGTCGTTAAAGTCGGCCTAGTTCTCCTGAATCGGGAAGCCGTAGCCACGTTCGTCTTCAAGGTGCAGTCCAATCGTGGACATCTCGTTTGCGTGCGCCTTTGAAGAGTCATTGCGAAATACCTTACCTCTCCAGGGTGAGGCCGGATCTGGCCGATGACCAATACGGCTTCCACCGGGGGCACTCTACTGTGGATGCCATCTTGCGCGTGAGGGCTCTGACAAGGGAAGTAGGAGCCCGAAGTAGAATAAATGTCGTGTTCACGTGCCTTGGAGTTGCATTAGGGAGACGCTCGTCTATCTTGAAGCACCTACCTGCCTTAGTATTTATCGGACAGATCCGTTATCCACCCAAGTATAACCGGTCTCGGTCACTCAGATGTCGTGCGGTGTTCCACAGGAGTCCGTGCTAGGGCCGCTCCTGTGGAACATCGAATACAACTAGGTGCTGCGTGGAGAGCACGATCGTCACTCGATCCATGTGAAAAAAAGGTACTTAGGTTCGAAGCGATCGTTTGTTTATAATTTAAATGTAATTTAAAGTAAAGAAATATTATAGGCGCCTAGAGAAGGTGGCCACAGGAGGCGTTGTCTGCCACACCGGGCCATGGTCCCCTTAGGCCTAGAGCAGGTAAATACGTCTCTGCGGACGGACTTTGCAGCTATTCAATATACGTAATGAGAGTTTGCACTGAGTCCCAGTGAGAGTTTTATCAAACACGACTTATGGTTGTCCTATAGAAGGACGAAGTTCATATTATCTATACGACTTTTAGTTCAAAAACAACAGCAAGTCACAAATGAATCACTGCTTTGATCTGATACTTATGTTGCAAGTAGATAATAGTAGATTACCCAACAAGTGAAAAAAAGTTGAATTCTTTTCGAGGCACCAAGTTGTATCCCGAGAGGAGTGAAGGTTTCTCCGGTAGAATCCCGAGCGTAGCGAGGGGTTCTAGAGAGAAACCTGAGTGGATCGAGGGATACAAGAGCCGAGATGAATTCTTTTTTCACGTGTTAGGTACTCAACTTTTCACCATTGACTACGAGAAAACGATTACTCTGTGATTATGAATTACATTTTGTTATGGATAGTACATAAAAGAAGCAGCAAATTATCAAATAGCTACCGCTTTAGCGCAAAAAGACTCCGGAGGCTTTTCGCGCTCGAGAATATGAGTTTCATTTTCATCACTAGTAGAAACTTTTACAAGGAAAATTACACAGAAAATGGCGGCATTTTTTTTTCTTAATTTAAACTGAGCCACATTCCATCCAGCCAGTTATTACATTTAGGTGACTTTTAGTACGTTTTTATAGTGAGAGTGTGCAAATCTCTTTGCATGTTTCACTAGAACCCGTACATTCGCGCATGTTCCAAATTCAAATTTTTTTATTCACTCGGTGAAACAAATAGCGTTTTATTCACTGTTTTTGATGAATCACGGGCCCTTTTTCGAGTGTCAATGGTGAAAAAGATTATCTTTATTTAGTTAGCTTGCTTTTCTTATAGAAATGCAATAGTTTTTTTTTCTCTTGTGTAAGAGATTTTCTTTCTTCTTTTAATTGCTTTATCATACTTAGTAATATTTGTGGGATGCTCACTAACCCGTACTTTGGCAGGCCTTTTAAACGGGATTTTGGCTCAGGGTTGTTCATCTTTCTCCTGTGTGGTGGTGTAATAATGGAGAATCGTTTACGACCTTTATATTTAGCAATGTTATAGTCCATGTCTATGTTTCGTAGCTCTTTTCTGTATATTCCCGTAGTTTGTGTTTCGGACAGTTTTGGAAATTCGGTTGGCTGGGCTGGTACATCTATGATTTCAGCTGAGTCGCTGTTGGTTGGGTGAGTTAGTTTATCTATCTCTCCAGTTATATCCTGTACTGATGTGGTTGCAGTAATCGTTGTCGTAACATCCGATACGTTTTTAGCTTTTAGATCTTCAGAAGTACTCTGACTTGTTGTACCTGTTGATGCGATCAATACGACTGGCACAGGATACGGCATAACTAAAACACCAGGTGTTATTGGTGAACCTGTCATATAAGGTTCAATATTTGACGAACAATATTTTTGGCAGAAATCCTCACAACAGTTGTTACGCGTTGAACCGCATTTAACACAGTGGCATCGTTTTCTAGACCTCCTACATGAATCACTTCTAAGTTTATATTTGTATTTGTCATATGATGGCATAACTCCTCCACTATAACTTTGTGAGTCTTCGCTATTGGATTTTCCTGAACTTTGAACTTGTTCAGAATTTTCAAGGAATCCTCGAAGATCAAGCATGGTTTGATACATTATATAAGATAAACTACTATCTAATACATGGCATAGTAGTAATGTGTTGAAAATCTGAAAACGGTCAGCAAAAGTAAATATAGTTAACATGATAAACTCTATAATATATGTAAAATATGTAAGGCAAAACTTGTAGGCCCGTACCAAATTCATCGTGCAATTTAATTATTGACGAAAAGTTATTTGACTTTATTTTTTTATGCAGTAATTAAAAATATGTTAAGTATTTGCGTTATTCTTTCAATATCTTTTTCACATTGCATTGGTCTCTTTTATTATCCCGAGTTAACTTAGATAAAATATATAAATCTAACTATGTACCTATACGATTTTATGTGCTCACATAAAAATACCTAAATTATTTTCTGCTACAAAACAACGCTTGCCGTTTTATGACATTTTGCTACTGGTTAATAAAATCGTGTTATAATAAATACAAACCAAATATAATACGACGAATGTATCCTGAGTCTGAGCATATTAAGTTTAGTTAACTAACAATTTGTTAAAATAACAAGTCACTGCTTATTTTTATTTAATTTCATAAATATAGCATAGGAACAGCATGTAAAAGGAAATAAATACAAGGTTGAGGAACAAGAGTGGTGACTTCCGATCCACCTCGTACATGGGGTCAAGTTGGCCATTGCTATTCAGCGGATCAATGCCGCCAGTGTGATGGGAATCTTTGCACCTGATATGGTGAAGGGCGAGTTAATAGATTAAAATGAATGTGACTTTGTATTGATTGTTATATTAATTAAACAATTAATATAACTATCAATACAAATTCACATTCATTTCAATATCATTTAAATGAATTGACATTGAAAATTAGAACATTAACAACTGATTTAGAGCAGATTTGATCAACGATAGCCGCGATTGCTGCTACCGCATATCTGGGTACTATTATCTCGATCGTATGAGGTAGGCCCTGTCTATCTTTAATTAATAAACAAAACATAATATAAATATGATTTTAGACATGCTGGATTGCTCTACATAGATTGGCACTAAGAAGGTAGACAATGATAACCCTTAACGACAAACATTATAATTGGAGGAATATTACTAATTCCTCTCAGGTATGTTATTATACTGAGATACAAGCAGTATGCAGTAGTTTCAAGGATCTGGCTGGCATCATAAGGACATTTAGTTTTCTGTGCTTCGAAGTTTTTTTTAATGTAACGCATTTGAGAAAGTCTATTTTTGAGTGACTTTTAAAATAGCCTTGGATGCATTATATTTTCCACTGTGAGATGGATGTTTGAGCCTTCCTCCGCTTATCTCAGACTCCTTAGCTGAAGATTCCATAAAGACTATAGTCTTCAAGTTTCGAGTGAATAAGTTCCTTCTAGACAAACGGGCTTCATCTTAGACTACATCATCACTTACTATCAGATGAGATTGAGGTCAAAAGTTAGACTATAAAATATATGTTACAAATTCTATAATTATTTATTTTTTTACTTTTCAGTGTATTTTTGTTTAAGAATTCTTTTTGTTTTAGGTTTATTTCTTTTTTGTTAAATATGTTCTTATTTTAGAGTGTTTGCTCTTTTCAAGCATGAGTCGGTTTATGGTCGACTTACTTTACTTGATTAAATTATATTTTTAAATGAAAAGAATTAGGAAAGGATGGCAAGGTAACTTACGTTAATGTATGTGAACTCAGTATTTCAATTACAAGCTCTTAAAAATCGACAGTTCTAGTCGCATCGTACAGTTCTCGATAAGTTTTCTCAATTGTACAGTTCGTTCACTCAATTGTACAGTTCTCGATAAGTTTTAACAATAGTTTCATTGATTTCAGCACCGAAATCGCATCTAAAAAAAAATAAGACGCTAACTTCACAAAAATATCCCAGCATCACACATAGTTACACAGTTCTTGATAAGTTTTAACAATAGTTTCATCGATCTTCTTCCTCTTAGCGTTAATTCCCAGTCGCATCCGAAGCTTTCAGCTAGGAGTCTGGGGTCCGCTTTACCAATCTTAACCACGGATTTTGGCTAAACCTCGATATTTTCCGTGAAGCGATTGTCATCTGACCTCCACAACCCAATGTTAACATTAGGCGATATCGAAGTTTTGCAGTTAGACCATTGTTTTTGGATTTTTGAGGGCAACCGGGACCGACGGCTTAACGAGCTCTCCGAGGCACAACCAGACCAATGCAAATACTCATATTTCATTCACACAAATATTTGCACTGAGCGGGAATCGAACCCGCGCCTCCTGCGTAGCGGCCGCGTTCACTACCGCTACGCCACAGAGGCAGTCAACAATAGTTTCATCGATATTACTACCGAAATCGCATTTTTCAAATATATCCCAACATCTCATCGAATTTCATAAAATTTTCACATGTGGACGTTGAAAAGTGTCAGCTAAAAAGTTTTGCATCTTAAACTTATTCAGTTGATAGTTCTACCGGTTGAATCTAATAAGAATCGCTAATAAATTGCAGAAACATGATACAGGGACTGAAATGATGACGTCTCTCAGTAAAGAGATCACACACGCAAAAAACGAATGAGTTCTGAACAAAAGACTTTAAAAAGGGTGAGATGCTGAAACATAACTAAGATACATAAATATACATACGTTCATAATAATCACGCCTTTATCCCCGGGGGGTTAGGCAGACGTGAATTAACACCCACATTTCAGCAATCATTATATGGGTCTCAGGTACCCGCCGCGGTTTAAGGAACCACTGTGCCCTATGAAGCTTTTAAATCATAGGAGGTCTGTCACATAAGAAATGAGAGAGTTCTGAACATAATAATATAGAGTTTAATAAGGGTGAAATGTTGAAGTTCTGTGTCATACTTGAGTAGTGCTGAGCAATAGACTTAAACAAGGGTGGGATGCTGAAACATAACTAAGAATTTTGTGCTTTATGATGCTTTATTATGCTCCCCCCCCCGCCGAGCCGCCGTTACGAGCAGACGTGTTATTGATCGATCCGTGGATTTAATTAGTAAAAGTGATATAAAAATCAATAAAACCATATAACATTCATTTACATCGGTGGTTAACTACAAGATGCGATAAAATAAGTGCCTATATAAACTGTAAACAAACTGTTAGAATTTAAAAACGTAAAACAAATAAAGAAGTCGTCGGTATTTCAACAGTGTTTTGTGCCATTCAGTGTGTGTACCTCAACAATTGTACCTCGAGACCGTCAAGAACCCGATAGAAAATAATTTATTATTATTTTTACACCTTCCTACAAATACTAGCACACGATTACCAATTTCGATACTGCAGTACTAAGATTGTTTGGTCTTGAGGTTGAAATTTATCTTACTGTACAGCACTGCACAAAACGCATCGAGATCGATCCCGACGACGGACGTCAAGAAATACTTTTTGGATTTTGATTCAAAGTTCTTTTTGGATTTTTGCCATCATTGATACATGGGTTTTTTGGATCTTTCATCAGAATCTGTAAATAAGTAAATAAAAATATATATAATATAAAAAAAAAAAAACCAAATTGACAGCAGAGAAGAATTTGGAGCTGGTTTGGTTCGGCATTGCATTATATTGCATGTGAGGGTAAGGACTGTTTGCTGGGGAATCGCGTGACGTCACAATATAGCACCTCCACTCGACAGCTGCTCTGTGTACCCCTGAGTATACTGTGACCTGGTGCGTACTTAGATACTATTCTACAAACTTAACAATGCCACTCAAAAGAACATCGCCCTCGGAGCAGTTGCCTCAGACGCCATCCAAGTCATCAGCTGACATTCCAACTGCTACACACCGGCAGGTGTTAGGTCCCCCTACCAGTGCCCCTGAGCCGTCGGTACATTTGAGAACGGATCCATCAAATATAGACATGTCCCCAGACATTACATTTAGCAATGCTAAACGCAAACGGGTGGAGGACGCTGAAGACTGTAACTTATCTACATTTATGCTGGAAATTAAACAGATGTTCTCAGAGTTTAGAGTGCAACAGAACGAAAAGTACGACAGACTATTTGCTCTTGTAACCGACATTCGAGTCTCTTTAGACTTCCTGTCGCAGCAGCATGATGACCTCAAGTCCCGGATTGACGTGCTGGAGACGAGAGATAGAGAAAAACTATCGTATATTAAAGATCTTGAAAATAAATTGGAAAGTATAGAACAAAGCTCAAGGGCAACCTGTATAGAGATACGTAATGTTCCGAGTAAAAATGCTGAGACAAAGAACTCCCTGCTTAGTACCGTAATTGAAACAGCCAACATAATAAATATAAATATTCAGCCGAGGGATGTAAGAGATGTTTTCCGCATAAAATCTAAGGACCCCGCTACGAAGCCTATAATAGTGGATTTCAACTCCGTGCTCCTTAAGGACGACTTCTTGCTCAAATTTCGTAACTATAACAAAACTGGAAGTAAACTCAGTACAGAACACCTTAAATTAAGTGGACCTGGCCCTGGGAAGCGTATAATATACATTTCTGAAAACTTATCCGCCAAAAATAAGCGCCTCTACTTCCTGGCTCGAGATGCTGCAAAATCCAACCAGTTTGATTTCTGCTGGGTTTCACACGGAAAGATATTTGTCCGTGAAAAATCGGGAGCACCCCATCTGCAAGTGAAAAATGAAAGTGACCTTGCGAAAATTGTGAGAGCGACGTGACTAGTTTATGCAACCGGTTTTGTGCTTTTATGTTGTGTTGTGTTGAATCTCATTGCTTTATGTCTTCTGCATGCTAATTACTCTAGAATATTTTTTTGTAATGTTAATGAACCATCCAGAAATGATTTCTGTTTGTTATATACACTTTACACACACTATACACACCTCCCACTCACAAAACACTCGATACTCCTATACAATTTCGCACACACTGTATACAACAACTATGCGTCTATTGAAATGCCAAAACAACCACTTTATTGTGGAGGATATCTTGCTGCGGTATGTCTTGCATACCTAATATTGCCTGCCTATTTTTCTGTGTACACCAAGTCACACATACCTGTTTATTCCCTCGTTATAATATCCTCAATTCATAATGAATGACCTAAACACATTGTGCGGTGAGGTCGAGCGGTTCTCTGTTTCTGACAGCTATATTTGCTCACCTGAATCGAGTCATAAATATCTAGACACCAATCTGCATGACCTTAAAATACTGCATACAAACATACAAAGTTTAAATAGTAATTTTGATAGCCTGATGGTATTTATGAATAGACTTACTTACCTGCCTGATATCGTTGTGTTGTCGGAGTGCTGGCTGAGCAAGTGTCCAAGGACCCCTTACCTAAATGGGTATCACTCCCATGGCACAGCATTTAGCAATCAGAATGATGGTGTGGTAGTCTATGTGAGGGATTGTCTGAATGTCACCATAGAAATACCGAAAATTAATGATGCACGCTGTATTGTAGTAATGTTTCCTCAAAAGGCAGCTGCCATCGTTTGTCTATATCGTTCCCCATCTTACCGGGATTTGAGTCGGTTCTTTGGTAGCCTTGACCATCTACTGGAGACGCTGTCACAATACAAAACCCTTGCGGTTATAGGTGACATAAATATAAACATTGCACCAGACAGTGCCGATCCTGATATGGATGAATACCTCAACTTCACGGCATCGCATGCGGTCCTCCCTGCCTACACATTTCCGACCAGGTATTTAAGATGTCTTGATCATGTGCTGCTTCGCTCGCAAACTACAGCTACTACACTTGTGCTTGATGCTCCTATAACGGACCACTCCCCGGTTATCGTTTTTTGTAAAATAAATCATAACATCAAAGTTTGTAACATCAATAAGATCCAAACTGATATCCGGGCGGTTGTAAGTTGTATCGGCGATGCGGACTTCTCGAGTATTCTTAATTCCCAAAACCCAAATGAAGCCACGACATCGTTTGTAGCGATTATGTCCTCAGCCATTAAAGACAACTCTTATATCTCACATATTAGTAGCAAAAAACGCATCATCAAACCTTGGATTACTCCTGGACTCCTAAGATGTATACGCCACCGAGATAAGCTATACAGAGAGTCTCAAAAACATCCAGACAACGAGTCATTCAGGTTGGTTTTCCGTCGCTATCGTAATTTTTGCAAAGACATTCTAAAAAAAGTTAGATGCGAATACGAGCGTTCCAGGCTTCAGAGCGTCAGAAATGATCCTAAAGCTACATGGCGACTCATTAAACAAGTTGCAAATCTAGGCCAAAACACAACTCCACCATCGGAGCTATTGGAGTGCTGTAAAGATCCTTCCGAGTCCGTAGACAAAGTGAATGACTACTTTGCTGATGTAGGAAAAAATCTAGCGTGCAAAATTAAGGATTCAACACTCTATAAGGAATTGTCAGGTTCGACAGACGCCTCAGTTGCGCCAAAATCCCCAAACCAGATCCCGCTTACCTCAATGGCACTTTACAACGTAGACGAGTCAGAGCTTGATAATGTTATTCTTGGCCTTAAAAATAAGAGTGCGGCTGGATTGGATGGTATAACTGCTGCAGTGGTGAAAGAAACCAGACATATTATAATCCCAATTCTTGTGCATATCTTTAACTTATGTTTCTCTGAGGGTATTTTCCCTGATATCCTAAAAGCAGCTGTCCTTCATCCAATCTATAAATCTGGTGCAAGAGACGATGTTTCGAATTATCGACCTATCTCTTTACTGTCCACAATTTCAAAAATACTCGAAAAAATTATAAATACCAGACTGACTGAGTATCTCTCTAAGTGTAAAATCTTAGCCACAAACCAATTTGGTTTTAGAAGAGGTATATCCACAGAGGATGCAGTGTTGGAGCTCACTGATACCATTATTGATCAGTTTGAAAAAAGGCGTAAAACACTAGGGGTCTTCTTAGACCTATCAAAGGCCTTTGACACTGTATCCGTACCCATACTTCTTTCTAAGTTGGAAGTCATTGGCATACGTGGAACGGTACATGATTTGTTTAAAAGTTATCTCACTAATCGTAAGCAATATACCAAGGTCAATACCTACTTAAGCAACGTTAGGTCTCCTTCTTTCGGCGTTCCGCAGGGAAGTGTCCTGGGGCCAACTCTTTTTGTCATTTACGTGAACGAGCTGTGTCAATTGTCTTTACCAGACTGTAAAATAATAACGTATGCGGATGACACAGCTCTGATAATGCATGGGCGTGATTGGGGCGGAGCCCGTCGTAATGCCGAGCTATGCTTAAGTATAGTAATGAAATGGTTGACCCGGAACCTTTTGACTTTAAACGTGATCAAAACAAAGTTTATAGCATTCGGTATTAATAAATTAAGTCTCCCCCGCGTACCTATTGAGATTCGCGCTCACTCTTGCTCTGACGTGGATTGTGGCTTTAGTTGTGACTGTCCGAACATAGAAAGTACCACCACTATTAAGTACTTGGGCGTAGTTATCGACGAACATCTAAAATGGAAACACCAAATTGACGCCACGACGGTACGTCTGTGAAAATTGATATACATATTTAAAAAGCTCAGAAATGTGGTGGATTTCGACGACCTAATAACGATATACTTCGCTCTTGCACAATCGGTATTGGGTTATTGCTTAGTGGCCTGGGGTGGGGCTCTCAAAACGCCAATGCTCAGAATTGAACGGGGCCAACGCGCTATCCTGAAGGTACTAGCTAAAAAACCTAAACGATTCCCGACTGATGCCCTTTACTCCGTGTGTCAAGTGCTGACGGTCAGACAATTGTTCATTTCGCGGGCAGTGCGCTGCAAACACGAACATCTAATCTACCACCCAGAAATATATATTGCCCAGCGTCGCTCGGATAGAGTGTGCGAGATAAAATTCCGAAGGACTGTAGCAGCCAGCCGCCACTTTAGACATTTAAGCTCCAAACTTTATAATAAAATAAATAAAATCCTAAACATCTATCCCATGAGAAGAAAAGAACTAAAGATGGAACTCGACAAGTGGTTGAGGTCTCTTACCTATGACGCAACAGAGGATCTTGTGGAGATTTGACTTGTTAAGAATCACATAAACAAATTTACATAAACACGCTCAAGTAATACACAATATAATTATAAACACATCACACACAAATTCATACATTTTTACACACACGCGCACTGCACATCCACACACTTACTTGCATGCAATTTATTTATTTTATTTTACTTTCTTTATCAAAAAGTAATAATCATAGAACAATTATTAAGTATGTTATGTAACTTATTCATGATTTTCTTTGATTTTGTATAAATCTGGAACAATAATTTTAGATTTCTTCCTATCAGGGGAGTGGCGTTGATGGCTGCGCCACAGTGTATACTTTAGCAGCTATCATCGACAAAATTCGTATTTGTATGTATTGTTAATTTATGTTTCAATAAAGATTATTATTATATTTTAAATCACATGTAGAGGTCTGTCACACACGAAGTGTGAGAGTTTCACGGTACACCCTTGTTTAAAATACTTATTGCTCAAAACTCTTTTACGCACCGCGCTCACAGCTCATTTGACGTTTTGTTCCCTTCAAGAAATGCCTTGATCAACTGTAATTTAGCCAATTTTCAGCAGAGAGGAAATTACTGAATTTGTGCGGGTCGCCTGTTGGCGTATTTTCCAGTACGTTATCACCAGCTGACATTTGTTTCCTTCAAGACATTGGATTAACTGTGTAGTTTAGCTAATTTTGAGCCGGGACGAAGTGACCGACAGGTTTTTTTTAGAAGTTCAGGTCATCAGCTGACGTATTTTCCATCGCGCTATCGGCAGCTGACGTTTTGTTTCCTTCAAGACATTGGATTAACTGTGATTTAGCCAATTTTCATTCAGATAGAGGAAATGACTGAATTTTTTTTCGCGTTTGAGCTGTCACCGCTGCTTAACCTAGTGGGTTGAGCAGCCGTGACAGCTCAAACTCAAACTCAAAGTCTTTATTGTGCAACACAGGTATTATAAGGTTCTCTATTTTTATTCCTACAATTTTATGTCATAATTTAACATTGCATAATGTTACTTGTCCTAACATTATTTACGCATAATACTCATTTGCCATAACTTTTTAATCATAATTTTTTAAATCCTATTTACTATAAGCATAATATTTTATAAGCATACTGTCCCAAAGCATAAGTTTACTTAAGAATAACGACGCGTAACCATAACTATTTTAAGCCAGAATGTTTATTTGACTAAGTAAAGTTCTACATGGTTATAAAAAAAAATAACCACGAAGGCTTAATGCGGGAGCTTCGCTCCGCTCCGCTCCGCTCCTCTCCCGCATTAGCCTTCTAACCTAATCTATCCAAGTCGGAATCAGGGGCTTTCTCAATAAATCTGCCAAATAACTATTAGACAAATAAACAATATGCTTTACAACTTTATGCATATCAAAGTTATGAATAAAAACATTAGGATATACAATATTTTTATTATTATAACATAGTATGCTAAAAACCAATTATGGCACACTATTATTATGACAAAGAAAATTATGCCTAACTTGTTATGACAATTTAAATTAGGACAAAAACCATTATGAGAAAAAATGGAATCCCGTATTATAAACGCGTAAATAGCGCGTTAACAAAGCCGCAGCTGACCATCATAAAAATTATTAATGCAATTTTCATAACCATTACACAAATTATCGCCCTGGAGGAAGTCACTTAATTTAAACTGTGCTTATAGAGATTGTATAAAGTCTAAGATAATGATACTAGTAGTAGGTACTAAAAAAAAATAGTTGTTTATCTGCTCTCTTGCCACTTGTCTAAGGGGGCTGGATAGGAAAGGAGAGGGTGGGATTAGTATTTAATTATAGTAGAAAGAGACTTGGACCAATTATTCAGTTTATTTTAGATTGGGTTTGATAATAATTTTGCTTTCTTTCTTGGATAAATTTTCTGCGGTTATTCAATTGACGCAACGAATTTAATGGTATCACTCTTCGGATAGACACTATTGTGTTATATAATTGTTTTTGAAAAGATTTCTAAATATAGTCTTTGTAAAAGGATAGTAGTAGGAAGTCTTTCTGTATGGAATTACTCTCCTCTTTTTGATGTTCTCATGTCTTGTAGTGTACGTCTCGTTTGATTCTATGTCGAATAGTGGCACTATTCCTGGTTCTATAAATATTTCATTTATCCATTCGTCTTCACATAATTTTTCCGGTTTAATCTGTGTCATTGTTATTGGACGTGGTGTATCTGTTGTATAGGTTTTCAATGATACCGTTAACTTTTGC
Organism: Eilema depressum; assembly: GCA_914767945.1. Taxonomy (NCBI): domain Eukaryota; kingdom Metazoa; phylum Arthropoda; class Insecta; order Lepidoptera; family Erebidae; genus Eilema; species Eilema depressum. Next base: position 10,172,632 of record OU612024.1, on the reverse strand, counting down.
AGAGTATTTCTTTTACTTTGGTCTAATTTAGTTGTACTTGGAGGACTTTCTTTTTTTTCATCTTTGATGGCTTTTTTTTCATCTTTGATTTCTTTTTTTTCATCTTTGCTTTCTTCACCTGTGTACCCCGCTGTAATTAACATAACTGGCAATGGATATGGTATCACGATGGTTTTTGGTGTCGTTGGATTAATCTGAAATATATTATAATATTTTGGGCACTTTTCATCATAGAATTGTTTGTATTCCTCAATGCCTTCAGAAGCACCACAGTCAAAGCTGCGTTTTCGATTAGATTTGATGTATTTTTTATGATGTATGTGTGTTTTTTTCCTGTGTTTGTGACCGTGCCTGTGTTTTTTCTCATGTGATGAAAAATACACTTCGTTATCGCTCTGTGAGTCTTCATTACCTGAATATGAGATACTTTTATGTCGTCCTAAACTTTGCGGAAGGTGACGAGAGGCAGGCACGTATCCATGTATAAAGTAAGCGTTACTACTTTCTAGCACATAGCATACAACTAATATGTCGAATGTCTGGAAACAGTCAGTAAATAGAAGAATTCAGTTTTTTTTTCAACCGAAATTACTAATATTCCATCTAACCTCTCCAACTAAGCTAAATTGCTTGTGCTAGGAGTGGGTTCACGTCGGTAGTGTTATGGTCAGGATTCGAACCCGAGACCTCTCGATCGTAATGCCAACTCCTTAACCACTAAGTACTAGCAAGCACTAAGCACTAATCACTACTTAGATAAATCTTCATCCTAGCGTTAATCCCAAGCGCATCTGAAACTTTCACTTCGGGGTCTGGGGTCCGTTTAACCAGTCTAACTGCAGATTTGGCTGGACTTTGATATTTTCCGTGAAACGACTGCCATCTGACCTTCACTACCCAATGATGACATTAGGCGACATCGAAGCATTGATGAAATGCCGAAGTGATGGTGATAGGCTCATCCTCTATTATGTGAGGCCAGAAACTTGGAGGCGAAATATTGGTGTTAATGTGCCTATCCCTGTTATTATAGGATAACAGTCGAGAGAAGTGAATATGAAAAAAACAAATCAATAAATCTATCAATACATACCAACTTCATCATAGAATTTTAATACATTTCTTTGGTTAAAATAAACTTTGAAACTAGAAAGACGAAAGCAGTGGATTTACTTCTTTTAAATAATGAACTTGTACTAATGAATACATGTCTACTACGAGTAAACCTATCATTAATTTCGTATCCTTCAAAAGTAGCTATTAACTATTAAAATACTTCTATTGTGATTCAAAATAACATTTTCTATAAATTTAACCAAGCACAATATTTCATGTGATCCAATAAAGAGTAAAATGTAATAGGTACTTGTATTTTATGTTCATGGTTTCTTGGTGGCCATAATGCCGTGTTTTTAGTACCTATTTTGTAATAAGTCAAGTATTGGCATGAAGAACATTTTTTTTGTAGGGGGCGTGAATATGATTTCTCCTCACCTCACCTGATGGTAAGCTGAAGAAAAACTCTCAGGAATAAAGGCCACAATAATGCTGTAATATATCTACATGAAATTAAGGTAGAAGAGCTGTTTAACATCAGACAGAAATATACAGCCCAGACTCAGCCACAGATGCATGGCTCGAGTCAATACGGCAATAGGCTCACCCCCTATTATGTGGGACACTGGGACCTAATACAATGATTGGTGAAATGTAGGTGTTAATTCACTTCTGCCAATTCTCTCCAGGGAGAAACGGTGTGATTATTATGTATCTTACGTATCATATTTATTTTCGGATATTATGTCTATTCGCATTGGTCTACATATAATAGGTATCTGTGCATTTATTGCATCGCATTTTAGAACCCAAATAACTAACTAGGCGTAGTTCAGATCCAGAAAGTGTATTGTAAATCGTCGTATAATATTTAATTAGAATTTATAACAGTTACAAGAGTAAAAAAATGTTTCAAATTAATAGTAGCTGCTATTTGTAGTCAAATATTGTCATCCTTTTTTTCCTGCTTCTTGGAATACGCTTAACCGCACGTAATTTTGACAAAAGCTTCTTGGCCATACTATCTGGAATTGGAACAATCTTGTACTTTGGTGTCGCCCCCTTTGGCTGGATTCCTTTTAATGATGTCATCATTCTCATATTTCGCCTACGTCCGTTGACTCTGTTATTCTTATTTGGTATATTAAACGTTATGTCAGAAAATTCATTAATTATACTTTTGAGAACTGATTCGAGATCATTTTCCTTTTTTTCACTTTTTAAATAGATCGTTTCTAATGTTACATTGTGGTTTTTTTCTAAATCTTCGTCTGGATTGAGTATAACTGGCAGATTTGGAATTGGATTTTTGGTTGTAGTTGGGGCACTAGTCGTGGTAGGAGCTTCAATCTTTGCCGTGGTCGTAGTCGTGGTCGAAGCCGTGGTCGTAGTCGGGGCCGTAGTCGTGGTTGTACTTTTCTTAGGTCCCAATAAGTCCTTGTAATTTAAGGGATGGATCTGAAGGTATAAAATCCCTTGGTTTGGTGTCAAAGGTACTGTGAAGGGGCTTGCTGGTATCGTTATTGACGACATCGGCATCTGTGGTATCATCATTTGCGGTATTGTCATCTGCATTGCCATTGGGGCTACTTGTTGCATGGACATCGGTATCGACATTGGGGCTACTTGTTGTATGGAGATCGGTACTGACTGTAGTATAGGAAGAAATTCTTCTATATCAAAGTGATTTTCTTGGGATTGACTATCTTCATCGTAATTTTGGCAGAATTCGTCAGAATGTCGACAGTTTACGCCATTTTGAAGTAAGTAGCATAGTTGCAGTAGCAAAGCCTGTAAAATTACGTTTAATTAGTAACAAGATTGTAAATTGTTTCTTCCAGTAAAAATAAGGACCCAGACTGTATATTTTTTTCCAACAGCCAGTAAGTGTTATACTCACGTATATGGCTGCAATCCTGATTTTACATTCTAATACTGTTACTTACAATTTGAAATGAAATTCTTCTATAAAACCAATATCATTTCTTGCAACATCAAAATTTGCTTTATCCATCTCTTAATCCTTTATCACTTCACCACACCAATAGATTTACCTGTTCCGTTGAACTAAACATGTAGTAAACGAAGTGGGTATATTGCATGAGAACTGAGAGGTTAAAAAATGAAAAATTTGAGAGTACATAATATTCTGTTTATTTTACCTTGACCGACCGAATAAAAGGAAGCAAATTATTGCTTGTTGATGTTGCACTAGTTAAGATTAACACCTACCTAACTATGCCAATCGTCGAAAGATCCAATCTGTCAAAAATCTGTGATACCATCGACCTAATCTTCACGTTCGTCCCAGTTGCATTGGAGGCTCTCATCTCAGAGTATTGGGGGCATATACGAGTATATTGATAATTATAATAATAACGAAGCCGGTAGGTACCATGTTTGCAAAAAGGTGAAAACTATTTATCCTAAATTCTGCACATTAGTTTTCACAAAAGTTTTATAAAGAAAATCAACGAACCGATTTTAAATTGAGCTCAATTTTCATTTCAGTTCACTCTTAACATTCAATTGCACAAAACTGAGAGTTATGAGTTTATGGAACAAAAAAAACAGGCACTGTATCGAACAATTGTACTAGTAGCTACGCTACTAAAACGCAACAAAAAACTCTTCTAGTGTATTATGTCATAGGCAAGGCATTGTAGTGTTCTCTTGAATTCGTTTGATTGAGGTATAGAGCAGATAATTGCTAAGGTAATTCTTCGGCTGTATTAACCGAGTAGATTAGCATATTGCTACGTTAAGCAATACTAGTCATGTCAATCTACGGATGGGGACCCAATCTTAACACATCATTGGTCCTGGTTGCGAAACGATTGGGCGAACGGCTGGTGGGTCGTCCTATCCGGCGACCGGATGGGCATACCCACTAAACCTCACTATCATTTTTCGCGTTTTGTCACCGTAGAACTATTACTAGACAGTTTGAGGTCCCTGAAACTATATACGAATACTTTTATCTATATACCCTATCTAGTGTGTCCCCGCTAACACAGGCTAAACACTGTCATCAACGCAGAAGTAAGTATGATGTGTAAGACTTTTGAACTATTTAATTGTTGCATGAAGGCAGATATTAATCTATATATCAATCACATATACCTATTGGGCTCACATATCGACGGCAGCAAAGGGGAAAAGATATCTGTATTTTTGATAAATTTAATCGAATTCAGAATTTTCTCTTTTCTCTGTACATATAATTTTTTTAAATAAAAAGTCGAACATTTAGTTGTATTTAATAGCGTATGGGTATATGAAGACAACTACATACTTTTTTTTACGAAGTAACGAAGTATACCCCGGGCTTCGGGCGGGTACCTATATCTTGGACCTAAATCGCGAGACAAACGAGGCCCTGGCGCGCGCAGTTTGTTTTGTAATAATCTATGCTTGGTGTATTTAAGATAGTCCATCGCAGTAGCATCCCGTGCTATCCTCAAAAGACACCCAAGAGACGTGTATGTACTACGCGCATAGAGTATATTTTGAGCACATTTTTAGGTCCAAGATATCTTATGTCCCGAGCAATATACACAAGGACATATATGACATTTGGCATGTTGCCGTCGATATGTTCACGTCTATTTCCCTTCGGGGTAGGCACAGGCAGGGATAAAAGCTCGCCATTTTGGACAAATGAGGTTACAAACTTGGAGATTGCTATGTTTGTTTCCTACAGTAAAACCCAATACCCCTGAATTGTCCAGTCACCAGAACTACAGGCACGTGTAATCAATATTGAAATCAGTCAACATGAAGGAATAATTACTATGTTTGACCAAAATAAGAGGCAAAAAGGCAAGCTAATGAAAACAATATTTAAAATACAAAACATAATATTTATTACGTAGGTACAAACAGAACAGAGAAAATATTAAAAAATATCAAAGTACAAAATTATGGCAATAAATTATTCCAACTCAAGGTTCTCGGTATAAATATCAAATTCTTTTCACACACTATCTCTAATGTCTTTTGCATCACGCACTTCAAGCATCAGATTCTGAGCCATATCATTTTCGACTGGAACAATCCCATACCTTGATGTCTCAACGTTTGACATTACAGGCTTGGTCCTTCTTAATGCCGATGCCAATACATACTTATCATAGTGACTATTGAATTTTTCTGTCTGTGTTTTACCTATATTATTTGAGAATGCTTTCAGGATGTTTTTAAGGGCCGCTTCTAACATATTCTTATTTTCTGTCTGACGTTGGAGGTAAAGATTAGAACGTTGCTTGAGATTCTGCATTAACGTAACCGCAAGGGGCGCCGAAGTCACATACGAGTTCGAGAGGGATGTAAGTGTGGTTGTTGCTATGGTAGTGGTTGATGTTGTCTTTGCAGCTGCGGTCGTAGTTGTTGGTTTACTAATATTCAATACTGTAGATCCAGGCGACACTGATAGCGAACGGTTTCTTACAAAATTCATTATAGTCGATGACAGCGGCAAATAAACGAGATTTTGGTTTGAGAGCTGCCCTAAAACTTGGGCTGGGAAAGGGCGTCCCGCCATTGGCATCTGTGAAATTTGCATCGGTTGTATCTGCATTTGTGGCATCTGCATCTGTGGCATCTGCATCTGTGGCATCTGCATCTGTGGTATCTGCATTTGCGATAGTGACATTTGCCCCATCGGCATTTGGAGCATCTGAGGCATAGAAATTGGTGACTCTGGGGACATTGGAAAAGGTAATTGTGGCATTTGGGGCATTGAGATTATTTGAAATTGAGAGCAACTTCTGCATACTTCTTTACAACAATCAGGTGGATTATCACATTTGTTACAAGCACATGAGTTACATTCATCATAATTGTATGAATAGCTAAGAATTGAGCTTTCTTTTTGGTAGTTATAATTCTGATTTTGGTTCGATCTTTCGTCCATGTCAGAATAGTTCTCTTGAGACTGACTATCTAGACGTTGGTCGTCGAAATAAGTGGAACTGGAACTCTGAATTTGACAGCATAAATGGAACAGCAAAATCTGTGAAAAAGAAATAAAACTATTTAATTTTGCATTTGTAAAATACAATATACTATACTATACGATATTATACGATCAGATACTATACGATAATTATAAATACGAAAATGAAATTTATGGTGTCAACGTAGGTAAATAGGTGATTTATTAACTGACATTAATCACATCCACTACAATGAATAAGCTATCTAAAACCTAATATCAAAAATTTTAAGTTCTCATTTCTCATATCTTGTAAAATGATTTGATGAATTGGCATTTTTTATCTACTGAAATTAATAAAGTTCAGAATATTGAGATAATTACACAATTTTAAATGTGGCAAGTGTTATAAATGTCAAACTTTGGTTTAATATTAATGTTAGAGAATATTTTCATGAAAACAAGTATTCAATGCGTCGTCCTAAGAAAATATTTTTTTTTGATGACGTTGTAGTGGACACTTTAGCCAGATGTTAGATGTTCCATTAATTTCGAATATGATACGTTGCCGGATAGAATCCGGATTAAAATAATTATAAACTCCGATCACTGCCAACACGACTTAATCCCCAAACTGTGTTTTTATTTCCATATTCTTTTCTCTGTGTCATTTTAGCTCGAATAGACTTTAATTTATTAAGAATACTATAAATAATAAATATATAATTAAAAATAAATATGGCTGAAATATCAACAAACCGATTTCAGGTATAGCACTTTGTTCATTTCGATAAACTCTCACAACGTCCACGAATAGTACTGAATTCTGACTATTAAGAAGTTACGTATTGAAAAACCAAATAAAATTAAGTAGGTCCTCAATTGAACAATACTTTTGTTACGTGCGCTACTGCCGACTTACTAAAGGCTTTTTGTTCATAATCCGATTACCCATAGGTTATTGTTTTATTGGCTTGAGGTATTAGGTGCCAAATATTATTTATGCGAACGTCTAATTTTGTGTAGCTTAGATATATTTTTGTTAGTATTTAATATGCAGATGAAACGGCAATAATAGCAACTCAAATAAGTATCTAATAATTATTTTTAAAGGTATTTATGTTGATTCGAAATTATAATATTATCATTGAAACTAAGATTGGATAACAATATTATTACATCAATCAGTAAACAGAAAGGGACTGCTGCTTGCTGTATTGTATTGTTTCACATTGTGCAGATAACTCAAATAAAACTTTTTTCTTTCTTTCTTTCTTTCTTTCAAAATTTCAATTATGAAATTGGACCCACCAATATAGGCCGACTCGCAACTAGGACTAAGTTATTACTGTCTGCCAGTTCCTACAATTACTGCAAGTAATATTTTTCCTATATTACGTAAACGAGGCCTACTCGGCCTCGTTTACGAACAAGGTGGGTAGGTCATGACCTTAGTTTATATAGTTATTTCAGGAATAGCACATATCGCCTCGTGCCAGCATCTTTACTTTATGTGTAGGTGATCAAAATTCAATTACCTACTCATAAAAATGTTCGGTGTTTGAAATTTCAAATGTGGCCAGTTTTTCCAAATTCTCATATCTTCTTTTCTTCTTATATATAAAAATCAAATGCTGTTCGTTAGTCCGCTAAAACTCGAGAACGGCTGGACCGATTTGGCAAATTTTCGTCTTGAAATATTTGTGGATGTCCAGAGAAGGTTTCAATGGTTTGAACGGGCTAAAAAAATATGGCGGTACAAAGTTCGCCGGCTCAGCTAGTTTGATATAAATTAGCCAATGGTTTGTATCCTTTTTTCAGTTCGTACTTTAATTATTTTTAATTTCTGTGATTCGTCCTATTGGGACGTACCTACCCCTATAGGATGAAACACAGAACTACTCTACTTATCCATTTTCTTATTATTTAAAAGAATAAGTTAAAAAAGAATAACTTTTTTATTTTTATTTTGTAGCTATTGACGAGCTTTAGAGCTATCAATAAATTATTAAAAAATAAAAATCTCGACTGCTGCTGTTGAAAATATTGATATAAGTTTGGTACCTCATATCTCATAAAGCCAATGGTTCGTACCCTTTTTTCAGTTCGTATACATTTTCTCATGTGGTTGAATTGAATTTTTATTTTTTTTATTTTGTAGCTATTGACGAGCTTTAGAGTAATCAATAAATTATTAAAAAATAAAAATCTCGACTGCTGTTGAAAAGATTGATACAAGTTTGATAGCAGGCGGTACCCTTACGAAAGAAACTTAATGGCGAAGTCGCTGGCGCAGTGGGGAAAAAAGAAATGTTTACTATGATACTGAAATATTTTAATTAGAATGAGTAAACATGCTCTCAATAATGCACCTACTGAGTTTTCCCTGCACCACCTTTGGTTGACTGGTAGAGAATGCCTGTGGCATTAAGTCCACCTATGTGCATGAAGTTTAATAAATAAATAAATAAATCCTTCCTACTTATATATATCCTATCCTACTAATATTATAAATGTGACAGTTTGTGAGAATGGATGTGTGGATGTGTGGATGTTTGTTACTCTTTCACGCATAAACGGCTGGACCAATTTGGTTGAAATTTGGTATGTATATAGGTTATACCCTGGATTAACATATAGGCTACTTATGAACGGGATCAGAATTCCACACGGGCGGAGCCGCGGGCAACAGCTAGTAAAAAATAAACGTGAACCAGAACAACAAAAAGCGTCTATCTTCTATTTCTTGCTTGAAAGTTTTTTGCCGTCTACTCAGAAATCAGGATGAGGTTAAGTTGTGAACCATTGGTCCATGTTATAAATGGTCTATGGCTCTATGTAAAAAAACCCCTTTTGAGTTTGAGTTTATATTCTGTCAGTTTTAGTTAAAACCACTGTTCTAGAAAGGTTTGAGGTAAGAAGTATCTTTATGACACTAATCAATCATGACAATGATCACTTTTCTGAACTTGATATTCAAAAACATCTGAACTGAGAACCTTCTCCTTTATAGAAATCAGTTAAAAATACAAAGCACTGCAAGAGCGTCTGAAGAATACTTTTCCTCATCAAAATGTTAAAAATATTCTTAAATTGACACAAAGACGTTCTTTTTCGGATAGCGTTCTGTTTGTATGTGAATGCGCGGGCGCAGGGCGTCGGGTCACGACCTCGTCTCGCCGGAATTAGCTTGTGACGTCACTGTACCAGGTGCCTGCCAACTGCCAACTACTGTACACACACGAAGATGACAACTCCAATAATATACAAGATTGGTCTGGGCAAGTGTTCTGGGCGTTTAATAACAGCTGTATAAAGTTATTGAAAATACAATAAAATCAATGAAAATGGATTGACTTAATCTGCAAGAACGTTATAGGTACCTACTTTTTAGGGAACACTTGAAAAAATATATATCTTCTGGTTAGAAAATGCCTTTACTTAGAGTCGCTTCAATGAAGTAAGCTTAGACCATAAACAAATTTTATAGACACAATAAGGGACGCCTTTATACCTCCGGGGTTAAAGGCGTGATTGTATGTAGCTAAAATAAAATAAGCAAGTGTGTGAAACAGTGTGCGAAAATTCCATAATACCTACCTATTAAACATAGATGAACGTAAATCGATTAGAGGGCTCTTGAACTAGATCCGCCCCTGCACCGACTCCAAGGGCTGATTAACTAGAAGCAGTCATAGCACTCGATTGCAACAAACAGTGTTATCAGCTGTTAGGTTTTCTTCAGAACTGATATGAGTTTCCTTTGTCCGCGGTATCGCATCGTTATCCTTATCAATTGTCTACATGACCGGTCGTGTCTCAGTAATATTTGCTGGGTTTATAACTGCACAACATATTATTTGCTTTAGGGTTAGGTACGTACATACGTATGTATGTTTGTTATGTATCATAAATAAAATGTACCCCTTAAGGATTTAAGCCGTTGTACCTACAATGATTGTACGATGTGATTTTACAAATCTCAGAATGCGACAAACAAATTGGTTTGTCAAATTGTGATATTTTAGAGCGTTGTAGATTTTGTTAATTAGGGAAATTGAAAACTTAAATAAAATACAACCAATTACTTAGTGTGCTGACTATTCAAATTAATTAAGATGATGATCGACGGTGGGAGCCATCCACCGAAAGTTCGTACCACTATCGGTAGATGCCAAGATGGCTCCCGCCGTCGCACGTCGCCCCAAGATGGTATACCTAGTTGAATTTGCAATACTCAAGGCGTGGCTTGCGAATGGGATTAACGCTAAGATGAAAAGGAAGGCATGGCTCGACAGTTCACTGGTCTGAGCTTTCCCCCTGTAAGGGAATGGTCACGGGTTCAAGTCGCTTCTGAGCATTTCACTTTTTGATCCTCATCATCTTCATGCAGACGTATTTTCCGTCCATACTAGTGAGACCATTTGCACGCATGTCACCCTCCACGACGTCAAGCCAGGATTTCTTGGGCCTACCCCTTTTACCTGGACCCGGCGGGGCCGCCATTGCCAGACATTTGATACTCACGTAGCCCGGCGGTTGCAGCAAGACGTGGCCGCACCAGCGAAGGCGGCTTTCTTGCATTTTATCTGCAATATCACGGACATGAATGCTGCCGCGGATGTGAGAGTTCCTCACGCGATCTTTACGCGTGACGCCGCACGTCCACCGCAGCATTTTCATCTCCGTGACACGCAGCTCTTGCTTGTGTCGCTGAGATGAAAATGATGCAGCCCATGGCCGCCAGCTGCGGCCTCGTCTTAAAACCGTGCAAGAGGACAGGCCTGGGTTCACGTCACGTCTCAATAGCATAATGGTCAGGGTTCGAACCGTCCGTCGTCGTCGTCGGCATAACACCGGCTTCTTATCCACTGAGTTATCGACGCATCAATAGTAAACATACAAACCATGTAAAAGTTTTCTGTTGATGGACATAAGCTGTCTCCTATTTCGTAGAGTTAAAAAACATATGTAACGAAATATAAACCTCTGCTTACCCCTACTGTGCAGGCGTGATTGTATATCCCTGGAGTGAATTTCAGTGTTAGTACATGAAACAAAAATATATTCGTTTTAACAAATACTTTCCTCACACGTCATTACTTACTGAAATGCCACGTTTAGAAAGCACACCGGCAGATGTAAAACATTCTATAATTTGAAACTGACATGATGGTATACGTCATAAGACTTTGCTGTCACAGCATACAAGTCTGTCTTACCTCAAACCGCGGTAATAGATGTTTTTCATAAAAAACTATACCACATAAACGTGTATAACTAACACCGATGACACCATTTCCAGTGGAGTACAGTTGGAAGGTTAAGAGCCCCTTATCAAGTGTTATCAGGCGTACCTTGGTGACGCCCCATTTGCTCGTTTGACCTGACATACAGTTATCAGTGTTCTGCGATAACCGGCGCGTCATAGTCTACCTGTTTACACCTTTTCAACTGTATTTTTTAAAACAATTTTCGTGGAAATTCTGTATTTCATTCTACTTTTGAAAATTAAGATTCTTTTTAATTCCTGTTTGATCGTCTAGTGTTATAAGGTGGTTTAGAGCGGTGAGAGGTCGTGAATACTTTGCTCTTTGCCCTGTAGTTGTAGGTTATCAAGTGTCAAGTGCTTTTTAGAGGTGACCGTGCGTCGTATCATTTCAGTGTGTGATTGGATGTCATATTATTAAATTTTAGGTACGTATTTACACATTGATACATTGACAATATGAGAATATGAATATAGTAAAGTGTATGATATTTGTGTTATAATCTTTAGTATTAAATACAGTCACTATCGACATTAGCTTGACACATTCCAATTTCCCGTTCATCTTACCCCCTAAACTACACATAATAATAATCAAAAATTGAAAAATGTTAAATTTCGAATTAGATTAGATAAAGTTAACGATCAAAACGGGAGTTGAATCCACACCAGTTCCTTACAGGGGGAAGCTGTGACTAACTGAGCTGCATGAACCACGTCTTGAACACTTGCAATTCTCTTATGCAATCGCCTTGGGGCGACGGTCACTTTTTCCACTCTAAATCGAGAGGAATACCTAGTTTTAGGAGTGTAGGGTGGCTCGGAGGTAAGCCTCCTCACCGGCAAGTCGGTACTCCTGCTGAATAACGGTGAAACTCTGGCGCAAGATCTTCCAGGTTCCTCTCGGGATCCAGATGGCCTAGTTGCTTTCATAAACCATAAGACTGCTGTGGAATAGAGAAGACGCTTTGTTAAGGTTTTGCGTATGCAAGCCGATCCTATTCGGACACCAATGATTTATATGTACCTACGCCTACGTATACAACTAGACTGACTTTTCTCAACAAAAAAAAATCCCGAATGTCTACAACCCGATTACCAACTTTTTTTTGCTGTCATATAGATAACATTACAAAAAGGCGCGCTGTGGTTATCTTTTATCAAGTTTCTGCATCTCGTTCTGAAATTAAAATTCATTTCCACCATACTCTCTGTAATGGTGCGGTGCCACGATATGCGGCTATCGCCTGACTATGAGTGTAACTAATATCTGGCCATGCGGCCAGGGGTCGCGATAGGAGGGGTAGACTTGTGTCTTCTTGTGAAGCGCTGGCTTCACGTCGTAGAAAATAATATGCGTGGTAATGGTCTCACTACCATGGAGCCTGGACTCCGAGGTGAGAGTCTCTGATGCGACCGTGACTAACGCGAAGATGATGATGACTTGTTAATTTAACGAGTTTCACAAACAGGATTGATAATATTATAACATGCTTTATATTCTGCTACACATGATATGTCAATGACCTCAATACATTTTAGTGTATACAGATAATTTCTGCATAGATAATTATCATTAGTACATTCAGATAGAGACTGTGTGTGTATTGTAACCAGTTAAAGTATACAGTCATATTAGTTTTGCCTCTAAAACAATGAAATTGCCAGCAATGGGGGCTGATTGCTATGCAAATTGCTTCTTCCGGTAACAGGTCTTATATCTACAAAGTTTAAAATAGATGAGCCTGGTTTTCAAGTATTGATGACCTGGTTTCTCTATATGAAATGACAAAATTAGCATCAAACAAACCTCTTCTGTCTGTATTCGAACTCCGGTTGCTTGCTCGCCTTTTGGAGATCTCGAACCGCCATAGATATCATATTATCTTCCTCTACCAACTGATAGATTGCTGTAGATTGTTGTAGATTGCTGTAGATTTGCTGTTCCCTCAGAATACAGACTGTATTCTGAGTCCGATGTATTACTTTACTCTATGATTCTGAGGCTGTTCCATACAAATGACAGCAAATTGTTTGAGCCGATTTGAGACGGCCCCTATTTTGATTCGAGGAACTAAATCTGACGTTTAATACCCATGACATTCAGTATCGCACCGAGAATTATTATGCATTAATTTGGTAATTCAAGGACTTTTGAGCGCTTAACTGCGCTGAATTGTGTATTTAGAAAGCGAAATACATTAACAATAGACATGGTGAAATGTGTGTTTTGCAAATGTAGCTTTAAAAAAGGGAGCAACATAATATTTCACAGGTAAGTTGAATTTTTGTAAATTTTATTGATTTATTTATTTAAATTCGGTTATTTTATCAGTAAATCAGCCTCAAAATATGTATATGAATAATACCTACATAGGAGAAATTGTATTATTTTTAAGCACAAAATAAGATTTTAATTTTCGTTTACCAATGTGATAGTGATGTCCATGTTGTCATATCGATAAACTTGATCATGGTCTGATGTGCGTTAAAAGCTAACGAAATACTTTTTTTTAAAGATATACCTATGACTAATAAGGGTATCAACTTAACAAAATCTTATTTAGAATATTTTTTCTGACATTCACTTGTGTAGGTAATACTTACTAGATAATGTTTTACTCTATTGATTGATGTTTATTTCATTGCAGATTTCCAATTGATCCAGGTATAAGAAGTATTAAAAAGAATATTATGAATCCTCCCATGCGGCCTTTTGAGATTCAATCGTAGATAATTTTAATATGAATAACTTTTCAAACCTAAATTTAGGTGAAAATTGTGAGTGAGTCAATTGGCACGTCAAATCACGTTTATTTATTTTTCCTACTCCCTCCAATACAAATCCCTTTCAATGGTGCATGGCAACCATCTAAAAACATCTCTCCTTCTCTTCAACATAAATAATATTTACCTGCAATTTTGCGAACATGAGTATGCAAAATAGCAGGTAAATATTATTTCATTTAGGGAACTGTTCGCTATACCTACGACAGATTCTGGAATGAGACAGATTCGTGGATTGGACAGATTCTTGATCAGATGGATTCGCTATATGACAGAAAATGGACAGTCGTGAACTAAATACTCATTAGCGTAAGGTACGGGCGTCTAATTCCGTGGGGTTCAGATATTGGTGCCTAATTCCGTGGTATTTAGAAAAAAAAATTATAAAGCAAATTACTAGTTGTTTTTGACTGCAAGACCCATTAATCAAATAATAATTTATCTGTACATATTTATGTGAACAAAAAAGTGCCTTTTAAAATAATTGGTTAGGTTGCCACTGCCACCTGAGTCGAACGCGAATATGCTTGCCAATTGTGATTCTATTTTGTTAGTCATAAATGATAGAGACTGATTTGAAATACAAAGCTAAAAAAAATACATTTCATTTACATTTTCCCAGTCGCATTCGAAGCTTTCAGCTCGGAGTCTGGGGTCCGCTTTACCAGTCTTAACTACGGATTTGGCTAGACAGCAAATGCAAATATTTTCACTGAGCGGGAATCGAACCCGCGCCTCCTGCGTAGCGGCCGCTTTCACTACCGCTACACCTACACCACGGAGGCTGTCATATTATTGTATTAAATAAAATAAATAGATTTATTTTAAAACATTCTAAAAATGTTTTAATGTCAAATTAAGTCTATCGATATGCATCAAATCAAGAAAGTTTGGCACATCACTAGTTTCAGTTCTCTGAACCAAAATGGCGAGAATCAAAAAGGCTCAACATTATTTTGACAGCCACATTTCCAGTGCTATAGATAATAGAGTTCAGTGCGAACCGCACTTTCTGTTTCTTCTCATGATATGGTTAATTTTGAATTTTACGTCAACGATCGCCCTCCCTCATCACGAAGAGGAAAGCAGGTATTAGAGCCTCACATACAACTACAGGTTTCTATAAGATCAGTTCTCGTGCTTCTGGCTTCAAACACAAGAAATTTCTTGTTCTGTACAACCACTTCAGTAGTAGGTATACGTTAGAACTACTTCTGGATCGGTTGGGGTGTGAGGGATATGTCTTAGGCAATCTTGCATTCCCTCATCTGAAAACACGAGACAGCGTGCGATTGTAGTTACTTTGCGCCCAACTCTTTTTTCATGTGGTAGTCCCATTCACTACCACATGAAAAAAGAGTTGGGCGCAGTAGGGACTTTTCAGTTATTGCCCCACCTTAAAAAATCCGGGGCTACGTAGAAGTCATTCATTTAAAATGGAATTTTAATTGGCCTTTCTTCTTTACAGATATTTCTACGTGAGTGAATATATTTTACAAACCAACCAAGTGCTTCGATGGTGTGATTGGATAAATTGATTAAAGTAGAAATGGAAGCTATCCAATCAAAGATGCCAGCATCTCAAATGCAGTGTAGTGATGATGTGAGTGAAGTGAAGAATGAAGTGTCTGTGAAAATGGACGAAGATAGTGATGAAGTGATTAGTAAGGGGAACCAACGTGAGAACAGATTGACAAGTATCATTGATCAGCTGAGGTGCCAGAGTAAGATCAAAGGTAAGAATCTTATTATTATATTAGTAGTAACGATCAATTTGGCTAATATTTTCTAGTTTTATGACTATTATTTTAACCGAATTAAAAATTAAAATATAAATCACGAAAGTAACACATATTTTACTCGCATGTCTTTGCATCAACAACTAGTTGAACATGTATTTATTTTTTTCATTTATGACTTCACTAAAATAATGTACATTTAGTTTAATTAAGATGGATAAACTTATAAGAATTCATGTATGAATCAGTTAGGTATTAATTTTTTTTGGTTTTTGTTGCATTGGTTCGCATTATCTTACACTATTACATCGTCGTTACTGAATAACATTGTAACATAATTATAACATATTGTAACAGTTTTTTGTACGGATACCCTCCGCTCAAACCGACAAAAATCGCATGCTGTCTTGGGACTAAATAATATTTCAGCATTCACTTTCATTTTCACCACTTCATCTTCATTAAAGTCAATATTTTTTTCTTTACAAGAACTCAATAACGATATGATTAAAAGTATATTTCCTATCGAACAAAATATACATTGTTTTTAACCATATCATGGTAAATGCTCAACGTGAAATTTTCCGTCGTGGCGCCAATTTCAAACTTCCTCAACTCAATGATGTTATCTAAATAACTAACGACTTTCAACGCTGTTTAAATTAATAACATTATGTATTCATTAATCGTGTAACTGCTACTGAAACACTTTCGGAATTCTGTTCGTAGGTACAGTCAAAGGCAAATAAAGCTTAAGAAATTCTACTTTATTATTCACCACAGCTCTTAAACATTTCTTAAAATAATAAACTAATATGAAATATTATGTGCTGTAATCAATTCATCGACAGAAATATGATTTATTGAAAAAATCTCCTCGTTAGACGAACCTTTGAGATCATTAATGAGAATGTCCATTTGGCCCAGCCCCCTTAGACAAGAAGATTAAAAATGTATGGGATTTGACATTTATGACATGCGTTGACGACTGTCATATACGTCAATTGCCATACATTCGTCATTCTATTCTACAAAACGCCGGTCAACGAATTGTCACTTATCTAGGGGGGCAGGTATGCAGGTTTCATTGCGATATTTCATTTCACCTGTGTCAAGTCATGTGAATGCGAAGCCGAGCGGAAAACCTCGTCTGCCAAAGTCTCGTCCAGTAATCAGCAATTGTACCGGCCGGCTTGTAGATGTGGTTGGCTTTGGTCTCAAAAATCTTGTGATGTAGATCATTTACCTATAAACAATTTCAAAAGTGCCACTTACTCGTTGTCTGTCTCTCCCTCCTTCGTGACAATAATAAAAAATCAAACACAAAAATCACTGCAGTCAGTAGGTATACCGTTCCAAGCACCGCTACGAACAGAATCATACCGCATAATCCACAACCGCACCTCATCCATGACTCCTTCACCTTTAACCGATGCTTATCATCATGTAAATAGCTCAGTAGATTTATAAAAGTAATTACAAAGACTCAAAGGGCACGTGTACGCGATGTACCACAATTAAAGTCATTGGCGGTGTGCGCCTTAAATCTCAGTAACAATGGACGCTGATGGAAGATAGCCTATCAACGTATCTGCACAAGAAACTGCTCTGAATTAGTTTAAGGCTACGTGTATTTGTATATTTTTGCAAGGTTTATGACTGCATGTGGGTGGCTTCATTCGATGGACAGGTTTATCCATAATCTTAATAGTTATTGGTTCTTTCTCCCATTAGGACATATGGGGCGCATGAAAATCTATAGAGCCTAAGCCAACCTCAATTGGTTGGTATACCTGCTGATTAACTGACAAGACTCAGAGCAGGCTTTACTTTCAGGGCAGACGGCTGTCGCTCCATAAGATGAGCCACAATACTTTGGACGCGAGCGGGATCAACGTCTGGATAATAATGATTGAATAGCATTTCTGTCAAAAGTATTTATTTTTATTAGATGGATTTCAATGCGTATCTATTTTTTTTCAAAAATTAGGTGCCTTTTTTAACCGACTGCAAAAAAGGAGGTTCTCAATTCGTAGGCTATCTTTTTTTTTTTCTTTTTACCTTTTCTACAGAGATAATTATTTTCACCCTACGTCGACCAATTTTATTTTGTGGGTAAAACTCACTTTCTGTTACTAAATTGTGCGGTACAAGTATTCGTTATTCAAGTTCATTTTATTTTATTCTTTTGAGTTTAAGTTACATTTTTTTTATAAATAAAAGTAGCATCTCTTTAACTGAGAAGTGTAATATCTCGCACGTGCCAATTGTAGGGTTGTCATTGTCAATTCATCCTTCCGTAACTTCCACTAGTCCAAAAAGTCGAGCCAGAAATATAGAAAAACGTGGATATTCTCCTGTCTAGTCTCTCGAAGATATACATGATGGAATATGTAATTTACATTTGTACAAAAGTTAGGCAGTTCATACCTTTTATACCTAACTATCAAGGATTTTTAGAATTTTTCTCATAATGGGTATATGAATTTTCTTATGCGGAACCGGCATCACTAGTATGATAAAATAACAGTCGAGCTGCCAACCTGTGAACTTGATGTATTGTTTCCAATGATATATTATAAACTATAGATATGTTGTCCACACTCTAAAATGGCGACTGTCTTTCTAAATCACGCTAGACAGCCCTAAAATTAACCACCGGTATAATAATGACACTGGGGCGTGCGCTTAACGTCGTCGTCGGGCGTCGTTGAACTAATCAACGTGATCATTTTGCTTGTTTTTTTTTTTGTTTATTTAATTCTTTATTGTGCACTGAAATTAATAAATTAACGAACATTGTTCCATCAATATAATCAATGGTCTCTTTTTTAACCCCCGACAAAAAAGAGGGGTGTTATAATTTTATTTGTTGATGCGCCTAATATTATACTTTTATGTTCTTGAAATGCATAGTAGCGCTAAAAACCGTAGGGTTTTTTCTGTATAATTTGTAGACAAATCGTAAGTAAAAAAAAATTATGTTAATGAATTCTATCAGTGAAAAAATGTTTAATTTCAATAAATGCATTGAACATTTGGTATGGCCGATTTTTGATATTTCAAACCTTCGTGGTATTCTTAGAACTTCACCAGTTGTAAGCGTTGAGTTGCAAAGAAAAATATTACAGAAGTTTTATTTTTATCGAAATCTAGCTATAAAATAATAAGTATTTAAAATTTCCAAGCAACGCAATATTCTCCTTAAAGCCCGGTAAACTTTCGCAAGTTTAAGTGCTTTGCACAGAAGCGGTAAAAGCAGTCTAATTAATCCATCGGTTAGGGGTCGTTTAGTTAATGAATGAATAAATCGAAGTCATCCTACCTCCTCCAACTCCTCGCTATCCCCTCATACAGATAACGTTAAGCGGAGTTCTAAATTTATGTACCTTCCGCGCTGAAATACGGCAATTGGTAGTCAACTACGACCACATCTTGAAAAAATTCTTCGCGTTATTTCCAAACAAAATGAAATCTTATGACTTAGGCATAAAGATGCTATTTATTTGTGAGGGTCTCTGGCGATAATTTCTATCAGTCGTGAGCAAATATAGAGAGCAAGCGCGGTGATGTATAGGCGGCGCGCGCGCAGCTATCACCCGCGTAATGCAGTCATAGATCAGCTAGGAGATAGTCTAGTTCATAAATTTGGATTTTTAAAAACATGTTATGTTATGGAGTTCGCGAATCAGGTTTCGGCTATTAATTGTTATAATTTGTAAAATCAGTGGATAAGTGATAGGTTTATACTTCTTGGGAAAGGTATACTAGAAAAGAGAAAGCTCACTGGAGAGGTTTTGTGCTGTCATGTCAGTGGGAAACCAAAGGCTTTGTCCTAATTATCTTTTGCGCTGACGGCACAGAATCTCTCTTACAGTTCTTACAGGTTCGGCAGCACAAGTGTGACTCCCCTGGTATTGCACTCGCCCATAGTCCACGGTAACGACTTACCATTAGGAGGGCCGTGTGCTTGTACGAACGAAATCGCTGTATCATTTTTCATTTCCAAGTAATCACACACACACTAGACGTGTACGACACACTTTTCTACGTGTACAGTAATCGTCATCCGAGCCCCTATCCCGTATACATCCAAAGCGTGTACTTCAAAGCCCTAAGTTTCCTTTCCTACCTACCTTTTTTGTATCTCTATCTAGCTTTGATCCCCAACCCCAAAAGGAAGTCCTGCGCCAGACCTCATCCATAAATCAGCAGGGGTAAAGTTGACTCGAAACCTTGGTGGAGTACCATACGCTCTTTATTTTACAGTAACAGTTGATGATTGATACCTGAATCAGGTACTCTTTACAAAAACACTTGAACGCGTAGTTGTGAACGCTTGAGGTTGAACAAATCAGTATCAATTGTACATACGATAGCTATACCCACATGATAACAATAATGCTTATTCCGTGACCGTTCTTATCTCTACATTGACGTATGTACCTAACCGATTATGAGTTCAGTTTGCAGTCTTATGGTAGAAATTAATGAACAATCTAATCTGGCATATACATATTCAGATAAGGATCAAATTATGATTAGATGGTAGGTATTCGGAATGTTCATGACATCTATTGCTGAACTCTGTTCCAGGTACGACGTTTGTAATGCTTTTGGACGAAATTCTATGTTTAGATCAATTGTTAACGTCTATAAATCGTAAAATAATAAATCTTAAGATTTTATTTTCAGCTATGATACGTTCTTCTTCCTCCTAGCGTTAATTCCCAGTCGCATCCGAGGCTTTTTCAGCTCGGAGTCTGGGGTCCGCTTTTACCAGTCATAGCTACAGATTTGGCTAGACCTCGATATTTTCTGTGAAGCGATTGCCATCTGACCTCCACAGCCCAATGATAACATTGGGCGATATCGAAGCTTTGCAGCAAGACCGTTGTTTTTGGATTTTTTTTAGGGCTCCAACTACCCGTAACGACTGCCATAGATGCTCTTATGGCAACCGGGACCGACGGCTTAACGTGCTCTCCGAGGCACGACCAGACCAATGCAAATACCCATATTTCATGAACACAAATATTTGCACTGAGCGGGGATCGAACCCGCGCCTCCTGCGTAGCGGCCGCGTTCACTACCGCTACGCCACGGAGGCTGTCAAGTGTTCAGCTATGATACGTTAGTCGATATTTTATGTTGCCTCTGTAAGTAAATGTTTAATTTGATTTTTTATGATGGAAATGATTACAAATTTACCCTGCCAGGAAAAGAGCAATCTGTCTGACCCAAGTAATTATATTTAATTGAGCACGACGATTCATGCTGTCAATCTATGACCTTGTTTATTATTATATTAAAAACCAGCTGTTGCCCGCGACTTCGTCCGCGTTGAGTTCGGAATGACTCGAACCCATGTCACAGAACAGATAATTCAGTTAACTCGTTATTATCTCAATTATTTGTTATGAAGAAAGTCTTCTTCGAGTGACTGACTAATACATACAGGGCTAAACTACCGAAAACTACGAAATTAAGATAGGCTCCTTCTATGGGCTTAGCAAACGCTACGAAATGGTTTTGATTTTTTTAACTTTTTGCTTACCAAACTTTTTGTACACATTTAGCAATGTTCATTAGTTATAATGTTCCAAATATCCTCCCTTCCTCCCAAATCCTCAGAACACGCTACTACTACTTACGAACTGAACAGATAAAACTACATCGAGAGCGTCATGAAAATAACTTCACGAAAACCCGGAGCCCTGCATATAAAGACGTTTTTACGCGCCGGAGCAGTGGTTCTCCTTTACTGAGTCATTGACTGGTTGATTATTCTGATTTCATATTAAATTTTACCAACCACAGCCACATCGTTGTTCGTTGCCTTACACGCAGGTGAATGGGCACAGTGGGCAAGAGAGCAAATGCGGCCTTGACTGGGATAGGGCCTAGCAGGCGCAGGGTACACTTGCAACTGGTCAAGGCCTCATTTCGCCATATTTCCCTTGCACTGGCCAACTTGTGTCCGCAGGTGATTATACTTCTAAGTTGGCAACAGGAGTTGAGACTGATGGTGAGATTTCTGTTTGATCTGATGAAATCTGCCGGAACTGGATGTTTCTCTGCCCACATTTTTGCTCTCTTTTGTATAATAGGAGCATCGGTATCTTTTTATTATACACAGTTTGGCTCCTTGTGGCACACTGTTCTTATCTATGGGATGGCTTTGCGCGGTACGTATGTATAAGACGCAATCGATAAGATTGCAGAGGCATGCATTGATAGGTTTCAGGTTACTAATATTTTAGAATCTATGCAGTTGCCATTTCCACCATACCACGGCGAGTAAGCTCTTCATACTAATCCCTTCTTCTTACTTCATATCCAAAATAACACGTGCTGAGCAGTGTTGTGGTACCACATACGTGAGTAATAATACCGCTTCGAACCAAGAGATTCGGAACTTCATTTCTTTATTGCACGGTAAAAAACTGTATTGCTCTACCCACATCCATGTTTCCTTCTTCTTATGATCGCGGATTCTTTCACGTCGCGTTTGGGTGTGAAAAATTAAATGGCCGTCAAACGTCTCTTGAATGGTGGCCTTATGGTTTGGTGCATGGTGCGCTGCTTCGTATTGTGAGGTGATAATAAAGGCAAAAGAGGCGACGGAAGAGGTACAGGAGAGGATCACTACTCGGGCACTCCCCAGAATACGCAACGGAAATCAGAAAACGTGCAACGATCTCCTTGCTCCAGGAACGCGGATTTTATGGCGATGAGAGGGGCCCCCCGTTACCCTAGCCCAAGCAGGGCCGGGACGGTGGTGCGACGTGTTACACCCCAAGAGTCCCTGCTATCCACGTTATGCTCCACGCCTGCCTATTTGGCTGTGCCCCACCTTCTCTGTGTAATTTTAATCGGTTCGATTCCGACATAGCCGCGTCTGCGCTAGCCCTGGTGTGATGGTACCCATAGGAGATACCGGATATAAATGGATTGAATAATTATATATAAAAAACCGGTCAAATGCAAGTCGCACTCGCGGCGCGCACCGAGGGTTCCGTAACTTAAGCTACATAAACCACATTATATTTTGAATGCGTTGACTTTGAAGCTCGTTTTTTGCACAGTTTCAAGGCGTTATTGACTTAAGTATGTGGCTTGGTTTTCACTTGCATTTTTCCACCTCCACGCATTCCTACAGACATTCGACAGAGATACGGGCAACGAAGAGATCCTATATCCTAGGGTTCCGTTTTGTCCTTTTGAGATACGCAACCCTAAAAAACATAGTATGTTGATCAAAATCCTGAACGAAGTTGAAGCAAGAGCTAATTTTGAGTAACGGAAAACCTTAAAACAGAAGTCGAAGTTCTGAAACGTTGACGACCACTTAGTCACAATTGGTCAATTGCGACTGAGTGGTGGAGCCTGGCCAGTGCTAATGTAATGTAATAATTCTTTTCAAATTTTAGAGCTGGTTTAAGTTTTATGACTTTGCGGGTTGGTGGGATAACCTTCTCTGTCTCTGAAATGAAGAATTTCGTAAAGATCTACCTTGTATTATTAAGATTATTATGTAATAAGTTAAGATCGATTTTGCTTTGCTACTCCTGACACACAGCCTATTTTTTTTTATCATAATGTTATTGTATGAACCTACTTATAGATAATAATGAGAATAAAATTAATTAATTTAAAACAAAACTAATACATAAAAATAATAAATTAAATAAGTCAAACGAAAAAAAATTGAAAAGCTATAAAGAAAAATCCGTTTCTGATGGGTTCGAACCTGGATCAGCAACATTGTAAGTCCACCGCAAACCCACTAAGCTACAAACACCAGGGAATATATGTGCGAAATAAACGTTCATATATTATATTTTTATCACATTATAGTGTCTCGTTCCCTATTAGAATAGCGTGATGATATTAATTTTTCAAAAATATTACCAAACCGGCTGTTCACTATTGTGTCTGATTCGAGAGAAAATCGTATAAGAAAAATGTGAACTCTGTCGAGACTCTTGCTAAGCTGAAGATTCTGCAATATGTAACCTGGCCTGACTTTGCTGAGATGCAGTTACTCTTTCCTCACGAAGTTCTTCAGACTCCGATGATCGAAATAATCTCTTCTTTTTAGCATTTTGCTACTTTTATTGTTTCGATCTATTCAGACAATTTACAATTCTTAGGTGTGATTTACTATTATTGACACAACTTTTTTATTTATGAACCGATTTTAATAAAAAAAACACTAAATGTTAAGTGAAGCCTACTACAATCAATTAGTGAAAACCGTAACCAAATTGGTTCAGCCGATTCTGAGATTAGCGTGCACAAACGCACAGACAAACAGACAAACAGATAAACAGACAAAAATTTCAACGAACGTTGTTTTGACTTCTATTACGTTAATAAAGTCCCCCAATAATAGTTTTTTCCATTTCCATGCCATGTACAGACACCGATCGGTTACAATTTTATTATATGTATAGAAGAAGATATAGATAAGAGTTTGAGATATACCTACAATATAAAATAAATATTGAAAGCTTCGGATGCGACTGGGAATTAACGCTAGGATGAAGAAGATAAAATAAATACATTATAAAAAAAAACATAAAAATAATTTCTATTTAGAGCATGGAATAAGTTCGCTATTGGTGTATACCAATTCATTACTTAATTCATACTAAATATTATAAATGCCATAGTAACTCTGTCTGCCGCCTGTGCTGTTACGGTTTCATGAATAAACCATCAGAACCGATCTTGATGAAATTTTGCACATAGATGATTGGGAAAGGACAAGGAAGAGTTACAAAGGGATACAAATAGGGGATGAAAGTTTGAATAAAAGTTTGATTCATTTTAAGATAACCTGATGAAATTTGGCAGACTAGGCTTAGCAATTAAAGGACTTAGGCTATGTTTGGTCGAGATAACCGACATCCACGTGGGCGGAGCAGCGGGGAAAAGTTAGTTACATAGGAGCTTTTACTCTTGATTAAGATATTAACCTTAAAAAAGACAAAGTTTTTTATTTATTAGTCGCAAAACAAAAGAATAATTGCTCAAAGTATTAATTATTCATAATGAAATAGAAAAGTACATAATTGCAATTCTTGATCATAAAGTATATCCAAGTAAATCGATTAAGATATAGAAGAGAGAATCGACCTCTGGCGGGACTCGAACGGACGGGTTCGATTCCCGCCCGAGGCCGATTCTCTCTTCTATATCTTAATCGGTGTGAATAGTAAGCATACTAAATACTTTAAAATTTCATTTATTATATAGATACAAGTAAACTTAAATAGTTAAAACTAAATAGAATACCGCATCTGCGGCAAAACTGAATAGTCTTTGGCGTGGAGTCGCGTGCGCAGGCGCCGTTACCGCACCGCCTGCAAATTTATAATGATCGATATTCGCTAGCCGATGGACCTTGCTCTGGTTACGCGGGTCGCGGCCAATGCTGCTGTTTCATTGTTCTTTTTATGAGTTACCAGACTCTCCTGCTGTGGAGTTGCTAGAACTGCACGACCAGCAATGAATTATTAGGGTTTTGGTTACCTGTATACTCAGACCTGTATCCTAGTATTGTTCAGTCAAGTTGTTGTTCCAAGATGAACTGATGAACGGCTACATTCCATCATCGCACCTCTCGACACAGACAGGGATTCCGTCCCCCACGTTGTGACTGGAAACAGTACGCACAGTCAGGTATGAAAGGAACTTCATCCCCCGCGCGCTTAAACTGTGGAATGACGTTGTGACTGGAAACAGTACGCACAGTCAGGTATGAAAGGAACTTCATCCCCCGCACGCTTAAACTGTGGAATGACGTTGTGACTGGAAACAGTACGCACAGTCAGGTATGAAAGGAACTTCATCCCCCGCACGCTTAAACTGTGGAATGGACTCCTTGCCGTGGTTTTACCAAGCGACTACAGTATGAAAATCTTCAAGAAGGGCATTAGAAGATACTTACGGGGTCGGCAGCGCGAGTGTGACGCCCCTGGTGTTACCCCATACATCCATAGGCCACGTATAAAACCATATAAAAGAAAAGTTTTTTTTTTTAAGTTGTTATGACGTGCAATGTTCATAAGTATGTTTGTTATGTCCCCAGTACACAGTGGCCAATCATGGGTTATGCTCTGCAATATAATACTATTAGAACTAAACGTAGGCCATCGTCGCACAGCTGCTCGCACGATGCTGATTACCACACTAGGTGTCCTCTGAAGTGGCCCAAAAACCGACAACATCTCGATTGTGCGCCACGATTTCCAATCGTCGTACAATCAGGCAAGGCAAGTGCAGTGAAGTCATATTGATGTGTCCAATTTAAAAATGCGTTCTCAAAAATATAATCAAAACCGACAGGTTTCTTCTTCATCCTAGCGTTAATGCCAGTTGCATCCGAAGCTTAGCTGTCGATTAGGCTGGACTTCGATACTTTTCGTGAAGCGACTGCCATTGACCTGCACAACCCAAAACGATATTTGGTGATATCGAAGCATTGCAGCTAGGCCAGTTGTTAGACTGTTTAGGGCTCCAACTACTCGTAACGATGTTCGTATGAAATCCGGGACTGGCTAAAATAACAATATTATAATTTATTTATTGTGGTTTTATTTTCGTTTATGAAATTTATATTTCACAATATTATTCTAAAACGAACTACAAAATGCAGTAGGTACCTACAACAAATTATGCTTGTTATGAAGAGAAACATTATGATATTACCTACGCCCGTGTGTGTGAATCAGCGCGCGGTAATCCTTGTAAGATGGTCTACTTATTAAATCTTAGGGTTTCCGCAAAGTGATTCACTGTAATTCTTTATTTAGGTACTATTTATTATTCAACCAAGGGGGGTTTGGGGAAAGATCCCGTACACCGTAGTCCCACACCCGAGGGGGTCTTCAATGCCCCCGGGATAGTTGGAGAGTAAGGGAAATGTCAGAGAGGTTACCTCACCCTCGGCAACTGATGGTCCAAAACGGACATGCGGTTTTAGTCGGTTCGAATCCGACATAACCTTCTAACCTTCCCCACTGGTTCCGCACTTATGATTTCCGCACGTAAGAAAAGTTACTATTTATAAAATAAACTTAATAACTAACTTCTTAGGACAAATTGTTATAGTTCTAGGCAAAAAAGTGTTTTTGAGTTTTTCAGAGGGTATCTATCTCAAGGTAAAAAGTTTAAAAAAGTGTAACAAAACTATGTAAAGGTTAAACTTTAGTTGAAGTTTACACCCATAGATGGCAATAGTAGTATTTAGAATTGTATTTTATAGCTTCGTATAATGTTAATATACACTACAATATATTTATATTTTTGAACTCAGATATATTTCTGCTCTTTCATCTTATGTCACATTCGATACGATAGTATTTTTTTTTTACAAAATTTCTTATTACATATTAAGCTAATAAAAAGACGCAAAGAAAATCTTTATTATTAAGGATGCGTAACCTTATCTTCCACTTAATGGATTCCTTATAGGTACTGTTATTATTGTCTGTATTACGGCATTAATATAGATTTGACTTATACGGTAACGGAAGGAAAGGCAAGCCAAATTGTTAGGAGGAGAGTAAGTGGACCCCGAATTGCGAAGAAAGGCCTTGAACAACTTCGAATAATGCATATATGATGTGATGAATGATCGGTATCTTAAACGAGTAGGTACCAACAAAAATATCTATAGGTGCTTATGATTTGGCGACAGCCCTATATTTGCACTATCTCGTACGATCGTTACTTAAGTAAATTAATTTACTTCACCTTACAATGAGAGATCAGCAGATAATAATTTCATTATTATAAAGTTATTATAGCAAAAAATGTAGGTGAATATTAATTAATCTTGTAAGTATTAGTTCTATTATTAACCGCGTTTATTGCCACTTGACTGCAATGACGGTCACGTCACGAGGCATGATAACAAAATGATTCTCTAACACTCTGTTGAAGCTGAATGCAAGTTTTTTTAAACCAATAATAACTACTAGGTTTAATATTTTGTGTAAATGTGTTAATTGTATCTGATGAAGGGATACTGCCACAGTACACAGTAAGCCTAACTTGACGTACCTTTAATGCTGTTGCAACAGCTGCTGAGCAATTTTCTATACTCTAAGATAATTGTACAATAGACGACCTTTATAAGAGTCAAGTTTTGGGCCGACAAAATTTAAAAATCCAGGTTTAGCCATTGACTCGAAGAAGAAGAAGATAATTGTACAGCTGTAAGTGATAAGGTAATCTGTGGTGATAGTATTTTGGCTCGTACTCCTGAGGGAAAGGCTATACAGCCTATAAATCTCCATCCCTCTCCCTCTCGGTGCATCATAAAACACGATTGCTTAGAACGTCATGGTGGGCCCCACTGTCCGTCGTAAATGGTTGAATCATAGAATTGAACAGTATAATATGACTGAGCAACACGTTACGATGTTTCTTGCCTGTGGTATCGTTCTCCTTTATAATTTATCAGTTTTTAAATATATTTTTTAGTTCATTAATAATTTATTGAACGATCGTACGATTACATTTAATGTGACTAAGGTATATAATAGTTTTATAGTATACATGCATCTGAACTGCTTGACATTTTGACCAGGTGACACAGGTCTGTGTAATCTAATTAAAAAATAATTGCTACGTTAAGTTTTTTTTTTAATTTACCTATATAATTTGAAAATAATTATTATTTATCGCAACAACTTTCTATAATTTATTTAATTATTTTGTGATAGAACGTTGTTGTTTTTTTTAATTATTTAGTTACGATAATCTGACCAATGATTTTATATTTGAAAGAGGTAGGTAAGTATGGTACAGGCGTTAAAAACGTCTGAAATGTATGAAACGTTCGCTCTTAAGAGGCGTAACTGAATTAATGTATGTGACCCTTCCAGTGAAAATACCTCATCTTTTTTTAAATTTGCATGAGTCTATAATTGCAGTGTACTGTAAGCGGAACTGCCAGATGGGTCAATTATTTCCACGCAAGTTTAGTGCTGTGAAAGAACACAAATTAAGTCTTCATGCGAGCATTGCACGAGGCCGTTCATATATCAAGAGTTTTTTTAATGACGTGTAAGATGGTCTAACACGGTCCGTGGCAAGTGACATACGTACGTGAAAGCGTGACCATTTGTTACAATTAGCCATATCTCGCGCGAAGTGTCTGCTGGTATCAAGATAGCTGAGGTGAAATGCTATCGTTTGTATTGCACACAATAGACTAAAGGCGTGCGTAGGATGGTGAATTTTTAGTTGAACATGAAGTTTCTTTTTTTTTTCCTTTTTATATTCAGACCGTTAATTGACTGATACGGGCCGATACGATACGATACTGATACCTACTATGATACGGGCCATCTTATCCATCCATCATAAAAGGGAAAATGCGTTTCTAGACTTTTTTCTAAGAGTGTGTTAACCTCACCAAGATCGGTGTCCAATCTAACTTTATTTGCAAGCCGGTACATGTGCCAATTGACGGACGAGGCATGGACTGTGGCTGGCTCCTCTCGGGCTTGAGGGATCGGACGACAGTCGCTTTAGGCATTAGATACAATACAACTGATATTGCTCCCGGGTTAAAAGGAGAGTTTTATAGAAAAACCAACAAGTATTTGACGCAAGACAATGCAAGAAATTCGGCTTCAGCCCTTAATATTTGTCTAGCCGGTTAGCCCTTCGTGGCTCACGTACACTTTTCGGTGGGTCTGCTTATATGAAAATTTAATACTGACAGAGGAGGCTCTCGACTAATCTCGTGTGGAGAAAGGCACTAATTAACTAATCACTTAGGTGCCAGTGCTAAACACACGGCTCATCCGATGGAAAGTGGTTACCGTGGCCTATGGATGTGTGCAACACCAGGGGAGTCAAACTCGTGCTGCCGATCCTGTAAGGACAGAGAGTTTCTGTAATCTTCAATACCTTTTCACTTGGGTTTAAATAGTAGATTACCCAACAAGTGAAAAAAAGGTGAATTCTTTTCGAGGCACCAAGTTGTATCCCGAGAGGAGTGAAGGTTTCTCCGGTAGAATCCCGAGCGTAGCGAGGGGTTCTAGAGAGAAACCTGAGTGGATCGAGGGATACAAGAGCCGAGATGAATTCTTTTTTCACGTGTTAGGTACTCTACTTTTCACCATTGACTACGAGAAAACGATTACTCTGTGATTATGAATTACATTTTGTTATGGATAGTACACAAAAGAAGCAGCAAATTATCAGTAATAGCTACCGCTTTAGCGCGAAAAGACTCAGGAATCTTTTCGCGTTCGAGAATATGAGTTTCATTTTCATCACTTGATGAAGTCATTTTATGATTATGAGACAAACATAAACTTTTACAAGGAAAATTACACAGAAAATGGTGGCATTTTTTTTTTCTTAATTTAAACTGAGCCACATTCCATCCAGCCAGTGATTACATTTAGGTGGCTTTTAGTACGTTTTTATAGTGAGAGTGTGCAACCTCTTTGTATGTTTCACTAGAATCCGTACATTCGCGCATGTTCCAAATTCAAATTTTTTTATTCACTCGGTGAAACAAAGAGCGTTTTATTCACTGTTTTTGATGAATCACGGGCCCTTTTTCGAGTGTCCATGGTGAAAAATATTATTAAAATTTGTTTTTCAAGTGTGTACTATACCTAAACAATAACAGCTAATGTTTCCTTATCTGCATCACTTTGTTTATTGTCTAGCCGAGTTAGTTCAGTTACGCTGGTGAGTGCGCCGAATCGACGAACACATTATCTGCGTCCTACGTCACTTTATCAGTCTATGTAAGCTATCTTTACGGCACTTTCTTATATGCACCAGGTGAAGGTAGCCAGTTGTACATTTAGTGAGGTCAGATTTTAAAGTTCTAAGGTTAAGTGATGCTGAGCATGCCTGAGCATAGTTGAGAAAGTTATGCAAATAAGCAACCATTTTGAATCATTTAAGTAAATTAATAAAACTCTCGCTTATCAATCGTATCAATAGCTTACTTTTACATTATTTTTAAGCTATTGCATAGCTTCTATCGCGGGCCTTGAGCGTGGGAACTCGGAACTCGGAACTCAAAATCAAAATCAAATTCAAATTCAAATTCAAATTCAAATTCAAATTCAAATTCAAATTCAAATTCAAATTCAAATTCAAATTCAAATTCAAATTCAAATTCAAATTCAAATTCAAATTCAAATTCAAATTCAAATTCAAATTCAAATTCAAATTCAAATTCAAATTCAAATTCAAATTCAAATTCAAATTCAAATTCAAATTCAAATTCAAATTCAAATTCAAATTCAAATTCAAATTCAAATTCAAATTCAAATTCAAATTCAAATTCAAATTCAAATTCAAATTCAAATTCAAATTCAAATTCAAATTCAAATTCAAATTCAAATTCAAATTCAAATTCAAATTCAAATTCAAATTCAAATTCAAATTCAAATTCAAATTCAAATTCAAATTCAAATTCAAATTCAAATTCAAATTCAAATTCAAATTCAAATTCAAATTCAAATTCAAATTCAAATTCAAATTCAAATTCAAATTCAAATTCAAATTCAAATTCAAATTCAAATTCAAATTCAAATTCAAATTCAAATTCAAATTCAAATTCAAATTCAAATTCAAATTCAAATTCAAATTCAAATTCAAATTCAAATTCAAATTCAAATTCAAATTCAAATTCAAATTCAAATTCAAATTCAAATTCAAATTCAAATTCAAATTCAAATTCAAATTCAAATTCAAATTCAAATTCAAATTCAAATTCAAATTCAAATTCAAATTCAAATTCAAATTCAAATTCAAATTCAAATTCAAATTCAAATTCAAATTCAAATTCAAATTCAAATTCAAATTCAAATTCAAATTCAAATTCAAATTCAAATTCAAATTCAAATTCAAATTCAAATTCAAATTCAAATTCAAATTCAAATTCAAATTCAAATTCAAATTCAAATTCAAATTCAAATTCAAATTCAAATTCAAATTATTATTTATTATAATTGCATAAGTTCATAAAAAATGCTATGCAATAGCTTTACCGCTGCAGTCCCCGAGTGCCACACGTATTTTTTTTAAAGTATAAAAATAAAAAAGTGTATGAAATGAGATGACACATCACAGGATGTGAACAAACTCAAAATGCCAAAGGATGATCATCTAATCTGATAATAGCTTTAAGGCTGATGGCAGAAGAATAAAAAGTAAAAAAAAAAAAAAAACAATAGCTTACTTAAGCTTCGAAATGTATGGGTAACTGGGAAATCGCTAAGTGGATTATGACAAAATAAACAAAGAAAATCTTCAGCTCTATAATTATTATAAAAAGATTGAAGTCTATTTCCTCTGAAAATGCATAGCGTGCTGATACCCTGTTATCTTACGCAGTTCCGGTCAGCCGCTCAACTTGAACTGTTCGATCGTGTGCATCTTGTTTTTGCGCGCAGTGCGTAATTATCCTGTACTCATATGTTACGCTACATCTCGGCTCATACTGTTATAGGTAGCCGTGGGGCTCATGAATGAGAGCATGCTGGAACATTTTTTGTGTGACTGTATCGTCCGAGCCGTATCTCAAATCTGTTGGGATCGACTAGATATTTTCCGTAGAGGACTACCACGTTAACTAAGTTCTGTAGTACGACCAAATTGTTGGGCTTTTAAGGCTTTATCTATATTTGCTCATAACAAATGTCACATAGGTTTGTATGGCTCCCGGAGCCGATAGCTTATCGTGCTCTCCGATGCACCTAGGGGTTCTCAGTGTTGATATATAACCAGAGAATAGGTTACTAAGGTAAAGAAATTCCACCTGCGTTCCTACTACTGCAACTCTTGTACATGATGCTATCAACAGTAGCTTAGTGAACACCATATCATTTACATACCTAATGACATTCTAGTCTAAGTTTTTTAATAATATTTTATCATTTTCGTTTACCTATTGTTTGAGCGCGTAACATAACTTACCGAAACTTTTTTGGAACCTTTTCATGAATATATTCAACTTCATCGATTAGGTTAATTAATGTGGTCCTTCCTACGTTCAAAGTGGATGATGGACAAACGTTATATTGGTCGCAAACTCTCACATTCTTAGATAGTTATGTGGAGAACAATGCGACTGTCATCGGTCGATATATTACACTCGCTACCGGCCTGGCACGCGGCTAATATTTTATATGGGCGGTCTTCATTGCGATCTGGACCTGTTGTTAGTGGTGTGTCAAAAGAGTTATCGATAGTTTTGATTGAATTGGAATTTTGGTGACAAATTTAATTTTACATACATTTTATTAAGTTCTTGTGTGAAATTGTAATGCATTTCGTGACAAGGAGACGTCATTTGCAGAAAAGTTCCATAATGTTTTGACAAAGTATGGTCGTAAAACTCAAAATTCGAAGTCGATGGATTGATTTGAAATTTAACAGGATTTTGTATCACAGAGTTTCGACGGTAATGGAAAATAGTTTCCTTGCGTTGCCGGGGGATGAGTTACGACAAAAGTAAAGATTTCATCTGACAGTTTAGAGAGTATAATATTGTCTGAAAGGTTTTATCAATTATTTTTTAACTTTTGCTACGAGTGCGTAATACTTATTTTAGTATCGGGTTGTGACAGTTTTTTTTATTATCCTATTAAATCCAGAAGTTTGATCAGAAATTTTGATTTAGCGCTATACTTTAGAGATGTGGCATCTTTGGCGGTATTTTACCGTCTCTACCACGGTGAATGTTCTGATGAGCTCTTCCAATTAATCCCACCCTCTCCTTTCCTATATAGGACAACACGTGCAGGGCTTAGATGCCACCCGCATACGGTGCAGAATATTCCATCGAGAACCAAGCGGTTCGGCGACTCCTTCTTCTGCCGCACCATTAAGTCTTGGAACTCATTACCAGTTCACGTGTTTCCCTCCTCCTACAGTCCCGGGTCCTTTAAGCGGGGCGTGAAAAAGCATCTGATGAGGCCGTCAAGCTGAGTGCCACCATTGTAACATGATACGTGTCTGTAGTGGTGACCCTCTTTTCAGAGACTTTGCCTTCAGTTTACCATCAGGCGAGGCGAAGTCAAATTGACGTGTCCTATATAAAAAAAAACACTCTGTTTCAATCTGTTTCAATATAAGTTTAGATTATTACTTACTGCGTCTGAATTAACTCTCCATGTAATAATAGCAATAAATTAAACCTAATAAAATAAAACTTTAATTCAATAAAACTTTAATAAATAAATTAGACTATCGATACTTCAGGTCCCCTACCTTACAGGTCGAGTGAAAGAGGCGTGCACTGGTTGCTCTCATTAATCTTTCATTTCTACGTTATATTATTAGAGGAACGGGTTTGCACGGATGCTGAGCGGGCTGCGGGAGGAGGGCGTGAACCCGAGTGAACCCTCAGTAGCACCTGCCGCGTCCGGTCGTGTGTAAGGTTGCCAGAGGACGAGGTTCTGGAGTATATTAATCAGAAATGTAGGCTTAATGGGGTCTTATGGATAGAGCTAAGCATTATCAAATCAAATCGATCTATCTATTTTTTTGTTTAAATAGGGTTATTTTCCATAATGCTACTAGCCGCCACCTGCGACTTTGTACACGTGGAGTTCGTTTCACCCCCTTAGGGGAGGAGTTTCGTAAAATCCGTACATAGCGGATGTCTGCACCCTATAAAGAGACTAAATTTCCCAGCCAATTTGTGGCAAGCGAATTTTAGCAAATCTTTAAATGCAGTTTTATTTCTTTTCAAAAATAAAGGAATATTTTTCCTTTGAGTGAAATTCGCTAATAGTATTTAAAGTACTTTCTCTTTAGGTAAGATCAAAATTTTCCAACCTGTATAGACCTTTTAGGAATAACATATTCCAAATTGACTCTCAACCCTACGGACGAAGGTGAAACTTGTAAAAGTATACTTTTTACTTTTTAATGACTGTCATAACATTTATAATCGTCTAAAGTATTTGAGATACGTCTCCTTATTTCGGCTGTCAGATTACAGAGGAATTAAGAACCTGATTAAAACATCTGTGACAATTTGAATTTGACATGTTTATGATTGGTTCGTCCCAATAGTCACGTGACATGTTTTGTTTCTTGTTTGAAGTGTACCATGTTTATTTTTATTATAGTGTGTACTAATATCCGGCATTACTATTATTTCCGTGTTAAGGTTGTATCTAAAAATGTTAATAAAATAATAATAATGTATTCAGGAAAGCTACACTTTGCCGGAGAGTGCAAACGTTGACCAATGGTCATTATAATTCAATAGTTATCTAGTTAAGGTGACCACCTTATTGTATTATAAAAAACGGATGCAATAAATGGTAAAAAGTATTCTTTCCCCTATGTTAACTAATTGAATCTACTTAATGAGTACTCATGTTGTGACTGTTTGTAAAACTCGTTATCAAACAGAATAATGTCGCTGATGTTAAAAGCGATCATAGTCCACATTCACGATCATGTTAGCCTTGTCCTTAATTGTTATCTTAATATATGATATATGATATATGATATAATATGATATAAAAATACAGGAATCTTGTAATTATTATCACAACAGGAGATTTGATATGCAATCATGTGCAGATCCTCTGAGGACTTGATCCCTACTTCCCTACTAATATTATAAATGCGAAAGTAATTCTGTCTGTCTGTCTGTCTGTCTCACTTTTACGACTAAACCGCTGAACCGATTTTGATGAAATTTGGTATAGAGGTAGATTAGACCTTGGGAAAGGACATAGGCTATGTTTGGTCGCGATAACCGACATCCACGCGGGCGGAGCCGCGGGCAAAAGCTAGTTATCTATAAAGTCAGTCGCCCTCAGAAGTTGCTGAACACTAACCCATTTATCCTTACATTGAAATCAATGAACAAATTGATATATAGCTAGTTTTTTTAATATTCAGGGGGATAATTTAACATTTTTCAATAATTGTTTATTACTTATTTTATGTAAAGTTCAAGTTAAGGTGGTCGGTAATTCCCGAGGGGCCTGCAATTATCCTCTGTCAGACGGGGCGTGAGGGATATACCAGAGGAAACTTCACCCTCGTCAATTGATGACCCAAGACGCGTTGGTTTTAGTCGGTTCTAGTCCAATATAACCATCCCTTTTTTTATCTTGCGTAAAAATCCCCACAGATACCTCCCCCACCGAAGCCGGAGAAGGAGGTTATGTCGGACTCGAACCGACTAAAACGCACGCCGTCTGTGGGCCGTCGGTTGCCGGAGGTGAGGTTGTCGTAGCCATATCACTCGCACCCCGGCCGACCCAGGGCCACATCTCTCGATCCGGCCCTCATCTGGTGTGGGGACCACGGAGTCCCCAACTCGCCTCCGGGTATGGAGAGGCACGCAATGCGCGCC
Source organism: Eilema depressum (assembly GCA_914767945.1). Lineage (NCBI taxonomy): Eukaryota > Metazoa > Arthropoda > Insecta > Lepidoptera > Erebidae > Eilema > Eilema depressum. Next base: position 10,136,462 of record OU612024.1, on the reverse strand, counting down.
ACCCGCCGGCGCCGCGGCCTGCTTCTGCTAGAGTGAAACATAACCATCCCCGCTGGTTCCGACACTATAAAATCAGCACTATAAAAAATAATAATTAGTACCTAACTAAATGTATTTAGCTAAAACCGATGGCGACTGTATCATTTTTCTTCGAAATCATATCCCCTCTAATCATATCGTAAGTGTTGAAGCGTCCACCAATTACCGGGTTTGAAGGGCATGCTCATGATAATTGAATATATGTTTTATGGGCCAACACTCTGCTAGCAGAGAATACTTCTACCTATTCTTTACTTTTTGTATGTGCAATATTTGAAATGCAAGTTTGTTTAATATTGCTAACTAGCTGTTGCCCGCGGCTCCACCCGCGTGGAATTCTGATCCCGTTCATCGCTGATATATAGCCTATATGTTAATCCAGGGTATAACCTATATACATACCAAATTTCAACCAAATCGGTCCAGCCGTTTATGCGTGAAAGAGTAACAAACATCCACACATCCACACATCCATTCTCACAAACTTTCACATTTATAATATTAGTAGGAAGTAGGATTAGTAGGATAGTAGGAAGTAGGAAGTAGGATATGTTTTAACTGTCTTTCGATTTCAACAATCGGTTCTGTATTTGTTTAGAGTTACTAAGTCTAGGGGTAGGTTACTACTACTACATCCAGAGGGTAGCCGTTGACTGAACGGGTGATCAGGGGCCCTGGACAAAGTGACATTCTATTGATGGAATCGCGCTGAAGCGAACCATTTTTTTACAACCGGTTTTAACAATGGATTTCGGGACATTGCGGTGGTTATAGTAATAATGATAAGTTATAAGTTATTTCGAGTTACAAGCACTCAAATTTCAGAAAAAAAAAAGTTATATTAATGATTTATGTCAATTTCATACTACAATTAGCGATTCCACTGGCGTTTTCGCAAATAAATAAATAAATAAATAATAAATATTGTAGGACATTCTACACAACGCTATTTAGACCCATGGTAAGCTTAATTAGCTTGTGTTATGGAATCTAGAATGCGGATATACATACTTAGATAATTTTTTTTTTTTTTTTGTAAATATAAATAAATAAATAAATAAATAAATATTCCACAACATTCCACACAACGCTTTCTAGACCCATGGTAAGCTTAATTAGCTTGTGTTATGGAATCTAGAATGCGGATATACATACTTAGATACTTTTTTTTTTTTTGTAAATACATACATATTATACATAGAAACACCCAGACCAATGCAATTTGTAAATATATACATAATATACATAGAAACACCCAGACCAATGCAAATATTTATATTCATGCATACAAATATTGGCACTGAGCGGGGATCGAACCCGCGCCTCCTGCGTAGCAGCCGCGTTCACTACCGCTACGCCACAGAGGCAGCAAATAGAATGTCACTTTGTCTAAAGCCCCAGCTTTTTCAGCAGCATTCTTTTGGATTTTCATTTCAGCCATTTCCTAGACAGTAGGGGTAAGCTAACTATGGTTGTTTTTTATTCATTATTAAATTTGATAACACGCCCTGTGGCTGCAGCATGTTCGATTCCCGCTCAGTACAATACTTGTATCAATGCAGGTGCATATCCAGTAGCAAGTGAAACTAGGATTGGAATCCGAATGATGAAGAAATCATTATCTGTAATGCCTTAAAAAAGAGAATGGTAAACTAATCGCTACAGCCATTGCATTAATTTATAATTTTCTAGCTGAAAGAATCTATTCTTAGGATGAAGGCCAAAATCAACATTGACCTCAAGCCATAAGGGAGTATGTGGCCACATGCCATAAAGTGACAAAAAAAAAGATTTATTAGGAGGATTTAGTTTAAACGTGCAATATCATAAATAATGTGCCTGTTAGCCTTTTATAACAGAAATATAACCCCTATAACTAATAAATTGATCATGCTCTTGACTGACACTAAAAGATACCTAATAAAACAACATAACGCATTGAAATGTAAAGCCAACGATGCGGCGCGTGCGCATATAACATGCACTAACAACCTTTCCACTGAAGAGCATTAAGGTATTATAATTTTATTGTTATATTATTACATGATTTATTTGTTAAGCCAATTTATTTGTTGGAGATTGATACTAATGCTTGTTTTTTTTATGTATGACTGCATTCAAAATGTATGGGTCGCTGCTGTCATAGAGGACACAGTTCCTGAAATTAAAATTCCGTGTACCTAGGCATATTTGAAAAAGTAGTGAATTTACTTTCTGTGGTCTACTTAGCTATCTATGTTTTTCTGTATTATTATAAATTTAACCAAAGAGTACATCTACACTAACCACAGCAGGAGGGAACATAAGCCTTTAAGTCTCTTCGAAAAGTGAAAATATCTGGAAAATGACGTGAGCAAAACTATTCAAAGATATTTTAGAAACAAGAGTCTATAGTGCTACGCTGTACTGGTAGTAATTTGAATGACTGGTTATGGTTACTTCGTAAGGGCACAGGTAAGGGGAAGAGGTTGGGTAGAAAATATAATTACCTACTTAACACCAGGCGCGTCATATATTTATTTGTCACCATCTAATAAGTACATAAAATACAAAAAAGCTTTGTAATTTGCGTAAGTAGTTTGGAAAACGATAGAAGTTTGTAACAATCTTGACCTAATAATAAGACGCTCCTAGTAGGCTTACTATTTCGAAATTCTGAGCTTACTATGTCTGCTTATTTTAAACGTCGATTGACTTCATGTTGCGTTAGAAAAGCGTCAGGCGCTGGACTTTCAACTATAGTTTTTTATTCAAGATCCTATCAACATGCTCACTGATTTCTGATACCATAAAGTATGTAGACAAACTGCATAAGAAGTTTTCATAAAAACATGAACTTTTACATCGATTGAATATGATTTGTTCCGGGAGAGAGAAAAAGCGGCTAGAGTAAAAAGTGGGATCGCGATAGGTGAGGCGCGTCGGCGCAAGCACAACGCGTGGCGCGCGCGTGCCCGCCGACCAATTACACATCTTTGCCTTTATTACAAGACCGCTCATTAGATGTTAGCGTAGAGCTGTAAAATATGGACACGGTAATGCAGTTGATAGTCATTTTCGATCAAAAGGTTAATTGACATAAAAGCACTTTTTAATGAATTCTGTCTTGGTTTATTTGGTATTACATATTTAGATTTAACCCGACATGTTGGCTACTTTTAAGCAGCCTTGGTCGCGGGGTGACTAAAGACGATAGTTTTTACATAGTTTGAAATGTAAGTTATGTAGATCTACCAAATAAATAACTATACGTTCACCACGTCTATAGTTATTTATTTAAAAAAGTGCATTAGCCTGCTACACAGGGAGCACGGGTTCGATTCCCACTCAGCGCAAATATTTGTAGGTATGCATGTATCAATTCATTTGTCTGGGCGTTCCCGCGCTCCGGCGAGCACGTTAAGCCGTTGCTCCTGGTTTTCATACGGCTTTTTAGGGCTCCAAGTATGGTAATTAGTCTAACTACTGAACTTCGATATCGCCAATTGGTAGTGGAGGTTAGATGGTAGTCGCTTGCGGCATCACAGTTAGACTGGTAAACTGGCCCCAACTGAGTTGAGAAAAAGCTCAGAGGATGATGATTGTACGTTACAATATTGTTTTCTTGACAATGAAAGTGTACTAAACTACCCGATCCATTACATTTCTTGGTTCCGAGGTCGCGATTGAGTATGCGCACCCGAGTGTATCGCCTGCCAGGTCAACACGGTTGCTTTTTACTCGCGAACTAAGGAGTCTAGCGGACCCATTCGCGTTTTTTAAACCAAATGATACCTAGTTACAGATCGCTCGCTTCACCACAACTACTATTTCTTGAAATTACCTGCTCCATACGTCTACAACTGTTAGTTTTTGTTTTAATTTATATTGTAGCATGCCGTGGTTTTATTACTGCAGTTTTTTTTCTGACGTTAGTTAGTATTTATCATCTTACTATACCATCGTGAATATGAATGTTAGATGGATGGTTGTTAGGTACTTAGTTACTTCATAACCGGTCTAGATAAATTTAGATATAGATATAGATTCATCATCATCATTGTAAAGACGCTGTGGCCCGATTGCATCCGAAGCCCTCACCTCGGAACCCGGAGTCTGTCAGGGATAGATTTATAGGCAGATATTATTCGAACAGGATCAGTTGGTATCTGAGGCTGGCTGTGCTGTGGGGTATCGACCAGTAAAATATGTTAGTGATTTTTTTCAGCATGCTCTGGACGGTGGATTAGGCGGTAGTCGCTCCTGTTAAAACTATATTGGTCAAAAACCATCTTTATCTTTGATGACTTTTAATTAGTGTTGATGTGTGAAAATTTTCATAAGATAAGCCCCATTGGGAAGCCAGCAGGACTCAGATTACAGGACATTCATTTGCCACTGCTTGTGATTCAGATTTCTAATCTAATTAGGCACCAGCCAGCAATCCAATTTTTTTATGCATAGTCATAATCTTTTTTAAAAATAAACAATTATAAGACATTACATATTCAAAAACTCAAAAAAAATCTCGGCAGCGCAGCGCGTGCTCTGCTATGATGACGATACTACAAAATTCATCAATTTATTGTTTAAATTCTAACGACTTTAACTGATGAACAAACATACACTTTTAGACACACAACGACACACTTTCGTAACAATGATTAGTAGTTGACAATAATTACAAGTGCGTTGTTCAGCGACCCGAAGTTAAGTAATGGTCGAGGGTACACGCATCCGCTGTGACCAAGAACAGGGTGGTGTATCGTAACCCTAATTATTGTCAGTATACTTGCTGTAATAAGTTAAATACTGTGGTTTAAATGGCAGGAAATAGTCAAGTAGGAAATACAGGAGTTTTTAAAAAGGATCAGAGGTCCAATTTTGTTACGCCATATTTTCGAAGATCTTAAGGTTGATTTACATCAGACGAGCGAATGCTCAATCTATCCCTTCTACGTACTTTATGTTCGTTTGGTCTAAATCCACCTTTATACCTTTGTCGCAATTTTTTTTGTACCAACAGGAAATAATGTCCCTTCCGCATATCGCGTGTCATGGGGAAGCTAAACAGGTATATTGTGTGGCTCTCACCATAAAACAACCTGATGTGTGCCATACATCGCGACTTGAATGAGTCTTGCGCAAGTTTTCATCTCAGGGTTGGGAGGGTAAAAGTTAAAAGAAGAAGGAGAAGAAAGTGGGAAATTCGGACGCAACTGGGAAATCGCTATCTCATTTTTGATTCTTTCCATTCTCGTCACACCACATATTCACCTTAGCACTCGCATCTTTACTACATGCAGTCATTTTTCACCCGTCGTCTTTCATCCGTTGTTTTTATAGCCAAACATGACGATCCCTACAAGATAGATGAAATCTACTACATAATTATACCGGTGTATATTTATTGCTTAGTACGGAAGTCAAAATAATGGTCATCATAGTTACTCTTATTTTTCACCTACTTAACATTCCTCAAACTCATCATATAACCAGTGTTTACGTACCGAATGTGCGTTAAATTATATTTATAAGTACAATCGACTGCAAAATTGATTCAGACATTCCCATTTCCCGATAAATTTAGCTCTAAAACCTTTAATAGATTATTAAACTAAACATGAAATATACTATACCTACTTACTTGTCGTCTGAAGATTTTTATATCATGTAAAGTATATTTATTTATTGACTTAATAACTGTTGCTCGCGACTAAGCCTGTGTAGATGTCGGTTATCGCGACCAAATATAGCCAATGTCCTTTACCAAGCTCTAATCTACATCTGTGATAAATTTCATTTAAATCTGTTCACTAGTTTTAGTGTGATACAGACAGGCACAGTTAACTTTCGTATTTATAATATTAATGCAGATTTGTATCTGTATTTAGCAACTTCTGAGGGCGACTGTACCTTACCAAACGCATTACAGTACAGTTAGGTGTTAAGCTATTAGATAGTGAGATCACATGAACTGCCCTCGTTGTACACAGAATAGTTATTAAACTACATTATAGTTATACAGCAGTCCAATTAAAACTCCGCTTTCTAATAACACATCATTCTTCATTATCAGACAGTGTGAGTTTCGATCTACATAATATATGTAGGTACAATACATACGAGTATTATGTTTGTTTATCGTCATCTTGAGTCATCAGTGAGGGAGTAGCAATTTATTTTGTTGTCGCTACAAAATCAGAAGTATTAACTGTGTTGTGGAAATTGTAAGTTGCTCTTTTTTTCATTGTGTGAAAAATCCCTACGATACCCTTCCGCTGGAGCCGGTGGAGGAGGTTATGTCGGACTTGAACCGACTAAAACGCACGCCGTCTGTGGGCCGTCGGTTTCTGGAGGTGAGATAATCGTAAACATGTCCCACGCACCGCGGTCGAATTGTAAGTTGTACTGTAATTACGTGTACTAGTGTGGTGATGTGGTGTATGAGGCCCCAAACCAACCTCACATTCAAGTCCTGCTGATCAACGTATTTTCTTTTCCAAAGCTCAAATTTTGGACTATCGAGAGTAACGGAAGGTCCGTCAATTGCCTCCACCCCGCTAGATGGTATAAAGCTGAGGTGCAATCCAGAAGACCATCATTTCTGATGCTATTAATGCTTAAAATGGTGGTCCCTAACTTGACGGCCTTGATAGATGATTTTTCACGCCCCGCTTGAAGGACCCGGGACTGCAGGAAGAGGGAAACACGTGCGCGGGCAGAGCATTCCAGTTCTTTATCGTGCGGCAGAAGAAGGAGGAGGAAGGAGGCATCAAACCGTTTGGTGCGAGACGGAATGGGTTCCACAGTATGTGGGTGACACCACCGGCACGAGTTGTTCTGGACAGGAAGGGAGAGGGTGGGATCAGTTGAATGATGATATTATAGCACATACAGAATGCCGCGGCAATAATAACCTCGTGTTTTGTTCTCGGTGGTGAGTAGGGTAGTCAGAGCTCACTGGATAGTTTTTGTGCTGTCGCGGTCGGTGGGAAGACCAAAGGATTGACATGCTTTGTTTTCTGCATTGACGGTACAGAAACTCTCTGTTCTTACGGAGACGGCAGCAAAAGTGTGCTCCCCTGGTGTTGCATACGTCCATAGGCCACGGTAACAACTTTCCATCAGGTGGGTCGTGTGCTTGTCTGCCACCTGGTGGTATAGAAAAACAGCCACTTTCTAATCTCCAGAACGGCTGGCAACAAAAAACTATTATCATTTATTACACCTAAAAGCAATATAATACTAAGTATTTTATTAACTGCTTATTCGCTTGACAGATCAAAAAATATCTCAATCCAACGGCGAATTGTGAACAATACTGTTTTGTTCAACCATACGTCATCATTTAAACGGTAAAAGAAAATTACTTACGGAACCATACAATGTATCATGTTCTGTCAAAATAAATGGTCCGCGACTTTATACAGACATCACCGTTGATTTATCGAAGGTGTTATTTTTTTAAATTGATTCGTAGGTACTTAGATTTATCTTTGGTTATTTCTTTGAATAAGCTATACGCAGGTTTTTTCTTCTAGCCTCCAGACATTTAAGTCAACTTCATTTTCAAGTCACAAGTGGCAATTAGTTATTTATGTATATATAGAATGAAAAATGTATGGGATTTGACGTACCTATATGACAGTCGTCAACGCATGTCATTTTTTTATACCATACGTTGGTCAATTAATTACCACTTGTCTGGAGGGGCTGGTGATTGGTAGACGGGGCTTTAGCGCAGGCTATCTTCACTAAAATTTGTGTAAGCCGAACCAAAGGAGGAGAAGCAATAAAGCAAACGGGAACCACGCTAAGACGATGATGATGATCTAAATATGCGGTTTGATTTTACAAGACAATTATTGAAATGAATAAATTGAAATTTTCCATTCACACACAAGGCACTTGTGGGTCTGTAAGTCGATTGAACATTTATTTATTATCTGTAGTCGGCCCCTAACCGATGTGATTTGTAAACAGTGAGTCAATTTTAAAATTCAAATTGCAATTTACTGAATTGGTACCTAGATTTAAAACTGATATTCAGTTATATGGTAAAACAGGTACCTATCTAGAATATGGTTAGTGATTAAAAAGGTACTACTAAATTAAATAGTCAAATTGCTGCTTCACATTTTTTCTCAACAACTAACAACTTGCACCTGTAGTTTACTAAAGTGATCACTAAGTGCTAGAGAAGGATGTATACAAAAATATAGTTTGTTTAGCTGGCCCCAGTGCTATAGCTATTGTTCCGACTCTCATAAGTAGGTAACAGACACCTGAGTTTGTCAAAACAACAATCACCTCTCTACAGTCTCTACTCTTCTTATTGTCTACGGTAGTTAGTCAGCAATTTGGGCAATCATTGTTAAGTCATGAGTGATGTTCTAGCGGTCGTGTCATATGCGCAAGCGCACTTTATTAGTGACGCACGAGCCGGAACACGTTACCGTAATGATAGAGATCACAAATTGAATTATTATTGCGTTTTTACAAGGTTACGGTGAAAACTGTAATTTTGTTTATAGCGTGATAGTTTTTTCTAGTTCGCAAACATACTACCGTTTTATATAATGTTAAGGGGTTACTACATTCAATGAATAAAATGTAAAAAAAGAATTATACAAGTAACTAAGTGCATCAGTGGCTAAATATTAAATCACAATCTTACATATCACAGTACATAAGTAAGGCTTGATTAATAAATAATAAGCAAACCCTGAAATCCTAACAATTTTTTGATCAGCAAAAAGTCAAGTAAATATTTCTGTCTACTTCCATTCTGAAATATAAAAAGCAGACCTTTAAGTAACAATTTATTAACCCATAGATAAACCTGAAGCGAAATGACCGGTGTATAATTTTCTAAATCACGGGGTACTGTGAAATGAAAAGTAGCACGATTCCCCGGGAAGACGGTCATTTTTATAAACTACAGTCCTGCCGAGCAATTATACCATAAATGCATATATCACGGAGACAGAAAAATGTGCGTTTTCCATGGTGTACGACTGCGACTGCACCTGTGTGATTTATTATTTTTGACGTAGTGGCTTGAATGGAATTAAATCGTTTTAAGACTGCGCAAACTTTCCTATTTTAGCGTTTCTACGCATGTAGCTTGAAGTCGGACTGTGGCCCTGTAGCATAATCTTTATTCATATATACAGAACTACTTTTTCGTATTGAATTTTGAGTTTCAGTAAGTAAAAATACTAGACATTACAAGTTCTATAAAAATATGCTAAAATGTCAATAGTGCGAGGATAATTGATTTTTACGACCTTGCATAGCGGTATACTTAACCCATAAAAATATCGAACAGTCTGATTTGTTCTTTTGGAAGTAGTTTAGGCTAGTAAGAAAAATTGCCATAACTTCTTAGATAGGTAGATAGAATTAGCAACTAGTGAATCAGATCTTGAGTATTAGCAAGCATCTAATACCTTCATCAACAGTCTGCCATAAGCAGAGTAGAGAGATTTTCCATTGCTTATTGAAGTTAAAATGTCCGTATGAATTGAGGAGCCACTTCAGATTTAAAAAGGAAACTCGCCCCCTTATTTAGTAGGGAAGTAAATAATTTTGTAGGCCGAATTCTGAAATTTGTAGTAAAATATGTCTAAAGTTATATCAATGAGAATGTGGCTCCTCAATCCAAACATCTAAATTGAGGAGCCACCTGAAACTCGGAAAGTATTTCATGTACATTTTTGAAAATTTTGTATCATTTAGTAGTAATTGTGTATAGTGTCTACTAAAAATCTGAGCCCAGTACTGTTTATATTCAAGAATATACAATACTTTTAATGTGGCTCCTCAATCTATATATAAGAGCGTGAATTGCCATGAAAGTTATTGGTCAATTTATATTCCACTCTAAAGACATTTAGTAGTAGGTAAGTGTGTTCGAATTTGTAGTATATGGACAAAGTAGTAGAACTGAGTGAATTTAATAAATAAACGCATTTCATTTGGCTCCTCAATCGTGACGTCTGCATAATAAATAATTGACTGTACCTACCTGAGATCAAAACGGAATAAAACACCAGAGACACTAACATTTAGTATAAATGTCTACTAAATACATATGCACAGATCAACATTGTATATGTTCGGTATCTGAAAAAGAAATTCATTCTGAATATTCCTTACAAATTCGCTATTAAGGGTGACCATGTTATATGAATTAAACTAGGATGATTCATTTTTGAAATTTAATTTTTCGACTATATTCGGTACAAAGATTCTTCCAAGTTTAGGATATTTAGTACCGAGTCAATTTCAACATAAGTTAAAGAATGAATTAATATTGGTTGGTCGGTTCTTTAGGAATTTTACAGTGAGAATTATAGTCGTCACAACAAAACATCTCATCATTCGCTGGGTACATTTATAGTGGCCCATGCTAGCTTCGCTAATCGCAGGGATAAATTCTATAACGCCTATTAAAGTATATAAGCTACTTGAAGTCATTATAGTTTCTGGTACCAGAAATGACTTTATGAAGAATCTTTGTACCGAATATAGTCGAAAAATTAAATTTCAAAAATGAATCATTCTAGTTTAATTCATATAACATGGTCACCCATAATAGCGAATTTGTAAGGAATATTCGGAATTAATTTCTTTTTCAGATACCGAACAAATACAATGTTGATCTATGCATATGTATTTAGTAGACATTTATACTAAATGTTAGTGTCTCCTCTGGTATTTTATTCCGTTTTGATCTCAGGTAGGTACAGTCAATTATTTATTATGCAGACGTCAGGATTGAGGAGCCAAATGAAATGCGTTTATTTATTAAATTCACTCAATTCTACTACTTTGTCCATATACTACAAATTCGAACACACTTACTACTAAATGTCTTTAGAGTGGAATATAAATTGACCAATAACTTTCATGGCAATTCACGCTCTTATGTATAGATTGAGGAGCCACATTAAAAGTATTGTATATTCTTGAATATAAACAGTTCTGGGCTCAGATTTTTAGTAGACACTATACACAATTACTACTAAATGATACAAAATTTTCAAAAATGTACATGAAATACTTTCCGAGTTTCAGGTGGCTCCTCAATTCAGATGTTTGGATTGAGGAGCCACATTCTCATTGATATAACTTTAGACATATTTTACTACAAATTTCAGAATTCGGCCCACAAAATTATTTACTTCCCTACTAAATAAGGGGGCGAGCTGCCCTTTTAAATCTGAAGTGGCTCCTCAATCCATACGGACATAAGTTAAAAGTATACCTTTGAAAAAGGAAGTTGGAATCGCACTTCACAGATGGGGTGACACCTTCTACTCCTCGAATGACACCACCAAAATGATATTTTATTCATCTGCCAAAAGTGCAGCAACTTTTTTTATACATTTTCAGGTTCTTAATAGATAAGTAACAATGTGTCGGCACCTATGGAGAAAGGCTCGTGAGAACGCTCGGTCGTCCGGTTTTCTCAAGCGGACAACAAGAACACACTGATTACCGTGTGTTTGCAAATATAACGTTTGTGGTATTCTTTTTTGAAAACAAAGTTTTGTGAATGGAACCGAGATATGTAAGTATTTGTGCAGTTGTTTATGACTTTATTTGGTAGACAGATGTCATTATTATTTTATAAACTTGCTTACTTGATTTTGTAACCCTAATGTAATTTTTACCTTAAAACAACGACTGAGGATACGACGATTGTTTCTGGTATAAAAAACATGTTTGTTTTGATGTTCTCAACTATTGATTATGTCAATTAGGTTTGACGATCTGTAACAAGGTGTAGTTGGTAGCACCTAAGGGTAAAATGAGTTCCTTTAGAAGATAAGAATACAAAGTTGAAATACGTATTACACCACCAGTTATATTAAAGGGATTGTAAACAGGAGGAGGATAATCCCAAAGAAAAATTCAAACGTCGGTACGAGGGATTAAATTTGTCGCGAAGTTTTCTCAGAAGCCCAAGAATTCTTTGCATTTTCCATTCCTTCTCGATACTGCGGTTGATCGTTGATCTTTCAGCTTGAAACTTTCGTAATACCTAAACACTCTTTTTTGGAAAGAATAATAGTAACCGAAATTACTAATATTCTCTTTAACCCCTCCATACATACATACAATCACGCCTTTATCCCTGGAGGGTTAGGCAGAGGTGAATTAACACCCACATTTCACCAATCATTATATTAGGTCCCACGTAATAGGGGGTGAGCCTATTGCCGTTTCCCGGGCACTATTGTTGACTCGAGCCATGTATCTGAGGCTGAGTCTAGGCTGTATACTTCTGTCTGATGTTAAACAGCCCTATCCCTTAGTCGCCTTGTACGACACCGCATGGGAGGAGATGTGGTGGTCCAAATTCTACTGCCGGGAACCACGCGGCGGACCCCTCCAACTAAGTTAAATTGCTTGTGCTAGGAGTGGGTTCACGTCGGTAGTGTAATGGGTATGGCCAGGATTCGAACCCGGGACCTCTCGATCGTAAGGCCGACTCCTTAACCACTAAGCTACCGATGCTTATAAATCATATCAATCAATTCATTTAACCTTCATTTAATTTCTCAAAACTAATTCTGATATCCAGCATTCCAGTATATTAAGTACTAATATTTATTTCTTTTAACCAGAAGTAGGTTGATATATGAAATTTCGTGCTTCTTACTTCGAAAATGTCTGAAATGATTATGGAACGTTTCTAAGTATCCCTTATAAATCATTCTTTATTTTATCATCTAGGAGGGATTTTTTTAAATTTAATTTCTTACTAGAAGTGTGTTTTCTTTCTGTGATATTTCGTGAACTACTGACGGGCTGAAAAGTTATTCGTCACATTCTATTTTAGTATTGAAAGTATCAATTTAAAATGTCGTCTATTACGTTTGTGTTCATTAATGCTGGTTGTGGTTTATGCTCCCGTGCTTCTGCGCATGCGCAGTCTCCCATGACGCCATCTTGGTCTTTTGGGCGGGAAATTGTAACTATATAATAGCCACTTTAGATTTGACGTTCGCAAGAGTCTATTACGTGTATTCTCATGACAGTGCCATAGTTTGTTATCCACTGGCAGTAACTATAAACCGGCCAGTTACTTTTCTTACTTGGTATCTTCGAAATCCAAGTTACCTAATCTCTACTGAAAACTGAACCTGTTACCTTGACGGAAAAGACTCAGATGCAGGTTTACTTCTCGGTGTTTGGGGTCAAACGGTATTCGCTCCTGCAAAAATAAAGATAACCAAATTGTGGAGAAGAGAGCAGACCGTATTGTCCCTTTAACTCATATACCTAACCTAATCCGCACGTAATTTTCAAATAGATTTCAAATAATGTATGGGAATCTACCGGATTAATTGACAGATATGATTACTGCTCCACTTCCTTGGATAGTAGCGTGATGATGAGCCTATGTTATAATTTTTAAATCGGTCCTGTAGTTTTGAGCTTATTTGCAGCCCATCTGGCGTGATCACCTTGCCTGTTCGGAGGAGTTTGTGTAGGAGGAACATCACTCCTCGTTCCTACACGTGTTCTTCTTTCGTTGGTCAGACTCTACAATTAGTGTACAATTCTATTGTTCAAAAACGCAAAGTTTAGTAAGAGGGACAGGGAAAATTTCTCTAAAGTATAGATACCATTTTTTTCTGTTTATAATATTAGTTTATCTATAAAGTAAAAAGTATTTATTTCATTTTCCGTCCCATTAAGTCATGTGCATACTTGTGTTGGGGCTGTCATCTATACTTTGCTAATTTGCAAGAACGCTTACCCTATTTAAAAAATAAATTCATACTCAATTCCACCTTATGATTAACTTGAAACTACTTAGCTCCAAGTGCCCCATATGTCACTTACCGAAATCAATTGTGTTGAGCAGTGACCGTGCGAAATGATAGGTTACCTGCAGCAGTATTGTACGTGCACGGTGACCCGCCCCCATATCTCGGTACTTCCTTTGCACCTGGTTTACGCAGGGTGAACGATATAACTGCTACTTATAAAGTGTCCATTGTATTCCGGCTTATAAGTAAGAAGAGGGTTTCGCCAGTTTTAGTAAGCTTTTAGGATCTAGTTAATATCTTACTTGTGCAATAAACTAATGCCATATCTACTACATATTGCCGTCATTATTGGCGATATAGAAGTTCTGTAGTTTGACTAGTCAAACTTTTGCATACCTAGAAGATGTTAGTACGGCAACATGCCCAGACCAATATAAATAGACATATTCATGAATACAAATACTTACACTAAGCAGGAATCGAACCCGCACCCCCTTTAGTAGACTAGTTCATTAACGCCGGGCCACAGTGGCTGTCTGCTACAATATATTGCTTGCGGCTGCTACATAAAAATGGCCTATTTGCTGTTCTAGATAATATTCCATATTACGAGTATTTGCCAAACTCTATCTAGATCCGTTGATTCAATCTGTTATTGTGATTGAGAAATAAAATACATCCAAACCCAAGAAGACTTACTGTTTTCTTTAGTAGCTATATATTTTGTATTGTGGAAGTGTTAAATATGCATATTGAATAATAAGTAACGATAATACAGTTATATACAAAGTAGAACTAATAAAAATAAACAATCACGTCATAATAAATTATGACAATGGAAACGCTCAAAGCAATACAAGAGAAAACGGTGTATAGTACGCGGCGACAGTGTCACGCCCGCCGCACGCGACCCGTGACGGACGGCGACCCGCCCGCTGTCACTCTACCATCATACTAACTGTCATAATACCGTTCTACATCACTATCAAGCACTGTAACCTGCTACTTGAGGGTAAAATCTTATAATTAAAAGGATTTAATAAACCTGCCCCTCTAAACAAGTGGCAATTCGTGGCTCGGCGTATGATGGAATAGAATGCCAGATGTATGGGATTTGACGTTTATGACAGGTGTCAACGAATGTCAAAAACGTCAAATCCTATACATTTGTCATTCTATTCCATCATACGCCGAGCAACGAATTGCCACTTGTCTAGGGGAGCTGGTGCATGCGATCGGATAATTATTATGACGATAATATCTTTGAGTGAATCGGTCAGTAAGCAGTATTCTGGTTCCTCAGATAGGGATGAATTTAGAAAATCCGTTTATCATTTACCAAATACCTATAATAATCATATAACGTGGTTCCCGGTTGGACTAGACTAGGGATTCAGGTGAGGTTGCCTCGGCTCCGAAGGCCTTGGTCCCACCAAGTGGGACCCCATACAACGAACAACAACAATGAAATTGAAAAGAAAACACGGTCATATTTGCATAGGTATCTTCTTTTTCAAATAGGTTAAACCCACGAAGTTGGTTGGCAAAGGTTAATCATATTCTGTCATTGAATAAACCAGTTGTAGAAGAAGTAAAAGAAATATCCAAATATTTAATTTAATCATTTATTTTAAGTAGATATTACATTTCATAAGTTTTATGTTCTGTACAAGTTTGGTTAAAACAAACAACTAGTCGATGAGTATGTAAGAAATATAATGATAAAACTGTAGGTTGTAGTGTCGCACCGGAATAGACAGTTTAATGTGTTCTCCGAGCCAGAGAAGGGTCACGATGAGCACGCTTGTTCGGCACACGATGGGGCCAATTATCTACAAACCTAACATTTTAAATTGACATGCATGCTGTACCAACATGGGCCAATTTTACCGGCAGTAAAACCGACTGCGGTCGCTCGCGGACACTTGTATAAATCCAGTTATTTATTACTATCATTTGTCGTTAGTGTCTTTTGAAGAAGAGAAGTGAGATGTACAAAGTGACGAGGTACTGCCGACAGCCGATATCAGTAGGCATTCGCTGCAAATCTTCACGCAGACTCCATCAATATTTCTCGTTCTCGTGAAGGTAGTATGGTGGTTTCATTTCTTGTATATGTTTATAGGTACCTATTAGAAGCGAAGGCTGAAAATTTTCAAAAGGAAAGCCCGGTGGAAAAAGCTTACGAGTATCTTGCGGCAGGAATCGGGTTACACGGACTCTTCGCTACTGTTACCTATCTAGTTAAAAGGCTATATGTACTGGCTCTTTCCAACGCACAGACGAAGTTTTGGTTTAAATTGGTGAAAATATCGTAGGTACTACTTTTTATCCGAGGCTATGCCTGGCATGATTAGAACATTAGAACAGAACTCTAACTCGAAGCTAAAATCACGCACTTCACCTAGTCATACGTCTAGCTATCTAGACTAACAGCTGATGTCGCTTCAAAAAATGCGGCCACACTATATACCCAAAGGAAACCACCATCAACATACACACCTGTGATTAATACACCCACCGGATAACGCGACAAAAAGTAGTAGCCGCTAACTGGTTAATGCGCTGGTATGAAAGTCGAGCTTCCGAAGCAGTCCGGGTAATTACTAGCACGAGCCACAGGCCACAGCGAACATTAAAGTTAAAGACGTTTCTTAGACCGATTTATATAGGATATATTATGTGCACATAACGATATACCCAAAGGAAACCACCATCAACATACACACCTGTGATTAATACACCCACCGGATAACGCGACAAAAAGTAGTAGCCGCTAACTGGTTAATGCGCTGGTATGAAAGTCGAGCTTCCGAAGCAGTCCGGGTAATTACTAGCACGAGCCACAGGCCACAGCGAACATTAAAGTTAAAGACGTTTCTTAGACCGATTTATATAGGATATATTATGTGCACATAACGATTAATTACGAGTAGAAAGTTTTATTCGCTAATTAAATTGACGAAGACGTACACGAATAGGAACATTCAATTAAGATGTGCAAAACATACTACGTATAAAGTTTAACGACAACGAGCACATTTTTATATTAAGAAAAATTAAATACGAATAATAAAAAAAAAGTCATCTGATTACAAATTTTATGTAGTCCATTCAACTGTTATATTATGAGGGTGGGATTAAAGATGCATTCAGCCCCCCTAGATAAGTGCCAGTTCGTTGGCCATAGAATGATGAATGTATGTGATTGAAACATATTTTGACATTTATGACGTTTGTATTGCAACTTGTTCAAAGGGGCAGATATCAAAATGTTTATTTTTTGTGTCATATGACAGGTAATTATGGTACCGACTGATTTGAAAAAAAAAAAAAGAACAATATGGTACCGATTACGAACCAGTTTTAATTATTCTTATACTCCGAGACTTCTGTTGTTATTTTGACAAATAATTCTATCTTTAAATGTTGAAAAATAGGTACTAAGTAAATCTACTTTGTAATCGTTTATTTCAAGCAGTTTCTTCAGATATTTTAATCCATTAATTCGAAAATGTAATGGGACAGTATGTTTCTATTGGTATACACAGTTTTCTTCTTGGTTTACTTTCAATAACATCACCGCATATTTGTAAAGATTGTAGACAGCTTTTCAATGACTTACTAAATAAGTAAAACTAGGTGCAATAAGTCGTGGTGAGGCATGATATATGTCGGAAAAAAGGCAGATCTTGATACAGTAGTTAAGATTTATAGCCATATAATGAAGGAGTTCTTGCCACTATTAGTCCTAAACAGATAAGCGCTATATACCTACCTACAATAATGTTAACGACTAACGAGGATTAACGCGATTATAGGTACATACATTTGATTGATTTGCTTGAAGTTTCGACCAGGTTACACGTGGGACAATTTTAAAGGTATGTAGGTATGTACCTTTTTTATCGAGCGAAAAATCCCCACATATACCTTCCCCGCCAGAGCCGGTAGGGCGGTTATGTCGGACTCGTACCGACTAAAACGCACGCCATCTGTGGGCTGTCGGTTGCCGGAGGTGAGGTTGTACCATGATCGCATTAATTCCCTATACATTGTAGAGCCATAGCTACGATGGTGTATTTATTTAGAAAATCGTTTTTCACACTATAATCATTGTTCTTGTTGCTATCCGCATTCAATGCATAATCGGAGGCATAACGTTCATAATCATTGAGGTGAAAAAGTTCATCACTTTTTATTCCACACAGGGAAATAAAAAATAGCCGTGTAAAGATTACTCCTACTGATTGTATTACAAAAGCACGTAGAACAAGAAGCCTCTACAATTATGGTTTATTCAACTAATAGTAAGACAACACCAATCAGTCTGAAAGTGTATCGCGCGCGTTAATGGCCGCAGCCGCCGATAAATATTCATCGTGGCAAAAACGCTGCGCACGCGCCGACCACGGACAGCGCTTTCTTCTCAACGATCTACAAATTGGCAGAGATGGTTCATTTATTTTCGGATAATTTGACTTACTAACATATCCTGCGTTTTCAGAAATAGGTACATAGGAGTGAGATACCATTTACTAAATGATTTTGTTTATTTTACAAGATATCCATAAAGTTATAATTAACATTATCTTAGCGTGGATTTTGGTTGCATTCGAGGCTTCACCTTGGAGTCTTGGATCTGCTTACTCCTCCTCTTCTTAGGCGTCTACCGTCTAACCTCTCAATCCCTAGAATAATAGGTATTCATGGTTTGCAGAAACGGGGTCAGAATTAGATGCAGATAGAGCCGCGAGCAACAGCATGAATATGTCTATTTGCATCGGTCTGGGTATTTCCGTATCTCGCGTCGGTTCCAGTTGCCATACCATATTTTATGGCAGTCTTTACGGGTACTTGGAAACCTCAATCAAAAGTCCGACCTATTTTATCTGATATCACCAATTGGTTGTGGAGGTCGATGGCAGTCGCTTCACAGAAAATATCGAAGTTAAGCCTCGACACAGTTAGACTGGAAAGACAACTCCAACTGAGGTGGGAAAATGCTCTGAGAATTAAAAAAAAAAAAAAATTAATGCCTCTTCCACTCCACCAAAAAGAAAAAAATACGCCAAAAATCTAAAAGGGTCGCCAGTACGAGTTGAGTCCCCTGGTGTTGCAATTGTCCATAGGCCACGGTGACCATTTTCCATCAGGTGAGCTGTATGCTAGTCTGCGACATAAGCGGTATAAATAAGCCACATCCACAAACTAGTAGTGCCTGCTCACTGGCGAGCTTGGTATGCTCTCGATCACTGCAGGTCACCGCTAGAAAAACTGAGCCGATACACCGTACGCGATGCACCTGTATGCGTCCTACCACACGTCGCCGTTACTTGCTTATACAGTTATTCGTTGCTTAAGAATGGTAGATAAATAAATCTATTGAAGCAAGAAACCTCCACTGCTAATAATATCCCTGAGTGTCATCGGAGGCTTTAGGAATAGGGATTTAAGGAGCAAGTCTGGTTTCAGACTTCAGTATTATATCCAAAAATAGAATTCTGTCCTCTGTGAACAGAATGTATGAAAGGAAAGGTCAATCTAAAACCTATTTGGTTATAAAAGTTCAAAAGTATATTATTGTATATCACAGTCTTTTCATCAAATTAAGTTCAAACGTACGTAGGTATGAATATATCTGGCTAAAAGTTTGTAAAGGAGTAGATTGTAATAGTTATTATAGTCTGGCATAACACAGGCATGGGATGGAAATTCTATGCAGGCGAAGAAGCGAGCCTCAACTAGTTATTCCATAAGGTTATGCACTTAGTACTTTCTATGTTGAAATGAATTCAGACGTGCTGATGGACCGCTGACAGCAACAAAGTTGAAGTTTTTATTTGTACGATAATGAAAATTAACATGTTGTGTATAATGATGAAATTATATACTACGTGTTAATTAAGCTTGCTTAAGTACGTGGGTAGTTACAAATTAATTACCCGACTGCGCGACGCAAAGGAGTGGTAATGTGTTTATTATTAAACGTAGTCTCCTACCAGCTAGTACTGTTGCGTTAACCTACCAATGTTGTCAATTATTTTAGGACAACATTTTAACTAAACGATTTAGCTTAGCGATCCTCACCAGGGCCACGATTCTGCTAAAGTAAAACCACTGTCATTCCGTGGTCACTGCAAAAATATTCCATTTAATTTTAGACTTTTAAGTAATGACGATAAAGTCTACAATTAAATAGCTTTTTGTAGAGTAAATGAAATAGTGTAATGAAACTCTTTTCATTTAATTTTGAAATTTTAAGTCTTTAGTAATAAAGTCTAAAATTTAAAGTCATTTTTTGCAGTGTCTTTGGTATGACAGTGGTTTTCCTTAAGCAGAATCGAGGTTCTGCTTGCCATACAATAGAGAAGGCTATGGTGCTAGTTTTCCTTTCGTGGATCGGAGGTCAGACGGCCATGGCACACAAATACTTGTCACTTTTCCAAACCGTAAAATTACAGAATTCCTGTAATCGTAGTAATAAATGAATAATTCACTTTTCAAATGAAACAACCTTCAGTGAAAATAGCGCTTTAAATATCCATTTTTATAATGAAACATTGACAAGTCAATGTATAATAAAAGGAAACAATTATACAATTCTTGCATTTAAAATGCCAACGAACCGATTATCAATGAATATTGAACCCGTATTCGTACGAAAACACCTAATCTATTCAAGTGGCTGGTCGTAAGGGTCGCGACATGAGTGACAAGGACACAAATACATTTATAACAAACGATAAAAAAGGATAGAACATTGCCGATGTTCGGGTCATATGTCGACCGATATGTCATAACCTGTTTGAATGAAACAGTAATATACAAAGCGCGGTGAGTGAGACAAAGATGTGATGGCAATGACGTGAAGGGTTAAAAGTCAAGCAAAGTGTCGCGGCCTGTGCGCACAGGATGGTAATATGTTTTTACGAGGCGTTGGTAAAGGATGGACGCTGAGGGTCAAAAGACGAGCGTCGGCAACCCTGACCTCTCCAGACGAAACGTGGGCCGTACTCGGGTTTCACAAAAATGTTTGGGATGCTATGAAACTGTGTTTAGTAGGTACATATTTATTTAGATAGCATTTTGCCTTTCATTTAATACTGTTATAGTTTTTACATATCAGTAGTAATTGCAGTTGATTTAAAAACTTGATAAATGTTATCGCAATACAATATATTTAACCCACGTGTCTTCGCTAAGTATTTCATTGTTCAAAGAAGTACTATTCAACGTGGTAAGCTGCCAGTCTTCTGAACCACATCAAGTAATTTTCAACGCCTAAAATTGTAGGTTTATTTTCATAATTATTTTTTCTCACTCTAATAGGTAGATACCTAATTATCGGTTCAGCAGAAATAGTGCATTTGGGAGAGGTCTATGTCCAGCAGTGGACTGCAATAGGCTAATTGATTGATTGAATACCTAGAGTACTATTACTTATTCTGTGACCTAGGTAGGATATTCATTATAGAATCTTGGAATAGTTCATTCTTACTTTATTTATACGACTTTATTATAATTATTTGGGGTCGGTGTAACATATTATCATTCTCCTCTACACATTCCTGTCAGATATCATTTCCTAAGGCACTGTTTTCTTTACCATAATCCTCTTTCACGCAATACATTCATTTTTTATCTGCTTCCAAAACCGTCTACATTCATACCTACTTAGAACCTTTTACACAAAATATTGAACTAAATTACTAAATTTGTGAGCTCACATAAATATTTAGATGGATACGCTCGCCGAAGCCATCCCTGAACCCATAGTGCACTAATGAATCGGGACAGTCGACATAATTAAACAGTTGGCGACAATCGCCCCTGGCGATATTATACAAATATTTTGTGTGATATTGCGTAACATAATAATACGCTAGTGACGTCATAAAAAAGATTTTGCAAATAACGGGCAATTTTAAGATTTGTATGGTTTTAATATGGTTAGCGTTAATTTTTTCTAATTCAAAAAATATTTTGAATTGTTGATATCAGAGTGAACAGTGGCATATCGGTTTGATTTCGTAATAAATATTGAAAAGTGGGAACAACAAGTCAATTCGGAAATAGTTTTTTTGTGTTGGATATCGGAGTTTCATTGTGTATTGTTTTGATTACGATCCGTCTTTTAAAATTGATTATATGTGTAAAGAAATGTTCAGACCGGAGTTTCATTTCTCGAGTAAACTACTTGAGCTACTGACTAAAGGTACGTTCCAGTAGTTATTTGTTGCATTTTTGTAATGTTCACTAAGTACCTTCTCTTATAGCCTATTTTTTGTTGTCAAGGTTATATTACGGACTGTATTCAACAATGTTTATTATATTGGTTTTATGATCAAACTATGGACTTACGTCAAAAGCACACTGTTTACTTGCAAATGCTTCGTTATTTGTATTTACTTTATTAATGGTGTGTTTATTTACGTTGAAAGTGGCATTTAGTGGCGATATCATAATGAATAAAGCACCCACGATCCTATCATTAACTTATCATAGGTAAAATGATTGAGTTAATATCTGTGGTTTTATTTTGGTGTTAGTTTGTTTATAGTCCGAATGACAACAATAGCTATTAATGCACCAGCGCACAGTAATCATCATCAATCATCAAGGAGAAATCAGTTTCAAACCTGAGACAATTACATTAGTACAATTACAACTTGATTGGAACAAGGACAGTCAATTTGTGATCCATATTTATGTCTTAGGTCAGGCAAAGAATTATTTAAAAGTATTCGCAAATGTTGGTGATTAGATAGTCAGACAGAATAGACTAACGCCCAGTTTCCGAAAGGCTGATCGACGTCAAATTAACTAATCGGCTGTTAAATCTCTTGTCAAGTAGCAATTGGGTTGCTAGAATTATGGTTAAATAGTTTAATTTGATCATCGTGTCAGTTAAAATAGCTGGTTATCCAACACAATAATCAAATTATACTATTTTTGAGATTTTTGTATTAAGTAATAAGTAATAATACCTACCCAAACTTAACAGCCGATTAGTTAATTTGACGTTGATCAGCCTTTCGGAAACTGGGCGTAATCTAGTAGAAAATGCTGTATCTATAAACAAAATGTTATCTTGAATTAAATATTAAAAACAAATTGCATTATCAACTGATGGGATATGTGATATAAAAAGTAAAAACACACTAATATGGTATACAACAAGCAGCCCACATGAAAGGAAGCGGTTACTTTAGCCTGTGGGCGATTATAGCAACTGGAATGTCTAGGGCAATTTGCTTACTCCTTATAAAACTTTTTCAGCCTTATTCGAATAACCCTAAACTATAGTCCCTAACGTGAGGCAATTTCTTTGACATTGTGAAGTAGTAACCTTTTTCTTCTACATACATTATATAATTTTAAAGTTTTTAATTCTTATTTTCAGGAAACCTTCAACGTGACGCCTTTGGCTTCCCTACTAGTAACGGTAAGAAAAACAAATCAATGTCATATTTTTTAGATTATGCATTAAATTAATCTTATTTGAATTTAAATTTGACCGGTTTTTAAAACTTTACGCCTCGTTACAACAGCTGAAACATTGATCCAAATATTCAAAGGTATATCTTGCTAGTGTAATCGCTATTTTCAGTATGGATTATAGATATAGAAAATTAAAAAACTATGTACTATATTTTGCAGGGCTTTTATCCGTGGGAACTTTGCGCACATTAAAAAAAAAGCTCTTCCCGACGTGATAATATTTGATTTTGGTATAATTTTAACTTCCTGCTTTTTACAAACTCGAAGTTTTCGATTCACGTATTAAGATAATAATTTATGTGGCCAGAAATGCGTCAAGATACAATATCTTAAAATTAATGTGGCCCAGTGCGCGGGAGCAGGGTACGTCGCGTTCGCGTGACACCACAATGAAACCTTTCACCCACTACTTGCAGCCAGTTATTCTCGTAATCCATATCTTTTGATACAATACATTCACATTAATGCCTTCCTTATAGATAGATATCGAGTCGATCTAAATATGAACGCTTCTGATTTTATCTTCGGTAGCTAGCTTCTGTTGTGGTATTTTCCTTTCGATTACTTGACTGTATTACGTTACGTCAATTGCAAGACTGTTGGGTTATTGAGCTCTAGTAAGACCTCCAACCTCACTATCAAGGAGGTTGACTTGAGAGAATGGTGGAGGAGAATATGGGAAAGCAATAAATGTCCCAAAAGACAGGTATGTAGGTCCAAATTTGAACATAAACGTTTTTTTTTTTTCATTTTCAACTGATTTTTGTTGTCTCTGAGAGTGCTTTACCTGGTTTTTACTTTGTTTGATTGCAATTGCATCTATCTTCCTATCACTCTATCGAGTCTACAGTGAGTGAACTTATTTACTGCTCAGTAGAATAACGTCCAAAATAATATTATATTTATAATAAATCATTATTACCCGTCAAACTAGTATTTTTAATACGAAAAAGTTCACAACAAAAAGTTCTGATTATTTTTCACTCAAAAGATTTATCGCGAGTTTTGAAACCGGTTGAAACTTGACTACAGTCGCGGCCGAAACAATGTCCCGAGATGAGACGGCAGATTACCAGTAATTACTCCCAAACGGCTACTTGTTAACACACTGTATGTAAAATAAGAAGATAATGTACGCCCCTGTAAGTTGTTGCTACTTGGATATAGTTTAGTTTTGTTTTATTACTGTTTATTAGTTACCTCGGCGGTCCAGTGGTATTAGGCTGCAGTGCAAGTGATCTGGAGGTCAAATCCCAGATTGCGCAAAGTGCTGTTTACCATTAAATTATAATTATCAATAACAGCGTGTATTTTGTAGTGGCGACCATAAATTATAGTACTTTGATATACTATGGACGTGTGCAACATCAGTGACGTCATACTAGCGCTGCCGATCCTTTAAAAACCTTTTAATAGATACCTTCTTGAAGGTATCTACCCCATATTGTTATCACTCGGGAGAACCCCAGTGATCTTCTATTACACATCCTAAGTGCACGCGGAATGAAATTCCTTTCATACGTCACTGTGTGTGCACCGTTGCAGATTGTAACATGTGTGGGCGATCGTAGCTGGTTATCAAAGATCAGTTACGAACGTGAAAGAAAGGGAATTCCCTATTTGTGGCGAGGGCTGTGATTGTAGAACGTGGTCGTGGGCATGGTATAGAATTCATGCCATTATAGGCTTTAAAGTAAACAGTACAGGGAGGTAAAAATTACCCTGTTAGACCCATGGCACCGGCAACATAATTAAAAATACTAAATGTAAAACAGATATATACCGCCCAGAGTCAGCCTATCTGATGCATGGCTCGAGTCACCAATACTGCCCGTAATACGGCAATAGGCCGTACATAATGTAAATGCAAAATGAAGTGAAGTACCATTATTGGGAGCAAGAATAGACGGTGAGGTTAAGAATGTAATCCTAAGGTAGATGGGATGTCTTTTCATATCTAAGATCACACTTGGAAATGCCCTCATAACCAATTTACTTAACATTATAACGCGTGTATACGTTATCTTGCTGCAGGTTCGTAGAAGCGACAGTTTTCGCAATTCTCGTTGAACTTTGAAGTTCTTCTCGTATTTTTTACGAGTATAGAGGTCACCCCCAGTGTCGCGAATTAATTCCTCTGCGCTATCTTCATTGGCTATCTTAACGTAAATTTTAAAACCACCGTTTTTAACACGAACGAGTTCGTATTATAAAGTTCTTGGAGTTTTTGACTAGCTCCGTGGAGATTATTTTGGTCAAGAATTGTTATTATTCCTGTTTAAAGTTTTAGTTTTGCTCAGTGCATAGTATACTAACTCTAAGGTAATTTTAAGAAATCAAAATACATTGACAAGTTTTTTAGAAATTTGCATATTTTTTGTCAAAAAACCAGATCTGAAGAGTAATTTCTTGTTACAAAAATCTTGAAATTATTTTACAAAAGGACGACCACACCACCACGATCGATGTTGAGGTGAACAGGCGACGAGGAGACAAGTGTTAT
Organism: Eilema depressum; assembly: GCA_914767945.1. Lineage (NCBI taxonomy): Eukaryota > Metazoa > Arthropoda > Insecta > Lepidoptera > Erebidae > Eilema > Eilema depressum. The sequence goes on along the minus strand of OU612024.1, from coordinate 10,110,644 downwards.
TTAATGAAGTTTTCTCACAAACACTTCAATTCGAACCAAGGGGTCTCAGCTAAATTCGTAAAGACAACTTCAATGTTCCTTAATGACATTACAAAGTCACTGTACCTGATTATTTTTAAATTCAAGTGAGGTTATCCTCCAGATAGATCTGGACGTAGATTCCTGGACTAGTCTTGCAAGCATGTTTATGATGTTCAGAAATTAATAGATACATGAAATAAGGTGTCAAAGCATCATTAACAGATACAGCAAACGTAGTTTACATAATGAATGAGTGATGGGCTAGTTATGATACTCAACTATATTATGAAGCTATTTAAACGCAAGGAACACAGCAGATGCAGTGCTATTATGTCAGTTTATGGGCATTTTACTGTCGTGTAAATGTTGTGTGCGTATGGACTGCGAATTTTGAGGTTAAGTGCTGCTATAGACAGGTAGTAAAACGGTAGGTGATGTTGTATTTCAACGGGTTAGTTACTGGATAATAGGTACTGTCTCATTAGTTTCGTAGTTACTGTAAATCCTGCATAGATTTTAAGGGAACGAGCTACCTATAAATATTATGTTCGTTTATTTATTGAACTTATCCATGATCATATTCTGTTCTCGGCGGACTTATCTGAGATTGACGCCCATGGCCATGCAAGGTATACTCGTAGACATTGAATATCTTATGATTGTTCCTAACGTTTCAATTACCTTATAACAGCCATAGTATAGTACCTAGCACATTAATTTCACCGTGGTCTAATAAACTGTAAGTGTAGATACAAATGAATAAAAGGAATACATAAATAATATAATCTGATAAAAATAATGATTTATCAATATGTAATTGTGTAATATTACCATAAATTTATGACAATAAATACCTCAAATTATTTGATTAAAAAATAAATTATTTGATTGATTCTTAACCAGAAAGTTGCAGACCTGATAAGTATTTGATATCAATTTAATCATAAAACCTCCAGACATTCCTGAGAAAAAGGTCTTCAAAGACAGACACACAGACGGACAACGAAGTGACTCTAGGGAACCCTAAAAAAGTGTGAGTGCATTGCAGTACTAAAATCTAAAGCCGGCTGTACAAATTGACACAACATGCACCAATATTGTCTACTGAATAATTATAGGTACTATGACAAGTTCTCGTACGGTAGTTCGATCGTTCTCGTACTATGGTTCTGCTATAATTTTTAAGTAAATATACGGTGACGCACATTGACTTCCATTATCCAACGTGTACAGAGGGCATCCGTATGTCATTAATCGATTGATTATATTAGCTGAGGGTAGAGCGTAGAGGCTTTTAGCTTTAAGGTGTCAAGGGAATCAAACCTTTTAATTGAAGTAAACAGAAGTTATTTACAGGAGAGTTCAGGAATTTCAGGACTGTCTATCGAGAATTATAGGTATCGAATATTTTAAACTGATGAATATAATACTCGATAGACAATGGTAGTCGACTAAGAAGCAGAAGGACAAAATGCATCTTACATGGTTCATGGTGTGAAATATCTACGATCGGGATAGTTTTATAATAAGTTGAATAACAGAGAAAATACACGTGCGTTGATATAATAGACTACGTCAACATATTGACTCGATACTAAACAAGCATGACTTGAAATTTTGCTAAAATGACGATTGCGTTGTGTTTATTAATCGCATTATAAGAGTGTTTTCACATAATCCGATATAGGTGTCGGACCACGATAGCCGATAGCCGATATTCGATATCGGGCCGGACAATTTAAGGACAGATACATATTTCATACATTTTATCCTCCGATATGGGATCGGCGTCCGATACCGAGCTCGGATCGGATAATGTGAAAACGTTCTTGTTGGTATAAAAAATCAAGTTTAGTTTATTCACTAACCTCGTGACACCTATACTACAAGAGACCTTTGTATGCTTATCGTACCGAGACAGTTCAAGACCTATGCTGATATAATATTAGGTACTCTCGTACAATTTAAATTTTCTTTGTGTATCTTTAAAGGGACATAGCGCTTACTTGTTTCTTTTAGGGAACATGTACAAAATTCAATTTCCCATAGTCAGATCCATACAGTTCCAATAGTATCAGGGGTCTCCATCTTCCGGTTTAGTCTATTTAGGCGTTTCTCACACCATTGATGCGATGAATCGCTCCCATTAGCGTCCGAGAACATGCTACAAGAAAACTATAAGGTTAACTATGCCCAAAAGTAGCATAGATATGCCATACAATTTGTATGGAACGACCCGCGGGCCGCAGTTACTAGCTCCCAGATCAAGATAGTACGACCGCTGCCGTACCTCGACTGGTGCGATTGTATCTTTGCGCGCAATATATACTCTGCGTTGAATACTACAGCGCATGCGCGATTGATGGACCAATAAGAACAATGCGAATTAGGGAATTATACGATAATGCGCGTGAGTATTCAAAGCTCTTATTTCACGATTAAACTACTGATAGGGAGCTAGTCAAATTGATACGCGTGGTAGGTGGCGGAGAACAACGCCAGGCCTGTCACCCTTGTACGGTATTTTATTGATTTTATTAGATCTGGCCGGTTGTGTAATGCAAGGTGCAATTGACTGTTTATTTCGAGCATACAGTTAAAGTAGCGATCCCTATACACGCTACTTTACATATAACACGAATAAAAAGTATTTAGAGTTGCAAAAAATGTATTTTTTCAAATTGTTTATGCAATAATTGTGCCTAATGGTGACTAGTTATCGACGTTTATAAATATTTTATCATTTACTCCTAAGTGACCTTTCCCCTTACCAAAGAACTTTGGCGACCTTCCTTACCAACAGTAGCATAACACTATATCTAAGTGTGTAGCACCTCTGCCTACCCCTTCGGGGATATAGGCGTGGGTTTATGTTATGTTATGTATATAAATGCGTTTTTATAGTTTATTAGTATAAAAGTGGTATTTTAAATTATACTAAGGTGGTAAATTGAGATTATGAACGGTGTAAAATTTCATGTAACTGCAGCTGGTTAGAAATAAAAATGTAGGTACAGTCGAAAAAGACCTTTTCATACAACTTTATATGAAATATCCTTTGTCGACTATAATTATATTTATTTCAAAATTGCAGATATCTCAATGACATTTTACCACCTCATAGTGTGTAACATGATTCATGATTGTCACCGTCGCGTCGCCTCAAGAAAGATGTATAGAAAAACTTGGACCAGTTTCAGGCGAGACTCGGTGGCTCAGTGGTTACAGCATTCACCCTGTAAGGAAAAGGTCACAGGTTCGAGTCCCACCTGAACTCTATTCGCTTTTTCTATCTTAATCGAGGCATACCGTAGAGTACAAACTACAAAGTTTAATTAGTGCCAAAAAATTAAGCAACATGTAAAGTTCTGACAAGAAGAAAGCAAATCAAAACCGTTATTTGAACTTTAAGACCATAAAAAGAATATAAGTAGCATGTTTTATCACGTTTATTTTGACACGCGAACATGTCACGATTGAGATATTTCACAGCGAACCACGTCAAATTATCGTTATAATCGAACCTACTGGGTCTCTTTTCCCTTCATTTAGTCGCTTCGACCTGTACTCCAAGCCTCCAAGTTTAATTTTAGCGATAAATCATGGTCGCCTTTCCCCGAAGTTGCGCGGAGGCGGCCGATCCCCCCCGACCGGTTACTCCCGCGCAACCTCATTTAAACTGTAGCACATTCCTTAACTTGACTCGTATCTATAGTTACGGTGATAAATTCTTGTAATTAATTGTTTATAAGTTATTGAGAACTGTTGGAGGAAATGAAAGGAGATTGTATCGTAAACGCTTGTAATTATGTGTAATGTACCAGCAGCTAAAGACTGATGCGGTTCAATTGATTGTCGTTATGTAATCTTAGGTCTATATTTTAAAGTGAATACCGTTTACTAGATATAACTCACAATAATAAATTGATTCATATTTCCGATATACCAGATAATGTATGAAACAGACTGACAAGAGCTTTCGTATTGTTGATACTTAAGATTACTAACGATAGAATTCTAAGACGTTGATAATTTTAAAGTTCAACTTTTGTAGATTCATGTAAGGTGCCGTGCTTTGAAAATATCAGTAATCTAAAATTCATAAGTTAATTTAAATCTTTAAAGATAAAAATAAAACCACTTTTTATTAGTTTGTGACACACAAACTATGTGACAACTACCATCACTAGTCGCCCCGCGACCCCGCGACCATGGCTGCTGAAAAGTGGTCGTAATGTCGGACTAAAAGTAAATAATAACTACAAATCGCGATAGAATCCGAAAAGTGGTTTTATTTCAATGAGTGATATTCGCGTGAACTTCAGAAAATATCCTTACAGATTAGCATAGATTTTGTCTCCTTTTATGAGGGAAATGGCGATTATGAGAAATTTTAATATAAGAACGCATACTAAGTACATGGTTGGAAAAATATTTCCCATGTACACTCAAGTTGTGGAATGACCTCGCAATAAGGGATGGAACATCAACAAAAGTGTTCAGCTTTGCAGCTTAAATTTTCAGAAATTTAGTAATGAATGTTTTTTTTTTTTTTAAATTGATGACGCAGCATGTTACGCATGCGTCATTAATTTTAAAAAAAATACAAAAAAATTATCTACTGCTTTTGTAAAAATTTAGATTTTATTATTAAAAAATACCGACATTTGAGTGTAAGGACTTGACTATACATACGTATCGCGTAAGTGCAGATCCTCTTTTATCTCCTGCGGTACGAACTTCACTGTCATATTTTATGCGTTTTTATCAATAAATATCTCTTGATGTAATTACACTTTATGCAATAACAATAATTACCGTGTTTACCGTTAAATTTTGGACTACACGTTCTTAAGATACGAGTTCACATGGCGGAGATATGGCTTTATGTTCAAGTAGTAATGTTCAACTTAACCCATATGGTTAAGTATGATATTCTCGTCGCAGATAAGTAACGTAAACATAAATTTTATATTTTATTTAAAATGCCAGAAGAGGATATTACAAAGTTGGAATTGGTTGAATAAAAAAATATAGCATTCGAATATTTAATTTAAATGAACTTCTCAAGTAGGTACACATTTTACTTTACTTTAACTAAAGTAATAGTGTTGTTCGTATAGGTCTCAAAGTTCCTGGTTGAGTGCTCTAATTCAAGGAGACACGGAGGTATAGGGTTCACTTGTAAGAACTCAGTTAATACAATTTGATCGTGACCTTTTGGTAATACGAAATTAGACCTCAATAATCATCAAATAATTAAAAATAAATTATTAAAAAATAAAAAACCCGACTACTGTTTAAGAGATCGAAACGAGTTTGATAGTACGTGGTACGGTACCCATTTGCAAATCATAAATCAAAAAGAAAATGATTATCTACCGCCTTAGAAGGGAACAAAGAAAACTACATAGCTACATATATACACACGCACTTTAAACATTACCCTCGCTGCCGCAGTCGGTTACGAATACACTCTTGGACGATTTTTCATTCATATAAATATATTTTCACTGCTACTGGCAGTCATGACTTTAGTTGATGTGAATAGGGTTACCTTCTTTTACGAACGTGTAACATAGTAAGGTGAAATGAGGGTGCTTATGAACCTCTAACTCTCTTCAGGAATATACGGACGCAGTGTTAATAGGTTGGCTTTGTTGGGGCTATAAACTAGATATTTTGATTTTTTTAACACACAGGTTTATAAGTGCCCGGTTAATGGCAATAGGCTCGCCACCTATTACATTGGGACCTAAACATAAACGGCGAAATGTGGGTGCTAGCACCTCTGCCTGCCCCTTCGGGGATACAGGCGTGAGTTTATGTTATATGTTATGTTATTTTGACAGACAATACCTTTTAAAGCAATAAGAAAGCAAAATTAGCATCTAATAAGGAATAATTTTTGAATTTCACCTCTAACCTCTAAGGTTAAATAAGAGTAAAGTATAACAGTCTGTAACTTTCCAGCACGAAATCATATACCGGTTTCTGATTAGAAATAAACGTACCTACACCGATGATACACGTGATCAACATTTTTCAAAATTTTACTCTTAAGATAATTTTTACGAGCTTATTCCCACCGAAGCCGGTACCCGGGCAGCTTGCAAACAAATGCAGCCAAAGTCGACTCTCTTGAATTAATTACTCCAAACTTGTATCACTTTGAACTTATCAATTACATTCGTATTCGTTAATTAAGGCTGGCATCCTGACCGAATGTCCCCGCCTCACTTAAGAAATAACTGTCGATTCTGTAGAAACGATTGCTTTAAATTTAAAATGTACTAATTTTATATTAACTGTAATTATTTTCTTGTGCCTACGTTAAAATATCCTTGTGACATTGATATGATCACTAGCGCATACCTGTAGGGTGAATATGATGGTGTACTTTGTGTGATCCCAATAAAAACAATTTTCTTTCATTCTTCTTTCGAATATGAGTTTTGCGTTTAGAACCTAGTACCTATGGACATTTCAGCATGTAGAAATGTACAATTTTTGAAAATGTAATTAAAATTAAATGGTAAATAATATGAAATTAATCCTATTTATACAGTACTAAAAAAATAAAATTAACCTAAAACTAAACAAACTAATAATATACAAATTATTGCTAAAAATTAAAATGCGTTTAGATATTTTTTATACCAGAGTATGCAGTAGATGTTGTGTAAGGACTTAAATAGATGATGGGTCGTTGTCTATGAATGTCCTGCACAAACAAAGCTGAAATTATGTGTACGTTTCCAACCATCTAGGTTTAAGATCGGTAAGGAAAGGAAAACATTAGAGGAGAAAATGGGAAAAAGAACGGAACACACTGTAAAACTATGAAGGCAGAAAGGTCATAATATAAACCACAAAAAGAATTTCCTTCCAAAAATACTCAAATTATGGTATCACTAGCCGTTGTCCGCAGCTAGTATCAACAACACCATGGGTTATTATCGATTGACGAACAAAACACATAAACATCGAAGGTGTGAAAGTCAAGTCAAACCGGGTTACTTTATAATATGACCAGCTTACATATTAAATAATATTTATCTGGTCGAAACAATGGGATTTACTCGTGGGTAACACTGAGGTCAGAATACCTGGATCTAAGGCTCTTTTACATTAAACGACTTTATGTCTGTATGTTAGTTCTTAACATGCCTTTGTTAACAATGGCTAACAGAGACATCTAAAAAAATGTGCGTATCTAAATGTTAAGTAATAATCAATCTTGTTACATGAAAAAATATACCTTGAGAATGGTGGGGTGTAATACACTTCTAGTGACGCCTTCGGCGATATCTAGATGAGGGTATACTACGAGTATATAGTGACAATGGGTTTCGAGATTCTGAACTTCGGGATTTTGAACTTCGGTATATTATTATCGTATTCGGTACTTCGTACATTCGGCATTTTGAAATTCAGGATTTTGAACTTCGGGATTTTGAAATTCGGATTTCAAAATCCCGAAGGGTAACAATTGGAAACGTTAAAATACTTATACAAATTTTTCGTTGAGGTGTCGGTACCGTGTCGTCTGTACTTAAAGGTTCCCTGTCGTGGGTTCAGCATATCTACAATGTATGAGATTCGCTCCTGTAACAATAGTAAAGATTTCAACCTCGAGCCTCGCTGGTATGCGCGATTTCAGGAAACTTTAGAGATAGGTATAGAGATGAATCAATAGGAATAAAGGGGCATAGTAAATGGGATTATGAGTTATATTGTAGACTTTAGCAATGTTTAGATGGTTCAGATAGGTAAAGAGGATGGACGAAAGGGGATTGGTGAAACTTTATACGGTAAAAGTCGACCTAGGCGGCCGTATATCTATCGAAGACGTTTTATAATGAACGGCCCTAGACTATCCACAACTCGCGACCATAATTATATGAAAGAGGTGTATGTTTCTTTACTAATAGATGCTTCATATAAATAATATCAATAATACGTAGCCACAAAAAAGAATTAATTACTTTTGTTGACGTGAATGAATGAATTTAATGCGTACCAATTACCATCAAAACGATTTCTTACAACCTTTACTATTGCGTGGTTGAACCATCAACTTTCGAAATAACTACTTAAAATAATAATATAGTATTTCTGCCAACCTGTTCTAATACGAACCAATACATTAGTTTATATAAAGGGATAAGTTAACGGTGGAGTCAGTGGAACAAGCAATAACTCGAGCTAGCCGCCCACTGCACCACCGGCGCTGTCGGTGTAATATCTACATGTCGAGCCAACTGTCACTCGAGTCGACACACAGGGCACGATAAAGGATATTTAGAATTAAACTTAAGATATTTTCTATCTTAAAATAGAGCAACATGAAATCCAAAATTGCAAATTTGTTAACTGAGCACTTTCTTTACACTGATGATACAGAAAAATAATCAAAATATCCAAACATCTCACCTTACCATGATGTAGTTCTTGAGATTTGGCTTATATGGGAGTGACTGTCTTCTGACTCCGAACCCGGAGTAAAAGCCTGGGCCAGAGGTTACTCTGTGAATCAGCAGCTGTGTGCTCACAAGTGAAATTTCGCTCCAAAGATGAAACCAGTCATTCTCCACATAATATATTATCTATTAAAAATATTATCCTAAATACGTAGAAAGTTTAGCTTATATAGCTACTGTAGACGGTAAGCGGGCATCCCGCTGTAGTCTCTGACTGGCCACTCCGCCACTTAGATGTCGTTCTAATCGGGTGCGCATTTTCTTACATAACTTTTTAACTTCTATCATCGGATTTCCGAAAATTTTTCTCATACCATTTAAAGTCATAATGATCATTCTTCATAAAAATTTTACAAATAAATATTGAAATATATAATCATTGAAATTCATAATATCACTTATCATAAATTTGTTGTTACTAATATTTGTTTTCATATATTTGTTTATACTAATAATCGAAACTCATAATCATTTCAATAAATAACTTTTTTTTTATACCACTTAGGTGGCAGACAAGCACACGGCCCGCCTGATGGAAAGTGGTTACCGTGGCCTATGGACGTATGCAACACCAGGGGCGTCACACTCGCACTGCCGACCCTGAAGAAACCTTCTAATGCCCTTCTTGAAGAACCCCATATTGTAGTCGCTTGGGAAAACCACCGCGGGGAGTTCATTCCACAGTTCATAAAGGTGTTTTATTCTAATATTCGTTTTAATATTTCTTAATCATAAGTGTTTTTATCCGTATTTTTATAACCATGCAGAACTATATTTAATCCAAAAACAAATTTAAAACAAAATTTGTCACTCTAGAAAAATGATAATATGAGTTAAAATATTTTCTTGGTAATACCCTTTATTAATACAAAAATTATGATAATTGAATGTTATGAAGAAAAAAGTTATGAATAAAAAAAATATGATCACTAACGGTTATGAACTCCGTTGTTAGGAATAGAAATGTATGAATAAAAAATATATGAAGAAGAAAATTATGAAGAGTGATTATTATGAGCACAAATCGGTAGTAAGACAAAGAATAGGATTTAAAAGTTTATGTAAGCCAATATGGACCCGTTCTAAACAACACAATTACGCTATCATCGTAAGTCGATTCTTAGGATGCATGCCATGCACACTAGTAACTTTAGTCACCGTCACCGTGTACATCATCCCTAATGAAGGTGCGCGCACTTGGATACGTGAAAATGATGTTAATTTGGATGTACGCGGTGACGCTGATACAGCAATCACGGTGACAAAAGTCACTTGTGTGCACCCAGCCTTCCTCGTATGAATCTACGATCAAACATTTTGATGTCGAACTCATTCGAGTTCACGCGATTCGATCGCGTGATTAAAATGATTGTGCAGTCATGATAAGCAAGGTCACGCGATGATCGCATCGCTGTTTCGCGCGATGATCGCGTAATCGCTTTATATTAGACAGTTGGAACTAAGAGAAGCAAAGTCTTCTTCATGGCGTGTATGGACGGTCAGTTCACTCATTAATGGTTCGTTTAGGTATATCTAATGTTTTCCATGTTTTTAATCGCAATTGAAAAGTGGGTTTCTGTTTTGACTAAGTCAAAATAAGTACCTCAAATATTATATGTGCCGTATTAATTGGGAGGATTAATATCCAGGACAAGATTTAAATAAATTGTATCATGAGATTACTATGCCCAATGCGGCTATCTGATATCATTATATTATAACTAGCTTTTGCCCGCGGCTCCGCCCGCGTGGATGTCGGTTATCGCGACCAAACATAGCCTATGTCCTTTCTCGAGGTCTAATCTACCCCTATACCAAATTTCATCAAAATCGGTTCAATGGTTTGGGCGTGAAAGCCAGACAGACAGACAGACAGACAGAGTTACTTTCACATTTATAATATTAAGTAGGGATGATCAACAATACCTAAAGTTGGGATAGACTTTATTGTAGATCATGCTCGTGAACGGCTGTTCCTTGTGGTGTGACTGATGAATGTCTTGCGAATCTCGTTATAAATATAAATGAATAAATATTTTTGTGGCCCAATCTTTGATTTTGGAACCGTATATGTATTTCCTTTTTGAAATTTTCATTCAATTACAAGAAAATAGTAACAACTTCACATTTAAGTAACATCTTGAGTTAATCTTAACTATCCCATTATGTTAGGTACACAGTAGAAAGTCTCAATTGTCTTATAAGTGAACAAATACATTTCCAGGTAGCAATATCTATAACAGTAAAAGTGCAGTTAGTAGTATCTAGTGCAATAACTAAAACGTTTTCACCTCGCCCATTTTAATAGTTTCAATCAGGGTGAGTGTTGGGCAGCCGCGATTGGGCGGCACCAGGTGCGACTGTTTGCAGGTACGTAGGGACGCAAGTACAGGCCATAAATAAAATAAAATAATTTCTTTCCAATTAGAATAGAATAGAAAAATCTGTATTGTACACTTATAAATTATAGCACGTGATTCCCGTACGAAATCACAAGAAATATGTACAAATGGCGTGGAATTAGAGGGCGTAGACAATTGCAATGTTACTTACGACCTCAAAGACTGATTAATATCTATCTATATTTGACTTAAAATCTGCTTCGGTGCTTAAAGTCTATATCAAAATAACCACTTTTTCAAAATGACTACTGTTTTCACAAAATGATCACTTTGACAGAAAATTGAAATGATAAATGATCTGTTGATGGTTTGGCCAACAACAATAGATATTATGTAAGATTATTGAAAATATGTGAAATGTTCTCTTCACTTAGCGGTAAATATACAATAGATAAGCAATAATACAATAATGATTTCCATCATATTAAAGACAAAGTCTATATTTTATAATATTCATGCTAATCTATCCAAATAAACTACTGAGATGAATGAGCTTAGTTTTACCTGCTTAGTAATTTGCTGCAGTTACATACAACAACTCAATAATTATACTACATTTGTAGACATTACCAAATATTGAAATTATCTATAATGTATCTCAATACTCTATACTTTAGTACCGTACTTTCGTCCACACGTACCTTCGACCCACACAGAAGCGGCGTGAGATTAGATTTTCTAATGGTCAGCCAAGTTCAGCGCTCTCAGGTCGTCATACCCGACCTGTTCCAGATGTCCACTACCCGCCCACATGGCTACCGGACAACACGCTTTCGCAATTAGTCGGTTTATACACTTCGTAAGTTGATCGAATTAAAGTGGTTTGCTTTCTTTACCTTTATTATCATGAGTGTCAAAAGGGAAATCGGAAAGGTGTATGTACTTTGTATTGTCCTAGATAATAATCTAAGTACGAGTCTGTTTCTCTTTAAAAATACTCCAACTAAGATACTTACATTTTCTTAATGGTCTTGATATCCTTTCACGGTGGGAAATGTATGATGTGATAGAAGTCAGCTTCTGTGGGCCACTGATATCATATAACGTGATTCTAGCGGCTTACTAGTTGACCCAGATGTTCTAGTGTGATGAAAGCTCTTGTGTTGATCGATTGTCTAATAGTATGTGGAAAACAATAAGAAGTGTTTAAGGACTAACGCGGACTGTTGTCTCTGCTTACACTGGTAGAAAAAAAAGTATAGTAGGTATGAATGAATTTGCGTGATTAGAAAAGGAAGACATAGTGATAGGATCCAGAGGATTTTCATCTTCCATAGTCTCTTTGTAACCTCATCACGTATGTTTGTATACCACTTTGGTCACAGATAAGCACACGGCCCACCTGATGAAAGTGGTTACGAGTGCAACCATGGGAGACACACTCGTGCTGCTGAACCTGTAAGAACAGAGAGATTCTGTGTCGTCAGCGAAGAAGATAAGCATGACAAGCCTTTGGTCACTGACAGCATTGTAGGAACCGTATGGATCGGAGATGAGTAGGTAATCAAATTCTGGTCTGGACAATTTGCAGATTGCAGATTTCCTTAATTTAATTCACACGTTTGACATTTTAAAAGCCTTTCGTAAGCTTCCCGGTTCCCACACATTATTTAATGAAATCACTTCACGGATGTGACGTACAGTCGTTTTTTTTATACATGGAAGGATGTAGAACAATCTTAACAAGAAGTTGCCACACTTTGACCGGACGGCGGACGTTAGGCTTGTGCGGTTCCGGCTCTATTAAGAATATTGTAATAATATTGATTCGGCTGCATGATTACAGCTTACTGCTAGTAATTCTGTAAGCATTATATTTCGGTTTGTTCTCAGGAAACGGATGGGCTTGTCGTTTTACTTGTAACGTTTTTATTATTAATTTATTTAAATTTCTGATTTGACGTTCACCAGTGAAGGTCATAATTGTAAAATTATCAGGTACCTAATGTACCAAATCTGTACTAAATAGTTTCACTTCACTTTGTTTTGATGAAGTCATTCATAGTAAGTAATCAGAATTTGTTACTGGCTAAGAAACGGTGACTAATTTGAATATTTGATTCGAATAATAAATATCCGAATAGAAAGAAAATTACGCTCTCTCCTATGGAAATATAAATAGAATATAGGTTTAAGATTTGTTGATTACAGTTCTGTTCTACTACTATACTATTTTTATAACCTTTTAATAAACAAAACGCTTACAAACTGCGAAATGCAGCATCCCCTAATTAAAACCATTCTTAAGGAAGGCAATTCGTGTTATCAAACGCAGATGTCAGTCAAAGGAAAATAAAATTCATTACGTTCTCTATATACAGTAACAAACAATTATATGAAACATAAACTTTGTGGCTTAATGATACCTTTCATTTTTACTGCAACCGGTAATGACAGACAAACAATAAAACTGTTTCATAGAACATTAAATACCTTTCGTCACTAGAAAAAAGAAAAAGTCGCGCACAATTTCCTGTAGCTGCGCGAGAGTTGAACATTGTATAGGGATGAGAGGCGTCGATGTCTTCTTTCGATAGGTACGCTATTGTATAACTAGAATCTTTGTCTGTGTTTGATCTTGTTTTAGTTCTAAGAGCCTAATTGCAACAAATATTGGTGATTCTGCAACCACCAGCTTTTTCGGTATTAGTAATACCAAAGAAGCTGGTATGATGCGATCAGAAATGATTGAGTATATGAAATAAAAACTAAACTACGGAATTTGAGTTTTTTTTTTATACTACTTAGTTAGCAGACAAGCACACGGCGCACCTGATGGGAAGCGGTCACCGTGGCCTATGGACGTGTGCAACACCAGGAGCGTCACACTCGCGCTGCCGACCCTGAAGAAACTTTTACGATAGTCCTCTTTATGGTAACATAAAGAAGTTCTGTAGCAAAAAAAGCATTAGGATTTACATACGGCTGTCCAGGGTGACGAAGGAGGAGGAGTCAAAGAGAGTCAAAGGAGTTAAGGTTTTGCTTATACGTAGCAAGGAGCTACCACTCTTCAGGGATAGGCGTGTCGAAAGAGAAAAACAGTTTCCCTAAAACTCTGGGGCCGATGGATACTTATTTATAAGTATTTTTTATTAGGTATTTTAATAGATTATCATAAATTCATTTCCAAGTAGTAGATAGCACTAATTTAAGTTACAATTAGATTAGTTAACTCAAATTAAGTTGAGTTCACTACGCTTAGTTTTAGTCAAACTTAGCCCAATGCAATAAAGTTACTAAACTTTGAACCACCTGACCGATCGATTCACAGAACCGTCAACATTCCGAAAACAAAGTAAAAGATACAGCAACTTCGCTACTAACAATCACACCCTACTCTATCGACACTTATCGACAATACATCACTCATCATCGTCACTCGATACCATCCACAATTAGTGCTGCGCTATCGGTAATTACAATCAGGTATCGATAGTTGTTTACGAGGGCGAGATGAACGGTCTTCTCTTGTCTAGCTATTAATTGGATGTGTAGATCGGTATTTACTTGGAAAGATATGATAGGCTCGGTATTATCGGCTGGGCACTACTAGGTGCCAATAACTGCTGGGTAGTGTTATTTACGTGTAAAATTGAGTTCAGTGTCGATGTTCTGCTGTAATTTAGGGCTCGTTGAGCTTGGTTTAACTTTTATAAGGCATTAAAGTTAAATCTGTTTGAAGTTGTCATATGTTTTAACTTGATTAGGAAGTTGTAGCTTTACGGTTTTCATAACACACAATAGCGGATGAGGTTACATTAAAAATTGTACAGTGTCCAGTGTATTATGTTCTATTCAGACGCTGTATATTTGCTATTCAATGATTTCCTGATTATTCAAAACTATTGCCATGTAAAAAGTGTAGGTACGACGTTGTATGACCGAAATCATACTTTATTCTTTTTCGTACTCACTGATAAGTGGATTAGTGCCGGCAAACATCATGAAAATGGCACTGGCCCTCCGGTCACTTGGATCCCATGCCTATAATCCCATGAGATCCTGTTAAAAAAAAAATATTAAAAATATTTAGGAACAAAGGTTATAAATAACAGTCGTGCTTGCGATAAGGCAGGCAAGTTAGCCTCGTTTTGGGTGAATATTTTTAAGAGCAAGTACCGTCTCTATCTCTTTTTAGTATAATATCATTGGGTTCAAAGGACATTCTAGCATCCTAATAGACTACGACCTTACCACCTTATTTTTGTGGCAAAATCTTCTAAACTAGTATCAATTCCATGAATATTAACAGGTTAATTTTAAGTAGAATATAATCGCACAAGTAAGCTCTAAAAGTATTTAAATAAAATACGTATTTAATACTTAAACCTGTTTCACAAAACATTACATAACGGATGCTATTAAAATTACTTTAGCAGTTCCGGAGATCATTGCACGTAAGCAGAAGTACAAGGAATTCGGGTCTTAGATCATGAATTAAATAGCAACATTTGAAACAGCTGATTACCATTTAATTAGCATTTGCTTAGGCTGGAATGCGAGCTTTGAAACGTGAAACCAGTTGAAGGTAACTCAAGGCCGAATGCTTCGATGATTTGAATGATTGTTATTGATTATTGATAACCTCACAGCTGTGGACCAGATATTGTAGATCTATTTGTTGTGATCAAGTAACTATAAGCGTATTAAGCAATGGAATTCGATACGAAACTATTTTAACTGCTGTCAAATTGAGGTTGATTTATATCCTATTATCCAGTTAAGTTGGTCGAGACTTCCGATTTTGAAACTTAGGGTTGAAACGCAAAACAGTAGTGGAGGAAACTTAGTACCTACAATACGAGTATATGATTTAAAACGTAATTACGTCATTTATTAGTACAGGTATAAAGCGGAATTGTAGGAATTATAATGCGAAGTAATTGTCACATGTTTCTCTAATAAGTAGAGTTCGATGCAGAATTTAACATTGCCTAGTCAAATGTGTTACTTCCGTTCCGGATCTAAAAGGAATCTATGTAGAAGATTTTATAAGACTATCAACAACCCTATTTCAGTGGTGGGAATATTGGTATAGATTCCATTTGCATCATGCCTAAAGAGTTATATATGTGCAATTCGCATTTAAGCTTCTAGCAATTGGTTAGTAACCTACATAGTGTAGAAGATTAACTATAGGTATTTCAATGTATTTCTTGATGAATCGTGGTGTACTCTAATATCTTGTACCTATCCGTGTATCCGCAAATTCATACACAGAAAAAGCTGATTTCTTTCCCAGTAGCATCAGGAGCTTAATTCCAGATAAAAGGTAGCTTATAGATATCTTATTTTTGCTTTACTCTACAAAACTGTGAGCTAGTCAGCGGTCATTCAGTTGTTCCTGGGTGATTGAGTCATTTTAAAACAAACTCATTTTCATATTTATGATATAAGTAAACATAATATTTACATAACATCACTTATGTTAATAATGTCATATCGGGGATCATCATTACCTGCAATCATAGACATGCTCTGATCAATTTACCTCATATATGTAAAGTATTGCCTTGAAGTTAGTAATCGAGCCATTTATCAATTGTCATAATAGTATCGATTGACGAAATGCAAAAACCGGTAAGCAAGAGGGGCTGAGCAAGATGCCTACTAACCTATTTACATTTGATTTCGGACTGTAAGAGGCATGTTTTTTTACGCAATTATATTTGCAACTTTTATTAATGTAGTCACCAAATGTACACGTATATAATTCATCTAATACCAAATAATCAAAATTGCTTGAAAATTCAACTATTTAGGAGAGATAAATGAATATTTAAAAAAAAATTAGAGGTAGTCGGCTGTTGCTCTGGTATTCGACCTTGCAATGGTAAACCTCACAGAATGTTCCTTTGTCGACGGGTGTGTAATTAGTGATTAGAAACGGTAGCAGTAAGAAGACGTGTTCTCATTCCTAATAGACTAGTTTAATAACAAAGTTTCACAAGAGCTTATTTACTAACCACGTTACTTGGTTTTTTAATTATTATTTGGGATAGCAAAATGTAAAATGATTTAGCTGATTATAACGTTAATATTATTGATACAACATTTACTGATTCGTGTTTGGAACAGAGCTGAAAGAGACATATTAATAAATGGCATAAAGTATAACAGGCTGGGGTTGATGTGGGTTTTTTTCAGTCCAAACTTTCTAAACTACTTACACTCAGATGTGGTAAAAAGGTTGTATACTTATGGTCACATGCAACAGCCTGCAGGATTGAACCCAGACTACTGGGATTTTGATTTTCCTATTTAATAGTATGGATATGTAATTTTAAGGTTATAATTTTATATGGTAGGATGGGGTTGACATATTAAAAAAAAACAGTTAGGTATATTTAATGAAAAGCTTTATAATTGTCCCGTTTTGTAAGAGCTGTTGATCAAGATATTCGTACATGATATACCTACCTATGTTATCGGGCAGAAACAATATTAAGTGTTGTGAATAAAATAGCCATCGAATGTGTATAGTCTCTGTTTATAACTAGTTGGTCCGATTCGCGACTAATGAGTGTAACTAATACGGAAGAGTGCGGAGAACGGGAGAAATCAGACGTCAATTTGATGAAATTACTTTAAAGCAACAGACCACTTATATAGCAAGTAAAGCTTATAAGATAGATGTAGTATACGTCACCATACTTCAGAATTACGAGCTTAGTTGAATTTTAGATGAATGAATGGAGTTGACTTCCATAATTCTTCTACCTGTCATTATGACTTTCACTTTAACTTTTAGTAATAAAATATCTACTCTATTTATATCTAAGTAGTCCTACTTTTGGACATGACTTTGTTCTTGGAATGACAAGGGTTAGTTTATATAGGCATATGATCTAACAGTCTTCACAAGTTTTTCATGTGAAATATGCATGGATGCAACCAAGGCTGTAAAATTCATTTTTGACTTCGTAATTCTGAGTGCTTGGCCCGAGCACTCAATAACTTGGTGGAGTGGGTGCAGTGATAATTTCAGTGATTCCGTAAACGTAGTGCTGAGGCTATAAATGATGCGACTGCATCCCATTCAGCGCAGCCACCCCTTTTCTATCTCACCGCTCTTAATTTTTAATAATTTTTATAAGTATGAAGCAATTTTTTGGTTATTGTTGTTGTTGTTTTTATTTTACTTCAATGTATTCCAAGGCAACGGCATTAGTGTGTTTATTGTTATTATTCCTGTCACCCCTAGCGTGGGGCAGAAAGCGTGTACTGTACAGTGCACCGTGTCGGTGTTGAGCTTTGCGTTTCACTCCTCTCCAAATCTTTCCTCTCTTCGCTTCTGCAATAATAGTGCGCCTCTAAATCAGTTAGGGACGGCCACGCTTGAGCTTTCCTTGGGTGTTTCCGTCTAGCACTTGCTTCGGTTTATGGTTATGGTCCCTGCAGAACGTGTGACTAATCCAGCTCTCTTTTTGGTGTTTGACCTATTAGTGAATAGGACTCTCATTATAGCGTTCCCACAGGCTTAAGTGTTAATTTTCTCAGACCAGCATATACCGAGCATCCAACGCGGAGGCAGCGGTTGGTGAAAACTAGTAGCCGGTGCAAGATGTCTTTTGTAACCTTCCAAGTCTCATATCCGTACAGCAGCACGGTTATACTGTTCCATTATCCCTAATAAGTATTTCTGTTAGAATAATCCGCCAATTCCCTCTTCGTTTCCGAACTTTTCATGACATATTGACGTGTGTCTCAGTATTTCAATTACAGGCAGCGATCAGTAGGAAGTCTTTGATCATATAATCCGTCATCATATAACGTAACCTAACATTGTTTATTTTTATAACAATCATTGTAACACGTAACCAGGCATGTGGCGGACCACAGCGCGATGTGTTTATAATGTGGTACAGCGTAACGTCATTGTTTTATAATACTATGTCACATTTACGCAATGATATCAACAAATATTGCCTAATATAATTTACTTTGTATTGATGTAACAAGCTTTTGTCAAAAAATTAAACGTAATTATTGAAATATCATAAGGAAATCTCAGAATTTTGATAACCATACTATAACATAAAGGATAATAGGTAGATACCTGTTATCTGTTACACCTACTAATTAACGAACGAGGTTTTAGCGCAGGCTTTGCTTTCAGGGTTGGAAAACTTTGTGACGACCAGACTTATAAGAAATGTTGGTTTATCGCGACCTATAAACGTTTATATCTGATTGTGTGCTTGTTCAACAATCTTTAAGCTAATTATAATATAAATAAACATTATAGCTCGCTTATATTTACAAAAATTGATGCATTGGTTCTATCCAATCTGTCATTAACCTAGAAAATAATATCAGTAATTTAAGTGTAAGCTTGAATTCAATTATGACAATAGCAAACAGCGGGCAACGGTCGTGATCTTTTTAATTCAATGATAGGGCACAGTTCAACTTGAGCTGACTAACCCATGATTAATAGATCCGCTAAACAAATATACATTCTTCTCGTCTTAGATACGGTTACCTTGTGAAATGGTTCAGTTATTATCTACCATAGTATTTATTAATTACTTAATTAATTTGAGGACCAACAGCCATGAACCATAATTCTAAATATATCTTAGTTATATACAGCCAATTATTACCCAAATTACCTACTACCTATCTAATTAGGTCCTCACTGTTACAATGCGGACTGTCTATATGTGTGGTTCATGTGTAGTCTATTTCCGTGTGGTGACGGAGAAACATTATAAATATCACCACCCATTCTCATCCGAAGGCGATTAACGGACAAATACGCAGACGACTGCGAGAAAAGGAAAACTCGAAATAAAATTTTGGACCAACCTGTCTGGTCAGAGTTTAAACTGTAGGCCAAAGTCCCACCATTGCGAGAGCCTTATGTCCAGTAGTAGACTGCGACAGGCTAATTGATAGATTGAAAAAAAATATTGATATAATGTGTCATATTGTCACACAAAGTGGGATGACAATAACGCTAAGATAATGACGATGGGCCTTTATAATACGTTAAAATTCCAGTTTCCATTTCAAATATTAAAAAAATATGTGTAGATGTGGCAGATGCATGCATCACATAAAATATGAGAAAGGATTCACATTGTAAGAAAGGACAAAGCAACATTCAAATAAAAGATCAAAGATCCAAAATCAATAACAGTAGCAGCTGATTGTAAAATCAAAACATACAGTCTGTAACAAACAGAGCGCATTAAAGTAATATAAATTGAACTAAACAAAACTTATTTAATAAATATTGTGTGTAAGTTGAATGCGGATTGGACGAAATTCATAATGCTATCGCAGCCGCTCGTGCCGTAGTATCGTTACATTAAAAGCACATTTATTACGGGGACTTAGAACTAAATCAGCAGCGCTAAGATGGCGCTTCAGCTATTAGATGGAAATGATGTGACGTTTAGGGCATAAACAATGGAAACGTGCTCACTGCAGTGGTTCATTGTGACAATCATAACCAGATTGTAGACGTTCTATAAGTATTTCATAATTTTATTATAGTGCTGCTTCATGAGCAATTTACAGCCGTTTATTAAAATGTAATATTCAGTCAACGTCTGTGGCGTGTCGGTGGTGCATTCGACTGCTACTTAGCGGGCGCGGTTTTGATTCTCTGTACAAATAACCTATTTGTATGCCTACCTAGGTACGAGCACCTATATGTCTATTTGCCTGCGTATGCTATTTGTATTCATGAATATGAATCACTGAAATGCCCAGATCAATCGGGGTATTTTGGTTCTTCTCATTCATTCTCATTCTTCCCTTCTCTGGCATTCCGTAATCAGTGTAACTACGTACTATTAGGTGGACCGCATACGTAAGTACTTGTTTACTGTAATAAAAAGTAGTACAAAAAACATTAATTGCCAGTCAGCTATAAACTCTTTACCTATGACGTTCTACTGATTTAAATGGCAATAGAATAGTGGTACCATTTTAACCGCCCATCTAAGTTACTGCGGCCACTGCGCACGCGCCACACCCGCCATCTTGTTTAATCTAGTGCCGTTGATCGCGGAAAAGCGCGCCAACCTTCAACGACCTTCGCTCTCCGACCGTTCTAACGAACTATACAAGGTTTAATCTACCCTATAAAACTCATAATTCGAATATCTTAAGTGTCATTGTTGTTTATATTTGCTAGGCGGTTATGTCGTTTTATATATGCTATGCGACCCTGCCCCATGTTTTGTGTTCTACAAATACAGAATTTCATTTCTAGCTCTAGGCTAGGCTTACAAATTCAAGACAGGCGCATTCATTTTAAAGCTATATTATTATAATAAGTCATAAAATAATGACACTGTACTACTGTTTTATGATTACGGTTATGCATTTTGATGCTGTTTGTATATACTTATTGTTTATTTGTTCTATATTTTATTTGTTTAGACAATTTATAACATTTAAGATATTTTATTCTGTATTCATATTGTATCTAGATATTTTTAAGGCGGCAATTAATAATTGTATGTAACTGACTACCGAAAATTATAAACATAACGTACGGAGAACTTCTACTATTTTTTAATATTGGTTATTACGAACGAATTAACAATCTCAAAAGATCACAGTTCCACCCTTAAATTCAGTGAGACTACTATGATATAGAACAGCTATCTCAGTGCTGGCACTACTGGCAAGCAATAAATCGCCCGAAGCGAAGCACACGTATCATCACGCGGCGTGCTACGGCATTTTTCATCCTCGCCACGCTTCCGCGATGTTGATTTACCGGCGACCAGATAACGCCAATCTTTGGCTAAGCTGTAGTCGCTACTTACTACTTATTTTGTTTAGAACTAGAGATATTAAATTGTGTGGGGAAATTAAAGCTGTAAGGTTTAATATTTTCTATGTTAACTGAAATGTACAGTCAGCGAGTGAAGTGGCTGAAGACAAACGATTTTTTATAGAATTAACGAATACAATACATAGGGGTTAAACGACATTGGTCAAATCTCATCCAAAGTTTTCATTTCGATGCCCATGATCCGCTCTCCCTTTATTGGTTTGTTCTGACTTTTCTGTTAGCGACTGCTCGCTGACCTTCTCATACCAGAGTCTCATCTATTAAACAGCAAGTGTACTGGCTAGCTTGAGCCTCAATGATCTTAGTGGAGTCCCAAATACCTCCAACACATGTTAGTAAACATTAGAAAAAAAAAATAGGGTACGAATTGAGAACCTCCTTTTTTGAAGTCGGTAAAAAAACTAGAGCAGTTTATTTCCTCAAACAACCAATACCTTATAAGTTCGCCTACAAACCAACTTTACTCCTTCCAGCTAAAGTTATGTATACACGTCTTTACACAGTACACACACATGTTAATCTAACCAAAAGCGGCAGTATATCGTTGCGTGTACCGATACAGATAGCTTGCTTTAGCACAATTGTCGCATCGCGGTCTATTGTCCAGGAACATAGCCTTAATTGCCACTCCGAATAAATTAAAACGAGAATACAATCGCTGGCATCGTAGCGCTTAGACTTACTAATGTTTGTTTGGAAGATTATGGCAAAGACGAGGGTTTATGTTAGAACATTTGTTGGTAACTTATTTTACATATTTCACGAGCATCGCTGACCCCAACAGATTTTTCTTTGACCTTGCGCCAATCCCGTTTGCTTCCAAAAGCTTCCTTGGAGCCCTTGGTACACTTTTTTATAACTTCATTATTTGGTATACTTTGATTATAATGGGAGCAACTGCAGTTGACGTTCTTGACCTCGAAGATCGAACAAGTCATAAAACAGTAATGTCGATTCCTTCAAGTATATGGAGCATCATACATCATTATAAAAACTGCAGGTTCGATTTTTACTACTACGAAATTGTAAGAAATATATTGCAACTACGAGTATTAGCGAATATGACTATTTACACATTTCGTACAAACCGTAGCAAAACTGTGTGCAACTGCTGTGAATTGTTTTTGGAGCATGATTATTATTTAATTTGTTCAAAAAATACTTTTTAAAACATAGTAAATAACTACCGCATTTACCTACGGTATCCACTACTCGAAAATTCATCCAATTAACCTAATAAATTATAACTAATAAATTGAGTGGGACTCTACATGTTTGTAGCCCGGCTACAAATCCTGCGCTTGCGCCGAGCTTGCGCAGATATAAAGCCTGTTGTTCAACTTGTTGTTTAATTGAAAAGCGTGTAAATATTTGTGGCGTTCGCTAGAGGTGGGTAGAGGTTATGAAACAGCCTTATTAAGGCTCTATCGGCTCGCAGGTACAGTGTTTGTTTAATGAGAATGGTTCGTAGTTATACGCATTACATATTGTACAGGTAATTTTACTATTTAGTTTTAGTATAAGTTAAGTAAGTAAAGGTATTAAAAATGTTGTGTAGTGTGAAGAGTTTGTTTTGAAATGTTGTCGATCTATGCAAATCGGACGTTTTGCTTATAAGTAAAAATACGAATCGGACCTTTTCACTCATCGGACGTTGTGCGCCTAAATCATCTGTTCGTTTTTCAAAATACTGAACATATTTTTTGTAAAGTTTACAATTATTATTGAACTTGAGTTTTAGGACATCGATTAAAATAATTTATTATAATAGTATTATGATTTATTATTTGTTATGAGAAGGGAGTCCCATTCCAAGCAGCAGTTACTTTCGTAACTTCTCTTCTAGTAGTAAATCTCTTTTAAATTATTTTAATAGAAAAAAATGGGGTGGTATCCGTGGGAATTGCCGCATGAAAAAAAAAACTATTCAATTATTTATTCCTCCAAATTTTGATTTGCTAAGTATAACCGAACATTGTGTGTGGATTTTTCTATTCAAAGAGCATCATGACTTCAGGCTCACGTAATAGGGAGTAAGCCTATTGCTATAGGTATCTTAGGCAATATTTTACAAAAAAAATTGAAGGTGTACTTTACTTTACTTTACTTTACTTTCAGGAAACAACCGGACCAATGAAGCAACAACATAATATCTTGGGTCCTTATTAATATGATAAATTGTTTTGTTGTTTATTACGATAGCATTATTAATGCCACCAATTTTTTGTTTCAGGTAATTGCCACTTATCAGGCTAAGAGTATTTTTCGTTGTAAGTACAATTAATATTTGAACATTTAAGCAATGACATTTACCAACTTCAAAAATGGCGGTTTATTTATTTTAATTATGAATTGATTTAGTTATATTATTATTTTCAAGATACCTTCGTGCAATCCTGTACTTACCTAGGTTTCAAGTTTTCTATTTTTACTAATGTTAATGCTAAAGTTAAAATAAGATTTTATTTGTTTTCAATTACTTAAACTAAACTGTGATTATTTCAAAGTTTTAAGTTAAAGGAATCAGAAGGAAAAGTTTTATCAATAATACGAGTAGAAACCGGCATCAAGGCAAACTAAACTTCTTTCTTGCATCTTCATACGAGTATATTTCACGAGCTTCTTCTACTCTCATAAAATCCTACTAATATTATAAATGTGAAAGTTTGTGAGAATGGATGTGTGGATGTGTGGATGTTTGTTACTCTTTCACGCATAAACGGCTGGACCGATTTGGTTGAAATTTGGTATGTATATAGGTTATACCCTGGATTAACATATAGGCTATATATCAGCGATGAACGGGATCAGAATTCCACGCGGGCGGAGCCGCGGGCAACAGCTAGTGTTTCATATAAGTACACTGGTTCCGAATGACATGCAATTTATATTACAGATTTGATCAGGCTATAACCTTCGAAGTCCACCCTGCAACATGTGGGCGTATGTCTATTGGATTCCACCTTTAGAACTCAAGCCAACCTCATTTGCAATCCAGTACACCTGTTGATTGACAGACGATGCTCTGGGTTGGGAGGTCAGGCTGCAGTCCCTCACATAAAAGCCAAAATAATCCAATAAAAGGAGTAGCAGGAGAATGAATCTCATACTCCAAAGTGTGAGCTTTGAATGCGACTGTGATTGACTCTCATTTTATTGCCGATTGCGGAACAGCAAATAGTTATGAAATTTATACCAAACCAACTCTTCACGCATGACCTTTGATTTATAAGTAGCAAAAAATGGCCATAGTAAAAAATCCATAAGTAGGCGTAATAAAATGAATCGGTGCCCAAACACAATGGTAATGTAGCTTGTCAACAATAGGTCGAATTGTCACAGAAAATAACAAAAAGAACTACAATAAGTATAAAGTACTCCGCAGTGCTATAATCAATCTAGTTTTACATCTAATTAGGTGCAAATTACAATACAAATAGATCAGTCACGACCAAATTGTTTAACAGAAAAAATGTCGTATCTCTCCAATGTGAGATACTAAAAACTAAATCCTAATTCCCAATGCGTAGAAACTACAATTGTCTGAATCCCAACTCATATTTAAACGTTTCGTCCCAAATACAATGACTGATATAAAACAACGTAACGCCTATTTGTTCCTTAACTAATTTTTAATTTTACGGCTACGGAAATAGAGTTCAAATATCCTCTTGAAACTAAAATGTTACGTCTTATTACCTCGCATAGTAACAGTGTCTTTGCGCGTACGTCAAGGTGACATGAGATGTTAATACCTATTGTATTAGTGCTAAATATCCGTGACCTTACGCTGTACAAAGTTCACTAAGTGCAGAAGGCACGATTCACCAACACATATAAACAGTATTACGCTACTGAATATTAAATCATCGAAACATGCGGGAAAATTGAAAAGTGTGTTATCATTTGCATGTTTGTGTAAATATTTTTGTGTGCTTCAATGTATGGGTAATATAAATATGTAAGTATAAAGGTCAAACTTGGACATCATTATACATCTCATTTCTGACAGAACAACGGCGGAGATGAACGTTTTAAAGGCCTACACAAAAAAGGAGGAGTCCTAAAAAGCAAAACTGATAAGTAGCGGGGGCACAACAGGTAGGCAACATACATACGCACATGACATGTGACCAAGTGTGATTACTAACAAACACAAAAGAGTATCACCTGTAGAGCTAACGCACACATATGCGGTAACTGTAATAAATCTGTACAACACGAACAAAATAGTTCACACACACATGTATGTGCGGTTCACCTGAGTAACCTCCACACAAGGGTCGCGTACGAGTTCATTTGTGGCACACTGTTGCGTTTTCACCTGTTGAGCGCTGCGCGTGTGTTAGTGAGAATAGTGTTTCAGTCGGGCGGTCTGTTCGGCGCGCTTTGGTCGTATCGTCCCGCTTCGTACATTCCGCATTTCGTACCCACGTGTGTGCGCTGAATGCTAATTGACTGTGCTGATAAGTGCGCGCTGACATTTGACTGCCGATAACATTGTGCCTATGTCTTGGTGAAACCATTGTTAAGCTAATTTTTTTTGGTCTTATTGGCTACAGATTTAACGTTTAGTGGACAGTGATAGAAAGTGTTTACAGTGACTTTGGACGTTTCGTTATCCAAACTGAGGAATATTTCGACGGAAGAATACATTTGGAAATATATAAAAGGTATGTTGTTTTTTTATATAATTAGGTATATCATTTTCAGTGAATTCGGTCCAAGTTCTAAACATTTACGGTAAATGTTATCTCATTATTACATTTTAATTCTATTTAATTGATTGTATCGACGATAGGTACCTTTATAACCATAGTACCTACCTATATCGTACTCATAGATGAAATATATAAATAGGGTATAGATAAGTCACTCTACAATAGAGTGAGAGACAAATAGTCATATTTTGTTACTGCTGCCCACCAGGTGGCGTATATAGTTACTATAGTGGCGCACTAGATGGCGGCTTAATACAGTTTTACCTATATATATTATATATATTATTTATTTGTTATAATAAAATATTATGATTGAAAAATAAAACTACCAAAATATAATCGATGAGTACATTTTTTATTTTTTCTATAATCGTTTCATATAATATGAAAAAATAAGAACACACACACACACTTCACAATAACAACGCTTAACAGATGCATTTGCCATTATAAGCACAAATTACACAGTCCAAGTAAATGCCAGGTCACAAGAACGTAGAAGACACAAATCCAAGAAAAGCCGGGTCAAACGAAAGTAGAAATCACAAGTCCAATAGAGAAAAGCCGGGGTCAAACGTAAATAAAAGGTATCAACAAGTTCAATGCAATCCACAGTCGCAGAGATATCGAAAATCAAAATAATTAGCAGCACAAAGTTTTAAAATGAAAAATCCGTCGAATTCATTAAAAATTTCATCAACTGTCATTCATTAGTCATGTCACAAAGCGATATCATCAGGGAGGTTTGTAGCTTTGTGGGTAGGTTTACTAAATTTATGGTTAATTTGTGGGTACTTCATACCATAACTAAAATTTAAGAGGATATTCGATAATCCATGGGATAGGTACCTATGTATTATCCGTAAAAATTAAGTTAAATAAAAAAAATAGAAACATAAATTTTATTACTTATTATTAATTATAACATTTTTGCGCATCAGTGCCATCTGTTTCATATAATAAGCATTAAAGGGCTTGTAAATGATTTGCTGCACGCTAGGTGACGCTAGTAGTAATGTAAAACACGGTTGTATGAGAGCTGCATTCCCCTGATCGTACTCATATCGTGTTGACATAAATACCCTCCTAATATTGACATGTAAACAATAAATATAACGATAATGAAACGTCAAAAGTCAAAACGTCAAATAATACATAAATAAAAAGGTTCTAAATGCCCGACCTCCTTGTTTACTCGTATTATACAATATTTATGTCAAAGTCATTATCACAAGGACGATATTTTATTATTTATTCAATGGGCTCCAATGGCAATTACCTGCTTAGATCTTTATTGCAGTAATTAGGTATAAATAGAATGAATTTATTTCACTCGTTGACCTACTGAACTGCACTGTTTCTATGGGTAGGTACCTATGTATTTATATTGTAATTACTAAAAGCATTTGATTTATTAAACGTTCTAATTGTTACGTATTCCATCGCGACTATTAAATTCATACCACATTCCAAGGATATCTTACATAGATACCTATGCTAAGTGTTTTTTTTAGCCCAAGTAGGTATCTACTAACGTAAGCTACGTAATTTTAAGGTTTGGAATCTTCTCCTGCTTTCATTGTGGAGTCTGGGGTCAGCGTTAAGTCTAACTGCGGATTTGGCTGTACTTCGATATGTTCCGTGAATCGACTGCCATCTGACCTCCACAACCCAACTCTATAGTTTGGAGTCTCATGGTATTATGTTGCAAGCAAAAACTTGTAAATTATGTTACATAAGGCAGGTTTTTCTTAGGTAGGTACCTATTTTAAAGTTAGGTAATATGAACAGGTTTCCCCAATGATAGAAACCCTATTTAAACTTGAACGAAATTCTTTTGAACATAAGAAGTCCGACTTTATTCATTAAGTCGGATTTCTTCTGTATCTGTCTGTCTGTCTTCTGTTTCTCTTTTGTATTGGTAGCAATGCAAACAACAATTAAATTAGGTAAAGAAATCATTTTTTTCCAGTTTTTCCATTCTATTTTCCATTTTTTCTTTCAGAGATTCATTTCTTTAATTGAGATACCTACATGCACGAGTAGGTACCTATCTACCTAGTCTGGTCTAGCTGATCTACCAGCCTGAACATTATTATTGAATTTTCCAATCGATAAAATATAGCTAGCTACCACATATATACTCGTATGTATCATACTGTTAATTTCAGTTAAGTATAATATTATTTTTCAATCGCATTAGTTGAGCGTTGAGGTTGGTTTTGGGTCCCCAACATGATTTTCGAACATGCCTGCTAGCCGGTATACCTGCTGACTGACGGAGGAGGCTTTGGCGCAACTTTCCTGTTGGTATTGATATGTCAGAATGTAGTTGCGCTCATACAAATCGTACCTACCTATAAGCCAAGTCAAGCAGAGAAGGAGTAGCAAGAGTACGCTGACCTCTGAATTGTAAGCCTCGGATGCAACCGAGAACAACGAGGTTATGCTAAGATGATAATAATGAAACTTAACTTTTTTTTCGTGCGGCAATCCCCACGGATAGCTCCTCGTGGTCAGCGGGTGGCTATGTCGGACTTGAACCGACTAAAACCACACACCGTCTCAAGTCCCATACGAGTCTCGCATGTAAGTTGACAGTTGTTGTAGTTGAGTAAAGCAATTTCTTCGCACTCCGGCTACAAGCGTTCGATACCTAACAGTAACTAGCGAAAAGGTAGTATTATTATAGACCTAATTATACTAAGTGCTCCCCTATTAAGGGACCAATAAGCACATATAGGAGACGAATCTACAACTTACATTCCAGGAGATGAATTATTAAGGACCAGTGGGTTCGTTGCCTCTTTGAAACCAAGACAAATATGATACTTTCTGAATGTTTATGCGAACATTAAAATAAAAAACGGATTCTATCGCGATATATTTGTTATTATTTTACTATTAGCCCAAAGTTTCGGCTACCATTCAGCATCCATGGTCGTGGGTTGACTAAAGATTTGCACAGATTTGTAATCTAAAGTCAACCGGCGACCATAGCTGCTGAAGGCTAGTCGAAACGTCAGGCTAAAAGTAAATAATAACAAAATATATTGCGATAGTATTAGTTAAATAGTAGTTTTATGTCAACCTACATAACTAGCTGTGGACATGAGAAAAACCCAGAAATACGTACAGTAACATAACAATAGTTAAAAATATCCTGCTTGTTATCATTACCGTTTAGTCCTAACAGGATAACCTTACAACAGATTCATGGTACTTGGCCAATTTGTAGATATTATATCGATTTTATTTTAAACACTTATTATTGTAACTTGTTTTATTTTCCTTCTTTGTACTATATTGGGTTGTATTATAAATATTATAATACACTAGGTGATACTCATAACTCCGCCCGCGTTGATGTCTGTTGTTTGAATTTTGACCATATCTCCGGTTCTACTCAACCAATTATTGTCAAACATACATACATACATACAATTACGCCTTTATACGGTTAGGCAGAGGTGAATTAACACCCACATTTCACCTATCGTTGTATTAGATCCCACGTAATAGGGGGTGAGCCTACTGCCGTATTCCGGGCACTATTTGTTAACTCGAACCATGTATCTGAGGCTGAGTCTGGGCTGTATATATACGAGTATGTCTGATATTAAACAGCCCTATCCCTTAGTCGCCTTGTACGACACCGCATGGGAGGAGATGGGCTGGCCCAATTCTACTCTGCCGGGAACCACGCAGCATTATCAAACATACGTAAGATTTTATGTTTTTTTTATACCATTGAGGTTGCAAACAAGCATATGGGAACCTCCCCCACCCCATGGGAAGTGGTCCACCTACCCAAGTCTGAATAAAACTGCATACAGAACCGTTCTGTAGTTTTTGCTTCTACCACGAACAAAGAGTGAAGAATTAAAAATTATTGTGTTACGAATAGAATCTAGCACAATCCAAGTATTATTTTTATATCTCCAATGTTCTGTATGAAGAATGAAGAAGAAGTATAGATGTATACATACACATGCATAATTCGGAGTAGGCAGAGCCGTGAAAAAAGTCTGTATAAAAAGTAAATACTGTTTTCTTCACAAAAAAGTGCTTAACGCGCTTATAGAAGTTTTAATTATTATGTAAATTGTCGCAATCAGCAAATTCTTAAAATTTGTCAAATAGGTGCTACTGGTCGTATAGAATTTAAAAACTATATCTTTGTATCGGCGTGACGGTGACGATGGCGTGAGTTAGATGATTGTTTTTGGTTCACCCAAAATTTTAAAAGAAGTTTTCACTTCGAAAACCACTTCGGTTTCGCATGGATGCTAATTGATGAATTTTATTATTTATGTATTGATTGATATATTACAGCCCAGACTCAGTCTCATATGCATGGCTCTAGTCAACAATAGTGCCCGGAATACGGCAATAGGCTCACCCCCTATTACGTAGGACCTAATACATACAATGATTGGTGAACGTTTGCCTGCTCAACTCATAATCTTCGCGTAAGTTCTAATTATAAGTTGACAAATCTTTATCGTTATCGAATAAACGAACAAAACATCGATATCTATAATATGCTAGCACGGGTCTCGGTTTTGCCCGAGAATAAATTCTTAAAAATTCCTATGGCCTATAAGTTTATTCATTCACGGGTCAAATAATTACATATTCATTATTACGAATATGTAATTGGTTGACCTCAGATATAGTTACCATAGCGTACAGTATATACACTTCATTAATTTACTTACATTTTCCTCAGCCATAAGGTCTTGAGTAGGTATTTACGTCACCTATAGATTACAATCATAATTGAGTGTAATTACAATCGTATTACTACTATTACAATCATTGGATGTATGTCGGACGGTAGCGTGAGAATACTTACAATTTGAATTACAATTGTAATATCCAATTAAATTTTAGGCATAATGTTTGACACGTTTCGTGACACATATGAAATTTTAAATATTTATATAATTAGGTACATAAAAATGTATAAAGGTCAATAGTACTGAAAACTTTTAGAGCTCCAACTACCCGTAACGACTGCCATAGATGTTAGTATGGTAACCGGGGCTGATGGCTTAACGTGCTCTCCGGGGCACGACCAGACCAATGCAATAACCCATATTCATGTATACAAATTTTTGCACTGAGCGACGCCACCGCTACGCAATAAATACTGTCAATAGGCCCAGAGGCTATACAATCTGTCTTCAAATAAATCGAGATTCAGAACTGAGTTCTGTTTCTTTTAAAAATCATTGATCTTTTTCAACATTTTTGTACTAAGTTTTGCTCGAACTAAGAAGAAGAACTCTAGAGTTCTAAAAACTGGGCCGTTCACAATATGTCCTAGCCAATTGAGATTGGAATGTTTCTTGATATGAAACTCATAATAGGTAGTTTCATTTCAATATAAGGGTTCTCATGTGACTTAAAATTTCACATAATCAAAAATGATATGGTGGATTCTTTTCCATTATTTAGATACGAGTTATCGTATATATGTAATGTCATTTAAGCTAATGATAGCGATTTCAACATTGGACAAAACGGACAAGCGAAGTTTTTTGTCTTCCATACAAAACGAAACGTAATAAACGCTTACGAGTCATTAACAGGCTGTTCTCACTGCTTATTACCATCAGGGCCGGTCACGCTCCATCCCGGAAATAACAACACCAGCTCATTGACAGGCCGTGCGCGGGAGTGACACGCGTGTCACCTCTCTAGTGTGGCTTTAATATTCAAGACTTAAGGGTAGGTTCGGGTTTACCTGTGAGTATTAGGTTCTCCCTTGTTTGGTATAACAACGTTTGGTCGAATATCACTTGAACTAATTTCAGTTACAATAAAGTCATTTCACATAATTATTCATTTGACCGAATATTTAATTGGTAGAATTTTATTTAGCATAATTATTTAGTTGGAATAATATCATTTCATCGAATTTTCGTTTGCACTAATTTTATTTAAACTAATGCTTCATTAGACTAATAATGATTTAGTCGAGAGATCATACCGAATATTCGGTTTAGTAATAATTAGTTTCCTTTCATTGTCAATAAACTGACGGTGGTTTCATTGTTTTTACATATTTTGTTTTTTATCTGGCACTCGGCGGCCGCTGCCGCGGCGCGCTCGCTTCGCTCGCTCGCCTCATGCTTGTTGTGGTCACAGTTCTAACCTAACTTAATCCTGCCGATTGCACTGAGAGTTTTTCAATTTTACTTGTATTGTTTTTCATGAAACATACTCTTAGTGGTTTTCTTACATCACGAAAATCGGCAGGGTTAGGTTAGGTTAGAACTGTGACCACAACAAGCACGAGGCGAGCGAGCGAAGCGAGCGTGCCGCGGCAGCGGCCGCCGAGGGCCATATAAATAAATTTCTACACTACATTAACATTATTACTAACTTTACAATATAACTAACTAACACTACATACCAATTGAATATTCGATGAAATGCATATTAATACCAACTGAACATTACATGAAATGAGCATTATACTTTTTGATCAATAGCGCAAACGTTGTTATCGCAAATAAATATTCGATGAAATGAAAATTATGTCAATCGATATTATGCAAAGCAATTATTTTCTCAAACGTTGTTCGAATTAGTAACATTCGACCAAACGTTGTTATACCAAACAAGGGAGAACCAACCTGAGTATTACGGTTCGAGAAAATAAAATATAAGAAAAGGAAATACATATAGTAATTTACTTATGGATATATAGATAACCATTTGAACGATATTTTTTTTTAACTTTAGGTTTACTGATGATTCGGACACAAATATTTTAAGATACTTGTCCGAATAAATATATATTTAAGTTTAAGATTTTTTACTTACACCAAGAGATACACTCACCATCAAGATGTTTTTAAAGAAGAACTGTGACGATTTTGTTTGTAAATTATGAAAATAACTTACCGTGAAATGCAACTAAGCATTGTATGTAGTCATGAGTCTTTTTAAATGTACAGTCAACTGCATAAATTGATAAAAACTAAACTTATGCACAAGTAGTTTTATGATTCTCAGAGGATGAAGTATTTAATGAGTTTTGTTCAGTATTTTATGAGAGAATTATTAGCCACAGTGGACAATAAATTAGAATTTGTTAAGCTACTTTTGTCGTTGACTGAGCATGGAGACCACCAAACTCATGGTTAACCTTGCACCCTTAATCCTTTTGCTGGTAAAGGGAAATAGTACCCAAAAGAGGAAAGGTTTATTTAAGTCCGCATAATGAATCCTATAAGCAATTATAATTGTGTCTGAAGTCAGGGCACAATGGAAGGACCAGTGCGAATATTACGTATGTTGTTTTCGTAACCAAATGTTTATAAATACTGCCAAAATCTTAATGATGTTTACAAATTTCTCTACATATCTGTCAATATATGATGAGTGTACAGTGAATTTTCTTGTATCATTGTCACTAATATATTATCCCATTAAAAGTAGATTAATTGATAGTTGTCAAATATTGTAACTAAATTAACGACTAGAATTTTGATAAAAAATGCTTTTAATTTCTTGCTGCAGACCTGATTATTTCTCAGAATTTAATATTATAATTACGTAGGTATATTCCAATAACTCGTATGTTATGACTGACTTTAAAAAAGTTCAGGCTCGTAGTCCACAAGCCCTCTCAAAAAATTATGAATCACCATAAGCATGCCGATTTTAGAATTATAATTTCTTTTATTGCTTTGGTACCAAAGCGACATACAATTTAAAAAGTTACTAAAGTACCTACTACCTATAGTTCACACACGAGATGTTCACATTCTTTCCCTTCTCTTCTCTATTCTCCATAATCCTCTTTCTCCTTTATACCTTCGTGAGCGTTTTGAGTTTCTTGTTCCCAGGGGTAAACCCTGTCGCACTTCGTCTTCTCTGTTACTTCGAACTCCTTCTCATAATTCTACCAGCTACGACAATTCTTTTAGCGTTTCCGCAGTACGGCTGTGGAATTCTCTTCCCCATTCCATTCGTGATAACCCTTCAGTTGATGTTTTTAAAAAGAGAGTAAGAGACTACTTTTTCTCTCAACAATAGTAGACATAATTTGTATTTGTAACTGTATGTATGCCTTATATTGCCTTATGTATATTTATGTTTGTATATATATATATATGTATGGTATGATGTAGGTGTGTATATTATGTATGTATGTGTGTATATATGTATGTATGTGTATGTATGTATGTATGTAAATATAATCTCCGCGTTGTACACTTGACTGCCTTTTGATCTTTTGCAATTCCTCTGTGCACTCCGGGTTTGCTGGAAGAAAACTCAATTTTGAGTTAAGCTCGCCTTTGTACATGAAATATCTCTGTATTCTATAATGTAAATTTGTGTGTACAATAAAGAATAAATATAAAATAAATAAAATACAGATAAAAAAAATTTAAAACCCTTAATATTTAAAAAATATAAAAGTAAACCTCTAGTTTAGCTAAATTACTTAGATTGCAACTACATACCCATATTATTAAGTTATTAAAAGTGAAATACCTGTTACCGGTATATGTTACTGTAACTTTATTGTCTTTACTACTCTGGCAAATATTTAGTGAAAAGTTAATGTTTACAGATTTGCGCTGCTGACAGTGCGCACAAGTTTTCTCTTATGTTTATTCTGTATGTTTTTTCCTTATTGTTTCTACGAGTTTTACTCTCGAAGTAAAACTCTTACAAACATTGGAACAAGAACAGTCAGCTTCATATCGATCTTGACGAACGAGGTACTGAAAATGATTTCAATGCCGTGGTTTCCCCCCCCCCCCCCCTTCCTGTTGACTGATTGTTTTGATATTTGTTACCCACCTTTATTTTGGACAATATCACAACGTAAATCAAGTTTGATTAGCCCCTAATATCTTGGTATTAAGATCATTTTAAGACTTTGCACTCAAAATCGTGCTGACGCTGACTATACATTGGAACCAACCTTTAAATATCAACGCTAGAACAATCATCATGTCGGATCGGATGTCAGAAGACAATACAAGTTTTATGTATGTATTATAAAGATTTGTCGACTTCTACAAATACAGAGTTAGTAAAAAGCTGTTTTTCGTAATTCTACATTCATTTTGGATAAGTAGCTTTATCCTTAAAATCCCGTTCGTGGAACTTTATAATCTGTATTAATGTATGATACATTAATACAGATTATAAAGTTCCACAAACGGGAACGGTTGTCTTGTGTATCATGAAGAACAGTTACAAATTGTGTTCCATATTTAAATATTTTTTTATTGAGTGATTCAAGTGTTTATGGCTATCAGATATTTCGATAACTTACCTCGTAAAGATATAACGCTTTACATTGTACGCCTTTGTTACGATGAACAAATATAGTTCTACTTTAAAGGTTATTGCAATAATCCTGTTTACCATTAAAATATGGCAATTGAATAAAAAGTACTACAAACGTACACGTACCTAATTTTAAATTTGTCGGTCGCACATTCTTCCAATGAAAACCATCCCAAATGACCCTATTTCGTAAAAGTTCTATTACAAGTTGTAAGTATAATTTACTTTTAAATATATTTATGTTCATTACAAATTGCAACACGCAATTGTTATGCTAGAGATAACTGTAGAATTGTAGCGATAATTTTACACATTTTGATAAAGACTACAAAATGTGTATACATTTTTATGTCAATTTTACAGGAAAATGAGGGTTGCAACATCTATTTCTATTAGCCAAGGTTTTAACTCCCCATGGAATATTCGATCATCATAGAATAGAAGTAATAGAACCCGTAGGTCAGTCGTAGCAAGCGTCAGTCACTCAACGCGTAGATATAGAATAAGCGAAGGCGTGGGTCTACGATTAGTGCCTACAGAATAATGTCTTCGGCAAGATAAACAGTAACTCAGTCGAAATACTGTATGCTTTGAATGTTTCGACAAGAAATTTTCATTCAGTGCGGTCAGGTGCGGTTGGATGGTCGCGGTGTAAGAACATTTAGGTATTATAAGAGTTTGTGAGGTGTTGATGTTCATCAATAGAATAGCTTTGCCTATCAAACGACATCAATCGAATCCTTATCATGGTTTATGGTAG
The DNA here is from genome assembly GCA_914767945.1 of Eilema depressum. Taxonomy (NCBI): domain Eukaryota; kingdom Metazoa; phylum Arthropoda; class Insecta; order Lepidoptera; family Erebidae; genus Eilema; species Eilema depressum. The sequence continues at coordinate 10,074,114 of OU612024.1, read as the reverse complement.
TTCTAAAAGTTAGACTAAAAGAATATCTTATGTAAGAATATTAATGTAATACGTAAAATGGCATGCAGTACCTACCTACGTAGGTACAATAGCCAATATCTTTTTGGAGCACGTACATACTATTCTATCTTTATATATATATCTATATCGAAAAGCTATTTAGTTGAGTTTTGATATAGAGTGACGTCTCTGTATGAAACACTTATATTCTGCGGTCGCGGGTTCAAACCGCGGCGTATCGTTTTTCATCACGTTACATGTCTCATATTAAAATACATTCGATTTTATTAATATCATAATATAATCTCTATCATTATTATGGTATTATGATTTAATTGCAAAATTAGTCAAGGTGACGATCACTCATCGGAACACTCCCTTTTAGTAACCAGTTCAAATATTTGGCGATTCCTAGAAAGAGGTTACAACAAAACAATGAATCACCATTATCACCTAGTATGCTTTGTTAGTTATACTTTCCAATGACCTCTGTTATTAATATGTTGAAGACACATACCTATTATTGTTATTCCGAATATCTACTGTCGATTTTGTGTTTCCGTCTAGAGCATCTGATATAAGATAAGTACTGTGTAGAGCTATCTCAGAGATATAAGCAATATTTCAGACAAGAATGAATCAGTGTCTTGTACAGTAGACACTGCTGCTACGACGGCACGGTGAAAAATCGTCTCATCTACATAACTTTGTAGATACTCTTGATGTTACTTACTACTTCTAAATTACAAAGAATGTAGTAGTTTTTGAATAGAGAAATTGGTAAAATTATACAGCTTTGTAAATATCACCATGAGTGTCACTTTCAAACTAGCTTTTATTACAGTTCAGTTGACAGTTGTTCAGTTTGTTCAGTCAAACCTTTCGACAAATAAAAACTTCATTTTCTGAACTGGATTTTTGCCATGAATTTCTCAAAGGATCAAATGACGCGTTTCGCAGTACAGTAGCGAAACTTAAATATTAATAAAGCTGTGTCTTTACGAACGTGCGGTGGAACTTGATACTTCGCGGTTTGAACTCTTCCAGACAGGTATGCAATCACCTGATGTTTATGTATTTACTTGCTGTAGAAAAAGGCCTTTGTATGAGAGTGTGTGATATAGGGTTCCTACCATTGGCTTCAACAGTAGAATATGCGTTAAGTAAATTGAATTTCCATAGTTTATGGTTAAAGATAAAGTAAAACTAAAATTTAAGTAAAGTATTTTTCTTTATGTTTTAACTACTTACTTAATGATAATAATTACGTTTATAAGTACCTACCTAAGTGATAAGGTAGCATGCATGTTTATTATGTACATCGTTGTTTAAGCAAAAAATGCGTTGTTATACCTACCGTATATGTTTTTGATTATAAGAAATTTTCATCACCCGCCGTGACTTTTCCCAGCTTCAGTTCTGCTTTTTAGTCGCACTAAGTAGCAGAACTTCGTTATACTAAAGGGACTAGCAGTGACTTGCTACTTTAGCTATAGGTATATTTACTAATAATTTACTGTAATCGGTTAAAGAACTACAACTGTACGAATGACGACACGACATAGACGATAAGTAAAACAAACTAATTATTTATCTTCTTTGTCATCCTTATCGTGTATCTAAGATAATAAACTAACAATCACATTTCTATACAATAAAATACTTACAAGAGAGCATCCTAATCAAAAGTCGTGCAAAAACATCGATGTATCGTTTATTCTCGTCCGATAACGTATGTAAAGTGAAACATTCCTCGGGAAGGTTCGACCTCGCGCGGCGCTTCAGCATGCGGCGCACGTGCACCGGCATCCGCATAACCTTAGACGACATGCACTACTGTGTCTAGTGTTGGAATGACCTTACTGGAATGTGTCGGACGAAAAATTGAAATTAATTGTTAATTAATCGTATACCTTAATAGGAAATTCTTAGAGAGAAATTGACAGCAAAATAGACATCAACGCCAATGGATTTTCTATAAAAAATATAATGTGGGTTCAAGTCCCGTCTGAGCATTCGCTTTGTTCTAATCTAAATTGATTTTAATTGTTAGCATACTAATTGCTTTATGAAATTTCATTAAACATTATTTAAGAATCTAAGGCCCGTATTCTAGAATGACATTTAACTCTTAATCTCGTTTTATCTGAGAACATAATATTATTGCATTGATAGATTGGCAGATTTGATAGATTGCCTATACAACTTATCCTCAGATAAATCGAGATTCACGGTTGAGTGCCATTTTAGAATACGGACATAAGAAGTGTTAAAGACAAGTTTAGCAAAAACAGTATCAAATCATAAACACCGTTTTCTTACAAAAAGTCAGGATATAGATTTTGATGAGTCCTCTAAAATTTCTGATATCCTGTTCTTCTGAATAACATTACTATCAACAAACAAGATTGTAAATCAAAACGAACGCTATTTTTTGTGCACCAAGGAAAAAATGTCAGACTTGATGAACTGTCTCGAAATAAGAGCAAAAATATTGGTGCGGTGGTGGTAACACGATCTGTTTTTTACGAGTCGTTCCGCCCGGTCGGACTCCGGGCAACGGAGGTCGCGACCGCGGCGGCGACGGCGACCGACCGCACGACGTGACCGCCCGATGGGAATGGTACACCTGATGATAGCTTCCTGGTCGCGCCATTGCGCAACCTGTGCCTATAATAGAAACAAAATTTAAAACTTTTTGTTCAATATAATTTTAGTTTTTGCACCTTAATTGCGTGACATTATTCTTTGAATACTGAAACATGTACGGTATGAGTTCAAGTCAATCAATAATTAGCCTATTGCAGTCCTCTACTGGACATAGGCCTCTCTCAATGTGCCCCACGTCTGCCGATCCTCCGCATTCCGCATCCAGTCTGTCCCAGCCACGTTTTTTTTCAGGTGAACATAGTATGAGCTGCTTACTTCAAAATAACTATCTATAAACAGTAAGATCCTACTGTTAATATAATATTAATGTTATTTTCATGTTCACCGAATATCTAAATAATAGGTAAGTTATTTGCTTTATGGTGACGTAGTAACATAAAACGATTAGTTTCCAAAAGAACTACATCGATGGTTAAATTAACATTCCCATGTTTTCCGAAAGTTTTGTCTGAAACGTGACAAAATCACAATCGGGACTTTGGTATCCTTTCAACTTTTTACCCTGTACGACATATTTGTGAGTCTCAAACAGGTGTGGGTCACGTTCCGCTGTCACGAAGAGCTCCGTCATCATCGACAAGTGGCATCGCGTTTTTATGGAGTAAAAAGACATTTTTGTGCGATTAGCCGCGGGCACAGGTGGAGGTCGCGACAAGTGCTCTAAGTCACGAGCGACGAATCGCTGATGTGCCGGTAACGCCGCATTAGGGTTGTTTGGGACAAATCGATTGTTAACGAAAATATGAATTGTTTTTTACAATCTCCAACTTTATATAAGCTGGATATGGAATTTCCTTTGAAAAATATCTGGAAAATAACCACATGGAGTATTACGAGTAGGAAATAGGTACGAATCTTGGATTCCTATTTACAAGTTTTTACGCCGCTTGTAAAATTTCAAAAATATAATTGAATTAAATATTTTAAAAACACACATATTGCGCCGACCCCAAATAAACTTGGAAGGGTAAGAGGATGATGATGATGATAAAGATGATATGAATTTAATATTTTTTCTCAACACAAAACCTATGCAAAAGCATGATTATTTAGGGTCAATTGATACGTTTACTTCTTTCCTTTTTTCCAGTTTTAATATTTTTTTTAATAAATTAGAAATATAATGCATTTGTTTCTTGTACAGAACCCTCACACCAGCCAGAACTCATTGTATTCTTTTTACGATCTCTCGAATTTCGTGTGCTCTTTGAACTGGTTCGATTGAAAATTTAATAAAAAGTGACTAAGACATACCTACCTACGGTCCTATCGCGTGTCATGGATCAATGGTTCGCGCTCTATTTCATTTTATTACACTTCGATTACACGAAACGCTGTGAGAGAATATTGGATGGTAAAATAAATAGAGATAGGATTCTGAGTTCACAGTTGAGCGCTTTTGAAATTGTAGCGGGAAATAATGTAATGGAGGTAAAATAGTTCGAGGTGCTGGTTGTTGTTACTTGTTACTAAGTAGAGTACCAATGTAAAAATAATAACAACTAGGCTTCCTATATGGCAAATTTATTAATTCTAGACTTTAATTGAACTTTAGAAGTGTGACGAACCGCTTGACGCTTATTTTTTATGCCATTTACGTGACAGTTAAGCATACGGTCCACCTGAGGGCAGGTAATTCCGTTGCCTATGGAAGTGTGCAACACCAGGGGTATCCCACTTGCGTATACGTTTAGATCTATCTTGCAACCCTGCACCTAGGTATGTCGCACCCTTTGCACCCCCTGGGTAAACACGGCTCTATTTTTACTAGATGCATTCATGTCTGCTTGTAAAAGAGTAATAAGGATCCTAGTAACCATACCAGATGTTCTAGGCTGTATAATGAGAGGGTAGTTTATAGCGAACAGCTCACTTTTCCCTATAGACTACCCTAATTTGAAGTAAAGTTTTAATTTCACTTACAATTTATTATAATTGATTGAATGTAACTTTTTTGATTCTAAAAATATCTCACTTATGAATGAATTGATCTGGTAAGTATGTAAAACATTTTTGATATTTACATAAGATGTTTATCTCTCACCCAATAAGGTTCCAAAGTGCACATTTGAAGCTCAACTCAGTTCATGCAAAAGGGAATGTTAGCATTAAGACCACTTACTTCTGGGTTTAATCGAACACGATATGAGGCCGTTACATAAATTAAAATATCGACGAAAACTGGTCGCCAACACGAAACAGTTTGTTTTTGAAAGTTACCGCAGTCAAAACAAGAGTATTATGAGAATTCAAGACGTATAGAGGTCGAGAAAAATCAGAGCGAAAGTAGTGTGAAGTGATTGGCGGAACTCGAGCACACGACCCTACCTGAGTACTTGATCGAAGGCCTCATCGAAATCATTCCAAAAATGGAAGAAAATGAACCAATTTTTTGCTCCAATTACGTCATACTATACGTTGAGAAGATAATTGCGATATTTAAAATCAGTGTTGTCTTAACTTAGGTTATTTGTCGCTGGTTTTAATTTACGTAAAGTTCAGTCACGTTTAGATGGACGATAAGCTTTAAAGGTTGCGGCAGTCTAAATATAGATCGATTGTTTATTGGTTTTATAATCGCTACTTTGTCGCGGTAGTTGATAAAACTTAAAAGCATGTGTTAAGTGTTTTATTGAAATTAGATTTTTAATTTGATTAGAATCGATTTTGAAACTAGACACGCATATGGACGTGCGTAAAACCGGTAAATCTGTTGAGTTGACAAATAGTTTTCTCCCCAATGCTTTCTTATAAATAAGATATTTGAAATTGGTGTACTGTTTATTCGGTAAGTCTATGAAGTGTTCTGAAATAAAAAGATTTCATCAACTGCAATATCTACACATACAATCCTAAACAATATAAAAACGTTGTCAACTCGCCAAACAGTAACTGACGTTGCGTGTAGCTAGAAAGTATTTAAAAAAAGAACGCAATTTCACGGGGAGTTGCATGGAGACCGCCCAATTCTATTGTGAGCCCGTAATGGCAGACGATTATCTACACATGGTCCATGTCACCGTCTTCCAAGATAGTTATGTTTGATGGACTAGCAGAATTGGACGCTTCATTTTATGAGGGTAATCGTTTGAAACTTCGCGATTCAGTAAAACTAGAAACCGTGATTGCATTGTTTTACGGTTGACGCTTTTTGTTATAGTTCAAAAGGATTATACACGATGACAAATAAGATAGACATGTGATTAGATGCCACGTGATAGATTCTGAATTGTTCGTTACTTTTAGTAATTCAATGTAGAGTACATCTAGGAAGCCTCAGGTAAAAAAAGTAACTCGAGTATCGCGTGGGGACAGCTAATAATTTACACTCTGTTTTCACGTTCATTGTTTCCTGACACGAGGGTTTAAGGCTGAGTGTCTGGGTATACCTAAGAAGTAAATAAATGAAGTAAAAAAATTAGCTAATTAGAAAGTTCGTTTTTTGAAATATTATTATTCATCCTGGGTAACTTATTGTTTATACAATTATATTCACGCCTGTAGATCGTTGGAAGGGTAGGCAGAGGTTGTAATAATGCCATATAATTGGGGGCGAGCCTATTGCCGTCAAGCGGGCACCCTGCTGTATGTTTACTGTTTATTGTTTATGAGTAAGTAAAATTTACCTTATTATTTTCGGCACGGTGTTCAGTTATTATGACAATAAGTGATTGTCAGAGACATATATATTTTTACGATCACAATAATAAAGTTACTCAAATAACATATCGTTAACCACGATCTTTTTATATCTCAACCGTAAAATATATAATAATGTCACAAATGTTTGTATTTTTTTTTCCATTAATCGGATTACCATGAAAGTCTCTATAAATTTTATGTGCTACTGAGGTTTCACATGTTCCATAACCTGTTCGAAATTACGCAAGATGAGCAAAGCTGGAGGGCTTTGATGGTGCCTGCTGTATAACATGTCATAATAAGAATGTAGAAATAGACGTAAAGGCTGGACGTAGAAGGCACAGCGTGCATTGGCAGAGGCCCATGTCCAGCAGTGGACTGCAATAGGCGTATAGGGCCGTACCAAAACTTTCCGAGCCAAGTCAACCTCACCTGCACGCTGGTGTACTTGCTGATTGACGGAAGATTCTATGGTCGAAGCTTTCCTCTCAGGCGTTAGGAGGTCGCACCCGGACAGTCGTATAGCCAAACAAAGAACGGAACATGGACATCGGGCTGTTAGTATCTATTGTCTTATCAATACATTTTATTCTGTAAACTTTTAAGAAGCTTTTAAGTAAGCTGCATAAGCATGTTAAAGTTAAATTTTTCTATTGCTTTTTACGTATTTGAATAGTGTGAATCGATGCTTCATGATTTAGTAGCCTGCAAAATGCAAAACTCTGTTATTTCTAGCCTGTGTACCTTACCGAGTTTTGAAATTGCACAGCCGCTTTGCATCTTCTACTCAGATAATTGTATTCTTAACTTTACAGGGCAAAGCAAAGTTAGCGCGTCTGCGTGCCAATAAGCTTTGCGCCAAAACTTAGAGAGTGAAACCTACAAGGGCTAGTTAAATTAAGTGAAGTAAAGAATGTCCTTATTGCAGGCAGTGCTCTATATCGTCGGTCGTTTACCTACGGGTCAGATCGAGGTCGCCGTGTCAGCGACTCAACGCAACTGACCAGAATACCTAAGCAACTTTTGCTCGCATTGCACAAAACTGCGTACGGTCATTGAACTAGCTTAGTTTCTCTTGCCTCTTCGTAAGAGAATGTAATTTCGTACGAGTTTATTGTTTTCATATACATTTTGTGGCTAATGATAGAATGTCATGATATTGGCGGATTGTGACTATTTCCGTTTTACAGCATCGGTACCTATTATGCCGCCAAATCTTTTAATTTTCGTTGTACATCAAATTGGCATAATCGCAGATCGCTAAGATGATACACAAAGATGCATATAGATGGTAAGCAGATATCGATAGCCACCCAGAATTTCAGCGCAAATGAATTACAAAAGCCGCACTATGATAATCTCAAAAATAACAATATTCATAGTCTTCCCCATCAGGACAGGTAGAGAGAACAGCCCATCTTCGACTTTACTCAGTTATGTCTATATTCTTGTACTAAATGTTGGAAATGTGTATTTATTAAGGAAATAAATTATGTTTTTTTGTGGGTTTTAGCTGTAAGTTATCAAACAGTTTCATCTGCCAGATAACTAATAATACTGTCTTTATAATGTTGCCGGCTATAACCAAGCCATTGAAATAAATTTGATGTCTTATTCAGCAAATATTAATAATATGAATACCGTTATATATTTTATTCCAAATAGAACTAGAGCAGTAATTTTTTGCATAAATAATTTTGTGTCTAATTTATAGATACTAGGCTATATTCTAAACGCCAAAGAATTTTTAAAACTCTCAATTTTACATAATTTTGCTAATGGAAAGAATTTAATCATTCATTTCGTTGAAATTTATTGGCTATAATTTTTACGACAATCTTAGTTAGCATGTTTCGTATATAACAAAGCATACAAAATATGATATGTATAAACTTTTTATGAGTAAAGTATAATAGTTTTATGGGCACCGATTTAGTTGAATTGTCGCATCAGAGTATATAAATTGTTATAAAATTAGACATAAATAGCTGTTGAAGTGTTTACCGAGAAAGATACCGGTTGACAGCAGACGCGTGATCATCTAGGCAATGGACATTTACTCTACTTTTGTTAGCTTTTTGAAGTCAGTAATATTTTCTGGGTTCCGTAGATCAGAAAGAAAAAAATCCTTATCTGTCTGTTACGAGAAACGAAACGCTTATCCCCCGTAGGTACAATAGAAGTAAGTAGATATAAAGTATAGAATGGAGTCTGGTTATTGAACTGAGTGCTTTCAGGATTTTGTATTACTTTCTAAAGGGTCCTCTACACGCAGACAGACTCGTCTGCGGATATTAGCGGCGGCGGACGCGTTCGCTAACGCGGCAACGTGTGGACGGGGTGATATGCATGACTGTGTTAGGTATGTATCGTAAAATATCTACCACAGATGAGCAAGTTGCACCGTTAGCACGTCGGCCGACGCATCCGCCTTTGACATCTGCAGATGAATCTGTCTACGTGTAGAGGAGCCGTAAAAAGAAAAAAATATGTATGTAGTATTTACGTCCATTGAACCGTTATGAGTCTGCCAAAACTTCTGCTTCCAACATAACAGTCAGTCTCATTAACCAACTCGTCAACATCGATTTTGACACTGCAGCCTCAATCCATCTTACTCTCGTAAAGGTCTTAAACCCAACCCGAAAATCAACACATTACCAGTATTACCACAGTGAACAACACAATTTATTTTGCCTGGTGAGGTAAATGAGACAGCGTACGTCATTTAAGGACGCAAGTGTCACTAGTGTTGGATACAAAGTCGTTAACACGAGCCCGACTAGATTGGGTTAAACTAGATGTCGGTAGATTGAACCGGATTGACTGTGAGCTTATTTAAGAGGATACGCGCGACAATGGGTCTAATTGACGTTTAATCGCGATGGCCGCGGTACCGAAGGACCGGTCGTGTCACCTGGATGCCTTGTAGTACTTGCCTTAGTTCAGTTTAGTTTTATGATTGTCTATTTCTTTTGTATGTCGTAAGAATGAATGAATATAAATTTGGTATGATATGCTTCATACAAACATAATTTTGATGTTAGCGTACTCAAACAGATACTTATTTTGGTTGAAAATCTTAAGATTGAAACAACCAGTATCTATAGGTAGATATACAGTACTATAACGAAAAAGGATTTGGACTTGATTGAAAAACCATTTCATATAAGTACGACTAAATGATATGTAATGTAATGTATCAGTTCCTATATAACTTAATCTCAAATTACTTATTTCTTAATTTCCATGTCAATAAAAACTACGCTACCAAAAAATAAGTAAAAAAATTCAAGAACTTTTCTTCTCTAGACATTACAGTGACCTTTAAAGATAAGAGGTTGTTGAACTATTCAGATGACCAATACGAGCTAAGTGCATAATGCAGACAACTCTAAATAACGCCTCTCAAGTTTTGATTCCAATTCGAATGGACTACATTTTACGATCTATTAAAACATCAGCAGATATTGATTTTGTATGTGACAGATATTGTGTATTCTTAATGAATTCGTTTAACGGAAACCATTAGGTACAGGACACATAAATATAGTTTATTAGATGTTTGACATCTATATCTATCAAAACAAACCAGTTTCTGTGATAATTCTTGTGAACACATCGAATGAAAACGTATAGGTTTTCTGTTTACGTTATTGTTTAACCAGTTGACTACGGGAAAAGTTGGAGATAAGTAACTTCCTCTTTTCATGCAGTATGCCTATGAAGTACTTCATTGTCTTCCAGTCTAAAATAAAGGAACTAAACAACAAGGGGTCAGTATCACAGGTTCTGCGTTAAACATCAGAATAAAACCTAAATATATTCAAAAGCGCCTAATTTAGTAAATGTCCCCTGTTCTGTGAAACTTAGGAAATTAACAATTGTGTATAAGTTACGCCAACATCACAATTCCAAATTCAAACTACCATATTCTAAATCTCCTAAAATGGTACAAAAATAATAAGACCGTTAAAACAAAACATTGAAATTTTATTCCACGTGATGTCTCTTGTCGCGTCGGCAACATTCGCGGCTCGCTTACGCAGTGAAAACGTAACATTCCACAGTCGGGTTGCGCGTGCGCTGTTTTTCAAATACACTGAATACTTACGTGACCTTAACGGATATTTACTAGTACCTAGATGAGAGAATTATGTACTTCCAGTGTGTCTTAGAAGGAATACAGATAGGAAGAAATTATGTCCGTGAGAAAATGGAGGGAACAAGAGACTTTAATGATTTTGAACTATTAGAATGGCATCAAAATTGCTAAAAATACTATCTAATCGATTTAGATGAGCTCTAGACTCGTTTGTATGATCATTCTTCAGTAACTCGTAAGAGTTCGATGGATCATTAGATTAGAGCGTAACCAAAATCTTAGGTTTTTGTAAGCTTAACATACTGACATCTCATGATCTTTTTCTAATGTAACTATGGATTGATAAAAATGTTATACTATAGAAACTAAAAAAAATTATATGGCAAGGTAAACTAAGAATTTGCTTGATTATTTTTTTTTTTTTTCAAAATATGTAGTAAGTAGGTTATTATTTTCATGCTGGTAATTCCACTGAATTAAGTCAACTATCTCTCTCACACTCGCTATTCGCTTCTAGTAAGATGTGTGTTTCAGCGCGCAGAGCAGGCTGGTGAGATGGTAATTTATAGACTAGTTCTCTTGAATGAATCTTTACGCTCTTTTTATTCACTGGTATGTTGAGTGGTTAGCACATTTATCTTGAGTCAGTGACTGAAGAACATAGAATCACAAATTGTACTAGATTCATTACTTATTGAAGCCGAATCGCATATAGTTGTACTTGACCTTTTTTACCGTGTGCAAAGTCCTCACTGCTGAAGGTGAGATTGGGTGAGACATATCTCTCGCACCCATGCCGACTTAAGGCCATGGGGACCACCGAGTCCCCATCTAGCCCCGGGTATGGGGCGCCCCGCCCCAGAAACTCAGTAACACTCCACCTGGGAACCAAATCTAGGTCCTAGGTCCTCATGTCACATTACTTTCTGCTGCACCACAAAGTTTTAATAATTATAAACTAAAACAGTAAAGGGAAAGTCAGAAGACAAGTCAAGAGTAATAATTCATATAATCACACTCATTAATTCACCATCATGTTCACTGACAGGTAATTATTGATCGGCATGCTATGACAAATGACATGTGCACCTTAGTACTGTGACCTTGTCAACGTGACCTTGCTCTCTATAGGTCAAATGTGCTGGCTATTATGATCATTATTGCAAAGTTTTATAGTATATCCTGTTTGAATACGCTTGAAAAAATTGTTAAGCTTAGAATGGTCTTTAGATTAGAAGTAATCGAACCAAAGGCACCGAGACCCTGTCAGTGTAGTCTGGAATTGTTTTATTGCTAACTAGCTGTTGCCCGCGGCTCCACCCACGTGGACTTCTGATCCCGTTCCTGCTGCTGACCCTACTTAATAGCGTGATGATATAGCATATGAAACACGAATAATGTGGCCTTCTATTGGTAAAAGAATTTTTAAAACGGTTCCTTAAATCCAGATATTACCCCCTACAACGTCACAAACTCACAAACTTTACCTCTTTTTAATAGTAGTATAGATCGGAGACTAATCGATCTCTGTGCCAGAATTGTGTTCTGTTCAGCCGTTTTTGTGTACTAAAGAACAGGAGTTACGTGCATGCCAATGGTCTCACTGTCAGAAGTGCTCAAAACCATGCGTAGTGGAGAAGGAAAAGTAGGAAATTAGATTCGGATTTCTTTCCTTTCTTTCCTCATATTACCCTTATTTGCCTTTATAACACCGCTGATAAAACGCGTGAATATTCTAATATGTATTACAACTGTACATGAACTATGGCCGCTTACTAATATAATATGTAAAAATAAAACTGCATAGGTACGTAACTATATAAAGTCACAACCGTAAATAACAGTAGGTACATATTACTCGTGTGAACTAAATTAGTTTGAAATCAATAGTGGCACCAATTTTCCGATATCGCAAAATTAATTGATTTATTTCTACTCAAGTTCTTAACTAGTTTGTGTTGCGGTGTGATTTAAAGTTGTTTGTATTGATTATGTCTTTATAATGTCTGTGTTCATTATATCGATATGAATATACCTACGTATGCTGTATAAAATAAACTTCAACTATCAGACATGATAGTGGAAATTCGTTGTTTATCAATGTAAAGAGGTTTTGACTTAAGGGCCCTGGCAAATTTCTTACTTAAACATAAGATGCCCGGTACTTAGTGCTTCTTCTTCTTCCGCATCAGAGCACTAATCTTAATTATATATTCAACTTTTAAGGGACCCGGAATCCTCTCTTCAACTCCTCTGTTCCATATTTAGGTTTACTTTAGATTTTACTGGAGCGACTGCCGATTGATCCTCTCTCTACTCCAAGATGGAAGCCTGCATCACAGTCTCGTCCGTCATTTTGTTTAACCAAACTGGTTATTCATCTCTAAACAATTTATTTTGTAATAGATTAGTAATATTTCTGCATATATTTCTTTTTACATTTTTACAAAACAATCTTCTCTTATTAGGTATTTTAACTACGTATATAAAACTGCCGGCAAGCAAAACGACACTCAACATTTTAAACGTTTTTACTTGCGCCCGCGCATGACCTGCCTGACACGAATAACCTTAGGTGAACTACTATTGTGTCCTTTTGTTACCATATTACTTAGACGATTTGTTTGTGAGTTGTTATAAAAATGAATTTAGTGGATTTTTTGCCTTAGCTTATTTTAGTACATCGTAAATGTCCCGATAGATCTAATAGTAATATGGCTTAAGTTTTTAATTCATATACCTAGTCAATTTCAGCGTGACGCTATAAAATGGGACTCAATAACAAACAATAATAAAGTCATCATAATTTTAATTACACACCCTTTATGTTCTGAAGATGTCTTAACCTACACAAAAATTAGCGTGCTGATGTACAATGGTCTGTCGTAAAAATTGATTAATTACGTAAGTTGAAATGATGTCGTCGGACCGAGCGATGCTGCATGACAATGTCATGCAATGTCACAAATGTCAAGTTTACTGATTTTACATGCTGGAATCGCAAATAGTGAATTAACAAAATATGCAAATAATATTCTGTAAAATTATCTCTATGATGACATATTACGCGATTTTTATGAGTTTTAACTGGATTTAGAACCAAAGGCTTTTCCAAACGACTATATTAAATACGGGGTTTTTCAAGCAGGGTAATAGAATATTACTAAACCGCGGTAGCCTAGTGGTATGGGTAATGGACTGCTGAGACGAGGTCTCGGGTTCGATCCCAGGTATTACCATGGCACACACCAATGACTTTTCGATGCTTTTCGAAGTTATGTGTGTATTTATCGCAGGTTTATAAGTGCCCGGTTAATGGCAATAGGCTCGCCACCTATTACATTGGGACCTAAACATAAACGGCGAAATGTGGGTGCTAGCACCTCTGCCTACCCCTTCGGGGATAAAGGCGTGAGTTTATGTTATGTTATGTTATCTAAAGGGTCGGCAGCACGATTTTGATGCTCCTGGTATTGAACATGTAGATGCTTATTTGCATACTTTAGTTAGGTTTACGCAATACGAATTCAGACCGTTTTGAATTGATGCACCGTCAAATTATATCTCTGACAATGTTAGTGTTGATTGAAAAACATTGTAATCACTCATCATTATAGGGATATCCCCGTATGCATATTACCGATGAAATATTAATCCGATGCACCTTAATGATTAGTCAAAGGTTAAATGTTATAGAACTTGTGATTTTTATCATGGAATCTTAATGACATCACAATATAAAACTTCTTCAACATTAAGTAGAAAAATCCACTGCTTTGCTGTTACGTATGAGTAGAATCGATTACATTAAGTGGTAGTCGATCTATTAATCTCATTTTACTTGTAGAGCATCATATCAATTAAACATTTACGATCTTCTAGTTCAGCGAATGATTTATACTGCAGTATCGAGTGCACTTTCTCTAGCTTTCGTCATGATGCCTCAATCGATATCACTACGAGTTTATATGTAATTGGTGATATTAAAAAAAGTTAATCAACTTGGCTGCCCTTCGAACTGTTCCTTCCGCTAGGCATAAAGTTTTTCAGTCTTGAACAATACAATCAAAACTCGGGGCGTTAAACGTTCAAATATTGTATCCACGTATGTCTCCCTGCATTCAAAACTCAAACATTTTGGAGTCCTGGGGCCATTCTCTTAGAACTAAATTATTTGGGGTATTATGCTGTACCGCATGTAATTGTCATCCCACCAACCCTGAGAGGAAAGCCTGCATCAGAGCCTCTTCCATCCATTATGTATATCGGCTTGTGAGATTTGCTTAGGCCCCAAAAAAGGTAGGGTCAGGTTACACTGGCATAAACAGTAGGTATACTGTACTACAATATATTACAGCCACAGCACACCTAAAATTTTAGAACATTATTGGTGTGTTTTTCTTTAGGTACTAATTATTGCAATATCATCATGGAAATTACTTGAAAATAATAGGAAATATTTCAGTGTGTTGTTTGAACTTATGAATATTAACGTCCTGTACAGTACCGTCAGTTTGAACTGTCGGTTAATGTATACGACACTGAATTCTGACCCATTCGATACTTACCTATAGGTATTTATATTCAGTACTAACACTTAAATGTTATGTTGTAATGTCCGCTTTACGCTCTTTTTATGTCAAATTAAAATACTCAGCTATGCAAATGTCATAATCTAATCCAATAAAATATTATGAAACGTAATTAAATGATGTGTTAATCTTATGATTATGAGATTGTAAAAGTATGCCTTATAGGCTTATTATACAAATATTTATTTTATGCCTAGGTCAAAAAAACCGGCGTGAGTGAAAGCCGGGGGCCTCTGTCTAACCCAACCCTTCTTTTGTCCTCCCCGGGAATCGAATGCGGAACCTCACAGTAACCGCATTGGTTGCCAATGTGCCAGACTACTCAATCAATCATCTACTTAAAACGTTCAGTTCCAAGTATTCAGTGGAATACGAAACGCATTAACAGTTATGGGTTGTACACAATGGAATTGTGACACTCGTGCTTTGTGCTGCGACCTTGCTCCGTAGCCGAAGGTTGTACGCCTCATCTAAGTTAATATTTGTCTTCATTGCGGTCGCCATATTTGTGGCTGTATTATGGGAAGCGACTGTTACGAATGCTCCAGTTTAGGTATATATTATATAGATAGGTACTAAACAGTAGTGCATGCAGAAAATTTAAAAGAGAGTCTCTAATCTACAGCCCATTATAATTTATTGTTCAACAACTTGTGTATATGGTATCCATAATTTGTTCAATGCAAATACGTTTTGATCGTCTTCTCTTTTAAATACGAAATACCTAAAGAGTGACCAAGCTTCTCTTGTTTTTTTGGAATATACCTATAAAGATAAATCTTATTAAACAGAACGTTTGTGTTAGCCGTTTATGACATACGTTAACGAGTTTGACAACTGTCATATACATCAAATCCCATACATTCATCATTCTATTCTACAATATGCTAGCCAATGAATTACCATTTGTCTAGGAGGGCTGAACAGTTAATCTACCTAACCCTCAAACTTTTTTAGACAGAATTCTCCGTCTCTGAGTGAATTTGCAAATTGTGAATTCATCCATTCGTATGAGAAAGTTTGTACACAACTGCACCAATATGTAGGCTAAGTAGGTAATAAAGACACATCCACACAATAATACAATACATATCAACCCTACACTTGCTCGTATTACTAACTCCACACGTTATTCTTTTGTCAAGCATGCTATTGTGATAATTGACATTGGCAGAGGCCAACACTTGTCCGAACGGCCTTTTAGAAGTAATTGCTGTGATATTATTGTTTCTCATTAAAATATGTTTGTGTTTTGTTAAGATTTTCAACGGGTGATTGCGTGGGCGCATGAGACAATGCGTCTTATGGATTCATATGGTTCTTTAGGTGATGAGGTATATCTAAAATTAAACATTCATAACATCTGTAGCAAAAGTCAAAGTATAATGTACATGTGCATTGACGTCATAAAATAATATTATTTAATGAAAAACAATGCTGCTGCTACCTACATTTATGTTACGGTAAATATAAAATCTGATAAAAGGACTTGCCAATGAATGATATTTGTTTTCAAACTCTTTTATGCCACAATACATGTCACATTAAAATGTGACATGTATTTTAGGTATCGTTAGGTTACTATTTTTTTATTATTATCGATCAATATCGATTATAATATACTTCAACTTTAGATGCAATGCTATGTGTATTTATTAACTAACGCTTCTATAGGCTAGGTAGCCTTCTATAAGCGATATGTTCATATTAATGAAGAAATTATTGAATTCATAATTAAAATTAATAATTACAGTTTGTAGAGG
This sequence comes from Eilema depressum, assembly GCA_914767945.1. Classification (NCBI taxonomy): domain Eukaryota; kingdom Metazoa; phylum Arthropoda; class Insecta; order Lepidoptera; family Erebidae; genus Eilema; species Eilema depressum. The sequence goes on along the minus strand of OU612024.1, from coordinate 10,057,342 downwards.
AATTTTCTTTCTAGAGGATTTATTTTTGACTAACTTTTTTATTCGAAAAGTTCTCACTTAGATAAAAATATCCTAAACGTTATGTTAAAATCAGTACCTACGTCTATATAGACACAACTGTAGTTATGTCAGTTTACATTGCACTGTTTTGCCGACAGATGACGTTACGTCAGTCGTGCAAATAATATTTTAGCGTCATTCGATCAAGTGATCGATCAAATGTTTCCTATTACAGCGTGGGAAATAAACCCGTATGATTTAAGTTTTGTAAACATGAATACTTAGGAGAGCGTTGAATACGCAGATTTTTGTAGGACTTCGTGACAGTTTTGATATTGAAGTGGAAGGTGCTTTATTCCCTCACTTTAAAATATATAAATATTATTTTCTTGATTATTTTGATTCCGCGTGGTTCCCGGCAGAGTAGAATTTAGGCAACCCCATCTCCTCCCATGCGGTATCGTACAAGGCGACTAAGGGATAGGGCTGTTTAACATCAGAAAAATATATACAGTCCGGACTCAACCTATACATGGCTCGAGTCAACAATAGTGCCCGGAAAACGGCAATAGGCTCACCCCCTACGTGGGAGCAAATAAAATGAATGGTAAAATGTGGGCGTTAATTCACCTCTGCCTAACCCTCTGGGGATGGAGGCGTGATTGTATGTATGTATGTATTGATTCAGTGAAATGATTTGCCCAAGTTTTTCGTAAGAATATGCATTATGAGAGTTTCAAAAGGTTTGAACATTTTTATGACTGAGGTTTGTAGACCATCAATTTCCGCGGGGCTAGGCTAACCTCATCTCCAAGCCAGTATAGGTAAACCTGCCGATTGACGGATGAGGCTATGGCTTTCTCCTCAGGTTAGGGAGGTCAAATGGCATTCGCTCTCGTAAAAGTCGCATAATTCTTATCTAAGGCGGTGTGATAGCCTTGAATACACACGAGAAGCAAACTAAGATGATGTTAGTTCCGCTTTAAGTGCATTCACGATGATTTGTTTCTGATAGTGAAGCTATCGGTGCACAATACACCTACTTACTGAATTCACTACTCACAAAAACATATCTTGCCTACGTGTATTAACTACTTAAACATAATAACATGTCTTATAAATTGTAGTAAAATCCCACACATTAGAGTACGTCATTAAACGAACATTACAATTTACAAAAGTAAAAAAAAAATACACGAGTTTTTCCGCTTTGACCTCTATGACGAACTCTTATCATATGACCCGCTTACCAACCTCTGACTTCTAAATTGTAATGACTTAAGTACAACACTGGCCCATTTGAATATAGACGTTAAATACAATATGTTTAGAATTTAAATTCGGTTGTTTAGTGAACGTATTGTTTTGCATACTTATCGTGTTTCATTTCAGACGTGTCAGTTAAATGTTTGTAAGCTGTTTCAATTGTTCGTGTTTTATTTTAATGTTTGCTTTTATGATAATTTTTCACTTCACCTTAGAATAGAAATGTGTAGAACGTACGAGTATAGTTGTAACCTTTCTGAACACGACAATCTATTCGGCATAGAACGTTATTCAACTGAAAATGGTACAATTCTATATATTTTACTTTAAAATTTTCAAACTATTCTAATTAACAATTAATTAACAACTTAAAATATTTATATCGATAAAAATATAATATTGGATACATTCCACATAGCGTTATCTAGACCTAAAGTAAACAAACTTAACTAGTTTGTTATGTGGATTCATGACTTTTTTTGTATATATTATTCACTCACATTATACATAGATAATATTCAGACTAATGCATTTATACATACCTATCCATACATACAAATATTTGCACTGAAAGGAACACGAACCCTCAACCTCCGATGCAGGCTAATGCTCTACCAGTCACTTACTTAGTTCATAAAATTCGTCTACTAATGATAAAATAGAATATAGCACGTTTTACTCAACGCGGGACTACCCTACAGCTTACAAAAGAACATAGCAGAATGTAGAACCCCAGCCTTGAGCTCTTGTGATGATAAAGGCCTCTAGATATCCCAAAAAGGCAGCGGCCTGTCTATCTATTTTGAGATATCCCTTTTAAGGTTATTATTATAGGGCCTTTAACACGTGTTGAATCTGGTAGGACCACTTAAGTGGTTAAAAACGCCCTGAACAGTATGATACAATGACGTTATCAGGTGAGACGCCAACATTAGTGGATCTAATGACGTCGGCACATCTGGTAGCGACGTAGCATCTATTTTATCGAATAAACGATATTCTAGCTACATTAAAAGGATATTCGAAAAATTCAGTGTGCATGTTTACTATATTGTAACTATTTCTTTTTGGGTATTTTTGAACAACTGGTCTAAAGTTCAAAAATACACAAAAAGGAATAGAGTTCAAAAATACACATAAAGTATAGTGGTAGAGCGTTATCGTGGGGTTGATTGCCGCTCAGTGCAAATATTAAATGTAGCATTGGTCTTTTGATTTGATTTCTATGTTGAACTGATTGTATTTGAATTGTGATGTATGAATTTTAAATTACAGCCGTGGATAATATGCACCATGCACATTATTCCACAGGGAACACCAATTTGAAGAAAGAGAGATCAAGTACCAAACAATAACTCTGATTGCGATGGTTCCAAACTTGAAATTGTGTTAATTCTCTTGTTGCATTAAATTATAATCAGTTACACTTTCAAAATACGTATTGCATCAATCAACCTGACTCTACTTGAAATTGCGATACAAATTGATAAATTAGATGCCATTAAAATTAGGGAAATACATACAAACATGACAATGATGTATTTTGTATATCAAAATATGTGTAAGCCTTTTTAATCCGTACATTTTCCAGTAACCTTTACTGTCATGTACATAAAACGGTTCAGTTCCCTAACAATTGAGCAACAAAGATACAAACACCGAACCCACACGAAGTTCTCCGAAAATACACGAATTACATAAGATTTCTCAGTATTAAGTTGTATTTAGACAGTTTTATGTCAACTTTATAAATAAGAATACTTTCATAGTGTAAGGGTGAATTTAGATTACTATATTAGCATTGTTTATGGTGTTCCTTGTGTCTTTGGTGGTCCAAACACAAGCTTAGATAATGTAATGTAAAGATTTTGACACTTTGGATGATCTTTGAATGTGGGTGGATGACGGCTCAATAATACTATTTGTGTGTCATTCCATCACCTTCAAGATGGTTCACAAAATTTTATACACTTTTTTGTGTCAAGTGCCAACTGATGTAAAATTTGTGATTGTCATTTATTATACGTAGGTATTAAATGGCTCGAAGTTTTGAAGAGAGGAAACTATGATGGAAGAATTTTGGAACAGAGTTCTGATAAGCTGTAGATATATATCAAGCAAAATTATGTGTTTATTATGGTTTATTAAGCTGGCCATGATGATCTAATTTTAAAAGCATCCGCTGCATAGAAGGCTGGTATTGAATACTTGCCAAAAGGATGCAATTTAGCATTCTAATTTAGCAATACAAATTACAACTGCATAAACTGAACCATAATATGGGTTCTGGAATGCAGAAACGTAGGGTACATACATCCTATGTTAATAGACTGTTTGTAATAAAATGTAATTAATTTTATATAAATAATCTCCTAAATATTTAAGCTTCGCGTCGCAGAAACCATCACTGTAAGTTAATCATAAAAAGCGTTCATTGAAATTGTTCGCTAATTTCTGTTTATCTAATTCTTTAGATAAACAGAACGTAGCGAACAATTTTAATGCAGCTCTTCTGCAGCATGAAATTACCCTCAAATCCCTTTATCTGTCCACTTCAAGTTCAAGGAAAGCTTTTACCACATCACATCTCTCTATAAAGAGTGCGACTATTATCACATTCCTCAAGTTTTCAAACTTTTAGAACTCCGTGAGTCATTTCCCAAATCCGCATCCGCTTGTACCATAGCCCACGTCCAGGCACGAGCCATGCGTGGGGCATAGTGTAGGCGTCCAAATAAACATGTCTATGAAACGAGCGGCTCGTAAAGTGAGCCAGCCTATCGTCTCTAGCCCACTGGCTGCGACTGGCTATTGTGGCGACAGTACGATAACACCGAAGTGTCGCATGCGCATATAATCAGTATATAATTTTTGTATTGCATCAGCATTTTCCGTAGCTCTGTCATTATCAATTTGCGATACATATCCATGTTTTGATTTAATGATAGCCAACAGATCGTAGTTTCTCTAACTGTAAGTGCATATATGTCAAATCACTGATCAGGTGTATATGATTATATTATATAATTTATGATTATATTTCCTCTTTGGTTGCATTATATATATTCTTAGTATAGACATCACGAAAAACGGGGGGGATAGTGTATGGCTATTTAAGATTGGTGGAGGTCCCTATTAGGTCGATAATTACAGTAATTTATGAATTGTGAGTGAATGATTTGTGTATGATCTGTCTTAGGAGCCAGTGGGTAAGTCTGATGGGACAGGTTATTATAGAGACCTAGGATCCTCTATAATAAAGTGGTCACAATATTCTTAATCGGGGCCATATCGTTGTAATTTAATGAAATCGTTACTGTCAACGGTGGACACGAGCATTCGTTTATAGGTACTTAAAATGTTCGCAAATCTTAATGATTTTAATTGAGACCAAATATGAAAGTTCATTCGGGATATCCTGAAAGTAGTAGGTAATTATTTGATGTGTGTAGTGACTAAGTGAAAGACATTTTTACAGTTATTTAATATGATAATATTATTTTACGAGATAACTTCGAACATAATACGAATTTTACGTTTTTTTATGAACACCATAGTGAAATTATAGTAATCAGGTTAACCCACGCTTAATCAACATGAAGGTGTGGTTTCACTTCGAAGGACTATCAGATTGTTATAGAAATGCCTGATATGTAAAATAAAACCTTTTATGGTATCATAGTACGTCAGTGCTATTATCTATTCTTTGATCTTCATTAGATATTCAATGAATATGAATGATTTTGGCATTATTTTAGTATGATAATCGTTCATCAAAAAATATAGGTACCTACGAGTAAGTCTAGTATTCTCGTAACATGGTTTTAATTTAAAAAGATGAGAAATTTCTTAAAATGTTGTCCACATTTCACATCGAATTTACTTTCATTCCGATCCCACATATTACGATGAAAGCCCTACAGCAAGATGGACAAACGATCTGCAAAAGGTAACTGGGATAGAGTGTATGCGCAAGGTCTTGTGTAGGTACGTTGGGAGAGGCCTATGTCCAGCAGTGGACCTCGATATGCGGATAGCAAAAAAAATTAATTAGGCTTTGATGTGATGGTCTAAATTCATCATTTGTGATGGTACACCACTGTAAAAGAGTAGAGCGAAGGTTAGTCGGTCGCCATTTGTTCTATAAATACAACTTTTCCTTTACGACATCATCTTTTGAAGCATTTCATTTTTAATTACAAAAACGTGCAAAGGCCACTATCACACAGAGTAATTTGAGAATTTTATAGTTTTTACTGGTTCATTAATGTCAACAATTACCATCAAGGAAAATATTGACGCAATAATCTCCTGTTTATACTAACCATAATATAGTTTTCAAACGATAACTATTTTTGAATAAAATGACTTTGTTACTCTTACGGTTCATACACACCATTAGAGCACCATAACTACTATAATTGATCGTATAAGGCTATTTATACTGTTCATTGGTGCAACTTATTGTTACACATATTGATAACACACTTGTACCTTGTCACCTTACGGCATTCTTAAAGGTTTACTATTATTTCTATCAAAATAGTATTGTATGTGGTATTTTATTTATTTATTTTTAAACTTTATGCACATAAAAAATGTTCAAAGGCGGACTTAATGCCAAAGGCATTATTGTATTAGGCCCATAAAAATATTCGGAATCCGATGTCCACCTCCATTGTTTGTTGGTGCATCTGCTGATACTTGGGAAAGACTCTTGCGGAGGCCTTCCAATCAGCGTTGGGAGTCAGACGGTAGTCACTCCCGTAAAAGTTATGATAAGCCAATAAGGAAGAGTTGATGAGTTCACCCCGGCTTCCAAAGTGTTAGTTTTGCTGTGTTAGCCGTGATTGGGGGCAATAGATAAATCCATGCCTAGGCTACCACTTAAAAGAAAACCTAGAAAATATGGGAATTTCAAGATACGATATACGTGCAAACACAAACGAGTTCAACAAGAATATCTTAGTGTCAACCGCCAGGTTAAGGCCGCATACACGAGCTGGCACCATTGACATATTTTACATGGTTACATAATAACCAAGCGCATCGTAAGCGCATCCGTAGTTACTACTTGCAATTATAAGGTATAAGCGATAGCTTTCGAAAAAATATGGTTTTATTCCATGATCAGATAAATAGTCCCTACAGACATGTACCGCTCATAACAAACCGAACGAGTAAGGTTTTTCGGTAACTTGGAATATATTTTTTTATACCACTTAGGTGGCAGACAAGCACACCTGATGGAAAGTGGTTACCGTGGCCTATGGACGAGTGCAACACCAGGGGAGTCACACTCGTGCTACCGACCTTGTAAAAACAGAGATTTTCTGTGCCGTCAGTGCAGAAGGCAAGCAGGTCAAGTCTCTGATCTTCCCACTGATAGCACAAAAACTCTCTACTGAGCTCTGGGTACCCTACTCACCGCCGGGAACACTACACGAGGTTATTTAGCAGTGGTATTCTGTAGGGCGGAGGTACTTCCCCAGTCGGACTGCTCAATTGGGACAGAACTACCGCTGTGTCCTACCTTCGTAACATACCGATAATCTAAGACCGATTCCAAATGTACATTTTATCACTACTTACAGTGTCGGTATGTACAAAATATATACCTTCTACAAACGAACCAAATATTCTGTCTAGGGAGCGGCACGGACACAATACTCGTAGTTTGACAGTGTAGTGTTTGAACCCTGACCTTTTGTTTTCCAATTAACACCTAGACATTTCCAGTGTAGAATGGATACCTACTTCAAATATTAGACTATTTCACTTTCACTTGCAAATTTGTGACAGTGCATAAGGTATTACAGTATAAATTACTTTAAATTATGCCAATAATATTAGTAGGGTCAAAGTTTGTGCGTGTGTTTGAGTTAATATATTAGTCAAGATACGGTTGGACGAAGGTCAATGAAGTTCGGAATGGAAATAAATCCCGAATTAGACCTACTAATGCTGAAAAGGTTCCCTTCATTAGAACCACGTCCGTCAGTGAGCAATTGGGCCCCAAAGATCTTAGTGGAGTCTTTAACATTACCATGATTATTTTTCAACAATTAACCTATCGCTGTCTACTGTTGGATTAGGCCTCTCCCAATGTTGGGAGGCTTTGGCTTACTGATTCTACGCTGGCCAGATGGGTTGATACTTATCTGGCCAGCGTAGAATCAGGGTACCATGATTATTATTAAAAAAAAAATAAGAACCTATGCAGACATAGCGTGTTGATGCTGACATTATCTGCAAACAACATGGCGTTTGAATACATTTCGGATCTTGCTAGTTTCCAGATTATGCTATAGGAATTGTTGTCCAGTGTTACCTAGATTACAATGTATATATAAATCCGCTATCCGCTTATGACTCGGCCGCACGCTTATACACAGTCCGCGTCGCCACGACCTTCGCCTGCGGGTCGTTAGGTCGCGCGTTTTCCTCCTGTGTACCAATAAAACCAGTACAACCACAGTTCATGGACGATCGTGAGCAAGTACTTAGGAGGCCCTATTTAACGCCTCGGACAAATGAAACGATACGTCACGATATTCTAAATGTGTGCGTGTCGATACCACGTTGCGTGTTATCGCTGGATCTGACAACAGTTGATTCAACCTCTATATTTGTATACTCTTACTTGTTTAACTATGTATATTAGTAGCTACAAGAGCTCCAAATAGATATCAGATACCTAGTGTATATTTGGCACAGGCTCTTGAATTGCATTCATTAAAGAGCATGGGCAGGATTTTTGTAGCCTTTATTTAATTATTAATTATTCACGTGTCTAAATATTTTTACTTCATTTCACTCTTTTTTTCGTTGCGTACTGCAGTTTTTTTATGTCCATAGTCCTGTAGGGTTTTTTACACGCTATATTATAAATCGAAATATGATTATTTTACACATAAATAATGTAATATTTCCAGTTATCCTGTCCTTGCGATTTTCCCAGAGAAGTCACAGGAAAGTATAGTGCATTGACTTTTTGGAATACCTACGTATAAACACGTTCGGCTTATCATTGCATATAAATGGTGCTCCAAGGATTTATGGATTAGCTTTATGTTACTTTGTATTGTGGTAATTTTAGGTGGCTAATTACTTTTGTAATTACTGTAAGGTATGTGACCATAAGTACAACAATGTATGCGGTGTCATCAGTGGTCAGCAAAGGCAGGATGCTGGTTCCAAACAAAATTGATGCGTAATATAAAATTTCGTTCGGAGTTACTTTTCCGCTGTTATTGTTGCCCCACCCATCGCAGTAGTCCATTCTAAGTCGATTATAGCCAATAGCTATATAATTTATAGCCTAGATACACATATGTCCTGACTCTTAAAACCGAACTATAGCGAATACGAATAGTGGATCTTTCCTACTTGTATGACTTTAATGTAGAGATTATCTGTTTCTCTTTAACCTGAATTTTAGGTGCGAATTTCGAGTCGCCTGTTAGTGAGCAGCATTTTTATAACTTTTGTTTCTTCTTTTGCTATAGCAAGAGTTTCTTGGGTAGGAGGTCAGGCGAAAGGGTAGGTTCGTTGTATTTACAGATACCGGCAACATAAAGACATTGAATGGACCGTTTAAAAAATGTATAAATCGTACGAAGTTAAACTACTGAGATACAACTGAGTATGGATGACCTGACGGCCGGCGCAAGGTCGCCACGCTCATGTTCGACACGTAATGCATCTAGTTCGTGTGCATTGTTTCTAGGTACCTACTCCACGGTGTTGTATTGTTATGAACGTTTTTAGTATCTTTGTTAGGTATGTCTACATTTATTTGCGCATATTATACGTTAATTTTATCGCATAGTCACTGAACTAAAATTTACCTTTTAGTAGGTCTGTCTCATCTCCCAAGGTAGGTGTAAATATTTTGTACTTCAATAAGAAGTCTACAAATCATTTAAGAATTATTTCCACTGAAGCGGAGACAAACGGATTGGATAAGAGAAATGTGGTAATCGGTCAAACGCTTGGGTTATTGGACATGACACGTGTAATATACATAATGGTTAATCTCTTTCCGTACATCCTCTCTTCTGCTTGTGTGACTGTTAGCGATCTATAGAACGGTTTCTTAGTTGTGCTAATCACTTTTTTACTATTACTAAATTATATTTTTCAGTCGGCGATAATAGGTTTCACAGAACACGCGAATTATTCATATTTTCATTATTTTCAGTTTGAATTGTTCTTATTTAAAGAAACAAAATTAAATGAACCTCCTTCTATAGTACTAACATTTTACATAATAAATCGCAATTAAAGCCTACCCATTACTAAGGCAATAACGATAAACAACCACTTTCGAAGTCTGGTAGAAGTCAAACAATGCTTCATGGTTACAGAGTGTTTCCGCCTGTGTTCACAGTGCTCGACGATAGCGAAGATCAAAGGTCCGGGTTATATAATCAAGTGTATCACACATGCAATTAATAAATTTCAGATTAGAAATCAAAGCTTAGGCCCGTATTCGAGAAAGATACTCCTGAATCTCGATTTATAACTAGTACTGAGGACAGATTGCGATTGACAATCTGTCAATGAAAATTTCGATTCAGAACTGCGTACCTTTCGTTCTGGAATACGGGCCCTAAAGTTTTCAAATGTTTTGAGTTTACGCACCTACTGTGAGTATGTGGTACGAGTATGTGTGCGGCTTTCTTATAATGCCGAATGGGATTTTACTGTTTTAATTTAATATTTACTTCAAGGTAAGTAGTTTATTTACTTGAAGGAATCTTCGTTAGGTTGATCAAGGCATCAAATAATATTCAGGTGAAAGTTGTTGTAGGTATCATAAGTAACTCAATGGACAGGATTTTAGAGGCTTTGATTTAAGTATTTTAATTGCCTCGATTTTCCATTGCCATTGAATGAATATTATACTTCCTTAATAATGAATAATATACTTCCTATGGCTGAAATAATGATGATGATGAAAGATCATCATCATTATTTCAGCCATAGGAAGTCCACTGCTGGACATGAATGAATACTTTATATTAAATGAATTTAATACGTTTTGAACAGAGATCGTCCCCTGGTCACATTTGGAGGAAGAAGGATTATAGCATTTGTATATCAATGAGTAACAGTAGTTCCCATGGCCTCTGGAAGTTCAACAGGGCAGGAACAAAAAGAAATAAATAGGATAATGTAAGAAAAAATATATTATGGTAACATTGACCTTTGAAAGAAAGAAACATACCAATTTCTGATTTACATTTTGAATGTTGTCGCATTGGCCTTCACGTGACTTGAACACAAATAAATAATTTTATGTACAAATTGTAGATATGTGGGGAATATACCTTTGATTGAAATAAATTCTTCGGCACTTTTTTTATACCTACATATACCTACTCTGGGATATATGACAATGCGCTATGTACCTACTTCAACTAAGCATGCAAGAGAGATTCTAAAATATGATAGAACCTTTAGGTTCTTCGTTCGAGGATAGAAATTTTAGGACTTAAAAAAAATGAAATATTTACTTTACATATTTTGTTGAATTCTTAAAATGTCCATATTTAAGTTCTTATTTCTTCTTCTCTGTTTTTGGTTCTTGTTTAGTTCTTATTTAAGTTTAAAGTTTTAAATGTGAATTTAGATGAACCCTAGTTTACTATCTGCCCACCGTTGCCCACAGTTGCGTAACCGTAGCTCAACTTCGTTCTTTTAGAAGTTACTATCGCTGTCGTATACCTACTAAGGTTTCCGTCACTAGACCACGTACTTATATTTATGGGAAAGAGCTGCAATAATTTATTTCTCAGCTTATATTTCATGGTTGATCGGAAAAATCTGTAAACAATCTAAGCTTCTATGTAGTTTCCTAGTAATCCCATTTCTTTTTATAGGTCGACACTTATAAGGTGCTTTCATTATACCGGCAATATTTAAAACAGTTTAAAATAGGCAAATAGGTAGATATTAATGAATTCCAAACAAAATGTTATGAAATATTATTTTCTAGAGTTGCAAAACATTTTTCCGCAAGGTTGTCGTAACCATAACATTGTTTCGTCCCGAGAAATCTGAACTGAACCAAAAGTGTGTTTGCATGATAAAAGCGACCGATTCACAATGGTGCCGCTAAAATGTTGCATTCAGAATATTAAATAATATGTATTTGCAATACGTTTGTAAGCTTTTGTAACTTTAAAGAAACAGCTTATCACTTAAGTTGATAATGGCATCATTATCAACATATCTATATAAAATACATATTTACCACCTGTATATGATATGATTTGATTGAGTATATACATACTCGTTTATATTATTAATTTAATCCAGTGGCAATGTTTTACAAAAAGAAATTCACCGAATACTTTATTTTTTGATCTTATTATTATTGATCGTGATGAGAGAGTGATGAAAATTTTATTACATACACATATACAGTACATATAATACATACGATCACGCCTTTATCCCCGGAGGGTTAGGCAGAGGTGAATTAACACCCCCATTTCACCGATCAGTATCAGGTTCCACGTAATAGTGGGTGAGCCTATTGCCGTATTTCTGGCATTATTGTCGACTCGAGCCATGTATCTGAGGCTGAGTCTGGGCTGTAAATATCATTTTGTCTTTAATAATGTCTTTTTCTTTTTATGTTAGTAATATTTTAAAATAGGTACCTATATTGATTTGATTTATATTGAATTGATTTGATTAATTCATTTATTTAATTTCGAACGATGAATTCAATTACCACTTTTTAAAGAGACACTACACATCACATATTAACACAGCAGCATTTTATGTGCCAGTCAGTGCCGAGCGTCAAGTGTTCTTATTCATTGTGAGGCTTTGTCCATATGCTAATGGTGGATGGCCGGTCACCACCGCGACCTGTCAAGACCGAAGGTCGAATGTAGGACGCATACCGCAGACGACTCGTAAAGGATCGCAAGTAAAACGTGACGTAATTTGCAGGCGATTTTTTGCCTTATGAACGTTTATTGAAATGTGTTTACGTGTATTGTATTTAAGTGTAATAATGCCTTACAAATTGTTTATTAGCTTGATAATGGAAAGGTATGGATCTATTCAGTTAAAATGATCAAACTAAAGGAGATGGGGAGGCTTTCATACATTCTTGGGCCAAAAATGTAATAAGATGAGGGTGGTATCAATTAAGAGCATATAAATTATTAAACCATCCCTGAAAATTCTGCAGATTTTGGATATCTGAGAGCAGATTATAAGAGAATATAAGAGATTTAGTAAAAGTGAGGTTATGCAAGAAATTGACATTTTAGAACTGTGATTTCTGTGGTGTTTTAATAGAAAGTGGTCATTTTTTTTATCTTAAAATACTTTTAAATTGTACTGTATTATATTTTACTCAGGGATAATGTACGAAAACTTACAAAGAGATTTTAAAGATATGGAATACAAGGATGTTATGTTAAAAAAAAAAACACTTTAAATAATAATGATCTTTTATTCTTCTTCAATAATAATTAGAGTATTGTCTAAGAAGTGCGCAGGTGGAAATATTTTACCTTATTTACTTCATTTTCTATGCCACAATTCACACAGAGATCCATGTCAAAATCCAAAATGCCGAGCAAAACTCAAACAAGTAAACACGTTTATCATTGTACTTTAAGGTTACCAGGAGCAAGCTGAGAAGTCCGTAAAGAGAAATCACTGTTAAGGGAATATAATCAAGAAATCAACTGGAAATACTCAAAACGCAGAAGTCAATTTGATCATTGGATTTAAACCAATAAACTGATACAGCATACTGCTATAGCATACTTTTGTACATATTTTATAAACAATTGTATATCCCATAAGCCGTGTAAATATACAATTTTTCGATAAAATAATTAATTTTGAAGATTGAATAAATAAACTGATTGACTGAAAATGGAGCTGTCAGCTGTCACAGCTTAAAAATACAGTTGATAAACACAAGAAATAATTAATCGATTAACGGAAATCGATTCATAATTTATTTTTATTACACTATAATTTGGTATTCTAAATGGTTATTATTATTATTATGATTAAGTTTTGTTCACTCTGATTGATTTAATATCAAATTGTGATGCAAGTGTTTAAATACGCAATATTGTTTAAATAATTTTTAGTAATCGATATTTTATTTTGCTAGTGGGATAAACTTAGTTTTAAGATTTCTCGTCTTCCAGACTTTCAATTGAGCTGGTTTTTTAATATTTTGAAATAGAAAAAAATACCGCTTTTTTTAAGTCATATCTCAACTCATTACAATTTTGGCCCAGAAGTCCCCGTCTCCTTTAATATTAGATAAAATGTTCCCATTAGTTTTTCATGCACACATCTGTAATGTGTGCATGTAATCCAATATCTTACAAACTTCGTTAGAAAAGTATTGAAAATCAAAATAACTCAAATTTTTTTAATGGATATCATTGAAATTAATGCTAACCATCTACTATAACTCTTTAGAATAATTTAAAAGAGCGAATTCCGGATTCTGAAGTGCATGATCAGGATGGAACCGGGATTGTCGAACGAATGACGTCACTAAAGAACCAATGTTAAATAACAGTATTGACGTCTACAACTGTCTCTATTAGACAAGTTGAAGAACAATATAACTAAGTGTTTTCATGTCTAACCTACATAGAGCTCTGAGGAACAAAAGGCATCAGCCAGCGTTGAACCTTGGCCTCAACGCGCATCCTCGCTCTACATGCATTGTTCCGGTGTTGTGTGGGCGATGCTGGCATTAATTATTCCTAATAATTGTTAATAACACCTTTAGTTCAATTCACAAAGATGTGTATTGAATTCTCCTATGTGCGTTAGCCTGAATGCTTTTCAAATACTGCTACGTAGTATTTTCACAGCAAATTAAGGATGTTTGCTACTGAAAATAGAGGAAAAATTGATATTGTAGAATTTTATAGCACAAATAAATCTGTGTGTATGTGTGTTTGTTAATCTAATGGTGAAAATTTCGCTGAAAGGTGGCGAACACCCAATGGAGTCCTATAGGAGGAACACATTGGTTGCTATCACAGCTTATTCTTTGAGTACCAGGATCTGCTCTCCGTAAATTTGTTAGCCTTGCGCGAGTCTGTGCTAGAGCCTCGTTTGTCAATTAACAGTTGTGCCAACTTGCTGGTGAGGTAGGCTTAGATCCTGAAGATCTTAGCGGGGAATAGCCAGTACTTATTTAGAGTACACTACAGTGTGCACTGTGTAGATCTCATAAATAAATCCCAACATAATCGATTGAAATATAGTAATATTTATCATACACCTCCAATCAAAATTACATTCATTACCTTCACCTCGTAAGATTGCATCCTGTGATACAGTTATTAACTAGAACATGATGCTGGGGATCTTTTCCACTGCAAAACAACTTGCAACAAATTGTACCTATCTACTTAAGCCAAACAGTGGAAAAACAAAATGTAACACATCTAATAAGATTATAATTATAATTTATAGGTACTTACTTACTTACGTAAGTAAATATTTCTTTCCTTTGAACTAACTCCTCACAAGTAATAATCTTTCTGCAGCTATCTTTTAACAAAGGTAACTAGGCCATTGTTATAGCAATAAACAAGCCCGTCTTTACTGTATTTTAATACTGTAATTTGATATTATACTCAATTAACAATAGATATTTACGCGTAATCTTAAGGTCAGTACATAGTGTAAATACAATTACTGTGATATAGCTTTGCGTAAGTCGGTGTTATTGCATAACTAATGCCCGCCTTGGGATGCAGTGGTTCCGAATAGCTACCACTGCGGCTGAGTCGTGGTTTCCTATGCCTCATAATGGAACCTCTCGCCACCGGTAGATTGGTCTCTGTACCCGATACCGGTGGAACCAATGACGTATTATTATATAGACACCAATAATTATTTGAAATATGAATTATGTTATTATTTATAATAATATTATTATTATTGCGAATTTATTATTAATGACGCATTTTTTAACGTTGTGCGCTGTCGCGTCTCTGATTGATGCGTAAAAATAAGGACAATTGTCCCTATTTTTCGTCGCCATTTGTTTATAATATATCATTGGGTGCTACACTGCTTTTTTATATTGAACAGTATATTTCCTTTTTATACAGAACACGTTTTTAAAAATATTATGAAAAAAATATATAGAGGAACAATAATAAATGTCCAGTGTATTAGTTTAATACTTTATTAAAAAACTCATTACCTACTTTAATAGTATAAAAGATAATAAATTGATAAAACCTGCCACCTAAGAAGCTAAGCTTAGGTAAGCCTTTTGTGACTATTAAACCAAACAGCTGGGTAATATTTCATCTGTCTAAATTAACTTGTTACAACGTAGAATGATCAACCATATCTTAATTACTACTTTGAACTAAAAGCCTCTATTACGAGCGTATCTTTTGTAATAAAACTCCTATTGCGGGCGCATAGAAATCATTATAGATTTTGTGCCTATCAAAATATTCGGAAAGATTTAAGACGAAGTCTTATGAAAATAAATTTGGTGCAGGTAAGTACTTACATTGTGTGTATTAATACAAATAAATTCAATATAAATATTGTCGTGTAATATAAATATATTTGAGAAACAGAAAACCATATAAAGCACACAGTTGCAATAGTTGCAGTACTTGCAGTGCTGTAAAATGTCGAAATTACTGAATACCGAACAAGTTCATAAATTATGTCCCGTATTAGATTTTGAAATTGTACAATTGATTTTGCTCGTCCTCAGAATTGAACTTAGAAAATTATAATTGCTCAAAAACAAAAATATCAACTTATACATTTATGTAATGAAATTTAAAATGTAGTCATATTGTACACAAGAAGCAATGTAGTATTATGCTATAAAGCATATTCTGCTTAAGAATGAAATAGAACATCGCCTTAACACCATGAATGATGACGACTTTCTTCAAATTAATGATATATCGGAGATATCATTATTAATTGGGTTAAGGAACATGATTAAAGTCCGTCTGTCTGTCTGTACGTCCGATCTATAGTTCAACCAACATCAATCATACTAATGACAGTTGTTTTGTTCGGTCAATGTGCGTAACGCCCTGGTATTATAGAACTAGTTAATTAGAACTAATAGGGCGTAATAAGAAGGTATTTTTGTATTAATGATTACTTTATGATATCGGAGACATTGGTGTTAAATATTACATCAGCGACTTCTTCTGAATCCATTATCAGATTACCTCATTTTGAATATTATCCTTCAAAGCAACCAGCTTGATAGCTAATTGTGTGACTTTTAGTTTGTGGACTAATATACCGTCAGAATATGATGACGGAGGACAGAATATAATTGTAAAGGTTCTGACTTCATAAGTCATAAACTCAGACAGAGCGCACTAGTGGTAAAAACTTATTTACAATTGGTAAATTGATCGCAACCTATATTGTAGTACGGGTACAACAGTTTTCCAACAGCAACACCATGTTTTTCCCTCAATCCAGTTTTGTGCGGAACCCTCAGAGTGCGTGTCTGACTTGCACTCGACTGTGTTTTTTAATATTAAGTTTTGACTTCCAGTACGTTCGCCAAATACTTATTGGTTAGAAGTTAATGATGAATAATAGGCAGACACTAGTTTGACTAACCTGTGGGAGCAGAGGGAAGTCGAATTATCGACCGTATCACATAAATTATTGTCTGGGAGACTGGAAGTCGTTTCATAAAATCCAAACGGGTTACATTTTTGGAGTGTTAAGTGTAATGTCGTAAATCAATCTCAATTATGTGTTAAAAATGTGTTACAGCCTTTTGTATCGAGATCATCATAGCTTTTAAGTGTTTTTTTATTGTTCTGTTAAGATATCAACCAGATACCTTCTACGGTTAATAAGATATAGCGTGGTGACCAATGGTGACAGCCTGACAGATAGGACGGGCGCACTACGAAGGCTGAGTAACTGACGTGTAACTTTAAAAGGTAGATGTTAGAGAACAAACTTTTCCATTTCCTTAAAAAGTGACGGATACTCAGTTAAGAGTTACAAAGTTATTAAAAGCACTGCCAATAATGATATGCAGGTTTGGAATCCAATATTGATTGAACTTATTTCGATTTAAATGAAAGACTGAATGCGCAATATCGAATACGGAAATCACGACAAGAAAAATCAAGTTGAGCTTGTCATAATATGAGTTCTAAAATATTACTAGTAGGTACTTAGTTATATTTTTGTAAATTCATAATATGTGCATAATACATCCAATTTTATATGTAAAGTCACTTAAATGTAAAAGTACACATATATTTTACACAATTGAACATTAAGAACGCAATTTTAATTTCACGCTAGTTTGTCCTAAGAGATCTGTTTAATCAGTAGAACATACCTTCAGTATGATTACCAAACACAGTAATTAACTACAGACAAGTGCAAATAACGACGAGATGATTTTATCTATACATATTAAAGAACTTTCAACGCTGTATAATATTAATAAAATTATATAGTTCTTATGTGTTGCTATTATGAAATTACTTTCTGTCTTTTAGTAGTACATAAGTAGCTACATTGTATCTTGTCTAGTTTGTATGTTTGACGTGTGGTCAGGTGTCAATTGAAAATCTTTTTTTGTATTTGATAGCCCCATGCCACAGAACAGATAATAGAACGTACGCCCGAAACTTTGAATAACAATTGAATAATATTAAATGTATCCTTTGAGGTTACAAAATAATTATGCATCAATTAAAAATGATTTCAATGAAAATTTGTTTCTAAAATTTGTGTGCGTGACTGTACGACTGTACAATTTTAAAATTGTTTTCAAAGGATTTTGACGCTTAGTACAATCGAAGTGTATAATCAAATATACACTATATTCAGAATTACTTGTCGATAACTGTTAATTCCGCTAATACGAGTCATAATCCTGTCTCGTTACTCAATCATGTTCGGCCCCCCGCGGTACTGACCCGCTTTGATCTCACCGCTTACCTTCGACCTGCAGTTATATTACACAGTTAATGAATCGCTCTCAACCTTTATGTTGGTTTTGATCTATGAATATTGAGGACCACACTGGAAGCAGGTACTAGTCTGGACTTTGTGATAAGACGTATAACGATTCGGTGTAGCGATTGATGTTAGTTAATATATTTTATGTGTATGCGACTTTTGTGGCGTAGCGGTAGAGCGTTCAATTGCTACGTCGCGGGTTCTATTTCCGCTTAGTGCAACAAAAATTCTATGGATAATTTTTTCTACATGTTGTATAAATATATAAATTTAATAATTAATCTCAAAACACTTTTACACAGTTATGGTACGTAGTAAGTGGGTAGAAGTAACACCAACAATTCAACGTAGTTCAGGTGCTTCAAGTTATGAGAACGTAGTTAGTTCAAGTTATGAGAATCTCTACGTGACCATAGTTGCTGGTAAACTACTTAAATATAGGCATCAGAGTAAATAGTAAAACATCACCAAACAAATCGCGATAGACTCCATTAAAATTCTTAGTTTTATTTCAATTTGAAGAACTTACTCAAAGAGGCTTTTCCTCAAACTAACGGAGGAGGAGAGGTAATGAAATGCAGCGCCATGACTTCTAACAACCTGCAATAGTAGCAACCTCTTGTGAGGGCTAGTAGTGATGCGACATATGCAAATACAAGAATACATTATAATATTTGTCGATATATGAAAACGACTATCTTATATTTATTTACGATATTATGAGAACATAAAATAAATTAGAATAACGATGTTGTCTTTTTAATTTCTTGAATATTATTATAGTAGAATCAAAAAGATTACGCAGTTTATATGAGTTAGCATTATATTTTTCTCTTGAGGATAGATTTTTCTTATTATTTAAGCTCATCTGATAGTGTTTAAGACACAAAATATTTTTTGTTTTTTGAGTTGAGTTAGGCTACCTAATAAATATTAAATTAAAATGACAGGTCATTATAACATGTTACACGTTCTAACTGTGCTTAAAATATGCTAGTTATGAATTTTACTGTTACCTAGTTTGTTAATGGTTATATTATTCGCGCCATTTAGAATCTATAAACCATTAGCACCACTTAGGTGCGCTTGGCCCAGATTTACTGCTATACTTTACTCAATTTTATAAGCAAAATGTACGTTCTCAGAATAATTCCCTACTATATAGTCATCATCAGATCACTTTTTTTCGATTTTTTAACAAAGTTGACAGTCGATATTTAGAACTATCGTGATATTTCAATGCACTCCCTTACCTGACGTTATCGACAGCATCACATCACATCTCTTTAGAATGTCATTCGAACCTACTGCGTTGGAGGTCTCATTCATAAATCTCTCCGTCTGGAACAACACCGTTACATCCCTAGCAGATATCGACTGTCGACCGACTGATTTAGTTATGGACTGCTCTGCATTTGCAATATGTTCCTGTTATTTTGTTGTTGTAAATATATTTAAATTGGTTGTTAGTAGCAGGAACTGTATCTGCTGCGTGTGACTTCTTTTCTAATTATTTGGTACTTTTTTTTCTATGCATACATCAATATATGTATAAAGGTTCATAGAATAGAGCTTTTTCTTTAAAAAAAGAGGTTTGTTTCTAAACCTCTTTTTTGCAATTGCGCCAACCACACAAAATATATAACACAATATGATGGTTGAATTCACTGATGAATACTTAGGTACAACACCGGAGCTACCACTATAATATGCGGTCACGCATTGCTATATGCAAAAAAGGATGTGGAAAAGATTCTGAGTATAGTATGAAAAGGAAAGGGATGTCTTACCAGCCGTACGGTTGCAGTACTTGCCTGGGTAAATTACCCCAATCGTGCGAACATGACGTACCACCCATACCTATATAGAGTTCATCCCGGTTGTTTCTATAACCTGCAGGGTTCACTCTCCAACTTCTTTATATTTAACATTGGCATTTACCCAACTACCGTCTGATCCAGAAGTTAGCCTGCGCAGGAGCCTCATTGGTCAATTAGCAGGTGGACGGACTTGAGGTTGGCTTGAACCCCGAAGATCTTGGTGAAGCCTCCATCGATTTTATTAATACTAGGTAAACTATTAAATTTTACAACCAGGTTAAGATTTCATTTCACATTAGCATTAGTATAATGTGGTATTAATGACCATAATAAACATGTGTAAGTGTTTGATAATTCAAATGAGACATTCGATAGTTTTTATCAATGTAATTATGGGTCAACATATGAATTTATATCAATGTTTTAACTTTACTATTTTCATGTTAAAAATATGTAGAATCCGTTAGCGTTTCGGTTCAAAATCTTTTAAAATTCTTTAAGACGTTACCACGTAAAGAAGTGACAATCTTTAACACAAAGACAAACGTACCAAAGGTTGTCTATTTTTGTGAGTTGATTTTGAAGCGAAATCACTTCTGCTCATTGATTTAATATTTATAGTTTAAAAAAAAAAACTCATCGAATTGAGAACCTCCTCCTTTTTGAAGTCGGTTAAAAATAATTCCGAGCAATTATTTTGATTTGGAAATACTCATACATTTGGGTGGAATAGTAAAAAAAATTAAAACTTTACCTCACCTGTACCTTACTGTATTCACAATAAATGTAATAATAATTTAATAACTTGCTATATGTAATCGATTAAACTTCAAGAAGAATCATGATCTTAATAAGTATTTTAATTACTGCATTTCATATTAAAATCATACGGTATTATCTTGTGTCACCTTGATCGCGTGTCGTCTCTAATGGCGGCTCGGAAAAAAGCCTCAATTGCGCGCAATTGACGGACAACGAGTTACCAACGATCTGCGCACGACACTCGCACCTGGCGCGCGCAGGGATGTCACCAGTGAAATGTGGTGACAGGACTGACAGGTTCACCATTTGTTTCAGTGATTATATCTGTACATGACATTTGTCAAGTCAATTAAAAACTGTTTTGAATTCAAAGTTATTTTACATATCATTATTTCTAACTAGCTGTTCCCCATGGCTCCGACTGCGTGCAACACTAATATAGTTCTTATATTTTCAGAATTTACCAATTTCCTGATTGTTTTAACGTAGGTAAGAACCTTCTGCATAGTATTAGAATACTTAAAAAATAGTTGATTGAAATTGAAAAAGTCGTGTTCAAGTCATTGTGACATTTTGTGACCAAGGGAAATGGATTCATTTTAAATTTTCTGAACCAAACATTGCATCTGGGGTAGACATAAACGACCTTTAAAGAAATATGTTTCGATAACCACAATTAATAATTCAGATACCTATCAATATTTACAGTCATAGGCACCGATGGAAGAGATTTCTCCGAATTACTTTTACAGTTACCTTCTAAAAATAGAGGATAGACTACTTATGTCAGCCCTATCGCAAGCAGCTCGCGGGCATAGACACAGCGCGGGTGCGGCGCGTGCGCCGAACACGCCCAGTGAAACTAGAACGGACGCCCGCCATTTGAATTTGACCATTGTCACGGAAACAAAGGCTATATATTATATTCATTAGATATAACATGACTGTTTTATTAGTTTTCCTATACATACCTATTTTTGATACAAATTTTTCGATATACAGATCAATATAAATATTATACTTATCTACTATTTCAAATTTGAAATAAAATAATGTTTACCTGTCTATTTTATAGCTTTTTAATGACCTTAGATTTTAAGTTAGATCGTTTAAATGTGGGAGGGAATGAGTTTTTATTAGGTATGCCAAATTATTATGAATAACAATGATCTTACTTTAAGTGTTACCTTAAAACTTTAAAATAAAGAGGATAAAACACAGAAAAAAAGTTTGCCCCCATTTCTGGGTCCAGATTTCTAATAGAATCAAAGTGCTTTTATTCGAAAACGGTTACAAAGTTACAGGGATCAAATTTTAATAATATATTTGGTTATTAAGTAGAAGTTGTGAGTTTTAACATGAATATGACATCAGTACACACTTAACATGAAACAAGACAAAGCAGTGTATTTTTTTATAATTTTGTAGTGATCTTCCTATTACTCATGACCCGATTGATATGAAATATTCACTAGTTTTTAATATAATTTCTTAGGATTTTCCAATGTATTCATTTTCAATTTTAGTTAGCGACATAGAACCATATTTCTTTAATACATATTTTTTATACTAATTTCAATGAATCAACAGCAGAGCCCATCGTTGTTCTTTGACAAGTATATTATTACCAACATCTTAAATAACAAATCTACGAGTACATTCGTATAATTATTTAACTTTGAAGAGTGTAATCCTATTTTAATACCTAGCTAATACGCCTTCCTGTAATGTTACATGCACAATCGTGTTCAGATAAATTAACCATTTAGTTTATGGGCAAGTTAAAGTTAATCTAAAGGTGCTTAAGGTCGATACCCTTTAGTAGTTGTTAGCTTTTAACCGATTTTAAGCGTGAAGAAATTTCAACATTAAAGGTATGATTCCGGAGTCGACCGCATATTATAATACCTGCCGACGACACATGCAGCTCATACAGCGTATCCATTACTTCTCAAACTCTGATGCGGATACAGAGGACCATTGAGAAGCCGCAATGAATTACGCGTATTTGCTGCGTGCATCTGCAGTTAGCGTATGCGATCGCCTTCGGAATCATACCTTTATGAAACTTAGCCCTAAACCGCTAGCACACGATTGATCAGCAATAACCTTAAATATAATAATAGTGTATTCAACTCGGTGAGCTGTCATACTATTATCTGAACCGAAAATGATCGATTTAACGCGTTTTGTCTCGGCGATTACAGTTTTCGGGAAAACCGTAAAGTATGTGAGTAGACAAGTTTGAGTATAAAAATAACCTTGCTCAGATGATTTTGAATTGCGGCGAAACAATTATTGAAGCGAAATACAAGGTAGTAGGTACTTATTCAAATCAATGAAAGAAATATTTAATAAATGTACAACATTTCTCTTCCTCATTCGAACGTCAATCCTGAAAGTCACCTAATCGTAAAAACGCTAGAAAAATCATTCATCCTCACAAAATCATCGGATTGTGGATAAATATAATAAGTTATATCAACATTCAGACTAATGCAAATGCAAATAGATAAATACTCGTATTTACATTGAACAGTAGGGTACAACCGGGATGGATGCCCCAGTTGGATAGTTGCCCCGATTTTGAATTCTGTATATTAGGGACGTTAGTGATGTTAACATTGTACCATAATAATTGTAAGAGCCGCTCAAATTACGAGCCTATTACAAAAAGTGGGGCATCCATCTCGGTTTTACCCTACCCACGACCTACGACGTAGCAATCGACCGCTCAGCCTCCGCGTCACCGTGATTCTCAGACAATATTGTAACATGCAAAAAGAAATATTTATTACTATACTAGGAATTAATTTACATACAAATACACATAACTATACAATTATATGCCATTTTTTTTGTTTTACGGTAGCTTGCGCATACGCATGTCGGAATCTAAATGAACTTGGACCGAATTCGACATAAGTAGTTTTTAATGTGTTACTAGCGTGCTAGTTATTTCTATTGCACCAGTTTTTGTACAACTTCATGTCATAATAAAGAATCTGATCGTCTTATCTACTTAACTTGTACTGCTAAATAATCTTAACATATTATATGTATACAATATATTTTAAGTCTAATTAATAAGCTTAATAAATATGTTGACGGAAGTTTACGCGATGATTACATAAGAAATTATTTTAGCGGTAAAATTAACGGGAATTATCGCGATCTATAAGGTCTACACATGCCTTCTCAAAAAGGTATATCATGATCGCGTTAATTTCTGATAATATAATGAACGCGAGTTTATCCATTAATATTTTTAATATATTCTATCGCAATTTATTTCCCTGTGACTGTCTATGGCTTCTGAAAAGCATTTTGTAAGTAAATCATTTTATAACACAAAATAAATCGCGATAGCATCCGTTTAAAATATTTTCATACTTAAAAAAATATTTAGGTTCATGTATTCAGACTCTATTATATCTCACGATTCCCTTTAAAATACTTTAATCTAACAGTATTCTTTTTCATTCAGCTGTTCTTTTAGGAAGATTGTCAATAACATACCGATTGAAAAAGGTTTCTCGTATTTGTACAGTACTCAGGATTTGATTGGCACGCATGGCGGTAAGAAGCATGAGAGTTCGGTGAAAATTGAATTGCTTCGGTTTCGTACAGCGGCGTTCCCTCTATCGCACATTGGACTGACCGTTTGATACGTTTATAGAGTAGTTAAAACTGTTTAAGTTTATAAAGAAAAAAATGGTTTGAACTACTGTAAAAAGATATCAAGCTGTAGAAATGTACTGTGCGATAGAGACAATGCTCTTCAAAACTGAAGCATACCGATTTCAATCGAACTCACTCTTTTCTTCAACATGCCAAATCAAAAACCGACTACTGTATTGTATTTTACTAATCAAACACAAATTTCTAGTATTCCATATTTAAATGCGCCAATAACGAGTCACTAAACACAATGGGCCAATCATATTCTACCACGTGTAGCCTGTCAAGTGTATGATATCAATTTGTAGGGTATTGCAATGGGGCGAGGCGTGCCAGCGGTTGAGATGCCGCACTGATGCTCGCCCCGCTGACTACGCGCCGCGACCTGGACGCAGAGACGCCGGTCGTCTGGCCCGCTTGGTGCTACTCAGGTACTAAAACAGTAGGAAAAGTAGATAACACAAGTAATGTAATAAAAACTTTAATGAGGGATAACTCTTTGGCACCAGGGGATACATTTTTGAATAATGGTAGCCTAAAAGGTGACATGTGGATAAAGTGTATTGAGTTTTATCAAAATCTTTGGGGCCCAAGCCAATCTCTGACCCCAGGTCCTTAAGAAGCATTAGAAGCATCTGGTACCAACGTATGGATGAAGAAGATATTAAGAATATTTTGATTGTCGAATAGTCCAACAAGCGACATAATAGTCAATAAGTAGTACCGAGTCATATTATTTAACAAGAAAACGCTTATCTAAATTATTGCCACCGGAGCCGGAGGGCCGGTGAGGTGAGATTGTCGTAGCCATATCCCTCGCACCCCGGTCAACCCAGGGCCATGTCTCTCGATCTGGCCCTTATCCGGTGTGGGGACCACAGAGACCCCAACTCGCCCCCGGGTATTGGTAGGCACGCAATGCCGCCGTGGCCTGCTTCTGCTAGGGAATTTTTCAGAACCTTAAAATGAGAGATGAACTAAGGCGTATTTTAATACAAACCTAACGGTCAGATTAATGTACTCAGTTCTTTTTTAATATGTAAGGAAGCTTTGTTTAATTTGATTGCTTACTACAAAACTGCTATACGATAAACACATTTTATAGCAACTCGTTAAATCTATAGCAATCCATATAATTTAGATTACCACTTTCTGACAGTCGAAGATCCTATCGTATCTTCAAAACGTGTTACAACTAAGCTAGAAGTAGCGATCATAAAGTTAGTTTCTAGGTCGTAACTAATTCAAGATAGGTACACTCTGAAATAGGAAGCAGCTCTGTTTGTTAGAATAACGAGTTTCATACACCTGCCTTCAAGATGCTACTTAAATAAATATGACACATTAAATCAGCGAAGAATTTCAAGATATAATGCAGAAATGTTTAAGGGGAGTTACTTTCTAGACTGCGGTTTAAATATGAACAGAATTGGAAAGTACAATTCTAGTTTATGTAGCAAGGGTAATTTTGTATTGAATTCAAAGTTTCTCTGCTGTTGCTATTGTTGTATGAATTTTAACGACTAATATTTTTGCTTTATTTACATTCGGTGAAGAAAAATTACACAACAGATGATACGAAACGGTCACACGAGTTTTAAGATAGTACGGCGATAATAGATTCATGAAAACAGTAAACATGAAAACATGATCTTGAATCAGCAGGAATGGATAGTTCCCTAGACTGAGGAGTCGTTTATCTTCGCACTGTGGGTGGTGCGATAGCTGTTCTTGCGCATTTCCATACGTCGTCGTCCAATCACGCCCGAATACCGTTCGGCTTTTTTCAATTTGCTTAGGCAGTCTTATTGAATAGAAATGTTTGTGTTATTTGTTTTATTATTGCGCGTAGAGTAGTATTTACAACAATACTTTCTGATTAATTTGAAATATTGTAGATTAACTTATTCTGAGAACTAATTATGACATTTATGTGGCAAATGTTATCTGGTTGAATGGGAGTGAATGATGTACAGTCAGCATAAGATTGATCTTGACTAGCAAAGTACTCAAAATGATCTTAAAGCTTTGGTTTTCCCCCTTCCTGTTGATTGTTCTTTAGTTCGGACCATAATACCTAAAATTTAAATAAGTAAAACAGCTTTGTATTAACATCATTAGTAGGTATTAAGATCATTTTGAGTATCTACTTTACTAGTCAAGATTGATCTGATGCTGATTGTAGTATAAGTACCGCATTCAGTAGTCTAGACGTACCTATTATTGTTGGTCAGTTATGAAGTTTAGTAGGTTTTATATAACACAGATTTAAATAAAACTGCGTACTTGTGACCAGTTAATACGCATAATTGTCTACAATTTCTGTTTTTATTAAAAAAATAATTATAAATGACAAGATAAACTTTTCAAAGAATAGAAAAATATCATATTGAAAGTGTGATTTCCTCGAGCTGCATACAGTTAACTCTCATTACTTAGAGCTGTTTCTTTAAGAGCGATGAGATTTTCTATCAATTTTTTAGGATTGTCGAGTTAGTACACTCACACTTATGGTTTATTATTACCCCTAATTTTCAATTATACAGAGTGCAACAATATTGACACTAACGTTTGAACTATTACCGGTAATGGCCGGTAATAGCTTTTCACACTAACGGCGACGAAAGCAGTCGTGACTTATGTCAATAAATGATAATAATTTATCATCTATTGACATAAGTCACGATTGGAAGATAATCCTTATAATTTCGAACGGGAAAAGAAAGCTCTCAAAAGGGGCTTAAGTCTGTAGTCATCGCGGAATCGTTCGTCTTGCTAGTACCGGTGTGGTTCAATTCTCAAGGGTTCAGGCTCTATTATAACCTCTAGAAAACTTATAATAAATAATAAATATTGTTAATTTAGTATCGTTTCTGTGTCCTGGGCGTATAATAATGTGATTATTACAGTTATTAAAAATAGTGAGAGCAATTAAAGTTGGATAGTATGAGTTCAAAAGTTATAGACAATGTAAATGATAGTCAGGGTATAAAATTTGATAAGTAGAATACCAGCTAACACTGATATCTTCTGTTCTTTGTCTTAGCATTAATCTCAGTCACATCCGAAGCTATCACTTCGGAATCTGGGGTCCGCGTTACCAATCTAACTGTGGATTTAGCTGAACTTCGATATTTTCCGTAAAGCGACTGCCATCTGACCTTCACAAATCAACGGCAATATCGAAGCATTGCAGCTACCACTGGTATAACCATAGAATCATCATCATCATCATCATCATTTCAGCCATAGGAAGTCCACTGCTGGACATAGGCCTCCCCTATAGATCTCAACCATAGAATACTGCTGTCGTAATTTACTGAACATGTGAACAATTATTATGAAAGTAGAAGAAGCTAAAAGAACATGCCAGGATCGTAGCAGGTGGAAAACATGTGGTCTCTGCCTACGCCACTCAGAAAGAAGCATGACTGTATGTAATTATGAATGTGTATGATTCATCTGATATATATCACTTTTAAAATCGGTACAAATTGGTTTATAGCTTTTCCTAAAATTATACAGAATATAATGGTGTTGATAAACGACTTCCTATCTGTAGTTGACGAGGGTTAAATGTCAAACATAACTATGTCGTTACTCACGATCAAGGTAATATTTAAATCTGGCTGTCTGGACTGTTTCCTGTGTCGTATGATTTTAGAAAAAAAAAACTGTTCCTTACCGGTAATTTAATATTTTATTCATCGTGTTGCAGAATACAGTCAGGCAGTTATTTGAAATTATTGCATTTCAAATAAATACTCGTACCTACTATATCTTGCCTACAGTCCTATGTCATAATTTCAATATATATGAGATCGAAAAACTACTTACTGATTAATCACGAAATCTCAGAAACTACAACACCTACAAACTTAAAATTTGGCAGGTCAATAGGCGGTCAATTTGGTAGACAACCGCTAAGAAAGGATTTTACGAAACTCCACCCCTAATAGGCCGCTAGTAATGTCCGACTCGAACAGACTTAAACGCACGCCGTCTGTGAGCCGTCTGTTGCCGAATGTGAGATTATCGTAGACATATCCCTTGCACCCCGACCCAGGGCCATATCTCTCGATACGGCCCTCTTCCGTAAAAGTCCCTTGTTTGGTACGGTACTTTTTTATCTGACTATATGCTTTATGTGCTAATCAAATCCGGGTTCCATCATATTACACTGTTGGACAGCCAACGCTTTCCTTACTTACATACCAGTATCAAATTCAAGCTCAATGAGCAAGGCAGAAAAACACCAGTTTTTAATCACTTACTGTACACTCAGGAACATGCAGCAAAATCCATATTAATACACCGGTTCATTCAAAGGTGGGTAAGCTTTTCCAATTCTATTGAAAACAATTAGTAGAAAACCCTTCCAACACAGCAAGCAGTGTATACTTAAATAATTGTTCATGTATTATAGATTTGTTTTCACAGTAACAGCCGCTTAATGCTTTCTCAACGATTTAATAAATTGATCAGACTTGTTTTACGAGTATCGACTAATTTAAAAAAGCTTATTCGATTGAAGTATTTCCTATCTTAAATAATGTATAAATACTCTATAATTTAACGTTAAATGAATATACTTCTTTTATAGTATTAGAGTTTGATGGGATATATTTGGGTTTTCAATTATTTTCTTTTATTGAATGTTAAAAGGTACTTATTCCGATATTTCAGCATTGTTCCTAGCACCATAATCACGGAAGTACGGAAGCCAAATACATAAATATGAAAAATATCCCGTTAACTCTAATATTATTACCCCATGTTCTTTTTAAGGAACTATGTCTACGCTCTAGTTTCAACAAAATTTATTCGGTTGTCTAGCTGTGATGTGAATAGGTAATAGACCTAGTTACTTCCTCATTTATATTTATGATAATATTTTCGAAATAGATGATAATATTATGAATTAATATTTACGAACATTTTATGCATACGAAACCTGATTATTGTGACATTTTGTATATTATGAAATAGATCATATTATTATTTAGCACCATTAAAGATAGTATAAAATACGAGATCTCAGACTAAAAGACTAAAAGTCTGAGTACGAGATTTACTAAAGGATACATTTGAAAGTACATAACATACTTTCTTATGCACATTGACAAAATGACATGGAAAATGTATCTGCACTATCAAACTACTTCGTAGTAATACCAAAGTAGGTATTACTACGAAATAATTTGATATTATAGATAGGTACTGTGCAGAAAAATAAACGAATCTACTGTATATACTGTCATGCTAGCTATTTGTTAATTTGCAATCACTGTAGTACATTGTTGTACAATGTAGTACATTGATGTACAATGTATTTATTCGCAATACATTTTAATTATTATTACAACTCTTATAACATCTACTTGTTAACCATTATGAATATTTTTGCATTAAAGGATGTCATTAACATTATTATAACTATGAATCAACGCACCTGATATACACTCAAACAATACCGAACACAAAAGACTGAATGTTTTGATACGGTTTACAAAATGGCCGCTATCAATTTATTTCACGTTTATATTAACAACTCCCGTTAACACTAAGTAACAATTCGCATAATAATCTGATCGGTTACTAGTGATGGGGCACGATCAGTATAATCACGATATAAAAGTACAAGTGCTAACTCGGCTGCAATTAGCAGTTCTGTGTACTGAGTGCATATTAAGCATATTAAAAATAAAAGCCTTTAACTACATGAATGTAAATGTATAATTTTAATGTAATATGATTGCATGGTCAGAACGTTGATCGCGTAACAGCGATGTTTTACGAGCCATTTTGAGTGCAGATTGCAGATTAGGGCCCACACAAGTCCAAGAAAAAATATTATAGACCAAATAAGTAAATAAACTGACTTTACCGAAAGAAGCGAGGTAGATTTATAGATAAACCAATGTCACATGTAAAGAAACCAGGCAGATAGTCAATAAACTGATAAATACATGTCCTAAAAACCTTACTGCGATATGAACAATAGCAGGGAGGTAATCATGTTTCCATTTTAGAGATACGCCCTTTTTATTCACCATACTCGAGTGAACCGAGTTGCGTCGCTTCACTAACTCTAGAAGTATTGCCATCTTAAGTCGCTTTGCATTCACCTTCAGTACTTTATATTAATACTTGTCTGAACTTCATGTTGAGAGCATTAACTTAATAGGAACATATTTAAATTTATGTTCACTCACGACTGTGGTACCTGGTTCGCTAAAGGTTCCGAACAAAGGTATTGAGATTATAAAAAATAAATTTGTATTTTGCGAGTTCCTATGACTTTCATACAACGTATTTCTATAAATTAAATGTAAATAATGTATATGTTATGTACACTGTAAATGAGCTAACCGTTAGGAAATTAACTTATGCGAATTGACAACGTAACCCTTTTTCGTTACTTAATGTAAATCCTAAGACTTACCAAGCGAATGGTGGTAAAAGTGGTAAAACTTTTACCATAAAGAGTTGGTAACTCTTAGATTTTACTAGTAAATCTTAGGATTTGCCGTAGTTCGAGCTTTTACAGTAAGATATACATATATGTAACTGGGAACTAAGAATTTATTAATTAGGAATCTGCAAAACATTTTCTTCTTTCAGTTATATTTTAAAAACAAGAACATTTTAAGTATAAAATAAAAACCAGAAAAAAAATTAAGAGGATGTAATTAAAATTGCAACTAGCATTCACATTTGGTAGGTTGAATTCAATTCCGTTTATCATTTATTTAAGATTGAGAAATACCTTTCTGAATAACAACAAAAGATTATAGAAATTATATTGAAGCAGACTTAATGATAATCCATTTTTTTAGTCTAGCCTGAGAAATCATCTTTACATTTTGTTGATGCCGCTTTATATAGCTAAACTGGATACGAATCCGTGTGATATTTACATAGCTAATGTTGCGTGGGCTGCGCACGCGCCACACCTGATTCTTGTTTATTGAGTGACAGTGTCAATGGTAAAGTCAAATAGTCCGTAGCGGTCAAGATTTTTAGAGATCTTTGGATCGGTTAGGGCAGTCAATATTTGTTTAATACCTGAAACTATTTATTAGAAAGTAAAGGAGTAAAAGGGCAATGAAGGAGGAGAAAAGTTCAGTTCGGTACCTTCAAAATAATAGTGAGTACTCAAACACCATTGGGGATTCCCTGAGACCTTTCGGGTTAAGCCAAACTCACCTGCAAGGTTGGCTTGACCTCTAAGACTGGTCACTTACTGATTTACCGAAGAGACTGTGGCAGGCTTTCCTCACGGGGGTCAAATGGTAATTGCGCCCTTATTACGTCGTTTAATCTAATTAGAAAGAAAGCCATCAAAGAGTCATATTATTTACGACATCGTACATACCTGCTGAGACAATGTATTATGTAAATAAATACATTCTGAGAATTTCATCTAAAACAGGTACTTGTTGCTGATATTTGTTGCATAATATTTGTATAATTCTATTTTAAATCATTTTATCTATTTGGCCACCTACCATGGAACGTACACACGGCGTCAGACCTCGGTTTACAGGCCACACCAACATAAAGGAAGTGTGCGTGACAGCAATACTATTAATACATTGCTTAAAGATGTGTGTCATAACAAGTAAACCAATCAGGGCCCTTGACGCACTCACACATTCGCTATTTTACTTATATGAAATATAGGTATTGATGATAGCCACTGCACCAAGTTATAATAGCATATTTAGCGAGAAACGAATAAGTAGATATAGCTGAATGGTTTAAATATGCAGCTGAACCAATAGAATCAATACCGGGTTCGGTCCTCGAGCGAGGTGCACTTTTTGTTCCTCAATATATTGAAGTCCGATTGGTCTAGTTTATTTACAGGAAACTAAGTGTATAAAATTCATATATATAATATAATTTAATATATTTTTTGTATATTTCCTTGATGATACTATTTATTCTTAATGGATAAAAGGAAAGGAAAATAAAATAATTAACTTATTGTTGCAATGCAATAATATATTTACTATTATAAGCATGATATTTTTCTTAAGTATGAGTATAATTAATTATTTATAGATAATAATTAATTAAGTATCAGATAAAAATATTTGATCTTTAATAAAAAATATAAAAAACACATAAGTATAATTATTATAAACTTCTAAAAAGATATTGGAACATAAAATAAAATGTTATGTCTATTAAATTGACTGACATAAAGATGCACGAATGACAAAAAGAGAATTCCGTTATTTAGTTCCGAACCAACGACCGGCGACGTCCAAACTTACTTACTTGCATTCTTATCCATCTCGACTATGAGAACAGATAGTATAGTGACTAAATTTGATAACTCCTATTAGTTATAGAAACAAAATGCTGCATACATTTCATAAAATTAGTTTAGAATATGATATTATAACCTTGGTGCATTTTATGTAAGTAAAATAGCAATTGTGTGAGTGCGTCAAAGGCCCTGATTGGTTTACTTGTTATGACACACATCTTTAAGCAATGTATTAATAGTATTGCTGTCACGCACACTTCCTTTATGTTGGTGTGGCCTGTAAACCGAGGTCTGGCGCCGTGTGTACATACGAAGTTGCGGATTGAAGTAATGGGCAATTAGTACCTACCATGAAACGCATTGAATCCCACAATTTGGTACGA
The DNA here is from genome assembly GCA_914767945.1 of Eilema depressum. Taxonomy (NCBI): domain Eukaryota; kingdom Metazoa; phylum Arthropoda; class Insecta; order Lepidoptera; family Erebidae; genus Eilema; species Eilema depressum. Next base: position 10,024,133 of record OU612024.1, on the reverse strand, counting down.
AGACGATGTATGACACTTCGCTCGGTCTGAACCCTACAGGAAGAAATCCGAAATATCTTCATAGTATGTACCTAAATGCTCGTGTTCTGGCGTAGCGTGAAGTGTCAAGTGCTTGTTTCATCGTAGTCTCCCTAGTTAGATGGAGGGAGGAACACCATACCTAGACAGTAACAAACATTTTGATAACCTCCGTATCGAGGTAACCGATCCTCCGTTTGACTACCGCGTGGGTTCGTTTCTCGCTCAGTGCAACTATTTATATTTGCATAAGTCTTAATGTTTCCATTTATAATAACTACTTTATTTACAAACAAATATCTAAGTATGTTTATTCTAAAACCCGTTTAGCGATCTCTGCTTAATTTGGGTGTAGAAGGCACTGTGTAAAATAAGTTACAAGGTTTATTTATTTTTTAAGTATAAATAAATCAACTACAGAACCCAATACAATATTTGCCAAACATAAAGTTGACATTGTTATTGCCACTAAAACATAAACGAATAAAGCAATGAACTGTGTTCCTCCGCAACAGTTCAACTCTATATATATATATATTTTCATTTTTTATTATAATAATATCATATACATCGATAGTTAAGAGGCAAAATGTCTTATGACACGATAATTTTTCGAGGTAAGACGGCCTCTGAGCCTCTGACAATATCATAAACATTTATATGTATAGTACAGTGATTTTGCCTGTCATCTGTAGCTATCACTTGGACCCTTTTATCTTTCAACCATTTATGATTTTACGACCAATGATGTAGAATATTATGCACGGGCCACCTCTTTCTGTGGATGTTGTACAATATGAGGTAGAAAAAAGGCTTTCTTCATCTAACAGACGTCCTGAAAAATCATCCACTTGGTTCATAGCGAAATATTCGTGTTAGGTGGAACTGAAAACGATAATTATTTGGAAATGTACTACTACTTGGGTGTCGTAGAGGGTGACTAGAGACAGCTATTCTCCACTCGACGGTAAACATATAAACCATGATATAGTGCCCGCTTAATGGTAATAGGTTCGCCTCCCTATCTCCCTATGTGGGATCGAATATCATAGTGTGCGAAATTTCTGCTTAATCTCCCTGTGATGATGTTTAATATACCTATTGCTTAGATAAATATATGCGCGTAAAAGTACCCAGAAAGTATAGGTACGTAATTCATTCATTAGATAGAAACGCTGTAGCACGACATGAGTAATAACTAACGATATTTTCATCTTCTTTTAAAATTTGATGTGAAACTTTAGTACTAAAAGTAGTGCCAGTCACGTGTTATTACACTATCAGATCACAAACGATATTATGTTTATCATTATCTCTATTTAATTCTCGCCCACGTATGGTAATCTCGCATACTTGATACTTTACATAAGTATCTACTCAACTCACTAAGGCGCTACTCTGCGACATTACACTTATATGCATTAAGTACTTGCATTCTACAAAATACGAGTTTAAAAAAATCAATAACAAATACAACAATAAAAGGTGTAACTGTTCTTGCAACTGCCCGATAAGGTTAATCGAGGTCATTCTGATATTACGATAACAAACCAAACGGTTAGTACTTAACAGAAAATTGAAAAATTCGTATATATTGCCGTTTTTACCCAATGTTTCGTTTTAAAATATTTTTTGGCAGTAAAAATTACGACACAATTAAAGTTTTTCGACCAGTATTTTTTTTATTTAACGTTTGATATAGGTGATTTGGGGCTTACATCGGCATTTGGACGTCTCCATTGACCGGTAATATCAGTGTTTACGACTGTTAGGGGTCCGTTAGCAGTAAGAGCCTATACATATTTTACTTTACAACTTTTGCCTCTTTACCTTTTGCCGAGTGTCATACTCGGTGTTTTTATGGGACATAAGGTGTGGGAAACGTGCATCGACACCGTTGCGCTATCGCACCTTGCAAGCACATCATGCAGGCAATTCTGCTGCAGCATTTGAGGGAAGTAACTTCTTCGTATTCATCCGATTGTCAATATCTTTTGCTTCCAAAACTTGCGGCTTGTAGCCCGAGTCCACTCTGCTACTCATTATAATTTGGTTTTAGGGGACTATCGTCTAAACTCCCTACTACGAGAGGAAATTCTGACAACATAGAAGTACAAAGATTAATAGATATAGGCGCTTTTTAGAGTATATTTGTTACTTATAATCTACATAATACATATGCCTCAAGTATTCTGATTATACAGTGGCCTTATAATGTCACCAAACTTACTACTGTACCTTAATGAGTCTGTTAATTTACCGGTTCACTCACCGATAAAAGTGCTGAATTTAAGTGAATAAAATGCTAAAGTCGAAAAAATATATTGAGTGTTTATTTCAGACCTTAATAGGAGTAAACTGACCAAAAGAATTACACCGCTCAATGCATATGCATTCTTTTGATGTTTTTTGGAGAACTTGGTGGGACCTTCCTTCTCCTCTTCTTGTTTTGGCTTTTACTGCTTTTATAGAAGAAACTGCTGCCTGACCTTCCTACCTTAAGAGAAAAGCCTACGTCTGAACATCGTCCAGCAATCAGCAGGTGTAAGTACAAGTGCTTTATTCAGTAATATGAACAAAATAATCTAAAACGTAGTAGGTAGGTTCAGTTTTGACATATCATACAGAATACCCAAGATTTTACGTTCGTCTTTCAACTTAATCGAATTGAAATCACGCGTTTTAAAAGCGTTTACTTAATCGGACCCAGGTTCGCATAAGCCAAAGTTATATGCGAGTACAAGCTGGTTAGGTCAGTATTTCTTCAATATATGATTGATATAGTACCGTGCTCGTGCACTTGACACTCCCTATTTGAGGTGAGATCTGATGGCAGTACGGGACTAGTCTGCAACAATGTAGCAATGCTTCAGATATCACAGAGTTCACTTCCACGTTCAGATCGTGTCTTGTTTCATATTTTGTTAACATTTTAGTACCGTTTTGAGAGTACAGTCGCCCCCAGGAGTTGCTGAAAATTGTCAAATTTACATTTATATTGAAATGAATCCATAAATAATATAATTGATGTTTTTTTTTGTAATCTTCAGAGGATAAATTGAACATGAAACTGTCTGAAGTTTACGCGAATCTCACTCATAGAAATTAAACTACTTTTTAACGGGTAAAAGGTATAAGTAAATAATAACACATCTATCGCGATATAATCCGTTAAAAAGTAGTTTTAATTTAACAAATTGAACATTTTTCAATTTAGTTTTTTTTTTTTTATACCACTTAGGTGGCAGACAAGCACACGGCCCACCTGATGGAAAGTGGTTACCGTGGTCTATGGACGTATGCAACACCAGGGGCGTCGCTTTTTCCTAGCCTTTCACCATAACCTAGCCAGACGTTTTGTACCTACTAAGAATTTTCTAATAGAAAACTTGATAGCTATTTGATCAAACCGGGAATCGACACTGATTACCACTTTACCAATGGGTCAAACGATTGTCTGCCAATCCGAGGAGTCATAACTGACAAGATCTATCAAGTATATAACGAACAAGGTAACACATGAGATCAAGATCTTAATTTCCGCTCTCTCAGAGAACAACTTACTTCTTTAGGTGGCAACAATTACATTCGACAGTTATCTCCGATCGAAATATCTTTTAATTGGTATGTCTAGCACTTTTGTTTCTTATGTCAGCGAAAGGTGCTACGTAATTGACATAGAAAACAATGATGCCGATTCTGTTGTCACAAAAACATGACAAAACTAGTTTGACAGCACTAAAATAATATTTATGTCTCTCATTTTATACACAGGCAAGACAAAGATGGGGATACCTAATTGGTTTTATTTATTTAGTTATTTATTTATATAACTTCATGCACAAGTACATTGGCAGGTCCTATCAATCTTGTTTATACCTATACGTTTTTCCGTAGGTCAGCAACACAGTAAGTCATTTAAGTCATTGCATTTTTATTGTTAACTAGCTGTTGCCCGCGGCTCCGCCCGCGTGGAATTCTGATCCCGTTCATCGCTGATATATAACCTATATGTTAATCCAGGGTATAACCTATATACATACCAAATTTCAACCAAATCGGTCCAGCCGTTTATGCGTGAAAGAGTAACAAACATCCACACATCCACACATCCATTCTCACAAACTTTCACATTTATAATATTAGTAGGATACAGAATAATACAATTATTCCTTTTTGGTGTTAATCATTCTACTTATGCTAAGTTTATTACTGTTTCCAAGGCGCTGATGGATAAGAACATCGCAACAAACTCTTCGTTAAGAACACTTCTAACGTAGCTGGCGTTCACAAGATATGGTAACCGCTTACTATCAAAAATAGTTTACAGTAGTAGCAGATAGCAACAAATTAATTATAATATTATAAACTGGCTATGGGAGAGGTGTTAGAAATCCGAGAAACTGGATTACCACCTAAAGTAAAAAAAGCACTTACAAAATGCCTAATTATGAAACTGTTCATCGATGTTAATAAGATCTTTATTGTCGTCATTAAAAAGATTTTAGTTAATTACCTCAGTGGTACCGCTTCGGGCTGCTTTATGCAACAGTAATAACAAACTGGTTCACATCTGTATGGAGACAACTCGGTTCTTATATTTAAAAAATGAAGAAATTATCCGTTCAGTAACGAGCCGCGGATTGCAAGTATCGATAAAACGTCTGCATATCGACTTTTATATCCAGCCCAAATAGTCGATAAATTCGATATGTTATGACCCCTGTCATTTATGTTGGTATCTATAGCTTTATTAATGCCTAGTGAAGTGCTTTGCTTACACAGTTACGATCATGTCTATTGTCGTCTCGGGTAACGCGTATAATCGTAACACTGCGCGACACCGTGTACACGTAAATTTTATTTAACTATAGAGATTGTTCCGTATTCTCTTGAAACGCGAACCGTTAACTCTTATACGACAGTACATGTTTGTTTTAACGACAACATGTTACCATAAAGTTTTATAGAATGTTAACACAAATGAAGTTTACAATTGCGGATGTATTAAATTAGAGAGAGGACAGTAACGTAGCAAAGTTTACATGCAATTAACCATGATGTAGCTAAATTATTTTACGATGTATTAAATTGTGTCAGTATTATTAGTCGTACGAAGCGATTCCTGGTATCAATTAAATGTTCGATAAATGACAGAATTGGTATAAGCAAAATCGATAACTTGCTACTGCGGTTGTACCACATCACTAAATCTTGCTCTATTTCTTGATTTGTGGTGTGTTGATATTTATGCAAATTAAACTTGTAATAAGTCGATTTCGTTTTTGTGACGGAGCGGCAGGTCATGACACTTGTGACTTTATATCTTTGTAAAACAAATAAAATGTGAAAGCTGATATCTTCGTGTGTAGTCTACGTTTGATACAAACTATAAATAACTTTTTTTTTTGTTTTAAACGTTTACTAATAAAAAGACGTCAATGTAGACTTGAAAAATTTTTCAACAATTTGTATGGCCATGAAGTAAATTCCCAAAGCATAGTATGTTATCCATACTTAGGATATTATAAATGCGAAAGTAACTCTATCTGTTGATCTGTCATAAATCATAAAATTGGTTCAGAGATAGATTACACCTTGGGAAAGGATATGTCCTTTCCCAAGGCTATGTTTAGCTGCGATAATCGACATCCAGTTAGGAATATAACTGTCTTTTACCCTCCGAAGCATATAGCAGTAACTAGCACACCTAAATAAATACATTATTTTATTTATTTCAATCTTTAACCCTGTTTACAATATACTAACAAGTAAATATAAATTGTCTTTATTTAGCTATAATAATCCTACTAATAATAAAAACGCGAAAGTTTATAAGGTATGGATGGATGTATGTGAGGATGTTTGTTACTCTTTCACGTAAAAACTACTGAATGGATTTTAATGAAACTTTACAATAATATAGCTTATACATCAGAATAACTCATAGACTATATATCAGCGATGAACGGGATCAGAATTCCACGCGGGTGGAGTCGCGGGCAACAGCTAGTAGACAAATAAGTGGATAAATTAGTGTTAAGGCACACAGCGTAGGCGAATAACACATACCTACATACTACGCTTTTTATATAAAAACATCTGACTTCCATGTCACTATAGTTACTAAGATAGATAATAATAATAAGGGTCATTTTGTTTTACGCAGTAACCGCATCATCCACGCGTGATTACAAACTGGCACGCGCGACAATCTTTTGGAACGAACACGCTCGTTCACTCGATTCGCTCAAAATTGTCCATTCGTAACACATTAGACTGATGTAGTCATCAATATATCATGCGCGGGTTCACCTGTGTGAAGTAAATATATGACGGGAAGGTATTTGAGACAGAGATATTGGCTTGTAATCGATTATAATATAGTTATCAGTATGAAGAGTGATATATTAAGGATAAATACTGAAAGTTCACTGTACTTTTACTAACAAAGGAGTTGCGCATCAGGATTGTATGAATGTATGAATAGACAAAAAGTTATGCATATAGAATTAGAATTGTGCATTGTAATGAACTGCTGTCAGACAGATTGTCGGTTCACAGAAAATATTGAAGTTCAGCCGCGTCACAGTTATAATATATAGGAGACATCTTAAAGACTGTGGTTATGAGTATAGAACCAACAAAATTTGACATAAGATAATACTTAGGTATAAGGCAGAAGAACTACAGTAACATTTAAAAAAAAACTAAACCTGCAATAATTTAAAATACTTAATTACTTAACCCGTAAGCGAGAATTCTTATACTAATATTAAAAAAATAAATTAAGAACAAGTATTTTAGCGGCACTAAATAGGTTAATTTTATTCATCGTCATCTCATATTTTATATTCACAAATAAATTTGACTAGATACCGCAAGCCGCGTTGAGGAACTTAATTCCAAAAAGTATTCGGTGCCTACAAGAATTTAAGATGTTGATTTAAATTCTTTTAACAAGTGTAGAAAAATATTAGTATGAAATAAATATTAATATTTTAAAACACTTCATAATTTACTGATTAACGTTAACGATTATAAAAATAAACACGAGATTTTTAAACGGTTTAAAAAAGCATCCGTCGATTAAAGTAGGATCTTTTTAGGATTGTTAATATCTGGAATGGATCCATTGAGATAAGAAAAACTGAAATGATTCAGGCGGGTCGCCCCAAAATGGTTGTATAGGAGAATTCGGAGGACTCAAAGCGTGACTCGGTAGCTCAGTGGACAGAACATTTCCCCGGGAAGGAACTGGTCGCGGGTTCAAATCCCACCAAAGCCGTTTCACTTTTTCCTATCTTAATAGATTTGCATAGTTAGCATTGTGGATAGCTATCCGAAATAAATACTAATTGCTTTAAAATTTCACTCTATCTGTAATGAAACGTAATATATGCTTTCTAGACTACACCTAGCTTCTTATCATAACGCGGGGTGCAGTCGATTTATGGTCTGATTTTATATAAAAAATAACCTTTTATGAATATGTGACGACCTTTGTTGAAGACTTGAAATTTTATTTCCTCTACATTCCGTTTCCTGAAGTGAAAATCATGAACTAGTTGTTGGCAGTTGGCACACGATAAAGGTAATTTTGTTTTACGCGTTCACGTCACATTCGTCACAGATGATTACGTCGAGCGGCACGCGTGGAGATTCGTCCCTTACAACTGATTCGTTCAGTCCCACATCGGACCATTTACATCAAGTCTATTATTTTATTATCTAAGAAAGCGTGAATGACCTATGCGCATAATGTATATGAATATAATGGATTAACTATGGGTTGTAGATAATTATACTTACCTATGTATTACCCGGGCTGTGGTTTTTCCAAGAGACTACAGTATGGGGTTCTTCAAAAAGGGCATCAAAGGTTCCTACCGGGTCAGCAGCACACATATGATGCCCCTGATATTGCAGATGACAAAAATAGGCCACGGTAACCACTTTCCATCAGGTGGACCGTGTACCTGTCTGCCACCTAGGTAGTATAAAAAAAAAAGTTCTTCAGTAAACACGTAGGTACCTAATTATACTTAGAACATAGACCAATGCTAAAAGTAAAAAGTACTTATTTATGCATACAAAATATATTAGTACTGAACAAAAATGTTGCTGTAGTCGAATGTTCGACCTGGAAATGAATGGATAAAATCGGTAGTCAAAATATTTTTATTCATGATATGCCATTGATTGAATACCTACGATGTTTCCTAATGCTTAACGATTAAACGGTCACCGATCGATAAAGCAGAATTCCTTAGATTTTTAATCTACTTTCTCCAATGAAGAACAGAAGCCTAGCAATGTTGCTTCGACATAAATATACATTATAAATAACAAAGTAAATTATAGTAACATTCTGCCATTACTATGATTCACGCATCAACAGTTGCGGAGAGGTGCGGCTAATCCGCAGTAACGAGCCACCCGCCAACGCGTCTTAGTGTAGACGCGCCTTTATTGCAATACCTTGTCGTTTGCTATAGATTTTTTTTTTGTTACAAGACGAAGGTTAAGAATACATATATTAGAACTAGATTTTATGTGAGCTTCCATTATACTGTGGTTAAACAAAACAGGATTTACCTAAAGTTCAATTTTGAAACTATGACTGGGGAAATACTTACACCGGACAGAAACCCTTATTATCATTCTTGTGATAATCCCATTCGCATCCTAGGCCTTATCTAGGAGTCTGAAGTCTGCATCTTTCAGCACAATTACGAAGCAGCTGAACTTCTCAATTGTTTCGGTGAAGCGACTGCCACCTGACCTCCACAACCCATTTTGGAAGTTGAAAATTTCGAATTATTGCAATTAGATCAGTTTTTGGACTTTTTAAGGCTTCAACTAGCCGTAAAGATTACCATAGATGTCTTTGTCATAGATGTCTGTCATAGATGTCCGTCTTTAAAATAACAAGTAAAAATAAATCCTCTTAATTATATACTCGTTACTGCTTACTAACAGGCTAACCGTGCTTGTTTGCAATTATAATAGCATTAAAATAAAACAGTTACATCGGCAGACGTGATATCTAGAATACAAAAGAAATGACCAAATAATTTCGCAAAATTACAACCTGAAAAAAGAAATCAATCCACTCATGATACAGTTTTAAAATATGTAATGCAATTGACCCAGTTGTGCCAGGTGTCGGCAACCCTCGGTAGTCTTCAAATCACTATCATTAGCGATAATCATTCGTTCTGTACGTGTGCCTCTTGTTAGACGCTTGTGTTTTTGTTATTGTAAAGCTGAGGACACATCATTGGTAAAATAATATCGTAAAGTAAATGACTTTGGGATGAACATTTTGGAGAAGTAAGTAGGTATTGCTGCTGTTTACATATAGTTCGTTGAGATTAGAAATTAATATATGTATATATGTCTGATCGAGTTTAGAGATAAAACTGACAAGAAACACATAAACCAAATTACGATAATTTTATTTAGCCTTTTAAATCGCCGATATCATCTAAAACATTCAAATTTATATGATTTAATAGATATTAAGCTTTCAAATTCTCGTATTTGTTCAGTATTTACCAAGAATGCCGTCTGGGTAATAATGCAAGAATTAATTTACACTCTTAAGATATTTCGTTCAGATAGGCATCTTTCATCAAAATGTTGTTTGTAAAAATATGGCCGAGCAAATACCAAGCTTTTATGACGCTATTGAATTAATTCAGTTAGTGTTTTATATTTTTCAAAATTTATTAAACATTACAGATAAAATAATGATCTCTATAGATAATGTTTACTAGCAACTTCATTGGAAACTCTAATTTACTCTAATAATATATTAGAGGTAAATGGTATAAATTTCGGTAAAATATTTATCACAAAATCAATCTGTAACATATGAAATTTTAAAAAGAATATATCGGTGTTAAAAATTTCATAGACCAGGCGTTTCTTTAGATATCAATATTATTAGAAACAGAAATAAAAACTCAAAGAAACTTATTGTCCTCTATTGTGTACCATGCTTTACAATACATACTGTAATTACCTAATTGCTGCCACTACCACTTACTGTTGTGTCGCGACTTTCGACATTGTCAATTGTTTTTAACAATCAACGTACTCGTAATTTCAGCCTCAGGCTATGTGTATGTACCTAAATGGATTCAAGGCTTGATTATATAGACTTTTTAATAATAGCTTTAATAAGACACGAAGGATTAATAAGATTTTGTTTCGATAAGTTTTCTATTGCTTTCAATTCGAATATCTGTAGCAGTTGCTCAACATTTGTGATTTTTTTGCAACTAAACGATATAGTTAGCAGTCATTTTCTAAATTATAGCATTTGTTGACAACTTGATTATAGTGTCACCTACTAGATAAAGAGAGAACTAGATTGATTGATCGATTAAATAAATATGTTATGTGAACAAGACCTCAATCTATCAATTTGTTCTGTTGTTAACGACTATTAATATAGAAGTAATTATTATATGTAAGTACTGTGCTCTAGGTTGTATTCTCACAATGGTAGGCAAAGACATTCACATAATATAACATACACATTGCTTTCATACATAAAATGTTTTCGTAAAGTATTTTTTATTCTTTTATTGCGCACCCCTGCGTTGACTTAGGCCTATTTGATCCCTGAATAAACTTCTAGGAAGCCTAGTCCACATGTCTTCGAAATTCATACCATACATTAATTTAATTAGTCTGTTAAGTAAATACGATTTTTTGTACAAAGGCTTTTCAAAGTCATGCCCAGTGTTTTTTTATACTTTGGTAGATCTCGGTGGGGCACCTAGATCTATTCTACCTAATGTTTGACGAACGAGGCTCTAGCGTAGGCTTACCTTTCAAGTTTAGAAGGAGAGGTGGTAGTAACGTCTGTAAAAGCCCAATCATAGAGTTACCGTGGAGCAGACCCTAGGCTCTAAAGGCTCCAACCAGGATTGGTCCTTACATGAGGAAAAATTTCAGAGTTACAATAGACTGATACTAGCAAAACGTGTAATTATTTCGAGTTTCAAGACTTACTTATGGTTCCCGTTAACTTTTTATTTAAAACGGTAATTAAAAAAGTAAATAAATTTATACAATTATAAACTTAACTCGGGCTTCGTGACCGAAACCGAAAATATTATGACATATTATTGTGTTCTAGAAAGTGCACTAAATGTTTTTCGAAAGTGCACGATGCAGTTACATTTTAATATTTGATTTTTACGAGACATTTGTAATTACATCTCGGGGAATTTTATAAATTTTGTATTTATTGCTATCTTGCTTGAAGTTAAATTGGTTCGTAATTCTTATTGAATTGTTTAATATCGTAGTAAAGGTAACATTTATAATCGTTTAACTTAATGATATCTAAGAACCGGGTAGGATATATCAGTTTATGAAGTAGGTAAGTGACTCATGCCCGCGACCCCAATCGGGTGAAATACTAATCCTGCAGGCACATGCTGTAAAGGCGGCCACCCACTTACAGTCCGCCTGCAGTTTTTCGTCTGTCCGGCGGCCTGCAGTCCTTATGTCATCAATGTCATCATAATTTTATTACCTCAGATTAAAATAATAACATTATTTTATTCTTTTAGTCTGATGTTATTACGTATAAAATGCCGACGGCCATAGACTGTCCGGCCTTTAACTGTCTTTGCTGACCGAAATCGTCAAGCGGCCAAACACATATTAGCCGTCAGTCCAAAATCGTATACAAAACTGTAAGTGTGTGGGCTATTGCGATGAACTGACAGACCGATATCATCCGGTTGTCGTTCGATAAACTGTTAATGGGTGGCCGCCTTAAGAGGGGGTATAAAGCTAAATTGCCGATCGTAGATTTGATGTTTATACCCGAAAGTAAGCCACAAATGAGCTGGGTTTTTTTTAATAGAAAATACGTTATATTTGTAAGGGACTGCTCATGGTGAAAACATAAAATAATAATATTTTTTCGATAGAATAAAATCACAAAGTTATGCCTTATTTACTACTAAAATCAATTTATTTCCAATATTATGCACACAACTGAGTCAATATTTGAATACAAAGTGTAAAATTATGTAACCCAGTGACTCTATTTTCACTTTGAAAAAATTGTATGGATTTTACGAGTAATTAAAAAAAATGAATTTGGCGCTTACGACGGTCTTATTCCGCGCATAACGCTCTCTTTCTATCGCACCTGACCCGAGGTGTCGGCCATCTGTTGTTTCATCATTTAGTCGGGCTCGCCCCGTTGAGACGGGAGGACTGTATTTCTGTTTTCCGTGTCAAGAAAGTTCGTTAAAAATGAGCCAATTAAAAAAATATAAAAGAAACACTCTAAAAGAGAATATAAGAAACTAAGAATTCAACTCATGGCTAATTTTCGAAGGTAATGTATCTATATTATTTTACTTTCTTTAGTTTGTTACCAAATATCCACCGTTGCTAGGTAACTCTGGAGTAACGTCGGCTCGGGTATAGTATATGCAAATCAAATAGATGTTTTTGACTACTCGCGTGTTTATTGTATAATATTATTTATATAGCACTAATATAATTATTAAATATATTGCGAAAGTATTTATACATTGTATTATCAATTTTAATGCATTTCAGAGTTGCTTCAGCTCGTAATATCACACAAGCTGATGAATCCGATCCGGTCGAATCGCTTAGTAAAAAACTTTCGTCAACTTTGTAAGCTTATTGCAATTGTTTTTTCTCACATTCAGAAAACATTTCAGTAAAATATGCAAATTAATATGAACATGAACTAGTAGAATGATATGATTTGAGATTAACATGGTCATTCACATTAGTACCGAATGTTCACACATTCAAACGGCATGGTAAATACGAGTATCCCGGTGATTTTAATAAAAAAAATTGACCACACGGAAAGCGGATGACTACCCGTGGAAGGATAGCTCAGAGTAAAAGCGCTGGAACGCCAAGGTTCGCGACCCTGGCATTCAAGTCCTAATGTGGGTTTGATTTTTTCCATTATGTACTTATTTAGCATTTATATCAAATTATCTACAAGTAGATTAAAATAGCAATGCAATGCTTATGTGATTGATTTGTCACTAATTTGCAATTATTTTTACAGATCTCCCATTAAACATTTAGAGAAAGTTGAAGTTTTGAGAGAACTAGATCCAAATTGTGATGGAAATTTTGCACCAGAGTGGAATGAGCGGTATATTTTAGCCAGCCTTGATTCAATATGTCAGGGCCCTAGCTTCTTATACGTAATGATAAAATAGGGCAACCATATTATACACAATGTTCATCAGTAATATTGAACCACTATTTGGACTATTTGGATGACCCGACTCAGGATTAGTATTAAATTAATTGAATTCGCAAAAAAAAAATATTTGGGTAATTTATCACATATAGTTAGACGAACATCGCTAGATGTTAAATTAAAGTAAAAGCATTGTTTTTCCCAAATCGTCAAATCGTCGGTGTGCCTGCCAAAGTCGTTATGTGCATTTTTTCTATTTTTTTTTTATTCGCTAGATGGCCTTAAAAAAATGTGCATCAACTGAAAAAACAACCAAGTTTTAATTCCTTCTAGAAATAGATTTGGCAAAATATACATGTGCAATTCTGACACTGCAAAATTGGTTATGTGTTCACATCAAGAGTTTTTCATCCTCATGTTGCACTGGTTGCACATGTCAGAATTGGTTTGCACATAGACAATTTCACAGCTTGTTTTTCTTCGGTTTGTTGGTTGTAAAATTGGTGTTCTACCTTTGTAACAACGTAAATAATCTTATAATAGTAAACAAAACGAGACAGATGATTAAATCAAAACAGCCTCACGTAAGGTCGAAGTCCTGAATAAAGTGAGACGTTTTTACACCATTTGTGTGAGAGTTAATTCACTGTCTATGGCAAGCGGAGCGGCGATATAAAGTAAAAATATTCTAGGCATTATATCAAACAATTCTTCTGAATACAAACCATCATACAGGCGGTAAAACAACCACAGCAAGTACCTTCTGAGGTTGAGAGGGACTACTACCCCGCCTGTGAGTATGGGATGGTCGACGATCCTCAGCGCCCGTCTTTGCACCAAGTCGAAGAGGTCTAGCTAGCCCAGGCAAAACTGTGACAGCAGTACTCCATGTGGGGCAGAACGGGAGCGTTTTAAAGAAGGAGTATTTGCCCCGCAGTGATGTACTACCTTGTTTCTTTGATACCAGCTTGACTTAGTCTTCCAAGTGAGTACGGCGGTGATCGTCGCTGACGATAGCGATAGCTCCCTATACTCGAAAAGATGTTAAACGGTGTGTCTAGAAACTTGCGGCGCTATGCTATGCAGACGATAGCACCTTACACGGAGGCTATCACGGACATCCTGCGGCCAAGCAGTCTGATATCGCGGAAAAAAGAAGACCGGACCCTGAGCCACGTTTCTCAATGGGGCTCGGAAAACCTGGTCGAGTTCAACGCCAGGAAGACGCAGGCATGCGCGTTCACAGCAGAGGTATCTTCTTTCCTTCCCCTTCCAACTCTTCAGAGCACGCCACTGCCACTACAGGACAATCTCAATATCCTAGGTATGGATGTTCGCTGCAAACTGAACAACAAAAACTACATTGAGAGTATCATCAAAACAGCCTCGCGTAAACTCGGTGTCCTGAACAGAGTGTGACGTTTTTTCACGCCGGAGCAGCGGTGCCTTCTCTATAAGACACAAATTCGCTCTTGCGTGGAATACTGCTCTCATCTCTGGGATGGCTCTGCAAAGTACTTACTAGATGCTCTCGACAGGCTGCAGCGACGTGCGGTCCATATTATTGGGAATCCTGAGGTCACCAACACCCTCGAGCCTTTGCAGTTGCGTAGAGATATGGCATCTTTGGCGGTATTTTACCGTCTCTACCATGGTGAATGTTCTGATGAGCTCTTCCAACTAATCCCACCCTCTCCTTTCCTATATAGGACAACACGTGCAGGACTTAGACGCCTCCCGCATACGGTGCAGAATATTCCATCAAGAACCAAGCGGTTCGGCGACTCCTTCTTCTGCCGCACTATTAAGTCTTGGAATTCCTTACCAGTTCACGTGTTTCCCTCTTCCTACAGTCACGGGTCCTTCAAGCGGGGCGTGAAAAAGCATATTCTGATGAGGCCGTCAAGCTGAGTGCCATCACTGTAACATGGTACATGTCTGTAATGTTGACCCTCTTTGCAGAGACTTTGCTTACCATCAGGCGAGGCGAAGTCAATTTGACGTGTCCTATATTAAAAAAAAGACTGGAAAAGCGCACCCCGGACGCCGAGGGGAAGGGCTCAGATGCAACTAAAGTTTATAACTAATTGGCAGCATAATGTGCACCTCGGAACTCGGAGATTTGCTCTTCTTTTCTGATTATCGTATTATCGGCTATTCCAGGAACGATCAGCAATTAGTTCCCAACTCCGAGAGGAAAATCGGCACCAGAACCTCTTCCGTTGTTTAACATGTGCACCGACTAGCAAGTGAGGCTGGCTTGGGTCTCAAAGGTGTTAGTAGGACCCTGTACACGGAACAGTTGTACTACTTTTATTTTTTTTACTTGTATGCCTTAATAAAGTTTATAGTGGGTATTTATTTACTTCGTATGTTATGTACCTTGCCATCATCTGTCAGTATTTATCCCTTATATAAATCCTATTGAGGTCCATAACAAATCTGATATGTATATATTTTTCACTTGTAAGAAATGGCGCTAGGAAGATAATTCTGATATGTGTATCAGAATGGAAAAAAAAAATATTGTGGATGGATAGTACCGTTTATAATTTTCACTTATATCTCAGTTCATGCAAAATATTTTTTGGCATCATACTACATTTTTAGTTTTTTGATACGCTCATCAATTATGTGATAAAACAGTTTAATGTCTCTCCTGAAAACTTGACCAAAAACACATAGAGGTTTTGGCAAGCGCAACGACGACATATTCCTTTACTTACTTACTTACCTTTTCATTTTATCAGAAATATTTTTTTTACCAAAAAGAAATTTATTGTGTTTCCAAAGTAGATAGTTAATGATGCAACTCGTATTTTGACAATTTTATCTGAGTATTTTGGGTATACTGTGCGCCTTCAAACTATACATGGCGGGTCGCTGCCACACAAAATAGGTGGCGGACTTGCCGGAGCGACGACAGGCGAGAGCGGGACGTGCGAGGGGTGCGGGTGAAATCTGATTTTTTTCTAGCTTTATGCGCACTCTTAAGACATAAGCATACATCACTGTTGACTTGTGCTTGACAACGTGACGTCACCGAAAATGCGAAATTGAAATCTCACCGTGGATTCAGCTGTCGAGTTTTCAAAACGTTCTTACAGCATGTGTCCGCTGTTCTCACAAGTAATAAGATAAAAAGTAGCCTGTCTAACACATGAGAATCTAGTTTAGTTGAATGCATCTTTTCCCGGGTAGTGAAAGAATCATCGCGAGTGAAGACGCATGCATAAACTAGTGTAGTATATTTGAATATGTAGCAAGTGACTAATATGCATTATGTTTTGTTTGCAGGTAAATATTTGAAGATTATATAGCTGTTACCGTAAGTTTATTAGTGATTATTTTGATTTAGTTGTGGATGCTTTTCCTAGTACAAACATACGACTAACTCAGACAGTGAGATGGGTAAAATCCTACTAATATTATAAACGTGAAAGTTTGTGAGTATGTGAGGATGTTTGTTACTCTTTCACGTAAAAACTACTGAATGGATTTTAATGAAACTTTACAATATAAATCAGAATAACACATAGGCTATATATCAACGATAAACGGGATCAGAATTCCACGCGGGCGGTGCCGCAGGCAACAGCTAGTAGGTTCATATTATGAAGATTTCCAAAAAGTAAAATGTATTAACCACTAAATTTCGTAACTTTAGTAAATAAGCAGAGCTTCTGCACTTCTTTCTCCTGCTAATAAATATTTATGTGCGATTAAATATGTGTACGAGTATGTACATAAACTTAAATAATTACGATTCACCAAAATAAAGTACCTAACGAATAAGATAAGATAAGATTAAATCTCATTCTAAACAAGATTGAACATTACCTTTGCGTTTAAATTAATATAATCACACAATATGCATAGAAATTTCAATGCAGAAGCTTTACTTACTCCTATTATCATAATGTTTATGTAGATTACAGAACAAAGTACCGCATCCATTTACATATTATCTGGTGCCAATTAATTTTACAATATATTGGTATTAATACTATTAATTGTGTCTGGATTATGCAGCAGGTTTGAACTTTAAATGGACCGTGCATCGAATGCGGTATGTTTGGGATTACTAAGAATCGGAATAGTTGAAAATGGGATTGCGAATTTGAATCCATAGTGCATCATATAGGTATTCAAACTATCATGGTCACCCATATTACTATTAGTCGTAATTCGTAGCGTGAACGTGATCGACATCAAGTTCGAGTTTGTAGTGAGAACTAAAACAGTGGTAGTGCTGATATGCTCAGCAACTCGAAATAATAATTGAAAGTATTTCTATCATGTTGAATCTTAATTTTAGCTACTTGCAGTCCTTCCGCATATAAACTTCAAGTATCTCGATAGCGCGCAATATGCTTGAAAATAGTAAGATGTAAAGTTTACTGTCTACGTAATAATATAGAAGTTAATAGGATTTGTTTTAGTAGCAACAAACTGAAACTACAATGTAATGTTCGCGTTCAGTACCTAAGTGCAGTGTTGGTTTGTATAGCTCATTTATATACCTATTTGAAGCTACTCGTAAAGAATTATGAAAGTATGTGAAGATGTTTGTTATTCAATCACTGGCTGAAGTCTGGTACAGAAGAGATTTCCATGGATTGCGGCTCCGCATGCGTGGAACCGCGGGCATCAGCTGGTAATTGGGTAAATCTTTCTTTTTTAATCTTTATTTTTTTATGTATATTCTTTATTTATAGTAAATCTTCCATTCAGTACTCATAGTACTACTAGCCATTACCTATAAGTGAAGTAGATTACACACTGTTAAATGTGATACTATTATTTTTTTCTTGAAATTACGCACCGAATCGGCAAAAATACTTTGTAAGTTAGTTACTTTTTTTAGGACTGATGGGATAAATGGGTAAAATTTTCACTCAACATAAAAAAGGAGGTAGGTATCAGCTAGGTATGTACATTTTATTTTACATCGTTGCGGCCAAAATGCTATCTGCAGCTATAATAAAAGGTCAGAACTAACTATAATATAATGAAATGGTCTTACTATCTTTACTGTCAGATATTTCTCCACTCTAGAATTAACTTGTTCATTTCGCAGTTGATTAAGTTATGTTATGAGATAACTTAGTAAAAACACTCATTTAGCTGTCGATTTGCTTTGATATTTACCACTGTTATTAGTACTGTCTACAATCTTTCAATTATTACAATTGTAGTTGTCGTAATAAATCATGAATATCATTATAAACCACTTATGCTAAGGTATCAGATTTAAAAAAAATATTTCTTTCAAACAGAGATAGTCATCTCGTGTGCTTTATGTAGGCTGATTGAGATTATTATAGCTTCTTGCTCTTGCAACTTTTTAGATAGCTGATTCTATAGAACCTTTTTTACATTCAGTCTGTCAATTGAGTGCACCCCATTGCCAGGTCTTTTTCTTCATCGTGGCAGCAAATAAAAATAAAAAATTAGATGCGCCCAGCCCAAAATTCGTTGGCTGCACCTTCTGTTGCTTCATTTAGGTCGGCAGTTGTGCAGGTGTAGGGGCACAACGGGCACGATAGGAGGTAATCCATCGACTGCAGAGGTGCACCACAGTCACAACCACCACTCCCCATGTCCAAGTAACCCGGTAATTGCCCAGTATTATTACACTGCACTCTTACCAGTCTAGTTGTAAAACATCGACATGTATTTGTAATACCCATATGAGGCAATCTGTCGACTTTTAGCTTATTCCCTAATCAGCGGATACTGATAGACATTTTGATTTATACATAGTAATTTTCATGTCATATTGTTTATGAGATCTTCTCAAAACTTTTAAAACGCATGTTTACAGTTTACTAGTGAAGTCAAATGCTAGTTTTATAAACTGCAAATGTAAGTAACGTTCCCAATTTAAACATAATCTTTACACTAATAGACATTAAAACAAACATACATACAGAACGTGCAAGAAGTTAGTAGTAGTGGCATTAATAGAATGTCGTATTTTTGATGGTGGTAGACCCTTTATATCGTAATTTTGACATGGTATTAGCGTCATATTAGCTGCGAAGCACTCAGAAAGTTCTGTCTATTAGTTCACACGTACTGAATGTTCGCAATTAAATAACAAAGTTTATTAGATTATGCTGGTTTTAGGAGTGGGTGACATTGTAGGCGGTTTTCTGAAATATTATAATTATGCTAACATTTTTTTAATGGTTACCTAAAGGTTCGCGTTTGACCACTATGTCACCTGTTGGTAGGTGATGATGTAACCACAGTGGATCACGGTACCTAGATGATTAGATTCCACTCACGTATACCTACTTACATTTTTGTTGTTATTAAAGCATACTTTAGTAGATATTTCGTTCGGTAAACTTTAACTTGTATGTTGTTATAAGTTTCTATATCTAAGTTTAGGTGAAAATAAAAGAAAATGGATTTAGTATCGCATATATTTGGGGATTAAACGAACTTACCTGTAAGTGAAGTTCTATCCTAATTATACGAGTGCTTCGTCCGAAGAGATTAGCATAATAGACTAATGTAGTAACGCAGTTAGTAGCCGCCATCCACACTATTTTGAGATTTTTTATTTTTTATTTTGTGGGTAACCCGATGTTTCATATAGACGCACACCCTATCTAAGCTCATTCGGTTTAGTGTAGAGCCGTTCGTATTGACATATTTTACGAGTAAATTGGGTAATCGTATGTGTAATCGTAGTTAGACAAACGATTGGGTGGGAGGGATGCTAATCTCTTCGGACGAAGCACTCGTATAATTAGGATAGAACTTCACTTACAGGTAAGTTCGTTTAATCCCCAATTATACTTCGTGCTTCGTCCTCGAGATTAGCATAATAGACTAATGTAGATATTTAGAACCAACATTCGTAAAATATGATGTATTTAAATTTGAAACCCGTTCTGTTGATATTGCTACTGTATTGTAACGATGACAAAGCAAAAGTAGGTATTCCTTTCGAATTATCCTTTCAATGAATGATTGAGAATTTTTCGTTCATTAAATATATCATCAGGGGCCATGATCAAATGGCCCACTTTTAACTAAATGTATGAGGGCCGAGGTTAATCATTTGGTTTTCTCATATGTGCATAATTGACATTATGTGAGCCGTTGATGCGAAGTCACAGTTTAAACCCTGGAAGGACTCAATCCCCCTGGATGTTTAGATATCGTTTGCGCAGACACAGGTTCACTCATAAGCACTCATAACTAATAAAACGATCGTCAGAGTACCTACTCTACATATGGGCGATGCGCGACCCATATCGAGATAGCAAGGAGTCTTTGCGGGTCGGAACTCTGGTCATTGAAAATATACCACAGCGTTTGTGTTATTTGTTCCCTTTAGATACCTAAATTAAGTATGTTATGTTTTATTAATTTCTGACGGGTATCTATTCGTTACTTAATTTTTTAATGTTTGTACCTACTCTGAACAGATAATAAGCTGCAAAGCGTAATAATGTTTGTTTACTATATAGGTTTCTCATAACAATTACTTTTATACCTTTAGGCAAACTCAAGGTATGCAACCGTATCTGTTATTTAACTTCAACTTAATTTGTTAAAACCTATATAGGTATGTAGTTAAAAATGTGTCTAGAATTATCATTTTTCTAGGCAACAGAGAAATCTGGGTTAAGGATTAGATTAGCTTTGATCCTTAACCCACAGAAGAAATATTATAATAGAAGGAATATTTCAACGCAAGAAATATTTGAACTTACACTATTTCATAATTTTGATAACTTTGCTCTGTAACATGTGAAAAATTGTATATAGAACAAATCGATACCTATAAGGTATGAGAGTAACTCATAGTGGAGTCTATAGTTCTGTATAGCCCTTAGAAGGGGGTAACTTATGAGAATTTGGTTTATAAGAAATGCTGTTGTTTATGCTAGGAACGTAATTTAATTTAATCCTGTAAAAGGAAAGCATTCATAAAGTTTAACTCTGAAATAGTTAAAATATGCATACTGCGTTTGCGTTATATATATTCTATAATAAATATATCTTATTACAAACCGTAAGTATTTTTACAAAAAACAATTGTTAAGTTAAACAGAAAAGGTTATGAGACATTTGAACCTTGTAGATTATAATTATTGTCTGTAGACTTGATGTATTATGCAAACGCATTTATCTTTGTATGTTCACACAAGAAAGGTTGCGTGAAAAGTTTAACGACAGCAGAAGAGCCCGCAAAGCGCGTGGAAGCAGATAGCGGGTCCCTGTGTCCGCCCCGGAGGGAAAACATGAATATTTCTTAGTATCTTCTATGTCTAGATGTCTAGTAACATTATTCAAATGTAATGTAATGTATTATTCAAATACAGGATATCTCCTATAAGCTGATTAATATAAAGTAAGATGATGACGGGAAATCTGAGAATTTAGACAATCTTTAGCAAATATTTGCGTTAAGACCATTAAACGCTACCATTATTGCCAGCAATTTTAGGTAGGTATATTTTAAATTCATCAATACTGCATGAACTAGCTCGTTAGCTCACTGATTGCTGCCTATTACCTGTACCCCACCCCGTAGTTGAGATGTCTGAAAAAGTTAAGTACAGGCCACTATAATCATCTATCTATAATCTTATAGGTACGATAGTGATGATGATGGATCCTATAGGGCAGTGGTTCTCAAACTTTTTAAATGACGGAACCCTTTTGGGAAGCAAAATACTTGATGGAACCCTACAATAAAACAATTATTTTTATAAGTGTATTCTTTATTAATCAGCATAATAAAAGTACAATGTATCAGTTACTAATTATTATTTACTTCACCACTTGGTAAGGACAATAATAGAAAACATTAAAAAAGAAAAAATCTAAGTAGTGGGAGGTATGAAACTGTTTTTTATTTTTCATCAATTGCTTGATATCAGGTTTGATGGAAGAAAGTTGGAGTCTCATATCAGCTTCGGCGTCCAGTCTATTGCGATATTTTGTTTTCGTGGCTGCGTAAGTAGAGAATCCTGTTTCGCACAAATATGTAGTTGGGAACGGGAGAAGAATATCCAGAGCCATTTGGCCAAGCATTGCATATTCATCTTGGATTCTGCACCAAAAATCATTAAGAGGCGTCGTTTTGAACAATGACTCCATACTTGTGTCTGATGACATTTCTAAAAGAGATTCATATATCTCATTTGACATGTTTTCAGGCTTTTCCAAGTTGGGTAAAAAAGGATTATGAATCCAGGAGTTCACTTTAATTTTTGTATTGTGTTCTTCGGGAAAATACTTTTCAAAAGATGCGCGCATCGAACTGAGATATTGGACCAATTCTTCAAACACATTATCTTCAAACATTTCTGAGTCGTTTTCGCTAACAAACTCACTGAGTAATGTAAAACTTTCTATTTCTTTCTTACCAATGCAAATGATCCAAAAATCTAATTTTCTTTTAAAAGCAGTTATTTTATTATAGGCCTGAAACACTGTTGTCTGTTTACCTTGCAACGATAAATTTCATTCGTTAAGTTTTTGAAAGATATCCGCCATAAAAGACAATCGGAACAACCAAGTTTTATCATACAAACGGTCCTTCAAATTAAAAGAAGTATCTGCTGAAAGAAACATTTGTAACTCGGCTCTAAGTTCAAATAGCCTTGTTAAAGTTTTTCCCCGAGACAGCCATCGCACTTCTGTATGGAGCAGCAGTGTTTTATGTTTGCTGCCATAATCTTCACACAATAATGAGAACAATCGGGATTGTAGTGGTCGTGATTTGATAAAATTAATTATTTTTACCGCTTCATCCATAACTAATTTTAGATTAGACGGCATTTGCTTCATCGCAAGTGCTTGTCTATACAGAATACAATGACTGGAACTACAATTAGGCGCTTTATTTTTCATTCGTGACACTGCTCCTGCTGTTTTACCTGTCATCGCCTTGGCCCCATCTGTACAAATGTCAATGCAATTGTTCCAACTGAGATTATGTTCTTCAAAAAATATATTTATTTTATTAAAAATTTCTTCCCCGGTAGTGTTTGTAAGCAGCGATGAACACATAAGCATGTCTTCTTCAAAAGAACTTTTATATGGATATCTCACAATAACCAGCAGGATAGCCAAACCAGCGACATCAGTCGACTCGTCCATTTGCAAAGCGAATCGTGTATTTTGTAGACGTGTAACTAGTTCTTGTTTGACGTAGCTTGCCAGATCATGGATTCGTCGTGAAACAGTATCGTTTGATAGCGGAACAGTAGAAAGATGCTTTGCAGATTTTTCATCAAGCATACATTTTGTTATGTCTAATACACATGGTTTTATTAATTTCTCAGCGATAGTGTGCGCTTCACCTGCTTGTGCAATGCGATAGCTAACTAAATATGATGCCTCCGTGGCCTTTTCGTTGGTAGTTTGTGTTACATGCATCATATTTTTTTGACTTTCTAATAACTGATCTTTTTTGCGAACAAAAAATTCTTTATTCTTGTCTTTAGTCTCGGGGTGTACGGTTTCTAAATGTCGACGCAATTTGGCAGGTGCCATGGAACTATTAGGAAGCAGTTTACTACAGAGCATGCAGAGAGGTGAGCCGTTGGAATCAACAAATCCGAAACTGATATAAGATTCATCATACTTCCTTTTTTTCGTCTTTGAAACCGTCGAGCTTGACGTCGTGGCACTCGTGGCATCATCTTCTGGATCGGTGATTGCTAAATTCTCCGCGCGCATTGCTTTTGAACATTGAGCGTCATTAGAAGATGTTGTTGGAACACGTTTAACACCTTTAAGCCAACGTTCCATTCTTCTTTATTTATAATGTTACAAGTCAGGATAGTGGGGTTTAAATAATGCACAATCGTTACTGCGTATAAGAGACTAAATTTAGAACCTACAGGGAAGAAATGTATAAAACTGAGACAACAGAATACAGCAGGCAGTAAAACAATGAACACTAGTTTCTCGCTAGCGAGCTTGTAAGTAGGTAGTAACTTATCGCTCCGAACGCTAATCATCAACTGACGACGCCAACGCGCGATCGCCGCTTTTATACTTAGTCCTAGACTCGATCTCAAATATTCTCGAAAATACTCGAGTCGGCACCTTTGATAAACAAAAAGCAAAAATAAAAACAGAAATTTAAAAATAGCGTTGTAAACAATATCAACTTTATCCTTTGAAGTTAGAGATGAAAGTCGCTTGTTGACAACTATAGCGTCTAATTCAGAGGCGGCTTTTATCAAAGAGACTGAGCGCTTACAAGTATACTACCCGCTCGTTTTAAGTTTGCCGCTGGCGATAGGTATGAGTGTATGACGTTCGAAATTTTTTATTTAATTGTAACAATAAAAATTGTGTACGTTAGATATTTGGGTAAAACTATGACACATTATAAGTTTTGTTGTCACGTGGGGGAGGGTACGCGCATACCACAGACCGGCAAACTTAGAGCGAACGCGTTGTACAAGTATAAAATTGTTGAGACCAAACTTATGAGATATTGTACCAGCTAATGTAACACAAGCTTATACAAATACAAATAAATAAATAAATAACATTCATAGCGTTTAGTCTCCGCGCGGCCGCGGAGTCCGCACAGCCGCGGAGCGACCAGAGAGAGGTGTTTTGATTTTTTTATTTCTAAATTCTTGCGGAACCCCGACAGAGGTATCACGGAACCCTAGGGTTCCACGGAACACACTTAGAGTATAGCTGCTATAGGGCATAGGCTATGTATTGAATTGAACGACCCTCACCGGTGAGTAGGTATTTTGTTTGTTACAAAATCATTACAAGCTCACGCGTGCACGCACCTATGGTCAGTTCTACAAATATACTATTGAAGATAGGTATATTTATTTTATATTGTCAACATGTATTCACATAATTAGTTTAAGTTAAAACTAACTTGTTATTTTGTATTTATTATGTATTCGTTAAATCGATCTTTTTATACAATTTTGGTGGCAGATAAGCACACGGCCCACCTGATGTGATGTGAAGTAAATCCATTCACATCTTTCTTAGCAACACTACGACTGGTTTCATAACCTTAGTTAATACAGGTTAATACATAAGTTGTGTACTGCAAAGGGTAGGTAAATGCAATAAATTGATTTAATATATCTTACATTGGAGTCGTAAAGTGAGTTGCGCTTGTTCAGAATGTACCTACTATAGGCATCCTTCTTTAGTTCTACCTTATATTGGTAAGTTATATTACTTTAAAATCATGTCTTCCAATATAAGAATTTGTTTCTACATTTATTTTATTTATAAAAGGATTTAAGTAGGTACTACGTATTTATGCCTGTAAGTCCCGAAGGGATAGGCAAAGTTGTATTATCACTAAAGTACATTTCGTCAACTATGATTTTCGGTCCCACGTGATAGTGGGTGAACCCATCGCCACCAATCGAGCACTTGTCATGGGCTATATATGGGCAATTTCAAAATTCAAAGTTATCTTTTATTGAATTTTTAAATTACTTATACTATCAGCCTTAACACTATCATTATAGGATGTTGTATACCTAATGCGATAGTATGGGTATTTATTACAACTGTATATATATATATATATATATATATTATACTAAAAATATAACATGCAATGTTATATTATTTAAGTAGGTATGATGAAAATTTGACTCTGCAAGATTTCGAAACAGCATCTTTATAACGAATTGCTCACTTGCCTTAGCAAAAGAAACAATACATGATGTGTACTGTGCCCGTTCACTTCCGGACATGATGCTCTCTTCTGAATATGCCATTTAGAAGAGAGTTTTATAAAATGGTGTTTTATAACCCTCCATATTATGAGAGGATTACCAGATCGTCACTCACTGGTTTAACCACTGGCCTCTGCCTGTCTAGTCTAGTCTAGTTGCAGATTTTTCCTTAATAAATTAAGGATAGCAGTGCCACGCTGCTACACGCATAGCTGCTGGGGATTGTGCAACTTTTCAATAAGCAATTGAGTGAAGTTTGATACTGTCAGTCTTATCCTTAATGGCCCCCGCAGCCTACGAATCGGACTCGGATGCTTCCAGTTGAAATCTTTTGAATAAAGCCTTCCATTTTTAATCAACGCTTCGTTGCTGATATTTTCATACCATTTTTGGTATATTTTCTCGACACATTTGAGAATGCCGGCTTAAAACTAACATTTAACCTGGCATAGATCATAGCTCTCAGGTATGCAAAAAACAGGACATTCAGTCCCTTGATTAATACTTTTAGCACGCACAGTTCGCAGTCTTACTTGAAGTATTCGAATATCCGAGTGAAGGATATAAGTAGACAGGGACAGTTCCTAGTTATAGAAATAACACGTACTCTTCACAAATCATGGATTTAAACACTGTTCAACAGTCCCAAACTGTACTGTTCGAAGTGTCAGAATAATTTTATATTAGTGGGTAAGAGACAGTCCCTAGTTATAGAAATAACACGTACTGTCCGCAAACCCTGGATTAAACACTGTACAACAGTTATAAACTGTAGTGTTAACTGTAGTGTTCGAAATTTCAGAATATTTGTATATTAGTAGGTAAGAGACAGTCCCTAGTTATATAAATAACACGTACTGTCCGCAAACCCTGGATTAAACACTGTACAACAGTTATAAACTGTAGTGTTAAACTGTAGTGTTCGAAATTTCAGAATATTTATATATTAGTAGGTAAGAGACAGTCCCTAGTTATATAAATAACACGTACTGTCCGCAAACCCTGAATTTAAACACTATACTACAGTCCCAAGTTGTGGTGTCCGAAGTGTCAGGATATTTGTATATTAGAAGGTAAGAGACAGTCCCTAGTTATAGAAATAACATGTACTGTCCGCAAACCCTGAATTTAAGCACTATACAACAGTCTCAAACTGTAGTGTTCGAATTGTCAGAATATTTGTATGTTAGTAGGTAAGAGACAGTCCCTAGTTATAGAAATAACATGTACTGTCCGCAAACCTCGAATTTAAACACTATACAACAGTCCCAAACTGTAGTGTTCGAAGAGTCAGAATATTTGTATATTAGTAGGTAAGAGACAGTCCCTAGTTATCGAAATAACCGTACAGTCCACAAACCATGGATTTAACCACTGTATAACAGTCATAGACTATTTTTTTTTTTTTTTTTTTTGCAATGTTAGAATATTTTTATATTAGTGGGTAGGTAAAAGATATGTATAGAAATAGCGCGTATTGTCTGCACATCTGTTCGAAGCGTCGGAATAATGCTTCAGTAAGAGATGCTTTTTGATAAAATTATCTATTCGTAAACCATGTTACTCAAACACCATTCAAGTTTTATTAATATAATATCATAAATGATATAACCAGAAATGCCCACCTGCAGTGCTATAAGATAATAATTATTTTTATTATATATCTATCTCTACCATTGTACAGTCTCACGCCTGTACATCGCATGTTTATTGGTCTGACTGTACATCCATTCCATGTATTATATACTGCATTTCTTTTCTAGTTTCCACAACTATGACAACTACAACAAACTCCATTACAGGACTCGATGTGTACCAGGATAACGTCCATACAACCATAGATATAAATTAGCATCTTAAAGTGAGGAAGTAAGGGATAGCCCAAGTTAATAAAATTAACACGTAGGTAGGTACTACCGGCAAACTATGTTATTGACACTCAACAGTAACATATTATAAAAGATTTCATCCTTCTTTCTTTCTATGGTAGGAAAAAAGAAAGCATTAGCGATATGGAAATTTAATATGAATTCAATTCATTTATTTGCATACAAGTTGTTTGCTGACCCTTGGCTCGAAGGTCACCTTGCCTCAGATGCAAACAGGAAAATACGTCTCCATAAGGATGATGATGATGTGCATATAAGTATAATGTCAATCTATAATTTGTGATATTGCTATCGACCTGGGGTACCATCACCTCTTATAAGTATATTTCCATTTCACTCTACCCACATAGTGTGAATCGAATTCGGACCGTTGTCGACGGTCGATATTTGTGTAAGGCAAATGTAAAATCTATTTAAGCAAATAAATATATATTATCCACTTCAGTAAAATATACTGTTTGACCCAGTTTTACCATAATATACTAGTATATATTAAAATAATACTGCTAGAGATGGTCCCTAGGTATTGTTTTACACTGTAATACCTTTTATCTACAAAATCATGAAATGTTTTTCTCAGTTAGTGGTAACGTTTGTGGAAGATTATTATACTATATCACTATACGCATGTCATCTATAGGTTGAAATCAGTAATTATATTTATTATTTTCATACCCTTAGTAAAAGAAATAATAAGTAGGCGGTCGACGCGCAAAAAAGTTGGTCACTGATTTATAACCTTTTTTGAAATATTGTAACATAGGCATACCTTATATACAATAATGTTAACGGGAATTAACGCGATCATGGTATTGTATATCATGGAACGCGAGAGTTTAAAAGTTAGGATAGGCATACCTTGTTTATCCAGATCCTCTCGATGCCGACAATCTGAAGTTATAACTCACCCGAGGAACAGCCGGTGACGATGAAGGCAAGCACCATCACACTTCTTAACAATTTCCTAATTCTATACGATCACTATTATTAGCCTTAACGTGTAGGCATATTAAAGTATTAAGAGTTCGCTATTTTTGGCGAACGAGATGTGGACGGCGAGACACTAAAAATGCGAATGAGCTTAGATAGGGTGTGCGTCTATATGAAACATCGGGTTACCCACAAAATAAAAAATAAAAAATCTCAAAATAGTGTGGATGGCGGCTACTAACTGCGTTACTACATTAGTCTATTATGCTAATCTCGAGGACGAAGCACGAAGTATAACTAAGAGGAGGAGAAAAATTTGTCAAAAAAAATTCACTCAGATAATTCTGAGACCGAGCATACCTTCCCATTCTTTACATACTGTATATGAAATCTCGTTAATTTAAGTCTTCATGGTTTACAAGGAATGTTGAATAGAAGTCATATCTATGCGATCCCATACTTATTTATATTTAGCTATAATAAATGCATCAAGGATAGTAAATACTCCGTATTTCCTGCGTAAAATTACAGCGACACACTCAATGATCTAATTGAATTTTTATCTTTCTTCCGCGTGCTAAAGCATCATTCACTAGATACCGGTAGTTTGGCCCTGTCGGATGCTGATCAAAATAAAGTATTATTTTAATCAGAATATTGATCAATATACAATCATTATAACCGACTACTAATTTAAAAAAGTAACTATGTGATATACCTTCACACGTACAAGTAGAGTATCCAAATAAAATGTGCTAACCAGGGAAATACTTATGAACTGACAGGTTGACGTCCTTTCATGTGTAGGCACTTGTACTTACCCATAGATATGGGTAAGTACAAGTACCTACCTATGTTCAATAAATAAATAATTTTAAGCCTGTAAATTTTTGTCGGTTTTGTATTTTATTGTTTTGTTATTTACTGTCAATCATCCACCCATCATTGTACAATAACTATGTGTGAATATATATATGTGTATAGAATTATAGAATTATAGAACTATAGAATTCACCGTTTTTCCTTTTCATAAAAGGAAACTGATTTCAAATAACAGCCAAGTACTCAATTGTTATTGGGTTGAAGTACCTACATTTATATTCTAAACAATGTAAGGTAATCTAGAGCTCCATATAATTTATAAGTTTGCCCTCCACTCTTGCTAAGTCGTCTGCTTTACGCCGGCACATGCACCTCGCCTCCCTTCCACCATAAAGAACCATAATAAAATAAATCCGATCGCAACCACACAGGGTGCACACGCACTAAGCTAAGGAAACATCCACATAATTTAGTTCGGAGACGGACAAAACACTACAGGCATACTAAGTTGTGTGTTCTCAATAAAATTGCAAGTATTGCAACAGTTTCTTTGTTAAATACATTAATGTTTGTCGTAAATAGTACCTAAGACTTTCGCCCGCAAATGAATAGAACGATTAATGTTAGACAATATACATATTTAGAATGCACAGGGTTGGTATGAGGAGCATTCGCATATGGCGGATCTTGCGACCACACGTACAATGTTAGGAAAAATTCTTTGAATTGAAATGTAATTACTAATTACGCTGTTTCTTTATAAGATAAGTGTGTGATTCTGAAATTGAAAATAAGGTGAATCACACACTTATCTTCTACGAGGCAAGCCTGTTAGACTCATGCCTCAAAGGCGTAGACAAAACTTTAAGGGTGTGAGACAATTGGGTGTATAGTGTAGTGTAGTCTCACTTGAATGCTTATGTCATGCTTTTGACGGACGAGGTTCTGGGATGGGCTTCCTTCTAGGGTTCGTCACCAAACTATAGAAGGTCCTCCCAATTGCTATAGTTAGTATGACCAGGATTAGCTCGCCTAATATAGAAATGTTCATTTATCCATAATAGGCGGATCCCTGGCTCCAAAGTGCAAGCTTAGGAGCAATCGGGATTGGCTCTTTTATCATGATGAGGAAGCACGCTTATTGGAATCAACAGGGTACTATATCAGAGTTTAGGCTGGTCTTAACACTTTTACCACCCATGTTTCGAACTCATTACTTTTTACCGCTGCGCCAGATAGCCACTCTATGAAAATATGTAACAAATCAATTTACTGTTATATAAATGTATCACAATTTCATAGTTACACAGGCGGAAATAACGTTACGTAGCTAACAGCGACGTTATAATATTACTGCACCACTTTACTTGAAGAGAACAGATTTATTATGATTGCAATGTATTTGCATTAACGGTAAACTGATCCGAGTTGCATGTTACTGGTATAACAATTAGCGAACATACTGTTACCTACTTAGACTTAAACAAACATACAAAACATATACTCACTTCTAGGGGATGCTCCCTAGAGCATCCCCTAGAAGGATAAAGCGACCCCTAGGTCTAGGGGTTCCTTTCAGACTTATCGAGATTCCTCAATACTTATTAAAATTTGCAGACGAGGCACCAGCGTCGGTTTTCCTCTTGTACGAGGCGGACCTCGGGCTTCAAGTATAAGACTTGGTTGGATGCAACCGAGATAAATCCTATGATGATGATAGGGCAGACTTTGACTGTGTAATTTACATGTAGCACACGTAAGTGACGTGGGGTTACACATCACGGACCGCAATATATTTGAAACTATTTAGCAACTGTTGTTGCGAACTGCACCGTTACCATCAGTCACAGTGGTTAGAGAGTTAATAATTACAATTATAGTAGATACCTACGTGAAGTGTTAACACTTAACAATCATTTACGATAAAGTAATAAAATTTTACATTGGATATTAAGCATTACTTGTAATTGCAACCACCTCAGGGGTACAAAAATACGTAGATAATTAAAAAGTCCAGTTATTTTTAGGTTAAGTGTAAGTGCTGTGATATTATAAGTGCTATGAGAATATGTAAATATTATTCTTAAATAGCTGTTATTTTAAGTCAGTAATATTAGGAAGTTTAGTTGAAATATACTTTGAAATATAGTTTTCCCTGGCTTGCTCACTCCGGAAGTACTTAAAGAAGTACTTCCGGAGTGAGCAAGCCAGGGAAAACTTCCTCTATTATTAGTAAATCTTAAATCAAGCAAGCATTGCTTTGAGTAATGTGAATTTTGTTGAAACATGAAAACTCAGCGCAATTGAGCGGATTTAAACTGCTGAAATTCAGCTCATGAAGAAATGCACGTTTAATTGCCAAAGCTGCCTACTTCGTTTGCTATTATAAGTATTTTGAAGGTATAAGTATATTACTGAAGAATATCATAGAATCGTTTCAACAATATATTTATCAACCAAGAAGAGAAAAAAAATCTTGTTACCAGTCAACCCTACTAAAGTAGCACCAATCATAGTTATGCCATTGTGACGGTCATAAAAATCAGTATTCCTAATCTTCTTCATCTTAGCGTTAATTTGTAGTATCAGCCGAAGCTTCCACCTCGGAGTCTGGGATCCGCTTTAACAGTCTAAACTGCGGATTTAGCTGGATCGCGATTTTTTCCATGAAGCGACTGCCATCTGACCTCCACAACTCAATGATGACATTAGGCGATATCAAATCGAATCGAAAAATCATTATTTCTTATAAACCCACCTATTATTACCTATTTGTTTTACTAACAATGTATTTCTACATAGCAGCTACCTTTCACACCCATTTGCCGGCCAACATGAGCGTAATAAGTTCAGCCCCTCTAGACAAGTAGCAATTCGTTGCTAGGCGTATGATGGAATAAAATGACATAATAGGATTTGACGTTTTTGACATTCGTTGATGCCTGCCATATACGTCAAATTCCATACATTTGGCATTCTATTCCATCATACGCCTAGCAACGAATTGCCACTTGTCTAGAGGGGCAGTGTTAATTACGTCATCTAGTCTTCCAACTAAGTTAGAGGGAACTCTAAAAATGGACTGTGAATTCCCAGTCTTTTTTTGGATGCCGCCAACTGATATAGAAGACACTAAGTGTGTTCAAAATGGGCCGTCGATTTGAAGTTCCATCCTATTGCCTTTTTAAAATTAAAATGTAAGATTCATTAATGATATCGCAGCTAGTGGTGTTTCTAGCGAATATCAAATGGTTGACTATGTACGTAGGGCTAATTTTCTATATTCTATTTTCTTTTAACTCATATCCACTTATAACATAACATTACTGTCTATAAAACAAATCTATACTAGATATTGTGGTTTACAATAATTACACTTCGCTGTTAAAAAGTAGAAGGGTATCTTTACCCGAAGAAATATGATGTTGTAGGAAACACTTAGTAAAACTTTTAACATAATTTTACGATAGCTTTTAATACCATGCTGAGAGTTTAATGCGTAAAACGGAGTGAAGCTGACACGTCTATTAGTGCCATAGTGTATATATTTAATAGTAGTGTCATGTTCGTACTCCCGCTTGTAGTGCTACCACATATTCAATTCATATATGTTTGTTAAAGGGTTTTCACATTATTCGATCCGATATTCGGTGTCGGACGACGATAACCGACAGCCGATAGTTGACAATAATACGGTGTCGGCTCCGATATCACGATTGACAATGTGACAGGTAAATACATACTTCATACACTTCCTCCGATATCTCATCATTTATCATAGAATCAGTGGAAAACAATCAAACTTACGGATAAAGAACCATTATCACTGGAAACGTATTGTTGAAATCCTTATCATACTCGCGTTAGTATCATCACATCCGAGGCTCTTGAATCAGCTCGAAGTCCGGAGGCCGCCTATTATCCTATAGACCTATTACTGGAATAATATATCAAAATTTCTTTATCCAAGCCATGCCTATCTGTGTGCTGAATTTCAGTCAAATACGTCCAGTCGTTTTCGCGTGATTGAGTAACAATTTCACATTTATAAGTACATACATAATATTAAGTATTCTTCTCTGGTTTTCGCAGTAAAGAGAATTACGTGCAGTAGGTATAGATCGTTTATCTCTATAATGTTATATGGCTAGACATGTAAGACTGTGAGAACTTCAGCTTTCTGCATCATAGCAAGATGAATTATACATCGCAGGTTTTTAAGCCATAACAAAAGCCTTTGAAAAGCCTACAAAAAGATTCATAAAAAGCTATCTAGTCGTCCTTTCATTTAATCATTTAATCATTCATTTTTTGTGCTACGCGAGTTAACTTGCATACTGATAGGTTCTATATTATACCTGATAAGTCTTACGTCAGGTCCAACTGTATAGCTATACACATCCCTACCTACCTGTATCATAATCGCATTCATGCGTACGTATTTCCAATCACATTCGAACCATTTGATAACATGATTTGAATTATATTTTAAATATGGAAAACTAAACTAAAATCATGATAAGCGATATCGGCAAAAAGTTATTAATGACACACAAATCGTTTGAATGCGCCCGCGCAGGGCAGGGCGGGGCGGGGCAGGCCAACGCACCTGCGGTAGCTCCTACAAACGCGGCACTAAAAATACGTTATTAACGCGGCTACTTTTATTTTTATATGCGATAGCCGCGAGCTAAAGGTTATGCCAGGGTCGAATTTGAAAATCGAATTCAGATTTAAAAATTTCAAATTTAGAACTCTACTTCTGTGAAAACGTAATCAGAAGGTAGGTAATCAGTAAAACTTTAGACTACGTAATCTATTTCGTTTATTGTATGTATGAAATGTCATAAAAATGTAGATTAAAAAAAAATACTACGAGTACAAATACTATGGCACGATTTATTTACTGGTTCAAAGTCTATTCCATATTTTTTTTTAATTATTTAGTGGAGCACAGAGCGTATCTTGACATTTGTGAGAGCAACCACCATCTGATCCCCAATTCCGAAAAGGAAGAATGCCAGAATCTATTAATCAACCTAGGTACTTTTATCAGCTAGCAGTTGTTTGAAAATCTTGATAAGACACTAGAAATAAAATATACGCAGCCGATAGGATGGCAATTAGAATATCCCCAAAACGCATGAAGAAAGTGTCTCTAAATACTTCTGCCTACCCCTTCAGGTGTATAAAAACGTGAATATGTTAAGAAAAAAATGGTTTCTTTGTGTAATAAAACCGGTAATATACGAGTAATAATTACTGTACAGTGTAATTAAACCTCTATGCAATACGAGATCGTATGACCTGCGGCTTTAAACTCAGTATATTTGATCTCCTGTGACCTGCCTGTCCTATACTCGTGTTTATACCTAGTTAGAATAGTTGCTAAGATTATACTTATATTATTCTGTGAATAAAAGAGTTAACACAATGCAAAATTGAGCAGTAGCAGCCAGGTCATTATTAAGATATGTTGAATGGACCATTCTTATTAAATTGAGACCCTCAGAGTCTCGGAAAGCATTATACGCCGTCGATCTTGGTTGACATCGGGCATTGAAGTCCAATTTGCGCGTCAAGCGTCAGAAGTCGCTCAATGAAGTCTTCCATGAACGTGGTCCTGGGGGAAACAAGTGGAGTCGCCTATCCCCCTAACAGAAGCAGACCGAGATAGATGGCTCTGGGTCAGCCAGAATACGAGGGATATGCCAGTGGCAATCTCATCTTCAGCAACAAATGACCAAAGATGGGGTGCAGTCTTAGTTAGTTCGAGTTTGACATTACCCCCCCTCGTTTACTCCGGCTTATCCTTGGGGGTGTCCGCAATATAAAATGACTGACAATTTATACTACACACCATTAAATTATATGGACGCAAAATTCAGGACTGTCTGGCCCACTCATCTTGTTCAACACAATACTTTCACCACCTTGTTCACATACAAGTAAACTTGTCTAAATTGCTTTAGTAGTCTGGTTTAAATCTTTCGTGCCAATAAATAAGCACGATTCACGTCAACGATACTAGTTTTAATCTTAAAATTGATGAACTATAACGAACCCATACGTTAACCATCACAAAATTATTGTCCAGATGTTGTCAAGATAACTTAATATTTATAAGCTTAGAACATTTTGCATATTGATAAATTATAAACAAGGACATCATATTGCTATGTTTCCGATTATTTCAAAAGTCCAAATACCTGCTATGAGTAAGAATTATCATAGCTTTTTATATTATTTGTAGAAATAAATTATTAATGATCACCATAATTTTACAAGCGATGATTTTCCTAATAACATTTCTGATTTAAGATGTTTATGCTAATTGGCTTCGGAATGTCTTTTTTTAATTAAGAGAGAACTACTTTCATACCTTTATTTGCCGGCAAAGGTCAAGTACAAGATCAGAGTCTGCTCGAAGGCAAATACTTTTTACGTATTGAAGATCACTGTCACGTATCTTTTTTGGTACGGAGAAGCAACTGTGGGTGTCACCTATGAAGGGATTAGTTGAGAAGATGGGTGGCACACGTTAGCTTGAAGGCTAATGCTAAATGGAAAAATACATTACCTACGGCTTAAGCGGTTCTGTCAATTCAGATGGAGAGTATACCTAGTGGTGTCTTTTTAATATCGTGAGTGACATTTACATTATCTTCCACCAGTGTCGTGAAATTTGTGTAAGCTATCTTTATTTTTTAGGTACGTAGGGTGGTCCAACCAATGGCCTGGTGCAGTTTGAACGTGGACTTCTGTTCAATATTGGTCGACTTTTCATTACAAAGTAGCTATACGAGAGTGGTTAAGGCAATAAGAAAATCATTTTCGCTATATATCTACTAGTTTATAAGTCATTTTAAGCGTCACCAATCCCGCTAGAAAAGATTTTTATTTTTCTATGCAATGAACACCAGAAATTTTTAAATTATGTTTCTTTAAATATTACCATTTTAATAAGGCGAAGATTTAATTAAGAATTCTAGACAGTTTTTAATTTTAATTTTCACTATTAATATATCAACCACGTCAAATCCGTGCCTGGTTGATCTTTCGGCATCTGGCCGGTCGGAGGCTGCGATCTCGAGATAGCCCAGGTCACTGTCCCCGCACACACAGCTCAATTCACGGACACACACACTCATCGTGTGACAAGCTGGAAACTGGAGCGGGTGTGTTTCGTAACAGTCGTAATTACACTTCATTGAACTACAAGTGGAAATGGATACCTCATTCCATGTACATGGATCATGTGGGGTCCACCAATTGGTATTTGAATGAAGAATGGGGTTTATAGGAATGTTGGTATCTGATTTACTTGATTAGTAGTTGGTTTGTTAGGTTGGTAATGAAATGTGATAGAATGTCTAGTTTCTTGTCTTTGACCAATCGAATGAAGATTATATTATTTATTATTCTTCATTTTGTAACACAGATTTGTAGAGACAGAAGGATGGGCACATTTTTTACTTACAGACGTTTACCGAGTCTTCCTAGTAAAAGGTAATCCTAGTCGTAAAGGTACAGACCTAGTGTTACCGGCGCAGTGGAGAAGATGCAATGCGCAAGTAGAATAATAATGATAATAAGAGGGCAATTTATTCAACACAGATCTTCTAATGTGATCTTCTTGTAATGAACGATACATGCCATCTTCAGGTAAAAAGTACTCCTAGCGTGAAGTTAAAAATGGTATCCTCCATTACGAGATCACTTTGATAATACATAGTTACTATAATACATTAATATAATTATTATGTTATAAAGATATTGCGAGGATGTGTTTATTATGTGCATTTGTCACTCTTTAACACCTGTTATTATCGGCATGAACTGTGCAAACAAATTCAGTGACGTCGCTTCACTTGTTGGTATTTTTTTATAATTATGAATAAATATGTTTACGAAGTGTCTGTAGTTTGGACTAGGTTGCATCATGGACCGCCAGGGTTAAAGAGATATAGATAGATAGAGTATATAATAGACATTATTTCACTAGCTAACTGATGCCAGCGGCTCCGCTCGCGTTGATGTCGCTTAGCCCGTATTTTGGTCATATTTTCAATTTTACTCAATCTGAATGTGAAGATCTTTGGAAATAAAAACAAACACAACAAACAGACAACAATTCTATAAAAATTCGTTCGAATAAGATTTATCGGATAAAATTAAGATTTTATTATAATTTTTGTATATATCTCCAATGTACAAACACAACTAATTTGCAATTTTATAGCGTAGATAGATGATTGAATTTATCCATGGGCGACCATTAGTAAATACATAAAAGTTCATAAATCGCTCTATATTTACATTAATATGAAACGTTTTCTTGTATTTTTATCTATACCGATATGATAACGACATCATCCTCAATTCAAAACTGTTCTCTCAATGTTTTATAATGATATTACCTTAATTGAACTGGATGGATATATAAATAAACTATTTAGCTTTTACATTAAATATGTAGAGTAAAAAAATAACTATTGATTTATTTTATGTTATTTTTTATGGTATGAAGAAAGTAGAGCGATCGAATTGATACATTAAATGATAAATATAGGATTTTTTGATGTGAAACAGATAGAATCACATCAAAAGATTCTACGGTGATTTTTACCGGTTGTTGTCGTAGTGACCGCAAACATATCAGAAATATGTAATAAAAAAATCCGAATATTTTGTTTTTATTACGAGATAATTATTTCCTTTAATAGAGATGTATTTTTATCGTAGATACGTTCACGTTTGACCACTATCTCGTCTGCTGATAAGTGATAATACGACGGAACAAGCTTGCCTACAAGGAAAATGTTCACTCGAAACTCGAAGTTTGCCAGGCTAAAGCTTTCCGGCAATTCATATCTTTTAGCAACGGCTTTATTTAGCTGTTACATAGGTATCAGTTATTACTTCTTGCATATATTTCTATGCCATAACATACGTCTACATTATATTTTAGGCACTTCAAATAAAGCGATATTTTCTGGATAAATCATTATTATCGTATTCTATATTAATATTATTAAGCTAAAGAGTACGTTTCATTGATTGTTTCTTTGGTTGAATGCGCTAATCTAAAGAATAACTGGTTCGAATAGAGAAATTCTTTGTGTGTTGAATAGTTCATTTATCGAGGTTATATATCATCATTATTTTTACATAAGGGAACGGAGCAGTAATCATAAATGTTAACAAATCCGACAGATTCCTGTACATTTTTGGAATACTATTTGAAGGGGTGATACGGGGTTTTAAAATATGCTACGGGTGAAGCCAAGGCAGATTGGCTGGTTACCTATAAAATGACGAATAACATTAACATTAATCCCAACGTAGTATCTAGAAACGATAAAATACATTGTCATCAATAGTTGTGTTTTTAATCATTGCATAATCAGCACACGAAATCGATAATCATTAAGTTGTACGTCAATCAACGATTAATGTTCATCATCTGGATCACTTGCGTGCTCTTAGTTATAAATCAATGTTTATAAACGTTTTAATTAATTCGAGTTGAGCATTCGTGTTTGTTCTCCTTTTAGTTGCGTAAGTATTATGGAAAGAGAGCCTTATATTTTTATGTTTTTGTAATACGATTTTATAATATTATCGAGTATGACTTCCGTATTTGCGTTGTAAATACAACATAGTTGAACCCTAAATAAGTGGCGAGGGGTTCCAGTAACCCGATTCCTGCTGGTTTTCCTTTACAGAA
Organism: Eilema depressum; assembly: GCA_914767945.1. NCBI lineage: Eukaryota > Metazoa > Arthropoda > Insecta > Lepidoptera > Erebidae > Eilema > Eilema depressum. Next base: position 9,984,788 of record OU612024.1, on the reverse strand, counting down.
CTGGGAGAAATGTTTAAATTTGACTTACAATATCGAGGTGAAAACATTATTTCACCGGTTTTCCTATTGAAAATTTTCCTCCTTCGCCGCTACTTTTACGTTTCATACCGTTCAATGTTTGGTTCTCCAATAAACCACTCATTATTATACAAATACACACGCCTTTTTGTAATACTAGCTGTTACTCGCGGCCCCGCCCGCGTAGAATTCTGATCCCGTTCATCGCTGATAGTAGCGTGATGATATATAGCTTATGTTGGTACCTGATAATGTAGCTTTCTAATAGCGAAATAATTTTTGAAATCGGTCCACCAGATTTAGACTTTATTCGTTACATATAAAAATACAAATCTTTCCTCTTTATAATATACTAGCTGTTGCCCGCGGCTCCGCCCGCGTGGAATTCTGATCCCGTTCATCGCTGATATATAGCCTATATGTTAATATGTTAATCCAGGGTATAACCTATATACATACCAAATTTCAACCAAATCGGTCCAGCCATTTATGCGTGAAAGAGTAACAAACATCCACACATCCACACATCCATTCTCACAAACTTTCACATTTATAATATTAGTAGGATTATAATATTATTATTAGTATAGATTTACAAACTATACAAATACTAACCCTTTTTTACATCCGGGATAGGCAAGAGACAATAGAGACATACTTCACAAGGTTTCTCTACTACCTCTCTGTCAATAAACCTACCATAAAAGCTCGCCGACTTCGGGTGCTTTTGAACTGCCCTTTTCACTTACCCTATTTTATTGGTTGATATTCCACTACACTTCGACTAACCTCTCCGTTAATATTTATCTATATACTATTATATAATTGTAAAATGGATGTGTCTGTACACTCTGTACATTGGAGATGTTTAAGAAAACAAAACTTGGGATCTGTTATACCTATTAACGATACTGAACACGATACTGTCTTATTCTTTGGTTATGTTTACGCGAATATTACTCATTGAAATAAAACCACTTTCTAACAGATTCTATCACGTTTTATTTGTTATTATTTACTTTTATTTTATCTCTAGTCACACCGCGACCATTAGTCCTGAAAAGCAGCCAAAACGTCGAGCTGAAAATCAATAATAACAAATAAATCGCGATATAATCAGTTAAAATGTGGTTTAATTTCAATGATATTGAACACGAAAATATTATTTGGAATTCTTGCTTGTCTGTCGTCTGTTTATCTGTTTGTTCGTGATGGACAAAATTATTGAACGGATTTTGATGTGGTTTTTTGTTTGAAACTAAGACCTTTCAAACAAAAAAACCGCATCAAAATCCGCTTAATAGTTTTGTCCATCCAGACTTAAAATCTTACATTTGTTTAATCATAATCGGTTCAGTAGAACCGGAGATACGAGCAAAAGTCGCTTTAACCGATATCTGCGCAGTCGGAAGGCTGGTATCTTATATTTATTTATAGTTAATATTATACTAATTCTATTATAAACACCGCCAAGTATCGTACCTTTTATAATGTCAATCATTAATTCCAATTTGTCAAGATAGTTGATAGCAACAACAATAGTTTGAACCAAAATGATCTTTCTATGAAAAAAGCTTTACAAACTTAACAATTTATTAGTAGATCAGGTTTTTTTGCCAGATTGAATGGTCATTTACTGAAAATTCAATAGCTTTGGTCAAGTTTTACGCTGTGACAATAAATATAGATGAATAGTGGTTTAAAGATAAAAATATCTTGACAAGTACAAAAAGCTGCGCAGTTGCGTTCAAAGTTTGCAATTTGGAGCTTGGGAGTACACTTATTATTTTTAATTGGTATGTAGAGTTTGAGGGTTGGGTTAGCAGCCTATATTTATGTTCAAATTACATATTTATTTAGTTTTTAAAAGTAAATATTAAAGATTTCATTAAAAAGAGCTGCATCGCTATTTCTTTTAAGAAAAGTAAGTTTAACAAAGTCATTACGGTCATCAAATCGCACGTACGGCAGCAAAAAGTTGCCAGTCTGCCCACTAAACGCGTTGACAGCAACGGGAGCAAAGAGATTGTTTTTATCACCTATTGAGTTATGTCGGCCGACCTCGGCCGTGTCGCAGAGGTGTCGAGCAAAAAACAACAGATTATTTTTGTTTGTGAGTACTAGCAGCACCACGTTTTCGGTATTGTGGGTATAATTTTTTTGTGAGTTCACAAAGTTACAACACATATGTAAATGCGTTATTACTTCTGTGTAGTATAAAGGTTTCCACCCAGATCTTCGGTTCCAAGTCCGCCTCACTTGCTAGCCAAAATAGCCAATGTCTCTGCTGATTGGACTGGACAAGGCTCTGGCGGCGCAAGCTTTACTCTCGAAGCATAAACTCGACGATAGTTGTTCTCTCGTAAAACGTACGAGTAGATAAGCCAATTCAAAAAGAGAAGAGGGCTTAGGCGGACCACGGACTTCGAGATGAGGGTCCTGAATGCGACCGAGAACAAAACTGGAATGATCAATAATCATATTGGCACCAAATACTCATTATAATTGTTTCAAAATAATTATCCTAATTCACCTATAAACATGGTCACACCACAGGTATTAGTCATAATACAGTTTTTATTGAGTACTAGCCATGCCTACACAACGAGCAATGGTCAGCGGTTTTTTTTGTTTCAGCTACCATATTAGTTACAATGGCCAGCTTCATACATGTTCGGAGTTACTAATATAGTAGGTATTTGATTAATTTATTATTAGGTTTAACTGCTTATTTTTATCTAAAGCATCTATAGAACGGGATCTTTTTAAGTAGATATGACTATAATGAAAGATGTGGTCATTTGAATTTTTAGCTTAGTCACATAACGTAGCTTGATTATATTGGAAGTACTATCGAAGACTAAGTTATTATAGCGTCATAGGAAATCAAAAAGATCTATGTACGCAACAGTGGTCAAACAGACATTTCTGAAATGTGAATTCTTTAGTTTTAGCAACCGATTTCCTTTTATAAAAACGTCTCAATCCGTAGTATCTGCTCTTAAGGCGGCATTCGACGGTACTTAATTCTGTAGATTTTATCACGCACGGCAGACAACGGGCGGGTGGCTGCGTACCGCGTCATAATTGCGTTCTACGTGAGTTGGTAGTGCGATTTTGTCTGTGTCGAGGCACCGCTACGGACGTCTACGCTTGTACACTATTTCCACGGCGCGTCCTTCGTCGTCGTCGTCGTCGTCGGTGCGGACCGATTACCGGCAGCGGCCTTTCAGAGAATATTCACCGTGGATTACACCTCTATAGATTAAAAATCGAGATATTCTTTAAAATAAAATCAATGGGAGCTCACTTTGGAGCAACGAACATTTTATACGTTTTCATACGAGCTTTTTTCGAAACGTACGAAACTATCAAAAAGATGCCGGCAGAAAGGGTGTTACATAGGACTTTATAATTTATTTGTTGGTGTTTACCTAGCATCAAAATATCTAGATGCTGGGGTAGAAAATCTTGTGGTGTAAATTAGGTCACAGAATCACCATTATTACTTTAGGAGTAACACAGATAGCGGCTTATGTTCAGACATGACTGGAGTGGTTTATATTTCAGATTAATCATTTACTCCACATATTACTCATTTACTCCTATTACATTGGGACCTAAACATAAACGGCGAAATGTGGGTGCTAGCACCTCTGCCTACCCCTTCGGGGATACAGGCGTGAGTTTATGTTATGTTATGTTATAATCCTATTTCCTGTTTCCAGAAAGAGTGAAAGAGCGAGAAGAACTAACGCAAAAAACACCACAGTCACATCCAAAACATTTCTTTAAAATATAAACATTACGTAGATAATAATTACACATGCAAATTTCTTTATCAACTGTACGACAGACAAGTTTACGGTTTTCATGTATGGTAATTTTGAGGTTACCGCACGTCACTAGCCGATAGTGGTGTCAAACGAGGTCTTAATTAAAGCGGTTCGAGTGAAAAATGTCTTCCCAACACGTTATGTAATTTACAATTGAAGTGTTTTTAATTGACTTCAAAAATGTGGAGGTACTATATTCGTCTATGTTGGTACCTTACTTTTTTTTTATACCACTAAGGTGGCAGACAAGCACACGGCCCACCTGATGGGAAGTGGTTACCGTGGCCTATGGACGTATGCAACACCAGGGGCTTCACACTCGTGCTGCCGACCCTGAAGAAGCCTTCTAATGCCCTTCTTGAAGAACCCCATATTGTAGTCGCTTGGGAAATATAGTATAGCAATAGCGAAATCTTTTTACTTTATAGTTTGAGAATCAGCCGAAATTTTATATAATTTCCCGTTGCACTAAATGTGAGTATGAGAGCTGAAGAGTTTATTTGACCACGTTCAGACAAACAAACTCTTCAGCTAATCTCTGGAACTTTCTAGGCAATTTGTTATTTTTTTTTGTATTTTCCATGAAACGACGGCCTTCTGATCTCCATAACCCAATGGTGAAAGACCAGTTGTGGGACCTTTTAGAGTTCCAACCACACCTAACGACTGGCATAGATGTTCGTATGAAAACCGGGACCGACCGCTTAGCGTGCTCTGAAGCACTCCAAGAATCTAACAAGGTAGAAAAAAAAGTTACATAATATGTGTTTGTAGTTGGACCTATCACTTATCTCGAGTTCAAGTACATTCCGCATTTAATTGAACACTAAGTAGGTATTTAAATTGTATTTAAAGTAGGTTGGTAATTTAAATTACAGCAATATTACTATTCATTTATTCATCGCGGGAATGGAAAACACCAACAGCTTCTCTTTTTTATTGTAATAGGATGATGATAAACATTCGTGTACATAAGTTTAGCATACTTTTATGTAAGATGTAAATTATAAAGAAAAGGTAAGAGGTATAGAGAGACGAAATTCATAGCTATCCATGGATTCATGGGTGCCAGGTCCATCGTGTGGCAGAGAGTGGAACCCGAGCAGATCCCGAGACTTGTGACTCAGGCTGCAGGTTTAAGGGGCCCCTCTATTACGTAATTCCATTAGGCTTTCGCCTCGGAGCCCGGGCTTTGCTTTATCCATCTCATCCTTTTGATTAGGTTTACATCTTTTTAATAGGTTTTTACTGCCAGCTATCTGAACTTCCAACTCAGAGAACAACGAGCTAGAATCTTCACCGTCAATTAGAAGGTGGGTTCCGGGTGCAGGTCTTGGTTGGTCATCCGTCCGATCTATTCATAACACTAATAAATATTCTGTCTGTGTGTAAACTTGAACAGCAAAGTTAGCTAATAAATAAAGATAATATAACAAGCTATAGATTTAAAGGAAGAGGTTTAATTAGAGCGCGACACACGCATGACATTCACAGCGGCGCATTAATCACACAAACAGGTTTGCGCGACAGCGAGATGTCATAAAAAGTATGAGCTAGAGTTGTGAAGCAGATACAGGTTCCGTACATTGATCAGATCTAACATCTACCTACTACAGGCGATTAAAGCTCACTTGGTTCACTCGCCACCCGTAGATCACCTCGCTTGTGCGAGCACTACACCAGAAACGCAGTACACTGGAATATATAGTAAAACTGTGTTCAACTATTTAGAGCAGTTTACAATTTGCAATTAGAATTTCTCATATTTTAAAATTGGGAATTGATACAGAGTATTCATATCGATTAACAACAGGCGTCTTTCCCTTACAAGGGGCATGCTGTGACCTCTGAGTTCGATTTTTTCGATTGTTTGATTGACCAATGATCGAGATTGAGATCGATTTGAATAGCTGGCATACCAAATGCTTCAAAATATCATGTAAATGATACAGAGTATCCAAAGGTTGAGAACACCGGTAGAATATTAAATTCATTGCACAGACAACAGAAGGAACCCTAGTAACCTAGTTAGGAGAGTGCTCCGACAGCTACACCCACTAATAATAATTAGAATTATGCCGGACTGTAATGTCAAATGTCGAGTAAATGCCAACACATAAAGAGTCATCGGTCATGCGTGCGCGCAGTTATGAACCTACTTCCGTAACTTGGACATAATGTGACAATACTTATCATTAGATTTATAACCTGATCGTATTCGTGAAAATATATGAAATGATGAATGTCGTCGTAAATAAAATGTTTGAAATGCTGTCTTATGTCTAAATTGTTAGGCACCTAACAAGTTGTTAATTACCTCATAAAAATACGAACCATGTACATTGCAATTTCATTAGACTTAACAATAAATTCAACTGTAATATGTAACCCACTTGTATTCACAATCGATGGATAAACTAACACTTAAAAATTCACAATACACGGCAGATTAAGATCCGCTATCATATAAATGGATATAAGGAACTTAAGTCACCATTCAGTCAGATAAATGGCTACCAAGTTGAAATAAGTTTACAGGAATATCTATGTGAATATTGCAGCATGCGTGCGTCCTCATCGGTGTTTGAGCAGGAAGTGACATCGAACGGTTTGTGCGTCGATTTCTCCTGCGCGAACGCCGGTGATAAATAACCGCGGGTAGTTCTAATTCTGCACTATATTTACGTGGCACACGGCGACGAGCGTGGGCGGCGACACCGCAGAGTAAGCAAACAGTTGCTCTTAAGTTTCATTAGCATACGATACGACCTTCTGATAAATCGCTGTACAAAAGTCTTGACTGGTATATATTTAAGATTTTGTACATTAAGAAATTACATTGTTCATTGTTTACTTTTTGTTAACTGTAAATCGGTCTGCAAATGTGCTAGTACTAATTTCTATCTACTTTGCTTTTCTTTGTCTTTTAAATCTCAACGCCAAGCCTGAATACTTGCTAAGATTGCACTTTGAAGCCCGACTTTCGCTCTTCTCCCTAAACTTTGGTTGATTTAAGTTTTACTGGAGGGACTGTCATCTCACACCATAAAGGTGAGAGGAAAGTATGCACCAGAGCCTCATTCAGTTTAATTGACATCTAAACACAACCTTTCACCTAATAACATAATAAAATCCTTAACCTAATTATAGAGCATAAAATACACCGTAAATAAGCACCCACACAATCCTGACCATTGAACTCAAATTGCAATAATCATTGCACATTAAAATGCGTGAATGACTTATCGACCAGAAATCTTCAAAATGACACCAGTTGAATTTATCTAATAAATTCACACTACGCTCTGTTTGGGGCATTAATCTGTACCATTTCCAGACCCTTATCTAGCGACAGGACTTGCTATTGTAGAATCGAGTACTAAATTATGATGGAACTAACTTAGATTTCACGGGAAAGATCATTTTAGTACTTTCCTTTCAACGATAGAGATCAAACTGATTGGTAAATACTGCGATTTAAATTTCAAAATCGGATTTAAGCTGGGTGCAAAATAAACCTCGGTGGGTTAAAGCTGTTACAATGCTAAAGTTACATAAGCCGAGGAAATGTTTGCAGAAATTGTAAACGTCATTTCTGTTTATTATAACTACTGTCTGTGTAACTTTCGTACTCGGTGAGCTTGCTTTTAGTGGTAATAACGGTGGCATTTAGTTCTTACACAGATGTTATAAAGACGAGAGTATTTGTAGTGTAATTTCTGAATATATAATGCTTTCTCTTGAAAGTTACAGACTTTATTTCTGAAACGCTATGGATTTTGAATAATTTTACATGTACGTAGCAGAAGGGTACAAATAGAGTAATCTAATAACAAAGAAATACAAGATTATGTATTAGTATGATATTAGTATTGCGTATGATATTTTCAGACTTTGGATGGGAAATAAATCGATTGAAGAAATATTAAAAATAATAAGTGTGAAATTAGTAATTATAGTCTGATAAGTAATTATACACAGCAACAACGAAAGTCCTAAGCGCATTTTTATTTGCAATTGTATTTGTTTTTTTTTTCTACTTTTCGGTGCATTTTTGTTCTAGGAGTCAGTTTAATTTTTTTCTTCAAAATAACTTATTTACTTTAAAGTTTTATTGATATTATTTATTTATGAAAATATCCAATTTTAAATGTGGCTTACTCGGGGAAATTATAGTTAACCGTGCAGAAGCTCTTGGAAATGTTTAACCTTATATGGAATTGAACAAGTGCCGGACCCAATCTACGTCCACGCTAAATAGTAGTGCAGTAATGTATGGTCCTCGATAGGTGCTAGACTATGCCAAAACATTTATACCCACAAGAACTGGTCTAAATGGTTGAATTCTGTATAGACTAGTTAAGAAACACTGTTAAGTATATCGACACCATTCATTACTAGCTGTTGCCCGCTGCTCCGCTCGCATGGGATCCTGACCCTTCCCGCAACCCATGGAAACTTATTCCAGGAATAAGTAAATTGACCTAAGTGTTATTCCAGACTATACTATTCCTGTGCCAAATTTCATTTCATTCAATTTGAGTAACAAATATCCATTATCTTCACAAACTTTCACGTTTACAATATACTAGCCTTCGACTCGCGAGGATCTCTTATCTCCGGTTCTACTCAACCGATTGCAATCAAACAAACGTAAGATTTTAAATCTGATCAAGATCTTTCTAGCAAAAAAAAACCACACTAAAATTAATCGTTCATTAGTTTTTGCGTCTATTGCAAACAAACATTTACAATGTACAATTATATAAATAGTAAAGAAAGACAGTAGGGTTGTCCATTGGTTTTGACAAGAAAACTGTCAACAGTCAAACTCATTGTGAGAAGAGATATTTTTTATCCAACTAAAATATATTTGCCTTGCGTGCCGTAAAAAACTTGCTGTACGAGCTCTTTCTTGAAGCTGATATATCAGCCCTACAACCCGCAAACATAAATCCATCGCGCTATCGATGTGTTTCTCGCTATCGTGCTTGTTATCACTCGGATACTTAGCGATACAAATCACGGCTTCTGTTCGATTGTGTACTCCTAGCACAATAAGTTGGATTGCAAGGTGAATTTATGGGTTACAGGTGATATTGTTGCAATTACGGCTGGGGAGTAGGATCGCTGTGTTGTTGTTATGTAATATTACGAATGTAATTGCCTGGCGTGTCTGTTTCATGTTAATCAATATTATGTTTCTCTTCGATGCGATGCTTAGATTTGATATCCTATTAACAACTTAGGATTGAATTTTATAACAGTTTTATTAGTGACTAGGTAAAGAGATGTAACTACAAGTTTTAAGGTGATAATAAAAGTTACAGGTCACCTTAGCCTGCCTAACCCTCCAATGATCAAGGTATGTATTTAGATCACCTTGGAACTTAAATTCTTGATTATTAAAAGAAATATACAATAATATAACTTAAATAAATTGAAGTATCTAACTAAAAGCATAACCAGTCTAGTGGACTAGGCACCGGTTTTACGATGGTCCTGGGTTTGAACTTTGGTTGGCATGGCTTGACGACTTTGTATGTGTGGTGTAGCGTTTTGTGATCTTGTCAACTGCCAAGAGGATAAAAAAAATCGGAAGAAAAATCACTTCAACATTTTTTCATTATTTTCACTGTATATTAATACGAAGCTATTTTCTGTTCTGTTCTTATTACATTTACTTCTTCGATACATGTATACAACCTCTTCAATCTAATAATTTGAACGTTATCGCAGTGAAAAGGTGGTCCGCGTCGTAAATTTTCGCGGACCATTTTATTGTTAGCATATTTCTCTCGGGTCTGGTGTAGTTCTAGGTCGGGATCGAAGATCATATGTTATGTTACGTAAGTAATGTGCTGACCGGAGGCCCTGCACCTTGTGCGAACGGCGTGTAGGCGTGGCTGCATACTATTCTCTAGCCGACAGTATACGGGACTTTGTCCGGCAGTAATTTGTGTCGTGAGTGAGGAAACTTAGAAGCTTTTTCTCGTAAATATTTTTTTTTTGAAATCGTAAATGTGTCCACACACATCGTAAAAAGGGGGTAAAGCTTCTGCGGAAGAACAGAAGAGAGAGAAAGAGTAAGCAAGCTTGAGCAACTTACGTTCGATGATCATGAGGCGTAGAAGAATGAACCCCGGTCCCAAAAATGCAAGCTTTAGATTTATATTTATGAAGGACACGTCAATTTAACTTCCCCTCAATGAGGCTGAGTGCCACATGTTACAATGGTGGCACTCAGCTTGATGACCTCATCAGATGCTTTTTCACAACCCGCTCAGAGGAGATGCGAAAGGGATTACTGCTCGGTTGTTGATGAAGATGCAAACAAGTTTAAAAAATAAAGTTACGTGATACTACCTAGTACCATTTCTTTAAATTCATTATGCTGATACTTATCTACGCTTAATTAATTCAATATGCCGGCTGTCACAACATCTTCATTGATATAGATATCATTATATCTATGTCAACAATACCTACAGCTTTTTCTTTTAAAACCGGCCAAATAATTTCTTGGAATTTATTTCGCCGAAAGCGATACCCAAAGCTGCTATTAACGCGTTCACAATACCAGTTACACATTCAAACAATTCCAAATATCAATTTTGAATATCTATAAAGTGCAATTGAATTATTGATTCAGATATTCATCAATTCAGAACAATGGACATAATCGAATAACTTTATCGATTCGAGACTAGACTTAATAATCGTTTAGTTGGTGTTATAAAGGACGTGACATCTAGCGGTTTCAAATATTCAATGTTCGCAGTCGGTGGTCATAAAAACAATAATATAATTTAAATATAATAACTTTATTGTCCAATTTATAATGTATTCGGTATATAAAAAATTAAAATATATGAGTAATAAATGTTTGCATATTATATTACTTACTATATCATAAAAAGTTAGCTATACAGGCAAAATTTTAGATGGAAAGAATTTTAGATGAAAAGCCATTAGTGTAGTTTTCTTTTCCTACCTGAGCTATATTTTTTTCAAAGTTTAGAGGTAAACTAAATTTCTAAACTTTACCATGCCCTTATGCATTGAAAAAAATAATATGAAAATCTGAGATCAAAAACCTAGTAAAGATTTATACCTATACTCTCTTGAGACATGTAAAACATTGATTAAACTTATTTCAACCATTGTAACGCTAGTAAGCCTTTGGCTATTTTTCTTAGATCTTGGATGTTTCGTCGAATTTCGTCGAATAAATTTAAAAGTGTAGATATACAAAAAGTAAGTAAGCAAATTTAACAGTTTTTAAGTAAAGAATTTGGAGAATTAATTCTAATTAATGACTACTACTGCTACTAATGACTATACCTACATCCTGTGATTAATTTTGATAATTTCTCACAAATCCAGAATTCGATACCCAATTAAAATTTGCATACATTTTAGATACGGTTCGCATTTCAAATTGAAGAATTAAAAAAAAAAACAGATTCTCTTTTGTTCTTTTCATCATTATTACTTTAATTTACGAGTGAAAAAAGTCGTTTGTACGTCACACATGAAGCGGTAAACCGTAAAAGTATCTTCAACGACTTTGTTTATGCTCTCGAAAGCGTTGACATTGATTATAGAAACTTGCCGACGATTTTATTACCTTACTTCTGAGTGATTTATTTAAAAACAGTTCAGGCTTTTGACGGAATGTCAACATGCATATTAATTAACAATAAAATAAAGTGCTACATATGTATTAGATTATATTATCTTTGCCTATTTTCTTTTTAGCTGCTATCTAATGATTGATTCTAATCTCCAGTTGAAATCGTAGAATATTATTCTTTTTCACTTATTAAATTTATTTTATGAGCATCAATAAGTTGCATGCATGTCATCTTCTTTGCAGCATTATCCTTAGTTTACATCTAGATAACACTGTATAGTATAGGTCTGATACAACCAATACATACATACAATACCTAGAAAAATCCTGATTTGTACTGAACGGAAATCGAACTCGTGGCTTGACATCACAGTCGAAGGTCCTGCCCTTCCGAATAGGTTGAAAATGTAAATACATAAACGTTTCTGAGAGCTGTATCGAGTATCTACTGAACCTATTGTGTTATCTAGCTAGTAAGAACGTAAAAGAAGTAAAGCAATGGAAGTAAGGGTTGTGTGACTTCCGTTTACTTTCCCGGATCTTCAACTCTAAATTTGAAAATACCGTTTTCTAATACATATTTTCTCGCACAATCTCTGTATATTTACTACTAACTCATTGATACACATAATGCTTCTAAGTATGTTACATTTTCGTACATCCTTGTTGACTAGAATTTAGTCTATAAATCATCCAAGAGCGCGGCTACTGCCCCGGGCAAATACCGTAACGTGTTCATGTGAATATACTACAGTGAGTGAGTGACCTATACACACACATACACAGCTTCTTAAACATATTCCGCAATCATCACTTGCCACCTTTACGAAACTACCCAATTACTCAAAGCCACAGACATTTGACAACAATACGGTCTCTTATCGCTAATCTATCGCACCAAGGTAAGCAGAGCAAACAGTACGTCCGTCATCTAAAGGTCTGAGCCGATCACTTTCCCAACTCGGATTACTATCGAAATGTCAGAAGCAGTGACATTTTTATATCGGCTAGACTGATAGGTCGCGAGATACAGTCGGACCAATTAGAGATTAATTTATTTTTGGGCGTGGGATAATAATGTATGTCTCAATATTGTGGTATATGTATATAAATGTAGTATGTTATACGTTACAGTATTTTCAATTGTTACATAGGTATATAACAACAAACACTAATGTAAAATAAGTGGAGAAAAGTTAAAGTTTTCCTGAGGTATGAACCAAAGAGTGGATTAAATCCAGTGACCGCTACGGTAATTTTTCATAAATTTATATTCAGTCAATTGACTGTATCGTGCTGGATGGTGAGAAGCTGGGGCGAAGTCCAGAAGATACTAACTATAACTAGCTTATATTCTGGGTTCTTGAATGCGCAATATGTTATACAATTATTCCTATTACATGAATAAGTTTTACTATTGGTGATTCTGATGTCTTTCAAGATAGATATAGGTATAGAATCGAAATTCCAGTAGGACTCGCACCATGCTTTATCAGCCGCGTACATCCTGAGAAACATGGTGTAGATACAACGAAGTACTTCCACACATCCAGTTCGCCTACAAGGCCATTGTTTGACGATATAAGTCGTTCGAACATTCCATTTGTCGTTCACAGATAGCTGGGAACTAGTTCGGAGTCGGGAACATCAGTTATAGCGACAAATGTAGTTGAAACTTTATGCAAGATTAGTATTTGATTACACGTGATAATACTGATTTATTCTGAATGTTCACCTAATAATAATAAATCTGCGGTTAATAATTGTCATGTGTGTTATAGATGCATAAATTTGCTATGTACCTTCTGGTTCTACGCCGGTGTGAGTGACACCTTTACAACATGTTTATAAGGTGTAGGTATATTTATTACTTTTGCCGTGTGTACCTTTAAAAGGACGGCAAGTATATAGGACTGCTTGCTCTAGTATTGTGCTTTTAGTGATGAATAAGTTGCTCGAGTTTTGATAGTGTGCTAAATATGCCTCTGATGTTACGAATGCTCATTACTAGGTATTAGTAATACTCTCTCATAATCTCTTACCATTGGATATACATGTTTATAACCGTAATAGAAGGACTTAAGCCACACAGAATTTTTGTTAGTTTGAAATAAACGTTTCGTTGTGCCTACAGTACGGCCAAATATGGTGTGGGATGCATAAGTAAAAACTGGTAAGCGTATCCACGACTCCGAGGGCAAATCCTCATAAGCGATCGGGACAGATACAAATTTGATGATGACGATGTTGTGCCTCCAGTAAGATTTTGGGGACTAAAGGTTTATTGGCGATGGGTCTACACTCAATTAGAGAGGAGAAACTATAGTTTACCTCAATGTAGTAGGGCAGTTTTATAATTTTCACAAACATTATATTCTAGAATATAGGAAGATACTTCCTCATTTATAACTTAAGTGGTCTAATCAATGACGTCTGGTGAGTATTAAGATTTCAATTAAATCTGCGGTCACGTACCTTTTCAATGTTCATGTGCGTAAGTATCAGAAATCAATTAGCACTTGTTTTAACACCTTACCTTACACGGGTCCCGCACTACATATTCAGTTATATCCTAGATCCTTATAATTTTCTCGTAGTTATAGTATGTCAATTAGCACGTGACGAGACGTGAACTATGGTTTAACCCTTCTCATAAAGGTTTATGTCCTTTAGTAAGACAATTTGTTTACTCTTCAATTAACGTAGTTCGTACTTAATCGACCTACGATCGACTACTAACTATCTTTTCTTAGTATACAAAACTTATGAGTATAGACTGTTGTCAAATAAATAGAAGCTCTCTTATGCAGCAGTTGGATTTATTAGACTGTACCTGTTAATGTTAGACATTTTCAATACAAGTGTGCAAGTTTAGTCTTTATTTTCTGCAAGGAAGAGTTATACTGAATAAGCTATCTTAGATAATGTAAGATATCTCTAGGTTAGTAGGACTATTTACTAACGCCATTTTATTAAGGATTATTCTTGCTCTGCATATTTATTCCTAGGTCGAGCGAACTACAGACCAGCCTTGTAATCCATTGGCAAAGTATTACACCTAAATCTTTGCCCATTTATACAATTCAAGCTAGGTATAGGTGAGCAAAATAATAGTATACGTAAGTCATAAACTACAATTTCCACAAAGCGTCCAGCAACTGTAACTTACAGTAATATTTATGGCCAAGACAAAGACGATTGAAAGTAACCAGCAGATACCATCGCCACCTTTCACCGTTCACAATCGCTCGATTCTGCTCCAAATAAGTGAAACCTCGATTATGTCGCATTAAAATTGATACCCACCGCTCTGTATGACGTAAATACAGTTTTTACGTAACTCATGTTAAAATCAATGGGTATTACGTCCGGGGGCGTTATATTTTGTATGAACTTTAATTCGCGTTGTTGACTTAAATTATGCGACTCAAACTGCTTCTACGAAGACTTATTTTTGCAGATATCAAATTTGGAATAGAGAAACCAATATTATCTACAAAATCTTTGGTATCTAGGTACCTACATAATTTAAATAGTAAAGCATTAATACCCAACACAATTTGTTAAAATAAGTTTTGATTCAATGTAAGATGATCGTTTTCTACATCGGGGAGTACAACCTGAAGATTTAACGGAGGTAGGACACGACGGTATCTCCGTCTCAAATGAGCAGTTCGACTGGGGAAGTACCTTTGCTCTACAGAAAATCGCGGCCATAATAATCTCATGTTGTGTTCCTGACGGTGAGTAGGGTTGCCAGAGCTCACTGGAGAGTTGTTGTGCTGTCAGTGGAAAAACCAAAGGCTTTTCCTGTTTTGCCTTCAGCGCTGACGATATAGAAACTCTCTGTTCTTACAGAGTCGGCAGCACGACTGAGACTTGCCTGGTGTTGCACTTGCCCATAGGCCACTGCAACCACATAGGTGGACCGTGGACTTGTCTGCGACCTAAGTAGTATAAAAAATAGTACCTAAATAACTAATATTCTTGTTAAGCCCACACTGAACCAAATACAGTGATAGTAATTTCGATAACTAATATTCATTACTAAAGAAATTGTAGCACCTAAAGTGTTTTATATCTAAAAACGTGTGAGGCCGTCACTTGACACTTTCTGTGAACAAAAACAATTCGATAGATTTAATTTCGAATATAGTAAGTTATACTATTGGTAAGATGTCAAAATCCCTAAATCATAACTAAGCACTCAACTTCTTCACTTGGTACTAGCTGAAGTCGGTAACATAGGAACTTTCTTTGTGATTAAGTTTTTGGCTTTTTTTTAAATCACCTTTGAAAACTTTTCTTGATAAACTTGACCATCCTCATAGCGATTGCCCGATTTCGTTTAACACTTTAAAGCCCAGGGACCACTTATGATTTCGGTTTTAGATTTTTCGAAAGCGAGTCCTCAAAGGCCTGAAACAGGTGCACTTGGACTCTGCACACCCTCTTGATGTATCTTTGTTATACCTATCATTAGGTGGAAAGGTGGTTTGGAGAAATGATGTCACTGAATTAGTCTCATACGTAGATATTATAAAGCCCATATTTATGCATCTTGTTTTATGAGTTTCAGCAGCTTTTATTATATTTCATTAGTAGTAGTAGTAGTTTTATTATGTTTGAAGTTAACTCATCAGTAGGTATCGAATTTACATTAAAAATCGTGTATTAATTCTTTCTGGATTTTGATTCGTAACTAATCCAAATACAAGAGGGATAACACAAGCATGCGCGCGCGACAAATGTCTTCATTATTCTGCCCACGCGCATCTAAGCTTCACTTATTACCAAAGAGTGATTTTATTACAGCAGATACGACATGTAAATTTATTATGATGGACATTAACTTGTAGGTGGGGAACAAGATAAGCTAAGTAGACACTAATTCGGTTACTTACTCAGCTATCAGTACTTATATTTGCTTTTGAATTTCTTTATTGTATTCTGTGTAGAATTGTGATGGCCACCATTCCCGATGCTATCAATTTCAAAATGGACTGGTGGTCTTCAGTTTGACAGTTTCGATAGGTGCTTTTTCACGTCTCTCTCAGTGTATTATCAATTTACGTGGAGCAAAGAATATATTGATAATCTTTGAGGTTATTGAATGTTAATAATGATTCCACATGGTCCATTGGTTTCACATGCATTTTTAAAAAAGAAAGAACGCAGTATTGTTATAAATTGTAGATTTAAAAAAATGTTCTCCTACAAATGATTGCACTAGTGTCAAGCAAAAATGATATGTTCTAATTACCAATCATTATACATGATTCTGAAAATGATTCTCAACTGAGACCTTTGCTATGATGTATGCACATAATGTAATAGGCACAAACAGGATCCATTGATCTATGTCCAGGTCACGCCCAGGGCGGGCGTGCGCCCACGCACCCCAAAGGTTACACCTATATCTGAACAATGCGTGGAGCAATGATCGAGCGCTTGTCACCGGCGAGGTCGTTCTCCTTTGATTCATTACTTTTGTAACATTAGATGTGGACGTTCAGCGTGGTGTGAAGCCATGGTAGATGATCGATATTCGAATATTGGCGTGGGAACGATCAGTTCCTGTCACCTACCGCAATTATTTTTGCAGTCTTTAATATAAGATGTATATGACAGCACACGTATCTTGGACCTAAATCGCGAGACAAACGAGGCCCTGGCGCCTGCGGATTGTATTGTAATAAGATTATTTTCATATTCATTTCAATTCACCAAGCATAGATATGCCTGGTGAATTTAAGCTCGTCCACCACAGTTGCAACCCATGCTATGCTCAAAAGACACCCAAGAAACGGGTACTGCGCGTATAGAGCACATTTAGATCACATTTTAGGTCCAAGATATATCAATCAATCAAATCAATCAATTAGCCTATCTAATTGCAGTCCACTGCTGGACATAGGCCTCCCCCAATGTGCGCCACGTTTGCCGATCCTCCGCCGTCCGCATCCAGTCCGTCCCAACCACCTTTCGCAGGTCGTCGGTCCATCTGGCTAGGGGATGTCCTACCCTCCGTTTTCCTACGCGCGGTCTCCACTCTAGGACTCGTTTGCTCCAACGGCCATCAGTCCTTCGGCAGATGTGGCCAGCCCACTGCCACTTCAGCTTGCTTATTCTGCGAGCTATGTCGGTAACTTTGGTTCTTTGTCGTCTATCATCGTGCGTAGATGTCGGTTATCGAGACCAACGCGTCCTTTCTCAATTTCCATCTCTGTATACAATTTCATTAAAATTAATTCAGTAGTTTAGGCGTGGTGATACAGAGTTACTTTCGCGTTTCTTATTATGGATAAACGTTTATCAGTACATCATTATCTAAAGGTTAAGTATTGGTTGGTTTATTGCTTTGACCATTGGCAGACATGTCACCTTCTACGACGTCAAGCCCTTCTTGGGTCTACCTCTCCTATTGGGATTTAGCGGGGGCACCACTGCCAGGTTTACGTGTATACAGAGCTCCTTTACCGAGTGATTCTGCGGATTTCACGTGTATGAATAAGAATTGTATGGTATATCACATTTATCATAATTATGCTTCCTCCTCAACATTGACCTCACGTTCAATTACATCAATTACCATGACGTTTCCAATATTTATTAAACACGTTTGGCCATAACATTGGATCATTGATGCAGATATTACCTCATGCTTGTTATCTTATTTGGTAACTTGTTTTGGCATCTCGGCCGCACTCAGTAACAATTATGTCAATATGTTTTGCCAAACAACCGACGAAATTTGTTTACATACAAATTCCTATTTGAATCATGAAGATATTTCGGCTACCTCTACGAGCTGATAAGTGAAAGTACAATATGAGATTCAAAACAACGAAGGAATAGATGTTATGGTTATTACCTATGTAGTTAGTGCTTTAAATGTGTGCGAGCACTTGATGTTTCTGTCGATATATTAAAGCAAATACATGATAAATTTGACTAATAACGTGTTGACTGTTTTGTGAGTAGCGTTATGCGCTATTGTCTAATATCAATATGAGTTCTTGCATGCAGGAGATAAAACAGGGTTGTCACAACCGAATTCATGATAAATAATTTAATTTCATTGTCAGTGTAGTCCGTCAAATCACAGATTACTTCATCCCTTAACGAATAGACAGACATCATTTCCAAATCATTTACAAACTAGAAATTAAAACAACAGAGCTACGAAAAACGTGAATTGTTTTTGTTAATGATTTAAATCGTAATTCATGACAAACTTAATGCATCAAAACTAAGTTTTACTAATCTAATAGGCGCTAGTTCTACTGTTTCCATAATCCGATCAGCTGCTTGCAAAATTATAAATCGGTACGAAAATTTCGATAATGTTATTTTAAAATTACAAGTTTTATTGATAAATATAATTTATTTTTATAATCTGTTGCACATTTAGTTTCATTTTCAAAATTGCAGTTTACAAAATGTAAATTCAAGAATACCCTCATACATTTGATAACTCAATACAAACAACATTGTAGTGTTGCCGGCTCGCTAACTGTACGTGCGGGGTAACCACACATTGTGTAATGAAACAATCGAAACGCAATAGCAACTGATGTTTCTATGTGTAGGAAGACTATGATGTTCTAGTTTGGAGGATAAAACGATACTCCAGCATTAACCACTGAATTAGTACTGAGTAAATTTTGTACCCTTGTGTATTTATTCATTTGATATTTACAAGACGGTTACATTTTAAGAACTGATGTTTGATATGATTGATGTCTTTTTTGTAACCGGGCGACCAAGCTTCACGTTTTTTTTTGTCTTTAACGTTTAATATTAACATCAATACCAACAAACAATCATCATCATCATCATCATTTCAGCCATAGGAAGTCCACTGCTGGACATAGGCCTCCCCTATAGATCTCCAATAAGACCGGTTGGAAGCGGTTCGCATCCAGCGCGTTCCCGCGGCCTTAATGAGGTCGTCTGTCCACCTACGCTGCGCTTGCCGATACGTGGCCTCCACTCGAGAACTTTTCGACCCCATCGGTCATCAGTCCTCCATGCTATGTACCCTGCCCACTGCCATTTCAATTTGCTAATCCGCTGGGCTAAAATTATAATAAAATAACAAACAATTTAATAACATAAATACTAGACTTTACGAGATTTTTTCGAGATTTACGAGATTTACTCGCTACAGAAAATCGTGTTTTTCTATAACGATGTCCTAAAAATAATATTAATTGTAAGACGACATTAATAATATTGCACTTAAAATTTTCTAGATTAAAAATATCTAAACCACTCCTATGAATTTTGAAGAGCGGTGTATGACTTACAACGTGTTTAATATAAGTGCAAAAGTGAAATTAGTCCTACCAGTTTGCAACCACTTTAGTAATATATAATGTTGTACATATTCTTATAAATAACTAGTTGAGTTATATAAGAGCACTAACACTCCTTGATGATTTAATTGCTCGAAAAAAAAAGATGAACAAGAACACATTTTTAATCAAAAGCGGTTTTTTATTATTATTATATAAATTATGAGATCGAAGATCTTGCATTAAATTAAAGGTAATTAATTATGTCAAACTTTAATGAGTTCGAATTAATTTAAATAGCTTTTGTGAAATCTCAGTTTTATCGCCTAGCAACACTACTTCTACTAATGCTACTCTAGGGAATTAAAAATATTCTATAAAGGTCTCTCTGACTATTTATGACTCAGGATAATCGCTTTCAAGAAAGAAATCACATATAAATTAATATCGCTTACGAACTAACTCAATAATAAGAATTAACCAGTAGTGTAACAGGATTCGCACCCGGGAATTCTCGAACTTAAGGCCGACTCTTTAGCCACTAAGCTACCAACACATGAATTAATTATTAATAGCTACTGGTAGTACTTAGCAGGAAAGGTGCAAAATGAAGAATTTAACATTTAAATACCGAGACATGTACCATTATTCCCAACAAATATGGTAACCCTATATGGTTACCGGCCGTATATCGTTCTCTGTGCAGAAGGCAGGCGTAACTTCAAGTAAAGACTAATTTACAATGGGCTTATTGAAAATAGCAATACACCTGTACTTGTAGCCGTGAACAGCTCGTAAATCTCCATTTTCTATAGGTATGAACACACTGTATATAGGCTTTGTTCTGTTAGAAGATACTCGTTCTATATTAGTTTTACTCATTTATATTGATTTGCGACTGCCCCTCACCCCCGAAAAGTGAATCTGTGCCAGAGCCTCGTCTATCAATCGCCAAGAGTACCAGTTTTAGATTGCATTTGCCCTCGAAGATCTTCATGAGGAACATGAAATTTATTAAAAGTAACGTGAAAACTCATTTTAGTTAAACGTACATTAACTTAACAAGCTTCGAATAGTAAATCGAATATATAACAAAGATTTACACTGATGTCTATTTGTATAAATCGTTAAAAATAGTTATAATATGTAAATTCAAGTTCATTAATTTCAATTTGTTATAGTTGTCAATCTAAAGTTAATTGGGATCCCATTAGCATGTTAATATGTGAAATATGCAATATTGTGCCAGCACATTGACAGTTATGTCCTTACCATTTCAAATAAATTAGACATCAGATATTAACGACATATTTGAATAGATTTTATTGTTGCATGAATTATTGGAAGGAATATCAGAAAACAATAATATTATGTCATCATCTTTATAGCATTCATAGGCTGCAAGCGTTCACCTCTCCCCTTTTTGAATTAGCTCATATAACTTTAATGGGAGCGATTTTCATCTGACATCCCAACTCTGAGAGTCTGAGAGAGATACCTTGCCCAGCAGATTGCTAAACAGCAAGTCTTTAACTTACAGGTCTAATTAACGATGAATATCTTAGTGAGGTACACAACAATAGCATTTCAAAAGTGTATGTAAAAACTTGTCAGTCCTATTCGAAGAAAGTCGTTACTATGTTATCTATGACTTACACCACTTAAAGTCGGGCTACCGCTGCACTATTACACTCGAAGAAACAAGGATGCAGATTACAGGCATTAGAATAATTCTAGACTAGCTAAAAGCACGAGTACTAACACGTTACGCAACTGCTTCCTGTTACAATAAACTGACTGACACGATCTTTTAGGATATACGACACGATATCGGTCCGCTTACCTGACATTACTAGCCCGTTTTTTTTTTCAAAATTAATTTCGAACACTTACTGGTTTTTGATATGTCAAGTCGAGAAGAGTGAGATTTCGGTTAAGATGACGAAGAGACAGGGAAGAGATACTAATAAGGTACTTATTCAACGCAGCTTAATTATGTATAATTTACAGCCTGTCTAAAGTCTTGTGCTAGTACGCAAAATGATTATGATATTGATGGCACCGGTCGCATTCGAAGCTCTTATCTCGGAGTTCGGGGTCGACTTCCAGCTGTAACGCCTCTACTTCGCAGTATCTTGAGTGTCCATGGTAGTATGACCATTAGCAAGAATGTCATCTACTCCGACGTCAAGCCAACATTTGTTTCGGGACTAACTATACCATGATCGTATTAACTCATGTAAATATTGTGTCTATAAGTTAAAAATATCCCATTACAATTTGATAGAATTAACTTGAATTGTGTGGTTTAGATAAATGTACAACAAAAAATATATTATCTGTCGTGTCGCTACCGTTTCGCCTAACATAAAATGTCCCGTGGGTATTTTATATTCAAATATCAATTGTAAAAACTGGTTCACCTTTTAAGAGAAGTTCATTTCAACTTCCTAAGTAATTTACAATCAGGATTTGAGAAGTAATGGTAATGTTATCTTAAATAGTTCAGCATTTACATAAGTGATAATTGTCGGTATTTTCTTTTTGTAATTTTGTCTTTTTCTTTCTACTGCTTGAATTTTGTTCTCAACATACAGAACGAATTTAATTACGAATATTAACACAATTAAAATACGATTCATCTCATAGCACCCTGTTGTCGTCACGTATTATATGAAAATTTAACAAAAAATCTTTAAACAGATTTTAACAAATTGATTAAAGAAACCGACACAGAGCAAGTAAGATTTCATTATCAAGAACTCATTCACCATAATTAAACTTTAACCATAGACCTTTAACCTTTTCATGCCACTAAAGAAAACTATGCCATACATATTAATGGCCCTCTATATTTATGACTATTGAACAGGTTTCTTTTTAATCCCTTTTTTGCTTGACATATAAAGTATAACGATACATTTATTGTTCGCATAAAAAGTTAAGTGCGTATGGAACTTAGTGTGGTGTAATAACAGTGGCCAGGTTTTATTTAAAAAATCTACCATATTATATTGAGTGTATGGGTTTTTCCCTAAATCTTCAGGACACACCTGCTGATTGGGGGCCAGGTTCTAGCGCAGGAGTTCCTCTTGAGATTGGGGGTTGGATGGCAGCTTGCTTGCTTGATGTGGCGTGCAAGCAAATCTAACTCAATTCTATGCTGTCCCTATCATAACAACTATGTGGTACAGAGTTCAATTCGTTCTGATGTAGAGCCTGCCCAGGTTTTACCAAAGTCGTCCCATGATGGACAGAGCACTGTCTAATTTCAAGGTGAGACAAGCCACCTCCTTGCGAGGAATCAATCTTTATCTGATATTTCTCGAGCCCATGCCCTGGCTCTTCGCGGATGACCATAAAAATACCAACTTTCACTATGAAGCTTTAACATGATTCAGAACATGTTATGACAGATCACGATGATATGGATTACTGTCTGTTTATTTGTCATGTGAGTACAATAAAAAATCAAAATAAACCGTCCAGGAATCTGCGTTGAACTATCACGCCTGAGGTCAATGGCCGGTTGACATTTGACATGCGAATGTCAAGGTGGTCTGGCGCATTTCCGAGAACATACGTTTCTCGGCTCGAGATTGAAGTGAATGTGATACGTTGTGTCATTTTAAACATCTCAATGATGATAATAAATTGGAAAAAGCGAAATCAATTCTCGGGCGGGACTCGAACCCGCGATCTTTCCCTTACAGGGGGAACGCTCTGACCACTGAGCCACCGAGCTTCGCCCGAGAGTGATCCAATTTTTCCAATACATCCATCTTACGGCTTAGTTTAGCAAACTAATTGCTTTAAAATTATCTCAATCTCAATGATGATATTTGATAACGTAATAATGATCTATTTGAAGTCCACATTGCTTATTTTTTTCACGAGAATGAGAAAAAGGGGAGCCAAAGTTAGGCTTTTTGTATTTTCATGAATGTAAGGTCTGACCATCTCTGAACTGAGACTCTGTGAAAAATCCGTTGAAAAATAATCTCAAACGAAGAAATAAATCTGTCGCATTAGATGTAGGTCTTTTAATCTGAAATATAGATTATCAAGACTTTTGACAGTTAAAATTACATCAGAGTTAAACATGTATCTATTTAAAACAATAAATTAGCCTACCGCAGTACACTTCTGGATATAGTCCTCTCTCAATGTATCCAATTTTCGTTATCAATTGACATGTATAACAAAAAATGTCTGAAGATATCACATTCACGCAATATTTAGTTCGAGTAAAAATAAAGCTTTCAGCACGACAGATGGAATGCGTGTGTATTCAAATTATCACCGATCGTGCGATCAATATCGATTCGATTCGATTTTAAAAAGTATTCCGTTTTCATCTTGCCGTCACTTCACATTTGCACTGTGATTCACCGTATTGCAGAAGAAATCATAGAGGAAAGTGAATTACACAATTATTGTTATACATATTGTTAAATGTACAATCATTGAAAAATATTAATAACGTTTTTTGTTGACGATATCTCATTAGTCACGTACTCAAACTGTAATTTGAAGTACCACATGTGTACGATGTTAATACAAATGTTGAGATTAGATTTTAGTGTTTGGGTCAGCGGTCAGTGGATAGGCACTAATTGTAATTAATTGCGAACGTATGAATGGCTATAATGCCTTAAGAAAATATAAACATAATACTAATGATCATGTTTAAATGTTTTAGTAAAAAATCTTGAAATGTATAGAGATCCTAATACTGAATGAGAGTGCGAAAGTTTGTTTATTTGTTGGGTAACCATAAAAGCAACTGATTAATGGAGATGAATTTCAAACAGGCATAATATAACTAGGCATGAGTGTGTGGTCTTCAGGACTTAGGCCAACCTCATTTAGTCGATTTACCTGTTGGTGGATGATAGAGGCTCTGAAGCATGCTTTCCTCTCAAGGCTGGGAGTCAGACAGCATTCGATCTCGTTAAAGTCATGTTGAACTAGTCCAAGAGGACTAGAAGAGCAGACCCTCTCTTCCACTATCTTAGTTTATGCCTAGGATTTGACCAGTACTGCCGCCTTACTCACGGCGACGCGATGGTGCGCTGTGCCGCCGCGTTCTTCTGCGAGTAAGTAATGCTCCAGATGGAGATGGGGGAGCGGGAACGGAGGAAACCCGCGACGAGCGGAGGCTTCTTCATAGGTTGCAGAATGGACTCCATCTTATTTTATTTCGGGAACAGATTTACGTTGTCGTCGGAACTACGACGGGTTCTGTGAACGCGAATATAAACTTGCGTTTTAAAATATCATAATGAATCTGATATTTTTTTCTATAGCTGCAGATGGTAAAAAATTGCTTCAAGTCATTAGTAATATAATAAGTATAATTTATTAATCGTTTTCAGATAAAATGTAAAGTAACAATTTTACGATGGGTAAACATATCACGCATACAATAGAATATAAAGTTACCTATCATGTTCCTTAGTATTTGCCTGACTAGATCAGTGAAATATGATTGATGTATTCAGTGGATTAGATAATAAGTATTTAGAAAGTGGGACAGTTTCCTTGTTTGAATTTTGCCGCGGTACAGTTTCCTATATTGCTAACTCTACAGCCCCCCTAGACAAGTGGCAATTCCTTGGCCGGCGTATTGTGGAATAGAATGATGAATGTATGGGATTTGACGTATATGACACTCGTCAACGTTTGTCATAAACACCAAAATATGAGTCATATTGCCACTTGTCTAGGGGGCTGTAGAGTTACCAAACAGGAAAGTGTACCGCGGCAAAACTTGTCTAGGGAGGCTGAGTGTAGAACGTAGAAGTCTTTACATACCTAGTAGCGTCGCGGAAAGTGACGTCGTGGATACCCACGACGTCACTTTCGCTGGTCATCGCTGGTCATCTGGCGTGACTTATGCTTTTTGATTGCCTTACTAGAATAATTCAAAATTGTCTGCACCCTCAAATATTTTGTTATAATTATACTTTCTCTCGTAAAGACAGAAATGACGAGGTATTATTAACTTTATTTAAGAAAAAAACACCAATTTAGATCAGACCGATCATCTGTGGTATTTATTAATTTGATAAAACACACAAAGACACAAAAATACTTGATATAATAAAAATAGACATTAGTTATTCATATCCTTCACCCCGAAAAGGTCAGATTTGAACAACAATATTAAGATAACTGTGAAAATATTAAGAAATCTTTTGATCACCAAACAACTGAGTCACTAATCCAAAACCCCCAAATATCTAAAAAGAAACATCTTAATTTCCATCTTTGAATCCTACACGATGATCATTTATGGAAGTGCGGTGATTTAGTAGGGTTGTCTCACACCTAATAACTCGTAAGTAAACTTTTTTTATTTGAAATGAATCCTTTTTAACCTTAATTTTCTTAACTGGTTTAAATTACTTTCCCTGTATTATATCGTTTCTAAAACATTAAATGTTTTAAGGTCAGTGTAACATTCATAGAAATATAAGAGTGTACGCTTATTTCAAATAACGAATTTTGTATAATCATGTAGATACGTTGATTTTAGTTTCGTAAACGTAGTTAGTCTTTTTCATTCTTTTTCTTTTATATTTTAGTTTTTTATATCCTGACCAGTCTTCTCTAATAATAACTGTTTGAAAATTATAAACATGAAGTAACCTTACCTGCAAACTATTACACGTTCTGATGGACAAGGATCTGGTATAGGCTTTCCTCTCGGAGTTAGAAGATTAGTTATTTAATATTTGTGTTTCGCGGTTGCTTCCCTTAAACTGACAAAAAATAAAAAGAGACAAATTTTGTAACCGTGCCAGTTTAGGATGCAACCGGGATAAAGACATAATCTAGGTAATGCAATTATCGTCGATAGACATTCAATTAAATTCATTAAAATTTTAAATTTACATAAATTAAATTGTAATTTAGTTAAACACTTGTGAGTGCCACCCCTGTGCACCGACGACGTGTCGCCGCTCGCACGTGGGCTGCGGGCATGACATTTGCCCTGCGAGTGCACTCTGACGTCATCGCGTGAATCAATGCGGCTGCGCCATAAACACCACCTATATTGTATTATGTATTCTGTTAGTTGTAGGCGACCTATGTCGTTAGTATACTGCTAGTCGTAGGCGATAATGTTCTAGCTTTATTATCACTTGTGCTGGTAAACGTGTAATGGCTAGGCTATTAGGACAGTTTTGTGTTGATATTTGTGGAGAAAGCATACATTTTACCTGTGTCTCGAAAAGGTAAACTTGCTTTTGTATAGATCCTTTGTACCTGTGGCACAATGGTATTGGAATCGCTAAACGTGTACAAACGTGTACCGTAGACGGCATTTGGCACGTGAACCAAAATAACAAAATAACTGTTGATATCGTTGTTATAAATATGATGTAAAGTTAACCTAAAATTACTTATTTACCTCAAGGCCAGATTTTAATTGTTATGTTATAGGTAACCTTTTGGCTACCTACTTCATAATGAATAAAGTCGGCCAAGTGCGAGTCGGACTCACCCATGAAGGGTTCCGTAGTAGCAAAGGCGAAAATTGCGGTTTATGACGTATTAAAAAAAACTACTGACTGGATCTCGTTCGAACCAATTTTTAGTGGAAGTTTGCATGGCTATTTACATCATATTTTTTTTTAGATTAGATTAGAGGACACACACACACACACACACATTTTTCCACTTTGGAAGTGTCTCTCGCGCAAACTATTCAGTTTAAAAAAAAAAATTAGAAACCTCAATAGCATTTTTAAAGACCTATCTATAGATACCCCACACGTTTGATGAAAAAAACGGACGGACAGACATCTATAAGGGTTCCGTTTTTTGCCATTTGGCTACGGAACCCTTAAAAGGAGTACCTAAGTTGTTATTTTAAATAATCATACTGACAGTGAAAAACGAGCTGAATTTTATCAGCGAAAATCTGTTCAATTAAACTGAATTTTCACGTTTTACTTAAATAAATTTACCTAACTAAAATGTAGTAACGTAATTCAGTTCGCCTTGATCGCAGATCCTATCGTGGCCGCGTTAGTGAAATCCAGACAAAATTCTAACATAGGTTGTAGCCGCCTCAAGATTTGTGAATATGATTACAATTTTCATAAATGAAACTTAGTTCCACAGGGTTTCGTAACTAATATCCATATCTTGTAAAGAAAAAAAGTTAAGTGGTGTCACGAATACTTCTGTGCAACAATTAATGGTCAAACTGTTGCAATTTTACTGTCGTGGTTCAAGTTCAAACTATTATTTAAATGAATAATGAAAAGAGCATTAAAATTTTATTATAACAATAATAACTTACATGGCAAGTCGAACGCCAAAACATAAAAATGCTGCAGCAAAATTGATGGCATTAAAGTCACAAATCAGTGACAATTATGCTAGGCAGACATAAAGGTTGTAAGGCGGCTGGACAGTTTAGACGGTATTAAAATCTAAATACACTGGCCGCCTACACTACTTCGACTATAAAATTATGATTGTCGGCGATTTGTCGCGATTGATGATACAGCTAGGTGTAAGATTATCTAAAGCTCACAGTTTTTCTACATTCTACTGTAAAGGTGTTCATCTTTATAAATCATTAATTGATAAATTCTCTCGGCTGTATGCGACCTCATCATTATTTTTGGGTCCCAATGTAGCCTCACTTTCAACCACCTACTGATTAATAGACTATACTCTGGCGCTTTCCTCTACTGCAATGATAAAGGAGTAAGAGAACGGACCCAACAAGCAAGCATTATACAACTGGAATGGTGTTCAGATGAAGAGAGATACATTCAAGAGAATTATTTGAAAGCATTATATTTCAACTCTGAAAATGTAGAAGTCTACCTCATACAGCCTAATTATAAATGGATGTCTTAAGTTTAACACTAGGAACTAATTTTTGATTCAGTCCAAAAATTATTCTTACCGTTGTATTCATTATGTGTTTATGTTCATGAGTGTAACTTTACAACTTAAATGAAGAATCATGAACATAAACATTTCCCATTTATATTTTATTTTTATTCTTTAACTTATTTTTCCAAGGAGAGGTCTTGCAATAGGGAGTGCAAAAAGTATGACATGTAATAATGAGGGTGAATAAGTCTTTTTTTGATAGTTGTGCCTGGACACGATATTCCTTGTGCAAACTGCCTAACAGCCAACATACAGCACGACCGTGTCTAAACACGTCTGCGTGGGCGCAGGTCAGCGCGTTAGCGGCTTATTATGTCTGTCGCGAATAATAAACTATGCAGAATTATGCTAACACCATCCGTTGTCCACCATCTTGTATTGTCCAAATATATAGGAGATAAAATTTGAATGGCGATACTTGATAATAATTTTTGAAAATTTTGTCATTTTTATTACATTGTAATTTGCCTAGTTAGACGCATAATAAAAGGACATGTTTATAAAAAGGCTATAAGATTTTCTGAATGAGTAACATTTGTTGACTTTGTGTAGCAAGCGATAAATGGTAAAATGATAGAGACTTCACCAGTGAAAATCCAACTCCAATCAAGTCATCAAGTAAATGGTGCTAACTTAAGCTGAAGTAGGTAATCGAGTTCATAGTCTTTACTGAAATTTAGAAATCCTGAATATTTACTTAAGATTAACCAAATTATGTTAACGTTTAAAATTAACTTACAGCATTGTATCTGACGCGATGCTGCTAACATTCCTAAGGACTGAAAGGAATTGCTGATATTTGGCTCTTAAGCTTGATATCGATTTTTGAGTCTTCAATTAATCGTAATTTGACGTTTCGCATAAATCAAAACATATAGTTATATCTTTTAGGAAGAGCGTGGGAATGAAGCCCTATAGGGTATGGTGACGTAAGGTGATGTCAAACAGGGACTTGACCGCTGGATCCCACGCGTCCACGACTTTTGACCGTTGCGCCTACGTGCAAATCGCTTAAAACTATTAGGTATAATATATGTAATCTAAATAAGTACGTTAGAACTCTAGACACTCTCCTTGTTGGGTAACCAGTAAGTTCAAGCTTCGATCGAATAGTGTATCATTGAGATGTAACCCGGAGGCAGTTGTTTCAGTATACTCGTAATATAGTTCATACTCCAAACTGTTAAAATTACCAAGTAAAGCTGGTGCATCTAAATCCTGCTCACAATTGCCCGGTTACATCCGTGGTTATTTTTTTATTTACTTATTTCATTTATTATACGCCAATTACAATATTCATGATACAGAAATTAAGAAAACAAGAGCAGTACAATAAGTGGCCTTATCGCTTTACGGAATTTCTGCCAGGCTTATCATTTTTGATGAATCTATTAGTTAGACTACCGTCTAATCTAATCCCAGGATGAAAACCTACTCCAGACCCTTGTCCGGTGTTTAGCAGGTGCATCGACTAGCAAGTGAGGTTTATTTGGACTAGTAGGGCTGGTGTATTGTATTTTTGTATTGTATTGTATTGTATTGTTATAAAGTACTGTTTTGAAAAAGGAAGGAAATCTTTAACAGTAGAATTTGTACAAATAAATTTATTTGTCAGATTGGAGTACCTACAGAAAATACCGTAATCCCCATAATTGTGTGCGTCCTAAATTGCGATGTGTCATAATAGTGTGCGTCTGGCGACCATCCCAATTTCGAACGATCGTTTTATCTTCCGGTATACAGTAAAATAAACGACAATAGTGTACCCTATCTTACTCGCACCTATTTAAATATGCACGGAAAGGCACAGGCTAGAGGGGGCCACCAGACGCGGGGGAAAGGCGCATGCAGGTACTATTATCCAAAGGAATAAGAGGCAAATTGAGAAAAACCTTACATTCCATAACTTTTTTTTATATCACTGGATACTATATGAACACAACAAAGAGCATAACAAAGATATTTTGACCTAAATGAACAAAATACTAACATAATATATCTAGGCCATGGGATTACAATATCAAATATAATGTCAGAACTTGACAAATTCATTGAATGAATATAAAAATAATTGATTGTTAGTTTCAAATGCCGCGTCTGCTAACAATACTTCATCTGTGGTCGTTTCTTGAAGGCTTTACCCCACAGGACATCGATAATTATTACCTCGGCTAACGTAATTTTACGGCTAATGAAATATCTAATAGATTACGGAAAGGCAGAGCACTGTAATTGAATATTTTGCTCGATAAAGTAACTCCGTAACGGGAGTTAATTGGTTAGTACACTGTTCTGAGATTCAGTTAAAAGGTTATATAGTTTTGTAATCGGAAGTAATGTAATATTTTAATGCGTTTTGGTATTATGCTTAACAGCGTGTACTGTCATTTCGATTTTATGTCCACTGGTTAATTTAATATACAATTATATTGTTTTTCTTTTCTCAATAGATGACTTATTCACTTTCAATGACTACTTTCAAATTAAGCTAATAAAATTCGAGGTACAAGTAAAAGATGTACCTACCTCTTTTTTTTAAATTCATATAATATCAGCAAGCGTCACTTGAATGTCACGTTTTCCTTTTTGAAATTGGAACAATGAAGCAGGTATCAAAAAGCAACAAGTGTCTTGCAAAGCGTTTGATGTAAACTGCAAAGACTGTGTTATGCTACGTTTACATACTCGCGGCAGAGCGAGGGAAGTGGCGAGAGAAGTGGGCAGAGACGTGGTGTGAATGGTATATTCGTCATGCCGCGAGTACTGCCGCGTATGTTACGCAAATACTAGCGCGATGAACTATACGAGACCGCTAGATGGCGCTAAGCTAAATAAAACACGACTTTCGTTATTGCTCCTCGAATATTTACTTTTAAAAATATTTATATCGATCTACGGAAAGTGTATAGTAGTTGAAAGTGATAGTTTTTATTATTAATCTATTTAATTAATTTGCTATGCTGTAAAAGCTTATTGCGTACACTGCTACAGCGTTGTCCTCCATACGTTTACGTCCGTCTCCGTTGCAGGGCGAATACTGTAATGCGGACCAACGCGATGATGGGAGTATGTGAATGCTAGGGCATTAATCGCGCGAATATTTCTGGCAACACGATGAGCAATGTGAGCGGCAGTATGTAAACGCGGGGTTAGATGTCATAATCATCACAGTGTTTGTGTCTCGGTTGCGTCCTGAGCTTGCATTTTAGAGCCTGTTCTCCTACTTTAGCCCTATATCTGTGTAGTAGTAGTGTTCTGCGGTATATCTACATCGCAGTACACTACTTTAACTACTAAATACACACATCAAGAAAAACAGCGATCTAAAATGTCAACATCTATCCATCGCTTGCTTACTCAATCTCAAAACTGACCTTTATTTCCTGAACCACTAATAGAGCGCTATCGCAAGATTATAGGTTATTAACATAATCCTTCGTCCGATCTGTCAAACTTTCACACTAATATTTGTCAAGTGGCTGGCATTATAAAAAATGAACTGGTGACCTCCATCTCGAAAGTATACGGTTGGTTTTTTTTTATTATCGCATTGTTAGAAGAACAAATTAGCGCCAGAGAAAGGAATTTCCCCACCAATCAAATGGCTTGGATAATCAACAAGTGGTCGACTGAATAGGCAAAATATTTTAGTTCTTATTTTAAAACAATGTATTTTGGCGTTGAATGAATTAATGTTGCCGTGTTGGTTCCCGGTGGACTAGAATAGGGCCACCCCCCATCTCTTCCTGTGGGTGTCGTAGAAGGCGACTAATGGATAGTACTGTTCTCTATCCGGCAGTAAACATACATCTTGTGACTATCTGCCTGCATGACGGCACTAAGCCCCCTATTAAGTGGGACTGTAAAATGTGGGTGATATTACACCTCTACCTACCCCTTCGGGGATTTACAGGCATGAGTTTATCTATGTATGTATGTTATTTTGAAGAAATATTACTAGTAAATTAAATTGTAGGTAGTGTCGATGATGTACGCGGTCGAGCGTTCTACTACTACATCGGAAGTTCGATTACCTATAGCCACATCAGAAGCAAAAATCGTTGGAAAAATCAAAGCCAGTTTGACAACCAATTCATTTTTATGATATGACATGATATATTACTACAAAATATATTCCTTTCTTGTTTCAGGTAATCCTTGGTTCACCATCATAGCATTATTGAAGAAATATATCTGCTAAGGTTGAGTATTATAAGATCTAAAATCAGTTTTTTAGTATTTTAGCTTTTTACATATCCTTACTTCTTACTTTTAAATTCATTTTTAAATGTATCAGTGAAGGTGCTAGATCCGTGACTTTTGAGTGGGATTCATAAATAAAACTGACGAAATGTGGGTGCTATGACACCTCTGCCTAGTCCAAATACGTAAATGTTACAATACATTGTTAGCGAATCATTTATCACTAGTTATCATAATATTAATGTAACCATGATTGTTTCAAATATAATAAATTTTCATTCAATTTATTGAAGCAGTCGCCCGCTTGTATTGTTCTCTTTTCCTTATTTTCCGGTCATCACGCTAAAGGTGACCTGTATCTGTAGCCTGTATCCTCTCACAAACTCCCTTATAGGGAAATAGGCTATCAAATTTAAGAAGATATTTTTAGAAAGGATTTTTTTCTAAATCACATTCATTCAAAAAATCTCTTCAACACTTCACTTTATAGATTAGTATAGACTCCAATTTAACTGAACAATACCTAAAATTCCTTTTGCAAACTTTTCACCCAGCTCGCTATTATATTTTCAGTATTCAATGGTACTCATTCCAAGTAGCTTCCGTACATAACGGTCAATAACCGAATACAAAACTACTGTTAAAACCCGACTTTATTTACTGATTTCGTTTAATTTTCTTCCGCATCACACTCTACAGCCTACGTATCGATTACATCAGTAATTATCAACACACACTGTTTCAAAAACAAGCAGTTGAAATAACAAACCAGTTCAAAGCTGAAATGTCACGAAGTACATTCGGCATTCCTCGGCGCGCCTAGCCTACGCACCCCACGCGACCTTCTCAATGCTAATCGTCGCCTGCGCATACAATGAGCGCATGAACCAACCACCCGTGGACCCGGAAATTATGTTGACCTTATATTTCAATAGTAAAAAGTTGTTGAGTAATGAGTTGATTTTAATCCAGTTTATTGTTTTTCGAACAACAGTTGCATATGGTCAGTACCCACGATTTATGTCTTTATGATATTAATACAATGTTGATTATAATAATTTGAGCGTATTTAGTTCAATAACGAATTATAATAATTTATTTATTTATAAAACTTCATGCACAAGTACATAGGCGGACTTAATGCCACACAGGCATTCTCTACCAGTCAACCAAAGGTGGTGCACAGAAAAACTTAGTAGGTGCATTATTGACAGTCAAACAGAGAAAGTAGGTAAATTATATAAAGTACTTACATATATAAGCGTCCGGTAATTTATGAGATTTGACGTATATGACATACGTCAAATCTCACAAATTCGTCATTCTTTTCTACAATACACCGGGTATCATTCATCATTCTATTAAACAAAAAGTATTACTTTTCTAAAACAATTTCAGTGCATACATTATTTATACCTAGTATTCATAGTCGTAATTCCATTATTTTCACGACTGATGAAAGCAAATGAAAGTGCAGTTGAATCAACATTTCATCACTATAAAACTTTATAAGTGCCTCTGGGATCACAATAAATAAATCACTTTTGAAAGTAACTCACATTTTAATCAAGATTTAATGGTCAATCGCATTCATTCAAGAACTATAGTTAATTATTAGAAATACAGATGGTTTTGATTGCATTAGATAAACGTATAGGTGTTTTAATTTTCTTGGAAAATGGTCTTTGGTTTGACATCCACAATTCGCCACCTTTGTTTTTTGACCGTACAGCTATCAACCAAGCACATCTCTATGGGCTGTAGGGTCACTGTTGGATGAAGAACAGCCCCATTCTAGTCCATCTCTCATAGGACGTATATAGACAGTATATATATATGCAATCTAATATCGCAATCCACTATCCTGATCCAATTATATAGGCACGAATCGCGTTTGCAACAGGTTCGCGATATATACCTATTGACTGAATATACGCACCCTTGCAAAATTACGACATCTATCAGCGGAGATAGGCTGGCCACTTCACCAGGAATGATGATTCTCACAGTGTAAATTGAAACAAAGGTATTATATTCTATACTATTCCCATAATGGGAAGTATAGCAGCTTAACACAAACATACGAACAATAGTATCGCGTATTGAGTTTTGGATATAAATGCAGTGTGGGCGAAATGGAACAATAAGGACTTGCAACCTCTCTGTGCGTTACCTTACGAGGCATTCGAACCTTCCACGGAAGCCCTCCATCTTTGGAGCCGCTGAATGTGGTTTAGTTAACTTGTATAGTGTTAAACTGGTAGCCAGACTAAAGTTCGACCAGCAGAAAGGCACAAGTCTGAACAAAATGTGTCATAGCTTATAATATGTTTATGGGTATTGTGCAATGTTGAACTACATGACTGTTCAGAATGACCAGGTTATACTGGTATAGACACATTGTCCGTAATGCTGATTAGCCCCGAGCCTAGTATGGACAGAGTTCAGGGCTATTATTATTATATTTTAAACTTTTTTATACAGTCTAATTTGTGAACTGATATATTGGAAACTGGAAGCACATTCCGTAAGAACGTTTCGAACGATTGAACGGACTCGATAGCTAAATCCGCGGTGAGATTTCATTTTCACATGCTGTTTTGGTGACGTCACGTTGTAGATCACATATAATACATTACTGTCGACCTGTACTCGACAACGTGATGTCACCAAAGTTACTCCGCTTTCTGCTGCTGCTGAGAACTCATCATCGCACTTGCTACCACTGCGTCACTGATAAGATCTAGTAATATCATTTTTTCAATAACATTTATTAGTGACTTTTATTTCCTTAAATTAACTCCAATGTTTGTGCAAATACTTAAACGTATACAGACATAAACTTGAGACAGTCGTATTCAAACAAGTTTATTATCTCAATTTATCCATAGTTTTCTTCATATTCTAATCACAAAACAGTAAACGCATAACTAATAAATATTCACGTATATACATCCCTACAGACAGACGTTGACAACAATTTTTCTGTAGTTCTCAAGCTGCGTTGTCCATTTCTAAAAGTTATGCACAAAGCACGAACATAAAATTGTCAAATGATAATCTTTTGAATGTAATGGTTACTTTACACTTTATAATATTGACTTTAAAATTGATAATGGTAAAATATTAGCGTTAGGGAGAAATAAACAGATTGGCTGACGTTCGAAGCGTAAAGCGAATAAGTGATTGCTTCTCTGATGTTAATCGTGGGGTGGTATGAAACTTAGACAATTGTGAGTAAAGATAATTTTGTCGTATACTATACATTTTATGCTGTGTTGAATAATAACAATACTCATTTAGTTCTATTATGTACTATTATGAAAATACAAACAGTATTTGTGGGTTATTTGTTAGCTTTACTGAAATGGAGGTAGCAAATTTAAACCTCGCCAAATACAGTCGCCGGCAGAAGTCGTACTACATTGAAACAAATCAATAAATGTTATAATGAATGTTTAAGATATTTGTAACCTCAAGTAAGTACTTGAATATATTTTAACACAAATGATAATATCAGTATTCACCCCAATATTGTCTGTGGTAGGTACTCTTTACACAGCTGCAATAGGCTAATTGAAAAGTAAATGTATTTTTTTGGGCTTACCTGTATGTTTGAAATTATTAACTTATTTATTTTTAATTTTAAACGCTCTACTTTCTTCTTATTGCAAAAAACTGACAACAAAAAATTTGTAAATGTTTATCTATATAATCTGAAAGTTGAAATAACTTGAGTTTTAATATTTACAATGTAACAGATGCAATTATGTATTATCATTATAACAGTAATGGTATTAAATTATTACATATTAACTATTACAAAAAAATTCACGATCCATAATTAGTTATCGTTTGTGGTTAAGTATCTTGAAAAGAATTCCATTTTTTATATGGGTGCACCCAATTTACAGAGTTAAAAAAATCTACTGTCTAAGAAATATGTACCTAGTAACTATTAAGTGCGTAGCCATTATTGTAATGTAGCATGTCACAAAGCGAATTAATAATTTTGTCCAGCCAACAAACGATTTTATTGTAAATTCTCCAAGTTAAACACATCATCATCATAAGCATTTTAGGGATGAGCATGAGCATTGTTGCTCAAGATTATTTTGGCTATTATGACTAGCACCTGACCTCCCAAAACTAAGTCAGCCAGCGGGATATAAGTATACCAGCTAGTGGGAGTATTCTTCCCGGCATATATCTTGAACCCAAGTAACAAAAATGCGCAAATTGGTTTGATATTGATTGGTGGATTTGAGCTCCTCCGCCGCGGCAGTATCCCGTGCTATTCAAAGACACCCAATAAACGCGTACTGCGCATAAAGAGCACAGACTGCATCAGATCGATCTTGACGCACAAAGTATCTCAAAATGATCTTAATAACTTAGTATTCCCCCGTCTTGTTGACTGATTGTTCTGATATATGGTAAACACCTTTAATTAGGAAGATAATATAATTTAAATCAATAAAATATTTTGACTTGCTCTTAAGACTTTGGTATTAAGATCATTTTCAACATAGATTATGTTGCTGACTGTACATTTTGTGACGTATTTGGGGTTAAAATAACTATAACCACACTTAAACTATACATAACCATCTTGGGCGTCAAAAGTGTTAATGGGACACCATACACCTTTGACTAAACACATGGTATGCATAAATCAATTACATTTATTCATACTTTTTGTAGTTTATTTGAACCCAGTGTACAGTATCCATATTCATACATTAACTTATTTATATCTCCCATACAAACATGATCGAATCATATATAATTTGACATCCAATTTGGACAGCCAAATCCGGACACACGTCTACAATGATTTAGCATTAATTCTAATAAAATAGTTTCAACATCGTTTATTAGGATTAGGTGGGATTTAGACGATAATGAATTCATATATTTGTTGTATTATGAAAAATAAAATAGCATTATGAACTAATTTTTGCATATAGTTAGGGTCAGGATAACGTTTAAAAATAATTTATATTTCTTTTTTTGGTAATGATTTATTTACAAAAAGATTTAAGAATATAAATGTTTTATTGTGGTTACATTTCGTTTTGTTACATGATATAGCTATCTATATCTTTTTTTCTTTGTTTGTCTATATGTCAGTAATTATTTTTTTTTATAAATATACTTAATTACAACAAAAACAATACTTAATGCAACGTTGTATATTAATTTGATCTGAATTTAGCGTTTATAAGTTTAACTGTAACTAATAGTTGGTGTAATTAACATACAAAATGCTCAATTTTATATAAATAGATAGATTTTAAAACAATATTTTTTATAACAAGTATAAAGTTTGTCTGGAAGATATTTCATCAGTTGAAATTGCAGCGATTCTTTCAATGGTGGAAGCCATTATAAAAGAAGAAGAAGAAACCGTCAGTTGTCTTGTCTTCTGATATTTATGCTACGTTGTGTCACATGAGTACGTAAATGTGGTTGTGTCAAATAAATCAATCAGTTTTGCAAGCACAAACATAATGGAAGCTATATTTTTATGTGTCTTTACACATATAAAGATGTCTGAAAAAGTATGAAATTAATCTTTCTTCTATCAAGATGTTTTCTTACAGATTTTTAAACTGATGTTATATTGTAGTTTTATAAAGGTCTCAATGAAATTATTACATTTTTAATTTTAAAGTTCTCTTCCAACTAACATTATGTAAATTTATTCAATGGGTATTTGGTTTCAACATTATCAGGCTCTTAGCTTTATTATATTTTTATAAGTATAGTGTAGAGGCCACACAATACGAATTCTATTCAAATTCTCGTGTCTTCATAAATACTCAAACACAATTGGATATCTAAAATCCTTTCTATAACGCCACGCCTCCGCTAAATTTGACAGAAATGTCCAAATATATACCAGTTGTGGACACACTTCAAGCGACGACTGAACTGTACCAAAAGCGTAAGCGATTTTAAAACACTTTTAATTTTCAGTACCTACTTGGTTAATGAATTCTAACTTGATTACTAAGTTTAAATTCAGATATAGCTGTCTTAATATTTTGCAGATAGTGGTCAGATTAATGTGTAGTTTAAACTCAAAGAATACAAGTATCACTACCCCATATCATTCGAAGGGAGCCGTAAGAGGCGACTAACGGAAAAATCCGCACACGATATCACTGCGAGAGAAGGAAAACTTGAAATAAAACTCTGTACTAAGCCGTCTCGCCAGCGAAGTAGTAGGCCAAAGCCTCCCAACATTGGGACAGGCCTATGTCCAGTAGTGGACAGCGATGGGCTGGGCCCATACCATGAACTCTTAAAACAGGTCAATAATTGAACTGCTGTCATTTTACCAACTGCAAATGTCTCTTTGTAATCCAATATATTTATATGACATTACAAAGTGACATTTGCAGTTGGCAGAATGACAGCAGTTCAATTTTTGACCTGTTTTAAGGTTTATGGTAAGGCCGCTGATCGATTGAATTCGATTAAACTCAAGTGAAAAAATACATGCTTTAATTCTTGGAATGAAAAAACTCTAATAAAAGAATAAGAAGTAATTACAGTATGTTATCACTTTTATTAGAGTGGTACTGTGATAGGTATTTTCCTGACTCAGCAAGTCTATTTAAGCTGAAAAAAGTCATGAAAAAAATTTTCAGCACAAAATTTTTCGTTATTATGTAACACTTTTTATTAGAATAACAAAATTATTAATAAAACATGTATGAAAAAAAAATCTCCAACTTTGTGACCGCACTTGCTAGCTCGTAACTTTAAACATGTTGTCGACATCTCAAAAGCTAGGTCAATTAAGAAAGAATTCAATTTTAAAGCTAGTATTTTATTCTGAATTATTTACAAAATGACACATTAAAATAATAATAATCACGTTGGTGTGATGACAAAATATTTTAAATGTCACTTTTTTGCTAATAAAACAGTGTGAACATATTTGAGAGTAAAAGTTCTATCGATTCGTCAGGAAAAGAAGAAGAAATGTCATCATCATCTCAGCATAGTTCTCGGTGAAATCCAAGGTTTTCTTATTTATTCCTTCTCATCCCTGTGATTTGGCTTATACGGCTTTCAGTTTGATCCAACTACCTGCAGGTGTCGAGAACAAAATGGTCAACAAAGTGAATTCACGTCGGCAGTTCATCCCGGCACCTCGATCGTAAGGCCGACTCCATAAGTACTTAGCAAACAATGCTTGTAGTCTTTTTTATTTTAATATACTGTGTTTGTTGTTACAATTTATTGTATAATTGCAATAAAAACGTAAAATAAACAATCTTTGGTGTTATAAAAAATCTAAACAATTCCTATAAATATAGCAAAAAAGTACAGTAATATTCTCCAAATGCCACCGGTAGTTAACCACAATGACGTTGTTTAAGAACCTTTGACCTTTAAACTAAAATTATTCACCCATAATAAACTTGCGTGTAAATAATTATTCACACTAAACGTGCAAAAACTAAATAACCATTACTCACAATGATTTAACAATACCAAATTTTTGCATGTTGAACTATTCTTGTGGCCAAATTAGGCAAAAAACTAAATAATTTTGTTTCCTTGACAGGTTGTAGAATGTGTCACAGCGCCCACGCGCCAAGCTATTACCATAAAACGTATAGAGCATAGACACACTGAGGTTACACTACGGATTAAATAAATTTTGTTGAAAAAAAAATACGTCACATACATACCAGTAGCGAAGGGTGAAGGGTTTTCAAAAGGGAAGCCAGTGGAAAATTCTTATTTAAATTTAAACATCTCCACCAACGGCTTCCCCTCACACAGAAAGCCGGCAGGAATCAGGTTATAGGGACTCCTCGCCACTGATACATACCTACGTACAGTCACCGGCTCTTTCCTAATGGGGTATAGACTACTGGCCCGTGTACAAAAATGATGGGTCATTTGAACCACCAGGTGACCTTTATAGAACGATATAAGAGCATAAAATAATAAGATTCAGCACTATGCCGTCACTTGTAAGCTGTCCAACTGAGTGCAGGTGAAGAAGAGGGGGTTGTAACCCACGATTACTTCACCATGTCGCATGATTTTTGTACGGCGTTGCGGAATAATGGATTAGAAGCAGTATTGAAATATTATGAAACTGATGCCGTACAAAATCAAATGACCAAATTTACCCTGGTAATGTCGGAAAATAAAATAAAAATTCCGACTTTGTGGCTCACCATTTTTTGTACAGCACTACGCGTTTGCTTGTTATTTTTCATGGATCTATCGATGGTAAGAATGCCGTACAAAAATATATGACCAAAATGTACTCACTCTACCTGTACTTTGTACCTGTACTCACCTGCACTCAGTTGGACAGCTTACAAGTGACGGCATAGTGCTGAATCTTATTATTTTATGTTCTTATATCGTTCTATATAGGTCACCTGGTGGTTCAAATGACCCATCATTTTTGTACACGGGCCAGTAGTCTAGTAGACTTAAACCACATGTTTTCACTATCTACGATCCTGGCATACATCTTTCGCTTCTTCTACTTTTAAAACGTACTCTTGACATGACTTTTCTTTTTTAAAATATGTAAAAGGTGGCTTAAATCTGCGCTTATGATTATATACAGGGTGGAAGATTTTAACCTTACCTGGAGGGCAAGTACTTTAAATACTGGAGATAGCTAATTTCACTCAAAGGAAACATTCCTTTATTTTTGAAAAGAAACAAAACTGCATTCATAGTTTTTTGAAAATTCCCTTGCCATACCCGGTAATCGAACCGACTAAAATCCAAAAAAATAACATCCTGTATTTTTATAGCATCAATCGATAGTGTCAATCATGAGGATCGAAACTCTCTAATGAACATAGTAAATTATATGAAAGGAAGTCAATAAAATCTTAACTTATAAATTCCATTCCAACAGATACAGCACTTTTGCTTAACGTGCCATCACATACCTTATCAACAATAACGCCATTTATTTAGTAAAATGAGTACTAAATGACTAAACTTTGATTCCGATTTAGAATGTAACGTTATTGTGTGACTGCATGAGGTAGTCAAGTCTCCCGATTTTTTTTTTATAAAGAATATTAGTAACCGAAATTACTAATATTCCTGTTAACCCCCCAAGTAAGCTAAATTGCTTGTACTAGGAGTGGGTTCACGTCTGTAGTGTAATGGTCAGGATTCGAACCCGGGACCTCTCGATCGTAAGGCTGACTCCTAAACCACTAAGCTACCGACGGCGACGCTACTATTATGTCGATTTAGGTCCAAGATACGTGTCTCGAGGTATACTTGGTTGGGCTTGGAAAGCACTTCGTGGTACACCGCATCGCACCCTGGGCAACGGAGATGGCGAGAGAATTGCCTTATTGGTTCGTCTTATAATACGTTAATTGAGACTTTTGAATTAACCTGAGACGGCATGCGGTTTAAGTCGGTTTGAGTCGAGAGAGTAAATACCCCTGCTAGCCAGTGAGGGCCAGCCATGAAAAACAGGGACAAGTAATTTAAATATGGAATTTTATTCTTAATATGATAGGTTATGGATCCTTGAGTTAAGTTCTCTATTTTGTTAAATCGAATTTGAAAATTGAATTTTCAGGGATTTCTTTTAATTTAATTAACCATGTTTGTTAGACAGATTTGATCCTTATGGTTTATACTATTGATTGATGTCATAAAAATACAGGATGTTATTTTTTCGGATTTTAGTTGGTTCGATTACCGGGTGTGGCAAGCGAATTTTCAAAAATCTATGAATGCAGTTTTATTTCTTTTTAAAAATAAAGGAATGTTTTCTTTGAGTGAAATTCGGTATCTCCAGTATTTAGAGAACTTTCCCTCCAGGTAAGGTTAAAATCTTCCACCCTGTATATATATGTAATGTATACTCTAAGGTATAGCCCCTTAA
This sequence comes from Eilema depressum, assembly GCA_914767945.1. NCBI lineage: Eukaryota > Metazoa > Arthropoda > Insecta > Lepidoptera > Erebidae > Eilema > Eilema depressum. The sequence continues at coordinate 9,941,960 of OU612024.1, read as the reverse complement.
ATATTCTTCCATCTAAATTAAGTTGCCATATTATGAAAAATACTGTAATAACAAATACTCATTGTTGCTATGTAAGATATCTCCCAGAAGAAAAACTTTGGTCATGTTCATTGGATATATGTTACACTAGAATAGTAATTCAAAACATAAATTATGTCTTTACGCGGGTTTGTAAAAGCGAGACGGTGTTCAAGAAAAGCAAATAGACTTGCTCACGAGTGTTTAATAACTTAGCGTGTAAGTATTTAAGTAATAACTTTGTACTCGTAATTAACTTTAGATTGGATATGAAAATGAAAATTAAAGAGGAGTTGGAGAAATTGTAAATATGTGGTATTACACGTATTTGTCTTTATGCAAATATTTTATTCTAATTAATAATTTATTTATACATTCAAAATTTGCTAACGTATGCTCAGTGTGTTCTCTTTTTCCATAATATTTGTAACACAGTAGCGCGAACAACGAATCTATACATTTATTAATAAATGAATAATTTAATAGAATATCGACCTTATTAATATTACATTATTACACTGATTTATGAATTTAATAATAATTAATAACCTTTTAGTGCTCTTCTGACATGAATATTGACAATAACACAAAATTAATAAGGAATAGGCTTGATAATTTAGTTTAATAAACCATAAATGTCGACAGTGACTACTGATTTTAGTGTAATATATTAATAATTAGGTGAAATTTTTACTAGATACCGAAAAAAAAACTGTCAATAAAATCCAATTTAGAAAGATGTTATTATCTCTAATGATTTTTATAGGCGCTTTCTGAGTTACTGGGTTAGTCCCAGTATGGCACAGTCCCGCTATACCACGGTCAAATATTCGGTCTAAATAAGTAGGTATCGGCTGAAAGTTGAATACTGACATGAAGCGATATAAAAAGTAGTTATAAGTTAAATATTTTCTCTTAATATTTTATATGCATTCATTGAACCAATTTGAACTCAATCATGAACCAAAAAATATTTTTTATGGATACCGTTGAAGTTTGAAATTCAATAAGATTCGAGATTTTTTTTTAAATCATTCGAGGCCTATGAACGTATGCAACATCCAGGGCGTTACACTCGTGTCAACCCTGAAGAAACCTTCTAAAGGTTCAAGTTCTTCAAGAAGGGCTCTTGAAGAACATTAAACTACGTTTTACTCAATGAATATCATTAAGTTGTTGAGACACCATCTAATTACCACAGACAGAAAGAGTTCAATAGACTAGATATTAAAATGTTTATTTCTCTCTCCTGTATGGGTATTTTTAGAGGTTCACGATTATATTCATCTTATGCCTCGGATGACAGCTTACTATTATTTTTTAAATTTTGTTATATGAATTCTCAGCAGATTCATGATATTTGTATAAAATAGAGTCAGCACGTTACATTCCGTCTGCCTGTAACTAGATTGAAGTCAGACTCGCATTAAAAATCTAAAAAAAGTTTGTTATATATTAAAGCATACTACTTGTCTTGTCAATCATAACAATATATCGATCATAAAAAATCCATTTTTTTGCGAGACATTTTAAGTTACTATAATTCCGCAGTTCACTCTAATTATAGTTATTGGCACGTCAAATTTAATGCTGGCCATAATTCAATTAGTTTAATTGAATATGCAATTTCGAAAAGGTCACAAGTCTGAAAATGCAAAATGTTCAAGAAACGAAAAAAACTAAGTATTTTCTTAAGTTGTGTAGAATTTATAAAATTTATTTTTGAGTTACAATTTGGGTTCAATTAGCTATGGAAAATTACAGAAATTTTAGATGTAAAATGTTATTTTATATACGAATTTACATATTGTATATCTATGAGATATGCCGTTTTCGAAATTGACAGTATTGAACACATAACATTTGAAGAAAATCTCCATTATTCATTTTGCGAATCTTTTGTTTTAGGTACATAAATTAAACATAATACTTAAATCTATACTTTATGTTACAGAGAAGTAAGATTTGATTGTTTGTTTGTCTGTTTGTTTGGATGTATTTTTTGTATTGAATAGGTTCCAAAACTACTAAACCGATTTGAAAAATTCTTATGCCAATAGAAAGCCACATTATTAGTGAATAAAATAAGCTATATATCATCACGCTACTACCTAAGGGAGCGGAGCAGTAATCATAATTGTCGATAAATCCGGTAGATTCTCATATATTATTTGCAATCTATTAAATTACGGGCATATTATGTAGGTTAAATCGGTGCAATGGGGGTTCAAATTATGTCACGGGTGAAACTGGGGAGAAAGGGTAATTTAAATAAAAGATGTAGCGTGAACGGAATCAGAATTCGACGCGGGCAAAGCCGCGAGCAACAGCTAACAAAAATTACAGACTTTTTAAAAAAATCATCTTCTAGAGGCTGTCTTTCGTTTATAGTTGGGTAATCCAAATATTTCGTCATAAAAGTCTGTAAAATCTGCCAGTTTTAAGACTAATGTCAGGCTTTAGCCTAAAATAATAATTCCGAAAAGGGCACATCTTCTAGAATTAAATCTAGAGATGTGACCTTTTCGAAATTATTGCTGTACACATCATGACGTAGATAATGCAATTAATATCAGAATGGAACCATTTTTGCACGTAATAGGTGCATGGAAGCACGTAGATTACATTTACATGAAAAAACGTATTTGCAAAAATATGCGACTTGTGCCCTTTTCGAAATTGCATATTCAATTACAGTTAATAGTTTTTACAGTGACTGGCAATTACAAAATCGATTTAAACAGGCACCTACTTAAATTATATGCCATTAATAGTTGACGATTTTGAACAATATTTAATTAGGTTTTGTGAGTCAAGATTGAATTTATTTAGATTTTTTTTTATACCACTTAGGTGGCAGACAAGCACACGGCCCACCTGATGGAAAGTGGTTACCGTGGTCTATGGACGTATGCAACACCAGGGGCGTCACACTCGTGCTGCCGACCCTGAAGAAACCTTCTAAAGCCCTTCTTGAAGAACCCCATATTGTAGTCGCTTGGGAAAAACCATTTTTGTAAATTAGAATAGAACACTTATAGTACGTTCCGAAGCCGACCGCATACGACAACTACAGACGCATGTAAGCGTACTCATACTTGTTAAACTCTGATACAGATAAAGGGGACCATTGAGAAGCCGCAATGAATTACGCGTATCTGCTGCGTGCGTCTGCAGTTGTCGTATGCGGTCACCTTTGGTATCATACCTTTACTTACTTGGTTACATTTGTTTGGGAACTTTATGCGATACGAAATTATGGAGTAATGATTTGATTTAAACGAAAAAATATGGTGTAATACGTTACTGTAAAAGCTCGAACTACGGTAAATCCTAAGATTTATTAGTAAAACCTAAGATTTACCAACATGAGTTGGTAAATGTACGGATTTATGAAAATGGGACATTTTTCGGGCTTTTACCATTAGAATTTAGTAAATGCTAGGTTTTACCACTGACACTAGTAAAAATTGGTTTTGGGAATAAAACACAGAAGAAAACACAAACAGAAAACAAATTAAGGTGCAATCCTTGTATGTGTGGTTATAAAAAAAATAACCACGAAGCCTTCTAACCTAACCTATCCGAGTCGGAGTAAGCAGTGTCCATTTTTTTATAACCCATGCCATATATATTTGTTAAATTGTAGGTAAATAAACTGTAAATGAGCTAACCGTTAGGAAATCAACTTATGCGAATTGATAACGTAATCCTTTTTCAACATTTACCGTGGCTTAACGTAAATCCTAAGACTTACCAAGCGAATGGTGGTAAAAGTGCGAATCACAAAATCGTTTGGGCTTTTACCTTTAAGAGTTGGTAAATCTTAGGTTTTACTAGTAAATCTTAGGATTTACCGTAGTTCGAGCTTTTACAGTAACATATATATATTGTTTACTTTCGATATATTTTAGACTAGCTTTTGCCCGTGGCTCCGCCCGCGTGGATTTTGGTTATCGTGACCAAAGACAACCTAGGTCTTGTCCCAAGGTCTTGTCTTTTTCTCTACTAAATTTCATCAAAATCGATTCAGTAGTTTAGGCATGAAAGCGTAACATACAGACAGACACAGTTTCTTTCGCATATATAATATTAGTATGAATATTATCATATATTTTACATTACATGATAATTAATTGTGGAGCAATAATGTGCTGTGTTATCGCAGTCTGTGATCTCTAACAGTTAACCTTTTGTATATTCTGGTATGTATGGAATAAGTTTGTTGGTTGGTATAAAAAAGGTAGAACAAAATCAGCAACCGACGACGGTTCTCAATTATTGCAGCTCGTTAGCAAATTAATGAACACTACTGATAGGATCACAGAAAAAATAATACTTTCCTTGCAACATGTAGGATCTCCAAAGATAGAAACCAGTTAGTCAATGGGTTAACTGTATTGAAAGAGAGATAAAAAGGAGAAATACATTTATGAACTAGTCATACAAGGGAGAAGTATTTGTTACTAACTACCATATTTATAATTAATAATATCAGCTTTTTTCCGTGGCGCCGCATGTCGCATTCTTGAACCCACAGGAATATGTTACTGTGGATCCAGGATGTCCTGTGGAGGTCCTGTGTTTTCGCAAAAACGTGTATAAAATATGTTTGCCTGCGTTCTAGAAATTATAATACTAGTTTGTTATACTATGCTTGCTAAGCACTAAACTATATGCCAAATTATATCCAGATCCCTCAAACTTGGACATTTATAATACTTCTCTTCTCTGTTTAAAATACCTTCAAAAATTACTATTAAATGAAGATTTCTAGTAATCAAAATAGTAAAAATAGTAGTAGTAATAAATAAGGGAAATAAGAGAAAAATCATTAGACAACAACGGTGTTCTTTACAGGATCAATCCCACTCTCTCGCCTGAAAACTCGCAACGAAATTTTTCAGCCCTTGGGAATTCATATCAATACTCCATACTAATATTATAAATACGGAGACAACTCTGTCTGCCTGTCTGTGTATCTATCTGTCGCGTTTCACGCTTAAACCACTAAACAGATTTTTATGTTTGGCACGAAGATTGATGAGACTATGGGCAAGGATAATAGACTATGTTTGGTCGCGATAACTGACATCCACGCGGGCGGAGCCACGGGCAACAGCTAGTATAATAATAAAGTCTCTTCCCACTTTGGGAAAGCGAAATATAAAAATATTAGCAAAAATAATGGTCTGTAAAACCAGAAACTGCAGTGGGACTAATTAGCGGACGACAGACGCTTACGGTACGGTGCATGGCTCGAGACAAACGAAACAGTTCCAGATTCTCTGAACCGAAGCTAGACTCGAATTATAATGCGTTAGATTTCACAACAAACTGTTCTCCAACTGTTGAAACCGACTTACGAATATTAACTTAAATTTATTTTGACATAACCGGGGCGAAGAAATTTTTCGTACATACGTATTAGCACCCATATTTCGATAACTACGTAAGGAATTTTAGATTATAATGGTGAGGCAAAGGAAAAAGACGACGAATCGCTTGGTTCTTGATGAAATATTCTGGAGAGCCAGCAATGGTGGACAAGAATAGCTGAGGTCTGATACTCCGCCTATTTATCATGGTCTACCGACTTTGTCGAATTTCAGTCGGCTCAATGCCGATATAATTGCTTCGTCATATTCTCAGTGAGGTAGCGTAAGATATTAATAGCTATATCCATTTCGAATTTCTCTCATATCACTTGAGCCGTTACAGCGTGAAGTAGTAAAAAGATTCACTCACAAACTTTCGCATTTATATCATTAATAGGAAACACTGCTAATTGGTCACCCACATGGCTATAAAATAATGTGGGCGTCAAATTAGTAATCTCCTTCAAATAAATCTCAATAAAAACATATTAGTCAAGAATGTTTGCATGGTTTGCTTTGCAATAAATATTTATTTGATATTGTCATCAATTTCTTTCTATATTTCTCAAATTGTTCTCATCATCATCCTCATGTAGACGCATTTTCCTGATTGCATCTGTGGCTAAGATGACCTCGGAGCTCAGGGTCCGCCTTCCAGCTCTTCTTCCTCTTATTTCTCAAATTGTTCTAAGTTCTAAGTCTTCACATTTATTTTCCTTGATTTTCGTACAAGGCAACTTATGAGCCAGATATACGACTGTAAAGTACAGATTAAAGAAAATGTGTCTAGCTAAAGTCATAGGTTCGTTCCCTCTTACGTAGGATCAAACCCGTTGTGAACCCGTTTTGAGAGACATTTTATAAACATTGGCCTTGATAAGCATACAGGGAGGGGACGTTGTAAGCCTGCCTGAAAAGGAATACCTAAGCTATGTGTGAAACTAACTACTGCAGCACGTTAGTAATTCAGAATAATTTCGATAAATCCGATAGCCCACTCTCAAAATTAACTCGTCGGCATCTCCATAAACATCGATAGTTTTTCATAAGACAAGGCAGAGATACTTTTCAATTTTTGCCAAAATACCTGCTGTGATACCCTGACTTGCAGGATAACTTATCGAGATGATAGCTAGAGCGGACCACACATTCCATGACGCTTGAATGAGTTTAATAGTATGTCAACGTGCGTTATTTGACAGAAGTTGCTCTTTCGTTCGCTCGTTTGTTTCATTAACCCTCTGAACATTAACAAAACAAACTACCCTCACATTAAAATGAAGCTGTAAATTGATTTTCAGTCATTGAATTGTTGAGAATTGTTAATTATTTTAGTTAAGTTTTAGAACTTAGAATGTGTTTAAACTGTACTACGTACAATCGACAAATGAGATACGGTTGCACTTTTTCATATAAAGTTGTATGTAAAGGTGCAACCAACCAACCAAAGCTTTGTCGACTGTACAATGTATTACTCGGGAAATATATATCTTGGATTTGAAATATGCTCAACATGTACTCTATACGCGTAGTACACGTTTGTTGGGTGTCTTTTGAAGATAGCACAGAGTGCTACTGCGGTGGACGAGCTCAAAATTCACCAAGCATAGATTAATTACAAAACAATCCGCGCGCGCCAGAGCCTCGTTTGTCTCGCAATTTAGGTTTAAGATACGCGACCCGAGGTATACATGTCCTATACACCAGTGGTAGCCACGATTTCGTGTGACCATTACCTACCGCCATAAGCGCCAATACCGTATCATCTTTTTAATACAAAATCATCTTCTAATATATAAAAATCAATGCCACTTTCCGTTGTTACTTTATAACTCAAGAACGGCTGAACCGATTTGGCTAATTTTAGTCTTGAAATATTCGTGGGTGTTCAGGGAAGGTTTAAAGAATGAGAAAATAGGTGCAGCGGGAACGGAAAAAATATGGCGGTACGAAGTTCGCCGGGACAGCTAGTTGTCTATAAACTCAACTAAAATAGTAAATCTCTGAAATTAATTACTAAAGAAGATAAATTACTAATTAAAACTATACCATCGTACAAACACCACGTGAGCGTAAGTACACAACTGCCCAAAGATCAGACCACTACCTGTTCGCTTTGTCAAAGGTCCACGGTCGAGCCAGTGCTCGCGCGGACCTCGGCTCGATCGCGCGCCTCGGCGACCGCTCACGTCACTACACTCGTTACTCGCTACTGCCGCATCTCGTACCACACTTGTACGAATGTTATGGTACAAACGCGCTCACGGGTACTATGTGATTGATTTCGAACTTATATGTAGTAACATATAAACAGTTCCATATAAACAGTTTTTGACTTGAACACGTGTTTGTGAATTGTGACGTTGTTTTATAAATACAACTATAGTTTGTGGTGTAAAAATACTTTGAGAGTTTTGAAACAATACTTTGATGTGAAATAGTTTTGTATTTTATGTGTGATAATTGTGATATTTTGTAATGTACTTAAAGATGTATATCAAATCGGAGAGGTTTTATCAACAGCCTGATAGTCAGGCTCTGAAGGAAGACAGGTGCTTCTCAGATTATGAGGAAGAGTTAGACGACCGTAAGTATTATTCGAATCTATATTTTCTTTTATTGTTTTTGTTTTAGAAATAAAAACAATAGATTTATTGGATAAGAGATTTTATTTTTAAGTAATAATTGTGTTGGTGGGGCACTAGTAATAAGTACGGATGTTTTTTTTGGGGGTCCGTGTTCAATTGCCGGGTTGAGCAAAGTATCGTGGGATATTTCTGTTAGAAAATACAGTAAATGCATATAGTATGAAAAAAGCGTCTAGATGACAGCGATAACCTCCTATAACGTAGTTGGGAATAAACCTCTGCTTATCCCTGCTTGTATAAAGCGTTAGTATTGTAAGCGAATATAATGATAAATAATTGATTTACATAATATTTGAACTTTGGAATCTTGGTTACACTCACTGTTAATAATTAAGATTAATAAATTATTAATTAATATTTTATATTTCAGAACTCCAATTAATAACGTTTTTAATTAATTTGAAGATTAAACTTATATTGCGTTACAGCAATACTAATAAAGAAACGGCATAAGTCAAAGTTCATCCGGTATTATTACTTGATTACCTATTTATGTTGTTTATAGGCGTTAATAATATCATTAATAGGTTCCTCCATACTATGTTATTGAACTAACAAATAATACTAGTGTTAATAATGTACGTAAAATTTAATTACTGTTAGAAGCACATATAACCTGCGCGCGTTGATGTCTTTGATACGAAACATGTTGCCGACGGGCTTTTGAGGTTCACTTATTTGTTCATATTGTGTACTATTTTAGTGCTTTTATTTCTTCATTAGGCAATTGTACGTACGATATCGATATAAAATAATTTATTCGAAGATTTCTATAACTATTAATTCTTATTTATAATTAGTTTAGTTCTGATTTAAAAAGATCTTTACTTATAAGTTTTGTTATAATAATGTACCTACTACTTAAATATGCTAAGTATATTAATATATAGGGACCTTCGTTGCCATTATAACCTATGTTACTGACTAATACTACTATTGAAATACCAAGAATTTCCTAACAAAAAAATCGAAGCAAACTTAATACGACCCCGGAACCAAACCTAAAACCCCACGGTACACACAAGTATAAGTAAACGCAAAATTTGAATACTGCAACAAGTGACTTTTTTTTAAACATGTTCTGCATAAACAAGCACAAAAGACTTCAAATTTAATAGCGAACAGGTAAACTTTCAAATCCCTTATGGTCAACCCTTATCCAAGGAAATGTACAAAGGGTCCTTTCGACCTCACCAATTAGGGACAAAGAAAGGCAGGTACGGTCCGAGAGATTAGTTTAAAGGTTTTGGTAGACAATAGGGTCAATTGTTTGCAAGATTCCGATTTCCTGTACAGAGTTTCGGACTCACCGTCCTGGTGGGTCTATGAGACCGTAGCCGGGTTATTTATCAGTTTGAAAAATTGTGAGGTTATCTGCCAGAAAATTTTTAGTATGTAAATTTACCCAAAATCTTTAAGAGACTCACCCATATGAAGCAGAATCAAGAATTAACAATACCACTAATATTATAAATGTGTAAGTTTGTGAAGAAGTTTTAAATGCTATAACGGCTGAACTGATTTAGATGAATGGAGCAGAAATAGATTACAATCTGGAACTGGAATAGTCCAGTAGAACAAATAGTTGTTATCCCAGGAATAAAAGAGAATACTGGACTGGAGAATACTGGACTATTTGTTATCCCAGAAATAAGTTGCCATAGTTTGCGAATCAAAAGTAATTCTGATCCAGTTCCCGCAAACTATGGAATTGAACCCGTATGGAAATGCGGGTGAAGCCGCGGGCAACACAGGGCGCATTGTATTGTAACGCCATCTTGGTTCAAATTTAGAATAGACAGAGACAACATCTTTCCACTTGTTGCAAACCTTATACCTTTCACATTATTATACCTATAGTAACATTTCACACCTATAATTTGCTGCATTTAATGACAATGAATTATCTCTGATACATTTAGTTTTTTTTTTAGTTTTAGTCAACGCATTGCGTTCAGGCTGAGGTTACACTGGACAGCCATTAGCCATGCGGTAGAGACAGCAAAACAAGTTCAAGATGGCTACTTATAAATTCCAAGTCTTATTGAAATACCCAAAAAAAATTAGGGATCAAATTCGTTAACTTGACATAATGTAAGAGTTTTTATTTTCATATCTCTAATATACAGACGCAACTAATTTACAATTTTCTAACAGAATATATAATTATTCATCATCATGCTTCAGTAATTTAAACCGTTACCAATAAGTTCATCAAAATGCAAAGCAGAGCATTTTCAAATTGAAGCATACTGCACTCGAACCTCAAACTATCGGCACAAATGACACAAAAATTCCCCATTTTTTGCAATATTTTCCAAGAACCCATGTACCTGTAAAAAAAAAGGTGCTCTTACCTGCAACTTTTTTTTTAAGGGGCAGGAAATCGCGACAATGCGGACAACGGTCATAGCTGGGTACAAGTACGCATGAGGTGCGCAGGAGTGGAACAATAGTGCGCAAAGATCTATTGTAAGCGCAGATTGAATCGTAAAACGCCTTTTAGGAAATGAGTCACGCTGTTTAGCTGTTTCTGTTCGAATGTGTTTTGTAAATTTGAAATAAGAAGAGGCTTCTGTAGGTGACATTAAAATGGAGTACCAAATTGTAAAAATAAACATTTTTGAAATATAAAACAATAAAATAATATTCTAGGATATATTTACAGCGTTATCAAGAATAATGGTGTGCTAGAATAGGGATAAAGCTATTTTTATACATTTTTTAATAAATGCGTACATGTTGTTCATATCTGAACCCACACCAATGCAAATAGACGTATTCATGTATACATATATTTAAACTGAGTGAGAATCGAACCTACACAACCACAAACCATCACATTTTTTTATTCAACATTATGTCTTAGTAGCCAACGACTCAACTTAGGAAAGTAGCCTAAGTATATAATAATCCACTATATTATCTTCCATTGTATCAAATTTTATTCATATCCATTCAGTCGTTCAGGCGTAATTAAATAACGAACATTCATCTTTTCAAACTTTCGTATTTAAAACAGTAGTAAAAATCAAAAAGTTAATTATTCGAATAAAAACTCTTCAATTAAACTTCAACAAAACTAAATAAAGTAATCTTCATAATAGCGGCAATCGCAAAGTTTAAAGTGCAATAAAATGCCGCAAAAAACGACCGGGTCAAATATAATGATAGTTTATTTCATTTCATTAAATTTGTAGACGAATCAATCAAAGTGAGGTCGTCTTTTTACGCATCGTCATAACTTTTCATCATTGCGTTAATAAATTATTGTACTTATCTTACTGCAATTTTTGTTCCCCTGGTATATAGACCGGGATACCTAGTACATTTCCAAAACTTGACTACTATCAAGCTAATTTTCCGTGAGTAGCTTCGTTTTGATGAGACGCCCAACAATTGCTTGTACGCAACTTTCGAATGTGGTAGCTAACAGCGGCGTCTCATCAAAACGAAGCTACTCACTGAAAATTAGCTTGATAGTAATCAAGTTTTGGAAATGTACTAGGTATCCTGGTCTAATATGTTTGCGATTGTAATAATAAATACCTACATATTCTACGACATTTTACACAACGGTATCTATACACATAGTAACCATAGCTTAACTAGCCTGTGTTATAGAATCTAGAATGCTGATAAACATACTTAGATACTTATTTCGTTAAGATATGTAATTATTATACCTAGAAAAACCCAGACCAATTCAAATATAGATTATTCATGTATACAAATATTTGCACTGTGCGGGAATCAAACCTGCACCTCCCGCGAAGCAGTCACACGCTCTACCACACCACAGCATTCACCTGGTCTTTGCTACTAGATGTTTTTATTAACATTCCTAATGGTATAGTGAATAATATCAGTGTGTACAGAGGGCCAAAGAGATAAGTATACACATTTACATACAACTTTATATTATAAGGTGTTTCTTACTTATCTCCTTTGCTGTGCGTACTTAGGAAATATAAAGTATAAAGGGAAATATATCGTTGTGTTTCCGGCGGTGAGTAGGGTAGCCAGAGCTCACTGCAGAGATTTTATGCTGTCAGCGGGACGACCAAAGGCTTGTCCAGCTTTATCTTCTGCACAACTCTCTGTTCTTACAGAGTCAGCAGCACGAGTGTGCATCTATTGGCCTCGATAACCACTTTCCATCAGGAAGGCCGTGTGCTAGTCTGCCACCTAAGTAGTATAGAAAACTCCTAAACAATCCACCTAACAAGTAACCATACTCACATGTTTGGAACAAGGTTTTTTTGCTCACAACTATGTGGCTGCATAACCATATTTATTTTTGCCAAACGAAAACGGTCTTACTAATTATTATTCTAAAAGATTTTTCCCATGGCAAAGTCAAACGTACAAAGTCATTTGAATAACTTCTTATAATAAAATAACTAAATAAAATCATTAAAATTAATGTGTTTACAAGATGGCGGTCAAGGGTAAAGAGGCAAAGGGTCGCGTGAGTTCAATGTCCATAAATATATTTTATTAATTTATATTCGTGTCTATAGTAGGAAGATTCGAGATTATGGGACGTGGGATGATGCTGTGATAGTGGATGTATGAAGTGATCATTTTGCTCGACTAATATCTGAAGACCCGAGACGGCGTGCGGTTTTAGTCGGTTTGAGTCCGACATAATATCCTCCTCCACAGGACGGCTGAGGGGTATCCGTGGGGACTTATGCACGAAAAAAAGGTTCATAGATGTGAAGATTAGTTAGACATCTCTCTGATCTTAAGTAGGGTCTATGGGCCCACTACATCTCGCGTGTAAGCCGGTGCAATTGCTCACGTCAGATAGCAATCACTCCTTTGCTACCTTACTGATACACAAAATTTCTCATGTGGTGATATCCCTTCACCTTGGCTTATGCGCGTTCTTTTGGCGGATAATCCGTTTTATTAGATCCCAATAAAAAGGATGATCTGCCAAAGGATATTAGATCCCATTACTAAAAATGCCCCTTCGTGCATGAAAAAGCACACCGATGACGAAGGGTATTACTGACAAGGGAGGGAGTCAGTGTCTATCCGAAAATCACAAATTAGTGTAACCATATATTTATTAGTTCTTTTGGGTAGCGTGTATGACGAGATTTTCGTTTTCTATTAGGTATATCAAACTTGATCAGACATATTAATATTATAAACGTGAAAGTTATGATATTTAGATTTTTGAATATTTTTTGAATTTGTTATTTATTATTCAGTCATTAGGACTGCTTCTGTGGCGTAGCGGTAGTGAACGCGGCTGCTACGCAGTAGGCGCGGGTTCGATCCCCGCTCAGTGCCAATATTTGTATGGATGAATATAAATATTTGCATTGGTCTGGGTGTTTCTATGTATAATATGTATGTATTTACAAAAAAAAAGTATTTAAGTATGTATATCCGCATTCTAGATTCCATAACACAAGCTAATTAAGCTTACCATGGGTCTAGATAGCGTTGTGTAGAATGTCCTACAATATTAATATATTATTATTATGTACAATATTATTATCAAATGGATGAAAGGATTTAACTGTTATATAGGACAAGGTGAGGTAAATTAGATTACAGTCTGGAGTAACGCTTTTGTCCTTTGTTGCCTTGGATCACTGGCGCAGCGGGCAACTAGTATTATCATATTTGGAAATCACAGGTAAAAAAATAGCACGAGATTATAATAATACTGTAATGAATAAAATACACTGCTTATTTTTCTCAAGTACTTTATGTCATTAATATTTTACCTCCATACCGTTCGCGATGTACGCAGATATCAAAATACAAAACATCCTTAGGTACTTTATAAAAAACACGCTTATGCATAACGTTCTTTTTGTAAACAGGATTACTTTTAAATATTCATGCAACTTATCCGAGTAGGTAATCATAGCCTGAACAAAAAACCTTAGTTATCTGTATAGGTACTTATAAATAAAATTTTGAGTGGAAATTTTGAATGAAATGAATGAAACTGCCAGTTATAGGTGTTAATCTAATATTGACGATCACTTTTCTTTCTCAATCCGCAACTGGGCTGTGTATATAACATAGGTAAAGCCTACGTATGAAATATTTTAATTGTATTTTTTTAAATTTTAAATTGCACTGAAATCAATTTCCACTTTTAATAAAAATGTCTCCTCTTAACGAGAGATCCATGGGACCCCTACCACCATATGAAGTACATATTGTTTATCTAAAAATTATTTTGGTTTAAAAATTGTCAAGCTGAAAAAAAAAACTTATTTTTAATAACTTATTCTATCATTAACTTTGTTTCACATCTGCCGGCAATTCTGCGACCGTTATATTTTTTTCTTCTAACCTTTTCAACGCATACTGGTACAGTGTCATATAATTAAAATTAAACCTGTGTACTTAACTCTACGTGCCGTTGATTCAAGTGTATTAGTATGTCATTGTTGGTAGGCATCGCGAGTGTCCGTATAAATCAATCAATCAACCTATCGCCGTCCATTAGTGGATACGTTCGACTGCGCCACTAGACTCGCCTAAGGGCCGGACTCACCGGCCAGTGTTTTAATCTTGGTATTTGAAAAGGTGACTGGAATTCTACAACATATTGACCAATTATATCCAATTAAAGTGAACTTACAGTTTATATATATATTTTGAAGTGTATGGGCTCCACCAAGAACTGAAGTCCTAAGCTAACCAGGCCTGCAAGCCGGTGCAATGTGAAGTAGCTGGCTTCCTTTTCGGAGTTGGGGATTCAGAGGGAGCCGCTCCTATAAACTCAAATAAGCATTAGGGTAGCACGAGTGTGACTCCCCTGGTGCTGTACTCGTTCGTCCATAGCCCACGGTAACCACTTTCTATCAGGTGGGCCGTGTGCTTGTCTGCGGCTTAAGTAGTATAAAAAGCTAACAAAAGCAAATTATAAAATAATTCATAGAAAAGCAGACCCTGTACTCGAAAGTGCAAACTTCGAATGCAACCGGAATTGGCGCTCGGGTACGGAAGAAAAGTTTTTATACAATTTCAAAGGTACCGACAAAAGTAAATAATCTATTATTATAATCTTAACCGTATCCTAGAAAACGCGATTGGACGTCCAATCACAAACGTATAAATATCATAAATAATACTTAAAACCAAAGACTTCCATTAAATGAAAAGCCATTATCCTTAAAAGCAATATAACACCACAGTAATAACTATTTAAATGTAAATCAATAGTAGAAACGTAAAAATGCTCAATAAATACGAAGCCAAGGCGAGGGTCATGGGCAAAGTCAGGGGTCGGGAGATGAGCGTTGATTCATTCAAGCCAAAGGTTCCACACCTCTGACATTTCATTCGTAATCGGTTAACGGTAGTGCCATATAATACGTATGAAATTGAGATTTGTTGAAGCGTAATTTAATTGTTCGACGAAATCAAATAAAAGTTTACGATTATTTTGTTGTTGATTTACTGTAAGTAGTTATTATCGCCTGTCTATAAATGTATGTACTTTAAGATTTGTGATTGAAATTGTATTGAAAACGAATGAAATTGAGGTGCTTTTCTGAACTTCTCAAAGTAGTAGAAACGGACCTAATAAAAATAAGTATTATACTTATGTAACTTTAATAGGCCACGACAACCACTTTCCAGCAGGTAGGCCGTGTGCTTGTGCTATAAAAAAGTTAAATAATCTAATTTTCTCATGTTTATAAACAGAAGCCATCATACCGACTGCATGTGCTTCAATGTACTAGGCAGAGAAATCTAATCCTTATGTCTAGCAACGCATGTCTATAAAACAATTTCTAAGATAAAACCCTCTTTGATACTAACGTCTCTAGAGAAATGCAAAGCGATGCGTGTATTTGCTTACACAAAGTCGTCAACTGAACACACCAAGGTAAGGGTCAAGGTCAAACAGGTCGTGAGACGCAGGTTCGACGCCTGTTGAATCACAGCCGGTCGAAGGTTACCAACCTCTGACATTTTAACGTGAAACATCATTTGGTTCGCCATACGTTGCGAATGAGTAAACATTAATATCTATGGAAAATTATTTATTTGCAATTTAGAGGGCTTTTTAACAAAATTGATTAATTAGATACGGAAATAGCCTCGCACTTTATTACGTGGGAGACAAGAATGTCAATTAGCAAAATGTCCACAAATGTATACATCTCTGCTTGTCCTTTTGAGTATAATGATGAGTTAGTATGAATGAATATAAACTAAATTTTTTTCTATTAAATAAAAAAAATCTTTTCTTTTCAGTAAATGAGTAGTATTATTTCAAAATGACGTAATTTTGATATTTATGTTGCAAATATACTAGTCAACAAAATAGAGGTATTACCAACCTCCTAGGTTAGGTTAGGTGGATCATATATGCACATAATATCTGGCTGATCCCTGTAATATTATATAGCTTTTCTTTATTTTTATGTTTATGTAAATACTACACCATCAATTTGAATGTTTATTTTAAGAATATTTATTGTTAAAACAAACTATCTACATAGTACATAATTAACTCTTAAACGATTCTCTACCTTAATATATTTTGGGTTTAAATACTAATTTAATAGTTAACATTTTTATATTGACTTCTAGAGGCTATCGCTTATTAAGCTTCTATAGATTTCGGTAAAAGCTTTTTTATAACACAAAAGTGATAAAACGTATGTTGGACTTTCGAGATATCGATTTATTTGCATGTTCAAAATTTAAACGATATAAAATGTAATTGAAGAATGCATCAAATTATCGTAAACTGTAATAATATAGTATTTGTATCTGTTTTTTATCTTTAGTATCTTTTTTTTCTCTAAATACATATTACGTTTATTAACTATATGGATTTCCATAATGAACTTTAAAGGTTTAAACTACTTTTTTCCTTTTTGTATAAACAGCTCTATA
Organism: Eilema depressum; assembly: GCA_914767945.1. Taxonomy (NCBI): domain Eukaryota; kingdom Metazoa; phylum Arthropoda; class Insecta; order Lepidoptera; family Erebidae; genus Eilema; species Eilema depressum. The sequence goes on along the minus strand of OU612024.1, from coordinate 9,925,021 downwards.
ATTTAATAAACTAATTACGTTACATTGAAAAGAATGTATTAAGTATTCATATGAAATGAAAACACAATCAACTTTTACCTTTAAAATATCTAATTATCTATTAATAACTTGACATTCGATTGCAACGAAAAACGTGCTAACTCGAGAGAAATTATCACGTTAAAATTCAAAGTGCAGGAAGATAATAAATGTAACAGAAATACATAAAATATCTACAATTATCTGCACACATATTACATATTACCAACTAAATCATACCATAAAACATTACTCAATAGACGATATTTATTGAGCCATATATTTTGCTCACACTCTTTCCAAAGATCGAGCCTCACTTCCTTCACCGCTTGTCTACTCAGGCACTTATTCATATGAACATAAACTTCAACGTTCAAGTGTCAGATATTTGCTAAACACCCAATACGGTGCGTTAAGCCGGAATCAGATACTTCGCTTTGCATACAAACGGTGCGTCTAAGCCGATGTTATACAGCACACAGGTCGCCAGTTCGAATGCAAATGCGGGTTAATTGCGGATTCAGAACGACCCCGCCATAGAAAACTAACACTCGAGTAGAATTTTAACTAGTGTTGAAGCTGCCTTTTTCTTTATTATAATTTTATCCTCAGGATGTGATGTTATGTTCGAGTTCTGTTTGCTGGCCATTGTTTCATTTGAGTTTAGTTAGTTTAATAGAAATAAGCTTACGCACACACCATTTTGTAATTTTGTTATCTGAGAAGCGCATTTCCGATAAAAAAACAGTCATAACTAAAGTATTTAGAATAAAATACTCTTTTTGTAGGTAATACTCAATTATATAAAAAAAATGCCTCTGAGGCGTGGCGGTAGTGAACGCGGCTGGTACGCAGGAGGCGCGGGTTCAATCCCCGCTCAGTGCAAATATTTGTGTGCATGAATATGAATATTTGCATTGGTCTGGGTGTTTCTATGTATAATAATTATATAATGTATTTACGAAAAAAAAATGAATCTTAGTATGTTTATCCGCATTCTAGAACCCATAACACAAGCTAGTTAAGCTATGCTTACTTAGGGTCTAGATAGCGTTGTGTAGAATGTCCTGCAATACTTATTTATTTATTATATTATTATTATTATATATTTTAGATTTACCTAATTCTGAAGTCTATACAATGGGTGTTGTTTTCGAAGAATGTAATGATGATGATGATTTTAAATATACACATATAATAACACAGACATCAAACACAAACATATTCAACCTTCCGTTACAATACATCTTCTTCTTTCTCCTAGCGTTAATTTCCAGTCGCATCCGAAGCTTTCACCTCGGAGTCTGGGGGCCGCTGTACCAGTCTTAACTGCGCATGTGGCTCCGTAATTTTACAATACATATATGGCATTTTATGATATAAAATAACCGGTAAATCTATAGAAAAATTGTAAATACTTAAATATTTTCATTCGCATTAATATCGTTTTAAAATTCATCTTCGGTTATTGCTCCGTTTTTTCTCAGTCTATTCATAAATTCAAAAAGGTGTACACTTCTTTCAAACAGGCTGTATCGCAATTGGGACAAGCCCATACGTATGCTGCCACACGGGTGCGCACTCATCCGGTCGAGAGGTCGGCCCTCCAAACCGGAGGCAAATGTTTTTCCTCCCAGCATAAACGTTTGGTCACACGTCAAGGGCTCTCTTTATTGAGAGTCTAGTGAGGCGATGACTTCGTTAAGAAATGAGATATAATATGGTTATATTATATTTATAATAATATTAGAGAAGCGTCTTTTTTGCTTTTAGTAGTTTATTTTAGATTAGATTTATAGCAAAACTCTAATTGGTAAGCTGTTGGATAGTTATTAGCTTTTCATTCGAGTGGGACTTTGAATCGGACCAAATATACCAAACTCAAATATACCAAAAATCACAGACATTAAAACCTCTTTTGCACCAAATGAGGCAATAAAAGAGAAAAAAAAAAACAACACCGACGTTTTTATTCAATTTCGTTTCTATTCTACGTTAAAAGTCGCATGTTCGATTCCCGTTCAGAAAAAAAATATAAACATGAATGTGCATATTTGTATTGTGGGTGTTTCTATGTGTGTGTTAAAGTAGGTTCATTTTCATTCGAGAACCAAATTAAAAACAAATCTAGATATTTTTCAAAAATAAATCCTTACGAGTTATCGATAAATCGATAGTAAACTTGTCCCGTACCTCCCACTGCACCGTACGAAGAATCTTTAACGATGCTAACAGTTTAGCGTCAAGCAGGTGACGTTACTCGGGGCTGCGGAGTCAATGTTTGTGTTGTGTTACATTAGTTTTGTGTACTCGACTCTCCGGGACCGGCGATATCGTAATATGTAGTAATATGTGTTTTGAGCTTATTTACAAATGCTCGTCTGTATTTGAAGCCTGAAGGGCGGGAAAACAAAAACATTCTTTTTTGTTAGAGTCATTCGGGGTAAGAGAACGCGGTGGGTAAAGGTACGCAGTGGCGTGATCTCTGTCAGCGGGGGCGAGGGCTGAGGGGTATGTTTACAAAAAATGGTGGCGCTGTATTCGCCGCTTCGGAGCCACACGCCGCTCCCGCTCAAAATCAGTACTCGTTGCGACAGGTCGCCGAACACGTGTGGTGCTATAAATTCGTTCAGTATTTGGGCTAGGAAAAAGTGTGTTGAAGTTTTAAAATTAGTGTTTTGCAAGTAAGTATACTTTGTTTGTACAGTACATTTACTGTAGTTTTTATGTACATATATAATATTCTGAAAAATTAATGAACTCGTGTTTTGTGTCCAATCATTTATTAAATTTGTCGATTGGGGTAAGAGTGCGTGTTTAAAAGTACGCACGCGTACTTTTACCCACGTTGCGAACTTATGCCCCACGATCTAGAAAAGTATCTAAAAGTTGTATAACGGTAATTTAATGCTTTCAGAATAAAAAAATGCCGAGGACTTATATACGAAAAGCTCCACAACGGGCCCTCATCACAGAGGCGCAAATAAAAAAAGCTAGGAAGCTCATGCAAGAAGGAAAAAGTCAAAGACGTGCTGCAGAAGAAGTTGGCATCAGTGAGGGTGCCTTAAGGAAACGGCTGAAAACAACCCACGTGCCAACGTCTTTGGGTCGTTTTAAACCTACATTCTCGAAAGATCAAGAGGCTGAATTCGCTATCCATTGCCAGGATATGGATGACAGGTTCTTTGGCATTACTATAAACGATTTAAGACGGTTGGCGTATGAGTTCGCAACAGCCAATCAAATAGAAAACCGTTTCGATGACTCCTGCAAGATGGCCGGTCGAGATTGGGTAGAAGGTTTTCTTAAAAGAAATGCTCACCTAAGTTTACGTCAGTCAGCACCGATCAGCTTGGCCAGAGCAATAGGTTTTAACAGAATTCAAGTACAGCGATTTTACACTACGCTCAAAGAAGTCTACGATACATATAATTTCCGGCCAAATAGGATATATATAACATGGACGAAACTGGAATTAGTACAGTTCCAAAAAAAACGCCTAAGGTAGTTTCCCTTAAAGGCAAAAAAGTGGTCGGCAAAGTAGTGACTGCTGAGCGAGGCACTACTATCACTGCTATAATGTGCATGAGCGCTACAGGGCATTATGTACCACCAGCGTTCATATATCCACGCAAAAGAGTACGGCCAGAATTAGTAGATGGTGGTCCAACACAATGTATCTGTATGGTGTCGGATAGCGGTTATATAAACACAAGCCTCTTTGTCGAATGGTTACACCATTTCAAGGACTTCGTTCATCCATCTAAAGAAGATCCTGTATTGCTCATTATGGACAATCATTCTTCACACATTAGTTTGGGAGGAACCAACTACGCCAGAGAACACAACATTGTAATGATAACTCTTCCACCACATGGCAGCCATAAACTGCAGCCGTTGGATGTGGCTCTTCATAGCCCCTTAAAAACCAAGTATGCCATTGAATGTGAGAAATGGATGAATCAGCATCCTGGCAGAGGTATAACCCAATTTCAGGTAGCTAGTCTCTTTAATAACGCCTTCAAATACGTTGCCACAATAGGTAATGCCGAGTCTGGTTTTAGAGCAACAGGAATATTTCCGTTCGCAGACGATCTGTTTAATGAAACCGACTTTGCTCCCTCTTCCGTAACGGATCGAAATGAGCCCACGACATCGAGTGACAACTTAGTTACTTTAAGAGATCAAGATATCATGAGGGAACCATCGCCCATAAGACCAACAACCATTACTATCTGTGACGAAGACGTAGATGGCGTTACTCTAACAAGTGCTACAGCTGAAATGAACAAAGATGATTCGCTACCCGTAAGTCCTTCTATATTTACCATAATGTGATGAAATTGGAAACCAACTGACTGATTCTGATACAACTAATGTGGATAGTGACTTTGAAGATATCGCTGGAATCAATAAGGAAAACATATCTATAAATCAAGATTTGACTGAAATAGTTTCAGATAAACCATTATTTGCATCTCATTCGTCACAAATTAATGAAAATCTAGTTGCTCCTTCAAACGTTACTTCTTCGTCACAAACTCAAATTATAACGGTAGCCCAGCTAAGTCCACTTCCAAAAATGACTCAAGGAAAAAAAAGAACAAGAGCTTGCTTGAAGTCTGAAGTTATAACTTCTAGTCCTTACAAGGCACAGTTGGAAGAAAAACAAAAAATAGAAGAACAAAAGCGACAGAAAAATAGCAAGAAAGTCGGTAAGAAGGTGTCGTTTGACCCAAAACCTGGACCATCCGGAACAAACAAAAAATGCGATAAATCAAAAAAGAAACAGAATGAAAAGAAAAGCTTAAAGGATAAATTAATAAACTGTCCAATTTGTGGCGAAAAATATCAGGAACCACTAACAGAAGATTGGATCCAATGTGCAATTTGCGGTGACTGGTTTCATGAGAAGTGCACTGCATATGAATATGGAATATTTCGCTGTGACTTTTGCAAATGAGTAATTTTATTTACGTCTTACCCTAGAACTTACCTTAGATTCATTATGTTTTGATCTCTCTTTCTAGTTTTAGATTATTATATTACCTAATTACATAATAAGATTACGTAAACTTATCCAAAGATACTTAAAGTAAGCAATGTTATAGATTTGAAATTTAAAAGTTGTTATTTTCTTGAAGTTTATGTGATTGTGGATGAATAAATATTAATGTCATTTTCTAGTGAATTTAAAACTAATAAATGTTGATTTATTGCAATATTTTTTATTGAAGTACCCTCCTAGAAATCTAAATGCCTACGTTTACCCCGTGTGCGTAATTATACCCTAATGCATGCGTAATTTTACCCACATATCGGGTCAAAAGGACGCATTAGGATTTTTTCGCTTTACTCGTATGTACAACAGAAACTAATACTCTTAGATGAAAAATTAGCTTAAATTATGTAAGTATATTAAATATTCTACCAATTTTATAAATAAACATGTCAGAAATCATATTTTGTATAGATCTTTGACGCAGTCCAAAATAAAGTGCGTCCTCTTGACCCGAATGACTCTATCGATGAAATTTCGACTTATTAGAATTGCCTTTAAAATGTCAGGAAAGGTTTCTGGTCAATAATATTGATAATATTTTATTATTTTCCTTAGATGATTAAGATTGTTTATCTCTTGTTAAAAGCTATAGGTACTTTTTTCGTTGTAACATCTGGTGTATAAAGAAATATATAGTACGTTATTTTAGCGCACACGAATGCGTTAATGAGCAATTAACTTGAGAAAAACGGGGAAAACTAAGAGAAAGACAAACCATATAAAGTAGAGAATATACTACTGAAAACCATTCTAAGACTAGAAGAAAATATTTCCACGATGGAGACAACCTTTATTCACACCTTTACGATCATGTATTAACTAATTGCAATTTTCCAAAACAACCTCCAATAAACTAAATACAATATTTTACTTCCTTGTCCATTAACGGTTTATGGCTCTATCTGACGGCGACAAGGCCGCATCCCTGTACTGCAACGCAGGTGGATGATGGGTAAACATACAGTGTTTGTGCACCGGCCCACCGCGCAGACAAACAACAGGTGAGACGAACTGACCTGAAAGACACAACTACACGTAAAGTGCAGCTACGTATTTATACTCAATACCTTCAATTTCAATTCAAACATTCGAAAATTTAAACGGTAAAACATATCGATGGGCCTTGACATTGATGGTCATCCTGTTGCACAAAATTGTTCACAGCAATGCTTGATCAAACAACAATGCGCGACATCGCACGTGTTGCGCAACGTTGCCGAACTTGTAGAGCGTCATGTGTTGCGCGTCAAATGTTGCCTAGTGGTGGACACTAGGCTTAAGCATAATTTTTAACACGAAACCCTCCTTAGGACTGAAAACTATAATTACATAGAATGTGATGACGTGATATCGATATAGATATCTTTTCGAAATATATTGAATGTAAAATATGTATTTTGAAATGTAAGTGTATTGACATGAAATCGATATCTACCAATTAGAAACATCACTAATATAGTCACTATTAGCAATTTAAAATTATTCATTCACGCAAATGTCTCAATTTCTGATATCAATATTCTATTTACTTGTTGAAAGGATAGAATTTCATACCTACGTCGATATGTCCATATTACAACTGTTTTATTTAAAAAAGTTACTGTCAGAATAACCAAAAGGATCATTATGAATGATCATTTTGGTTATTCTGATGGTATATCTGTTTATATATTTACTATGATTTATGATATCAAAACTAAATTTATTTACGTCATTTACCGTCCCAATAAAAATTAGTCATACGAAGAACACTACTTGGATCTGTCCAAATTAAAACTGATTTATTGTCACAAAATAGTGAATTTATTTGCCACATTTTTTACATTTACCGCCTGAATAACCAAAATGAACCGTACGAAATAGAAAATACGTGTATCAGTTTCTTTTTCTAGTGATTTATAATAACAAAATGAATTTATTTACATTATTTTTAATTTGCTGTCCTGATGCAAAAAAAATCATACGGGGCATATATATTCTCGGAAATGTCTAAAATACAACTAATTTATTGTTACAAAATCTGAATTTATTTACAACATTTTGCATTTATCGTCACAATAAACAAAATTGACAATAAATTACAGATGCATTCAATTAATCAATTAGTTTATAGCAGTTTCCAGTGATGGATATTATTTAAATAATTATTATGTAAATTAAGTTCCGTGTCATTATGATATGCATTATGGATCAAAATGATGCAAAAAATATAATTAAAGGAAAGAAACAAATCAAATATGAGCAACCTCTTTTATAAATATGTTTAGACGTGACGAAGTTATTAAAAAAGAAAACAATAACTAATAAAGTTGTCACCGAAGAATTTATAATTATATACAAACAACTTTAAAGCATTTCAATGCTGGTCACAACACGCTTAGATGCACAAGTCTTGTCATATTAAAGATTGTGAAGTGTCAACCCTAACTCATGGGAGGTCACGTTTTACCCCACCCACGCTGAGACACGTGTGGCGGGAATAGGGTTGTCGAACCAGATAAACACATTAAATCTATTAAATGGAAGTGTATGTGTAGGTGTTTGGGTTTGTTTATTCAAATATAGTTTTTTTTGTTATAATATGGAAGAATGAATTCTTAATACTTATTGCCTATGCACGTTTATTATTGAGAAATAAACGTAAGGTACGCTTATGAACTTGTGCCCAGAAACAATGGAGTTAGACTACCTATGAAAAGGAACATTTACAGCAGGCAATTTATGAATAGAATGTTATATTCTGATAGTAAACTGATAGTAAACTGCAACATTAGTAGTGGAAACAGCATCTTGAAACACAATACGTCAGCCTAAAATTGACAGTGTGACAGGAGCTATGCAATGTTAATTTTACATAAACTGGTCACGGTATAGCTTCTGAGCATTCAATCTTCTGAGTAGATAACTACAACAGGATTTTCTAAATAACCAGTTTCTATATTTTATTGACTTGCGTAAATCATGCGCTTCTAGAAATATCGAAGGAATAGACAGTGATTTATGTATTGACATCCCCATTTTGCCGTCAAACAGCTGCTGAGAAAACTTTTCGTATGGGAAAAATTCACAACGCTTTGCCAGTTCTCGGTATTACACCTAAAACCTCGTGCACCTGATACTGCTGTGGTAATGAAGTACTTAGCTACTAAAGCATTACAATTATTTTTAGTTTTATTTTGTACATTTAATAGTTAGATAAATTTATATAGCAGGCCACTGCTGTGAACTCTGAATAAAATGATGTAATCTGATTCAGATTAGGTCAATCAATCAATCAATTAGCCTATTGCAGTCCACTGCAAGACATAGGCCTCTCCCAATATGCGCCACGTTTGCCGATCCTCCGTCTTCCGCATCCAGCCTGCCCCAGCCACCTTTCGCAGGTCGTCAGTCCACCTGGGTGGCTAAGTATAGGTATTCAAAGATTCAGACTCTATTTTAACTCTAATCACCCTAAGAATATTTATAATCGCAAACAGGACTAACCCTAAGTTTAACACATGTGTGGCAACCTTGATGAAACGTTCCGACGGCGACACGGATACGACATTGTGGACGTTCCACATACGAGTACGACTTACGGGTATCAGCGTACTTTGAATGTGCCATGTTGATTTTATAGTAGTGCTTCGAATTACGATGTCATAATACCTGGCGAACCATTTATTGAATAAATACGGCTTGTATTTTTTCAAATAAGTGTTTGGAAATCGGATATACGAGTTTTGGTATGTATTTTCTACGTGAACTATATGTGTTCTAAAGCAAATAGCCTACTATTTCTACAGAAATAACTGGTTAGTAGTAATTCGCCTGTGTGGTAAGGTAAGCGAACGTTTAATTGCTATGTCAGAGTTCGCGGGTTTGATTTCCGCCAAGTACAAATATTTTTAAACATTTTCCATCATGCGCCATTAAGTTTTCATGAGTATTTTATTATAAAAACTCATATCAGACGTATAGATATCCATTATCGGCATTATTTCTCCACTTCAGTTACCTATTATATGCTTCTCTCGCTTACAAAAACATAATTCTCTAATCATCCTTCTGTCTTTACTCTTTGAGGCAGCACAGACGTGACATTACGTGCCATGTCCACCGGCTAAGTCCAGCCGCCCGGTCGATAAGTCAATATTAATTATTCCAGCTAAGTTGTTCCTCCGTTAGTTTGTCTGCCTCTTAAGACTCTTCATTTCCCCGAATTGGTTTCGGTTCACCTGGCACACAGCCTCTCAACTTCTGTCAACAATCATTGTCTGAGCCGAACTTTGTTTGACCAACGTAAAACATCTTCAACGATCCAAGAGCTACGAATGTGAGTGTGCTCGAAGATATGGTAGTTGTTGTAGTTTTAGGTGCAACTAAATATTTGTATTGTAATTACTTTATTTATTGACGTCATTTGCTGCATAATGTGAGAATTGCGAGGAGTCACGCTCGCAAATACCAAGGTAAGCCAAATCCAGGGAAAGAGTAGAGAGCGAACCCAAGGCTCCAAAGTATAAGCTTTGGATGCGACTGAGACTAACGTTTTGATGATGATGAAATTAATGTGCGAATCGAAATTGGGAAAAGGGATCAATTGCCACTTCTATAGTTCTAACATATAAGGTTGCTTCTGGGAATTACTTTGCTCAAAAACTAAAACTGAGGAATGGTTCTCACTCAGGGATGTAGAATTGTTAGTCAATATAGGCACCTCATTTCTATAGAGACGGTGACAGGGGTCATTTGTGTTTATAGCCTATCAGTACAGATGGTCATTAAACAGGCTGTTTGCCTGCTTACTAGCTTACCCATAGGTGTTTTGTCGTTATTCGAATGAACAACGGTACTTTATACTATTAGCTCCTCAAACAGGATGATTACAAGATTTTAATTATTGTTTTTAATGTCACGCTAATGCTGCGAATGTGGTGTTAATTAGTTATAACGATATTGATGCTGTTAATACAGGAAGTTCTAAGATTCCTTGAAGCCATAATGCATATATTAACTGACAAACTAGTATAAGAAAATTTTGAAGATCTGATTTGAATTAAACAGGTAGCTGGTTTTTGCTCACAATTTCGCACGCTAAGACTTTGATTAATTCTGTCCTAATTTTTATTGTTATTTTAACAACATTAAATATTATTCTTTTATAGTATCCTATTACTATAAAAAGGCGTTCTATGTCTTAATCATGGTTGTTATGAAATGAAGCTTTTTGATATAAACTATACCTAGATCATTTTGAAGAAAATGAGATGATAGATTTTTGGACAACTTTTCTAAGTCGACTACTCTCTATTTATATACTCTCTATACGGATGAAATTTTATCACTCGTATCTGAAAACCTAGAACTATCGGCCAACATAGTCTAATACGACGAAACTCCGTTTTAGTGGGTTTGAGTCCGACATACTCTCCGTGTCGATAGATCCGGTGGGTGAGGCCCGAGGGGATATAAATGAAAAGAGTGGGTTAATACAAGATTTGCTCATGCGAGACTGGTATGGGCTGCTAGTTAAAATATAATATGAGCTTTAACATCATCGACTCTTTGCAGACTCTTATTCACCTCAAAAAACTTTATAGCACTGTAGTAACAGTTACAGGCTAAAGGGAGTAAGTGACAACGATTACAGTTGACAGTATCAACTGTACCTACTTATTGTCACTTACGCCTTCCAAAATTTTTCAACATTTGACAACCGAAGTGTTGTCAGTCTAAATACCGTATCTGCCCATTTTTACTCGCACCAAGATAATCACGTCGTCTCGAACACATATTTGTGAACGGTACCGATCACTTAGGCAGTCTGTTTGGTGGACGCGCGGCGTGTAAGGTGCGCTGCCAACGGTACCTTGTTTGACGACGACGGCTGACCCCTAACTGTGTGCCGCAAATTAGCGACGGACACGACCTGTTGTAGGAATGTCAAATACGTTGTATGAAAATTAATTCCTCATTCTTGAGTACTGAATTCAAAAAATTACACACAGATAGAAAAAAATATTGAGGTATATCTCTAGGGCCCCAGCAAGAACTTAAGGGGTCAAGAGTTCTTGCTAATTAAATGATGAGGTTGTAAAACAGTCACTCCGGTAAACGTCAAAATAAAACAAATTATGGAAGAGAGTAGAGGGTGAGTGGAACTACGGTTCCAAAGTACAAGCTTCGCGCTCGATTGAAAAAGAGTGACTTTTTTTCTTGATTTATAATATTAATTGGCATTGAATAATAAATGTTTAATAATATCAATAATAATTCGAGTTATAAACGTGACGTATAGACGTTTGTCGTGAAACGTCAAATGATACGTGCACATCGTGACAATCGACCGAAACTAACTAACCAGCAGGTACCAAAATGTCCTGACCCAAGATTTATATCAATAACTTTAAATGTCCATGTACACAAACTGTATCGACAGTTCCAAACTAAAAGTCGTTCGAGTTATTAACAATTTGAAGGAAAAATATTATGCCAAGAATATAACCATGCGGTTGCTATAGATGCTTATGCCATGAGCCGTCAATGTCGCTTTAGATGTTTTGAAACTCGACCACCTTACATCTCCCTTGACCTCTTAATAATTACGGAAATTCTTTAATTTCAATAGCTCTATTAACCTTTATTAATACATAGAGCTTATTGAAATAAGTATAAGATTAATTGGCCATGTGTTTTTATTACTGTATCTTTTTCGCCGTATGCTAACACGATAGGTACTAATTTAACTTTAACTTTCGTAATACTTTTACTCATCACATTTTCTGGATATTTTTACTTATTTGCTTACAAGTCCTCGTCTACTGTCCTCTTTGTTCCAAAGCAGTCATGGTGGAGGTTAGTATTGAATAGAATGCGAATTAGCGTCGTGAAGTAAGGTAAGTGAATTCGACGGAGTCGTCGGGTTACACGAGCAGAAATAATTGAAATATTGCGGAGCAGAACGAGAATGTATAGTACTCCTAGTATAGACTCTAACAAAATATTATATTACTGCACCAACGACATAGGTATAATGTGTCCTAAGCTCACTTTGTATGTACCACAAAGATCCATATTTCCTCCTCTTTCATGGCAACACCCATTAATTTGCCACTCCACTTCGAACTTTTTACCTGTAATGGATGATCGGTTTGCGTAACGAAACCCAACTTATAAAAATGATTTTCTCCATCTTTATTCCGCATTCTTCCTTCATTTAGACCACACACGTGAGACTCAGGTGTCAAGTCAAACGCGTCGGTAACAATGTAGGTGTTACACGGCGCATTACTGATGTTTCTGTTGAACTAAAGGTTAATTGAACCTTGTTCTTCGTTTATTGGTTAACCACGGTTAACTACGGTTAACTGGCCATCAATGGCATTATTCTTTTGTATTTGATTTCATTTTGAGTTTACCGTTGGCGTGTTTGATGTGGCAACTCTTTGTATGACTGCAACGTAACTTTGATTCTTGTCAACTTATCGTTATGTACACAATTAGTTTGATGGCAATTAATTAATTTTATGTAAATAACATAATTATAAGTAATTAATTAATATTCTGATTATTATATTCTTCCTCTTCTTCTATCGTGGCTATGGCAACTCGACTCTCAAATTGTGTTCTCCCAGTGTGACTCAAAACCAATTCTGCGACTCTGATAGTCCACTGATTATATTACCAATACTAGTACAATTAAGTACCTACTCATTTTACAGAAGTTTTTTTAGATGAATGACGAGTAGTAGAAAGGCTTATTTCTCATGAAAAAAAAAAGCAATTTAAAAAGAAAAATATGGTCATTGGTCATATCCTACAGCTTAGGGAAAACAACAAGTTATAAATTACCTACCATTATAAGTAAGAAGTTATTAGCTAAAGTCAAGTTTATTGAACTATAAGTGTACAGTGTTGTCTTACTTTGGTAGTTATTCATATCCGCAAACCTTATATATTCTGTCTGAAGTTAAACTATAAAGTTAATATTTTTTTGTTAAACTAACGGTTTAAATAATATTCTCTGTGCAATTAGGTGTATTGTTTTCTTTACGATATTTAACATTGAATAATGGTCAACATGTTTCCTAATTATAATATTTTACGATTTACTAAACAACGCTATCTAGATAGTGCCTTGTAATATGGGTTCTAAAACGCGGCCATTTATTTTCTTTTGTAAACATAAAAATAAATATATTAATGTAAATATAGGTATTCATGCGTACAAAATATTTTCACGGAGCGGAAATCGAACGCGCGACCTCCGTCGACGTAGTAGCCTTAATGAAGTTTATTATGTAACTAAAGTTGAGTTTTTTTATCTAGATTATTTTCTAATAGGCTCTATGTTGCAAATCTAAACGTAAATTTTGTAAATTTTTCACGTTTATTTGCGTTAATGCGTACCATACCACATAATTAAGTCAGTTGAAAGTTAAATTTTTCGAATTTCAGCAAAAACAAATTTCACAAATAATATTGTTATGATTCTGAAAGTAAACTTATATCATACATACCTGACCATTGGTGTTGCGATATTAGAGGTAGAAAACTGACTGTGTGTGGATTTATTTTACTACATTTTGATATAGGATTTTTTTTCTTTTTATAAGAATATTACTAACCAAAATTACCAATATTCTCGATACACCGCTCCAGCTAAACGAAATTGCTTGTGTTAGAAGTGGGTCCACGTCGGTAGTGTAATGGCCAGAATTCGAACCCGGAACTTCTCAAGCATAAAGCTGTTTCCTTAACCACTAAGGTATCGACACTTATGTTGAAGAGAAAACTGTTACTATTAACGATGAATAGTTAATTGACAAATGTGTTGTATGGTGAATGATTATGACGTGTAATATTCTTATGAATAAATCAGTTTTGAGTTATGACCATAGAAAGCAATGTGTTATGATAGATCACTTTATTAAGATGATTTCCATTCGACAGTCAACATACAGCCCATGACAGCCTCCGTGGCGTAGCGGTAGTGAACGCGGCCACTACGCAGGAGGCGCGGGTTCGATCCTCGCTCAGTGTAAATATTTGTGTGCATGAAATATGAGTATTTGCATTGGTCTGGTCGTGCCTCGGAGAGCACGTTAAGCCGTCCCGGTTGCCATAAGAACATCTATGGCAGTCGTTACGGGTAGTTGGAGCCCTAAATAATCCAAAAACAACGGTCTAGCTGCAAAGCTTCGATATCGCCTATGTTAACATTGGGTTGTGGAGGTCAGATGACAATCGCTTCACGGAAAATATCGAGGTCTAGCCAAATTTAAGACTGGTAAAGCAGACCCCAGACTCCGAGCTGAAAGCTTCGGATGCGACTGGGAATTAACGCTAAGAGGAGGAGGAGTAAACATACAGCCCATGAAAAATTCGCCCACTTGACGGCTCGCCCCTTATTATTTGGGGCTGAATATCATAGTTTTTTTTTTTTTTTTTTTATATACCTACCACTTAAGTGGCACTTATAGTTGACGAAATGCGGGTGTTAATACACACCTCTGCCTACTGGGATAGGGTTCGTAGGCGTGAGGATATTGTATGTGTGTATTCAATGGTGCAGGCATTTTTTATCCCAAAAATATTCGTGTCTCCCTGCTCATTGTTCTGTGTACCTATTTGTAAGAATGGTGGCACTGTTGCTTTTACGATGTACCAATCGCCTGATCTACGTAATCACGATGAGCTGTGTTATGTGATTACTAGGAATTCTAGATTTCTCCAACTATTTACTTGTATATTTAAATTAAGTACCTACACTCTAAACATCCTACAGAGGGGATGTTCTATCAACTAAACTACATGAGACTTGATGGATTTTGTGTCTTTAGGATTGGACTTGTAGTGACATCAAGTTACTAAGGATGTTTGCAGCTGTCTTATAAGTAAAACGTACAAACTGGTTGTTAACTCCGGGAGGTGTAATATTTTTAATGAACTCTTCCGATGTAACATTTATTTGTCACGCAAACAGATATTTATGCATATATTTTATACGATGTTGTAGAACATAATAACAGTAGTTATATTAATAAGTAAACAGAGACCAATAGTTAAGTGATGACATTTTAGGTTTAAAAAAAAGTTTGAAAGTAATTTCTTTTCATTTGGCAATTGAAATGCGCGCACTTACATACATACGAGCTACCCTAATGGAAAACAGGTATGATGGACGACTTCCAATGGAGATACGGTTGCACTTCTTCATATAGAGCTGTATGTAAAAGTGTGACTGTATTTCATTTGTCGACTGTACATCATGCCTGTTTTTATGCATTGAGGTAGGTAGAGACTAAATCTTTCTATTTGTTATAATCCTGGCTTTTGGTTTCTACTACCTACTAGATGAAAAACATCTACATTTTCATACCATGCTTATCGGTTGCAGTATTCTTGATCTTTTCTTAAAAAAACATTTTTATTTTAATCACATACAATAGCTTGGAGTCAAAAGTTTAAAACGTTACAAAGTTGTGTAGTGTCAACATAACGGAAGTGAATATCGAAACCGATTAGTTTTTCCGTTCTCGCAAATTATAATTACGAAGAAATCCGGGACTAAGTTCTCACTTTTCTCAATACTGTCAAAGTAAATAGCTTCCTTGATGCAAATAATAATGAAGGCCAATTAAAATCAGGTTGTTTTGCATAATTTAGTCCACCTTTCACATTTAGTACATATTTATAACAGCCTGCAGCAGCAGACTGCCTTGCTGATCCCGTGGCATAAGTTTGCACTTAGTTGGCGTGCGAGCGTGAGGTCCACAGTCCACGATTTCCGGGTCGGCCTTGCTTTTTCTGTAAGAAAATTCTTGTAAGTACAAAGTAAGGGAACGTGTTGACTAAACGATAATATACATATTCAAATTCAGGCAAAAATCATGAAAATTTATTATTACAAAATTATATTTCAATGTTTGAGGAGGAGAAATTATGGATTAGGCTTAATAGTACAAATAAAGAAACTGCTAAAAACGAAGTTGCCATTTCTGTTTTCGTGCGGATTTCTAACAGTTAGGAGCTAACAGTTATATTGATATGTCAGATGAAAATCATATTAAGTGTGCTATTGCTACATAAATATGTAAAATGTAAATATAGTTATCATAATAATGATAATAATTGTAATATATCAATGATTGAATGGCAAAAGATTTCAAGCATCATTAACATTTGCAAGAAACACAGATGTATTTGGAGCCTATTACGATACGTCTGAAGCGTTTTCTCTTTGATAACGTTTTGGCAATAAATCGTCAACGTGTGAACGTGAACCAGCCAACTCGTTTCAAACGCGTTATTTATGCCACTTAGGTTGTAAATAAATCAAATTATATAAAGAAAGTCTTCATTTCCTTAAAAATATATTTGCAAACTGCTATTAATATTCGTTATCAAAGTATTAGAATTACAAATCGATGAGTTTACTTTACTTGACTACTACTAAAGACTAAGGAAAGTCAGCGTGACTTTCATTTTTCAAAGTGTTAACAGTTTTCCATTGAACAATAAGTAGTACCTATTTAGTATTATTAGATTACAAATCAATTTTCTATAGGTAAGTAGGAAATTGCTTGCTACGAAAATATATATCGTGTTTTGATTTTGAAAATATAGGTATATTTTTGGGATTACATAGAAATTGACTGGGATGCTTTATTATACTAATAAGCTACCAAACATACGCACAGCTTATTTACTGCATACCATAGAGTTCAAACCCGCGACCTCTGACTTAACAGAAGAACACTCTACCACTACACCACATAAGTCAAGACTTTTACAGTTAAATATCACAATGTCCACATCAAGCAGATTCTTTATAGAAGGCAGCAACCGTAGCTAGTATTTTTAATTCGTTTAACAAGTCCCGCTGGGCCCAGTAGCCGTACAAGCGCACATTAACGGTACCTTCGTTAGCACCGGAAGGCGTTTACCAGTCACCTGTCGTAAATACAGATCACTTCCTGCAAATTTTACCAATACTTGTTTTATATATAATTTGTTGAACTTGTATTATGATAAACAGTTGTGTTTTATGAATATAGTTGGAACATGTATTAAATTAAAATATATATATATATTTTGGAAGTGAACTGTGACTGCCTTTTCCGTAATATCGTAGAAGGTGATTAACGAATAATTTTGTTTCTTTATCAAACAGAAACGAACTAAAAGTGTTTATTAAAACGCTTGGTTTATTAATTAAAGTGGTAGGCATTAGGCACGCCTACTGTTATATGATTGAATGAAATGTGAGATTGGAATACTTAGGTAGATAGCAAAACGTGATGTACCACCCCTAATACATCGTAACTTAGTGGTTGTGAAATATGGAGTTGGCTTTATGTCGAGGCTATCGGGAGGTCCCGAGTTTGAATCCTGGCCATTACACTACCGACGTGAAACCACTCCAAACATAAATAATAATATAATTTAACTTGAGGGGATAGCAAGAATACTATACTCGTAATATAATAATTTCGGTAGAAAAACTTATTAAATAAAACTTAGCGCTATGAAAAGAACTTCAGTATGTGACTGTTTTAAAAAAAAGTATCTTTAACTTTCTCGAAATTATAAATTTACATTAATTTATTTCTGAAATATAAATTAATTTCAATGGCTAAAGATTATAGCATAATAAATCTATTAATTTTTTCAGTTCCCAGAAGTTAATTTAATACGCATGAGTACTTACGCGGTATTCACCAATGGTAGTTACGTGTTATTGCAAAATCATCGACAAATTTAAGATATCGAAACTAGACTTGCATGCGATTAGGAAAGTTGTATGTATCCTCTATTACCTATTGCAATACCATTATTATTAAACAGCAATGTAACTTACATTATCATAATGATACAGATGCCCATAAAATCTCAAAAATCTGATAAACAAGAGCATTTTTTATCCACCAATCATTTCCTGAGACTATAAATTTAACCTACCGACTCCCACTTTGACTACTCCAAGTCTACAACGAACAAATTATGGACAGATCCGGTCCATAATTTAGAAAAAATATATCTGTTATTTTTTTTTCAACGTATGTGGTCCGTAATCTCTTTATAAATATCGAGTTATCATTACTCTAGTAAATCATTGAATAACAAATGGTACACCTACACAAGTAGCCGGTTTATTTGTAACAAAAACGTCAACTTATTATAATTTTCTTGTAATATCTGTAGCGTTATGGATACTGTGTGCGTGTTCAATGTTAATATTACAATATCAATGGACCACAATACTCGTATTTAGATTGTATATGGCTATTACTTAATAAGAATCGGTTATATTTATGACGTAATCGGAAAGTGTAAGGTGGTAGTATAGTTGTTATTTATGGTCTGCAGTTATTATTATAGATAAATAAAGGTTGTATTTACGAGTAAGTATGAATTTAGGGGAAACCGGAGTACCTAAAGATTAAACTATCTACTATAAAAATAACCATACACTTTTAGGGCTGGAATTGCGTCGTGTATAATATATGCATAACTGCGCAAGCCTTTTTTGTGCAAATAATACTGAGCTAATTTCATACAGATAATTTGCACCGAATTGTGCAAAAAAATCATTTGATTTGCACGACATACGGGCACCCGCATATGTGATATAATAAGGTAGTGGCGGCGGTTAGTAGTTATTATGAAATAACGAAATAATTTCTGTAAATATTTTCTTTGTTATTAAAATTCACGTCTGTAAATTCTTAAAAGGGTTAATTTGGGCGTAAAAGTACTTACATTTCGTCAATAACTTTTGGTCATACCCAATATGAGTAGAGAGGGTGACCTATTGTCATCAATTGGGCACTTTTTCACAACTCTTGATTCTGTTATTTTCGTAGAGAAAACCAATCATAAGCTGCATAGTATCTACTCGCAATCGCTGTTAGTGCAACACGAAGGCAATCCTAATTAATGTTATATAAATTACATAATATATAATTAATTATGTTTAACAAGTGTAATTGATTATATAATCGTATAATTAATTGCATAAAACATACAATTCATTTTATCACCTTTATCATTTTTCATGGTTATAATAAAGTTTTATTTTTGCTTATAAATTTCGCCAAATAACACGTTCAATAATATATCTTCTAACTCGACCGCATATATTATCAATTTATCGGGGCATTTTAAACGGTACAGTGATAATATCGTAATGATTTTTTGTAGCGCCACCATAAATACCTAATTGAATTATTCTAAAGTTCCCACATCATAAAGATAAAATGAAGTCAAAGTGAAGTCTTAAAGAAAAACAGTAGCTAAAATATTCATTGCCATAGGTATCTATTTATGTCCGAAGTCGCACCCGCATGTTCCATTTCCTCGTATTTATTAACATATTACCAAAACCGCATATATTACGAATAAAAAATCACCGGAACACATTAAACTACAACTTTTCTCACGTAAAGTTAACGTTACTTTCTTTTTAACATTTATCTGAAGTCATTTCCAGGTCAATATCTCACATTTGACAAGCAAATCGCATGCAAATACACAAGTTCACTTCCATTAATAATGACATTAAAATTATCATAATTGCTATCAAAAAACAGCTCTTGAATAGTATTACGTTACGTATTACCTTTTACTAGTACAAACAGTGAAACTGCTTTACAAGGTGTGATTAATAACACGTATTTTGTTGACATGTTACCGAGTATTCACACAGTAATTCAGATCTGATTTATCAGTACAACATGTGAAAAGCTTACATAATTACTGTAAGCGATATCGTTTCACTGGCGTGTGCGACTGAGTTGTGTACACGATCCCCGTCTTGTGTTAACGACTAAAAGGTTTGAATATAGTAATTTTTAGACTAGGTTATTGTTTTCTTCTGTTAAACACCTCTCCGTAGTAACCAAGAGTCTCGTATACGTGCAAATATTAAGCTTCGTAAAAATGATTGTTGTTACTAAAAATATATCCTGAGACATTATTGCATGAATTGTCTTTCACTCTTTACTAAATATGTGAACTAATGTGTAACGCTACTACTGTGACTTTGATCAATTTACGAAAAGCTGCACATGCGCGTGACAGTTCACACTTGGCTCATTAATTCTGTAGATCGCCGAGATCAGTGCGAAAGCACAGGTTTCGCACTCCGGCTAAGATCAAACGAGCCGACAGATTCTATCTCAACACCGAGAGCCTGAGATGCCACAGCCAGTTTTTAACACCTTGGAAATCAACGACAGAATGTGTAATAGTGACGATGAAATATGTAATGTGTTTGTATAAAACATTTACAAAATTGGTAGTAATTTAATGCTCCAAATAATATCTAAAAGATTACGATCAACATTAATATAAACAAAAAAAAAACAGTTTGTGAAACCGTGACATGTGTAATTATTAAATCTGTAACTTCTGTATAGTGATTGTAATGTCTCTGTTTCAACTGTTTCAAGACATATTTCTAAACTTTTGAACACAACTGTTAGTAATCAGACTAATCCCACACACATAATCTCTAGTTACTGTAACTTCTGTATACTGGGATTAAAAGTAGTCACCAACAAAGCACTGAGTCACGACACTAGGGGAGTCACAAGGCAAACAGTGTTGGTGTCTTACTACCAGTGGTACCCAAAACCGCGAGAGTACCTACTAAAGTGGAGGAAGAAAAGCCGGTAAGCGGACCCACAGCTCCGTGGTGAAGGCCGCAGGTGCTATTGAAACACAACGCTACGATAATGATGATGACAAACAGAGTAGAATTTAGAATTTGAATGCCTCTGTGGCGCTGGCGGAGCGGTAGTGAACGCAGCCGCTACACAGGAGGCGCGGGTTCGGACCCGATCAGTGTAAATATTTGTATGCATGAATATGAATATTTGGATTGGTCTGGGTGTTTCTATGTATAATATTTATGTACATATTTACGAAAAAAAATGTATCTTAGTATGTTTATCCGCATTCTAGAACCCTGTAACACAAGCTAGTTAAGCTATGCTTACTTTGGGTCTAGATAGCGTTGTGTAGAATGTCCTACAATATTTATTTATTATTTATTTTATTTTATTTTGTCCATAGAACCCACAGCACTGGCAATGACAAGACGACTACTTAAATTAGTTATACAGTAAATTAGTTGAAACAGTTTTATGAATCCTTCGTGACTGACCAATTAAAAGCTTCTCAAAAATTCCGACAAATAGGCGACGCGGATAAATATCATGAATATTAATATCACTAATTTAAATATCGACATTCGAACCACTCACATTACACACTTCCTACTATCCACAGCTTCCTTTACGCCATATTAATTATGCTTGAACGCACATTGATATTTTTATCATCACATGCTACCTATTAGAATTTGTGAATATATGCATATTATGAATTTTAAAAGCTAACTGATCTATAGAACTGTATTTAATGATATTTTAATGTAATTAGTATGCTAATTGCTAGCTTTTTCTATAGATCAAGTCTACGATCGTGGGTTCAAGTTCATTCTTGGACGTACGCTTGGATTTCTGATCTAATTCAATAGAAGTAGATACCTATATTATGTAAATAGCTACTGTAGGTATAGTTCTATTTCATATTAAATAGAACTGAATAACCTAGATGTCAGGATATCGGGATCGGTATTGCACGCGGGAGAAGCCGCGGGCAACAGTTTGTATTTTAATACAACTGATTAAAATTTTCACAAAATTTTACTATAATGATGCAGTAAAATTTAATGTAGGTAATTTTGTAGACAGATTTATGTAATAAATAAACACATAGATAAGATAAGTTAAATCTTTATTTTTTAATTTCTAACACCTGAATATATTTATTCATTAAAATATATTATTAACGTACAACATTCAAGTTTAATGTTGAGCTCTAAACATATCCAGAAAACCCTTTCATCCTGAAAAATTAAGGAGGTAGGCTTTCAAACCTTCAAGTCAGTCAACTGAATTCTAAATGTCATTTTGTCCCACAGGTGAAGGGGGAGGCGGCGGGGGCGGGGGCTCGCGGCGGTGCGCGCGCGATGCAGCGGCGTCGCCCGCACATGCGCCGCCGCCGACGCCGACGGCCGCGCCTCAAGCGCATGCTGTCAAAGTCGAGCGGCTTAGCCCGCACGACTCAAACGCTTCGAGGTAAGGACCTTTAAATCCCTACTAATCCCTACTAATATTATAAATGCGAAAGTAACTCTGTCTGTCTGTCTGTCTGTCTGTCTGTCTCACTTTTACGACTAAACCGCTGAACCGATTTTGATGAAATTTGGTATAGAGATAGGTTAGACCTTGAGAAAGGACATAGGCTATGTTTGGTCGCGATAACCGACATCCACGCGGGCGGAGCCGCGGGCAAAAGCTAGTATTACTATAACTCGGGACACAAATCTTGGACCTCAGTCGAGAGACAAACGAGGCCCTGCCGTGCACAAATTGTTGGGTTATTATCTATGCTTGGCGAATTTGAGCTCGTCCACTGCAGTAGCACCTCGCTATGCTATCCTCAAAATACATCCAAGAAACGTACCTACTGCGCGTATAGAGCACATTTTGAACAATGTCCCGACTCCCGAGGTATAATTGGGTAAATAAGCTCGACCAGAGAGAATGTTGATGTTAGCATTGAACAAAAGTGCCTGAAAAACTTAGTTTTATTAATTAGGTACTTACTATCTGACCGGTCTGCAATATTCGATATTCCAACGGTAGAACTACCCTTCAAATAGTGAGGAAAGAATAGCTCTCTCGTTTTTTATAAAAAGATATCACCTACTGTAATAGGTATAACATTCGACTCGATTCAACTCGCATGAAAAGACTTAATTAATACCCAATTGACCTGCTTAATTCGAGCTATATTCACTAAACTTTATAAAACCTGTTTGTGCCTAGATCTCGCAGCGTGACGCCCTCCACATCGTCATACCCGGGAACGCCACCTGAGCGCGGCAGTCCCCACGCGCCCGCACAACCTGCGCCTGCGCACCCACCGCGCAACTACTCTGACATCATGCGTTCGCTCGCAGCGCGATACAACACTCACAACAACAATGAGTTAGTATTTTTATTGATTAGTAATTTGGCTCTTCACACAACCACCTATCCCAAGCATGCAAAGCTCGCACTTTAGATCCCAAGAAGAATCTTTATGCTCTTTCGGATCATCATAAAAGGAGAAAACTTTTATTCGCTTTTATTCAAGCGACTGTCATTTAACCCTAAAAGGAAAGCTAGCACCGGAGACTTGAACATCCATCTAACTTTAGTAAGATTGACTGTAAGTACTTGTTTACAATTTGTAGGTACTTCCTTGCGTACCTATTTAGCTTACAACGAATGGAGGTAAAATATTACTAATTTAGAATTTTTTTAAGATGATGTTGATGTACGAATCTAGGGTACTATAAAAATGTCTCTCACTTGGGCGTAGGGCGGAATATTAAAATGTAGAACAGCTCCGCCTACCCCGAACTTGAGATAATTTACGATGAATTACATAAGACACGCAAATTCTAATTCACAAGACATAAAACTTTTAGTACAATCGTATGTCAAAATAAGTTTAATTTAAAACATCTACTTACAACAGTAAATTAGATACTACTTACTACGTAATTACGAGAGATGAATGAAGAATTAATTAGGCTAATAAATCACTAGTTCATTTAATGGAAGTCGAATAATAGCAACTTAATTACAATTAGTAGTTCGACATTACAACATTAACCTTGCATTCATTCAAATCACTAATTAAATTTTTAGAAACATTTAAATAAATTCCTAATTTAATACGCTGTCCTTATCGACTAATCCATTTCCGATTATCGATTCTCGATTCGATACCTCGCATTCATCAATCATTTTTCACACGGTCCGTGTCACAATAGTATGCGACCCGCAGTTCACCGACCGCCGCTAGTGATGCCCAACAACGATTAGCATATTAATCGATTTGAAAACTTACGTTTAGTCGACAAATTTACATGATTCGTGAGAACCAAAGCTCTCCGTGTGAACTTATGTTATATTAATGAATTGGTCATCTTCGGTCGCTGAACTTTATCTATTTTAATTATCATATACGACAATAACGACGTCCAATGTCACCTTCATTTGCATTTGTAAAAACATTGTTTCCGCTTAAGATAATATTCTGTTACATCTTAATAAAATATTTAAAAAACTAATTCAGGTTAAGTTCGCAGCATAACGGAACTTCGTGTCAATAAGTTTCTGCTAGACTATAATTATGTTTGTTTGTTTGTTTGAACGGGTCAATCTCTGGAATTACCAGTGAGATTGGAAAAAATATGCATTTGGTAGTACAGTTCACGTAGCAGGTATAGTCTATTCGACATAATGCTACGAACCGAGCAAAAAGCAGTTAAAAGTAGTCAGGCGGGCGGGCGATGCGATGCCACGCAGTGGGCGGTCATCCAAATAGAAACTAGTACAGCAGGTGCAACCGTGAGGCACAGCTAGTATATCACTAAAACATAAACATCAATGATTTGTCACTTTCTCTCCAAGTGATACAAACATACCCGTGGGTAAAAAGTTTACACAAAAAATTGCCTTGACTATAAATTCGACATTTAATAGCGACCGGGTGACATAAACATCAACATAGATGCTCATTAATTTTCATCAGATAACTGTTGCATTAAACTGTTTTGATAGCACAGATAACTATCTATAGTATTTTTAATTTATCATGTCATTTTATGAATATTGGTTTTACAATATATCATTTTTATCTAATTTTGAGAATGCAGATATTCATATACCTGAAGTTATTGCTTCATTTCCCTGCTTCAAAATGATTTCAATCATAATCGGACTCGTTTTATGTGATCACAGTTATTTTATCATTTTTTAAATTAATTATATCAGCTTTTATAACTATGTCGGTTATGTTGAAGATGATTTATCAGATCTGTTATAAATTACATTGGCATGTTCTACGTATTCTTAATTAGGATAATCTCGTTCTAATTCACATCGTTTAATTAAGAGTTTATGTAATAACATCACTTTAGACCTCAATTGGTAAATTATGATCGACATAATGACACACATTTTGTCAAATCAGGCAAAGATGGTAACTAATTATGTAAAATGCTTAAAAATTTGAATTAAATAATAATTTGAATTATAAAAAAAAATATTGTAAAAAAATTAATTATAAAAATTTGAATTGTATAACAATGCCAACCTCTATATGAAGCTGGTGCACTTGCTGACTGACGAACAAGGCAAGCTTTTCTCTTGGGGTTAGGAGGACAGATGGTTGCTACTCCTATATAAGCCGTATAAGCTATGCTAAAAGAAGGAGAGAAGGGTTTGGAAGCAGACGGGAACAACATCAAAATGATGATGATGTTTCAGTCATTCTGATGCTGATAACTTGAAATTTTGACTAATAACTGCACATTAGAATAAAAATATATCCGTATAGTGCAAAAATAATAAATCTGCTCGACATGCATGTGAAAATTTAAATTTATAACTAATTGATCTCATGATAAGTAGCTGTTTAAACTTGTTGCGAGGAATCTGACACACTTAATGATAATTTATATGTTGAATCTAGAGACCTATAAGCATATTTATAAAGAAAGAACAAGAAAGATGAGATACGCGAAGCCTAAATTAAAAAAAAAAGTAAAGAAAAATCTACACAACATTATAACCACTTGATATGTTTGTTATAAATATCTCTTAAAAGTAGAAAGGAGTTTCTGTACAAATAAAATGGAAAATTCGGTTTTTATCTAATATTAAAATAACAGCTTTTTACTATATAGTACGCGCCAGTTAGTGTGGCAATACGAGTGAAACAAAGTCTTATGAATACGAAGTAACAAGAAAGGTAAATCAAAAATATTAAGAAATAAGAATTATTACCATTATCTTTTAACATTGAAACTGTCGTTTTTGCAAATTTCGTATACCTACACCACTGTATGGGGGAATGTAAATGATTCGTATTGCCACACTAACTGGCGCGTACAGATGCATACAAATGTAAATATACCTACCTAAAAACAGTAGGTATTTAAGATTTGCTTCCATTAATTTTCTTTTTCGCGTTAACTTAGATCTGAGTTTAAATTTAACTGCAAACCTAAATTCTTTTTCCAAAAAGTAACGTAAATAAGTAACGCCATATAATATTTGCTATCTCCCAATAAAATCTCATCAAAATCGACCTACCCGCTATAAAGATAGGACACAATTCAAACAGAAGGCTAAACAAGGCTAATTCAAACAGACATAAATACAGACAAAAGCTGTTAATTGTAATATTAGAAACGGACACTTTGATTTTACTATTTCCTAAAAATATAGAGAAGAAGACAACATTTTAATTTTTTGTCTAAAATAATTTTGACAAATTTTTAAGAAAAACAAAAATTAAATACTGAAATATATCAGCATACTTATAATATTTTCTTACACAGCTACTTCCACCGCGTGAATGGTTTCGGTGAAGTACGTGCGACGACATCGCCTGCGCAGGATGCGAACGACGCGCCACTCGGCGGTCTCTTCACAAAACTCGCCAGCAAACAGGGTGGCCCGCCTAGACTCCCTGCCTTCCCCGTTATGCTGGACATGAGTTCAACTAAGGTAAGCGAATTTTATAAATGAAGAATAATATTGCTGTCCAGATAAGTGAAACCATTATAATAAATTGGAAAAAGCGAAATCAATTCTCGGGCGGGACTCGAACCCTACGTTACGTTACTACGTCTTTCTGAAAACTACGTTTAGTATACTGTGTGGTTTTATTATTGTCATATAAAAGAAACGTTTCTATAATAAGAACAATTCGTTTTGACCAATTTTCTTGCCTCCCCAAATTCTACCCGTTAAAACAGGATGTGTACAATCATAAATAGTTAGAGTAATAACTGTTTTCTGTATCATAAATCCCTAAAATTACTTCGTGCTTTTTCTTCTGGTAATTATATTTTTAAGAAAAAAAACAGTTTCATATTTATTACTTCATACTCGTATTGTACGTTACTTAAGGCAAGGCCACTGCCCCTATGAAATAATTTACGGTCAGATGAGTTTTCATTTCAAAAGACCACATTTGTAATTCATATTAATTACATATACAAGTGCTCACTGACCTTCCTGTTTTAATTACACATCATACACCGTTTCATAGTTCACGGCTGTGATTAAAATGTCTCGTAAAATTCATAAGGCTTTATCGCACGAGCCATCTCCACGAAGCGTGGCCAGTTTATGTTAATTTGAACCTCTTTAAAATCATAATGCGCGGTGAGCACCCCGCTTCCTTTCCAGTAATAATGAACGCAATTAAATCTGATAAGGCTCACGACCTTTACACTTCCTCCGCTGTTGCATAGACACAGTAGAGAGAGTGTTAATTGGCGTCCGTGTGCTGCTAGCGCGGTGCGCGCACAATCGGCAGGGTAATAGTGCTGCCCCGCCCCCTGCTCGCCAGCGAACCGTCTCGACTCGACTCTCCACTGTAAAAGGAACTGGAGCTGCACTAATTGGCCGCGGCACGCGCCGCGCATGCGCGCTGCCGAGCTCGCCCCGCGACACGCTAGTGATGGGATGTGAAATCGAAATACAACTCGACTTTAAAATTAGTTGACTTTTTGCACACGAGTGCAATAAGAGACACGATAAAATTGCAGCGTGGAATTGTAACAGTTATTTGATTTCAACTTTCTAGCAAAATTGCAGCGACACAGAACATCACGTGTTTTTTCATAATTTCATATGGTACGCAATGATGATCAAATTGCCGTTCGCGCGCGGAGCATGATTTGTTACATTTCTCTTAACATCTTAAGTGGTCTATAAATAGTAGTTTCAATTTATTTTCACGTATAGAAAAACAGGGGCTAGGCGAAATTAGTTCTTAAGATTTATAGTTGTGATTGTGACTCTGCTTGAGCACGTAGCTGGTAAGTGTGACAGCGGTGCAGGCAAGTGCTGGTGCATGCGCGCATACCTGTGCACCACAGATCAGTGTTCATTTCACGCGCGCACGCCTTTGTCTGAATTTCATTCGGAATTACCCCGCATTCGCCTTTTTAGTACGCGTGGCAATTAAAAAAGATAGATTGCAATTTGACCCGCGGGCGGCGAGCGTGACGGTTCAGAACGTTATTATGATGAATGCTTGCCACTTACGATACGAGAGTGCTCTCGATCTGATAATAGCCTACTGGCTCGCCTTTCATGTTTGCTTAACATCGTACTGTATGCGCCGCTTGATGGACTTCGGCGTAATTGAGTTTTTTCTAATATCGCCTACCTGAATAGTTGTGGTTCGAATTCATTCCACTATTGATTACTAGAGCGTCGAGGCGATTGTCTGTCCAAGCTTAAGGTTCAAAAGGTTTCTAAATAACATTGGACTTTTTTTATCATTCTAAATTCAATTCCGGCGATTAATCGCGCTTAGGTAATTAACATTCATGTCTTAATGTAGGCAGTCTTAAATGATACAGCACAACTAATTAAATGTCAGAATTTTGTAACCTATACATATAATTTCTTTCCAGACTTTGCTTGCGATATCCCGAGTGGGTAGAGGCGGACGATCTCGTCGCAAGCGTATCGGTGCAGGTACAGCACCTGAACACTCCCCTCTGGATCTGTCTGCTGCTGGAGAAAGTGCTGCCAAACGCGCTAGGTTATCCGCTAGCCCGAGCACAAGAAGTGATAGTGATGACAGAGACAGAGTGTCCAATGAAGGTAAGGTTTTGATCCTATTATTAATAATTGCTATCTCCTCAGCATTTTCATTCATTTATTTTTTGGATTACATTTGTATTCTTTGAAACTATTTCAATCTTTTTCTTAAAATTATTATTTCTGTACTAATACTCTACGAGCTTCTGGTTTAGATTCCCAGGTCAGGCAGTAAAAAGATTACCCCTATTACGTAGATGTTCATATACCTCTGCTTACCCCAATGGCAATCTGTAGATGTGAGTAGGCATATATCACATACCATTTGTAATTATGGAATTTTAAAAACAAACAGTCTAATAAATACTAACACAATAAACTGATTACTGTATTAAATAAAATCGTTAACAATTACTCAGCGAAATAATTTTAAAAGAGGTACCTATCAGTGGATCTCTTTATTTCACCTAGCGAGTAATAAAGATAACATCATTAGTTTATGTAAATGTTGATATCAAATTGCACTGACGATTAATTATGATCATACTCATTTTATAGTCAATGTAGCTTTTATCTAATCAAAATTAATTTTACGCTTAGTGATTACTATACGTGAGAGGTTAAGCTATATTATTGGCAAAGGTAATATAATGTTTTAAACATTATGAATTGTGATTAAACTAGGTTTAGTTGACTGCAGACGCAATATCATTCCTCAAACAAACATTTAACACACTAAACCGTAGTGTATCGTAATATTTTCTAACTCATGTCAAGCTATACTCCAAATACTGAACGCTCATTGGTTGCCTGTTTCTCATCGATCGTCTTTAGCCAATAAGCATATAGCATTAAGTATGTTAAATAGATGTCAAATGAAACAAACGGGAATCTAATGAGAATAGAAACATCCAACTAACGCACGAAACTACTGTTTAAAATATACTGTTGATCATCACGTCACCAAAAGAGTAATATATTCTTCACCATATACATATTTATAAACCAATAAAATCTACGGTGAAACGATTGATTACTACACAATAAAATTTAACAATATACAAGATGATCAAAATATCGTGAGTTATTGGGAACAAAGCTCCACATATCATTTGATTACAATATTGTATTGTCATTATCATCACTAAAGTTATCAAAGAACATGACAGTTGAATATAATATTATGTTTATGAATATAATTTTCTTATTGATTTTACTAAGCGACACTAAATAATTATAGGGTTTATTTGATTCTGCTAATACATTTTATTTATTGATAAATTGATTTCAAAGGTAATTCAAGTAGTTGATGATAAGTGTAATTTATTAGATTTTACTTTGTCCTCAGATCGTAGTGAGGCGCGTAGCGAATGTCTGTGTGCCGAAGCTCGCGCTCGACTTTCAGCGTGGTCAGTCGATGAAGTGTGCGATTTCGTCAATTCTATCGACATATGTGCTGAATACGCAACGGTGAGTGACATCACTAATTTTTATCTAATTTAAGAATTATTTTAGTCTTTTAGGTTACTTAATTGGCTGACAAACTTTATAGTGAAGGTAGAATTTATTACCAAAAATATCAATTGATACAATCTTGTGGGTAAATTATTTTATTAGCAGGAAATTGTTTATAAAGTTTATAATGTGATATTAGAGAACGGCTTAAATACGTCGTAAATACCACAAGATGGATTCTCTTGAGGCGTCAATTAATTGGCTGATAACGCCATAAAATTACATTATAAGAAGTAATGTAATCTGTGCTGTATTATTAAAAAGCAATGATAACAAATAAACTTCGTTATTTATATTTAATGCACGGCCAGGTAGTTTTTGATAAACAGCCAAGTACTTTTGTGTGATTTGACACCACAGGTTACGTTTGTAGAGGACTCTTGATATTGCTTTAAGACAGCAAGTGAATGTATATAAGTTCAGGAATAAAAGTCGTTCAGGTTACAAATAACCTACTACAAGTAGCCAATATGTTAGTTATTGCTTCTTTGAAATGTGAATTGTTCTTCTAATCAACGTGGGGCATAACAATAAAGGCGTGAATGTCACTACACTACTTCATACCATAATCATGATTACATTGATTACATATACAATCATTCACTGTCCTATACTTACAACCAATCAATATACACCCATCGCGTTATTATATTCTACTAGAAAATATTTCAAACTCGCAGTTCAATTTAAATTGGTCGTTGACTTTTGCTGTAAGACATTTTTATTTCTTTTACAATTTTAATTGTGTACTGGTTGGTGAAAGGGTAAAAATAAAACACGAGTATCGAAAAGAATCATAAATGCGTTTAATTATTCCGTGTTATATAATATAAGTAAATCTTTGTTAACGAAACCTTTCTACCTACTGCGGCTCGTTCCAATCTGCTTGCCTTTGTTTAAACTTTCTTCACAATAATTAAAAGTTAACTAACGCAATATGTGTGCAAAGAAATTGTATAGTAATTCATTTTAAGAGAGGTATGAGATACTCGTAAAATAAATGTTGCCTGAATTCTGTCGCTTGAAGTACTCCACAAAATTTTCGGCCAATATAACAGTAAGTGGATAAAAAGCCTTAGGAAGTAAATCAAGCAATTGAATTAATTAGCCTATTACAGTCCATCGCTGGATATAGACCTGCCAATGGGTACCACAGAACTCGATTCCCCAACTTCTGAAACTAGTGAATTTACTTGAAGCTAGAATGAGGCTATTATTAGTATTAAAGTAGCACACGAGAATACAATATATCTATTGTTTGTGTGTGTTTTATGGTCATATATTGTACCTATTCGACCACATCTTTAAAAGAAAACCTGCTCAACCGACGCAAGTTCACACACTGGTTCTAAACACGAACAACTACAACAATAAAATAAATGTTGGCCATTAAATCAGTTATAACAAGCATATTGTTATAAACATTTCTATTAGCGATTGAGTAATAAAATAAACGCTTTCGGTACACTCGCGTCGTAGCACAATGACGCCCGTGATGCGAATCATACCATAATATTACCCTGTTTAGGGCTGAACAAATTTTACGTGTTTCTCTTGGTTTTAGTCATTTTATTAGGTTCGTAGTAAAGTTTATAGGGAGCAACTCTTTCTTAAATAGCTTATATTGTTTTCCTTGTGGTGAACAGAGCCTTCTGAATTTTTCAATTAAGTAAACTTAAAGATTGTCTTTTGCTTTGCACTGAAAGATGTTATTAGAATTAAAAGCGAAATCCTTTATTATCTTAGTGATTTTTGTACAAAAGAATTAAGAAAAAAATGAAAAATTGTATGTAGGTATGTACCTATACAAAAAAAAAATCATCGCAAATATCATATTAAATTATTAAACCTCTCACAATGTAAACTAAAAAAATCTATGCGTGGCAATATTTATTTCATTGTTATATTAAATCGTTACTGTAGAAATTATAAAGTAAAACATACATTATTATTACAAACCCTGACTCAAAATCAAATCGTAAATTATCATGCGTTTCCATTATTATAACGCGTTTCTAGATTTTTTGGAAAGTAGAAACTTTAGAATGTATTTTCAACATATTTAGCTCCCAGCCAGAACAAAATCTACAGCGCGTGAAATTATTCTAAACACCGACAGCATTTTAATCTTTTTTGGCGCAATTTTAGTCACCTTACTCATTAGAAGGTTACTCGAAAAACATTTTTAGTAGATTTTTTTTAACAAGATTGTTATAAAAATAGAAGGTTACTCGAAAAACATTTTTAGTAGATTTTTTTGAACAAGATTGTTATAAAAATCTTGGTAGATGTTAGTAATCATGAACCTAAACACACAGCCCTGTTGTATGCATCGCATTACACAACAAACTATAGTGCACAAACATCGAGCATGGCACTGCATACATTATGTCAATGTGAGGCAACAAAGACGTGGGAAACGAGCTGAAGATTTTAAATTTCCATAATATTTGTATCGTGTAATTGCACAATGAGTGAACTGTGACATTCGCTTTGTTACATACGGGCGGAAAGAACTGACAGCTTTGTATACGACTACTGATATCATAAAATGCGTTTTGGCTTTTTTATGGATTTTTAGATTAATAATTAATGATTAAACGTAATAATATTCGAAAAGAAACACGACACAACGACAGAAAGTATGACTTACTTTCGTTAACAATATAATTTGTTCGACAAAAAATACTTCAAAATAAGAAGAAATAAAAACATATGAGTAGGTAATGGACTAAAATATAAGTAGATTTGGAATAATTAACACTACGCCATGTGTTCCGGTTTAAGCCTCTATAGTGACGTTTTGTTGACTCGATACAAAATAAATAATATTTCCTTCAGCTGGGAAAAGCTCCTCCAAAAATATAACTTGATGATAATAGTAAAAGTAACACATTTTGTATTAGAAAATTACATTTTTATTAATACTATTAAACAACCTATTAAATGGCTACAACACCGCAAGACTCACTAACATAAAATATTTTAATCAACTAATACGTACATCGTAAAACGAATTAAGAATAAATAAGTATCAAAGAATGTAAGCAAATGTCTTTTATAAATCCACATACGTGATTACTTACACTATAAACGTACGTGTAATTGTAAATTTAAAGCAAGGCACCCCACGTCGCCGTCGCAAAAGTCGTGACGTTAAACACCGGCAAATGATACATAGACACATATTCTCATGGAAATGTAATGTAATGTAATATTTTATTATTGTAACCGGTCCATTACACATGTAATTGAATTCTAATTATTCAAGTATTAGTACTATTTCATATAATGCTGACGTTTATTTCAACTTAAATTCTTCATAACTGATTTAAACTTTCTACATAGTCGTTGCTCTGTGGTTTTTCAGACTCATCAGCTTAGATTATGAAGTATTTTATTACACTATACCAACCTAACAGCCCCCCTAGACAAGTGGCAATTCGTTGCTCGGCGTATCATGGGATAGAATGACGAATGTATAGGATTTGACGTTTTTGACATTCGTTGACGCCTGTCATATACGTCAAATCCCATACATTTGGCATTCTATTCTACAAAACGGGCTGGCTTATGATAGAAATTAGCAGAATGTCTATAGTTTATTGACCTTAATTCTATTTACACTAATTTATAAACTGGCAGACATGACTCACCCAAAAAATAATCCATTGTCTTTTCGTTTCAATGTCATATTTTAGTCAAATGGTTATACTAAAATTGTACACCTAGAGTCCTGACAGAGTCCTGACTCTAGGTGTACAATTTTGCAGGCAACCTATTCAAACACTCATACGAAATAACATCAACATCGGTTCAGCCATTTAGAAGGAGTTAAATGCTACACCCCAGCACAAAAGGTTTTTACTCAAGGTTCTGACAGAAAAACAATGGTAGCCCTGTATTAAAAAGTAATCCACGAACTTGTTCGACAACCTGCCATGCAATACATCACTGTACATCACAGTAGTAATATCGGATTACCAAATGATTTATAAAGAGAAGTGTCGCTAGAACTGTGCCAACAAAATTAATTGTTTGTGAGATAATAATATCGTTCCAATGATTAATGCGTTATACACATTGTGGACCACTTAATGTCCTTGTAGCATGCAATTTATTTGTTACCGCTAATGTTAGTAGTAGGTTTTGTTTCAACGAACCTCTTATATAGACTAACCCTTGATGATAATTGGCTATAATAAAACAAAAATAACGTTTTGTTTAATTTAGGATACAGTCATTTTGAGAAGTAGACATTGTGAAATGTGGTCATTTTAAAAAGCGACCTTTTGCGAAGTCAATAGAAAGTTGTTAGAATGAAAACGGTAACAGATAGAATTTAGCTATTATATTATGTCTATTATGTACGAGTATGTTACAACGAAAACTACTAACTTGCTATTGATAAGCAGACGTATTGTAGGTTTGTTGTATCTAGACTCAAAATTAGGAAACTTGAATTTTTTGTAAGATCGATACTGAAAACTGCAGACAGTCCTCATTTGGTAGAATATTGTCATATAAATGATGTCATTTTTCATTTTTATTTAGTAAAAAGGATTACTAAGTGGTAAAATTAAAATGGTACCGTTATGATACTATCACTAACCTTAGAAAGTAGCTGAGATATTCATTGTGTAATATTTATGGCAAACACAGCAGAATGTGTTAAAATTAATTTCGTGTTATAAATTTTAGTAATGTTAATTGATCATAAATTATTGTATGAACACGTTTTTATTACAAATAGTAGTAGTTTTAATTGTGGATCTCCCGCGGTTTCACAGCATCACCTCGCATTCTGTCACTGTCCCCCCGTGGGACCAACTTGTGCTTAAATACAGTAAAGTTAATGAAGCAATTCATGAATACGTAATATTTGAATTTTATTAAATAAGTAGGTTTGATTAAACTTTTATTAATAAGTTATAAATCTTCGAATTACTCTCGTGTTATGAAGCTACCGCGGCGTAATGGCTTCTCTGGTCGTTTAATTCTAAAAAAGGTGAATATAGTTTAGATTGAGAAGGTGCAAGGAAAGCAGTTCAAAATTATTTTAATTGGAACCTTTAAGTGATTGCATCTATCAGTCATTAATTTCAATATGGAAACATGATAACACAGTTTCGTTAAAGTATAAATAACACGTTATAATAATTATGTTTTATATTATGATTGGTACTCAAATCGATTTGAGTCGAAAAATGAATATAGGACTACTTGTAACATTAGACTCTTCTAAAAGATAAAGTAGCGCGAGAATCTTCAGGCAAAGAAAAAGAGCTATAATATTCTTCTTAGGTTGCTGAGTTAGAGACGTAAAATAAGAACAGAAAGCTATACTGCAATATTCAGAAGCACTGCTATCAGAAGTTACGAACACTGTAAATCTATTTCAATATGTCTAGCAAGTTCATTACACATTATTAGATATGTTTGTCTTGGGTACTAAAGTAATTTGAAATTGGAACTCAAACCTAGAAATATACAAAAAGTCGTGAGTAATAAACAAACAGACAGGCAAACTAGCTTCACCACGAACTAAACTTGTAGATGGGATAGACGGTGTACTGAACGTCAAATCACTGCGCTTGCGCAAGGATTCGTGCGACCCGTCCCGCTCACACCATCAGCGTCGGTTAATACATTTGACACTATGGATTTCATGCACATCTTAATGAGTCAAATGAGGGACAGTAAACTGAGGAATATTCTTAGGTACTCTTTTAAGTACTTTCATTTTTGACATTATAGTTGATCTTATACTTGTAGCAGTACTTAGTGCTGTTATTAATTTATTCAACTTAAATAAATAGTATCTCAGGCAGCACATCAACAAAACCTGAGTAATAACGACCGTGTGTAGAACCTCACAATACGTTGAGTTCCTTCGAAATTCTCTGATTGAAATCTCATAAAAATAACTAATTTATACGAATACAGTTGAACGAATAGCGAATAATATCTAATAGTCGTTTAATTAATAGATCATGGTACGAAATAAAAGTATCTTCTTCCTCCTAGCGTTAATTCCCAGTCGCATCCGAAGCTTTCAGCTCGGAGTCTGGGGTCCGCTTTACCAGTCATAGCTACAGATTTGGCTAGACCTCGATATTTTCCGTGAAGCGATTGCCATCTGACCTCCACGACCCAATGTTAACTTATTATTAGGCGATATCAAAGCTTTGCAGCTAGACTGTTGTTTTTTTGAACTTTTTAGGGCACCAACTACCCGTAACGACTGCCATAGATGTTCTTATGGCAACCGGGACCGACGGCTTAACGTGCTCTCCGAGGCACGACCAGACCAATGCAAATACTCATATTTAATGCACACAAATATTTGCACTGAGCGGGGATCGAACCCTCGATTCCTGCGTAGCGGCCGCGTTCACTACCGCTACGCCACGGAGGCTGTCATATAAAAAAATACGAAATAAAAGTATGTCAAAACATAATTCATTCATAACTTTACTATGAATCATCATTCGTGTCAATATTACAAATACCTACCTACGACACATTTTTTATCAGCCGTGCACGGAATTTAGTGCTTTAATCTTTTAACATTTAATCTGCTTAAAACAGATTACATTTTATTATTGTCCATCATCAGCTTAATACTTAATAAATATTATCAGTCAATATTGCACCCAAAATATAAATAAACTAGCTGACCTATCCTGGCTTTGCCCGTAGTACATTTTAAAACTCCGAATAGCCCCTTTGAGCCCGTAAAGTTTTTAGTCTTCGAATAATTTGCGTAAATCTACCGGATTTGCTGACATTTATGATCATTGCTCCGCTCCCTTCAGTATTAGCGTGATGATTTATAGCCTGGAACCTTTGTCGATAAACGCCCTATTCAACACAAAAAAACTTATTTAATTCGAACCAGCAGTTCTTGAGATTAGTGCATTCAACCAAACAAACAAACTGTTCAGCTTTATAATATTAGTATAGATGACACCATTCCCTCTAATACGGCTCGAAATACCTCGATCTAGATGCGCGTAATCCTAATTGTGCATTGTCACCTGCGCAGGCGCAACCGTCGCGGATGCTCGTGCGATCGTGACGTGGTGTTGCAACTCCGTGATTTATACAAATTACCACTGTGTATGAGAAATATATAGCACTTAAATTATAGCAATATTCGATCGGGATCATTTCTGTGTCGTGTTACAAATTGTGACTTGTAATCGAGAGGTCCCATTCGTGTTCTTAATATATGTTTTCAGTTTAAAAGCATTAACCTAAGTCATTGAATAATATGAAGCTTCACCGTTGTCGGTTTACTTTGATAAACAAAACACAATTTTTTGTAAAACTAATAAGTATTGTTAAATATAACAATAATATAACGTTTGAATATAACAATAAATTAAGCTACATTTATTTATTAGCGAAATTATGTAATCAAATTATTAAATCTAGGTATTATTTATTGAAGCTGACAGCAAATGGTTTTAAATTAATTTAATACAGCTTATCTGTATGTTCTCGTACTCGTATATCAAATAATAAAAATAAAAGAGTTCTATATATTATGTAGTTGAAGTTAATTTGGAGAAGCAGTGCAGAATTCTAAAATAAATGAAAAAAAGTAAAAAGATGAATATGAATTTATAATCGCGATAAGAATTATAATGAGTGTTGTAATTAAAACATAAAATATTAGTTGTATAGTAATATCTAATTTTGAAATTAGTTTAAAATTAACAGCAAATAAATCAAATTACAAACACTAATTTAAATAAGTAAAGTAACTAATTTGGCCCTCAAGAAGAAAAGAACAATATCAAACAAATACCAAGTAAACAAAAGCTAATAGTATTTTCATAAATTTCAGTAATGCAAAGACTCTGTACTTACGCATAAACTACACTTTGCAGTATACATCGTTGACATAGAATCTTGTATAGAAATAAATGAGCTTCAATGCATGCGCATGGGCAATTAGTTCAAACGCTAAGTATTTGTGCACGACCAAAGTTTGCAACAACACTGATTAATCGCACATTTTGTGCTTTTAAGATAAATGTACGCATAGGAGACGAGGATGAAAGGAAATAATTAATTTTGAAACATTACGACAAAATTATGTTTGACATTTCTAATTAAGAACAGTCAAATTCTAATATAAATATTACCTTATAGACAAGAGTTTACTAAAATATTAAGTTGACAATAATACCTAATACTATTAATGTTAAAAAATAAATGATGCCCTCTGCGATAGATATAGAGATAGAGCAATTTTATTTAAATAAATTTGATTTGATTTCATTGATTTGATAAAGGAAAGTACAAATTGTATACATTATCTATGCATATCGATTTAGATTGTCGCCCAAGGTCGATTCTCTTTTCTCTTTCTATATCGATTTGAATAGTTAGCATAATAAATGCTTCAAAATTTCATTCAAATATTTCTATGCATCTTCTCAAGTTCATACAATAAAGATATTAATTATGTGATCTGATACCACCCAACAGTTCTTATTCTATAAGAATGATTTAATCAAAACTCAAGGTTAAATATTAACTCTCTGTAGCGTGCTGAAGTAGCAATGGGGCTAGTCACATTAGCCCAAAGATTAATGGCAGTATCTTAGAGTAGAGGCCATGAACCAGTAAACGTAAGGTAGAGCACCAAATTAATTAATTAATCGAAACTATACCTAACACTTTCTGATTTAATACATAATATATCTATTGTGCAACTGCCTTAATTAAATTCCTCAAGAT
Source organism: Eilema depressum (assembly GCA_914767945.1). NCBI lineage: Eukaryota > Metazoa > Arthropoda > Insecta > Lepidoptera > Erebidae > Eilema > Eilema depressum. The sequence continues at coordinate 9,885,988 of OU612024.1, read as the reverse complement.
AAGCATGCTATCCGGAACTAAATTTGTTAGAAGTATGAACAAAGGTAGAACAGAGAGAAAGGAAATAAATTTATATCATTTCAATGCCTTTACGAATCACGCCATCTAAAATACCACACACGGACAATCCATCAGTGCTCTTCATAATCACGCTACGAACACAAATATCACCTAAAACAAACAATGTTCATCACCCCGAGCCATACACGACTCATACGGCAAAAGCTTGAACTATTGTTAAACGGTATGCAAACTTACAAAAACACTCACGAAAATTCAACTTACAACAAATTTCATAAAACTTACATAACAAGTTTAGAATTTAAACCGCAAATATAAATTTGTATTGTGTGAAATGTAATTACTTTAATGGGCGTTGTATCGTGATCACTCGACGTATATTGTTATGATTTTAGACATGAAATCGAAAATGGTCACGGGTCATCTCCATGTGCGCATTCGTTGCGCAAAATGATTGGGCTAACACGATTTCACTTAAAGGTGGGCGATCGAATGAATCATTCGATTATACCCGATTAATCGATTGCCGAAATTAGGCTGCTCGATTGAATGGTGCTTGATCGTTTTATCAATGATATTTATATTGATGGAGTTGAACTATAAATTAAGTACATGGTGAACTATACTCTTCATTAATGACATTTTTATTTCTACCTTTTTAAAACTTGTTTTGAGTGATTACATTTTATTACATATTACTTTTGACCTACTGTGTTGGTGCATTATGCACCTATACTTACTGGTGAGCTGGTTATACTTCCTTAACTATACTATAAAATACTATTATGGAGATATTAAATTTTATCATCGATGATAAAAGTATGCTATTTTCAAAAGATAAGTAGATTTTTATTTTTTCAAATAGAATCCGTAAACAACAATATAAACAACATTCCTTCGCTCTTTCTTCTATCGACTTTATTAGATGCTGTTATCTAAACTTTACCTACATGGAGTGTTAAATAAAAATATCTTAAAACACCGAAAATAACTTTTATGACCACCAATTATAGCTTGAAAAGTGATGGCACATTTTATGAGCACTTATTTTTGATTTAGAACAGAAGTTTCTCATTAACAGTGTCAAACGTATAGATTGTTTCAATTTTATAAGGTTTTAATATTTTATAGTAGTGTCTATTTAATTATATTCCACTATATATTTTGATGACTTTATTTATGTATCACAATTCAGAGACTTGGTTTTCCCATCTTCTCTTTAAATTCATCCTCTTCATTCATTCATTCTCTTTACACAATTTTCACAATTTATTTATGAAAGTTTACGAGGGGCAAAATCATGAATTTCCAAACTTCATCTTACAACTATAAATTTAAAGCAACTTGTCTGCCAGAATAGAACAAATTACAGATAAAATTCATTCAATATAAAATTATTAATAGAAAAAAGAGAAAGACTAATGGTAATAATGGTAACTATTGGCATCAACATACTGAAATGAATCATTTATCTGCAATAAACACTTTATCAAACAGCGCTTCCATAATATAATCGGCTACTTAAGTCATCCGACTGGCGACTTAAAATCGTGAGGTGCAAATGGACGCAATTTATAAAACGTCGTGTCAAACGAAGCGACGATAATTCGGCGCTTGCGCACGATGTAACTTAGGTTGTTAAGTTTAATAAGTGGATGGATTCTTTAGTTGTGGAAAGTATGAAAAAAAAAGACTGTTGTAATGTGCTTTAACATGTTAGTGGTTTAGAGGTATTTTATTCTTAGAGTAAAAGTATTTCTCTTGAGCATACACACACTTTCATATTTCTTTTTCATATATTGGTCAACATTTTTCGTCACAAGCTAATTAGACGCTTTATTCATAACCGTATGTTTCATGCGAACGTACATGTTTATTTCTTCAAGTAGGTTGTTAAGACCTAATGATAATAATTTTGTTGGAAATCGAATGTTCCGATTACCCTCGTGTTAGCTAATATTTGACCTGAAGGCGTACTGTAATAACAAGGCTTAGCAGATGAAGATATTATTATATTCTTCAATCTTCATTGGATAAATATTGGTTTCACCACATGATAGGTATTAAGTAAGATAATCCCATAAATTAATACCAGTTATCTGAATCTTTGAGATAAGATAAAGTCGATACTAATAGTCGAAAGCGGTCATGACAGGCGGGACTACTTTTTTAAGCGTACCGTATTAATGCTAATCCGTCAATGCAATAAGATTAAAACCTCGAGTAAATTTCTAAAGAAAAAAGTTTATGGTAAACGGGGGTTATTTCTTTGTAAACGCCTCTTAATTACATACTTACAGTACTAGTAACAATGAATTTATATTTTTTTTTAAATATTAGTAACCAAAATAACTAATAGTCCCTTTAACCCCTCCAGTTAAGCTAAACTGCTTGTGTTAAGAGTGGGTTCACGGCGGTAGTGTTGTGGCCAGGATTCGATCCCAGGACTTTTCGATCGTAAGACCGACTCCATAACCACTAAGATACCGATACTTTTCTATAATATTAAGAGGTAGAGACAACACTGACGCATGAAAATGGAAATTTGCTAGTCTTCAATATATTTGTTCCATTGTTCAAAGATTTAACCCTAGAACCGTACCCATCTTGGACATACACTAACGGTACCATGGGGTACTGGGTAACCCCAATAATAATAACAATTTTTTGGAAGATTAATAAACTTTTATTATAAAATCAACTTACATAAGGGTTAACGCAATAATATCAGACTTATTATTCATAATCATATCACAATAATAAGGAACTACAAATAATTATGGCATATTTTGTTTTAATGTTCAATACACATTATAAGTTTTGCATTTCACACATTGTGTGCGTGATTTGCGGTCTTTGGACCTCTGACAGAAAAAGCACCTACCAGTATTTAAACTAAAAGGGTTTACCGCTGGTAACTCCCTTTTTTTTTCAATATATCCCCAATACTTATTTGGAGAGGGGTTGGTAAGCACGCTGCTTGTGGGGTACTGGTGTACCCCACAAGCAGCCTGTCATGTCCACTCACCAGCAAGACTGCCGGCTGACTAAGGAATCGGTGCATCCCTCCACCTCACGTAAATACAAGGACGCACAAAACAAACCGTATAATAATAAAAAAAATTAAACTATTTACGAAAGTTTTTTTTTATTGTACCCCAGGGTACGGTTCTAGGGTTAAAAAAGATATATCACAGTCGCTAAATAAAATTGAAACAGGTCGGCTTTCTCCGTTGGCTTTTGAACTAATGATGACATTAACACGCTTGCGACAGAGACACAATTTGAAGCACCTGTACTACACGACAAACGACATCTAAAGAACGATCAGCGCCATGTTTGAACGAGAGATCCGATAGAAACTTGTAATTAGACGACTTTGTTGCAGCTCTTGCATTAGCATATCACGTTATGGATTAATTAAATTAATCTGCAGGGTTCCTTACATGTCAACTCCTCAACTGAACTAATACCTATTAGCACACTGATTATGCGGCTATTGTTCTGTTAGATACCGAGGTGACTACTAGAGTTACTTTTTTGGCAATGACAGCTTGTCTCAGATAGATTTATATCTTACTAGCTATTGCATGCGGCCATTGCATGTCCACCTGCGTGATATACTGGTCCCGTTCCTGTGACCCTAAGGGGCCTATTTGCAAGATAAACATGTACTACTCCAGACTATAAATCTATCTCCAGCCAAATTTCATATCCTTTCAGTACCTACCTAACTGTCCTACACATATTTTCTATCCATAAATTTCAAGTTTTCGCACGTTATTCGTAGAAGATAGAATGCAATCTTTTGTCTAAATAACATTATTATAAACAAAGACAAGTAAACAGACCACCGAGGGATGTCCGTCAGATAAGAATAATATTATTCAAATACCTATATAAGTAAATATAATACAACTCTACGCATACGATCCCAGGCACACACGAGGAAGTGATAGTAACAACCACTGCGTCTTGTAACCAATTCTCTTCGATAAAATATCTTGAAATGTCTTATACAATTCTCTAGCTCTTAATACAATTAAATTACAATCATTTAGGTAACTGCAGTACTGCATCAGTAGACCAAACTTGGGCATATCGTGAATAGTTCGAAGTTCAATCGCTGTTCATTATAAAGTATTAATTTAACTAGAGCACTATTTACCTGTCTTTACTGTCCAGTATCATTATCGTTACTTGTGCTTATGTTTTGTTGTGATTTATTGATTATGCAGATATATTATCATTTCGTTGAATGTGTTTCATCTTACTAACTTAATGTTTTTCTTCATTCAATATGAAATTCTTCAAGGGCAACATTGCCACCGAAATTATTATAAACCAATAAAGCTATTTCTGAGATCTAAAGGTTGCACTTTACGAGCTCGGATTCTACTCTCTTACTCCTCTTATTAACTGTTTGATATGATTTGGCTTTTACGTAAACTGCTGTCTGATTCGACTACCCAGAGAGGATATCTCGCTCTAGAGCCTCGTCTTTCAATTAATTGGTGTACTGGCTTATAGGTGAGCCCAAGTCTACTACTTGAGTGCCGCAGTCCTATACATCGTTTCTGAATAAATTTATAAGGTTCTGATATTTTCAAATAGGAGTTCTTATCAGGTCAACATAGTTATTGTGTACAGTTTTAAATAATATGTAAGAACAACTTTCAATGAAACTGTTGAAACTAACGTTCTGCATTAAACTATCTACTGTTGACAATCAGTGATAGTTTAACTCGACGTCTGTATCGCTGCGCATACGCCTGATCTTCAACCTCAATTAATGGCTCGATAGGACCTACCTCAGCTACGTCTCAACTCAAACCATCTATTCCTTCATTTATCTGGCCAACATAATCAAGTTCTAAACTGTTACTAATATTTATGGTCAATTTAAAATGAACGACTAATTAAATATTATTTACCGTTTACTTTTCCCGCCAATGTTTATTTACCGAACGTAGTCATTTACTAAATTGATTTGAATTAATTAATTATTATATTATGTATTCAACGCTGAAAATTATTATATAATAAATTCAGTTCATACGGTAGTTAATTGCTTTATTTAAAATTGCAGTATTTACTTAATAAAACTAATAATGCAATTTGATAATTTTTCAATACCGTAACTATTATAATCTCATACTAATCATAGCTTGCATTAATATGTACTAAGTTAAGTCTTAGTACCCGTTATCAAGAAAACATCACATAAAATTTTGGAGCATCGAGCAGCACAAAATGTATAAAATATGTAAACTATACCAAACATTATCGTTACTGCATCTAACATGTTTCTATTTACATGTCAACTCTGTTTTGTAAACCGTTCCACTCCTAGGTACAAGCTACCAGAGGGATTAGCCAATACGCATGTATACTACAGGTATGTATTCCTTCCTCCATGGAAAAAAATAGAGATAATGAGACGTTAAAATTTGGAGCACTCGATTACCTTTGTCTTCAAATAAGTCAGAAAAAAGAACAAGAAAATTATGGTAGAAATTTTTAACTCTAATAGTAAAAGTTGCAAAAGCGAATGTTCGTGTAACGTGTGTGTCCGTCTGATGCCGGATAAGAGCAGGCTAATAGGAGCAGACCACCAATAAAGTTGACTCCACGACCGCTACACGACACTGTATCAACTCAAATTGCAATTTATAAATCCTAGCTGAATTTTATGCTTGCAACGAATTTCATTATTTCGATAGACAATTTGTTGACAATCGCTTCCTAGTATTTGGGTACTGTTACTGTTTTAGATGATAAACCAATGGGGAATAAAGCAAACATTAACTTCCATCTAAATTGTTTTTGAGAAGAAATTCCTTGTTCCTCGATATGTTTAATTGTATAAATGATACAGAAGCAAGTTAACTAAATTATAAGACAGGTTAAAGTGGAAGAACATAATAACTTAAACTGATAACAGATTGTTATTACGCTTCATACAAAATTATGCGCTAGAACTTTATTATCAAATCGAAGTAAGCAGGTACAGTAACTGATTATTTTAATTGAACGTTAATTCTAATTAACATGCAAGCCGTGAACTAAATTGATCTTAACTCTTAACTTACTACAGACCTTATATCGGGTTTAATATCTCTATAATTATTTCCATGTTTAATTATGATTTCATTTTATTATTTAATTTAGAATAACTACGAATAAATCGTTGTAGGTTGTTTACTACAGTTTACCACATTACTTGAACACCTGTTTGGAGTGTTAGTAAGAATTTCTGATAGACGTTACTATAGTTCAATACTTTTGTTTAAAATAATAAATGATTTCCAAAACCACCAATTTAAATTATAAAATTTAAATATCAAAATTAATCTTACAGGTCGTTTTAATAAATTAATACTGGTGAAATTATCATATAAATCAATTATTCGATCATTAATTTTAGCTAGGTATAACTCAATATGTTAAACTCGGTTGCAAGTTCAATAGTAGAACGTTGTAATAATTATTTGCCTACCACTTTCACGCTGATTTTGCAAATATCGACGCTGGAAAGGCAAAATGTTTTAACAGCCATTTTGGGCGATATTGACTTATATATATGGTTGGAATCAGGAAAACGAGATCTTTCGAATGGTCTCGGTTTCAGCTCGATCTGACGACTTTTATGGTCGTTAATACACCTGTGATTTTGATGATTTTCATATTTTTGTGTGTTTTAACTCCATAGTAAATGATGCATTTTTTCATTAAGACACCTCTTAATTTGAAAAATGACTTTAAGCCACTTTGCCCTATATGACTTTAACTAACTAAAAATGTTAAAACACTTTACCAAATTTTAATATTGTCTGTTTCGTATTTGATACATTATACCCAACTTGATTATGCTTAATCAATGGAGTTAAAACATTTTACTCCGAGTTTTAATATTATTCATTGTCAGTTAATACATTTTACCCGAATTTTAAATATTAGTCATTGTAAGTTAAAACGTTTTACTCCACTCTAGAATAATATTGTTCACAAGATAATACATTTTACACTATCCAAAATATGGAGACATCATGCGTTGAGTCGTTTTACTGTTCTTTCTAAAATCAAATTTTAGTACAATAATACAAATTTACTTGCTTTTTTTTACAAATAAAACATGCGTTTAAACTGTCTGTACTAGTTTTATTATTTGCCTTAAACTATCATATTTTTTTGTATCGCAAATCAAAATCGGTGGTTCATTCATACGAAATAAAGCTAATCTGTCGCTTCAGTCACCCCTCTCGTACCAAAAAGGGCGGTTGTGCGCGCAAGAAACAGAAGTTTTATGTTTAAGAAATAACACTTTGATGTTTTACAAAAAACAGTTTTATGTTTTTATATGTAAAATTGAAGTAGAGACCTAAACTTACGATTACGATTTAATAGGCAATGCACAGGGTCATTATTGAATTATTGTTTTTTATAAGGTCTACACTGATGTCTATTATGCAATTGTGATACTTTAAAGTCTTGAAACTTGACACGAGGATGTTCCTGTAATATTTAAGCGTTAATTAGTATTTGTATGATTCATACTTTCATCATCATCATAGGTGCTATGGGGGTCCACCAAGATCTTGGGCCCAAATCCAACCTCACCTAGAAGCCGGTGCACCTGCTGAACAATGGACGACGTTCTGGCGCTGGCTTTCCCTTCAAGGTTTGGGGGGTCGAACGGCAGTCGTCCATGCACATTGGGTGTCGGTGGTACGGTAGTCGCAACCCAGTGGGTGAGTACATCCTTGGAACGTGTGTGACTGCCGATCTTGCCATCGTGAACACATACTTCAAAAATAACTCTGAACATCTTGTCACCTACAGGAGCAGGGGACGCTCAACTCAGGTAAATTTCCTACTCACTAGGAAACACAGTATCAGCAAGGTAACTAACTGTAAAGTTATACCCGGGGAGAGTCTCACTAGCCAACATCATCTCCTTGCCATGGACCTCCGCGTGAAACCCAAAAGCAAACGTGCCGAGCATGCCCAATGCAGAATCAGGTGGTGGCTGCTTGATGAAGCCAAGTCGTCAGCCATCGGTGAAAAGTGCACCGGTGTTGTAGATGAACCAGTACAGGTTTCTTGGGACAGGATTCAGGCAGCTATTCTTGAGGCGGAAAGGCGGTGCTAGTGCGGCTGCATTAAAGACCCTGGGGGCAATTCGTTGTACGAGAAAGTCGTGGTGAAGGAGAGATGGCGCTTATACTTCCAAGAGCTGCTGAATAAGCAGCATAAAGAGGTGCAGCCACCAGACCTCGTTCCGAATCAAGGACTAGTGCCACCGATAACACTTGCAGAAGTCCAGACTGCCTTTCGCCGCATGAAAAACCGGAAAGCATTCGGACCCGACGAAGTCCCCATAGAGGCTTGGAAGGCCATGGGTGCCCGTGGTGTGAATATTCTAGCAAATCTTTATAACCGGTGTGATCCCAAGCCAGTGGAGGCTGAACATCATCACACCAGTCTTCAAAGACAAGGGATCGGTGCAGGAATGTGGCAGTTAGCGCGGTATAAAGATAATGTCCCATAACATGAAGCTCTATGAGCGGATAATCGACTCCCGGATCCGACAGGAAAGTACACTCTTGGAGTGTCAGTACAGGTTTCGTCCCGGGCACGGGACCATGGACCCGGTGTTTACCCTAAGGATTGTGGCGGAAAAATACAGGGCGAAGAACACGCCCCTGCACTGCCTATTCTTAGACATGCAGAAGGCCTTCGACTGTGTTCCTCGCGCTGTGATCTGGTGGGCACTGCGGTCCAAGGGAGTTTCAGAGATTTACATTGACACCATCCGAGATTGTACTAAGACTCTGGTTCCTTGGTTCGGACTGCTGTTGGTGACTCGAAAGCCTTCACCATCCCCGAGGAGATACACGAAGGATCCGTCCTTAGTTCTTACCTGTTCAGCGTGGTATTAGACGTTTTGTCGGACAGCATCAGAAACTCACATGAGCAGCCCCCATGGTTGCTCATGTATGCTAAAGATATTGCGCTGATGGACGCGGACAGGAGCAGACTGGTGCGACGCGTGAAAGGGTGGAAAAAAGCGCTTGAGAACGGCGGTCTGAAGCTAAATTTAGCGAAGACAGAATACTTAGCGTTAAACTCCACAGATCCCACACCAGTCCGCATAGGCGATGATTTGGTCGAGTGCACAGACCAGGTTGAGTACCTGGGATCTGTACTTCATGTGACCGGTGAAATCGATCACGATGTCAAGGCACGCATTGCTGCCGCGTGGGCTATATGGCGAGAAATTACTGGCATCACATGTGATCCCAAAATGCCAGTCAGGTTAAAGGGGCAGGTCCATAAGACAACACAGACAGACAATTATTGGGCCTGTCCTCTTGCATGGTTGTGAGGCTTGGCCGCTGCTGGAGCAACACAAGCAAGAGCTGCGTGTCTCGGAGATGAAAATGTTGCGGTGGATGTGCGGTGTCACGCGTAAAGATCGCGTACGGAACTCTCGCATCCGCCGCATCCTCCATGTTCGTGACATCGCAGATAAAATGCAAGAGAGCCGCCTTTGCTGGTGCGGCCACGTCTTGCCAGTCTACGTGGGGAACAAATGGCTGGCAATGGCGCCCCCACCGGGTTCAGGTAAAAGGCGTAGGCCAAAGAAGTCCTGGCTTGAAATCGTGGAAGCTGACATGCGTGCAAATGGTCTCACTACTATGGACGCCCAAGATCGTGCGAAGTGGAGGAGGAAGAGCTGGACTGCGGACTCTGAGCTCCGTGGTCATCTTGGCGACGGATGCAATCAGGAGAATACGTCTTTAAGCAGATGATGATGATGATTCATACATTGTTTCAGTTTAAAGCTAAATGTTAATGTTACTTTTATATTTTTATAATAACGTTTATGTTTCATAAAAGTTTACAGTGTCTCGTCATGAAAATTTGTTTTTTGATTGTTGGTTATGCCAGTCTCAATGTGATAAAACATTCACGTACAACCAAGCAAATATGCTTATTTTGTAAACATTACAATAATTAAATAACTTTAGTAAAAAACTATACCTCTTGTATTTCATTTTTCTTAAATTTTCAGGTTTTTCTTAACTTGAAAAAAGAAAATGTTTGGGAATAAATTATAGTAAGGTATAAAGTTAAGTCACTTCGCTCTCTTTGTTAGAGCTCAATGATGTCAGTACAACTGTTTTTCCAGGATGGCATAGATATAAAATGGTTACATAAAACTATTTACCTCTTTTTATTCATGATTAGATATGCTTTTAAGTAATTCTACTCGATAACAATATCCAGTTCGTTTGGATATAAAACACCTTACTTGAAAATAATAAAATTTATTTTGGAGATAAAACACTTTGCTTGACATTAACCGGATTTAGTTTCGGCATTTAAACTAATTTTACCTATCTGAAATTTTGAGGTATTTTGTATTAACTCCAATAATTGATAGAAATAATAGACACACATTATTTTTGTTCATTTGTATATAATTGTAATAAATTTATTATTAATTGACCCAAATTTCATAGAGATATCTTCAATACTTTAGAAGTTACGACGTTTTTGAAACTTTAATCGTCTCTCCTGAACATTTTACTAAATGGCTGTTAAAACATTTTGCCTTTCCAGCGTCGATATATTGGATCGTAAATCCCTTATAGAATTGCTCTTCTCGCTGTGCAACCATGAAAGGGAGTTTAATTAAAGTATCCTGGTGTTACAATATTACGCTTGAATAATATTCTCTTGAAATTGCAATCCTATGGCCGATTTCAAACTATAACCAAAGCTATATCTAAACACAGGCCTTTTTGAAGAAACTCAATGAAAAAAGATTATTATATTCTACGAAATATATTCTTAAGTTATTTTCACAATTTGAATTCGATCTCAACTACATTTCTACTATTCACACATCTACATAGATGATCTAATTACAATTTTTTTTTTAAATTTAAACACATTTGAACAGATTTCTGGTTGGTGTCTGATTTGGATATAAAAAAGTTGTAATAATCAAATAATATCCAACATTATATTCGCTATTTTGCCATAAATTGAGCCCACCTAATGACTTTCCAAGCTCACATAGAATAAACTTATATGTACGTAGGAACATTTAATTTAGCTCAATCGGGTCTTGGGAGGCGCGTATTTAAATTGAGACGTCTAGATGGTAAGATAGGAGCTGGGAACGTTCAACGGAGATGCTATCTCGGGAGTCTTAGTCCTCGTTTGTTAACTTTTCCAAGACGAGAGGCAATCATCGTTTTGCTATCTCTGCGGTTTTAATACATATGTAGAAGACTTAACAAAGACGGCTTAAGACTTTGGAAAAGACTATTTCATTTAAAATATAAATAAATTAACAATTTACCACTTTGGATACAAATCAATAAAAATTAAAATTAATTAATAATACACTAAATTGTAAAAAAAAATGAGAACTCCTGAGTAACGTTTAGCTATTATTTTATAATCTATTTTATAGAATTTGGTGGTTCATAAGTCATAACTATTAGTAATGTATTTTGTATTTACTCAATCAAATCTATGTATGTGATGGATTTTCGCAAATTGGTGTCCTTTTATGTAGGTAGGTATATGTTATGGTATATGTTATGATATCATAAATCAAATTCCCATCAAATTGCGTAGTTATAAAATAATTTTCTAAATCGTCCGGTGGTCAGCGATCACGTAGGGCGGTCTTAGCCTTCATCTCCAAGCAATTCCTTTGGTATTCAAGAGACACCGGGACATGTGGCCGACAGAGCACGAAGTAATTGTATCACGTACCAAATATAAAATAATCTGCGCAAAATTTCTTCATGTTACAATATTGATCATGTTTGATCTGCTTTCCCCGTAAGAGGTTATTATTAATATTATTGATAATTTATCATCCAGAAAAGATATCATGATAACATAGTTTATATATGCCAATCTTACATTATTATTTTTTTTACAATTTGTATGGTATTAGTATCTGGTATTAGCATCTGTTGCTGAACTAGGTTAGGCTAGGCTAGGCTGCTAGCTAGCTTCAATCATGTTTTGAGTTTCAATAAACCACTTATTTTCTATCATCACAGATATTTTAATTTAATTCGATGATATAATACAATCAGATAATGTACCTAGTATATTAATCTACTTGTACAGGTACTTAATTATTGTATGCAAATGTATAACGTCCACTTTAGACTGCAAAATATCAATCATATTTTGACAGTGGGCAACAACTAATTGAATACTGAGTATTCAGCCACCCACGCAGAAATACGACTTAGATTCTAATATTTTAATTCTGTACTAGATATTATCACCCTAATACCTACTAAATGTTTTTTGTATAGTCTGATAATACCTCTGGACTATAATTGCCACTGGAGATGCCCTCTTGTAGGTCCAGATACAAGGATATTACAAACCATGTAAAATTTGTCAAAAGTTCTAATAAGTTACAGAACAGTAAAGAAAAAAAAATGTTATAAAACACTTACACCATTTTGTTGATCTTAACCAGAACCTCAGGTAGCTTGTTTTTATACCTCCTTATACGTTTCCTAGCAAATATCTTACCACATCTTTACGTCTATTAATAGACACAAAGCATAACAACCATCAATTAAGAGAGTGAGGAGAGATAAATCAAGACTTCTCATCAGTAATTTTAACGACCACATACCATTGAGGGCCATTTCACGCCGACCAATCAGCGTATTGCTGCATTGCCGCTTTCGAGCGGAAACGTAGAGGACGCGTGCGGCTATAATACGCGGTAATCTGTGCAGTAATCTGCGGGCGGTAATACGCAGTAATCCCGCGGCAGATGGTCGCAGATGGCAGGAATGGCAGCAATCTACGCGACCACTGCCGGCGTCCGCCTGTAATAGTTGTGGTAATGGTCGAACCAGTTTGCGACCTTTCAATCTAGGAATGTCAACTTATTGCAGGGCTGTCGAGTCTATTTTCTTTGTTTGGTATTAAGGGTTAGTTTAATAATATGAATTTTTTATGAACTTTGGACTGCATGAGGGAATTTAAATGTGTGTAGGTATATAAAAAAATACAGGTAAATCAATGAAAATAAACAAAACATTGAACACAATTCTATTTAATGATATATTTATTAGTAATCAAATCAATCAGAAGAGGTAACGTAAAACAATAATAACAGCGTATCTACTCTTCATAATTTGTTACATACCTCAAACGTTACATCATATAATATATTTTTTCATTAAAATACTTAAGTAAATCATATTATTTTGTTACGTTTCTAAATAGATATAAATCAATTTATTTGTAAATATTATGCCAATTCGATTTATTCTTCAATTAACATACTTTTATTACTTTTGTTTATTAAGTTTCGAGTACACATCTTCTACAACTGTATTATTTCCAAACGTTTTTTCATAACTGGTTATACAATTGATGACATTAAAAAATTAAATTGGCTAACACATAAATCTTATAGTTGTAATAATTACCAACCCTAACATGACATCGCCCGTGGTCTTTCGAAAGTACTGCTATATTTTTTGTGCAGTCAATATGCACTTTATCACAGGGCAATAAAGTTCATTTCAAATCTGTCAGAAGTTTCTAAGTGATGTCAAGTCATAATGCAGTAACGACCGCGATTGTCCGGTGCTATTTCATGATACAGTTTTATCTCATTTTGGAGTTCGATTACCGGGTATGACCGTATTATTTTAACCACCCAGTTAACATAGACCTGAAAATGTTAAAAAAACATCAGAAATCGGCGAATTCCTGCCTCTGAATTAATATTATATTACTGTACCTACAGTCAATAAAATCACTTAACTTAAAGGATGTGTATTATAGAAATAGATTGGCTGATAAATGTATTACTAGCTTCATTGGTATTAAGGGTAATCTATTTAACAAACGAACAAGGCATCTAGTGATGTAAAAGGAAGTAGGTACCTACCTAAGTCAATTTAATTAAAGTTTTCCTAGCTAGTATCTTTTTAAAAACACTAAGTTAATTTTATCACAAAACAGTATTTTAAATAACTAGTAGCTAACAGGAAGGATGCCATAATAATATAATATATTTCAAACCATTCTACTTAGGTCGAGTTTTCCTTATACTATTCCAAAAAGTCACAAAACAGAATTGATAAGATATATTATTTGCAACCGAAACTTATTGGCCGACGACGTAATATAGAATATTGGATATAGCAATTAGATTATCGATCACCAGTAATTTATTACTTATTATTATTTATTAGAATAAGATTAAAAAAGGTACATTGAACTTCATTTCTTGTATAACCATATTAACTCAGATAATTGTCAAAATTTAAAAGTTGCCAAAGTAATCATTACAAGTCGTTGAAATATAATATAATATAACTTACAATCTTCACTTTTATTTTTCAATAAATCGTAACAAGAACACAATCAGTTATTTCTTAACTAATATTGACGTGAACTTGTTATATAAAGTTTATTTATGTAAATTTTATTCAAGTTATCTCAGATATAAACTAAAGCAACAATTAATAGTTCCAGTTTTATCTTGTTCAATGTAATTATAACAAGGTACGTACATATATGTTGCTGTTTATAATAAACCGTCGCGATTTTCACTTTTGAATTATATATTATGAGCTTGCACTGTTAGTCTAAGAGAGTTTCAACTTGTCCGATTATAATTTATTGTATTCTTTAATAAAAACTTTCGCGAGTTGCGTATTTTTTTCCGCTTTTTACTTTTGATTTGACGATGCTACTCCTTCACCTCGTAATTAATTCATTAGTAAATATACCGACCTATTCGTGTTATAACGAAACTATTTTGTAACGTACAGGGCTCAAACCATTCTTTTTATGACTATAAATGTCTGAAAATTTTTCACCATACACTCACGTATACTCGTAAAGATTTAGAAACCGTAAGTGATGTCTGAAGATTTAGTTTTTACAACCAAATATGATGTTATTTTTCCAACAATCTCTGGGACTTAATGCATTAATTGTATCTTAAATATACACTTAGTACTTTAGGGAAATTAATTATATAAGTACGTAATAAATATACTAAAGTTTATTGTTTTTGTTTCCTATACATAATATCTTCCGTATTATTTATGCTACAGTTTAAATTCACCTTTTATCAGAGGCCTTCAGCACTTCCTGCGGGTACGACCCAAACTATTGTTCGTATCTCATTTAAATTCTTATTTACTCATATCTATACGATGACCTGCTTTATGTATCATACAATTATCTGCTGTTTTCCGCTTTTTTCATTTCATTAAGGAGTTTTAGAGTACCAAAAATGTTTAAAATAAAATTGCTGCTATTTTTGTTTCTTCTGGTTTCTCTTTTCCTGGTTTATACTTTATGTTAAAATTTGTATTATCCAAGTGACAATCAGATTATAATGAATAGCGTTCAATTGTAGTAAATTGTCCAGGCATACCCAAATACAACGAACATACCTACAAAAATGATCACTGCTATGTAGATCGACCAGTAACCAAGTACATTATGTAAAACTAAAGCAGCTTTAGGCGGTATCATTTGTCGCAGTCCACTGGTGACATCTGTCGTCAGTAAAACGAGTTTATCTTAGACCGAACTCATTATTCAAAGCTCCGAGGCACTACTGGACTTCCAACCTGTGTCAATGATAAAGACGGAAGATAAATAGGCGCATACTCTATGCCTTTCACTGTAGGTACCTATGTTATGTTTGAAATTAATACCTTCGTACTCGAAGGCCTTGTTAAGAGTTTTCGTCGTTTGAATCTCTGCCTGATGTGTGTGAGAGTGAATGAGTAATCTAAACTTTGGTCTAACTTCCTGGCGGCAATCTGTATGAGTTACAGCGCAGACGTGACTTCGACCTTCTGCGTTATTTTTTTCATTCCCAGATCCTTCTGTGATAGCGATATCCTCATCTTGCCTTACCTTTTCAATAACCCCCTCTTTTAATTCTGAAGTCGGGTTGTTCGGATTAAGAACAATTGGTTCGCTCCGTATTACGTTCGAATCAGCAATAAAGCTTCCAAAATGTTGTCGTATAAAGCACAGTATCAAAATGGAGATATGCAAGCGTAAGTTATGAATTAAAATATTCCGTGGAAAGTAATCTTTCAGAGATACAAACGTCCACAATTACTTTCAATCTTGATAATACTTAGAGGAAACCAAAATACGACGTGATTATCATTATTGATGATTTCATCTAGGTCATGCCTACCTACTTGTCGCTTTGTAAAAACTTTTTTCTGTCACAGTTTGCATTTAGAAATAGAGCGGTATAAAATACGATTGAAAAAACAAACTTCCTTTCCTAATCATTGTATCTTATCCCGACCACCGTATGAATTAACATTCCATATCACCTATTATTCTCAATTTTTAAACGATCAACAACGAGCACAGTTCGACCTTTATCAGTTCACATAAATACAAACTCAATTTATCTGTAGCAACTTTCATTCCGATCAAACTTTCATTTCATTTAAATGCTCCTAAAATCCGAAAGTGATACACATCTAGCATTTACACAATAATGTTGAATTTGATCACTATGTGACCATTGATCAACGGTCATTTGCATATTCTAACAAGCACAGTTTAATTCAAATGTCTAGTTGGATGAAGAGATAGTAAGTAAAATCGGAATATTGATCGTTCATGCGCTAGTTCCAAAATAAGTAAGATACTCGTATATACACAAACAGAGCCATCTACTAATTTGTATATTTAGTGCTCGATAATACTAGATTTATGGAGAAATTTCAGGCTTTTAATTCTTAATCAAAAATGTTAAATTACATCAGTGCCTAGTAGGTACCGCTTCTCTCTGTAGTATATTAAAATAGTAATTATTTTCTAGTCCCTTGAGGGCTTGAAAGCACATCTCAAGCATCGGTCATAAAATGATATTGAATGAAAGTGTGATTGGTATACTCAATATATTCACGTCATCCATACTATAAAGTAAATTAGTCCAAACAAACCTTAGAGAGTTCAGTAATATCAAGTGTTAGTGGGTTTATGAATTATGCCGCTTTCAATGCTGATTGGAGAGTAAAAAATAACGACAAGGTTAATGTTAGAGTTGAATGGCATGAACCTACGTAAGTATTAGGTATATCAACACTTTTGTATTTAGAGCAAGGGCTGTTCAAAATTTCGATTAATCAAATGGCACAGGTTGGGCATACAGAATAAGAACTGAAATTCTATGCCTAATAAATGTCTAAAATCGTTATGACTTACACTTACCTAGATATTCAGCGATAAGATGGAACAAAATAATTGTATACTTGTATACTGTTTACTCCCTTAAAGATTATACAGGCCTAAGAAAAAGAGAAAAACAATATGCTTAAAAATATTTCACAATTACAAAAATATTTCCGTACTATGATACATAAGTATATACGATACTTCCGTATCCTCAGTAGTTACACAAAGAACTAATGACTCAAAATATCTATGAATAAGGTTAACATAATAATATAAGGTTAATAAAAATGTTAAGTATTATTGCAATATCTATAAAATAATGTGTATAGCTACGGGGTCTCATTAAGATGTGCGGGGGTCAGATGGCAAAGCCGCATCAGAGGAGAAGACGTTGCAGAACGCACATTGTCAGAGGACTGTACTTCCGCGTATGACGTATGAATGCGTCGAATTGCAATACCCGACTTCACCTCACTAGTGAAGTCATTTAACTTTGACCAACAATGCCGACAGAGATATTATATAAAAAATATAAAATAAGATTTATATAACCCTTACTCTACAAAGGCGGCCACCCACAAAGTGAAATGACAATCAAAATGCAGGCATAAAGAGGGTACGACTGGGTACGACACAATATAATGCGGGACAGCTCGCCTAGATTACAGCTTAACCCTTCGATGATAGTCGTTGGACATTTCACAGTTTCATGAATTCGCCCCAATGGTTCTTTGAAATTATAGTTCTCTATTTCATCGCAAAGTGAAAGCTCGTAATGGTTCAAATATTATAGGATATAAACGCTTTCTTTTATATTGAATGATCTCTTCTAACGGTTTTATTACTGCCTCGCTTTAAAGGGTCTTGCTTTGCATTTTTGTGATTCAATTGCACTTGATTTCCAAATCCCGAAGCTCTGCCCTGCCATGTTTTTAGCTTTCATACATAGCTAACATATGTACGCCCTTTGCCCTTGGAGGTAAACAGAGACAACAGCTCACTATCTGTTTCTGTTCCGTTTTCCAATAATTTGTATGCTCCAGAAACTAAAGACGATGTTGAACTGCGTAATCGACCCCCTAAATAGATCTTTATATAACAATAAATGTTTCATGCCTACTAGTAAATCGACACTAGTATTATTTCATCAAATAACACCGAATAAGACCAGCGTTCAGAAACGAAAAGGCCTGTTGTTACATATCCGTGTAGAAAGTAAATAAATTGTACCACAATTCGTTCCAGTACAACATTGCGTCTGGGCAGCGTAAGTACATAATTTATTTGTGCTAAATACGCGAAGCTATTCAATAGTGTTTATGCGGTACTAACTATTACCCCTGACTCCAACCCGAAAGACAGCTCCCGTGCCCGCAACCTGGAACTAATTCTGGAATAAAAAGTGCTATTTCAGATTATAATCTACAATCGTAGCAAATTGTATTTAGAACATTTTGGCATGACTGAATAAACAAACATGCGTCCAACCATCCATACCCTTGCATTTAAAATAGGAGGTAGTGCAACATTCATATCGGGTATTAAATCTTTTACTAGGCAATAGTAACTAAAAGAACAATTTAGTCCTCATTGTAAGCAGTTATTTAGACTTAGGTCAGCTGCAAAAATGCCCTTTTCAAAACTTATGCCTATTACTATTCCACTGCCTTTCTACGCCTTTTCAATTGTATCCAGAACAAACAAACTTATACTTGAACTTATTACTTTATACCTTATTTGTGGTCAGCTGCGCACGCGCCGCGCCCGCGGCTCCATCAAACATGGCCGCTATTACTAACTGTAACGGACCCACTATCGCTTGTTAGACTTTTTGATTCTTATGTTAAATATATTTTTCTATTATTAAACTAAAGGGAAGATTTATTAACTGGCCAGTGATAATAATTAGAAGATTCTGAATAGGTACAGAAGTGTACGGAAAAGTCGAGATTCGAGGAAACTGAGAAACTGCTATTTAAGTAATAAAAGATTGAGATTCACAAATTTTAGGTACTCTAAGGGGTTGATTCAAATATTATTATTAAGCAGGTACCTAATATAATATAATTTTAGTACCCGTTTTTTACTAAGATTTCAATAAAAAAATATTAGTAAATACATCGTATTAACACCCGCCAGCGGATTACAGTCGATAAAAATGTCGCAAGGACAATATTTGTATAAACGAAAATTACTGTCACAATGAAATAAATCATTCAAATTGGTCAAGCGTTTCAAAATTCAGGCGACTAGATTGTATTTATGTATATTGTAGAACAAGTTAATAGTCTATCGAGTCATAATAACTTAGATCAACCAAACGAAAATATGCTAAAAGAAAAACCAGCACAATGGCCTTAATGACACTGCGGTTGTCGGTAATAGATTAACTTTCCTTCCGACGGCACAGGACGGATGATGTATGTACATCGCTTCCCATCGACTAGACCCCATATCAATATTGGCTATTTTCTAACTTGATACTTAGTCATTAATGTGCAAATTTTATGAAAGTGAACTCTTCTCAAATACCTTAGAAGGCCGAATGACTGATGTAATGTCACATCCTATACAGATAGAAAAATATAATGACTCATTCTTAAAAAAAGTTAAATTATTTTTGTTTTAATTGCTCGTAATTCAATTCCGGAAGATTGATACTGGCCATCTGCATGTTAATGAAAAACGTAATATTGTTTTATGACTTTTTCGTAATGTTGAAAATCGAATCAAATGTAGATTAGCAAGCGAGATGATTTATATCGAAATAGGCATAGTTACATATTTTAGATATTTCTCTTATTACATAAGTTAGTGACATTAGCCAAGTGAAGAAACTTTTACTTATATTAAGTTTAATTAGTAGATTTATATCAACGAAGACGATAGTTAAATATTATAATGAGGTTTGTAATTGATTAATTTAAAGGCAAAATAATTTCGCGGAATACAAATTTGACCTCAGCATCTTTAAAAAATTCATCATTTACGTAATAATTACCTATGATTTAATAGTAATATTTGACATTTAGTAACCTTTTATGCCTTAAATTGATACTTTTGATCATAATTGATCATCAAAATGATAAATACAGTTACACTACATCTAAGCACCTAAAAATTGCTAACACTCGTATACACGCAGGTGCTAAGGAGCATATAAGGAAAAGCCTGTGTCTAGTAATGTATTGCAATAAGCTAATTGATTGACTGATTGATACACATGTATAACAATTGCTATATGTGTAAGGGCGGTAGATTTTCAGGAGACACGCTATCATACACATACTCACAATCACTAATTCACTATACACAAACAACATCTTAAAATATGACCTGTTGATATGTTCATAAAATAAACACATTGCTCTCTTATTGCCACTACATGGTACATAAAAAACAGCAATGGTAACAATACGACGATCTAGTTTAGTGGCATGTGGGCGCGCGTGGGATGCACACTAGTGAACTGTGAAACTCAATGTTTCAACTGATATAAGAACAAACGTATTTGATTTATTATTCTTGTTTTATGAATAGAGAATAATATGAACTTGAAAAGATAGATATAAACAGTGGACTTCTAAATCAATAGTAGACATTAGCATCTCGCTTTCTCTATAATGGCGAAATTGTGGCATTTCTGCTGCAGAAGCTGTTAATAAAATGAAGAAAAAGACATAAACCGTCGTATTATCTGTGCTTCATAAACGAATAACAACCCAAGTTACAAGTAATATTAGTAACAACAATAGTACTCGTAGATGGGTCTCATAAATACTTACTACTTTTTTACTACTTACTTACTAAGAATAAAGGTTTAGGTAGCGTATAGTAAAGTACAATAGTCTATTTGCAAAATATCTAGTAAAAACCTAAACAAAGTTTGATCTAACTTTTTGAACCAGAAAACCCCTTTTGAGCTAGATATGCCGTTTTTGATCTATGACGATTTCAGCACCTATATTATTATTTTATGTACACTTTTATGCCTGACTATACTTACAAACTAATTTAATAAAAGACATTCCACCTACTTTAATAATAAGTACAGCCGTAGGTGTATCCAATGTTGTCCAAAAACGCCCGAAAGGTCACTCGGGCTAAATATCAAATGAAAGAGTCGAGGTCGCAGCGTCTAGGCCTTCGGGCCATTAATTGTGAATCAATAGCTTTAGATACAAGTTATTGTGGCTGGGGGCAGTACATCTCTTGTTTGAATAATCTGTTATATAGGTCTTTTGTGCTTTATAAAGAAGGTGCTTAACACGACATACAGCTGATGTATGACGCCATAATGTCTTAATATTTTATTTGCTTTGTACTCTTAATGTTGGTAGTAATCAAAGAAGAAGTAAATCCCACTGTAATAGTTAGGTAGGTACATCAGAGTCAGACTGACTGATACCTCTTGGTAGGTACAGCTTCGCACTCCTACTCTTTTATCTCCTCTTCATAATTAATTTGACCTCTAATGATAAATACTAAAAGGGCACAAATCTCAGTACTCTCTACTGTTTTATCACAAAAACTATTCCTCAAACGATTTGGCATTAGCAGTATCCTCCCTCTATTCACCTCAAAAAACTGCTAAAAACGTCCAAAAACTCTCTCATCAACGATCAAAGTATCAAAATTGTTGAGATTTCTTCTTCGTGCGTGTCGCCGCGTAATGGCAACAGGTGCAGTTCTTACAAGATGGTTTAGTAACATAACGGCTATGCAAACCAGATGGAATGTGCGGTTGAACCTTTTTAGTTTATTTACTACCGAATGTACGACGGGCATTTTAAGAACCTTTGATGACATGGTTGGTACACGTAAATTGGGAAAGTGTTGCGTGTTGTGGTTACGTTACGACCCCACAACTTGGTTCACAAAAAATTTGATTCACAAAATGATTGTTGTACTTAAATCTATTCTATATTATGAGGTTTCAGCTATAATTATGTCAATGCTTCTATGACCTGTAGTTTTTTTTAGCAATAATCTTATTTATGAATGGTGAATCAAATGATGATCCATTTTTACACTTACTGTTTATAAAACATTGTCCTGGATGGATGGCAGGAATTCTCAGCGGTTAGGTATAGTTCAATACCTACAAAAAGTATCAAAAAGTGCCGCCGATACTGTAAATAAATGCTAGTAGGTACAAACTATTAGAGTTATGTAATATTTTTAAAGTTCATGCATTAAGTTGTGGCTACCTAAAACCGCAACGTTGGTAATCTGCGTCACATGTTATTAGGTGAAATTCCTTGCCTGAAAGAAATTGGTCACGCGGAGGGTACCTACCTAATCGTTTCCACGTGCTTAAGAATGTTGTGTATTTTGTGCGACTAAAAACGTTGTTGATATTTAAATAATATTTGCATATTATGTAGAATCCGTTAAAAGAAGAGTTTTTCAATGTGTGATGTTTGCATAAACTGCTGATAGTCTAATTTGATACCTATTACTTTTTGACGCGACTATAATCAAATACATCAGGATCAACAACAATGACCCACGAATACACACGGAACACACCTAGTACCTACCTAATGTAATATTAAATGCGTTAATCTTCAAAACTACCAGTCGTTTAATAAAAGATCTTCTTTGTGTATAAAGTAGATAATTTAATGTCATTTATGTGCCGGCGAAAACTACATTCAACTCCTTAATCATGCCGAAGATTCGTACTTATCTCGACAAGCAAAGAATTCATCGAACTCTATACAAATTTAACACTATATAGATTTCAAACAACAACCACTTCCATACCACGCTTTTAATTCCAAACTAGATCACCGACAATCAGCCGAACATTCACGAACGTAAATAACATCGACCAGTGATCAGAAGAGCCGTGCCAACACCACAATGAGAATTCCCAAAAATAATTCAAACATTCAATGGTCCAAATTACAAAAAGCAATCAGAGTATCTTGTGGACGATAATGATAGTAGTAAAAAAGTAAAAAAGAAGCGGATCTGATATGAAAGGAGACTATTCACGGGCAGCAGCCGGTCTCATCTAAGATAATCTATTTGGCTGTAACCTCACGACCTCCCGGCCGGCTGGTATAACAATATAATTAAAGAGAGATCGGTGCGATCAATTCTAGGGTTGGTTATTGCTCTGAAACTAACTAGGTGCGCAAGGTAGGCAGGTAGATATAAGTTATTAACTCTGTGATATTTTACTGCTTATCTGATTTGTACGTTGATACTAGTGTGCACCGCACCGATACATATTACACTTACATAGTATATTATAGACGTGAACTCTTCTCCTACAATGGACTATACCGTGTACGTACATAGAAAATGTAAAATAATTTATAGGTTTTAAGATACTTTATGCCTGGTTATCAATTAAGAAAGATTTCAGGTAGCTCATTGATTACAATAAGCATTTAATTTTCTTTATCTAATATATAAAAAATCAATGCCACTTTTCGTTGTTACTTTATAACTCAAGAACGGGCTCATCTATCCAAAACAAATGTTTAGGTTTTGTTCGGAATATTTAGTAGATGGTTTATGTGAAGTTTGCACAAAATCGGTCGAGCGGTTCTTCATCTAAGCAGTACGAAGTTCGCGGGGTCAGCTAGTTACCTATATGTTTTACGCATCTCGCTTAGATGACTCCGCAACAAAACTTATAAACAAACGTTGCTATTTTGCTGTCAACTTTGGTAAATAGTTACTATGACTGATAGTTAGCTCCCACATTTTTTACTAGTAATTCCTTCATTTACCGGACAGCCCTACCAATTTACCGGATGTTCATAGGTCTGTAAAAGGAAACGTACATGATTGTTGCTCCCAACGTGTTATAGATGTCATTATTTACTTGCGCCCGCGCAGCCCGTGCCGCTCTGTCGGCTTTTTACATGCTTTACAAATTGCTGGTTGCGCGTGCCAAGCACTTGGTGTGGTCCCCGCTGTCTTCAGATAGATGTGCTTCTCAGAATATTTTATCGATTCTAAAACGAGGAGCATAATTATGAACCAATATCTTTATTTATTAGCTTTTCAGTAAGATAGTGTTTCGGCTCGTCGTCAGTATTCAAGATAGAAAAGTTATGCGTATTTACAATCAAGCTAATTCCCTATTGCAGATACAACTTCTTCTACTTTCATCTTATTTCTGTTTTCATACAAAACATGCTCGTAACCGTCCTCGATTTGATTGGCCTTTAACAGATTGCCCATTGTCATTTCAGTTTTCCTTCCTCAACCATAAATGTCCAAGTCATCTAAGCTTACCTTTCTTGGTCACTACATCATCTTCAAACTACAACGTCCTTATTACGTTGTTACTTAGTTGGTTCATCAAAATCACTCGATTATAAGCACCGGTAACCGCTATTATGCGGGTATGTAAACTAGATAGCTACTTTAATGGCATACGAAGATAGTATGAAGGTGGGATGATTTTGCCCCACAATAATGACAGGGCTTTAGTGTGAGTGAGACCGTATATTATAGTGACCAGCGGTGAGGACTCTCTATAAACCGATTCCTACCGGGTTTCCAATGACTCGCATAGTGAATGACTAGTGAGATTGAAATAAGTTTTTTTTTCACCGGATTCCTTTATGAAAATTTTCACCCTTCGGTTCTGATAGTGACCACTCTGATTTTTATGATTTCTTACTAGACAATTACGTAGGTATACCTACAGACACAACTACATCTAACATCTGTTAATAAACGTATGAGCTTCGTAAAACAGCAGCTTCTGCTATCAAAAGCCCTATTATTATAGTAAAACTGTTTTGAAGTAATTGAATGAATTATTTATGTGCAAAAGGGAGTTAGAGCTTCAGACCTGCCATTACAGTTACGGCCTTGTTCATTACGTTTACGATCGTATAACATAAATGGTGTTAACAGACTAACTATAATCGGTATGCAAATTACTTTCATTTATTTATACTTTAAATAGCAAAAGCTGACAGGATTTTGCAAAATTGACGAATGATGTACAAAGAAATCGAACTAATGACTGAAGTGACTCGACTTCAGATGATAAGTAATATTTGGCTGCGATTGTCCATTATACATACATACATATCACGCCTTTATCCCAGGAGGGTTAGGCAGAGGTGAATTAACACCCATATTTCACCAATCATTGTATAAGGTATTGTCCATTATATCTAGAATGTTACTTTGCTCCGATAATATTATAATACCAGTTTTTATAGAATATTCCGAATACTTAAAGTTATGAATTCTACGTTACTTCTATAGTAATACATGGAGACTGTACCTATAGTGTATATATGTCTAACAACAAAGTAATTAACATTTGAAGAGAATCCGTGTCGCAATAAATTAAACAACATGCAAATTTGCTCTAGGCGCCCTTAATTACTTATTTATTATTGAAGCAGTTATACTTTCGATGTCTAGTTTTGAATGCCGCCATATTGGACATATTTTCCCACCAGACAAGTAAGTGATCCGGCTTTAGTTCGTTAACGAGCTAACCAACATTCACAGATGAACTAATTTTGCCGCTTCTCTACAGGTCCTAAAATTAGTTTAATAACTATTAGATCTTGCAATGGAATGCTAGTTTTAGTTAATTACTTGTTAAGAATTTTACGTGAAATTGGTAAACGGTTGAAAGTAAAGGGTGACTTAATTTTCTAGTTCATTTAATCATCGAAAGTAAGGCACAATTAGAGTAGGTATAAAATTAAACTCGAGTAGAAGTTGTTAATCGTGATTACGTAAATTGCTGCTGCATTCGTTCCAAAAATATTTACTAAATATTTTTTGGGATCGAATATTGCGTCCTAATCTTTTAGCTAACTGCATTCCATTACAAAAATAGATTGGCCTTGAATAAGATTTTATTTAGAAATAAATTCAGTTTTAGAATACTTACCTACGTACTCGCAAATGAGCGACTTTCACATTATTCGACAAAAATATTTTTGCCACGGAGCCACGTTTTGCGTAATATCAAATATAGATGTAAACTGAATTAATTACTATTATATTCTATAATATTAACAAAATAAACAGATTTACGCAGCTTGCTATGAGCTCAAAAAACTTGTTTGAAAATGAACCCTTTTGACGTCGTGACGTATTCTAGAGAACAAAATACCTACATAAAAATCTACTCATCGAAACAATTAGATAGACACCTACCAACTTCCGAGGTGAACGATCAAGCGATTTTGGAATTCATTTGTACTATACGAACGGTAACACAATAATATGTAAGCCAAATCGATTTAAGCTTACCAAATCGACTACTGACCGACTACCAAAACGAATTAGAACGCACTTTTGTAAACGCACCAATTATATCGGTCACATCTAAGTGGCCGCGGGTACCTCCACCGTCTGAGACAAAGCTGGGGCGATACCATCTCAGAGTGGGTGTACCGCAAGATTTATTGACTGCTTCACCCGTATAAGGTGATTTGTAATATCGCCAGAAGTTGTGACGTGAAAACGGTGCGTTGGTTTTATGTTATGAATCCAAAACAAGAGAATAATATGCAAACGTAGGTTCAAATAGGATTGTGAAGTATGAGAGGCCACCAAAATCTTCGGGACCCAAGTTTACCTTAGCTACTGGTTGCTGCTGGCGCAGTATTTCCTGTCAGTATTACGAGGTGAGACGACGGTCATAACTCAGCATACTAGCATAATGGTATAAGACAGCAAACTACTCAATTGATTTCGTATTGCCCTTAACCGATTCAGTTGTCCATTCTTCATTACAACCTATGCAAGAAAGACCGCACACAAGCGTATCTCATTAACGCAATCTCAACCAACGATCTTCAAAACAAATCCCAACATACCCAATGCGATTCGCGTATTAATGGAATGAGATAACCGACACTAATGCCTAGTAAAACAAGAGCAGCGATGCAAATAGACCCTCATGTATATTCAACAACGGACAAACAAACGCATGAGGTATCTTGTCGCATAGCCGAGATATGGACTTGTAGTTCGTAGGGGGGCCAGCATCTTTACTAGCAAAGGACAATCTTGGAAATAAACTTGGAGAAAGTTAATACACAATCTGATTTAATATCTAAAGATTTAGATAAATAAGACATTCGAAATGCGTTGGATTTAAAGATTTATCGAAACATGGGAAAAGAAAGAAAAGATCTAAATAAAATCAAACGTAATTTTGTTGCCCTGTTCATCATTTAATAGAACTTATAAATAAGGAACGCAAATGAATATTTAAAAGTATGTTTACAGTGGTGTGATATTACTTATAATATTCTGTATTTAAATAATCAACATACTAAAATGAATAAAATAAAATAATTGTGTGTCACAATATGACACATAAGATGATAACAGTTTACATAATTACATTATTAATGGTGATTACTTTTCAAAGTGTGACTATACTGACCATTATGTTTATAATTAGAATATTAAAAACATCAAAAATATTTACGTCGATGATGTCTCTCAAGCCGTCATAAAAAAGTATTAACTTATAAACATAATAACATAACATAAACTCACGCCTATATCCCCGAAGGGTACTTAACTTATAAGAGAATAAGTTATCAAAGACTGAATCATAAGTAACCATGGTCACCAGAGCCCCAGCATATCCGTATACACCTTATAAGGCCTATGAATTCTGCCACCGAACTTGTTGTCGGATGAAAGCAGCCCAGCTAATAACGATACCAGTTTTAATGCGATATCTAAACTCAGATCATTTATATTGAACTCCATAATATAATTAAATGATCACCGGCTGCGCAAATGAGATACGCAGGTACTAGATATTTATTGAAAACATATTCAAACTTCATCGTTATCCTATCGTATAAAGTAGTCAATAGTTAGGTATAAGTGCTTGTAGATTATATTTTATGGTAGCATGTATTTTATGAACCCATAAATGTAATGATAAATCATGTTCTTTAGATAAGGTAATTAATTAATGGGGATTGATAGGAATTTAAGTTGCAATGCGTATTATAATTTTCGAGAATGCGTGAATAATAATATCTTTATTGGATGTATCATTTTGAGGATCTTGGTCACACGGGTCTATCTCGCACTTGGAATGTTTTATTGAAATACAACTGTAAAGACTGATTCTATCGCAATTAATTATGTTATTTTTCTTCAAATTAGGTTTTTTTCAACATCTTTCTTGTCGCTAAATATTTAGTGTTCTTTTTTTTAATAGGTATCTAAAATCTCATTTAAAATGCTATCATTAGATGATATCAAAAATAATTTATAAAACAACGTTAAATTTAATTTAATATGCTAATGGAAATCGATAAATTTGTTTGACTGTTTAATTTCATAAGAAATTTCTCCTTTATGTGTGAAAATTGTACAAAAATGTAGGTATGTTTGCCCATTTTAAAGTCTTCTTTTTATGTGTGAAAAATGGCCATAAAAATATCTACCTATCACTAATCAGGTGAGTTGAATTTTGTGACTGTTCTTCTTGACTTCATTAACTACACTTACCTAATTATTTTCTTTTAGCAACGTATTCATGCGAAAAGCACAAAACCTATTCCAGAGTTTCTGGCTATGGTGGATTCTGACAGAACTCTAGGCTTTTCAATAATTCAATAATTTTGATGCTAATGTAAACGACCTATCACACTAGGGACGATGTAGTATTTGTACAATCCAAAAGTATAAAATTTGCCTATGCTGTGAGCAATATATTGAATCGTTGTGTGTGGAATTATTCTTTTGTATACCTAGGTATGCGATAATAATACACCAAAAAGTGAACCTAAATGAAAAGCCAATCCTTCGAATCAAAGAGCGCCTATTTGAAAGAAATCATCTAGAACACACGTTGCACTTAGTAAATATACTCCAATCCAATGTAAAGTCGATCGACTACACTGTTATTACTCTTTATCAAGTTTCATTACACCTGTTCAGAACTAATCCTACTTATAATATTGTACCTATCTAAATTGCATTGCGGCACTTTATAAAATAATGTTTGGCCATAGTTACCCAACGCCAATACGCCAATGTGTCCAACCCCTTCGTGTTATCCTTTAACGGTACCGCGTAAAGAGCATGTTTTATTAGTATGTTATAAAGCACCACTAATGCGAATATCGGATAGCGGCAACGCTACAACGGACCTCGGAGCGGAGTTAAACAGAGTGTGTTAACAAATTTAGCATAAAACCACTTACTTGTTGAAGGGTAAACTAGATCGCAAATAAACTGTTTTTGGAAGTTTCTGCTTGTTGGACTAATGTTAACTTTGTATTGAGTGTTTGTTGGAAATTAGGTCATGTGATTATAGAATTATAAGACTAGAATAGAGAATAGATTATTAGATATTATTATATCAAACGTTACACACCCAGAGTTACAGTAAATGTAGTAAGACAGTGAGATTGAATATTGTTGTAAAAAAAGTAAAACTGGTTGTTTAATTGGCAAATACGTACCTAGTAGGTCTACGATAGGCCTACGTAATCCTACGAAAAAAAAGTAAAGGAGATGGTAAGAAGTTATTTTTAGAATAACTTCAAATGGAGCCACTGACTTGGCAAGGAAAGATATAGATTATAGAGCAAAAACATAGGCAGAAATATTAATAGAATAGATTCGAAAAAAGCATTACTCCTTCATAAACTATGCCAGTATTAAGAAACCGTTTTTTTTTTCTCTAGAATAGTCTGCAACAGCTTCTTAAAGCTAGTAAAGACTCGATTAAAGTAAAACGTGTAGATAAGCACGGGCGGTGTCCGCGCACTTTCTTCAATCGGCCGCGAGAGGGCGCGCCGGCACGCGACCGCTACTCGTGCCGTTCTAGAGATGCGACTGTAAGATATCGATAATATTTTACAAAGTTGAAATATACTCCTAGAACTTGTGAACATGTTATCGTAAATATTTCTGTTAAGAAGTTACACGTGCTTTAAAATACGTAGAAAATGTGGTGTAGTGATATAGTATTAACTTGTAAATAAAATAAATTAGGTTGGACTATTACGCATATCTAATATTTTTTAATAAGGAACAAATTGATTAATACATTTATTTAAAGTAAGTTAAACCTCAAAACCCTGAGTCACTCATTACAAGCTTAGATTTTGCGTTTATTTCTAGTACGTAAATTGTTTGCCTTGGAGCGTAAATATTCGCAGTTTAGGTACTTCCCATGGATTGGTTTAAACTTGAAGCTTCTTATTAACAAACCAGTGCTTCAACCATTCTGCTACCAGCACATGTAATGATTTTACATTTTGTGTAGAAATCGCTATATGAAATAATAATAATTGATAATTCAATTCAAACTAAAAAATAAATCGACTAAATGAACCATAAATCATATTCACATCACTAGAGGTTTACAAGTGGCACGGGTTGATTGTATCTAGCAACCGATGATACAAGTAGATTGTTTCACCGGAGCAACGAGCACAGATACCGAGAACTATTTACTCGTTATAATACGATTTAATCGTGAGTATCGATTCACGTTTGGAAAGTGCCGCTTTTTGATTTAAATGGAGAAATAAAGGTGCTTAGTCGATTTTGCGATAGTGAGGTGGTGGTTTATGTCAATGTTGAGGTAAGCGGTCTGCCTATCGATACTCACAATAGTCGGGATTCTTCGATTAAAGATAAAAACATCGTATTTTGTTATTATTGTTGTTTTATTGTAATGTCAGAAGCTTTATTATGAATGCACGTTTTTATATCTCCTAACAGATAGGTAGAGGAGGACCCACCCTTTGGTAAACCTATTTTAGTCACTTTAAGGGTCGGCTTTTATGCTACCTATTTGTTTTTATTCTGTCTCTATCGTAATTACTTTTATATAATCGATCAATAACAAAACTATCAAACATTCTATTCAATCATTTCATTCATAAGGCTAAGGCTAATGGCTACATCGATAGACTTATAAGTACGAGTTTACAGGTTTGACACCTCACACAATCTTTTTAGTGTAACTGGAAGCATTAACGTAAAAACTAGGTTACAAGTGGCCCAGGTTACCAGCACCCACCATATATGGGAGAGAGATGAGGCTTTTATGCTAATATCTCCTTGTAAAATGTACCCAATCCTCTTCACTTCAAGCTAAATACAACGTATTAACAAACCACTTAAAGGGTTCCGCATAATAAAGTGCGTATAACAATAAATTATGAGTAAGTATGTGCGTATGCAATAAGTTGATATTAAGTTACGAGCTGCGTTTGCACAGCTCAATTGTGTGTATAACGGATAAAACTCTCTCTTATACTTTTATCAAGTTGAATAACAACCAGCTTCTTTATACTTTCTCGATCCTCTTTTCACATAGGCAAACCTCATTTTTCTGTCAAGGAAAAATGGGGAAAAAGCTTACAGCACGTCAGGGTAGGAAAAGACTGGAGGTACACTGTATAATATATAGATCCATTCTTCTTCCTTGCCTGAAAGACGAACGCAGGGCACATCATGGTAGAGCCCTATTGGTGACTAGCTTCCCACTTTTTTACATAGCATCGCAAAAAATAGTGAAAACTGAGTGTTAACATACCTCTACCCAGCCGAGATTTTTGGGTTTGAAAAAAATCTACCTACTTTAAAATTCGCAGCTGTATTCCTTATGTTTGAACAGCAATATACAAAAGAAAGGTTTTTAGAAGTTTACTGACACCGAAACAAATTTAACAACCGCCAATAAAAACTTTAAGTACTTACTGGCGTCAATCATAGCTTTTTGCTGAATTTCCCCTTTTTATACTGATTGGCATACTGTCAGGGTACAGTTAAAGTAAAGGTTATAAATAGCTTTGTTAGTTTGACGCCTCTGTTAGATATAAAATGGATTTCACCAATGATACAAACCGAAATCAATTTAAACTTAATTACGTTATGGTACGACTTCGTAGACTACCGCAGACAACTGCAGCAGACGATGTGTCGCTGAGACACTATTGGCTAATAATACCTTTCGTAGCTAGCGACATATCATATAAAAAATCAGTGCCCCGAGTACGAAAAATATTCGCATTCGTAACGTAAACGTATCGAGAAAACGGAACATTGCGATTGGAGGGCTTCGAACACACACAGGTTCACAGTAGGCAGGCGGCCAATCAGAATTCTCCGTTCTCGCGATACTGGACTACTTTATTCCCGAGAATAGGTTCACGTTGGGTCACGGCAATGGGATTAGATTATCAAGTGAAACCGCGGGCAACAGCTAGTTATCCTGTCTATCCCACTAGTCCCATTGAGTTGTCCCATCATGGGACAACTGAGACGATTACGTCCCAGTAGTTCCATGGGACAAGTGGAACTAATATTTTATCATATTGTTGTCCCAATAGTTCCATTGCCATAGTGTACAAGAAGTAATTACCTACTCAATATTGTGACTCACCTTCAAGCTTCACAGGTGCAAACTGGGCTCGTATACTACATATCTAAATTAATTCCGATAGGTCTCTATAATGGAGAGTTTAATTCATTGGTAGAGTCAGCAATTAATTATATTTATATAACAAACTGTGGAGTTGCCTTTATCTTGTTTGATCTTCACGTAATTAATTATCTTTTACGAACCTATTAAGGCTAAAATTATTTTGTTAATTTAAGCAATATGATATCTGGCAATTACAATATGAATGTCTCTACTTTATTGAAATTTTAGAATATTGCGCTATGAAATGTAGAGCTCCAAGTTATTGATAAATGATACATACATACATACATACAATCACGCCTTTATCCCCGGAGGGTTAGGCAGAGGTGAATTAACACCCACTTTTCATTTCATTGATAAAATCAATTTATATTCTAGAACACAACATAGCACTGCGCGGAAATCGAACCCGTGACCTATGATAATGCAGTCGAATGCTTAGCATCCCACTACACATGTATGAAAATTTTGTGGACAGTTTTGCTTGACCCAATCCTAGTTACAAAACTATTTCGTATATTGAGGAATCGAACCCACCTCACTCACTGATTAAGATAAATTCAAAGTAACTGCTCCAATCACCCCGTAAAGTACGGTTGATTGGTCATCAATAATACATTTCTAAAAGTACCTTAACTATATCTAAATGTCTAAACAGCGTAACAAACTAATCAGCAGAAACTGAATCGCGCTATGAAAGTTCTTTCAAGCAAATAATTTAATTTGTTAAGAGATACCACAAAGCGTAGTTACTTGTTTCAAACAGTATGAAAATCCAGACTAGTATTAGTTTAATCATACCTATTTAACAGTTCTACATTGTTCAAACATAACTCGCATTGTTCCATCAACCAATGTAACAAGATCTCTGAATACCTCACAAAATTTATAAGAATTATCACTCAAGAAAGGTCGAGTAAGTTGGTTTGCAGTACGCTAACATTAGCGACTGGGCGTTCTCTATTCGGTCCTAACTCGGGAGCGTTCGGCATCACTCGGTTGAAATGGTACCGCCCACCTGCGCGCGCGCCTCGTCCTGTCTTTATTTCTCTCGGAGTTTTGCGTCAGTCTGTCTCGTGCTGTAGTTTCGGCCACACGCCACACCCACAGATGAATGTTAGGCTATTTTCCAATTATTATGCAGAAGCTTTTTGTTGGGATACTGATGCCAACAATGATAAGCTTTCCAGTAACAATTTGTGAGTAATCTCGTTGTTGTAACTCAAGAATTTCATTCAAAAATACTTAGTTTAGGTACTTTATGAATTTACTAATAAGATGCTAAACAAGCATACAGTTAACCTAATAGGTGGTATATCTTGATGCTTATATCGCTACAGTGTTTCCAGTACCGTTGCTCGAGAGGAAATGGGGAGAGATAAGAGTGGAAGATGAAAAAGGGAGGAAGGAGGTAGGAAGAGAAAATCTTCAGAAAGTACAGTTGACGAACATATAAGTACACAGTACACCTTATGCTACAACTTTATATGAAAAGGTGTATACTTACATCCTATGTCGCATGTAGATATTTACTCTCACAGACCGAAGGAAACTAACGAAGCAATTAACGAGAATCATTTATAAAGAAACCATGACATAAAACCTAATAGTTAACTGTACCTAACTTAGTCATCATCATCACGATAGTTTACCACAGTAATACCTATATCTGCCTACCATCACGCAATTAAACGACTTTTTTCACTTTATCAAGTTAGAAATTAATAACATAAGTGGCAAACTTAATGGACTCCATTACTAAGTAAAAGTTAGAAAGTGTACCATTGTACAAAACGACAATTGATAAAAAAAATACAGGCAGTTCAACGCCTTGACCTCTTACCTCTTTCTTCGATAAGAAAAAAAAAAGTAGCGATGTTGGTATGGCCACATTCAATCTCTGTTATTAGGTGCCTATAGTTTGTGGTTGCGTAAATGGACATAAGGTCAGCGCTACTGAAATGTATCAAGGTGAAAGCTTTATAATTATAGATGATCTAACGATAGTAATCTTTCATAACTACCGTTATTGTAACAACAATGTTGAATGCGAGCGATCAAATTATTGGTAGGATGGAATTACCGGTAATGGTGGTTAAAACCTACCGGAGTTATGCCAACGGAGTGAAGTGCCTTTTTTCTTTTTTTTGTGTGGGGAAGCTCTCTCGGTCTTCAATTCACTGGAGGTGAGTATGTTGGATTAGAGTCGGCTTAAACCGCACATCGTTTTGTCACATCGGCCTACTTGGCCGAATCAGGATAAAGAATATTCCTGAGACCTCGATAGGTCTTGGCCACTATCGTTGGCGACTCCGACGTTTCGTTGGATGCCATAATCCCCGACCCGAATAGAGAGACGCGCGCGGAAACACTACGCTCTACTACCCTGGACTTACTTCTGTTAGCAACGGCTAGACGAAATGAAGTGCCTTCCAAGAATTTGTCTCCGTGGGCTGGCCAATGATAGAACTGATATTAGTCACCGTTTGGCTTTAGTTTCAGCCGTTACATAGTGACAATATGTATTGGCTCCAAAAGACATCTTCCTTACATATCGCATAAAGCATGTTCGTCATAATCGAACTGACTAAAGCTAAACTTAAATATTTACAAGAGATATAACTGATAAAAAATGGATTTATGTGTTGCTAAAAATGTTATTAGACATCCAAAATTACCATAATATAGTAGGTAAATACAAATCTGTTTATTCGTCTAAAATCTTAAAGATAGATATAAATATGACCAATGTAGGTAACAATTGAAGTACTTATTGCCAACTTAACTATCTGATGAATCAAAGTTAGAGTAAGATATCAAACTAAACACTTCTACTTGGTGCAACCTAAATATTTTTACTTCGCAATCAGATCTCAGATAGCACTCTCGGTTATCAGTTATTGATCTACATAACTTAGATTGACTATTGACTACATTGTTCTAGATATTTTGGCTGATATTACGAAAATTATATAAATGAAAATATGTATAAGATAAAACAAAACATTTTTGTAAATGTAAGAAATAAAATGAGAACAAAAGTCATATTTATAGAAACGTTTTTAAATGAAATTGCTATAACAGAACACAAAGCTCATATCTTACAAAGCTAGAGCTATAAAATACTTCTATTTAGATGACACAATTGTGAAACCTCGAGACGATAAATTTAGACAAAATTACCTAAAGAAACTTTCATCAATGCAAAGCAATTGAACTAGAAATAATGCACTTTATATAAATACCTTTCCTTTCTTTGAAGTTACACTAATAGTGACTAAAAACCCACACGTCAAATATTAAGGTGCAAACGATAATATCCAACACTGAAAAGCGCAACTGCACAAATAAAAGAGTTTTAGTTGAGAAATGGCGATGGTCTCAGATTATAATTACGGTAGAACTCACCGCGTCGGTCACCACTAAACATCGGGCAGGGTTACCAATAATAAATATGTTTATTAAAAAAATAATTCATATCCTAGGACATTATTACATCGTTCCATCTAGACCCAAAAGTAAATAAAACTTGTCAACTATTTTTTGTAAACAAATATATTGTAATTCTAAACAAATAAACAAAGTAAATGTTAATTCCGACTCTTTAAAAGCGAGTCTAATGTCTTATACCTACTAGCTCTAGCTCTAAATCGAATGTTGTGATAGGTATAGTATTATTGTCTAATCGGTACTATTTATTACTAATGATAGTATGTAACGAAAACCGAATTTCATAGTTCCTATTTACATAAATATCTGATTATCTACTAACATACAAAATGAGTAATAACCAGTATCATAATATTTAATAAGTATTATTTCAGTATTTAATTACCGCTTAATATTACGACTTAAGTAACTACTTTATGAGACGCCTCTCACGGAGCTTCATCAATTCTAACTTCTCATTGTTTCGCCACTTTACAACGTGCTATATTTACTCGCTAAACATGGTTGCCAACCCTATTGAAGCCCTGTGCGTTCCATGCTTTAAACTTAATAGCAATCTTTATAGCGCAATCCGGCCTCCGAATAGTGATGCTATCTGTCGATGTTCGATGTCGATACCGTATTATTACATCGTACAATTGCGTGTTACGACTTACATGCACAATTTTATTGTTCTTTCGCTGAACGTTTTTAATTGCCGCAACTTCTGTTTTTTAAGTTTATAATTATTGTGTGGCTGTTCATTCAATTAGAGTGCTGCGTATTGTACAATCTGTAATTAGTAATTTTATCCTGGCTGATATTAAGTAATGCTTTTAATTTCATTGATAAGTACAATAACATCCAAAACTCCTTAAGTATTTTGTAATAGACCTAGTATTCGCGTATCATAGTCAGAAATAGTTACTACACCTAGTATAAAACTTGATTACAATTCTAAAATAATTTAATATTTGAAATGCAGATTGTTAATTTCCATAAAATAATTCAGTTCAAAATTGGCTAGCTAACAAACAACACTTCAATAAACTCGCGCGTCGGATCGTTGCGTTGATAAACGTCCATATAATTCCAGCGAGAACGTGCTTGTCACAATTTATCGATACAGCGCATCACTAGCCGGGAGCAAAGGTTCGGCAGAGGGCGCAGGCATCAATTTGCGCGCAGTAGCCGCCGCGGGCGCCGCACCGCCCCTGTCATTAGCCCCTCTTCCCTCCTTAGCCCCTCGATTTCCCCTCTCGACCTCAGGGGAACATACTTTAACCTTTTTTGCTCCCCTGCAACCTGTTCGGGACGCGGCTGCTGCGCGCGCGCTACGAACGCGGTTCATGGCCACAGGCGATACGCAGTATCTGCGAAGTAGGGTTGCCAACTGTTTTGTTTTATTGGAATCGCGGTAATTATATGGTGAAAGAATGAAGACAGTGCATAGCTATAACTTCGTACTTATATAGGTTCGTTGGATTTTAATATTTTTGTTATTATGTCCCATAGATTTAAATTGTTAATTATTACAGTATCCACATTTATTTTTCCGCGAAGAATCATAAATAGGTATACCAAATGCATTTTTAGACTCAGTTAACTTAACCTGGGAATCGGTTCCAAAACTTTACGGTTACATACTACACGTAGATTTCAATGATGAGGCCTATGAGGGAGACATTCATTATGTGACGTAATATTTCATTCCATAAAAATATATTGAAGATTTTACAGAAAGCGTCGCCGGGTTATCTTTATGGTCTTGATAGTGCGCATGGCCACTCAACCCTTGCAGTTTGCAAACCATACTTGGGTTTTTATTATTATAGGCACCAACTATCACGAGTGAAATGAATTATCTAGAATGTTATACATAGCTAGGTATTTATCAATTTATTTGTATGTAGAGTCGATTATTTTTATACAAGTCGTACTCACTATGCATAGGTACCTATTGTAAATTGCGGAGAAAAGAGAACCCCTTGGCGTATTCTTGGCATATGCAATGATTTTATAACTCGTAAACTAACTTTTATGCATAATGCCTTTCCAAAATTTCATAACAATATCGAATGAATTGTATGAGCTGGACTTGAAAAAAAGCAAGATTCTTACCAAATACAAATCACCCTCAATTTTTTAATGTGTCAAGCAACGAAATCAATTAAAATTTCAGTGTATATCAACCCTATAAGCAACCTGTTAAGTGCACAGCGCGCGTAATAACGCAGGTCCGATGTTAGTTATCGTCCGCTCCCACAATATGGCTGGCTAAAACAACCACAACAGCTTACGTGATAATAACCAATTTATACTGCTCCAGCTGCCATCAGGAATATTGGTATGACAATGTATAATTCGCTGTCATGACAATTTTTTGTGAAGATTATGTATGAATTCGCTACATTTAGGTACCTACTTGTAGTACAAAACAGCTTAAACCGATAAATAAATATATATTACATACTTAGGTAACTATAGACTTAGAAAGTCTTGAAATTATAAAGCAATCCTAATAGGTATGTATCTAGGTATATTAACTATTTTGAATACATAATTATATTCTTATGTACATAAATAACGCGTTATAATTATACGGTTTTTAATATAAACCACCTTTTTTTAAAATAAATATGAACAGGTATGGTGTTTCTATAAACAAACAAACACCATAGATTCTCCCTTCAAAGTCATTCAAATATTCCGAGGATAAAAAGGTCAAAACCGAAACAGGTCCGTGTTGGTTCCCCGAACCAGTAATTTGAGCCACAATTAAACAATTTTCTCGAATATCATTCTGCTTCATTTGGACGAGCGTCGGGTCACTCCTGACCCCGGGGCACAGACATCAAGGTCCCGGCCCGATTCCGTGGCTCCATAAACCCCATTAAACATAAACATGCCCCCAAACCACTTTCCGACGATCTTTCGTTCCACTTTATTTAATTTCAATACGTTAGAACGTGAAGTTTTCTAATCTTCCTCGCCGATGGAATGGCTCTACATTTGCATAAAAGTAAATTTGCTCCCAAGACCGGGATAATGCTAATGGTTCGCTCAAAAAGAACAAAATGAACGCCGCAAATTGACCTGTCCCTCAGCGCCGCCCGCGGCCTCCGCAGCCTCCGCAGCCGACGACCTGTCGCCGCTAAATAATTCCGTTCCCATCATCTAGCCAGTAGCTATCTCACTTTAATTATTCATAGACTTTTTTATACACTATCGCTTTTTACCGCTCGACGGCCGGCCGAAGCCTTATAAAATTAAAAAATAAAATAATCGAACGTCGGCGCAATTTAAAAAAGAAATAAGTCGGATGACACGGATCGAACTCCGGGCAAATGTCGCGCGGTAAAAAGTGGTCGAGCGGTGTTGTAAGAGGAGATAAGGGGGGACGGGATGTGGTGTGGGAGGTGCGGGGGCACAGGACGTCACGTAGGCGGCGTGGTTTTTGTCAACGTTCCCGCGGAGATGACAGGTCGCTGGACGCTGTACCGCGACCTGTCTGCGCCAATGGTCTTGATGCTTTCCATTTAAACCGTCTACACAATTATAGCAAAATGCTTATTACTAACACAGATCAGATGTCTTATGCACTGCAACTATTACTGTGGTATTATTATCTGTTCATCTGACTATTATATTTATTTTATTAGTTTTCGTTTGTCAGTGAAGTGCTGTCATTAAAGTAACTGACATACGCACGGTGTCTGGTACATCTTCTAGCATTAGGCGGTAGGCTAGTACATTTATAATTATGTAGTTACTTACTCATCTTTGTGGTTTAATATGTAGGTAGGTATTATTACATGTGAAGAGAGTGAGGGTTATAACGAAACTATCAAGACTTATTGATCAATAAAATATACCCGAAGAGATTGTACCACGACAGGTGCATTTACTGGGAACACGTTTACGCCTAATAATAAACTCATAAGACCTTGTAATCCACAAATTATTTGGATTGAAAAGTTCATAATTTTAAGATTAAGTATATTAAGAATTTGAAGTTATTAGTTCTACTTTCTAGATTAACGTTTAAATATTACATAAAAATATTACTTACGCTTAATTATGTTATTTAGATAATAAAAGTTTTGTCAGCCAATTTGGTTATATACAGACAAATATATATTTCATTCGTGTGTTAAGATTATGATTTCTAAGTTCTTATCGATTAGGTTGATTAAAATTGTCCCTAGATAAAGAGCCATAAGTTATGACCCTAAGGTGGCAATATGGTTTTTAAACCTATAGATAGCAAAAAATAACTAGATATTTTTCTTTACAGAATTTCCGCGAGCAGCGAATCGATGGCGCTGGTTTGCCACTCCTCACAGAAGAACATTTAACGGGAATGCTACAAATGAAACTTGGTCCCGCCCTAAAACTACGTGCAGTTTTAACACGACGGTTGGAACCTTGTGCACATTGCCAAGCAACCATCGCCAACAATACAGCCAACAACTTAGCAGCCAACACATCACCCAACATGGCTGCAAGGTTAAATGGCGCGGTGATGAAACCGGAGCCTCGGAGTAACACCACCAGTCCCAGTTAAAACATGTTTTGAATGTAGAATAATATTCTAATCTATATCGTTCCTGTAAACAGTTCTTTGATAATATAGAAAGTGTAAATATTTGCTCTGAATTATCGACAATATCTGATATACCTAGCGGTTGATCTGAAATGGGAACCACGAGTTCAAAGTTGACCTGATTTGTGTCACGATTAGGTATAATGGTATTGATATACCATGCTTTTGAGTTACAGGAATCCTGGTATAGCATATTTCTGTTGTCGATAATTCAGCATTTGGAATTTAAAAAGTGATATTGAAGAAAGATTTGGATAAGACTTCTTTGTGATATATATTTTCTATAGAATCAAAGAGCTAGATGTAAGATACATAAATCGTAACCTCATCAGGACATCATCCAATAAAGGGAGATTAGTGAAAGACTATTATACACTATAGCCTTTATTTGGATTATCTGATACATTTCGAGACAATAATTTTTACCCATCATAATAATTTTAGTTTAATTACTATTAAAGTCATCTTCCAGCATTCGTATTTTGGTCTTCCTGTTCGTAGATTTTGCATTTAGTTATCATAAGATGCGTTAGAATACATAATTAGGTATATTTTTAAGGTTTTTGTTTTGTATATAAACGTTTTGCCGTCCAAATGGTATAAATACTTGCGTAACAAGTATTTTTGTATGTTAATTACTTATTAATTAGTCCTTAAAATATGGGGTCGGATCGCAAAACGTCCAAAGTGACCCCGATTTTTATGAGCATACAATATAATGTGCGTTACTTTACAACGAAAACAGTTTTGGTGCTAAGACCCTGTGAAACTTAAAATATTTTGTATATATAATAGCCGTTTTTGTAAAAAAAAAATATTGCTTAAATAATCGAGGCTAATAATTATGACGACAGGGTCACAAAGTTTAACGGTTTGTATATAAATGAATATATACAATAGTTGTATAGATGTATAGTTATATATACGTGGACATATAATAGCATTTACTTACACCACACCTGAAGAAAGCTCAGTAAACCGTTTTACAGATAATATTGTAGTGTAAAATGTTCTAGTTAGTTGAATAAACTTCACAGTGAGCATAATATTTTGTTTGTAATTATTTTCTCTATAGAAGATATTATGTCTGTAAATATATGTATGTCTCTATAACGAAAGACTTAACGAGCATAACTGACTAAATAAACATATTATATTGGCGCCAGATACTGTTGTATTACTTTAATTTCAAAACACATTCGATGTATTTATTTAAAAATACGTCGCGGCTTTATATCTCTTCTTTGACTATCGTTTTAGTTTCGAATATTTATTTATCAGTTATGCATAATTGATCTTTCAGTTTTCTTCATTCGAAGACTTCATGACTGAACAGCCTTATTATATAATTCAATGTGATTTTACTGTACATTGCCACGTAAAATTATATAAATTAAAAAGCATTGTCGAATTAGTTAAGTTAAATAATAAGGCTTCAGGTCTATACAAGTATTCGTCATGAAACTAGATAATAATGTCTGCAGTTATTGTAAAAGAAGTGGTTCTTCCTGTGGTAATCTCCTTAATTGCCAAAATAGTGTGTTAAATAACCAATATACTTATTTAGTAAGTAGGTAACACGGGTTACTCGGAATTTTGGATCCACATAAAATAACTACTTACAATGTGATAAAATATATATCGTCCCATTGTCACTATATTTTCTATACTTGAATGTTTTTTCCAATATCGTAAATGAAACCTCACTGACGTGAATCAGTTTGGAGTTAGTAACAATTTGTGAAGGAAAACTTTGTTCTTATAAGGTTATAAGTCTCTAGGTAGAGACTGCGTGCGGCTACTATATTGTAACTCAGGCCCTTTTTTCATAAGTATAATCAAACTATATTGAATTCAGGGAGTTCAGTTTGCCAACTGAACTCCCAGATCAAACGTTAAGTTTGCTCTACTCATTTTGACCTAAAAGAAAATGCTTTCTCCCAAGGCCTACGCATTGTGGAAACAGAAAAGATAGAGAGTCTCCCAATCTAGAATATACAAGTATAAAAGTATGTAAGTGTATAAAAAAGTACTTAAAAGAAAAATTGCTGAAGTTAGTCTAATATATAACACAGGAAATAGGGTAAATAATAAATAGGTACATATGCATTTTGAATTCATGCTTGCCGAAAGACGAAAGAAAGAAGAAGAGAAAAGAAGACGAAAGAAAGAGAAGTCTTATGTAGATCTACTCGCATGAGAGACATACCTCAGGACACGTATCTTGGACCTAAATCGCGAGACAAACAAGGCTCTGGCGCCCGGATTATTTCGTAAAAATCTATCCCCCGTGCTATCCTCTAACTAAAAACACCCAAAACATGTTCGTGTATGGAGGACATTTTGAGCACATTTTAGGTCCAAGATATAACTATGTCCCGAGCGATACTTGTGTAAGGAATAATGTTTTCTTGTGTTCAGTTACTACTCCAACAATAAACCACTATAAAAAGTCCAGAACAAGTTTAATCACCAGTGACCTTATAATTGTATATTGTAAACAACAACAACATATCAGCAAAATCTAAGGTGCTATTTCGGTTAGATTCTAATACACTGTGCCTT
Source organism: Eilema depressum (assembly GCA_914767945.1). NCBI lineage: Eukaryota > Metazoa > Arthropoda > Insecta > Lepidoptera > Erebidae > Eilema > Eilema depressum. The sequence continues at coordinate 9,842,684 of OU612024.1, read as the reverse complement.
AACAGTCTTCCCTTGAAGTAGAATAATAATAATTTTATAATAATCATAACACTTTCAGAGTATTACGGTTCGACGCTTTAAATTGGACGATAATAATACAATTATAATAAATAGTTTCTGTATGCTTGAAGAATTATTGTTTATAAGTGTTATTTTAATGAAACTATACAGGATTAGCTTTGACGTCGTATAAATTCTGTTCATTCATGTGGTGTTTTTGTGATTTGTATGTAGAGTCATTCGGGTCAAGAGGACGCACTTTATTTTGGACTGCGTCAAAGATCTATACAAAATATGATTTCTGACATGTTTATTTATAAAATTGGTAGAATATTTAATATACTTACATAATTTAAGCTAATTTTTCATCCAAGAGTATTAGTTTCTGTTGTACATACGAGTAAAGCGAAAAAATCCTAATGCGTCCTTTTGACCCGATATGTGGGTAAAATTACGCATGCATTAGGGTATAATTACGCACACGGGGTAAACGTACGCATTTAGATTTCTAGGAGGGTACTTCAATAAAAAATATTGCAATAAATCAACATTTATTAGTTTTAAATTCACTAGAAAATGACATTAATATTTATTAATCCACAATCACATAAACTTCAAGAAAATAACAACTTTTAAATTTCAAATCTATAACATTGCTTACTTTAAGTATCTTTGGATAAGTTTACGTAATCTTATTATGTAATTAGGTAATATAATAATCTAAAACTAGAAAGAGAGATCAAAACATAATGAATCTAAGGTAAGTTCTAGGGTTAGACGTAAATAAAATTACTCATTTGCAAAAGTCACAGCGAAATATTCCATATTCATATGCAGTGCACTTCTCATGAAACCAGTCACCGCAAATTGCACATTGGATCCAGTCTTCTGTTAGTGGTTCCTGATATTTTTCGCCACAAATTGGACAGTTTATTAATTTATCCTTTAAGCTTTTCTTTTCATTCTGTTTCTTTTTTGATTTATCGCATTTTTTGTTTGTTCCGGATGGTCCAGGTTTTGGGTCAAACGACACCTTCTTACCGACTTTCTTGCTATTTTTCTGTCGCTTTTGTTCTTCTATTTTTTGTTTTTCTTCCAACTGTGCCTTGTAAGGACTAGAAGTTATAACTTCAGACTTCAAGCAAGCTCTTGTTCTTTTTTTTCCTTGAGTCATTTTTGGAAGTGGACTTAGCTGGGCTACCGTTATAATTTGAGTTTGTGACGAAGAAGTAACGTTTGAAGGAGCAACTAGATTTTCATTAATTTGTGACGAATGAGATGCAAATAATGGTTTATCTGAAACTATTTCAGTCAAATCTTGATTTATAGATATGTTTTCCTTATTGATTCCAGCGATATCTTCAAAGTCACTATCCACATTAGTTGTATCAGAATCAGTCAGTTGGTTTCCAATTTCATCACATATGGTAAATATAGAAGGACTTACGGGTAGCGAATCATCTTTGTTCATTTCAGCTGTAGCACTTGTTAGAGTAACGCCATCTACGTCTTCGTCACAGATAGTAATGGTTGTTGGTCTTATGGGCGATGGTTCCCTCATGATATCTTGATCTCTTAAAGTAACTAAGTTGTCACTCGATGTCGTGGGCTCATTTCGATCCGTTACGGAAGAGGGAGCAAAGTCGGTTTCATTAAACAGATCGTCTGCGAACGGAAATATTCCTGTTGCTCTAAAACCAGACTCGGCATTACCTATTGTGGCAACGTATTTGAAGGCGTTATTAAAGAGACTAGCTACCTGAAATTGGGTTATACCTCTGCCAGGATGCTGATTCATCCATTTCTCACATTCAATGGCATACTTGGTTTTTAAGGGGCTATGAAGAGCCACATCCAACGGCTGCAGTTTATGGCTGCCATGTGGTGGAAGAGTTATCATTACAATGTTGTGTTCTCTGGCGTAGTTGGTTCCTCCCAAACTAATGTGTGAAGAATGATTGTCCATAATGAGCAATACAGGATCTTCTTTAGATGGATGAACGAAGTCCTTGAAATAGTGTAACCATTCGACAAAGAGGCTTGTGTTTATATAACCGCTATCCGACACCATACAGATACATTGTGTTGGACCACCATCTACTAATTCTGGCCGTACTCTTTTGCGTGGATATATGAACGCTGGTGGTACATAATGCCCTGTAGCGCTCATGCACATTATAGCAGTGATAGTAGTGCCTCGCTCAGCAGTCACTACTTTGCCGACCACTTTTTTGCCTTTAAGGGAAACTACCTTAGGCGTTTTTTTTGGAACTGTACTCATTCCAGTTTCGTCCATGTTATATATCCTATTTGGCCGGAAATTATATGTATCGTAGACTTCTTTGAGCGTAGTGTAAAATCGCTGTACTTTAAATTCTGTTAAAACCTATTGCTCTGGCCAAGCTGATCGGTGCTGACTGACGTAAACTTAGGTGAGCATTTCTTTTAAGAAAACCTTCTACCCAATCTCGACCGGCCATCTTGCAGGAGTCATCGAAACGGTTTTCTATTTGATTGGCTGTTGCGAACTCATACGCCAACCGTCTTAAATCGTTTATAGTAATGCCAAAGAACCTGTCATCCATATCCTGGCAATGGATAGCGAATTCAGCCTCTTGATCTTTCGAGAATGTAGGTTTAAAACGACCCAAAGACGTTGGCACGTGGGTTGTTTTCAGCCGTTTCCTTAAGGCACCCTCACTGATGCCAACTTCTTCTGCAGCACGTCTTTGACTTTTTCCTTCTTGCATGAGCTTCCTAGCTTTTTTTATTTGCGCCTCTGTGATGAGGGCCCGTTGTGGAGCTTTTCGTATATAAGTCCTCGGCATTTTTTTATTCTGAAAGCATTAAATTACCGTTATACAACTTTTAGATACTTTTCTAGATCGTGGGGCATAAGTTCGCAACGTGGGTAAAAGTACGCGTGCGTACTTTTAAACACGCACTCTTACCCCAATCGACAAATTTAATAAATGATTGGACACAAAACACGAGTTCATTAATTTTTCAGAATATTATATATGTACATAAAAACTACAGTAAATGTACTGTACAAACAAAGTATACTTACTTGCAAAACACTAATTTTAAAACTTCAACACACTTTTTCCTAGCCCAAATACTGAACGAATTTATAGCACCACACGTGTTCGGCGACCTGTCGCAACGAGTACTGATTTTGAGCGGGAGCGGCGTGTGGCTCCGAAGCGGCGAATACAGCGCCACCATTTTTTGTAAACATACCCCTCAGCCCTCGCCCCCGCTGACAGAGATCACGCCACTGCGTAGGTACCTTTACCCACCGCGTTCTCTTACCCCGAATGACTCTACTATTACTATTATATCCTTTTTTAAATCTGTAACATGCAATAATGGTTGAATGGTGGATTGGTCTTGAGTAAAACGTGTAGGACTTTTCCGTACCTACGTTTAAAATAATCTATGAGTATCCAAAATATAGATGAACATCACCATTTCACCCATTTGTTGTAAAGTAACACTTTAAAAATCCAACATTTAAAGGGATTTGAACATACAAATAGGAGATAGGGTGGGGTATTTACCTATAGATTTATTTACAGAAGCCCTATCCTATCTGCTGAGCTGTTTATAACTATGTAATAATGTTACACCTCATAAGTATATTGAATGTCAACTTATACAAGTAAAAGTCTTGCTCGATATTTAACTCTTTAAATTAAATAATTACAAAAGATTAGTACATTCTAGCATACAACTAATGAGCTTAATATTAGGTATACCTACCCAAATCGTATAGATTACTCGTCTCATTGGAAGATTGACCGCAAAAACGTCCAGCCACTGTACAAGCAATAAAATTAATGAAGCCACATGGTTGAAAGAAATGTTATGACTTAAAAAGAACCCTGTGTAGGCAACAGCTTTTGTTGATTACAGCTTTTATTACGTAACTAATATCGTAATGGTCCAGTGACTTATGAGTTATGATAGTGTGTGTAAATTTGTATCTATAATTATCTGTAATTAAGCACTTTATGAAAATATTATAAAGAATAAAACGAGTCCAGTTTTGACGTTACAAGAATCACTTGCGTTCTTAGCACTGCGATTCTCGCAAGAAACTTTGCAACTTCAATAAGACAAGACTTGGTTTATCGTTATTTTAATGTATAATTATTGTGTATAACAAGGTTTTAGTCACTTTGTTAGTTTCCTTGCGAACATTGTACTTAGTTAAAGATTTAGCTTGTTTAGCCGATCGTTCGATTCAACCTTTTAAGTATTTATGTGAAGAGAATAAAAGCGACAATTTAATGAAACTATTCTATTGTTTTATTTGAAAGTTACTTTTCTGGGAGCGACTTTTGAAGGAATCCTTCCGAGAGGAAAATCTGCACCATAATCAGTAGGTGTATGTATGTACCTATCTACTTACTAGTTTGCAGATCTACTGAGGTTGGTTTCAGTCAGAAAAATCTTCATGTATTCATCATATTATGAACGTAAATTAAATATTTAAATTATTCAGCGAGCTACTGTTATATAACGTTCATAGTGTTTTAACATCATAGATCGGTGCAGATACAAAAAAAAATGGGAATAAAAAAATTATCAGCATGGGCCTATTGGAAATGAAAATAAATATGGAAAAAACAACGGAAACAACCAGTTAAACTCGCTGCGAAGTACGCTGGTGGTGAAATGGGGTGCGTTTTAAGGGTGAAAAATGGTTTGCCACGATTTTACAGCCAAACTAAACCTCCTATTGAGAAAAATTGAACGCAAAAGTTGTAGACAATAATAAAGTCTACCTACAACTTTTGAATGAACCGTTTTTCATTTTACCTTACAGTTTTCGAGCAAAATTGGAAAAACAATTTTTTGGTTTTTTGTTCTTATCCTGCTCTTTTTTTCTACAAAATTTGGTGAAATTTTACCTCGTCATATTTCAAACACGATGATATTGCTATTAAATAGATATATTTTTATTTACGTCGTATTTTGATGTTCCAGATGTTCAAACAAAAAAGAGATCCCATTTTCAAATGAATATGCCCAAGTCTAAAAAGCATACTATACAAACAAATACACCCAATGCCATCTAGTGCTCATAAACGAAAATATATGTACAAACTGGTTTCCACGAACCGCCTGATGCAACTAGCATAGACTCTCGTAGAATCTTGACATAAATGCAACATCAGGCGCATGTTATTCAATCACTCTGGATCGGCTGAATGGATCTAGATAAAATTATAATCTGGATTAACACAGGCTACTTTTTATCCTGGGATTACGTTCCAATGGGTTGCGGGAAAGTCAAACACATAAAAAACTTTTTTTAAACTTATAACTAGGTACTTAGGTACATTTACAACAAACGACAACAGTATTTTCAATACATATCTTCACAATACCAGGAATATATAAAAAGTTTGTAATCTTAAAAACTAAAGAAGGATTTTTTTATCTCGTGGAAAGTCAAGGGTTGCGTAGGTATATCATTAAAAAATAAAGATTGTCACGATCACAATAATATTTATTGTCACTTCGTCACCAACGTTACTTTATCAGCCCTTCTAGCAGTGGCGAAGGGTGAAAATCAAAAGAGAAGCTGGTAGACAAGTGGCTATTGGTTAGTAGAATAGAATCGACTAGAGCAATTTATTATTATACCGTACTAGCCAACCCGCCCCCGCTTCGCCCGCGGCACATTACTAAGTCCCGTTACCCCCCTTTCTGCCACCTATAGGCCCGCAAAGTATGAAAATCTGCCAGATTTGTTAACATTTATGGTTACTGCTCTACTCCCTTAAGTAGTAGCGTATTTTTTCTCTGCGTAAGAACCATCCTCGTACTTCAAGGAATATTCTAAAAAAATAGTCCCATACATTGATTTTTCTCCTTTCGGCGACTTAAGTCTGTCAGGAACAATTACTAGGTATAAAAATTACTAGAAAGTGATATTGGCAAGATATCTAATATTATATTCTATCCTATTAACGATTGCGACACTCGTCTAGAGAGGCAGTACGCGTGTTTCTTTCCTCCTACAGTCCCAGCTCAGTCCCGGATCCTTTAACCGGGGCGTGAAAATGCATGTGAAGAAGCCGAACGCTGGAGGTCACTTTTGTAGCACTTATAATATTATAAATGCGAAAGTAGCTCTGTCTGTCTGTCTGTCTGTCTGTCTCACTTTTACGACTAAACCGCTGAACCGATTTTGATGAAATTTGGTATAGAGGTAGGTTAGACCTTGAGAAAGGACATAGGCTATGTTTGGTCGCGATAACCGACATCCACGTGGGCGGAGCCGCGGGCATAAGCTAGTTGGTTTATATATTGGTTACACTCTTACCTGAGAATTCACCTTCAGCTTCCAACAGGATAAATTAAAAAGGATTTACATTTATTTCTTTTTTAAGTGGGTACAAAGTTTACATTATTCATTTTTAATATTAAAATATTAACAGGTACTATTCTTCACCTCTCATTTTTATCTATAAGATAATTAATAAAAAAATATCGTCACTTTTTGTGTAATGTTAATAGTACATTATGGTACAAGTGAGCAAAGTTGGTGATTACCGCTGAGCCGTCAGGCGAGGGTCTTAAGACAGCCGAGGACGGTAATCATCATGCTCACGCGTGGCATACGACGTTTTACAACACACTTGCGAATAAAATAATACTACAAATACTAAATAAACAGTACTACAAATTAATTCGTTTTCCTATGCGCGCGCATCTAACAATGGCGATCGGCTATATTTAAAAAAAAAGAGGTTTGACTTTAACTTTTTTAATCTGTTTTTTTTTTCTGTACTTGAGAAACAAAAAAGTTAAATTTGAGTGAAAATTTTGTTTAATAAACAAGTATTACAAGTTGAAATTATTTATTTAAATACGAAAATACATCAAATGACCACTAGACAATGACACAATAGGCATATTAATTAATTTGTACTATTAAACACGTTCTTTTTTGTATCAAAACTTTTTTAAGAACATAGAAACTTACCCTATAAAATTTAAAAAAGAATATATAACTCACTTGTGAATAATAGTAATGAAAAAGTCACAGTTTGATAACAGGTATCATTGCGTGCCTAATTGCGGTGAAATAATATCGATTTTATGAGCAGGTGTGTTGTAAAATACATTATGTTAATTTACATAGAGACTTCTAAAAAGCACATAAATCTATAAACTTAATTTCATTTGTCTTTGTTTCTGTTCTGTTTTAGTTACCATATCTCCCATATCTATAGTTTATAATTATATCATTGCCGGTAACTAGGTATATCAACAATGATCAATGTTCTTAGAAACCACTATAGATGTTCTCTCTCTAGCTCTTTTTTCTCATGGACGAGCTCGAAGTTCCTCTCACGGTGGTGAGCTTTCTTCACCTTGTACTCCATGTACTCAATCGCGCTATAGCCGGTAAAACCAACTAGTAGGAATCCAAGAAGGATGTATAACCTGGAAAATATCGAGAAAAGGTATTGATGAGTCTGGATGAGCTTTATAACTTGCCCTTGGCGATTTTCGATTGAGGTGAGTTGGAGTGTCAATCATTTCTTAAATTCAGAACTCTAAAATATATAAAGCTTAATTTTGAACAAAGAAAGAAATATTGAACAAAATAATATTAATAGACCAAATCATGGATTTTTTTTAATTTTCACATACTTAGTTCAAGTGCTTACTATCTGAATTCACAGATCTAATACAAAAAGCATACATATTTTTAGTTTCAACTATAAGTTAAGGATTTTCCTTGATTTCTCATAATATATATGGATGATCAAAATGGGAGCTTGCAGGAATGTTCTTAATTATTTTTTAAATCAGCCGAACCTGCGGTTAGAGTAGAATGTTGAAATTTTGATGCAATTGGAACTTACCGTGTTCTGATACACAAATAAGGCGCGGTGGCGTAGGATAGTACGCTACCAGTTGACTCCCACAGTCGGAAATTTGAATACGCAGCTTCTTCGTTGCCAGGAAACAAGATGCCTGATAGAGCTGAAAATGAAGCTGTATTTGTAGAGTTGATAGCGTGCATTGTTAATAAATTATAAGATGTCCATTTAGATAGGAAGGAAGAAGGTAATTGCTTAAAAAATCATAATACTCGTAGTTTACTAGATAAATATTCGTCCATACAAACATGGCTGAAGAGCGATAAATGAAAGACAAGTGTTACAAAAATAGATAGAATAAGGAAAGAGTAAATTAGAGGATGTTTGAAAGTTCCAACGGTTTTGAAGCAAGAAATAATTGTGAGGAGAGATGAAAATAATATTGTTAAAAATAATGATGTAGATGACGTTGGGAGGTTAGCCCAAGAAAGCGTGAAAGACGTTATCGTCTTTGTATCTTGATCGATTTATCGATAAGGGTAGAAAGGAAGTATCTAAGTAGTTAACATCTGACAGATATGCATGGAAGAGGAATTTGTCCGTACATACTTCATAAAGAGTTGAATGATACTTTTAATAGTTGTTAAAGTCGGTTCAATTAAAATATTTACCATTGACTTGCACAAGCCATACCGCATCAGCAGTTCCCCAAATGGCAGCGAGAGCATAGAACACGAGCCACTGATTAGGATCTGGACGCCACGAGAGCAAGGCTGTCAGGAGACACAAGTTCAGGATCTGAAATTTACAGTAAATTTATCTTTTTCTATCTTTGTACAACTTAAGAAAGACAAGCATAGATACGATCCACCTGATGAAAAGTGGTTACCGTGGCCTATGGATATAATTATGTTCAACACCAAGTCACCCTGTCAGCTCTTCTTGAAGATCCTTGTATTGTAGATGGTTGGAAGAACCACACCGATCTCTTTTTTATACTGATGATCGTGGTTAAGCGGTAACTGAGTAGAGAACATTGTAAGGTTGAGCAATGCTAGTCAGATCAAACTTGGTATAGTTGATCATTGACCATTCTTAACATATTGAGACCTCGGAGATTACCGAGATAACCGAAGCGCGTGATTAAGTCATTAAGACTTATGGCCCTATGGCTGGACATAATGCTGTATTTTTTTATAAAAAGAAACAACAGATAAATCCATCACATACGTGTTGTGTTCCCGGTGGTGAGTGGCGTAGCCAGAGTTCACAGAAGATATTTTGTACTGTCAGTTTGAAAACCAAAGGCTTGTCGTACTTATCTTTAGCGCTGACGGCACAGAATCTCTCTATTCTTACAGGGTCGGCAGCACGAGTGTAACTCCCCTGGTGTTGCACTCGCCCATAGGCCATGATAACTACTTACCATCAGGTGTGCCGTGTGCTTGTCTGGGACCTAAGTACTGTAGTGTTTATAAAAAAAAAATCTAATTATTTGACAGCTGTAAACAGAAATGAAGGAATGTTCCTTACCAGAGCAGTCACCATAACGGGATATCTGCCAGTGATTTTGACGATAGCACCGGCCACAGGAGCTGCGAGAGCGTTGAACACACCGAAGCAGATCATCACGTAACCGATGTTGCTAATACCGTAAGTACATCCAATGAACGCCTGTTGGTAATAATAAAGCAATGCTACTTTTAATTGTGTCGTCATATTTTTTTATTGACAGATAATTTATGATGATTAAAGATTAATAAAAACGATAAAATAGGAAGAGACGCAACCTTTAGCGCTCTTTTACCATTCTTAATTTAATGAGCTCAGATGAATAATTTATTTTACCTATTAGGAAAGTACTTACGTAATTACCAACCTATCTATCTATTCTATATGTCTATTCTTGGACCCAACTTCATTTTGGTCGAAGGACCTAACAATAGGGGCAATTTAAAATTCTTATTCCAAATAATTCTTTGTAAACCTTAGCTATATTTGAAATAAAATGGGTCAAATCTAGCTCCACGCAAGCGCCTCTTGAATATAGCAATGCAATGTAACATTGAGATGATTGTATTAGTCGATGAATTTCAAACAATTTTTTGATCAAAGTGGCATGATCTTTCTACTAATTAATTTTGATGAAATCTTGCTACAGACATTCATTGATCAAACTGTTTGAATTTGAAACAGCATGTTTGATCAAATTATTTGATCGTCTATGGCGGCCTTAATTAGGTTGTGTTATGGGTCCTAGAATACGAATATAGGTAATAATTAGATACTCGTATTATTACGCGAGGAATTTGAGACTTGGCACTTCTAAAGAATTTTAATATAACTTTAATGTATTATTATCTACCTACCTATCTAATTTGGATGCATACTTAGGTTTTAAATATTAGAATTAAGTTATATTACTTCCTTCACTACAAAGTCTACAATCTGATACGGAAATATCTCTGTTTTGTAAATGCCACTAATTAATACTTATATTTATATTGTTTCGTTAATAATACAAAGATATTTTTATCAAAGACAATTTTTTACCATGTCTGCCTTTTATATTGTTTACTCCAATATTTTGTTTTGGGTTAAATTGAGCGATTATGAGCGAAATGCGTGTGGTGGAAGCAGTTTAACGATCTGGAATTAATTTTCTTCAGCCTGAAATGCAGATTTGATAATCAATCCATTTGAGAGCATTCAATGAGTCAAGCAGGGTGCGAGGGGAATGCCATAACCTGTAATCTGTTGTCGGTCATCTACACCTCGGTATTTAAAGCCCGAGATGGCTTGCAGTTTTAGTTAGTCGGTTCAAGTCCGACATTACCACTCTAGCAGCTAGCGGTGGGTTCATGAGCATTCAAGGAGTATGTTCAGATCGTTCTTACTTGAGTGAAATCAGCTGCCATAAACGCTTGCTCAGCGCCGATGTACGCGATAACCGGGAGGAGAATCAACTGATACTTGTGTTTCAGTTGTTTTAACGTCACAGCTAGTAGGCGGACTCCTGACTTGGTCTGACATTTTGTTTTACGACCTGCTGTATACCTGAAAAAAAAAACAGAGTTAAGAAAATCAATATTTTTTGTTACATAAAATGGCTGAAGGGACCTAAATTTCCCCCAGATATACCTATTGTAGGTACTCTGTAATAGCTTACAGCTTTAAAGGCTCGCGTAAAGAAAATCATTAGTGAATCACGTAGGATGAGGAATCCGCCGGTAGCAACTAGCGTAACTTTTTACACTAGGTAACATAATACATTAAAATAAAAATGTGCACTAGAAGGCCAATGTCGAAGAACATTAGAACTCATAAAGAAACAATAAAAATAGCGCATTGTTTAGCATACATTCGGTTACAAAACATCGTGTGAAATTGTCACATAAGTAAATTATAGATAACTAGCTTTTCGCCCGCAGCTCCGCCTGCGTGGATGTCGACTACTGCCATCAAAAGTATTTTTTCTAAACTGACGGACTTGTTGTATAAACGTTTGACGCCTTATTTTGCTCTCTCAGTAGTGAGTTTTTCAAAATATTAAATGAAAACTGTAGGCCTTCTCATAAAAATAAGTGGCAGATTTTTAGAATAATAAGTACATCAAAATAAAAATATTATTAATAGGTATCTTTATATCAATAGCTAGTAAATGGCTAGAAAAAGACTGGTAGGAAAAACATACTATTATCTAACATTTCGTTCTTATGAATCAATCAATCAATTAGCCTATTACAGTCCACTGTTGGACTTAGGCCTCACCCAATATATGCCATAGCACTTAATCATCCACCGTATTTCCCCACTGTCAGTTCCCACATTTCGGCCCCATGAGTCTTAACAGGGGAGTAGAAACCTCGATGACTTTGCCCAATGCTGCCCAACCCTTGTCGACCTTTCGACGTTTATCTCCTTCTGGGCTTCGTCTTCTAATCTAAAATTAGCATCTCAGCAATGAAATATCGTATCAGCACGACACAGTCGTAGACAATCCAGAAATTCCCAGGTCTCGATGATGTCAGAAAGCTTCTCGTAATCTACAAATGTGATACATAGCGGATGATTATACTCTCAGGTCTTTTGTATAATCTGCTGAACAGTATTGGCTACAATACTATAACCCTTTTAAAACCCAGCTTGCTCCGGTGGAACTCACAACTATTCATGACGACTCTCAAGAACAATTTGTATAGACATAATTATGACTCAGGAGTGATGGGTCTATAATTAATTCTTCTTCGTCTTCTTGGAGAACAGTACCACCGCACTCCAGTTCCATGTCCTAGATGCTTCCGCTGGATGACGGAATCAAAGAGGTCCGCAAGCTCTGTTAGAACGGGGATATCCCCTGCTTTTAAGAGCCCTGTCCACCAGTGCGATATTAGCAGTATGAAGGTTGCTGTAGTATGCTGAGGATACAATAAATCACCTATTGGCCTATTGCAGTCCACTGCTGGACATAGGCCTCTCCCAATATATGCCATGTTTGCCGATCCTCCACCTTCTGCATCCAATCCGTCCCAGCCACCTTTCGCAGGCCGTCCGCGTCAGTTCACCTGGCTAGGGGGTGTCCCATCTTCCGTTTTCCTTCTCGCGGTCTCCACTCTAGGACTCGTCTGCTCCAACGGCCATCAGTCCTTCGGCAGATGTGGCCAGCCCACTGCCACTTTAGCTTGCTTATTCTGTGAGCTATGTCGGTAACTTTGATTATATGTCGGATGACCTCGTTTCGAATTCTATCCTTCAAAGATACTCCAAGCATAGCTCGCTCTATAGCCCGCTGCGGACGGACTAACCCCACCTTCTATGGCCACCACCGTAGGTCATAACAGGCAGGACGCACTGGTAGAAAATGTTTGTTTTGAAGCATTGCGGTAGGGGGGAGGAGAAGACCCGACGTAGTTTGCCAAATGCTGCCCACTCCTGTTGGATTCTTCTGGCTATTTCTTTCTCCGAGTTGCTTTTACCGAGCTGGATAACCTGCCCTAGGTAGATAATATTTTTGAACAACTTCGAGTGTTGAACATAATCTTGGTTTTATCCAAGTTTACACCAAGGCCGACTTGTCGAGAAGCTCCATTCAGGCTGTGCAGCATTTCGCCCAGTTGTTCCAGCGACTCCGCAACTATGATGATGTCGCCGGCGAACCGAAGTGGGTGCGAGATTTACCTACTCCAAAGTCTTGTAGACGTCCTCCAATGCGTTGGTAAATGTTGAGGAAATGAATATAAATAAAACAACATATCATTTGTGGTGGTTTAGTTTTTCATAATTATCTAAAAATATAGTAAGAAAATAAACATTTCGTATTATATTCCTTGTCATCTAAATCAGAAGTGCACTGTGCTTGACTAATAGAGCCCACAGCTGATAAAAGGAAGTTATTGTGTTCTGCTATCTCTAATAATGATTGACTTAGTATACTTCTCGTCAAGAAAGGAAGTGAAGTTTTCTAGAAGGCAGGCGTTCGCCCCTTTCGCCCATTTGGTAAAACGTTTCGAGCCATTGATATAAATTGTAACTTTGTTTCTAGCTATGAAGCCGCCTCTTGTGTTATATCTGCGTATAGATTTAAATTCACGTACCTTACTGTGTGAGGGCTTATAAGTTAGTATTCATCTGAATGATAACGTGCTGAATTACTTTTAGGCTTTCTTTCATATACGGTACATCTATAGCTATAATCGCTGTGCTATCATGTCGTGTAGTCAATGTGATGAAATACTATGGTATCATGGTAGCTGGTAGCTGACGCAGTATATGCTCTAGTACTTATATTATTTAATGCTCGATGCCAATACTACCAATAATGGGTCTGATATGTAGTTCCGAATGTTGTCCTCGCGACGCACGCTGCTATTCTACTATAATACCACTCGCAGTCCGTGGAACTTAACTGAAGATTGGATACTCCATCGAAGTGAGCCAGTCTCAAAAACTTCTTTTCTATTTCCAATCAATTAAATAAAGAAACCGCAGTACATAACTCTTACATATTATAGTACATAAATTAATATTTTTCACATTCTTTGTAATTATACGTGACAGAGAGTGACGTTTTATGAATATTATCATTTGACAGATCAAAATGTGACCTAGCGTTGACACCATCACTTTAGTACCCGTTGTCATGGTAACAAATTTGCTAGCGATATTAGCGCCATAATATTTCGTATTTTCTTTAATATTACATTGTTTCGTAAATTTGCCACATTGGAATTGTGATAATTGCTATTCGGCGACAAAGCCACATTCAAAAAACCAAAGATCATGAAAATCTGTTCACCCGTTCTTCAGTTTTAAGAAAGTACGTTTTTGGCACTTTTTAGGCACTTAGGGACCGAATTTCGAAAAATCGTTTCTTAGTACACCTCCACGCATCAAAACATACACTCTCTATAAATTTCAAGTCTCTAGGACCAGCGGTTTAGGCTGTGCGTTGTCTCTAAGTCAATCAGTCAGTCAGGACTAAGAGTTTTATATATAAGATTTAGGAGCGTAAGCTATGTCCATTCATTTTTGTGAATTAAAATTAGATGGCATACATAATGTTTGGCATTGCATCAAATTGATATGGTCATCAGAGGAATGTTGAAAACATTGCACTGTGCCACGTGCACGAAAAATATTCGTATTCGTAACATAAATGTATCGAGAGAACGGAGCATTGTGATTGGCCGCCTGCCTACTGTGAAACTGTGTGTGTGCGAAGCCTGCCAATCACAATGCTCCGTTCTCTCGAAACGTTTACGTTACGAATTAGGAATTTTTTGTGCTCTGGGCACTGGGTCTATTTTTATTGAGTACTAGCTGTTACCTGTGCGCCCCCGTGAAATTTTTATCCTTTTCCCGGAGCCTATTTATGTGATAAAAATTTGCCTAAGTGTTATTCCAGACTATAATTTATCCCCATTATAGCGTGATTGAATTATAAACATCCAAATATGTTCAAAAACTTTCACATTTATAAATACCTATTAGTTAAATTAACGGGATAGGATTTACTTTACCAAAAAAAGTAAAATTATTTCACTTTAACTAGACATTGCTTTCATCACCGAGCACAGGTGTTAGAGTACCTAGTTAATAGAGCTCATCAATCCTTCGCTTACCTGGTGAGTGAGTCAACTCCGAGTGCTACTAGAACGACAGCGGCTGCCATACATGCAAGATATGTGCCAGCTATTATTTGTATTTTCAGAGCTGATGGAGGTTCAAGATTAGCATTTTCCTGGAATAATATTAACAAACAAAAATTTAGTTTTCTTAAGTTAACCGTTATTATGCGTATCTCTCGGGGATCTAGTCTCCTCTTTCCTGCAACCCCAACCTTTTGTACTAGTAAAAGAGTAAATTCACCCTTTTCAAAAAGTGATGCTAGTGTGCTGGGTTCTTTCACCTACTCATCCATTGGACGAGGGACTCTCCATCCCTCTATATACCAGTTTTTTCATATTTGTATACATTCTTAACCTGGACATACACATATAAAAAATAGTGTCACTCCATATAGATCTCAAAATTGTGTTTTGCAATGGATATCATCTATTAATGCGATTGTATGGCAGCCGTATGGGGTTCTTTCAATCTCTAGATACCAATATCATAATAATAAATTGAGATGATACGTACATGGGAGGCGCTACCACTGCAGAAGTTGACTCCACACGTGGCTCCATAGTCTATAGTCTGTTGTGGACTTGTGTTATTGGTGAACAATGCAGTAATGCTCGAAGAGGTCTCATTAGTAAATAGTGGCTCATCACCCAGTGACGACGATAAAACTGTGAAAAACCGAATGTTATATTACCGAAACTGGCACATGAATGCAGAGAAGACACATATAGAATGTTAATATATTATATCGATGCATATAGAGGTATCCTAGTCGTCAAATTATAGAATGTTGACGCCTCACACAAAATATAAATAATACTGAATAACATTAGGTAGGTACATACATGTTTCTATTATATCTAGTAACAATAAATCCCTATTGATTTGTCATGCAAATACCCTTAGTCTTGCCGAAGGTCGTTTAGTATATCAGTATTCCACTTTCACTCGCTGTAAGCTGTTCTAAAGTTTAACCTTCAATCGTAGTGGTAGAATAATATCAATTCTTAGTATCGTTCTATTATTAGACGTAGTACAATTGGGCCAGGAATAGGTGGCATGGTTAGTCGAGGTACCTATGACCTTGACCATGGACTTAATGTCATTGACTTTAATTGAACAGGGAAATGAATTGATACTTTTATAGCATTCTGTCACACTGTGCTACAATTATTATAAGTAGAAGTATTTTATATTTATGTCAAATTGATAGGTACTTTATTGCAAATATTGTTTACTGTACTCGTAAAATGCGTATTTGCTAAAACGGTATACCGGCGAGTCACGACGGAGTAACTACAATAAGTTCATAAACACGAGTACCTATACAGGTAATTGAGTACAATTGGATACATGTATAGACTATAAATTACTTACTTACCTGTTATTATATTGATAGTGTATCTGTGTTCTGCGTTGGGTCAAGAGTTGAACAGCAAAATTTAATCTAGGTATGTAGTTAGAGTCTAGCTATATTTAATGCGTTACATCCTACGCAACACCGTGACCAGATTATTTGATGTTGATGTGGCATATCTAAGTTATTCTAATCGAAACAGGAAATATATCAAAGTAGATCAATTTGCTGTATCTTGCTGAGGTAAATTTACCTGCAGCAAAAATTTATATTTTTTTTGCAACTATACCCCAAGAAAATGGAGCCAATAACCACTTCCATTATCACCACAAGGTACATTTGCTAAATCATTTATCTACTACCCTTGTGCCAAGTATTTATAATATTATCATTTATTTATTGTGCATCTGTAACTTTTAATATTTAAATTTTTGGCAAACGATTGGTTTAGTACATTTACTATTAGACGTACCGTTACGGAATTACTACTTACTTGCTGATGATATAAGATTACCCCAGATCTGTGCCATCTGATAGAACATGAAGAACAGGCCGAAGAATCTCACCACTAACACTTCTGCCGGTACCCCTGACAACTTGGCGTAGGGTTCCGCTACCTAAACATAAATAAATCAGTGTAATTACCTAAGCTAATGATTACAACAGCTGCCAATAAATTTCTGATAATGTGCGTAGAAGAGACTTTAGTTTTTTTTTCAGTAGAGAGTCAGTTTCTGATTTCTACTACTAGGTACTAGACTACCTACTACTTTTTTTTATATAGGATACGTCAATTTGACTTCGCCTTGCCTGATGGTAAGCTGAGGGCAAAGTCTTGGAAAGAGGGTCACCATTATAGACTTCTCATTTTAATACCATTTAAAGCCCAAGAGACTCAAGAGAGCCGGAGAGCAAAATGACTGACAAAGATCTTCTCTCGCCGGTCTGCTGGAAGAAATCTCTTTAAGAAATAAGCAGTACCATTGTACAAATTTTTCCACCATCCAATCCATGTAATTTTTTGTGTGTGCATAAATGTTAAATAGTCTTGAGATTCAGTCATTCGCTCGCTTAAACTCAAGTACATACTTAAGTAACTCACCACAGATAAATATGTGCACTTAGCGCACCACAGTGGTCCTCCACCAAATCCGACCATCATACCAGCAGGTATCAGCAGGTAGAGTGCAGGGTAGAACTGTGCTGCTATGAATGGCATGTATGCCATGAAGGAAACTGCTACCGCCCACTTGCAACCAAGCCATCTGGTTAAAAATAAATTGTTATTAATATCTTAAGGGTAATATGAGCCAGCAAGGATGACATTTTGATGAAGTACTGCGGCGGGAATAAGCAAAGTTTCGTTTTTAAAACGCGTGATTTGAAATTTTTTGAAAGCTTAAATAAAAATTCAAATAATTACATCATTGCAATAGGCTATTGCATTTCACTGCTGGACATAAGTTTCTCCCAATATGCGCCATTGCGCCTGATCCTCCGCCTTCCGCATTCAAAATTTTTAATTATCTAATTAAGAATGGAATCAGAAATGCGCGATTGAAATTGAACTAAGCTCACGAAAACGTTAGATATGATTTATTTTGACAGATTGTAGGTACTGAACACCAAAGTTTTTTTTCTGTTGTGGTGTTACTGATTCGGGCTCCTATTTGGCTCGTTGCTGTTAAAAACTAAGAAATCATCCAATCGGAGAAAAGCCTGATTATGAAACGGTAAAGTACCAGACTAGCTAATATGAAACGCAACATGTAAATACAGCCATTAACCTTGACAAATAAAACAATTGTAATGATGTTTTAAGGCTGATAACAGTTGAATTATATCATGACAGTTCAGGGCCATTTACTAACGCATATAGAATAAAAAAGTAATTCCACTTTTTTAAATTCTGCAAAACTAAGAAATGTTAGATATTAACGAAACCACGTACAGTTGAGATTCGGTTGCACTTTTTCATGTAAAATTGTAGGCATATAAAGGTGCAACCGTGTCTCTTTTGTTGACTGTAGGGGAAAGTGCAATTTATTTTTTAAGATTTTTAAGGAATGTGTGACCTATCAAGTTTATGGACAAATGTGTGACAAATATATCGTAGTTATTTACGAAGAAGTCTCAAACGATTGTATTGAAAGGTATTGAAAGGACTTATAGAGGGTTTTCTAGGATAAGATACTTATTTGTACGAATCCACCCAACGTGTGGGGTACATTACATTCATACACCATAGCTCATTCGTACGTGACTTTCAATTTATGATCCTGATCCACCTGGTGGTAACTACTTGTATTTTTTCGTCGAATCGCTCACACGGGACTTTATTTTCAAATGGAAATAAAACAATAAGAATCACAATCGCTATGTCCTGAGGTATCTACATACAGTATGTGAATTTAAGAAAATTGTTTTTCAATTCGTGTGTAAAATGTAACTTAGCAGCAACGTGCTATGATTTTTAAGATCGAAAATAAAGTACAACTTACTTGAGAATCACAGCAGGCAGAAGTATGTTACTCAATATAAGTGAAAAGTATATAGCTGCTAGTGTAAATGTGCCCGCGCCGGCATCACTGTTCACGGAGCTCTGCAGGTTAGCAGCCCCGTGGAAAGCCGTGAAGTGAACCATGAAAGCGAATCCCAAAACTAGGATGTTGCGGTTGATACGCCATTTTTCGTGTGTACTGAAGATGACTGAAGTATCTGCCATTTTTGCACCTGTAATATTTTATTTATATTTACAAATAGTTAAATAAAATTAAAGCATCTGTTTGTAAAGAGGGGCTTATTAGTTGTAACCGAGTTAAGCAATACTAGCCATTGTGAAAGTTAAAGATGGGTGGCCATTTTTAAAATATTAGGACCTCTCTGTACCTTAGCGAGCACGAAGCCCTAAAAATTTCATATCACAGTGGGTTGTGAAGGTCAAATGGCAGTTGTTTTTCCGAAAATATAAAATGTATATATCGAAGTTCAACCGTTTCTTAAAGCGCTATTACACCTTCCTAAATTCAGGAAACGATATTTAGGAAACGATTTAGGACGAGAAATTCAGTCGCCGGAGCTCGCGATTACACTTTCACTAAATTAGGATCCTAAATCAGTTTTGTTGGGCGAGCGGCAAGCGACGGACGTGTCGCAGGTGTCGCTGTCGAATAGAGATGGATGATAAATTAGGTTACGATTTTGATATCGATGTTATTGAATATTACTTTGATGATGTTACTGTTATATATTTCTAACAAATTACATTTCATAATATTGTTATGGTCGACTCTATTTGCTGAGGCTGCTTTTTTAATTCGTTACTTAATTTTTAAGTTAGCAACTTAGTCTGTCAATAATCTCATTGCGCGCATACTTCTGAATAAAAAAGAATCGATAATACATACATACATACCTACATAATTATATACGTACATCATACATACATACATACATACGTACGTACGTACGTATACATACATACATACATACATTTGTACATACGGTACATACATACGTACATACATACATAAATACGACGTACATACGTACATACGTACGTACATACGATACATACATACGTACATACATACATACATACATACATACATACATACATACATACATACATACATACATAAATACGACGTACATACGTACATACGTACGTACATACGATACATACATACGTACATACATACATACATACATACATACATACATACATACATACATACATACATACATACATACATACATACATACATACATACATACATACATACATACATACATACATACATACATACATACATACATACATACATACATACATACATACATACATACATACATACATACATACATACATACATACATACATACATACATACATACATACATACATACATACATACATACATACATACATACGTACATACGCTACACATACATATATACGTACATCATACATACATACGTACGTACGTACGTACGTATACATACATACATGCATACATACGTACATACATACATACAAACATACATACGTACATACCCACGTACATACATACATTATGTCAATATATCGATAGCTTTATTATAAAATTATCAATATCGATATTTATCGATACAATATGTATCGATACTGCGGCGGTGAGCGGCCACTGAGCGTCCTGAATTTAGGAAATGCGATTACACTCATCCGATTTAGCCATTTAGGACGTCGGAAGCCGTCCTTTATCCTAAATCGTTTCCTAATTAGGATGCTACCATCCTAAATGCGATTACACTTTCCTAAATTCAGGACGTCCTAAATATCGGATTCTGAATTTAGGAAGGTGTAATAGCCACTTTAATTAGACTGAAAGCCGTCCCCATCTGCATTGGGAAAGACTCGAAGGAGGACCTCAGCTTATGTTTACATGGTTATACGGGTTTTGGGTTGAATCACTGGGTTGAAAAGTGTGATATTGGGATTTTCTATCAGGAAATTCTTTGTAGTACAACGTAGTCTGAAAATAGCATAGATATAAATAGAGTACTCTTGCCCATTATTATTAGGAAATTGGCATACCAATGTGGTGAAAATACATACCTTACCTACACTTGCCCTTCATTGGATATACAGTTGTGGGTATAATAAAAAATATTCAAAAAAGGCTCATATTTCATAACAAAGATTATATTATCGATTTCTTATACCGATCTATTAAAATTCAAATGTATTCATAATATATGCCATTATCGATGCCCTTGACTGTGAAGTAAAAACATAATTAAAATCTTCGATAAATATTGTGCTTGTTAGACATGATTTCACCGGTGAATATGGCAGAGTCTCAGACTAAAAGAATAATATAGACGGAACGTATAGAACCAGCGTGTGAAGCCACATAAAGTTATACTAAAGTAGCACCATTTCGCTCGCACTCGTGCGTGCACACAAAGAGTGCGAGTGAGATGGTGCTACTTTAGTATCACTTTATGTGGCTTCACACGCTGGTTCTATACGTTCCGTCTATATTATTCTTTTAGTCTAAGAGTAGAGTAGATTAAAGCGTTAGCACATTGAACTAAATGAATTCCATTGAGTAAAACATAAAAACTTAGTAAAGTTAAGTGATTTTTTTCTGGTGAACTCTAACCCAAAGCTCAGAACGTTAAATAAAGACTGCTCATCCGATTGTCAGTCATAATACTCATAATATTAGGATCAATATTTCATTAATTTAACAAAGGACATCGAGATCTGCTCTCGAATTGAATCAAATACTGTCCATCGAAAATAATTGTTGTGTATATCTAAAGCAGACTATTTTCTTAATATTATGTCAATGATAAAGTAACGTTTTATTTTATGACCGAAATATAAAGTAAAAATACAAGTAAATTATAAAAGACAATAAACGAATAAATTTCCATAAATTCCAATCAACCGTTCGCTTAGGTAATTTACATTGAAGGACGTATCAGTGGACAATTATTGTATTGTACCTACATTCAAACTACCGCTTTAAACCTGTTTAATTTGATTGTTATAGGAAATAAGTGTTCCTATTAATAAGAATACGCAACCTAACCAAACTAATGAAGTGGGACCCAATATACTTCCCTGAGGAATGCCGAAAGATACTACAGTTTGTCCAAGAAATAACTTTTGACGTTTCATGTAGTTACGTCCCAATCTCTGAAAACAAATAAATGACGTAGGAATATTGCTACAACACATATTGAAAAAAAAAGTCGATTTTTTTTTCTTAACAGGTTTCAGGTACTTTTGCAGCTATGATATAGGATGCCGGTAATACTGGTATATTTATATTTTAATATATACAATTACATAAATTACGAATGTATATTATTCAGATTGATAGATATTATATCGTGACTTTGCATAGATAGCACCTATATTTGCTTTGTGTTACTATGGACTGCCTACGAGTCTGCGAGAACTGCCTGTAAAATAATTATAATCCTCATGTTTAGGTATTAAAGTTACTGTGTTAGTATGTAGACAATTGATAATAAGCTTTACGACCTTGACCTGGCACAGATTCAGGTTTTAAGGCCAATTGTTAGCACGATCATAATAATTATATTGAAACTTATCTAATAGTAGGTACATATTTCAAATATTATTGAATGAAAATCAATTAGCATACCTACATAATATAGATATTACTAGCTTTTGCTAGCGGCCCTGCCCGCGTGGATGTCGGTTATCGCGACTAAACATAGCCTATGTCCTTTCTCGAGGTCTAATCTACCCCTACCAAATTTCATCAAAATCGGTTCAGTGGTTTAGGCGTGAAAACGTTAAAGACAGACAGACAGACAGACAGACAGAGTTACTTTCGCATTAATAATATTAGTATGGAGTATGGATACACATACTCCCTACATTGTTATTAAGTACTGTATTCAGTTTTAGATCATCACACTTAATAATAAAATTATTCAATTACTCAATTTTTTTTATACTACTTAAGTCGCATACAAGCACACGGCCCTCCTGATGGTAAGAGGTTACCGTAGCCTATGGACGAGTGTTATACCAGGGGAGTCACACTCGTGCTGCCGACCCTGTAATAACAGAGAGATTCTGTGCCGTCAGCGCAAAAGATAAGTAGGTAAATTTTGGTTTTTCCACTGACAGCACAAAATCTCTCCAGTGCCAATCCCATCAGCTAACGAAAATCTGGGGGCGAACTGGTTAAAATTTATATTTGGTAATATGCCTTATTTTTTTTTTGCAGGATGAAACATTCCTCTTTCGCGTGAATGTCTACTTGACAAAAGCACAGTGGAACGAATTCATAAAGAGTTCGTTAGACTGTGATATGAGGAAGCTGTGATACTTCTTCGTCGTATCGATGGAAAAATTCTCAAAGTAAATTCGCGGATTCTATAACTGGGTGATGAAAATCACACCTTCGGAGGTCAGGGTTAATTGTGGATGCCATTGAAACGAGGATCTCGCAGACGGTCGTGATTGCGGTAACGAATATTTTCTACATGTTTTCTCTGGATCCCTTCCGAATGGTGGAAGTTTCTAGGAGGGGCTGAAACTCTTTTGAAAAATTGACATTAGGGTTACAGGATTCTTGGAGTTCTTTGGAGTCGTAGTTCTTCCAATTCTATCAAAGTGATCATT
Organism: Eilema depressum; assembly: GCA_914767945.1. Taxonomy (NCBI): domain Eukaryota; kingdom Metazoa; phylum Arthropoda; class Insecta; order Lepidoptera; family Erebidae; genus Eilema; species Eilema depressum. Next base: position 9,819,196 of record OU612024.1, on the reverse strand, counting down.
AGTAGAGCGTCATTACACGTGAGAACGATGGTAGAAATCGCAACTCGTCAATCGAATACCCATGCAGAGAAAGCAGAGGCTTGCTTCTTACTGTAGTTTAATGAACAAGGGTACGTTTATCATTATAAATAACGGAGATTTTCACATTTGGATGAACCCCGAAAAACTAGCTTGGTGGGTATTGAAATTTGCTGCAGATATGAAATATTTGCCAGCAATAAGTAGATTTGCTAAAGATGATAATATTTTATTTTTAACCGGTTTGACACAACCACTTTGTCGTCAAAGAGTACTATTAGGTACTTCGTAATGTCGTTGTAAGATCAAGGTTAAATACAAAATATTGCTGGTTTAATTTAATAGGTAGGTACCTGGAACCCGGGTTTATTGGTATTTAACCTCCAATTAATTCAAAGTATTTTTTTGTTTTCGTATTACTACTCACTGAAGTTAATTAAATAATATATTATTAAATATTTAATACAAGAACGATGTTTAGCTTACAAAATTTGTACAAAAATTCACGACATTACGACACCTAATATGAAGAACAATAAAAATACAATTTGTAAGCTAGACAAATACAGGAAATATACTCCATACTATTCTTAATCATATACAAATTTACTTGAGTATATTAATAATATAATATTATGTTATACTTAATTATTATAAATAATTAAACAATGATACTATAGAATAACAATAAATATATCGCGATAGAATTCAAAAATGATTTATACATATTTGAAAAATAATATGTACAAGTTTTCGATTTGAATAGATATTTTGTTGTAGGTATTATTAAAAAAAAAATTGAATTATAGGATAGGTACTTAGTTATACTTATTTTTTCCCAGAGCAAAATCCTCAAAAATTTGGAACTATGCGTTAGGCACGCATTGTGGTGAAATTAGATCCACTTTATGAGTAAGTGTATTGAATAATAATATAAGTTTGAGAACCACTGATATTTCTATATTAATTAATTACCAAACACTTACTGCAGTGTGTGGGCGGCGGAAATAAGTGCGACGATCGAGAGCATTCTGATTGATAAGTTAAAAACGGGAAGAGACAAAATGATATCACGTAGTTTTGGATGCCGTCTAAATATTCGTTGTATGTAATGGTAGGCGATGTATACGTAGGTTACACTCGGAATACACACAAGTAAGTTGGGTGTATTTGTAGGTTGCACTCGGGATACACTCAGGAAACGATCAGGACGTCAGGTAAGTATTCGTTGGACATATAATACGCAAAATACACGTTGGTTTTACACTCAGGATACATACCATACACAGGATACAAGGGTGTGCGTACGCCGGTAGGTATGTTTTATGTAAACACACACGAACACAAATAACCATTATTTTAGGTTTTACCGTATGAGGATTCACTAAATTTTTTTTTTAGGTTTTGAAAATGATGATGTGCGAGTCTGCCGGTTACTGGCACTGGGGATTCCCAATCCCACCACTGCCACCAAAATGTTATACGAGGTTTTGAAATTCACTTTTATGAAAAAAGAAGGAACACTTGATTTGAAAACTTTACTTTTACTTTTCTTGGAGGATTAAGATAGATTGACGAGTCCCTACGTCGCTAGATAGAGCAAAGACAGTACTACCGCTGTCATAATATGGATATAAAAGTTTGAAGGGAACCCGCACCTAAATACGTTAAACGATATTTTAGCAAAGTAATAAAATTATGTAAAACCTAGATAATAATATAATTCATAATTCATATAAATAATGATATAATATCGAGGTCTAGCCAAATCTATAGTTAAGACTGGTAAAGCGGACCCCAGACTCCGAGCTGAAAAGCTTCGGATGCGACTGGGAATTAACGCTAGAATGAAGAAGAATTCATATAAATTAATAGTAGGAGACCGCGAAAAGGAAAACGGAAAGTGGGACACCCCCTAGCCAGGTGGACTGACCTGCGAAGGGTGGCTGGGACGGACTGGATGCGGAAGGCGGAGGAACTTCAAATTTGGCGCATATTGGGAGAGGCCTATGTCCAGCAGTGGACTGCAATAGGCTAATTGATTGATTGATAAATAATTAATATTGACATAGTTATTTCTTCACGCAAGTAAGTAGCTATTTTCTTATACTGGGTATTTATGCCATTTTTGAAAACCCTGTGGTTCATGCATGCCGTGTGACCGCGCGTCTTTAATAATCCGTCATTGTACCTATCAAACATTTTGAATTAGGACCATTTATGTAAAACATGCACTCATTAACATTTTATTCAATTTCAGTTTCCTGACAGAATGTACTTGACTTGTCTGATTGCTTGGCTTGGTAAGTTGAATGCTTGGTTTGGAAATTGGGCCTCGATGAACTAAACAGTAAATTAAATAACAAGTGTATTACAATAAAACATAATTTTGAAATTTGCAGACAGTTAAGCGAAATTAAAAAACTATGGCCGTGAAGCGTAGGCATTAAAGTTTATATAGTTTTATACCTAAAACTACTCTTTGACAATCTTACTCTATAACAATGTATTCTGGTTACTTATAATATTACGATGATGTCAGCGCATTAGCCTGGGAAAGTAACTTATTGGATCTTCGATGTGAACTTTAGGTAAGATTTCTTGGATTCATTCAATAAACAGAGACAATACGACAAACATGTTCTTTTAATCCTGTCCAAATATTGATCCCAGATCGCATCATATCTCATGGCGACCCTGCCTACACCAATGGACCTTGGATTAGAACCACAATTACCGCAAACCCTCTGTTCCTGCCAAAAAATTTTCAAGACAGAAGTTTAATTTTATTAAGAAGACAGAAGGTTCATTAGCAAGATAGAAGATTCATTAAGAAAAAAGAAGATTCATTATCAAGAAAAGAAGATTCATTATCAAGAAAGAAGATTCATTATCAAGGAAAGAAGATTCATTATCAAGAAAGAAGAACCGTCAAGACACACTATGGGAAAATCGTACTCCAAGGAAGAAGTAGTGATTGCGCAGAACGCGAACGGAGCAGCTTCAGCAAACGCCAAGTTGTCACAAGGAGAATCTGACAGCCTCTATAGAAGCCTGATCATCACCTTGGTCGCGCTCACCCTCGCTGCAGTGATATACTACGTCATGAAGAAATGCCGCAACAGTGCCGTCAAAACTCTACGCCGAGAATTGAACGCTATCTCCATGGACAATCTTGCTCGCCAGCCGAACAACCTATAGAAAGACTCCACTAAGCTACCAATTTCCCGATGAGATCGTCTGCGAACCCTGATGAACCGCCTCCTACAACGTTGTCGCAGCCTACCAGCCGAAACGGAGCTCTACATAATTTCGTGTCGCAAATTCTACGTCGTGCGTTCTACCGTAGACTTATCTAGTAAGTGAACTTAACTAAATAATGATTTTGTGATTTTTATTAGACTGTTTATTTTACTATTCTCTTTAATATAACAAGTAGGATATGTCTGCATCTGATTTACAAGGGATATATGTTGGCTTAAAAGATATTAGAGAATATCTAGTTAAAATCGGTCCTTCTCGTAGACAGTCATCGGAAACTGCCAAGACAAAGTTTAGTGACGCACAGAAATTATACAGTCAGTTGGAGAATATTTCGTCTGCAATTAAGATTAAAATAGAAAAATCAGAAATAAGTAGCGATAGTTTATCGATTATTAATAATTACATTGACGATATTCACTATCTTTTTAGTAATATAACGAGTTTATTCTTAGTAGAAGAAACTATTGACACCAAAATGGCTACTAGTAACTTCGATTTAAAAACTGCGATTGCCCTGCTGCCTGCAATGACTGGCCAGGAGCAAAATACGCAACAGTTGATAGATAGCATTAATCTTTATAGTACAATGCTAAACAGTGAAGGTCAACAACCACTGATCGAATTCACTCTCAAAACTAGGCTCTCCCCTAGTGCTAAGTTAAGATTAAAATCTTCTTATGCATCTGTCGAGGCCATGACTTTAGATATGCGCTTACATTTGCTTCCAAAAAAGTCAGCATTCGCTTTACAGTCTCAAATGCATAACACCAAACAAGGTCGTAGGTCCATTGATAAATATGGGTCTGACTTGGAAAAATTATTTGTCGAATTGACAATTGCCCAAGCTGACGGAGATGATAAAAAATTTGATTTATTGCGTCCATTGAACGAGAAAGCAGCTATAAAACACTTTGCTGATGGGTTATCGGACTCCAAGTTGAGTACAATCATAGCATCGCGCCAATTTATCTCTCTCCCAGAGGCAATACAAACTGCCCTTGACGAGAATACTACATCCATAAGCGATCATCAAGTCATGAACTATAGGGGTAGATATCCTAATAGACGATTTATATCGGGTTCTCGTAGGTTCATGTTAAATAACAGGTACCAGAACCAAAACTCGCAACGAGGAAACGGACAAAATAATTTTAGAGGTCAGTCGTCACGTGGTTATCGTAGTAGTCGCTCTAGATATTTTAGGGGCGCTCCGAGAACACCTCAGAATCCAGTTCGTTACAACCCAAGAAACGCAAATGTTTCTCAGGTTCAGTCGCAAGCTGTACAAAGCGAACCGTGCACTCAAAGCGCACCGAATAGTGAGTTTTTTCGTGACCAACAACAAACATTACGTTCTTAATTATAACACGAATAGAATAGTTACATTCAACGTAGGTATAGATAGTAGCATAACACTCTTAATTGATAGCGGTGCAAGCCTATGTGTTTTGAAATACGAGTGGTTACTTCGCCATCAGGCGTACTTGAATTACTTACACTATGAGAAGATAATAATCAACGGAATTAGTGGTAAGTTACACTCAGAAGGCTATATTTACTTAGATTTAGTATATAACGGGGTTTTATTTAAGGAAAAATTTTACGTGTTTAAGAATTTATTATGCTTATCAGATGGTATTTTAGGAGATACCTTTTTTAAACGCTACAATGCGATAATTAATTATGAATTAAGGTCTTTGCGATTATTAAATAATGGTATAGAAGTTAATCTGAGCATTGACAATTATAATGATAGGTACGTTTATACGATACCTGCGCGTTGCGAAATAATCAAACATATTCCTTATAATGGATATGGTGATTGTGTAATTTTTGCAAGTGAGGTCAAAGAAGGAATTTTTATTGCTGGCATGATTGCCACCCCCTCGCGTAGTAGTATTCCTGTTAGAGTACTAAACACAAAAGATGAAGATATTTCTTTAGATTTTTCATCAATAGAAGTACATTCGATTAGTCATTTCGATGTGTGTAACCTTGACAAAAGTAATAAATAAGTAGAACGTGTAAAAAATCTTTTCGAACTACTCGATTTAAGCTATTTAAATAATGAAGAACAGCGTAGTATGCAAGAAATATGCGCCAAATATCCCGATGTATTTCATTTACCCGGCGATTCGTTATCAGTCACGAATCTTACGGAACATAACATCGTGTTGAAGGACAACGTGACACCTGTTTATGTCAAACCATACAGAGTGCCACAAGCCTTAAAAAAAGAAATTGATAGACAAGTTCGAGAAATGTTAGAAAATGACATCATTGAAGAGACTACTTCAGAATGGTCGAGCCCGGTTTTATTAGTTCCCAAAAAAACAGATAAATCTAACCAAATGAAATGGAGATTGGTCATCGATTATCGTCAACTAAATAATAAAATACAAGATGATAAATTTCCACTACCAAATATAACCGAAATATTAGATTCTTTAGCCGGTAGTATTTATTTTTCTAAATTAGACTTGTCTCAATCATATTATCAACTATCTTTGTCACCAAATTCACGTAAATATACGTCTTTTAGCCTAAATAAAATGTACCAGTTATCTTTAGACAGCAATTCACGGAAATACACTACGTTCACAGCCGGTAAACAATACCAGATGAAACGATGCCCTATGGGTCTGAAGACCAGTGCTAGTGTCTTCTCTAGGCTCATGACTATAGCCATGTCAGGTTTGAATTACCAAAAATGCTTTTGTTATTTAGATGACATTATTGTCATCGGAAATTCGATTCAAAATCATAATAGCAACCTGATTGATGTCATGAATCGATTAAGAAAAGTGAATTTAAAAATTAATCCTATAAAATGCGAATTTTTGCGTAAAGATATAGTCTATCTCGGTCACAAAATAACATCAGAAGGAATATTTCCTGACCCTAACAAAATTGAAATCATGCATAATTATCCGAGACCAACATGTGCTGACGAAGTAAAACGCTTCGTAGCATTCGCGAACTATTATCGAAGATTTATTTCTCACTTTGCAGACATAGTTTATCCATTAAATTGTTTATGTAGAAAGAGAGCAATATTTAACTGGACAGAAATATGCGAAAATGCGTTCCATAAATTACGTTCTGCACTTATGAACCCTCCAGTACTTGACTATCCAGATTTTTCAGAAAATAATATCTTTAAACTACATTGTGATGCGTGTAAGACAGGATTAGGTGCAGTATTGTCTAATAACAACGGAAAAGTAATTGCGTACGCTAGTAGAAGCCTAAAACCAGCTGAAACTAGATACCCAATAATTGAATTAGAATTATTAGCTATTGTTTGGGCCGTGCGCCATTTTCGCCCTTATTTGTATGGTCGAAAATTTATAATATATTCGGATCATAGACCTTTAATACATTTATTCGGTTTAAAGGATCCCTCTAGCCGTTTAACAAAATTCCGTTTGTATTTAGAAGAATATGATTTTACAGTAGAGTACGTACCAGGTCGAGTTAATGCTCCGGCCGACGCATTAAGCCGACTATTGGTTACGTCACAGGAGTTAAAAAATCTACATAACAACGTAGTATCAGTTCTAACCAGAGCTCAACGTAGACAGCTAGATAATAATAATCAAGGTCATGACTATGACATACAAATGAATGAGTCATCTACACTACCCAGGACTGATCACCCAGCGGTTGTAGAAGTACTCAAGAAACCTAATAATATTATAGAATTACGCTTTACTAATAAAATTGATAAGTACATAGTACAATCAAATGACATTGTTTCTGACGCTAAATGTTGTATCTACGCACCGTCGTACTCAGCGATAATTCTAGATTCTCGATCGTTATCGACCCCGCAGGTGTTAGCGAGAGATTTGGAAAAAATGTGCAAGATATTAAATATAAATGAAGTACTTCTAATTAAAAATAAAAGTAATGAGAACGATATTAAATGTTTGCTGCGCAGCATAATAAACAAAAATAAGGTAGCGTCACCACAGATTTTAATAACGAGAGATGTTAGAAGAATTTTTGACAAAGATGAAATTACGACAATTTTAAATGACTTCCATATTTTGGCCACCAGTGGACATGCCGGTATTAATCGTATGTTAAACAACATTAAACGATATTATTTTTGGCCAGGAATGTCAAATGACGTCGCGAACTACGTAAAAAAATGTAAGAGTTGTCAAATTCAGAAACACTCAAACAAAAATGTTCGAGTTGTCGAGTTGTGACTTTGACTACAACTGTTAACTCAGCATTTTATCGTATAAGTTTAGATATAATGGGCCCTTTAGATATAGATAATCATAAAAATAAGTATATACTTACTATACAATGCGATCTAAGCAAATTCGTTGAAGCATATCCTCTAATGCGAAAGGATACAGAAACAGTAGCGAGAGCTTTTGTTAACAACTTTATATTGCGATACGGCATTCCTTCTCAATTTCTTAGTGATAAAGGTACTGAGTTTACATCTTCACTTATGACAGAAACTTGTAAGTTACTAGGTATCGAGAAAAACCATTCCACAGCTTATCACCACGAAACTTTAGGAGGAATAGAAAACACACATAAACATTTGGCGGCATATCTTAGGATACAGTGCGAAAATAACAAATCAGATTGGAGCGATTGGTTACCTTTTTGGTGCTTTTCATTTAATAACAGTGTGCATTCGCAAACGAAATATACTCCATTTGAATTGGTTTTTGGTAAAAAATGTAATATTCCAAGCAATTTATCAAGTCAAGTAGATCCCATGTATAACTTTGATGATTACCCGAATGAGTTGAAATTTCGCCTACAGAAAGCTCAATATGATGCTAATCAAAATTTGTTAAACAGTAAACAAATTCGAAAATTGAAATACGATACAAAACTTAATAATTTAACATATAAATATGGCGATTTGATTTTACTTAAAAATCAAACTGGTAATAAATTGGATTGTATCTTCAAAGGTCCTTATAAAGTTTTAGAGGAATTGTCACCCAATGTTAAAATACTTAAGAATAATAAAGAATTTTTAGTACATAAGAATAATACGAAATTGTATTGTGTTTAAATAAAAACAAAAAAAAAAATGTTTTTTTATTATGTTAACATTTATTATACCTATTTTAAGTTATATTGTCTTTGAATTCCATAATCAATAAACATTTTTTTTGTAGAAAAGAGGGGCAGTGATGTAACTTTTCAGGGGAGGTGAAGCGTAGGCATTAAAGTTTATATAGTTTTATACCTAAAACTACTCTTTGACAATCTTACTCTATAACAATGTATTCTGGTTACTTATAATATTACGATGATGTCAGCGCATTAGCCTGGGAAAGTAACTTATTGGATCTTCGATGTGAACTTTAGGTAAGATTTCTTGGATTCATTCAATAAACAGAGACAATACGACAAACATGTTCTTTTAATCCTGTCCAAATATTGATCCCAGATCGCATCATATCTCAGCCGTGACTCAACTCCAGTTGTGATAGCAAAGGCAACTAGGCGTAATGCCACATAATAAATAATTACAACGCATTCTATTGTTTTAATTATGCATTATATAATGTTTTGTCACCAATTGTTTAAAAGTATATACCCACATATTAATCTTTATTACATAAATATTATTATTTTAAATACCTATAGATTTTGAACAAATTAAATAAATAAATATAAATATTATAGAACAATCTACACAACGCTAGCTAGACCCAAAGTACCTAAGCATAGTTTAACTAGCTTGTGTTATGGGTTCTAGAAAGCGGATGGTACTTGGATACATTTTCTTTTGTAAATACATATGTAGACATATTGTGCATAAAAACACCCAGACTAATGCAAATATTCATATTCATGCATGCAAATATTTGCACTGAGCGGAAATCGAACCCGTGCCTCTTGCATAGCAGCCGCGTTTTCTGCCGCCACGCCACGGAGGCAATCAATTAGTTAGGTACTTTAATGTTCATGTAAAATATTTAAATTGTATAATTTAATAAGTAATTAGTATACATAAATTTACTAATTAAATACTTTATCTTTGAATAACTAATTAATGGTTCTGAAACATAACTATTTAATTTAATCTTAAGCAATTTATTTGGTGTTATTCGTTGGTTGAAAATAGTTTTATTCCAGTGTGTAATTTTGCATTTTAATGTGAAGTATGTAACTTTTGATAATAACAAAATAACTGTTATCAACACTTGTCTATTTAAATTTTGTCGGCCTACCATCTGATAGTTGGACATTTTGCTACATGGACTTTGTGCTAGTTAAACTTAATGCTCCTTAGACCGTTTCGCGATGTTAGTCATTCAGCTACTTATACCTTCTGATCAGCCCCCCTAGACAAGTGGCAATTCGTTGCTCGGCGTTTGATGGAATAGAATGACGAATAACTAGGATTTGACGTTTTTGGCATTCGTTGACGCCTGTCATATACGTCAAATCCCATACATTTGGCAATCGATTCTACAAAACGCCGCGCCGGTTGACGAATTGCCACTTGTCTAGAGGGGCAGGAGGGATTAAAATCTACTCTTGAAAATAACAAATAAAAACTAAATACATTCTGACAAGGGTATAAAGAATTAAAATAAGTAAGACTGAATTACATACTTAAAAGTAAAAAAATGGTATATTTAAGCAGTAGGTAGTACGACTTAATTGTTGACCAAGGGCAACGTAGATATTCTAAAAATGATAAAATTGTAATTCAAAATTATTTACTTACGTAACTTAAAATCATTTTCTAAGTTTAAGACATGGAATCAGACTCGACCAATTGCAGTTGAATATGCAGGTAGAAAAGTCAGATGACATTGCAAAATTGTGATAACGCAATACATGCCTGCGACTTCGTTCACGTGGTCTTAGATCTGTGTTATAATTTGTTTGCACTGAATGCTAATAACTTTTCAAAAAAATATTTTTCAAAACCCACGCCTTATATCCTCAGCTATCTGCAGTAAAAACCCCAAGTCCGAAAAAAATCTCAAATCGGCCACCCATTTCGGTTGCAAGCTGCTGGCTCTGACAAGGCCAGTCCTGGAGGCTTGCAGCACTACACTATCATGTAGTCCTAACTCTCCGCTATTTCCAGGAATCAACGAAAATTGGTAATCTTACTATATTAGGTACCGATTTTTTTAGCGTTTTCAAAATTGGCATTTGGTATCACCACCAAGTTTTTAACTTTGCAGCGTAGCCATTTCGTGTTCTCCAATTAAAGGCGCGTCTAATGATGTACATCTCATTGAGGAATCTGATGGTACCAGAGTTACTAACGTCAGCTCTCATACTAATAGGCTTTCGTTTTAAAATTCTTTTTTAACTTGACAAACAGACACGCCTATATTATTTATTTGTCGCTACTCGTATGAGGAACCTCAGAAACTGAACAGACATTGATCAGGAAGTTCAACGAGTTATGATACACCTAAGAAACCAATTAAAAGCTTATTTAAGACTAGGTATTTGTTTTAATTTACATATTGCCCGGTTGTAGCGTTAACCGTAAATAATGATTTAATTGACAAGTTGTTAGGTAATTAATCGAATAGTATATATAAGACTTATAAACTATCCTTAAAATAAATATAATATAAAAAGGATGATGGCCACAAACGTATGGGGCCCTGAAATACTTTAATAGGCAATGGTAAAAAAAACTTGTAATGAACAGGACCTTTAAGATAGATTTCCTCCAATATCGGACAGTGATAAGCGCCATATATTTTCATATTCTACTCAAAAATACTTTTCCAACGATGTATCACTCATTTCGATTGGAGTTGGACCCAAAATGTCCATCCTATATCATTATTTTATTTCTCTCCTTTATGTCAGATCTCACGGAGGCCCTTGATCAATAATAAGTAATTATATTTCAATATAGCACCCATCCTAACAGGATCCCTAGATCCAATACCTGCTAAGGCCCTATTTAACGTATCTACAGTTGAATCCCTTCTTGTGTAAAGATACAATAGTTCACTTTAGAGCACAGAGTTTGATGTTCCTAAATGCAAGACTATACAAAAAAGATTGATTATATTACTTTTCACAATCATGAAAGAAAAACAATTGTTTTATTTATGGTGACACTAACTTTAACAAATGCTGGATTTATTTTACAAGTCAAGATTGCATTTATTGATCGTGAAGAACGCAACAAAAAAATACAGGTACAATTTAAGAAAAATATAATTCAGGGATCAGCTTCACGGAAAAGGTATTTAGTAATATAATCGATCAATCGAAAATACGAATGAAATAATAGTTTTTCGGTTAAAATGTCAGTTTGGTTTTTGTTTCAAAAAATTATGGCTATATACCTACAGCAACATAATTAATCAAAATTATTTGACAAAAAGACTTACCTATTTAAATATTTTCCAAATCCCCAAAAACTGTTACATAAAAAATGTAATTAAAATTAAATAAATCAGGATATTTCTCGCATTTTTACTGCATTTAACCAACCACAGAGTAAATAAAATTTACAAACAATTTAACTTTTATAATAGTCCTATTTTCAAAATAATAGTTTAATTATATCACAAGAATAATATTTTTTTAATTTATGTATGAGTGTGTTTTAGATACAGAACAGTCGTATGACCAGTGTCTGTTCCATAAGATAATAGGTTTCTAACTAAGTAAACGGAGCTTAGAGTGCCAGTGCACGTCGAATTTAAATGTTTCCATTACACGATTTGATAATATAGAATTAAATACTTCATAAAATATTTTTTGAACTTTTACTTTCACTTTTGGAAAGGTCATGGGCGGTGGCGTCCTAGATAACAGCTACTACTACTATACAATTGTAAATAAGTTGTTTTTTTTTTAATACCTTCAATGTACAGATATTGAAGTATTGAAGACATAGTAAAGTAATTTGGAATTTCAGTCTACTTTGTTCTTTGGATTTGGGTCCAATTGCATTGAATTGCACTGCATTATGATCATAATTTTCCGAAATTTTCCCGCAATAAAATTGGCATTGGCATAAAAGGGTTGTATCTCACTTAGGACAACAGAATCACATTAGTAAGATCATAAACAGTATTCACTAAATACCCACACGACAATATTTTAATAAAAACCGTACCGTGTGACAATGGAAACGGTATCATAATGCCTGCATGTAATTTATAACAATTCGCTACTAACTTTATTTATACAACCTTCTAAGTATATATCTGCAACAACTGGCGACAAATCTAACAGCTATTATTATTACATTAAGTAACTTTGTTAACTATACTTACGAATACCTAGTATTATCAGGTTGTATCACAATCACAATGTTGTATTGATATTTCCTTGTGAGCAAATCGTGACTAATAACTGTTGTGTTATCCGGAAATAAAAATTAAATGGGTACGTTAGTGGACCGTTTAAAATTTTATTAAATACCTACTATATAGGTATTTAATAAAATTCTACTATATTAGGTACCTACTAGCTGACCCGGCGAATTTCGTACCGCCATATTTTCCGCCCGCGTGGTATTCTGATCCCGATTTATCAGTGTTCCTCTACAATATTATACATATAAACCTTCCTCTTGAATCACTCTATCTATTAAAAAAAACCGCTTCAAACTCCGTTGCGTAGTTTTGAAGATTTAAGAGGGACGGACAGACAGTGACAGCGACTTTGTTTTATAATATGATAGTGATAGTGATGATGAGGATTTAAGGAAATGGTTTTTGTTTGCAATAAATCCCTAATAGTTTGCTATGGTTCTGGCTAGAGGATACTTCCAGTTTGCCCCACCAAGCGTACCCACTGGTGGCGCAAAGTGAAATGCTCCAATAGCTACTTCTAATTCCGGGATTTATCGTAAAAGTTTGGTTTCAATATTGTAGTGATCATAAGTATGTCATTTTGCATTGAATCAAATCTCTAGTAAATTACTTTTAAAAAGCCAATTAGGTCAATCCTGTAAATCCTGGAATACATAAAATTGAATTTCTTTTCAGGATTGAGATATGACCGGGATACCGGTATCAAAGCCTTTAGTTGTGGCTTAAAAACTAGATTATTCATCGTGATCTGAGAGTAGAACGTAATAATATACGAGTATGAAGGTCATGGGCCATATCTACTTTTAATGTCACGTTCAGATCGGAATATTATTAAAATACCAGAGAGAGACTAAATACAATGGCAAATTATAGTAATAATAATAAGAATAATAATATTTTTTTTTTTATATTTTTAAATATATTTTTTTTATGGATGTATTTAAAAATGTAATTTATAAGTAATTTTAATTAATAAAGAGAGAATAATAATAATAATAATAATTTATTTATTAACTAAAAAAGAGGTACAGTATGTATAAGGACATAGATTTGGTACTTGTAACATTTTTTATGGTTTGAAGTGTACAATAATATTAACCCTGCCTCTCAAACTAGGATATCCTGTAAGTATCTTGAGAGACAGGTAAGTCAGTAAGAACCCGGGGTCTTGCGTGCGTGCAAATGGTCTCACTACCTTGGACGCCCAAGATCGTGCGAAGTGGGGGAGGAAGAACCGGAAGGCGGACCCTGAGCTCCGAGGTTGTCTTGGCCACGGATGAAATCAGAAAAATTCGTCTTTATGATGATGATGATGATGATGATGAACCCGGGGTCTAAACTTTGCTCGGGTTTTACTGGATTTAAAGGCGATACAGTATCAATCAATCAATTAGCCTGTTGCAGTCCACTGCTGGACATAGGCCTCTCCTAATGTGCGCAACGTCTGCTGATCCTCCGCCTTCCGTATCCAGTCTGTCCCAGCCACCTTTTTCAGGTCGTCAGTCCATCTGGCTAGGGAGCGTCCCACCTATATAATTATGATCACTGGACCTGAAAAACCTGCGCCAGTGCCTTGGTCATCGATTAGTAAATGCACCGGCTTGGTGCCGAAGGCCTTGATATGGTCTCATATAACCTCTCAATATATTATTATGAATGATATATTACTCTAACGAAAGATGATATTATAATTATTCTTTCGAAATATTTTCCTAAGCAGTTGCAATTCTTGAAAAGATGTTAATTTTGTCGGTTGAGGTTAGGTAGGTCCACCTAACCTCAACCTAATTAATACTAACGGTTCGTTGTTTTCGACGGCCTTTCCTTTAACCATAAAAAGAGGGTTGCTTGAGTTTGTGTTAATTGCCGGCGTAACAAGAAATATCTTATTATGGTGTCTGTGGTTAAAAATTAAAGACCTTGACTTTTGACCAGGGTTAGGTGGTCATAGCCACGCAATCGCGAGAGGAAAATCTGCGCCAGATCCTTAAAGTCCGGTCAATTTAGACCAAAAAATGGGAGTGAAGGTACATAAAATCCCAACAAGCTGAAAATCAGTAAAAAAAAATTGTTCAAAACATAATTATAAATAATATTTAAAAGTTCTCCATCATTCCCGTGTATGGAATAAAAAATTCAAGGTTAAAGGTCAAATATATATTGGATTCTCGCATTTTTCTCGTACCTAATCAGCAAATATTATCGCAAAAATTTGTTAGACAAAGTTGAAGATCATGTAATTAGCTATAAAATTGGGGTTAAACATTTTTTTGTGCGGGTCAACATTTCGGAAACCGGAAATATCACAATTTCAAAATTCGAAGAAGTCATATCAATTAAATACGAAATTAGTCGTTCCCATAGTAGTATTCATCAACGTAGAACCTGCCCCCCTAGACAAGTGGCAATTCGTTGCTCGGCGTATGATGGAATAGAATGCCAAATGTATGGGATTTGACGTATATGACAGGCGTCAACGAATGTCAAAAACGTCAAATCCTATACATTTGTCATTCTATTCAATCATACGCCGAGCAACGAATTGCCACTTGTCTAGAGGGGCTGAACCGCTGGTCTTATTTATAAACTTGAAATTTTGGCAGTAGATGCTTCTCATGTTGCTAGTGTCGAGTAAGGAAGGAATTTTGGAAATTTGGTTGCTGATGAGGTAAAACATGGGAGGAAAGTCTGTCTAGAAGTACATTACCGTTCATCCCTCAATTAGCTTAGGCTTAGGCGGAGATCTCATATACATATATTTTCTGTCGTTTTAAATTAATTCTCTGATTCTCATTCCTATGAATTACAACAACAACAAGACTAAGAAAAAATAAACATATCGCGCATGTTTTACATATCACATTAAACAACATTAATATTATATTTGCAATAACAATCTATGGTAGTAGTTAATAAATTAATTGCTTTACTTCACCATTCTAGATAAAGTATTTTACGACAAGATCCATTAATATTAAAATGATTATGCAGGTACTTTATCGTTAAAGAAACTTACCTATTTCAAAAAATGGATACACTAGACTGGAACTGCAGAACACACGAGGCAAACACGACTTTTAATGTTTTTAATTTTTACGATTTACTTACGAAATCACTTCATGTTTAAAACAATTAATATTTTACTGTTTTTACACTTAAAACTATATTTATACAAACTACGTGGTAACACACCAGTTGCACAAATTAAAATATCAAACAATACTTTTTTATAACAAATTGTAGAATTTAAAAAAAGTTGAAAAATATGTCTATAATAATCTATGGTTTCTAATTTAAAAATTGAATTGTTTCGAAAATCAGTGCAGACTGTATGGCCAGTGTCCGTACCATAAGTGAAGAGATGACTAACTAAGTTAACAGGGCCGGAGAGTCTATGTAGAATTTAAAAGTTTTCATTGAGTGACCTTACGATATTGAGTAGGGACACACGTGTGAAGTTCATAGTTCTCTATTGAATACTTAGAACAGAAAATATTTACATGTACCTAATAAAGAAGAGGAAGAGAGACTTTCATGTACCTAGTCGATGTTACTTATAATATCTATTCTGAAATAAATCATAGATTTGATATTGTTGAATAAAGTAGATACAAGTGCAAAAGGGCGTGGGTGAAGGTAGGTGAAGTTATATCGATGGTTGAAAGTTTGAAAGGAAGGTGCGGCATCTTGGATATTCTGTATAGGAATTTGAATTTATAGGACTTCATAAAAAGTATAGTAATTTTACTGTTAATCGTTGTTTTCTCTTTCACTTTTCTGTTCTTTAGCCGATGATATTGCTAAATTTCATTTCTCTGAAAACAACTTTTATCAGTCACTCTCATGAAAACCGTATAAGCCAAATTAATAATAGGAGTATCCAATCCTGGTCTCCAATGTGGAAACCTCGGATGCATAGGGCAAAAAAGCCAAGATGGACGTATTTAAGATCTATTTAATTGTAATATTTTACGAGCCTATCTGGTCTGGGCTGCTAAGAAGTTACTTCGCAGGTAAGCCGGCAGCGTCTACTACAAATAATAGCGGCTTTCATTTCTACTAGTACTTACCTAGCTATTCAAATAGGTAGCGCAACAGTCCGCATCATGATGTACCTGTCTTGTGAAATGTAGTGTAACAATGGAAACTGTATCATAATGTGCGTGAGTAATTTACAACCATTCAATAGTCTAATATAGTGTACCTTTTGTGTTGACCTGTTTATACAGAACCGCAACTACTAGCCAATATGTATTAGTTTATAATATACCATTGCTACTAGCGATGAATCCACAAAGTACAGTCCCCATCGGTATTAGGTTAATACCTTTTCAGTACTCACCACTTAGTAACTCTAAAACTTCCATAAAATAGGAAATAAAAATTTCCAAATGTATCTATAATATAAATTGTCCTCTAAAAATGACAAAATATTTATAGGAACATCAATTACGAATTGATTTACTACAATAACTTCCTACAACCATGATTGGCAGTGTTGTGTAAAATCAGGAAAGTAATCAATGTTTCCTACATTCAATGAAACTACGTACCTACCTAATAACATTGTTGACACAATCATTATCCCAATAACAATCCTAATTACATCAACATCTTTAACTTCAGAGTCGAGAGTTGTAGTTTGACCACGAACACCCAAGAGGCTGGCCTGCCTGCGTCAAAAGTCGCCCATGAATCAGATGATGTCCCCAATTGAGATTGGCTTGGTCCGCCAAGATCTTTATGACCCACTGAAGTTTTAAGACGAGTAATATATTATTGTGATTAAACTAAAATACAGTGTTTTCAAATATTTAATTAACTGATCAGTAACACGTCTAGGACGCGCCTGATAAATATATATAGCAACTATATACTGTCTCGTGCTCTGCCGCTGCTCTATAGATTGTTAAAAAAAGTTCATCAGGTTAACGGAATTCTATTGTACAACTCTCTGTCATGTACGTATCTTATGTATGTATCCTATGTTTGGTGTGCAATAAAGAGTATTTATCTTTATCTTATTATTTTTGTCCTGTAAATTGTGATGATGAAAGGCTCTCTTACAAACAATCTGACCACGCTCACCCCCTTTCCCGAGGTCTATGGGGACATTGCGCTTCCCTTACCTAAGATGAGCATTTTCACGCTTTACTTGGTAACCTTAAAATCTTACGGTAGGTACCTACACATACATACTGACTCGGTGGCATCCTCATACCAACCTTGCAGTTGCTGATCACAAAAACAACCCAACTGTACTTTAGCTTAAACTGTACAGTACAAGTAGGTACCTACACTGTGTATTTTTCATTCCAAAATGGTAATTGTGTGTAGGTACTATACCTACCTACATAGTTATTATACCAATAGTAGGTATAGTAGATAGACATACCTTTTTTTATCGTGCGAAAAATCCCCACGGATACCTCCCCCGCCGGAGCCGGAGAAGGTTATGTCGGACTCGAACCGCCTAAAACGCACGATAGACGGCGCGCCGTCTGTGGGCCGTCGTTTGCCGAAAGGTGAGATTGTCGTAGCCATATCCCTCGCGTATCGGCCGCGTAGATAGACATACCTACCACCTATATACATACAAACATAATATTTACCGCTACTATGATGATAATATTAAGAGATAAATAAAATTCACATTGAAATAATCTATAGGTATGTTACTATTTATTTGTATGTTAGTGCAACTAAGTACATAGCATTTCTATCTATCAAGTAGGTAAGTACTAACAGGAGCTTATTTACTAAATTAGTATACATCACATAAGTAACATTGTTATTTTAAATGAACACTTTAATATGAGAAACGTCTTACAAAGCTTTATATCTAACTTCATCTATCAATAATTTCATCACAATAAAATTTAATAAGTATTCAAAATGCATTAAGTACTTAAATTAAGTAGTTAACTTCACTATAAACGTAATTTATCAAATGCAAAGAGACAACACTGATAGTTCGAAACTTATCAAAGTCTAATCAACTGATCTTTTTCACTATTCGATTTCTTTTCTCTGATTCAATCTTGTATCTCCGGTCTGCTAGCATTCTTCCTTTGCCGAAACTTATCAAAGTCTAATTCAGCTGATCTTCTTCACTATTCGATTTCTTTTCTCTAATCCAATCTTGTATCTCCGGTCTGCTAGCATTCTTCCTTTGCCGAAACTTATCAAAGTCTAATTCAGCTGATCTTCTTCACTATTCGATTTCTTTTCTCTAATCCAATCTTGTATCTCCGGTCTGCTAGCATTCTTCCTTTGCCGGTACTCTACTGTTAAATAACCTGTGATGCCTATTATCAGACTGCAGAGAAGCAGGTACACCTTGTAACGTGTCCTCACGTACGAGGAGAGAGCATAGGATATGATATACCCGACTGATTCCCACAGTCCTAAGTTTGAAAACGCCGCTTCTTCTTTCCCGCGAAATATATCACCAAAGTAAGCTGTAAAATATGATAATAAATATATTAAGATTCTTTTCTATGAACTTATAGTAGTTTATGAAGCTGCTGTATAGTAAGGGTTATTAAAATACGAATGTGAATTATTACAAGAATGATCCGTAGGGGAACTTTTTATAGTAACATACGAGTGCTTTAAGATTAAATTATGTGCAGTGTCATACACTACTTTATCTAATCTCATGAAATTAATTAATAGGTATAATGTGCGTCAAATGACAGAAACGTTGAGCGCCAAAATCCATTTGCTGATCGCGGATGCGTGTTGCACAGCATCCTCAGACTATATAATAAAAACCCACCTGAAGTTGTATCGTAATGGAAAAAAGTTACATCATAAGACAGTTGATGAAGACCGTCATTATAGTGTAGTTTTTTAGTATGAAAGTAGACAAATTTGCATTATGACGGCTCTGTTCCAGAACCCGCATAACTCGGAGTGGGAAACCCGAAGATGTAGGTGTGTGAATCTTGCAACAGGCAACTTTGTACGTCATCATATAAATTACTCACTATTTATTTGAACCATCCAGATAGAGTCACAGAGGCCCCACAGTATAGCAATTGTGAGCAAAACATAGTAGCCTCCAGCATGTGGGCTCCACAATAGCAGGGTCATGAATATTCCTGCATGAGTAAACAGTGCGCAATACATCAACGGTAGACGACCGAACATCTGAAACAAAAGATTACAACACTATGTCATTCATCATCATCATCAACATACTAACATAATTATATTGATGCCTACATTACGATAAATTTTGCCAACTAAGCACGATTTTCTGTTCACATAATATTGGACGAATCTATTGCCGTGAAATGGACACTTCGCCATGTGCTGTATTTTTACTGACCCTATCCCTTAGTGGCCTTCTACGACAAAAACAGGAAGAGATGAGTTGGCCATATTCTACTCCTCCGGGAACCAACACGTCAACCATCTAATTTGATTATCGTTATCGAATGCAAAATAATAGAAGAAGATAGTTTTCGTTACCTTAGCCAAATAGGCATTAACGATACATCCCACGATGTTGGCGATTCCGTATGACATCATGACGTACCCCACTGAACCAGCTCCAATTGTGCATGACACGAAAGACTGGAAAAGTAAATAATATAAGAAATAGAAAACGTTAGTGGTAGAAGAAGTTTACACCGCGCGGCATCTTCTATCACCCTTTCACCTACTTACTTTGTCATCTACTTATTTTAAATTAAAATTAAGTCTATCTTTAAAACTTATTTAGGTATTCGTTTAAGTGCTATTATCAACACTTAAATTATAAGTATGTAAAAATTATGCTAAACATGACATCCAATTTACAAGTACCCAATGAATGGGGATGCACGATACTTTGATATAGATGAATCGAATTTTTGGATCACATAATCTTGGACTAATCTCCGAAAAACCAATTCAAAATCTCAAAGAAGAATCAAAGAATCAATTTCGTTTATTCAATTTAGGCACATATAGAGCACATATGAACGTCAAAATATTACAATTGTGTCAAGAAGTATGTAAACAAAAAATAAAATATTAAATAAATTAAAGTAAACCATTTGTAAATGATTCTTTCGCTGGTTCGGTGGTTGGTTCTACTGAGAAGATACCGGCAAAAAAACTCAGAGAACTCAATTGGTGATAGAAAAAACCAACATTTTTGAGTACTTAACAAACATTAAAACATCTTCACAACTTTCCACATTTATAATTATTAATAGATTTGCTATTATTATTTATTAATGAGCAATCACATACAGCAGTGAAGTCAGCGGAAAAGAACCCTTGCTGAAGTCCCACGAACACATTGATGAGAAGGAGCAGTTTTTGATTCCAATCCAATGCTAACTGCTTTACGGTGACAGCCAGAAGTGCAAATCCTGATAGCGTAGCGTTGGAGGCCGTACGACAAAATTCATATCTGGTGAGAAATCGTCACATTAGACATTTAAAAAATCACCCAGATTGGTTCTTACAGTCGACAAAGCAGATACGGTTGCACCTTTACATACTTACAACTTTATATGAAAAAGTGCAACCGTATCTCCTTTGCCGACTGTAGGTACTACAAGTTCAAAGTATGAATATTCGTGACTTCAGTGGGGTGAGCACGAACTAATATCGTAATCGTATCGTGAACGTAACGATAGCACGGAGCATTGCGATTGGCAGGCTCCAGCCAGGCGGCCAATCGCAATGCTCCGTGCTCTCGTTACGTTCACGATACGATTACGATAATTGTTCGTGCTCACCCCAAGATTATGATGGCAAGCAAAGGATTCACTGAGGGTATATCTTGCAGAAGCTATGGAGTAGAATCTAATGTTGCGTTTACCCCAAATAACAGACTCAAGGACAGACACATGATGATACGTACCCATATTATAAAATAAATATGAAAGTAACTTGGTCTGCCTGTTTTCTTTTTCCTACAAAATCTCGCGAGCGAGCACAGCTTGTGTAATGTAATATACTTAAAAGTTTGGACTGGATAAAGAATGTGGAGGATCGGGAGAAATGGCGCAGCAAAAGAGATGCCTATGTCCAGCCAGTGCAGTGGACTGCAATAGATTAATTGATTGATTGATTTAATTCACCTTAAGGTTTTTGATAAGTAAAGGAGATGATTCATAAACGAGTTTGGTTGGTGGATTTATTTTTCATATTTTGGCAATTATATTGGTAAAGAGTTTACTGAAAAAAATATTACTCAAAACTATAATGTTAACGTGATTCATACGAAACACATACCTTCACAGTTACTGTCGCAGTACAGAATGTATCACTGTATGAGTCAGTGATTGTCAAAATCGTGCCAAGCAAGTTCATCGACTAAATATGTAACAAATAATTGTAATAGCAACTAACTAAATTGTGTATTTATATGCACCGGGAAAAAACCTAAATAAATGTCATTCACACATAAAAATGTTACGCCGATTTGTCAAACATTTTTTAAAGAAATACCAAATGTTTGACTCTTATAAACATACTAAGAATAAATTTTCGGCTCGTGCGTTGGCCAAGTGCACGGTAACTGGGAACTGAAGGAATGAATGCTAGGAAGCTAATGTTCTTTTTTATAATAGAATAGAAGTTTTTTTTTATATTATAATCATATAGCAATGAAGTATGCTCGCTTTATAAAGTTAATAAAGCTCGTGGATTATTCGTGTGGTCACGAAGAAAGTACCTAGGTATACAAGTATCACCGCCCCATCTCATCCGAAGACATACGCAGACGATATTACTGCGAGGGAAAACTTGAAATAAAACTCTAACAACTAACCCATCTGGCCAGCGTGAAAACAGTAGGCCAAAGCCTCCCAATATTGGGAGCGATAGGCTAATTGATTGAAATTGATTGAAAAAAGTACGACAGTTAAATAACCATACCTATAGAATCAATAGTTGAGATTGCTGCGGCTGAATTTATACCACAACTAGCTGTCCCGGCGAACTTCGTACCGCCATATTTTTCCCGTTCCCGCTGCACCTATTTTCTCATGCTTTAAATCTTCCCTGGACACCCACGAATATTTCAAGACTAAAATTAGCCAAATCGGTTCAGCCGTTCTTGAGTTATAAAATAACAACGAAAAGTGGCATTGATTTTTATATATTAGAAGATAAGTAATACATTTACCTATCAGACTTCAGTTTCATTTCTTTTCTTAGTAAGTAAAGTAAGAATAACTAACCTAATTAAATTATACCTGCTACATAATCTCGATACCTACAGCTCTTTCAAACACTCTACAAATAAAAAAATGTAAATAATGCTTACCTTTTCATGGAATCCAATCCTATGGCAATGAGGAGAACAGCTGCCACAATACACGCAAGATATATGCCTGAAACAGAAACAAAATTGTTTTTTTAATTATAATAACTCCTTTACTTAAATAAGACCTACAGTACCAACCTAATCTCACCTTTTCTTGTTTTTTTTTCTCACCTGCTGATTGGAGGAGGAGGCTCTGGAGGCTCCTCTTGGAATAGGGATGTCAAATGGCAGTCGTTCCCATAATAACCGTGTAAACCAAATTAAAAGGAAGCGATAAACCCCGAAAAATCGAATAAGTCCGGCGCGGGAATTCGTGGAGCGCCTACGTAGATTAGTTATATGAAATTCTACGGATATTAATCCTTGCTAGCTTACCTGCAAGTGTCTGGATCTTCTCAGCTGGTTGCGCGGGTAGAGCTTCAGCAGCGTCCATGTTGGGTAGGAAGTTACTACCACATATTAGGGGAATCATTGTCTCGTTTATTGCAGTTTCTGAAGCGTTATTTGACGTCGAAAGAACTGGATAAAAAAATAATATATTTTACTTGCAGTTGTGTGTCAATCTAATCTATTTTTGAACTTCTTGGCGATGACATCATCTTACTATTTCTATAATCATCATCAAAATGTTGGTTCAATTCCAGATAGTACTTTGGAGCCTGAGTCCTCTCTACTACTCTTTATCTTGCGTTGGCTTACCGTCGCGTCTGGCCCTCAACCCAAGAGCAAAGCCTCTAACGTTAATCAGCAGGAATACTGGCTTACAAGTAAGCTTGACTTGAGCTCCGAAGATCTTAGTGGCGCCTTCATCCCACTATATAGGTACCCTAAATCACACCTCATCTTATTATTTCTATGTACAGTGAACGAAGGACTACGGTCGCATATTTTCATAATAATAAACTTGAAAGTAAAAGTGCAACCATATTACGTAATACGTACCTTTGTGGACTATACAGCTATAAATGCTTTTCCCTGATGTTTAACATAAGTAGATAAGTAATGAACAAATATTACCTAACGAAGAAATTAAATTTCCCCAGAATTGGCTCAACTGGACGATCGTGAAGAAGAACCCTGAGAAACTTAATAGAATGGTGGAAGCCGGTTTTTTGGAAATCATACTTTGAGCTTCCGCCAGCTGAAACAAGGACAACAACTATTATTTGTTTTTGAACTTTACAGGATATTCACAAAGATAAGTCTAACAATAAGATAATAAGATTTTATTACAATAGCTATGTATGTAAATAGCATATGTTGTCTATCTCCAGAGTACCGCCAAATTGTAGGTCTACCAAAAACTCATTGCATTATTTGTTTTTAAATTAAAGTTTTAATATGGCAACGTTAAAATATCACATCAAATTCTGGATTCTGGTAGACCCTATGCGCAGACCTATTCGTGCTAGAAGTGTCCCAGTGTCC
Source organism: Eilema depressum (assembly GCA_914767945.1). Taxonomy (NCBI): domain Eukaryota; kingdom Metazoa; phylum Arthropoda; class Insecta; order Lepidoptera; family Erebidae; genus Eilema; species Eilema depressum. The sequence continues at coordinate 9,794,902 of OU612024.1, read as the reverse complement.
CTACCTTAAAATAATTTTAATTTTCAAATATTGAAAATCATAGTAAGTATAATTTTATTACCACTGCAACGTAGGTGTTCTTTGCACAATATTTTACACCACTGGCCAGGCCCATCAGGAATGCGGCAGGGACTAAAGTGCTGAACCTCGGATACATTTGAAATGCTATGAAGAGCATTGAGGTAATGAAGGAGCAACATATTGTCATTTTTGTACCGAGCCATCTGAAAACAAACATTTTTAGAGTACACAAAGCATAATTAGAATCTACTGATTTTATGCTTGAATTATAGAATTACAATAAAATTATCTTGTGAATGACTTTAATACTTGTCCCAATAGGAGATGAGTGTTCGGCTTGAACACTCATTCGGGACTCGGCTTGAAGATTAGCATTGACTTTTATTTTTTATACATTGTATTTATTTAATAAGTAATAAGGCATTCAATTAAATGTTCGAAATAACGTGTACTATTTGGTTTATAACTCCGGACACGTATCTTGGACCTAAATCGCAAGACAAACGAGGCTCTGGCGCCCGCAGATTACTTTGTAATAATCTATGCTTGGTGAATTTGAGCTCGTCCACCGCAGTAGCACCCCGTGTTATCCTCAAAAGACACCCAAGAAATGTAGGTGCTGTGCGTATAGGGCACATTTTGAGCACATTTTACGTCCAAGATACGTATCCGGAGTTATAATTAGGGGGCCACACAACAAAGCAGCATTTGCTGTGCATATAGTAAATACTGCTTTGGTGTCCTACATTTACGCAGCAAATGCTTCTGGACTACTTTATTCAAGATGCATTTTTCTTAGCAATTTGCTCTATGCGCAGCAAATGCTGCTTTGGTGTATAGCCCCCCTTACACTTAGGACGCCGTACAGTTTCGTCTCCAAGCGCAGAGATTTTAAAAATTTAAAATAAAAAATTGTAGTCTAGTAGGGATGATTAGATATTAGATCAGTAGATATCTGATTGATATTGACGAACAAAGTGCTCAAAATGATCCTAATGCCTTGGTTTCCAGCCCTCCCTTTTGACGGATTGTTCTATAATAAAACAGTTTAATTTGCACTTAATACTATAATATACTTGGGTAATACTATAATATTAAAATCATTTTGAGACTTTGTAGTCAAGATCTTTCTGACGCTGACTGCACAGTATGTTGTAAGTCAAACACTTCTAGTGTTTGACCTATATTTAAAACGTTCAATCAAACTTACTTTATAACAATAGACGTTAGAAATATATTGGAGATGACTAGGCCTGTGTACAATGCCGCTAATCCCGCTGTGCCTAGGCCCGCCTCGGCATTTATAGAGCTTTGCAGGTTAGCAGCACCCTGTACAAAATAAACAGGAATAGGTAACGAACAGACTACCTATTATGCTTGCACTTCAGTCTCGTCGAAGTTAGGCGAGGTAGCGCGAGCACGAGAGTGGTGGGAGCCCTCGCGTCACATCGCCGCGCCTCGCCTAACTAAGATTTTTGCCGATCGCGCCTCGCCTAACTTCGTCAAACCTCGCCTCGCCTAACCTCGACGAGAATGAAGTGCAAGCATTACATATTTACGAAGTCACGACCAAAGCGCCATAATTAGCAAATATCTATAGTTTACCGTTTCAGTTACCTATATAAAAAGTGGAACAAACAATAATAAAGGCATATATTTATTTAGACTGAATAAATAGGTAAGTACACACCACAAGCACAGAATAAAATAATAAAATATCTAGTACCACAAGTCTAATTAATATTTAGGTACCTACCTACCTACTTGTTAGGTATATACAAATTGCACATTGTTATTTATTATACATTCAAGAAAAGGTATAGAACAGCAAATAACAAGTGCCTACATAAATAGGTAGGCGCCTAGTAATCTCATGAATAATAGCAATAAGCCGGCTACGTTTATAAATAGCAATTTACATTAGGTGATCAGCCTAAATGCAATATATAAAATCTAATGCAATTAATTATAATATGATATCGATTGATAATAATAATTGCCTGATTTTATTTTGTTGACATATTTTATACTAACCATAGTTGTAAGACGAATTGTTACTAACAAATTGGGCCCTGTTACCATCAATAAATAAATTTTAAGTTAAGAAAATTAAAGATAATAGGTATCGAAGAAATTAGAAAACAATTTCATATTCATCCGTAATTTTAATTTTCGGTAGGTAAGTATACCGCCGCGCCGTTTGCCCGAATTTTATTTATCCTAATATTATTTACCATACTAAAGTGAACAACCTTAATATTATATGACGTAATATTCATTTGCCCTACTCTTATTTGCTATATTAGTCACGTGCTAGAAGCTTTGTTTCCCATAAAGTCACTTACCATAACATCATTTGTCATAATCACATGCCATAATTATCACATGCCATAACATCAACTGCCATCAACATTGGGTGTGTAACGGTTGTTATATCAGGAGAAACTGAATGCAATCGGGACTTTAGGGCACCCCGAGTCAGATAGGTTATGTTAGAAGGGGATGGCGGGGTCGTTTGAGCGAGCGAAGCGAGCGAATAGACCCCGCTATCCCCTTCTTGGTTATTTTTTTATAAATCACCCAGAAATAAATATTATGTCTAATAATCATTATGGCGTTTAAATATTATGTCTAATAATTATTATGGCAATAAAATATGAAAAATAATACGTATGGCACTCGTATCTTATGGTATCTAAGTTTCGGGTAATTAAAAGTATGTCATTGATGAAATTCGGGTAAATGAAATTCGGGAATATGATGATTATGGCATATAATCTTCGGGTAAACAATAGACAACCTTAATATTCAACAAGAGTTGATTCGAAAGGTTTTGTATGAAATGGTAAGGAATAAATAAATTAAAAACACACATTACTACAGAAACTCATTACTCAAAAAACTGCCAACACGGGTAGCGCCAGTTTTTCCCCTTTGGGGAAAGCTTTCCGTTTTCTGAGATGAACAATAATTGTAAAAATTATTAAATTCTAAGGAACCTGTAGGTATGCTCTAAGTAACCTATAGGTACATAAGTATAAATAAATTGTGTTTTGTGTGTCAAATAAGACTTCGAAGCAATAAAGTATTGAAACAATGTCTCATCGACGTTTGGACGAAAATTGGACAAATGACATTTGAACAAACGTTACATAGGACAAACAAGGCGTTGAAGCATTAAACCAATTGAATCGATAGCTTCATAGAGATGACTCACAACATCATCTCACTATGGAGCTGCTGTTGCAAACATGATGAAATAAAATTAGCAATACTCACATTAGTAGCTGTAAAATGTATCATGAGAGCCACCGTAATAACTGCAACGTTCTTCCTTATTCTCCATGTCTCATTTGGACCCAAGGCGATCACGTTGGGGTTTTCTTCAGACATCTTAGAAATCGTGGAAGAAATACACTCTGATTGAATTACGTGGCCTTTTTCCTTACAAAAGCAGCAGGAAAATCAAGGCGTCATCAACTGGAACAATGAAAAAATGTGGAATTATCGTAACCATAAATGATAAATTAGGTACCACACCTAGGTATATGCTATAAAGTAGGTATATAGCTATCCTTTTTTATTAGACAAATAACTAGCTGAAATAAGTTAAAAAGCAAGGAGGTCAGATGATGATAATAATTACAATAAATAACAAACTAATAACCATTTCCTACTGAATTTCCTATCATGAAGAACTCATTCATTATCATAATAGCGTTTGTTGCGATTGCATCCGAAAGCTTGCACTTTGAAGAACGCTCTGTCTGGTTTGATTCTTATAAAGAACAGTTTTCGAAACCCCAAAGAAGATTGTAAATTGTAAGGAAGACTTTATGGTAGAGAACTCACCGTCCAAATCTTAGAGTATATGTATACTCTAAGGTCCAAATATTTTAATGAAAATTGATTATACTTAATGCATATTTTGGCCCTAAAGTTACTTCCTTGCTCGGTTACTTTATGAAGATAAGTCTGATGAGGAATATTCTTCATAATCGCGCTTCATGAAAGCACTGGAATGTCCTGCGCAACATGAAAAAACACTCACATGATTGCTTTTGATCCACTAAATATTCATGATCTTGTAGGTATAGTCACAGAATAAGTAATAGTACTACGTACAGAAGTTGCACTCCCTTTATTATTGACGAAAGCCGCCGTTATATTAACCTACGATATCTTCTTGGAATCGCCCATTGTTCCGAATATCCAACGCCGCCAACTTGAGTGTTAAGGTTGTCACCTTGTCAGAGAATAAAATAAAACAATCCGATAAAATGTTTACAATCACTATTCATTTTGTAACCCCCGACGCAAAAATGGCTGGGTGTTATAATAATAAAAATAATGATAATTGTTCGCGTCAAAATGCAGCGATGAGTGTGGGCGACTGAGGTAGGTACGAGTACAGCCGAACCTAGTCGAACACAGCCCAACACACGTTCGCTGTGCCTTTTTTTTTATCGTGCGAAAAATCGCCACGGATACTCCCCCGCCGGAGCCGGAGGAGGAGGTTATGTCGGACTCGAACCGACTATAACGCACGCCGTCTGTGGGCCGTCAGTTGCCGGAGGTGAGATTGTCATAGCCATATCCCTCGCACCCCGGCCGACCCAGGACCATATCTCTTGATCTGGCCCTCTTCCGGTGTGGGGACCACAGAGTCCCCAACTCGCCCCCGGCACGGGGAGGCACACAATGCCTGCCGCCGCCGCGGCCTGCTTCTGCTAGGGTGACAGGCGGCCCCACCCGTCACCCCCAGGCCCGCGCTCATGGGGGACGGAGGTCATTCTGCGACCTCCGACGCCCGAGTTGCCACCGCTCGTCGCGGGCCGCACGGTTTGCGATTCTCCTCCGCTCTTCGCGGGCCGCAAGGACTGCTATTCTCCTTCGCTCCCGCTCCGCCGCCTCCTTCACGAGCATTACTTGCTCGCAGAAGGAGGCGCCGGCGGCCACGTTCGCTGTGCCTTGACCTTGGTTGAAACGAAACTTTGAATGAAACGATGAAATAAGTACATTTTATGCAAGTTAATAGCTTTTTGCAATAGTATCATGTTCAGTAAATTGTCTACGGCGTTCACCGATATAAATCTTTCGATGATCATCATTCATCATGTAGTAGGTGCGGTACTAATACAAATTAAATAAACTAGGTAGTCATTAAAATACCAGCACGACATAAATACATACTTGTTTCAAAATAAGTACCTACAGAACAATTTTTAATTCTTACGAACTCATTATTATAGGTAGGGCTATAATAGGTAAGTACCAATGTCGTAGGTTCACGACGATTTAGTTATTTAACTACCTACATACATAAATAATACGAAGGTGTCAACTAGAACGTGTGGTAATGGCTTTGGTACTAATTCATCAAAAAGTAATCTGTGCATAAAAATAGTAAAAACTTACATTTTACGCTCTTCTAATTTAAAAAAAGAGATTTTAGAGTTCTTTATTTGTAAATTTCGACATATTTGTATTGCGATCCCAATATGATGCGATCACAATACGCAAATTACGTCACGCGTGTGCTCGCCGTCGCGCGCCGGCCCCCACTGCTATAACAACTCAGGGGTTTGGCGCATTGTAGGTGCTTATCTCCGCAGCTACGGGCGAGTGACGGAGGCCTGGTATAGTTATATTATTGTAGGTACTCGTACAACGGACTCACACACGCCGGTTAATAATACATAATACTAACTAGAGACTCGTGCAAAGCAAATGGTGGATAGAAACGCCCAGTGTGTACGTAGAGCTCTGTGCAAATACATTCAAACTTTGTGTATATCGCTTTAGGTATTGATTACTTATTGCTAGATGTCATACGGCTAACTATAATAGTACATTATGGTACAAGTGAGCAACGTTGGTGATTACCGCCGAGGCGCCATCGAGACCCGAGCCGCCAGGCGAGGGTCTTAAGACAGCCGAGGACGGTAATCATCATGCTCACACGTGCCATACGACGTTTTACAACACACTTGCGAATAAAATAATACTACAAATACTAAATAAACAATACTACAAATTAATTCGTTTTCCTATGCGCGCGCATTTAACAATGGCGGTCGACCATATTTAAAAGAAAATGAGGTTTGAACTTAACTTTTTTTTACTCTGTTTTTTTTTTCTGTACTTAGAGAAAAAAAAAGTTAAATTTGAGCGAAAATTTTGTTTATTACACAAGTATTACAAGTTGAAATTATTTATTTAAATACGAAAATGCATCAAATGACCATACAATAGGCGTATTAATTTATTCGTACTATTAAACACGTTATTTTTTGTATCAAAACTTTTTTAAGAACATAGACAATTATAGACACTTCCTATAAAATTTAAAAAAGAATCTATAACTCACTTTTGTGAATAATAGTAATGAAAAAGTCACAGTTTTATAATAGGTGTCATTCCGTGCTTAATTGCGGTAAAATAATATCACTGTTATGAGCAGGTATGTTGTAAATATCTTAAATGTGTTGGTTCATAATAAATTCATTTTTAACAAAAAAGTTTAACCGACTTCAAGAAACGAAAAAGAGGCACTGAAAAGCGAAAAATAACTTAATTTACGGACTTACTGATTTATTAGAAGTCGGTGCCTAGCGCAAGGGAGGCCATATTTCAATTGATTGCATCATAGTAATGTAGTTCAGACACAACAAACAAAGTTGGCTGGCACCGACTTCTAATAAATCAGTAAGTCCGTAAATTAAGTTATTTTTCGCTTTTCAGTGCCTCTTTTTCGTTTCTTGAAGTCGGTTAAACTTTTTTGTTAAAAATGAATTTATTTTTCTCTTTTTAGTGAGTTTGTACAGTCTCACGACTGTACATCGCATGTATAGTGACCTGACTGTACATGCGCTGCTGACGCTACACTACAGATCGAACCGGCCACGTAAAATAAAAAAAATATTAAAGCATTATTCAAAAAGAATTTTTAAAATCAATACATATACATACACCGGAAATATAGCTGAATATTCTGAACACTTCTGCGTACCCCTTCAAAGGACTCAGGCGTGATGTTATGATGTGTAATGGCAGAAACATTGCAATAATATGCCATTGCAGCAATCGCGGCTGATTTCCTGGTACTTTTTGAAGAGTTCCTTGGTCTAATCTCGGAAACCCATCATCAGATCTTTACGAAATTTAAATGGGACCACTTCGGAATAATCTACTTACGAACAGAAAAAGAATTTTCAAAATCCGTCTAGAATTGGCTTCACACTCGCGTAACAAACATACAAAAAAAAAAAAAAAAAAAATTGCGTACGAATTGAGAACCTCCTTTTTTGAAGTCGGTTAAAAAGCACAGTCTTTCAGTCATAGGGTAAATGAAAAATGCCTGTAAGCGGGAACTTAGGTCAACGGTTTAAGGTGAAAGTAGAGAAAACTACGGTGTATGAAGACAAAAGGAAATGACGGGCGGCTGCCTATCCAAAAGGGAGGAACGCGTTTCAATTTACATTTCAATTCATTTGACATAGAGGACCAAGGGAAGAACCTATGTGTAAGTTGCTGATAGGTAGGTACCTACTTCGAGATATCACTTTCAATATCAAGTGTTTTAAAATTGAATTATTAGGTACGAATTTGACACCAATACAGTGATTTCATTACTCGCTATTTAGATAACATCGAATAATATGTGTGCCGATGACATAGTCACACCTATAGGTAGGTATTTCATGAATATCTAACTGATAACCGTGAAAATGATACCTCCTATTGGAAATGATATAGGAGATATTTTTATTTATTTCGCGTTCTGAATAAAGTATATTTCTTTATTTTCTCTTTTCGTCCGAATTGCGTGCGATCGTTGCGAATTACGAATGACTCAGCTAAACCGAACTGTGAACATACATTTCCATACTGACGACTCTATGCTCTGGCAGTTTGTTTACAATATAAGAACAGGCATTCGTTACGTGCTGCTTATTTTTATTTATAGCATGTTTTTAAATCTTCTTACCACAAGCTGTGAATGAAAACTAAATATTGAAGGCCGCAAAGTACCTACATACCTAAGTTTGAGTTACATGGTAGGTAGAGTCACTCTTTCCCCCATGAGCGCGGGCCTAGGGGTGACGGGTGGGGTCGCCTGTCACCCTAGCAGAAGCAGGCCACGGCGGTGGCGCGCATTGCGTGCCCCCCCATACCCGGGGGCGAGTTGGGGACTCCCCACACCGGAAGAGGGCCAGATCGAGAGGTATGGCCCTGGGTCGGCCGGGGTGCGAGGGATATGGCTATGGCTATGACAATCTCACCTCCGGCAACTGACGGCCCACAGAAGGCGTGCGTTTTAGTCGGTTCGAGTCCGACATAACCTCCTCCTCTGACCCCGGCGGGGGAGGTATCCGTGGGGATTTTTAGCACGATAAAAAAAATTAGAGTCGCTCTCAGAAGTTAAACACTAATTGAATGGGCAGGTTAATATAACCTACCTATTATCCTATCAGCAAGTAGGTACTGCTTAGACATTTAAATTTATAACAGACTAGCCTTCTGCCCGCGGCTTTCCTTGCCTGGTCGATTTTCCTGTTTGTTGGTCATATCTCCTATGAATAGACAAACAGACAAGAATTCCAGTGTCCTTCGTGTTCAGTATCGTTAATGTAACGCTATACCCATTAACCCAAGTTTAGTATTTTTTTAATATCTCCAATATAGGTACAGACGCGACTACTTTTACATTATATAACAATACCTACTAGCTGTTGCTCGCGACTCCGCCCGCATGGAGTTCTGATCGACCAGTCTCTTTTTTCGATTTAAATTTATATTATGCAAAAAGTTATAGGTAGCATACTACTAATTTCTTTAAATGTTTTTGATTCTGCAGCAACAAAAAAAATATAAAAAAATTATAAATACGAAAGTAACTCTGTCTGTCTGTTACGCTTTCACGCCTAAACCACTGAACCAATTTTGATGAACTTTGGTATAAGAATAGATTAGATTTTGAGAAAGGACATAGGCCATGTTTGGTCGCGATAACCGACATCCACGCAGGCGGAGCCGCGGGCAAAAGCTATATAAAACGATTCTTCATTTCAAATTAATTACCTACCTAATTGATTAACTTCTTTTAAAATATCTCAGCGGTAGGTACATTACATAGGTATGTACGCTACTTGTCGCCAATTGAACCAATTAGTTTGTTACAATACAATCAATTGATTCGATAAAACCTGATTATGATTCTGGGAAACAAGATGAGTCACAATAAGAAAATATAATCAATTAGGCCGGAGTCAATCCCCTGCGTGACAGAGGCGTTGTCGTCTCCGTAGTCCAAGGTCCACCACGTAGAGGTTCCCGACCAAGAACCCTCAAATAAATATTAACACAAATAGAAAGTACCTACCTACCTAACCTAGGCCCTTTACACGTAGATAATTATACCTAGGTACTTATCTCTATCAGCTAGCCTCGGCCTCAAAACTCACTTTCTTTGTAATCGTGTTCATATTTTATGTATGACACAGTAGGTCGCATATAAAAAACAATTCTAAAATTGTCATTACATCACCATTCAATTAATTTTATAAGATGGTTTTCCTCTCAGCTAAATGCTATTAGAAACTATGTAAATCAATGACTAAATAGCCTATAATAATATAATAGTGAACTACTAAGTGGCTGATTAAACAAATGAGGAAATAAAATCTTTCTAGTTCACTGAAATGAAAGGATCCAGAAAAATCTGCCTATTTCAATGAACTGTAGGTAGGTACGTTTTTTGTGCGGATTTCCCCTCGGATATAGCTTCCATCCAGTCAACTTTTTCAGTAATATCCATGAAATTTACCAAAAAATATTTGCTATTTAATTCTCAATTAACTTATTAAAACCTAAATAAGTATGAAGCCATATACTACCTAATAAATAATAATCCCTATCCCTACTAATATTATAAATGTGAAAGTAACTCTGTCTGTCTGTCTGTCTGTCTGTCTCGCTTTCACGCCCAAACCACTGAACCGATTTTGATGAAATTTGGTATAGGGGTAGATTAGACCTTGAGAAAGGACATAGGCTATATTTGGTCGCGATAACCGACATCCACGCGGGCGGAGCCGCGGGCAAAAGCTAGTAAATAAATAAAATCTTTATTGGAACCATAAAACACAGGAATAATAAAAAAATAGTGTGATAGTGTCTGCATTAGTTTAGAATATCCAAAAGTAACTGATGCTACGTATTATTTTTTTGCAGTTACTGGTGCGAATTCGACCTAGCAACCTATCACAATATCAAGAAAATACTGTTGTTCATCCTAGGCTTAATTCTAGTCGCTTCCGAAGCTTTCTCCTCGAAGTCTGGGATCCCCTTTACCAGTCTAACAGCGTATTTGGCTGGACTTCGATATTTTCCGTGAAGCGACTGCCATCTGACCTCCACAACCCAATAGCGATATTGGGCGATATCGAAGCATTGCAGCAGCAGTTGTTTGACACTTTTTTAGGGCTCCAATTACCCGCAACGACTGTCATTGATGTTCGTATGGCAACCGGGACTGACGACTTAACGTGCTCCCCGAGGCACGGCCAGACCAATGTAAATACCCATTCATGCATACAAATATTTGCACTGAGCGAGGATCGAACCCGAACCTCTGCGTAGCGACCGCGTTCACTACCGCCACGCCACGGAGGCTGTTGATAAGTGCCTTCAAGAAAACTTCATCCATTCCACAGGAACAATAAAATTTGAAGCAATAAATTAGGGCTAGGGAAAGTTGTACTATACTACTCTTTCACCGTATTACCAGTTGGTTTTTATGGAAGTAACTGCCGTCTGACTCCCCAACTCTAGTTTACACCTGCTGATTAATGGACGAGGAATGGATTTTCGCTTAGGGTAGAGTTGTCAGCTAGTAGTCGCTCCCATAAATGTCAAGATTAGCAAAATTTAAAAGAATAAAAAGAATAAGCGAACCCGGATTTCCGAAGTCATAGTTACAACCAGATACATCCTTATTATTTCAAATACAAGTCACACAGGGCGCAAAATTATTAGTAGGTACTTAATTATTTTTTTATGGTCTTTACTTTTTTAGGGTTGGCAGCACGAGTGTGACGCTTCTGGTGTTGCATAACGTCCATAGGCCACGGTGACCACTTTCTACCAGGTGGGCCGTGTGCTTGTCTGCCACCTAAGTGGTATAAAAAATAAATAATAATGATAATTATCAAATAGTAAGTAACTAAAATAATAAATTATTATTTAATATCAATATTAAATTTGATCAAAATACCAATAAAAAAAATCTATCAAAGTCAAGAGGTGAAAAGAGCCAAATAAATACTTACTTCTCACTGGTGAAAGAAGAAGTCTGTTCGTTTTCGTGGCCCATTGTAAGTATTGTCGAGCTTCGTATTTGAATAAATAACCTATCAAATAAACAAGCACTGAACTTTTGTATGTTGGTTGGAAAACTGAAAACCGGCTTCACTCACAGCTCTCTTTATAATAGAGTCGTTGTTTACAGTGAGTCAACTCTGTATTGCATCAGTATTTCAGAATATTGGATCTGTGGTACTTCAATTGTCGAAGCTAGTCTACGGTCAAAATATATCCCTACCATAGATAAGTACTGGCCTATAAGGATGCTTGCAATAAGGTCGATAGATATCGATAAATAATATTTTGCTACGTCATGGAGTTTTCTACATGTCTATTAAAGTCATCACAAAATAAGAAATCTGTCCTGACATTTGCCATCGCGACGTAATTGGACTAACTAGTGTCCTCCACGAAGTGAGCCCCTTACCCCGCGGAAGGTGTGTGAAGTGCGTAAATGCATTTCATCACGTCAAGAAAGCCCTCTGGGGATAAAGGTGTATGTATGTATATAGCCTATACCAATATAGAATTGTATCTTTAAAAGAATGACTACTTCGATATAAATATTATCGACAGTTACCATCACTATAAGTTCAGTACAATATCAATACTTCAAAGGAATTCCTTACCATAGACAACGCTTACGAGTTGTATAGACTCGTTTCGTTTCATTTTACACAGAAGATATAAAATCATTGTAAACATAAAATGTAACTTTTCTGAATGAAAAAAAATCTATAGTAACTCAAACCTTTCACGTGATACATATTACAACTTTCTAGGTACCTAGTTAGTGTGTCAATTTCTTTTCACCTTTATATTTTTTAGATTTTACTATGTAACAAATTAATTTACTTGAAATTCGGTAGGGACCTTAATTTCTAATTAAAATAATGTTCACGTTCACGATTAGAGTAATGACACTAATGACAGTCGTCAACGTATGTCATAAGCTTAGAGTATATAGTATGTCATAAGCGTCATAAACGTCAAATTACGTGTCAATCCCATACATTCATCATTCTATTCTACCGTTTGTTTACTATGGTACTATTAGATAGTACCATTGATGGTACTGGGCCAAATTTTATTTGCCGTGGATGGTACCGCGTCAATAGTATATACCATGGCATATATTAAAATTATTGTTGACAGGATGAAAATTAATGGGTAACGCCTGCTATCAAACTTGTTTCCATATTTTCAGTATCAGTCGGGTATTTTATGTCCTATTGGAATGAATACTAAAAATAGGTACTAACCTAATCGATATGAATGTGTCTATGGTGTTTCACAAATCAATGTAATCGATTTTGGAATATTCGGGTAATTCCCTTTTCCTCTCAACTCTTGTTTAGACAGAAACCGATAACAATAAATTAATAATGAGGACGATGTTTGATTTGATTTTGAGTGCAGTAGGCTACGATCGTAAATCAGTACGAGGTAGGTTAGGTAGGTAGATAGCGAAATACCTACGTCAATTTAATTTTTTTACAGTTTTTATCACAATAGGGTCACGACACGAATAATATGCACTGTGATAGGTACGTACGTAGGTACATTGATTAATTTGTCAAGTTCATTCAATTTATGTATTATCATTTATACCTAGGGCATAAAGGGATTGCACCCGGGATTTCCCGGGATTTTTAACCTTTTACCTAACCAGTCCCGGTACTGACAACAATTCCCAGGATGTCCCGGTACCACCAGTACTGGTAATTTAATTATTTTATTAGTATTAATTTCAAAGTGGGTTCGGCTTTACTCGTGCTTTTAATTTTTTTAACTGATTATAAAGATTTAACACCGTAGATTATTATTTTACATGATAAGTAATAATTATGTATACTTACCCAACTTTCGGGGAATATACAATAATTATTTTGTTAATATTGACTATTATAAAACAGATAGGTAAATAGGTACTTAAGTGGTGAATCTCACCGCAATCCTAAACAGCCCTTCTATATCTACAAGTGGCAATTCGTAGGTGTATAATTGTAGATGTAGAATAAAATGACCATTTAGGTGTTTGAGCCTTCGCTTAAACCACAATTGAGAGAACCCTTTCAATGTTCACAGACTACCCTCATATTTACACCTATATTTGGTGTGTTAGAGCAGTACTCACCCGACGTCACTATACCCATCCTTGTCTATCGTATGTCAGGCAGCGCAGGTGGTGGTACCGGTTCACTTCAGTACGCTTTCAACGTTCACACGATCAAGACGCTTATTTTGCACGAACATAATAAAATAGAAATCGTGTACAAAGCTGACTACATTCTTCGGTTAGCAAGGCTTCTGAAAGATTAACGTGACAATAACAGAAGTAAGTAAATATTAATATATTTTAGAGACATAGACAGCCTGCTAGGCGCTTATGAGCCCATCGCCGGCATCGTACCGCTCGGCGCCCAAGAGCCCAGCGATGAGTCGAAACTTGCCTCTATTATAGAGCGGTCTTCGACAATACTGAGCATAAATTGCTTAGCACTTTACTTCCACTTTGTTGCGACTGCTTAGCCGCTAAACTGAACCTGCGTCGATTGGGTTGAATCGACGTATCAATATTGAATCGCATGTCGATTCCCGAATTGAATTTTTATCGTTTAAATATTGAATCGACGATTCAATGACAACGGTTCAAGAAACACCATTGGGTAGAGATAGCTCCTTAAAAGAACTATTGCTTGCAGGTCATGTTATCAGAGTTAACCTCCATGGGGGAGCTGGCATGTTTGCCTTGTCGCACCGAGGACGAACAGGCGTTTCAAGCCATCGTCGAGTCGTTAGACCGGCACTACCCAACAGACTGGCGTGAATGGAAAGTTTTGAACCCTTCGTTCGAAGAATTATTCGGCGGTACAGAAATCAGCCGAGCGATCGAAATTAAGCTAAGATTCGCCATCCCAACCGTGGATATCGCACGAGCCTGGGATTCAACCGCTACGACATTATCTGAACGCGCATATACAAACATCCGTAACATCATACTCAGATGGCCATTGGGTAGAGCTCTACTATACTCCCCGCACAAATTTGCAGAAAGAATACACGCTCAATCATACGATGTCTTTATGAACACAGTAAAGTCACTAAAACATTTATTTATTAAACGGACGGATGCTTCCTCGGAACTTAGTGGCAGCGAAACTTCTCGTTTGAAAAAGAGGACAATCGGCGCGCCGATTACCAATAAAAGAGAATCCAAACGCAAGCGAATTGAAGGTCATACTGATAAGCATTATGAGGATTCCACCGCTTATGAAGCTATTGAGGGTCGCGCTTATTGTAACACCCCTCCTGCATGTTCAACACCGAAGGAAAGTGGTGACGATCAGCTATTAACGAAGGTTCTAAACCAGCAAATGATGTTGTTCAATAAATTGCTTACTATTCAATCACAGCAGGGTGAAAATGTAAAGCAAATACTTGAAAATCAGAGAGCAGCAGCCATTCAGCCGGCATCATCGGGCATCTTAGATAAATCGTGGGAATCACAGCCCGATAGCACGAGGTCTGAAGAGGAACCCGAGTCTCCACCCTTTGAATCACTAAGTGTAACTAGTAATCAAACACAGAGCGAAAAGGAAACCGAGTTACGAAATAAAATAGCCGAAGCACAGCGGCAACTAGCCACATTACAGAGGGGTGATAAAAGCGAATCAGGTTGCGAGTCAAACTTGGAATTCGATTTTGCTCCGAAGAAATCTGAGCAAGAACCCAAAATTGCTAAGGCGGATCCAACAGCGGTAAAGTATGGCATAGAATGTCAGAGACTGGGTCAAAGTAGTTGGCGCAACGTTCGGTACGCCGAAACACAGAAATATTTTCAAGCTACTCCTGTCTTCAGCGCCCTGAAAGCTAATAATATTCTAGCCGAAATTACCCCAAGCTGGAAATCCATATCAATTCTAGAGAGGTCCGATTTGACTCTCGCGGCTATTACAAATGGTCTTATTCAACAACGGATTACTTTCCAGACTCTGCTGAATAGCCTCCCAAAAGAAACTAAGAATTTAGTAGGAAAAGAGTTTGTAGCTGCAGACTCCAAATTCAGGAAAACCTCGGACTCCTTGCTTCAATATGTATGTGGCCGTCGCGCTGAAGTGTTGCAAGAAAGAAGGGAAGTCTACACTCCTCAAAACAAAGCCTTTAAATATATTTTGAGAGATATTCCTCCCTCGGAGACGCATTTGTTTGAAGAAAAATCTCTCACCGAAGCAATAAAAGAACAAGGCGGCATTCGAAATTTTTTTCCAGAGAAAAAACAAAAGCAAACAAGAACGAAGGACAAATTTCAAAAGAATCAATGGCGGGGGCGCGATAACAGGGAGAAAAATAAGAAAAGAAATTTCTACAACGAAACCAGAGATGACAAGAACAAGCAGAAGCATAAGAGAAAACCAGTCCAATCCAATATTAACGCGCAACCGGGAAAAAATTGGGGGAGTGGAAGAAAATGACTCGTTCGTGGCGGGACGCCTAGCAGATTACATTCCCTTTTGGGAGGAGGCGCCCCAAGCTTTACTAAAAATTATAAAAGGATACAGAATTCCCTTCCGAACCATACCTCCTCTTACAAAATTTTCAAAAACAAACATCAAAAATTTCCAAACCAAAGTCACCCCCGAAATGACTTCAGAAATACGGAAACTCTTTGACTCCAAAGCCATCCAAAAAAGTACTTATCAAACAGGATTTCTCTCAACTATGTTCTTGAGGAGGAAAGCAAACGGCGAAAATCGACCTATATTCAACCTAAAAAGACTGAACCAGTATGTGATTGCCCCGAAATTCAGACTCATAAACCTACAACAGATCCCTTCCCATCTGCAAAGCAAGGACTTCATGATGAAGGTAGATATTTCACAAGCATATTTTCACATACCAGTGAGTCAAAATCATCGGCGTTACCTGTCCCTGTCATATCAGGGGATACTATACGAGATGACGTGCCTTCCATTTGGCTTGGCGAGCGCTCCATCAGCCTTCGCAAAAACGACAAACTGGGTCGCCCAACAACTAAGAAACCAGGGTCTTCGAGTGGTGGTTTATTTAGACGATTTTCTTTTCATCAACGAAAATCCACTAACACTAGTCCAACAAACAAATTTTGCGATAGAGTATTTAGGGAAGTTGGGTTGGCAGGTAAATCTAAGCAAGTCATCCTCCAAAGCAACAACAGAACTAGAATATCTGGGAGTTACCTGGAACACGGCGGAAAACATAAAGCGTTTATCAACAAAAAAAGTTATGCAGTTAAAAAGTTCGGTGTTCAATTTAATGCAAAAGGGTCGATGGAGTTGGCACGATGCGAAGATAATTTTAGGGAAGTTAAACTTCGCGTCTTTCGCAGTGCCCTTGGGCCGGCTTCATTGCCGGCCTTTGCAAAAAATGTTGCGTCACCTTCCCCGAGAAAATCCGCACCGGAAAATTGCCATCCCGGAACCTGTTATAGACGCACTGGCATGGTGGTTAGAAAACGCACACCGACCATCTCCTATCCATTACCCAGATCCATCGTTCTTCATCACAACCGACGCTGCAGACTCGGGCTGGGGTGCTATTGCAAACAGCTATCACATGTGGGGAAAATGGGAGCCACCCCAGAAAAATTGGCACAGCAACATGAAAGAGCTATGGACAGTATACGAAGTTCTTCAACGCTTGGGTCCCGAGATACAAGGGAAAACAGTTATTTTGCAGACAGACAACCGAACAAGCGTTGCTTACATCACGAAACAGGGTGGCACAAAGTCAACGGGTTTACTGGAGATCTCTACAAAAATTCTCTTACTCTGCGAACAGAAGAAGTGTCACCTGATCGCACGTCATATACCGGGTCAATACAACGACATAGCGGATGGGTTATCGAGAGAAAAAGCTCTTCCGGAATGGCATCTCAGAAAAGAGGCCCTGTCTGCAATATTCCAGACACTGGGCACACCAGAGATAGACCTCTTCGCGTCCAGGAATTCAGCAGTCGTCCCGGTTTATGTAAGCGAAGATGCATCCGACAATCACAGCCAGTTCACCGATGCATTCAGCAGGAAGTGGAGGTACAAGCTAGGGTGGATCTTTCCGCCCCCAGCATTGATTCCCAGGATCCTCCGTCACTTGCAGAGCTCAGAAGGGCAATACCTCCTCGTTGCCCCGATATGGGACAGAGCCTTTTGGGAACCAGATCTTCGCCGAAGGCCAGTCGAACCACCTCTTCAAATTCCAGATCTGAAAGTAAATCTAGTCGACCTCCGTACGAACCGACCACCACAGGGTGTAGAAAACCTGAGATTGGCGGTCTGGAAGGTTCAGGCTGGTCTAACCTAGTGAAAGACTGGAACAGTTCCGAGTTAAAACTCCTGGAATTATCTTGGAGAAAATCAACTTTAAGAACCTATAAGCCAGTATGGTTTAGATGGTGTAAATGGGCGCGTGAAAACGAAGTACGGGTAAATAATCCAGATCCTCAAGCGCTAGCAAAATACCTGTGCTACCTTTACAGAAACGTAAAGCTAGCCCCCAGGACAATAGCCTTACATAAATCGGTCGTTGCCTGTTTTGATAACCCATTGCGCACAAACGAGCTTTCATCACACCCCTTGATTAAACAAGTCTTGAAGGGCATTTTTGCGGACAGGCCCCCTGTCAAAAAGTCGATATCCTGGGAAATAGGAGATTTAATCCATCATTTAAACACCTATCGGTTTGATGTAAATAGTTTATTTGCGGTGTCTAGACATACCTGTATTCTCTTGTTGCTAGCATCCGGCAGAAGGGTTCACGATTTAACGCTCTTATCACTAAAAGACAAAGCCTTCGAGGACAAAGGAGACTCATTAATTTTCTGGCCCAAGTATGGCTCGAAGACTGATTCAACATCCCATCAACAATCGGGCTGGCTGCTAAAACGAGGGCCTCAAGACGGAGAATTAAGACTTGATCTAGTTCATTGGACTAAAATGCTTATAGCTGTTTCAGCTGAACGCCGACGTAACATCGACAACTTATTTATTACCACTAGAGGTGCAGTCAAGAGTGCATCCCGCACCGTTATTGCGGGCTGGATAAAAACCCTATTTAAAGACGCCGGAATTACGGCCTCTGCCGGAAGTTTTAGAGCTGCAGTTGCAACCGATAACTGGGTAAACAAAAATTTTAGCATAGACGAAGTCTTGCAGAGAGGTAACTGGCAATCCAAAAATACTTTCTTTAATCATTACTTTAAAGAAGTCGTGAACACCAAATCGAACAATAGAAATGTATTAGCTGATTCCTTCACGCCCGTGAATTAAACCAGGGCCTTATATATCGTGTTGATTAAATCCTAATCTAAGAATTTATGAAAAATCATTTTTGGAAAATAATATTTATTTCGCAAAATAATGTTCTCTTTGAGTTTCATAAATAAAAACAATTTCAAACAATTACATTTTGACCATTACTTAAAACCATCACAGTACGCCTTATCGTAGCCAGCGCAGTCGGCAGATAATAAACACGTCTCAATTGTGGTTTAAGCGAAGGCTCAAACACCTAAATAGAACCGTTTTTCCCCCGAAGGGTAAAAAACGGATATTTAGGTTTTAGCCGTAGCTTAAACCACATACTTAATTGCCTTGCCGACTACGGCAATTCATGGTACTGAAGTGAACCGGTACCACCACCTGCGCTGCCTGACATACGATAGACAAGGATGGGTATAGTGACGTCGGGTGAGTACTGCTCTAACACACCAAATATAGGTGTAAATATGAGGGTAGTCTGTGAACATTGAAAGGGTTCTCTCAATTGTGGTTTAAGCTACGGCTAAAACCTAAATATCCGTTTTTTACCCTTCGGGGGAAAAACGGTTCTAATGTAAGGAATTTGTCATACATTGATTAACGAATTGCCACTTGTCTAGGGTGACAGTTTGTTATCATGGGCATATCTTTGTTTCGGAGAGCGTGAAGCGTAGTGTCATTGAAATTATTTATGACAATAATTCCAGTAGAGCTCCTCTTTACGTCACCTCAAGACGTGACTAGAAACTTGAACAATCCATTACGAGCCGGTGCGGCTGGTGATCAATGATTAAATCAATCAATCAATTAGCCTATCAATGATTAATTACTTGTTACAATTTAATTAATATATTATAAGTATACGATGCTGCCGTTAATCTAAGGACCACCATAGATTATCTGGACCTATCAGGCGAAGTGCATTCGAATTGACAGAGCATAATATGTTAAAAAACACTACAAATATCGCTGTTCACCAATTCTGTATGAACCGGGATAAGCAATAAAATTATACATAGATTTTATGTGTAGATACATAGATGTACTTACATTAGCAGCTGTAAAGTGTATCATGAAAGCTACAGTGACCACTGTAACATTTTTCTAAATTCTTCATGTTTCATTAGGACTCAAGACGACAACATTGAATATTTTTTTTCATTCATCTTTTTCTTCGAAATAGATAATAGTTTCTCATTAAACTGTTTTAATTTTCACTACAGTATTAGCACCAGCCAGCAACGGGAAGCTAATGTATCATTAACTGCAACAAATGAACAAATGAGTAGGAGTACCTAATGTCTACTGTATACATATGATGTAAGTACATTTCCTTACTGCCACATTACCGTGGTACTGCGTACTGTATAATGCAAATTATACTTCAATAAAAGTAGGTAAGTTAAAATAAATAGATACCCACCTACAATGAAAATGAATAAATCACGAAATTCAAAAGTTTGACAGCTTACGAAATCACATTGTGACTAAAATATTGCGTAATGATATATTTTTTTCAATATTCTATTTATGTACCTCATCTTTTATCTTCATAAAAATAATCTATTTATGTACCTCATCTTTTATCTTCATAAAAATAAAAATGGATGTTGCTAAGCGCATAACTCAAGAATTTTTGTAGATTTTTTTCGTATGTTCCTTAAGTACCTTAGAAGGTTTTATATAAAAAGAGAAATATAGGGTAACGGGAACGTGAATTTCTGTTCTCGTTCCCGAAGGCGGAGCCGTGGATCAACTAGTAATAAATATTCTTTCTAGGGCATTTTTTACACAGAATCTAAGTATAGCGGTTCCAAATAGTGGACATACTTATAAACTCTTGTAAATATATAAAACCTCCTGTTATTCATAAAACACCTAGACTATAGCAAATAGACATACATTTTCACGCATTCAAATGTTTGCACTGAGCAGGTATCAAACCCGCGCCGAATCTAATGCGTGAAAACCTGGGCTTAATTCCAGCATTGAAAATTTGCAGTTGCAGCTAGGAGTTAGGAGCTTTTGTTATGCGAGATCGAAAAAATAGAAAGCTGGATGCTAATGTACCACTGCATATAGGCGTGAATTAACAAACACCAGAACTAAAGCAAAAAACAGTTTAAAAACACTGAACCTGGCTAACTCATTTTTATTGCTGGCTCTTTATTTTTGTGATATTAAAAAAAAATGATTAGAAAATTATAGGTTTATTACCCAGCACAATGTTGAAAACACCAGCCACAGCGCAGACATCGACAAAACAAACATCGGCAAAATATTCTCTATATAAATGAGTACAGAGTATATAAATACTGCTGACTAGACTACTCTGAATAAATTAAATAATAGTTAATTGTGCCATCCGTGACACGAGGCAAGATACTGTATGTGAATGACAACAACAGAATCAACACTCGACCAGTCGAATTCTGTTCGAAATTCTAAACTTGGTATAAAGTTAGCTAAGAAGATGCCTTTATCGGCCGTTCCCAATAACATATCTAAAGATAAAGGTAAAGGTAGATATAGTTCCTTTGTCAAATCCTATTGTTATTTTGCTACTATGAATAGGCTATTTGACAACATTTAAAATATACTACAAATTATGGTCATCCTATTAGAAAATAACGTTAAAAGACCTACGAGACTACAATTTACTCTCAAATATGTGTATTTTATGAGAATTTCAATTATAATAATGTTATATTTTGTTGATTTATTGTCTATGGCAAAAACGCTCGTGATTGGTCAGAGCTCTGGGTGACGTCATTCCTACAAAATATCTCCAGTTGTATGAGCTATTATTGTTTGTTTCGGTGTTATTATTTGCTTTTTCCTTGATTATCGCGAGTTTTATGGACATATTTTGTGATTAAGTTCGAAATGGACACAAATATTGTGCGAGCTGATGATAACAGCAACTTACAGTGACGTCAATACTCACACGCATCGCCATTTTGATTAAATATAGCGTTTTTCGCGCACTTTTGAAAATTTAAACTTTATCATTGATTTTTTAACATAATGAATTGTTTTTTTACAGAAATATTAATGTGATATGTTTATACTGTAATAAGCAATCATTTAAAGTGGTTTTTGAACATTAGTCAAATAGTCTATTGCGTTACCATAGAGATTGATGACGTTTTATCCTTTCTAATGTCAAAACTGGCAACAGATAGGTTACCTATTGGGAACGGCCGTTAGGGACTCTTAAATGAACAACTCTTTCTCTTAGTCCTGAATCTCAATTTTTCTCAGGATAAGTCTAAGTCTAGAGTCTAACATGACAAATTGGCAGATTTGACAGATTATCTATAAAATCTGTCCTCAGTTAAATCAAGAGTCAGAACTGAATACTTTGTATACTCTACCATTCTAGAATATGGGCCTAAGACTAATCGAATGATTTTATTCTTAGGCCTTTACTAATAAAAAATTACACAGGGTATCTATGTATATACAGCTTTTATGTCAAAATTTTGTACCTATGGAAGTTTTGAGATAACAGCCTGCTGGACTATATACCTACTCTTTGTATTTTGAGATTTCAACACTTTATAAGAATTCAACATTTCGCGATTTCAACTTTACGTGAATATAAAGTCCGAAACGGTATTTTTGTTAATAAGGGCCTAGGTAGTTACTATAACAGCTGATTGATTCAAATTATTCTCTCTCCGATACCTACATGGTAAATATCCCAATAGCTCTAATAGTAATAAAATTATTACATGAAGGTGAATAACCC
The DNA here is from genome assembly GCA_914767945.1 of Eilema depressum. Taxonomy (NCBI): domain Eukaryota; kingdom Metazoa; phylum Arthropoda; class Insecta; order Lepidoptera; family Erebidae; genus Eilema; species Eilema depressum. Next base: position 9,772,465 of record OU612024.1, on the reverse strand, counting down.
AGTCGAATCAGAATTTGACCGGAAAAAAAAATTATGTAGCAATTTTCTCTCGACATTCGTTGGGTAAGGCCACTAGCATTCTAAAATTTGGTTCACGTGATATAAGAGCCTTTGCATTAAACACCATCTTCAATTTAAGGGTGAATTTTTGTTTATTATAAAACTCGTTTATTTTTAATTTTTCACGAAAAATGTTTTAGTTGCTCAAAAAATAAAAGTTGAAATTCACACTTACCTAGTGGTCAAACTCTGAATGATGCGCTTAACCTACCATATCGATTTACGATTAACGATACCATAATCAGTTTTTTATTCTGTACAAAAAATCATAACTTATCTAGAATAGGTCCTACAATGTTTCGCACACAGCCATACAGAATAACGGCCTCCTCCAATGACATTTCATAACATAGACATGTCATATGCTTACAAATCAACGTAGAAAAATGTGCCGAACTCACACACACACATTTTTAATTCATCTACACTTTTGGTGTATTGACTTTAGAGTAATAGTTCGTGCAGTGTCTATAAACATACGATGGCATTTTCGTTATTTTTTTAAGTCACTGATGCTTCTGCTCAACGTCCGACCGGCGACGCTCCGCACGCGGTACTAGAGGCAAACGTTCCAATTGACTCGTTTTCGGATCTTCACAATTTTCGCGCAATAACATATCTACTTCTTTTTATATAATATCTTTGGCCGCCTCTCAGCTTAATGCTGTCCGCGTTTTAATGCCAAAAAGCGACCAGCGCTGGTTTTCAGGGGCCAAATTTTTAGGCAAGAATTTAATAAGAAAAGAATAAATAAAATTGAATACTACTTGATAACATTATACGGCAAACTAAATATTTAATAAAAATAATTCGATCGGGCTATCTTCAAAAAATCGAATAGGTAGTAGGTATAATAACTTTTTATTTGGTACGCAATTCTTTGATAATTATGTACACTGAGTTTGAAGATATATTGACTACCTACTAACAAAAGAGTTGTTAGGTATGTTATTCTAATTATAATATACTGCAGCGTTGACTTTTTACGGAAAATACATATTTATATAACATAAATCATTGCCTACGACATTGAAAACTAGATAAGTATACTTAGTATATAAGTATACGCAGTAGTGTCAAGGGAAATGGAGGAATAATACACCAAAAGAAAAGCTCCGTACAGATGCGGGATTTTGAAGAAATATTCATTATCTCGTACATACATTCATTCATGTACCACTTAAAATGTTTAAAGCGTGGCGGACACATGAATAGAAGTGGTTAATTCGAAAAATTATGCCAAAATTAAGTAGGGTAGACTGGGTACGGTTGAAACGGTGGACGGTTGAAACAAACCAAATATCTTGTGAACAGTGCGTGATGGGGTGAGGGGTACAAGGGGAGAATGAAGCGGGCGACTAGTCGAAACACGAATTTTAGTTTTACGTCGGGCTTCGGGCGACGTGCTTGTCAATAGGAGGCCCCATTGTGTTTTTTGACGGAAAAGTAAGTATTTTTGTACCTACATTTTTGCGATTATTAGGATTTTGTTTAAAGTTACAGTATTGAAAGTTTTATTTCGTTTTAATTAAAGCTTGTAGAATATTGCAGTATGAGTAGTTTTTATTTAAATTTATTATTATTTTTACTGTGAACCGTTTTATATCAAGAGGCGTATTGGGGACAGTTGAAACATTATTTGTGGGTACGGTTGAAACAATTTTTTTATTTAGTTTTCTTGTTTCTTAGATGCCAAGGGTACGCCAAAGAATCCAATATTCAAGCTAGCTTTCGCACAACTGGTATTGTTCCGTTTAATCAGAATTTGTTTACAGAACTCGGATTTTGCACCTGCGTTTGGCCTATCAGATAGGCCAAATTCAATCCAAGCAGCTAATGGTCCTATTCAGAACATCACAAATGGACACAAACAACGCACAGTATGTAAAATGCATGGGCACATGAAAAGTTCACAGAAGGTGGCCTTAGTTATGTTTGCCACAATTGTGACTCCGAATGAACTCGTAACCATGCAAGTACCTATGTATTTTTGTTTAAAATATTAATTGTTATGGAAATAATGTATTTAGTTTTATTAAATGTTATTAGATGATTATTAAAACATGATAATTGATTATATTTTGTATTATTTGCATGTGTTTCAACTGACCCCAGGCACTGTTTCAACCGACCCTGGCATGGGGACGGTTGAAACAAAAGACAGATTTTTTTTTATATGATCTTACACAGAAAATATTACACACTGATCTCAAATAACATTGCCCATTAGTAGACAGATACAAGGTCTTTTATTTAATATATTTCCCTCATCGCTCACTTAACAAATCCCGATGCTATGCACGATAAACGCTAAAATGTTTCAACCGTACCCAGTCTACCCTAGGTTAAGTTAGTAAAACTTTTCTATACCAATGCCGGAGAGAAGGTAAGTATTGACCAATTTGACTAAGCCATGATGTTATCATATTATTTTCTGTGTTATTAATTTTTGTTATTTTAACTAACATAGTTAACTATATTACTAACAATAAATATGGACTAGCCTGAAATGAATAAATTGAATTGAATTGAAAACAAGTTCTAACTGGGAAAACGCGTCCTCTTAAATTAATAATATACACATTGACATAATATTAATAAATCTAAGATTATTAGATAATAATGATACATTGACATATTAATAAATCTTACTATCTAAAAACTGGTTTTAACTGTGACATACCTAGACATCTGCACAAATAGGTTAAATAAAGTCTTTGGAATTTAACAGGTTTTTAATAAATGGATGAGCTTTTTGGGTGTATGATACTCACAACAAAACACCAAAAGTGTTTTATTTTTTATAATGTTCGTGTGTCTTTATTTCTGTCTGTTTGTTTTTTAAGTTAGCCGACCGCATACGACAACTGCCCACGCACGCAGTAGATGCACGTTATTCATTGCGGCTTCTCAATGGTCCTCTTTATCCGTGTCGGAGTTTGACAAGTAACAACAACAAGTAATACAGCGTACGCGTGCTGCATGCGTTGGCAGTTGTCGTATGCGGTCGGCTACGGAATCATACCTTTATGCAGATAGCTGATGTTTTGAAGAAACATTTGGGTACCTAACCTTAAAAATATTTGCCTTGGACAATGTTTTATATTTTTTCCCTAACTTCCAAGACATTTTATAATGATATCATGTTCATTTTCTCACCTTGCTTGTGATTACCTAATGCCATAGTATTACTATACACCTCTTATGGTAATATTGTGCCCATCAGTGCCCAGTGTCGTTTCACTTACTGGATGAAGTAGCCATAAATGCTTGTAGAGGTAGGTAACTTTACTTGTACACGCGGGAATGGAGAAAAATCAAACAGGCGTGTTAATAAAAATATTTATTTACCTAATGTTTCCTTCTCTTCTCCATTTCAGTTTTATCTAAACCTCGTTTACCATCTGTTTAAAATATACAGCAGATATACGAAATTAGTATACCTCGGGATACGTATCTTGGACCTAAATCGCGAGACAAATATTTAAGGCCCTAGCGCGCGTGAATTTATTTATGTATTTATTAATTTATTTATTCCATAACTTAATCCACCACCTTTACAGGGATGACCCCAAAACAGTACTGGACATACTAAATTAATAAATTAAGACACAACATACTAAATTAATCACAAAACAAATAGGTACACAAAAAAGCAATACACAAAAAATACACAAAAAAAAATACACAAAAAAAAAGAAAAACATCAATGCAATAAAAAATAAAATAAATTACCATTCATGGATTCTCATAACATGAATGATATAATATCATCTTTGCCAGCTTTGTTTTGTAATAATCTAGGCTTGGTGAATTTGAGCTCGTCCACCGCAATAGCACCCCGTGCTATTCTCAAAAGACACCCAAGCAACGTTTACTGCATGTATAGAGTATATTTTAAGCATATTTTAGGTCCAAGATATTTTATTCATTTTTTATAGGTACATAGACTAGTAAACAGCGTTGATTAACTTGTTAATTTTTCTAGTTCAGCAAGTCTGTCTTTTTCACTTATTGTTGTATTGTTTCTTGTTAAATCTTGTTTTTCCGCTTTCCTCTTACTTTTGTGCGAACGGTACTCCACTAATAAATAACCAATGGCTCCCACTACCAAAAAGCAGAGAAGTAGGTAAACCTTGTAGCGCGTCCTCACGTATGAAGAGATAGCGAAAGATATGATAAATCCAACTCCCTCCCACAGTCCTAAGTTCGAATACGCTGCTTCTTCTTTGCCGCGAAATAAGACACCGTAATACGCTGCAAAAAAAATTTCATCACTTAAAAACTATGTTCTTTATGATGATATTAAATATGACAATGGGATGAAAGATCATTAAATTCTGTGTATGAAAAACCACTACTGCAATATCATACATATATACATACATAATAATCATGCCTTTATCCCCGGAGGGTACAGCATACCCATACAGCTCAGACTTAGCCTCAGATGTATAGTTCGAGTCAACAATAGTGCCCGGAATACGGCAATAGTCTCCCCCCCTATTACGTGCGCCGAATATAATGATTGGGGAAATGTGAGTGTTAATTCACCTCTGTAATATCTAAACCTCAGACTAGAAGAATAGTTCTTTTAGTCTGAGATCTAAACACGGTCGAAAGTGGCTGCTGTCGCGATTGTAAGTCGCAGAAAGCGCCTGATGGTTTTGTGTTAGCAATTATATCCATGTGTCTATCTATCATTGAAAACGAATAATTTGATCGAAGGTTCAGCGCTGTCTGCTCTCATATTGAAAATATGTCTAAAATTTCTTGGTCCTCTTTCAGTAAAAGTATTTTATTTTTTATCTCAAAACATGATACTATGAAACTCAAAACATGATACTATGAAACTGAATAATTATGTCTTCATTAATTCTTAATTAATTATGTCTGAATAATTACTCTTCACTCAAAACGTGATACTATGAAACTGACTATGTCGTAAGTTGCTTACTAGTTATTTGTACAGCCCATGTGGAGTCACAAATTCCCCATAGGCCAGCTATGACGAGCATAACGTTGAAGTCTTCAGCGTGTGGACGCCACGCCAGCAGCGTGACGAGGAGTCCGCAATGAATAAACAGCGCAGCGCACATTAGAGGTAGACGATTAAACAACTAGAACAATAAACCAAAGTAGAATTATTATAATTTTTGATAGTTGGATGTTGGATCCTTAAAGAGTCCGACAATTACAAATTAGACCAATTTATTGATCTAATTACAGAATTTCGATATTGCTAATGGGTTGTGGAATTCAAACGGTAATCGTTTCACGGGAAATATCGAAATTCAACCATTTCGCAGCTGGGAAATGGTTGAATTTGGGATCGGTACTAACTGGGTCTTAGTTAGAACCGATCCCAGCAGGGTTAGGAAAAGGCTCAGAGAATCAAGGTGGATTTTACTAAGTGTAAGTACTTTAACCTTCATAGTTTCAGTCCTTTGATCTGTGCTGTAAGCAAGCTTACAGTAGTCAAAAGGGTGTAGAACTTTTGATAACATCATAATAGTAATCATTTTAACAAGCAAGACATATATTTCGTTACCTTAGCCAAATAGGTAGTAGCGAAACATCCCACGGCATTGCAAATTCCGAAGGTCATCATGACGTAGCCCACTGAACCAGTGCCAATAGCGCATGACACAAAAGACTGAAAAAAAAAAAAACAAAGTTTATTTTAAAACTAGCTATAGGTACTAGTTTGGAACCCCTCAAGACTTCACAGACAAAACTAACCTCCCTGCAAGCCAGTACACTTGTTAATTGACAAACGAAGCTCAGACGCAGGCTTTCTTCTCAAAGTTGGGAAGCCAGACCGTAGTAGCATCGTCTGGCCCCCTAACTTCGAAAAGAGGAACTCGCAACTTCCCATAAAAACCATTTAAGGTTAAACCAAAAAGGGAAGGAGTAGGTACGCGTTGTGCTTTTAAATTCAAGTGACATAGTTGAATGAAATTTCAAAGCAATGAGCATGCTAACTATTTAAATCGACTAAGATAGGAAAAAGGGGAAACGATTCAGGCGGGACTTGAGCCCGTCAGCAGCCCCTTAGAGGGGCCAACGTCGCCCCAGATGGTTGTATAGAAAAATTTAGAGTCACGCCTTGATGAATTGGTAGCTTAGTGGTCTGAGCATTTCCTCTGTAAAGGACTAGTCACGGGTCTATCGGGTGGGACCCAAGTCGTTCCTCTTTTTGCTATATAATCGAAGTCACTTAGTGTTATTAAACTTAAGTCACATACCGCTGTGAAGTCTGCAGCAAAGAACCCTTGTTCTAGTCCGATGAAGATAGTTATGGCAAGGAGTAACTGTTGATTGGTCTCTGCTGTCAACTGTTTCATAGTTGCTGCTAGAAGACCAAATCCTGAAAGACCATTGTCGCTGCCCTTACGGCAAATCTCGTATCTGTTGAAGAATTGTAATAACAAACTTAAAGCATTTATGTGAACCAAGGTCATTATCACCCTACGAGTTTTTGGCCAACTAAGGTGCCGCCGCCCCTTTCAGTTTATTTTACGTGATGCAACTAGGCGACTACCATCAAACCTCTATACTTAGAGAAGTTTATTAGACTTTTTAGTAATATAACTACCGGTAACGAGTCTCTAAGGCATGAAGGGGTTTTCTGGCTTGCTTCCATCCTAACACTGTCCTAGCCAGTATTGTTTGATCTTGCAATATGGTATGATACATCTACTCAGTAACCACTTGGTCACCAAAGTTCCTAATAAGTTATAAGTGGATCAAGCTTAGGTATTAGTATATTTTATTGAACCATGTAAGTAGTTTAATTATTCCATGCAAGGATTTGAAAAATTAGATGAAGTGTACTGTGGTTGTGCCTACTGTTATATGAAGTAAACATCAATACACGTGAATAAGTGAGTGTGGAAGATACTACAGGATCTGTGAACCTCGCCAAATTGACCTAGCAACCGAACGATTGTATAATACTACAACTTATACCTATCTATATTTTTTTTTTATAAATACCTTTTTATGGAATCCAAGGTTGTTACAATTAAGAGCATTGCTACCGCTATACACGTTAGATAAATACCTGCAACAGAAATACAATACTTATCTTTACTTTGTTTTGTAGTTTGTAGTTATTAGATAACAAAACCTCAATCGTAGATTTTTGCAAAAAAAACTCAACTATTGAATTATCCCCTAAAACATAATATTCAATTATTTTGTGTTGTCCAGCATTGGTTAGAAAATCTAGAATTTGTATTTTTAAAAAGATTCCGACTAATTGAGAAGTTTTCTCATTTTGGAAGTCGGTTAAAAATTGGTATCTATTAAGTACTACTGGTACTACCGTTTGAGTTTCTGATCACTTAAATGGCTAGAAACGTAAAAATTTAAAAGGTAATTCTATAGTACGTATTATAGATTAGTCTTGTTTGGAGCTAGGTGTTACATTCTAGCCACTTAACAGTAATTAACCAATTCAGATCAATCAAAGCCCCCGTCCCTGCTCCCGCGTCTACTTTCACCACTAATTAAGCAATTTAAAAACCAGACTTCGGAGATGCACCCTGAAGTCCCTTTGACCGTCGAGTACAAACTTAAAATATTTCAGTTAGAGCTTGATGCTGTGTGTTCGCAAGTGGCAAGGAGGCTCGGCACACACATGCTCGGCACATGCTGATAGGAATGCCTTCCATTAGGAGCCTGAATCCCTCGGGTGGCACGCTCTAAGGCCCATGGAAGAACAGAGTCTCGGTTTTATGCAGAATCACCTCGAGACACAACATGGGCTACCGCGGTCCTTGAAGCGCACCTTCAGGTCATCAATAGAAGGTGAAGTTATTATAGAACTGCTTACATAAGAACAGTCAACAACTAGTTTAAACTATTACCTGCAAGTGTCTTGATCTTCTCCGGTGGCTGAGTGGGTAGTGCCTTGACAGCGTCCAAGTTAGGCAGGAAGTTGCTACCACATATGTGAGGAATCAATGTCTCGTTTACTGACGTCACTGAAGCATTGTTTGCTGCTGAAAGCACTGAACACAAATTTATGATAATTAGAGTTTGTTGCTTCAATAAAATATTTTAAAAATGTAAATTGTATTTAAAACTTCTGTAGTTGTTGTAGTCTTCTTACTACTTCTCATCATCTTCTTAGCGATATACCAATTGCATCCAAAGTTTGCTCTTAAGTGTACTTTTTGAAGTGATTGTCATGTCGTGTGATCTCTGAACCTAGAGAGAAAAGATTACGCCAGAGCCTTATTCTATGTTTTGCGCGTGCCCACTGGGCCCTAAAGGTGTTGCTTTAGTCCAGTACACATCTTCTTACTACTTCTTCTAGATAATATCAAGCTATCAACTCACTGCAGTAGTGGTGATGTTAAGTATAATGTTTTGAGCTCTTACCTAATGAGGAAATCAAATTTCCCCAAAACTGACTCATCTGAACAATCATAAAGTAGCATCCTGAGAAGCTAAGTAGAGTCTTCGAAGCTGGAACTTTGGATATCATACTGTGAGCTTCTGCAAGCTGTAAATAATTATTCGTTACGTCATCGTTAATCAATAAGGTAACATTGCATAATTTTCAAAATATTTGATAAAATAAATACTTATACACAGGCAGGAAATTCATCCTCACACATTGCGTCCGGAAACGGTGTGCACTGTGTGGTTAGAAAGGCACTTCATCCCACGCACACTCAAGCTGTGGAATGAACTCCCTGCGGTGGTTTTCCCAAGCGACTACAATATGGGGTTCTTCAAGAAGGGCATTAGAAGGTTTTTTCAGGGTCGGCAGCGCGAGTGTGACAACCCTGGTGTTGCATACGTCCATAGGCCACGGTGACCGCTTCCCATCAGGTGGGCCGTGTGCTTGTCTACCAACTAAGTGGTATAAAAAATAAATAAAAGAAAAACTTATATTCTTATTTCGTTATAATCCCATTTAAGTACCTATTAGAGTTCTGTGACTAAAGGTATTTTCGAAATCTTACCACAGCTATGTAGGTGCTCTTAGCACATATTTTTATACCACTTCCAACCCCCATCAGAAGTGCAGCAGGGACTAAGGTGGCGAACCTCGGATACATTTGAAATGATATGAAGGGCATGTAGGCGATGAAGGAGCAACATACTGTCCATTTTATACCAAGGAACCTGAAAATAAAACATTTGGTCACTTATGAATATGGTCTTCTGTTTTTTTTTAATTAATGAGAGAACTAAAAAATCGTGTATTTTTATTTTTCATAATAACCCTAAACAAATTTTTACCTTCAAAATATAGGGACGGGGGACGGGTATTTTTCTTAATGATAAGATCTATTTGTATAACTTGAGTAATAATTCAAGGTTGAATGTCACTTGATTTTTCTTATTTTTAAGTACCTACTAATAAATAATAAGCAAATAATTTATTTCTCACCAACAACCAAAATTACATAGTGTTTACACAATTAGGGTATTTATCTGGTTGTAGATGACTGGTGCCTGCTGTAGGTAATAGATTACCTGTATTAATGGTGGTATTAGACATCAGAATCGTAATATACCTACTGTCAATAAAATAAATGTGCATTCTGAATTCTGACGATCAACCATGCCTAAAACATTTTGTTTTTACATTAACTTTTTAAAGACAAAGATCCCGAAATACTACCTGTATTTCAGGATCTTCGTCTTTAAAAAGTAATTTTTAAAAATAATGAAGAAACATGGGTGCCAACCAAAGATATTATATATAAAAAGAAGTAGATATGTCATTGCGCGAAAATCTTGAAGATCCGAAAACGAGTCAATTGGAACGTTTGCCTCTAGTATCGCGTGCCGAGCGGCGCCTGTCGGACGTTGCGCGGACTTAAAAAAATAACGAAAATGCCATCGTATGTTTATAGACACTGCACGAACTATTACTCTAAAGTTAAAACACCAAAAGTGTAGATGAATTAAAAATGTCTGTGTGTGAGTTCGGCACATTTTTCTACGTTGATTTGTAAGCATATGACATGTCTATGTTATGAAATGTCATTGGTGCCAACTTACTTTATAACCATAGACGTTAGAAACATACTAGCAACAAGTACACCTATGAACATTGCTAGTAATGCTGCTGTACCCAGGCCCGCCTCCGCATTAATAGAGCTTTGTAGGTTAAGAGCACCCTGTATAAAATAGAAAGAAAAACGTAAAATTACTATTATACATAACGGCATCATTAATCTTGCAAACAATATATCTTTTGAGAATAATAACCAATACTGGAGTCTAAGCATACTTTTCTAATTTCTAACTTATTTTATTATTTTTGACTTTGTTAAGTTGGGTATCTTATCTATAAAACTCATGTGTGCGATTCAAATTACAACAATTTTAACTAGCTCTAGGAGAGATACATTATTTTCAAGACTGAAAAAAGACGTTAGCAGTACTCACATTACTAGCTGTATAATGAATCATGAGAGCCACAGTGATTACGCCAATATTCTTTTTAATTCTCCATATTTCATTAGGTCCCCAATTGACCACTTTGGGCTTTATTTCATCCATCTTCAAATTATACTTTTGAAAGTACCTATTTATTGACTGAAACACTTCGTTTTCAGAAACAATCAGCGCCCGCAATAGTCAAATTAATGACATCAACTTGCCATCAACTGTAACTGTAACCAATACGCATCTAATAAATATTGGGTGTAAGCATTTATTTTTAAAATATTTAATAATTAAAATAAGTGAAAATACCCACGACGCGATAATTAAAAGGTTGTATCTAATCATCGTGTCGTGGGTATTTTTAAAAAGGTTACATATCTATCATTTATATAAGAAACCAATAAAAGCGTGTTAGTAAAATAGAAAACAAACAAAATAAACTATTGTCGTTCTTGGAGTGTGTAAAATTCCTAACCAATACGACGTTTTACAGTACTCAAAATCGAAATCAAAGGTTCTGTACACAAAAAACTAATAAAATGAAAATTTTATGTTAAAAAAATCGCATCACTTTCAAAATATTATAGGGTGAAATCATCCAAAAAACATTTTATTCACACGCACTTAGGTACTTATGTCATAAACTTTTAATACTTACATCAAGATTTCTTTGACAATTTTCAGTATTCATTGTACATTAGGTATATACCTATTATAAATTATATTTTTTATCTCTAAAAATTATATTCACGTGAATGGCCACACTCAATTTATTAAAAAAATAATTAATTATGAGTTCAGTTCATAATACAACTTCACAAACTAACAACTAACTAACGACCACTCGCACTCAAGAAAGCGCTCAGTGCAATAGCTTTTATACATCACGGTTAATTTATATAAGGCGGTTATGGTAACACTACATAATATGGTCTTTCATGTATGTAACATTGACATTGTATTGCTCGGGACATATATCTTGGACCTAAAATGTGCTCAAAATGTGCTCTACACGCGCAGTATACGTTACTTGGGTGTCTTTTGAGGATAGCACGGTGTGCTACTGCGGTGGACTAGTTCAAATTCACCAAATATAAATTACTAGCTTTTGCCCGCGGCTCCGCCCGCGTGGATGTCGGTTATCGCGACCAAACATAGCCTATGTCCTTTCTCGAGGTCTAATCTACCCCTATACCAAATTTCATCAAAATCGGTTCAGTGGTTTGGGCGTGAAAGCGAGACAGACAGACAGACAGAGTTACTTTCACATTTATAATATTAGTAGGGATTACAAAATAATCTGTAGGTTTCATTTCTAAGTATGGGGATCCCCAAAATTTAATACTTTTTTTCTATTTTCGTTTAAAATTCTTAATGCAGTTCACAGAACACATTCTACTTACCAAGTTTCAACAGCATATGCCTTATAGTTTCCGAGAAAAGTGGCATACGGACGGACAGATAGACGGACAGACATGACGAATCTATAAGGTTTCCGTTTTTTGCCATTTGGCTACGGAACCCTAAAAAGTAACTAAGAAGTTTGACCTTCTTAGTTACTTTTTAGGGTTACAGTCAAATTAGTTAATTTAGTGAGGTATATTTGATTAACTAATACTATCAAGCTTCCATTTCAGTTTTCACCCAAAGAATTTGAAATTATATTATATTATATAATTATACATTCGAAGTATCGCGTGCCTTGAGAAACGCGTTACTGCATCAGTCCCGATTGCCATAATTGGAGACCTAAATTTCCCGGAAACATTATTGTTTACTTATCGTGGTAGAAACCCAAATAAATCCGTTAGATGCTCTCGACAGGTTGCAGCGACGTGCGGTCCGCATTATTGGGAATCCTGAGATCACTTACACCCTTGAGCCATTGCAGTTGCGTAGAGATGTGGCATCTTTGGCGGTATTTTATCGTCTCTACCATGGTGAATGTTCTGATGAGCTCTTCCAAGTAATCCCACCCTCTCCTTTCCTATATAGGACAACACGTGCAGGACTCAGATGCCACCCGCATACGGTGCAAAATATTCCATCAAGAACCAAGCGATTCGGCGACTCCTTCTTCTGCCGCACTATTAAGACTTGGAATTCCTTACCAGCTCACGTGTTTCCCTCCTCCTATAGTCCCGGGTCCTTTAAGCAGGGCGTGAAAAAGCATCTGATGAGGCCATCAAGCTGAGTGCCACCATTGTAACATGGTACATGTCTTTAATGGTGACCCTCTTTTCAGAGACTTTGCCTTCAGCTTACCATCAGGCGAGGCAAAGTCAAATTGACGTGTCTTATATAAAAAAAATAAAAATAAAAAGTTAGATTAAATAATACGGGCGCGATTTTGATTCACCAGTGTAGGTTGCAATCGATTATTATACATCGATGGAGGCAGTGCTTTTTAGGGTTCTGTACCATAAACTTTTATGGTAACAACGAAACCGTTATAGGATCATTTCATTGTCCATTTGTTCGTCTGTTTGACCTCTTTCTCAAGAATGTGTAGAGGCATCATTAATACGCACTTAAGTAGTAAGGAAAAATCCAAAACCTTAAATATGTATACCTACTCCTCTGTTAGCTGCTTAATTATTAAAAGTCATCGAACTAGATTTGCACTACATAAAACACACAACTGAGTGTTATGCCATTGTGCGTGACTTGACTTATATTCATCACCTAAAAAAAGAGTTTCTCCGTTTGTCCTTTGATTTTCTAAGAACCTGGTTAATTCTCTTTACAATACATTTGGTACAACCAAGTTATCCTATAAGAGTTAAGTTTTTCCTTTTAAGATACAGAAGCCTAAAAAGTATAAAGTAAAAAACCGTTTACAACCCGTTTAATTCCGGGTTTTTTTTCAATGAACAAAACATTGTATCTAGGCTTATAAATAACTTTCCTTCCTGTTGCTGTAAATTTGTATGACTAATACGATTAGTTACATCCAATAAAGTATAATATGGCATATTCAAATCAGAATTAAGATGTTATTTTCCTTCTTCAAGTGCAAGAAGAAAATTACATCAGACACGGAATAAAATTGTTTCATCATTTCCATTTATGAATGAACTAATTTTCCTGTTGTGGTCTATTTGTTTTTAGTCTATCGTTCATTGGTCCCGCCCGCAAGAATGTCGGTTATCGCGACTAAACATGAGATCCTGGTCTATGTTTATACCCAATTGCTTCAAAATCAGTTCAGCGAGTTAATCAGGCGTAAAAGTGAAAACAGACTGCCTATTAATACATTTAATTTTAAAATATTAGTGTGCATTAGTGTCATATTCTGTAATTTTCATTAAGCTGTAATATAATTGACATCATATTACAGATAGAAAGTATAAAACAGATATGTCCAGCTGTTCCTAACATCGATCGGTGAGGGAAAACATGGTGGCTCGGAGGTTTGCTGGTTGTACTGTACCAGTTAAAATTACACTGTTCAAGGCGTATTACCAGACATTCTACACCAGCAGCCTTGGCTCAACCATACTCATAGAGCAGTCAACACCCTGCGTGTACAGTACACGAAGGACAGAATTTCCTTCTCCATGATACAGTACAATAACACTTTCAGGATGCTGTTGAGGCTCCCACCTTATTGCAGTACGTCCGGTATGTTCGCGGATGCGCATACCGATAACTTTCACACTCTGATGCGCATGGAGATAGCCTCATTGCTGCGTAGGGTCAGGGGGAGCACCAACAGCATTCTGAGAGTGTTTGCGGAGAGGATGGATGGGCCTGCCGTTGGTAGATTCATCAAGCTACATGTGGCATGATGAATCTATCAAGTGATGCAGCCCATCTGTGGATACCCCACAGATGGGCTGCATCACTTGATAGATTCATATTATTATTCATACCTTGTATATTACTAACATAGATATAACATACAATTTTTTTTAAAGAATTATTAGCAACCGAATTTAAGAAAAGTATTAACACGATATGGGCGTTTGTTGTCTGCAATAAAATATTTTTTTTTTTTTATTTAATAAAAGAGTCTCTACCGATAGTCACCATCTTAGTGCAAGGGTATAAAAAATATGAATCATGAAAGTGTAATCTACAGAGATTTATATAGATAAACTAACTGCTGCTCGTGGCTTCGCCCGTGTGGTCCCGTTCCCTGAACCCATAATAATCTAGCTTCGGGATAAAAGTATCCCTTTACAAATTTCAGTCTCTTCAAATCTATTCAGCTGTTAGAGCGTGATTGAATAACAAACATCGAAATTTTCATCTTTAATAATCTATACCTACTATAAAAATGAATCCCTAAATGTGTTGCTAAGCGCAAATCTCGAGAACGGCTGAACCGATTACGCTAATTCTTTTTTTAGAATATTCCTTAAAGTACGAGGATGGTTCTTACGGCGAGAAAAATTTAAAAAAAGGCGGTACGAAGTTCGCGGGGTCAGCTAGTGTTAATATAAAATAAAATAAGTAAGATAGTAGGAAGTAGGAAATATAGAGACAGATTCAGTGGCAGAAAAACGCATCGGGTATGTGATACACACAGAACTAAAAATAATAAGAGTACCTACGTCTATTCCTATTAATTATGTGGTCTTACTATGTGGTTGAAGTGGTGAGAGTTACAAACGGTATGCTGAAGTCATGCAAAAGGAATGAACTAAGTACAATGCCTACATAATAACAAATCATATTTCCTTTGTTTCTACCTACAAAATAAGGAAAATGTAAACGTACCTATAGGTTGCTGGAGTCAATATCAAGTGAAATCAAAATCCTGCGAAAAATCCCCACGGATACTTCCCCTGCCGGAGCCGGTGGAGGAGGATATGTTGGACTCGTACCAACTAAATTGGGCCGTCGATTGCCGGAGGTGAGATGATCGTATTTTTCTTTCTTTCTTTCTTATATATCCCTCGCACCCTGACCGGCGCAGAGCCATGTCTCTCGCTCTGGTCCTCTTCCGGTGTGGGTACCACGGAGTCTCCAATTCACCCCCGGTTATGAGAATATACATTTATCAAAATATTAGTTAATCAATCCATCTTTCCTAACATTTAATGGAATGAGCCTTAGACTTAGGTCTAATCTAGGACATTATAACAAAAATATTAAATCCTAATAATACAATAAATGTGAAAATGTCTGGATATGCTTGTTACTCACTCACGCTGGAGTGGTTGCACCCAAGGCATTCACCTCGGACCCCAGGGTTCACTTAGGTACTCCTTTTCCTCATTTAGATTTGGCTAGTGCGACTTTCATGGAAGGCACTACTGTCTTACCTCCCAACTTCGAGAGTAACGATCAGATCAAATTATCCATGAAGCCTTCGTCAGACCTTGTCTGATATTCAGCATGTACCGGCTTGTTACGGTTACTTTATATGTTTTTAACAAGTATTCATTTGTAAATTGTTGCAACCATACATATTATAGTTTCTACCTACCAAGTAAGTAGGCACTATCTTTTTTTATCGTGCGAAAAAAAACCCACGGAACTCCCCCACTGGAGACAGTGGAAGCGGTTATGTCGGACTCGAACCGACTAAAACAAACGCCGTCTGTGAGCCGTCGTCGGTTGCCGGTGGTGAGATTAACGTTGACATATCCCTCGCACCCTGATTATTATTATTATTAATTGCTGGACGTATATTAAAAAAAATACAAATTATCCTGTCATCGTCATCAGTAAGTACCTACCTTTGAATGGAGAATACTCTAGCTCTAACCAACTAAGCCACCACCTAGACCCGGCCTGGATCGCCGAAAAAAATATCATAAATAGCTTTATTCATTTATTCATTATTTGTTATCTGATACTTGATCAGTACAGTAATCTCATAGAAACAGTATTAATATTTTTAAAATAAATTTAACTTGAAGCATTCAAGTCGTCAATTTCTCAAGTTCGTCTTGCCCTTCTGCTTCATTTGTTGTTCTATTTGTTCTTTTCAAATGCTGTAAATCCACGTTACTCTTGTTTCTGTGTTGGCGGTACTCCACTGATAAATAACCCGTGGCTCCTACTATCAAAGTAAAGAGGAGCAGGTAAACCTTGTAACGGGTCCTCACGTATGAAGAGATAGCGAAGGATATGATATATCCAACTCCCTCCCACAGTCCTAAGTTTGAAAACGCTGCTTCTTCTTTGCCGCGAAATAGGACACCGTAATATGCTGTAAAAATAATAATCCAGTAAAAATAAAGATTTGAGCTTGCACAAATTCACATGGAGCTGAAAATTGGTGGGGATTTTAACTACACTATAATGAAAGAAAATCAAAAGTCGATTGGACTTCAGCATTTTTTTTTTATTCAAGGTTAAAGGTCAAATATATTGGATTCTCGCATTTTTCTCGTAATCAACAAATATTATCGCAAAAGTATGTTAGACAAAGTTGTAGCTCATGTAATTTCTCGACCCTTGCTATATGCGTAATATGTATATTATGTTTACAAACGATCAGTATGTAAATATTGTTTATCCGCCCGTATTACACCGCATTCTAGAATCCGTATTACAATCTATGTAAGCTACTTCAGGTCTAGATAGCGTTGTGTAGAAGGTAAATAGGTATCATTTGCTTACTATTTATTTGTACCGCCCAGATCGAGTCACACAGTCCCCACAGTACAGCAATAATAAACATAACGTGGTAGTCTTCAGAGCGTGGATGCCACGCCAGTAGAGTCACGAGTAGTGCTCCATGAACAAACAGGGCGCTGCAGATTAGTGGTACACGACCGAACAGCTGCAACAATAGAGTACAGTTCATCAGCAGTACACCTAAGTGGTACAACAAAAAAGATATGAACATCTTTGTCGGCCTCTGTGGCGTAGAGGTAGAACATTCGACTGCTACGTAGAAGTCGCGGGTTCGATTCCCGCTTAGTGCAAATATTTGTATGCACGAATATGTATTTACAATAGTATCTAAGTATGTTTATCCGCATTCTAGATTCCATAACACAAGCTAGATAAGCTATGCTTACCATGGGTCTAGATAGCGTTGTGTAGAATGTTGTAGAATATTATTTAGGTATTTGTAGTGTTTTTAGACTTAACGAAATTAAAAAACCCGGGACTGTAGGGAGAGATACGACGAGATATATAATCTCGTCCTACCTCTTCCTACAGTCCCGGGTTTTTTATTTATTTATTTATTTTATTTATTTATTTAAAGTTTCCACCACCTTAACAGGATAAACCTAACACAGTAATGGCTTACAAAATTACAAATTTAAGAATAGTCAAATCAAATATTTACAAAATTATAAATATATATATTAATATTAGTTAATTTATCATTTATTTGATGTCATGATTCTAATAATAAATGTCAAAAAATACCTACAATCTAAGATCAAATCTATCAAGATACTACACTTACATTTTACTTCTGCATTCAATGTCAATATCAATAAACAAAATTCAATGTCAATAGCAAATGTCAATATGATTAAATAAAATTCAATAAAATAATAAAGTTTATGAAATGTACATAATACAGCTAATATTCCTATTATCTTTTACAACACGTAAGTAACGTTTAAGCAGGGCGTGAAAAAGCATCTGATGAGGCTGTCAAGCTAAATGTCGCTTTTGTAAGGCACGTATCTGTAATGGTCATCCTCTTTCCTGAGACTGCTTTCAGCTTACCATCAGGCGAGGTGAGGTCAAAATGACGTGTCCTATATAAAAAAAAATATTTTTGCGTTATGATTTGAATCACTTATTGTTGAGCGTACTTTTTTATTACGAATAGATCAATCACTG
This sequence comes from Eilema depressum, assembly GCA_914767945.1. NCBI lineage: Eukaryota > Metazoa > Arthropoda > Insecta > Lepidoptera > Erebidae > Eilema > Eilema depressum. Next base: position 9,754,219 of record OU612024.1, on the reverse strand, counting down.
GTCGAGCTTGTGGGGGCTGCAAGGATATCTTAACTAGAGTAGGAAATCCGTAGTTCTATTTTTGAAAACGCAGCAGTGATGAACAAACCCAGCGCTTAGCAACTGTACTTACTGTACTACCGAATAAGTAACAGCGCACCTAAAAACTACTGCTACGTGCAGCGCAGCTGACATCACAACTACGACAGCCTACGAATGCGCTACGAGAGTAACATACACTAAACTTCTACGTTACAAGAAATTTCAAGTTAATTTCATATGGAGTGCATTGTATTTCAATATCAAAACCGTATTATAATAAAGCAAGCTTATACTGCTTGATTCTTTTGCTTGAAAAAGAAGGGCCCATATCACACCTTATTTAAACAAACTTATCTAACAACAAACACAAAAAAAAATTGCCACTTCAGCTTGTTTATTTTACGAGCTGTCAGTGACTTTAGAATCTAATTTTAGAACTAATTACCTACATTAATCTGAAGTCCCTTTGACCAAACCATAAGAAAATAAAAAGATGTTGTCGTTACCTTAGCCGTGTAGGTATTAAAGAAACATCCCACGATGTTAGAACATCCATAGCTCATCATGACGTAACCCACCGAACCAGTGCCAATGGCGCATGACACAAAAGACTGAAACATAATATAGAATTAAGTAGGTACCTACCTACACAGGTCCCGTACCTAGTACAGACTCCAGCTCTCGCTAAGGCATGAATGTATCTATTTATTGTAGTTTAAGATTAATTTTGTACCTTACTGAGAGAAATAAATAAACTATTATTATAAAATAAACTATTATTATGAAATATTTTTTTAAGAATTTGTATAATTTTAGACGTCACGTTTTGCTCATTTTTATTCATAAAATAATATCTCTCACTACTCAATTCAGAATATTAAGGGAGAATTTTAGGTGAATATGCATAATATAGTCATGATGACTTTGGTTGTAAGCAGTGCTGTGTGTGTAAGTTGTATTTTGTGGAATATTATAATTATAATATAACAATCTAATGTAGAGATCGAACCCCTACAATAGAAATATTGTGATTCGGTATGGTGGTCACAACGCCAACCGATTCGGTCTGTATAAGTGAAAATACGGTGTTAGTGCCTGATTTAACATATTTACTAAACATGTTATGTTGCTATGAAAAACTAATAGGCGTTACTGTTATTAATTTTACAATTGTACAGTTTATGGACATTAAACCAAGTGTTTAGGATTTGAAGTTTAACTATAAATATTAACAAATAATATGATTTAATAAGGCACCCTCCACATATTTCAATGCTTACAACTTTGATACCTAAGAACATAGCCTAAGAACTACAAATAGGTATAACATGACATTCTACTACATCAGCCTAACAGCCCTTACTAATTTTAGTTATTAATAGTTTTGTACCACGTACAGCAGTAAAGTCTGCAAAAAAGAACCCTTGCTGAAGTCCGATGAAGATATTGATAGCAAGAAGCAGTTGTTGATTGGGATCTCCAAGTTGCTTCAAGGTCACGGCTAGAAGTGCAAATCCTGACAGTTTATTGTTCGTGGCCTTGCGACAAAACTCGTATCTGATGAAAAATAGTAGATAATATTAAATAATATTTAGGTAAATACATGCATACATACATAGAGATGTGGTATCTGCATATCCTATCTATATAAGTTTACCCCGCTTCACACACTGCGTTATTCTTTTATTCTGAGTCAGCAGGGTTTGCAGGAGAAAATGGCTAGGGCCTAAATGTCTTACCGGCGCGCGGCGCCCGAAATACCTATCTAGTTAAAATTATATTATTCGTATAACTTTAAATACAAATTCTTCTTTACTTATACTATCCATTGTGCATTGAAACATGTCAATATCTTCTTGATATAGTAGTACAGTTGGTGTCAAGAATGTATACAAAAAAAAAACATTTCAATCTAATCATTTCAATTTCAAAACATAATATTAATTTAACGAGTGTTTTATTTTAGTTAAACCTACTATAATACAATTTAAATATGTACAAAATTAACCAAATTTGCTGTAAAGGTAAGGTATATTTTGAATTCAATCAAATGGACATTACGCGCATGCATATATGGAACGAACACACAATTAGCTAGTAGAATGAAATTAATAAATACCTTTTCATAGAATCCAATGTCAGGGCAAGAATGAGAAAAGCTCCCAGAATACACGCAAAATAAATTCCTGTAACAGAAAAATACAATTCTTTAGAATTCTTATAGTGGTCTGAATAAATTAATACGAGTCTTGCTCCAAAATAGTGTATTTTTATACGGTAGATATTTTTAAACATTATTATTTCGCTGATTTTTTCCAATGTTTTTCTTCAATATTAACTCCTACTGATGAAATTGACACTAAGTTCCAAAGGCTCTTTTAAGATTTTGAAATACTAAGCAAGCCTTAGTAGACCACTAGTTGCCAAGTAGGTACAGGGTAGTTTAGTGTGCAGTGGTTTGATACATTAATGTTTAATATAGACGATGAAACTAATAAATGCTTTTCAAATTTCAAACGATATTGTCGTCAGTAGATTACCTGCAAGAGTCAGGATCTTTTCAGGCGGTTGTGCGGGTAGAGCTTCTGCAGCGTCCATATTTGGCAGAAAGTTGCCACCACAAATTAATGGAACCATTGTCTCGTTGACTGAAGTGACTGCAGCTTTATTTGTCGACGAAAGCACTGTAAACAGTATGTAAATGGATACTTCAACCTTTACTCCAGATATGAGCTGGAGCAGGAGTCACCTGTCTTGTGAACTCTCCCTAGTCCAATATTTTTTTAGTGTCGGCAACTACACATCGCCTAAATTAAAGCAAAAGATAATGGTTACCTAATGAAGAAATTAGATTCCCCCAAAACTGACTCATGTGGACAACCATAAAGAAGAAGCCTGAGAAGCTTAATAGAATCGTCGAAGCTGGTGTTTTGGATATTGTACTGTGGGCTTCTGCAAGCTGTAACAAGGATGACATTCTATTATTATTATTTATTTTTTTGTTGACTGTGTACTATACAACAAAAACTTCATAATCATCATCGTCCCTTGCAGCAGGAGCAGCAGCAGAAGGGCGGGAGCCCTTCACCCATATTTATACGCGGTCGACGCAATATGCTTTTTTAATCATCTCTGGTTGCATTCACTCCCTTTCTAGCCATATCATAATTTACTAAAGCTTCACAGTATATATCAAAGATCAAATCTAAAGATTTATTATCTTTGCTTTAGCCCCCTTCTACAGAATGAATGCAAAAACCAAGTACCTATTCAATAATTATATAATTTATCTCACCACAGCTATGTAGGTGCTCTTTGCACATAATTTTACACCACTGCCAAGACCCATCAGTAGTCCAGCAGGCACCAAGGTGCCAAACCTTGGGTACATTTGAAATGCTATGAAAGGCACGTAGGCCATGAAAGAGCAGCATACTGTCCATTTCGTACCGAGCCACCTAGAAATGAAATATTTTGGATGAAATTAAAAATATTATCTACTGAATGAAACTGTGAAGTAATTAAATCTTAAGTTCATATTGTATCAAATTGCGTTCTGGATAGCTGACGCGTTCAGGCTGTACTTCAGTTGGTCAGGCATCTAAAGGTATTCGTCTTAGAAAGGGACTTATTGGGTATTTACCGTTGATATATGTATATAAGTTTACTGGTTTTTTTTTTCGAAGCGTGAAAGAACAGACAAGATCAATTTGGATGGCTGAGAAGAAACCTCTATAAGTCTAAATGATCTTTGACCAAAAAAAAACTATCCTTCTTCTTCCTCTTAGCGTTAATTCCCAGTCGCATCCGAAGCTTTCAGCTCGGAGTCTGGGGTCCGCTTTTACCAGTCTTAACCACGGATTTGGCTAGTCCTCGATATTTTCCGTGAAGCGATTGTCATCTGACCTCCACAACCCAATGTTAACATTAGGCGATATTGAAGCTTTGCAGTTAGACCATTGTTTTTGGATTTTTGAGGGCTCCAACTACCCCGTAACGACTGCCATAGATGTTCTCATGGCAACCGGGACCGACGGCTTAACGTGCTCTCCGAGGCACGACCAGACCAATGCAAATACTCATATTTAATTCACACAAATATTTGCACTGAGCGGGGATCGAACCCGCGCCTCCTGCGTAGCGGCCGCGTTCACTACCGCTACGCCACGGAGGCTGTCAATCCTAAAAGTCCTAAAAAAGATACACTTATCTTTTGGGTCTGAAATGATCTTTGACCCAATTATATGACTTCGACAGATCAGTAACAACGTAATAACGAAAACATAGCTAAAACTAGAACTTACTTTATAACAACAGACGTTAGAAATATATTAGAGATAAGTACACCTGTGAACATAGCCACCAATGCTGCTGTACCCAGACCTGCCTCTGCGTTTATGGAGCTTTGTAGGTTGATAGCACCCTGTTAGAAACAGAAAGAAAAAGTCTGAAATAAACTAGAATGGGCAGTTTTTCATCCGATAGAAAATATACAGCCCACTTGACGGCCATAGGATCGCCCCCTGTTAAGTGGGACCGAAAATTACTGTTGGCAGCCTCTGCCTACCCTGTCGCAGATTTATAGGCGTGAATGTATGGATGTAAACCTCTGTTTCCAGACCCGGAATACCATGTAATACCAGAAAGTTTGTTAAGACAAAACAAATGAGCTCAAACTCGATAGGTTTATCTTATTTAACGTAAGAGTTCCTATGGCCACCTTCTTACTCCATCATCAGACCAGCTCCATGGTACCATATTAATGCGTCGTCATATAAAAAACGTCATCAAAATCGGTTGAGGATATTTGCTTCAAAATCGAGTTGCTAGATTTGACCCGAACAAATTACCTACATACATACGAGTACATACAAGAAGTATTATATATACCTACTCTGCAAAATGATAAAACAGCTTGTAACAAATATGTCATGCAAGTATGTAATGCTTGAGCAGGTTAATTTATTCACCAGTGATAAAAATACAAAGATATTTTTTTTCATTTTCTGTTGTTAATACACGACTTTTTCCGCGTGATCTAAGGCCTAGGTTTTAATTTTTTATGCTAATACTTTTTTGAACTTAAAAGTAAACATAATATTATAACATTAACTATGCTATCAGGGGAAATGGGTTATATGGCCCGCATCGAAGGGCGGATCACCCGTTCGGTCAACGGCGTCTCCAGCTGGAAGTACCTACCTAAGTAACATTAACTATATATTATCTACACACAATCCTAATAAAATCATCATTGTGTTTTGAAGATTATAGGGTACAAACAGGCAGAAAGACAGACAGATAAAATTGGTGGTGCACTAGGAAGGTGTGCTTAGGAACTCCTAAATTCCTAAATCAACAAAATAAAATTTCTTCTCATTTGTTTTATAGTTACCTATCTCAACAAATTATGATCACACATGGTATTCAGGGTTTGAAGATGGAGTAGGAGTTCTTATGGCCACCAGGCCATAAGAACTCCTAAACCAACCAAAATAAACTTATCGACTTTGGGCTCATTTGTTTTATCTCGTCAAACTCTCCGGTGGTGCTCAAAGGTATTTAGGATCTGAATATGGGACAGGAACATGGTCATAGCAACTTCTAATAAAGATAAATCTATGTACAGAGCTTGGGTTAGTTAATTTTGTCATCGCAACCTCTCTATGGTAATCAAGTTATAGGAATTTCTGTACTAGACAAGATTGACCCCTTTATTTTATTTATAAAAAAAAATTATTTATACACATACATGAAATTTCTACAAATTTGCCAAATATTATGTACAAAGTCGAGCTCAACTCATGGATGAGTTCTCTTTTGGGTTGAGTTTTTCCTTAATTAACCAAAAAAATTGTACCTAATTGTCTGCTTCTGTCATCAAATATGCAACCAAAATTAGCGCTTGGATGAACAAGCAACTCCTATGAATTAATCATAGGAGTTTACAGTAGTAAATTACAATCATACGTGAGTTAATTAAGTGGTTTACACAAGATAAATAAAACATAGGCTTAATTAATTAGTAGTACTCACATTAGCAGCTGTATAATGAACCATGAGAGTTACAGTGATGACTGCAACATTTTTTTTAATTCGCCATATTTCATTAGAATCCAAACTGACTACGTTGAGTTTTTGGTCGGTCATGGTATAGCTTCAAGGACCGAATTGGTTAGTTCAAGCAAGTGCCTTCTGATCAGAATACTTACAAGTATGCATTAATACATAATCGTCAGCTGAAACATGAGAAAATTGAGTAAAGTAACTACCGGGCGACGCAGGGACCCGGACCGCTAGTCATTATAAATAAATAAATAATAAAAAATCTTTTATTTGACATTCCAGATTGACAGATTGAGATACAAAATTTACTCGTACAATAAAAACAATAGCAGTGTTTGAATCTCAGGAAGATACTGACGCACTGAACTCCAAACTAGACTGTAATAGCCCGTATATTGGAATACAGTTGATTCAGTCGAGTTAGTTTTCATAGAACTGCTCTAGTTTGATCAGTTAATTATAGCTACAAATATGATTCCTGTTACATTTTTTTTTTATCTTTTTCTTTATGTTTTCATGAGTATGTGTGTCTGTGTGTGTATTTGTGTGTGTGTGGATACGGGTGTTTCTTTTTCTTTGTGTGTATTTATGTTTGTGTGAAGAGAGAGAAAGAGAGACAGAGAGTATTTATGAGTTTGTGTGTGCTTGTTTGTGTTTATGCCTGGGGCCTTGATCACTTGTGTGTTTATCTATAGGTATTTACCTTCATATATAAATATGATTATAATATGTATTAAATTTGGTTCGTTTAAACTTTAGCCTTACTCAACATATTCAAGTAGATCTTCGGTGTCTTTATGGTCAAGTTTCTGTAGCCAAGGAATTAACCTCTTTTTAACCTCACGTCTGGTGAGTCCCACTATTTTTAGCTTTTTGTGTATGTTGTTGTACAATTTTATACTTAGGCTAAGAGCTTGAGCTCGTGCAAAGGAGGTTCGGCGAGTAATGGGGGTGTAAACAGACGAGACAGTTCGTCTTTTTGAGTTGGATAGAGGCAAGTGTCGATGTTTCCTAAGTAGGGTATTTAGGACAAACAGCTGACGAACTGTGAGCACCTCGCACTCAGAGTACAGTTTGACAGTTGGATACCTGTAAGGCTTTTTTGTCATCACTTTTAGAACAGCTCTTTGTGCCCTTTCCAAGGCTATGAGACGAGACTTTCCAGCTACTCCCCACACTGTGATGCAATATTGAATTACAGACTGGCAAAGCGCTAGATATACAGTTTTCATTTTATCCATTTGCAAGGTATCTCTTAAAGATTTAAATATATGTATAAGTCGTCGCACTCTGGTTGTTACCAGTTCCAACTGCTTGTCCCATCTCAATCGATTGTCTATATGCACCCCCAGATACTTGACATGACTACTTCGCGTGATTTCCGGGCAAGTGCAATTTAGATGGTCAGTGCACTGGTGAGCTTTGAGGGAGAAGTTGTCAGGGGCGTCAGTAAGTTTGCTTATTGAGAAGGCAACGTATTGTGTTTTACCAACATTTAGTGTTAGGAGGTTTTTTGTCAGCCAGTTCAGGACTTTGCTCAGCGAGTGCTCGGCTCTGTCCCTTACAATTTGCCAGGTTGGTCCATTCACAAGGATCGCTGTGTCGTCAGCATAAGTAAAAATTTTACTGTATGGTAATTTTAGTGTACATAGGTCGTTTATGTATAGCTGGAAGAGGGTAGGGCTCAGTATACTCCCCTGCGGAACACCGTAGCTCATGATTTCCTCATCACTAATGTAGTCCTCTATTTTTACTCTTTGCTTCCTATTTGTTAGATAATCCTTAAATAGTTCATGTGCAATGCCACGTATACCTAGCTTATGTAGCTTGTCCAGTAAAATGGGTACAGAGACTGTATCAAATGCCTTCGATAGGTCTAGAAATATGCATAGGCATTTTTGTCTGCTATCCAAATTTTCCACAATTTCATTTGTGAGATCAAATACTGCATCTTCGGTAGAAATACCTGCGCGAAATCCATATTGATTTGGTGCGAGTATATGATACTTGTCCATAAACGCCTTTAATGCACGGTTCAGTACTTTTTCCAAGACCTTGGATATTGCCGGTAGCACCGATATTGGGCGATAATTGTTAACGCAATCTCTGTCCCCACTCTTATGGATTGGATGGACTATTGATCTCTTGAGAATGTCTGGGAAAACACCACCATTCATGGCTAGGTTACAAATGTGCGCTATTGAGGGTGATAAGACTCGATGGCAATGTTTTAGGATTTGAGTCGGAATTCCGTCCCACCCTGTTGCAGAATTAGTACGTAGCTGTGATATAACCGCTTCAATCTCAGTTTCGCTCACCTTCAGGAGCACCAATGAATTAACCGGACTACATAACATGGTGGATGGTGGAGATGGAGAATAAAGATTATCGCTCTCAAAGCAAGTGGTGGACATCTTGATCTTTTCGGCCAGATCCCTGCCCACGTTTACGAAAAAGCGATTTACGACATTTGTAGCTGATATCGGGGTGTTAGATATTGTAAGAAGCTCTCTAGGACTAGTTTTAATTCGTTGTGTATGTGTTAAGTCTTTAATCACTTTCCAAACCTCTTTAGGATCGTTACCGGCTTTTTCAATCTGAGCTTTGTTGTAGGTGATTTTTAATTTTCGTAATAGGTTTTTGCAGAAGTTACGGTAACGAATATATGTTGTTTTGAGTATCAGATTTTGAGGGTCTTTTTTTGTTTTTATGTGAAGTCTATCACGGTTTTTGATGCACTTGAGAAGGCCCGGTGACATCCAAGGCTTCAAAAGTCTCGTTTTTCTAGACTCAGGTATGGTTTTTGTATGTTTAGTTATGACATCGGACAATAGAGACACAAATAGATTTGTCGCATGGTTTGCATCAGTAGCCTCAAGAATATTGGTGTACTCTAAATTTTGAAGATCTTTTATTATTTTTTCGTAGTCCGTAGAAGTTCTAGTACTAGTCTGCTTGCCGGAAGGTATGGTTTCGTCCAAACTGACAGCAATTGGTTTATGATCTGTGATGTGGGACTCCAATACCAACGTCACCGATGGCGAATCAGAATTTGCGAAGACATGGTCCAAGCACGTTGTATTTTGTCTTGTAAGCAACCTGTGTGTCGGAAAGTAACCATGGGAAGCGTTAAAGGTTTCGTAATCCTCACACAAGTCATCCGTGCTGTTGGGACCTATGTCTATATTTATATCCCCGACAGGACCCTAGTATGAGTTTTAATTTTATTATATACGTTAGTCAGGCTACTTATAAAATTATTGAAATTATCTATGTCGGATAGAGAAGGAGATCGGTACACGGCTACGATGCTGACACCACCTATTTCACAAATTAGGCAGGTACCATCTTTAAAAGGAGGTTCATAAACTCTACAACATAGTTGTGACTTGGTATTTAAAATCACTACACCATCGTTTTGGTTAAGGTTGTTGTCAGTACAGTGTACCGTATAACCGTCTAGGATGGGCAGAGCACCTGTCTTTTTGAGCCAACATTCGGTCAGGACTATAACGGCAAAATTAGCACCTGTATCTGAGAGCAGTGTACAGAGTTCATCGAAATTTCTATTTATACTACGAACATTCATGTGAAATAAATTAAAATTATAAGTTAAATATTTTTGAACGTCCTCTGGGTTACATATATAGGAGATGGCCACATCCAGTTCATCTAGCTCAGTGTTAATATTGTGTATATTAGCCATTTGAGAAAGAGTAAGTTGCACAGAAGACCGTCCAAGTCCCAGTCCTGTCAAGTAAGCTGTATAGAAAAGTGAGTTTTGTAATTTTGTATGACCGTGGTATTTGTTTTCGGCAAGTATACATAGTATTTTGTAAAATATAAGAAATATAAATTTTATGATTGTGAATGTCGTATTGTGAAGCATATGGCAGGTTGATTGTTTCAGTACATATTTTCTTAATACATATGAGAAGTTGACAAGGCCAGAGTGATATTATGTTTGACAGAATAAGCGAGAGAGCTGCATATTATTGTTGGAGTTTTGTTGAGTGTAGGTGTGTATGTGTATATTGTGTATGCAATAACCCATAGAGTCTTAATATAATAAACAATTGCGGTACAATAATTTCATAGATACTACAACCGTGTCCATTTCCAACAGGAACCGACAACGTATGATGTAATTGGAACATTATTGGCAAACAGCAAGGGCCATCACAGTAGGCCATATTATTTTCATTTTTATCTGAATTCCTATTATTTAGTGAAACTGCAGACAAGATTGAATATTCCCTAATATAATATAGCGCCTGTTTAGGGCACCTAAGTGATAGTTTACATCTGTATTTGTTATTTGAATATGTTTTAAGTGTTTCCGGCCGTGGTACGGCCAAATGATATTGACTTAACCTAGAATAGAATAAGAAACCAAAATAAATCTCTGTGATATTAAGGTTTTCGTTAAAAGTTATAACATCTGAAAAACAAGAAAACCGTGGTTGACTTAAGGTAAAAATAATAACAATGATAAATACCAAGGCAATAGAACAAATATCACATTGTACATTTTGACTAGCAAAAAGACCCAAATACTTTTCAACATATTTTAGCCTAATCTTTTTTCTGTAAATTTTTAAGACACGATAGAGACCTAATAATGGTTGATTCCCTTCCTTCGCGCTCCCTGACAAAAATCTTATCGTCTTGAAACCAACAAAACTTATAGTTATTTTGCCTACAAAAATTACGGGCCTGATAGAATAAATACCGCAAGCTCCCTGGAAGGTGTTCGGTGACAAATATAGGGGCAAGAGGACCACTGAGTCCAATGTGCCCCGTGTTGAGTTTCTCAGAGAGGGGGAGACCCTTATTAAACGTCCGAATAGTTTTTAGTACTTGATTCTTCAGAGGGACGCTCAAGAATTCGGCAATTATTGGCCTATTTGAGCCTTTTTTGCCTGGGAGCCGATAGACGTCACGATGCTCATTTTGTTTAACCTGAGTCTCGACTGCGTTACATGTTTTGATGACGACAGCGGTCAGGTCACTTACGGTTTCGTTGTCGTTTTGAGGCACGCCTCTAATTTCAATGGTAGACGAGCGCGAACTTCGTTCTAGGTCTTTTACTTTCCTCTCCAACTCCAGTATGTAATTTCGTTGCTCCATTTTCTCCTTTTCCAGACTCACAATAGTTTGCCTCATATCCTCGTACCCCGCGTTCATATATTCTATTGCCTTTTCAATGTCAGTATATGATTTCTGAATATTTTTGGTTTGCTTCTTAACCTCTGCCATATCGGCTGTAATTTTGTTTAGAATCAGGTCTTGATCCGCCTTCCAAGAGGTGAGCATTTCTCTTATTGAAAGTTCAAACGACTTCAGTTCATTCACGGGTGAGAAATCCGGACGAAATCGCTTGTTCTTCGACGTATTTGTTACGTTTTCATGATCAAGTTTTCCGCGAGCATTGATATCAGGTGTACAAAACACATCCAAACTTTCAGGCTCCCTTACAATCGGTGGCGTACGTGCTGATTTTGACATATTTTCGTTTGACTATAGTAGTAGATAGCTTATACACCTCACAAGGTAGATATCTGTCAGTTGCGGGACGTTTAATCTTTTGGGTATTATACAACCAACTATGAAACTCCCACTGAGTTTTTTTTCCCAACAACCGCAATATTATTTTAGCACTGGTATCATTCATGCAAAATAGTTCTTCTATCCGCCGCTAGATGGCGTTAGTGAACGACTAAAATCACCTGTCTGACACTGGAAACGAATGTCAAAAAACACTGAAATTCTAGATAATCTGTGGAGCCGCCAAGTATCTTTAGTTCGGCTATTTGCCGCATGAGACGCTAGTAGTAGGTTTTTGAAAATATTTTTTCTCAACGACTTTGTTAAATATCAAATACAGGTTTTGAGACTAATAATAGTGATATTTTACACTTGATGAGTTTACTTCGTTAAAATTTTCCTTGCAAATCTTTTCCACCGTTGTAACATACTAGCGTTTCAGGTTTCAAGGGTTCAAAATCTGAATATTTATCCTCTGTAGCACTAATCTATGCACCTTTTTTTCCACTGTTTTGTAGATTTCACTAACAATGTCACTCTGCTAGGGTAATGTTTACACTTGATTGCAAAGGTTTTCTCACAGACTCCACTACTATTTACAATTTTTTCAGATTCTAAATACGCCGGACAAGTTTAACTGTCAGTGTTGCCAGACTGACTGATTATAATGCATCTATGTCGTTTCTTCTCTCTATTATTCTTTAAATAAAATTAATTATAAATAATTAATGTACCTGACTGTACCTAATAAGATTACTGATGCCTGAATTTAAATAAATGTTTAATTTAAAAATCGTAATCCCCCGTAAATCTGATGATACTTTTTGTTTTTTTTATTGTGCGAAAAATCCCCACAATGCCCCTCCACCGTAGCCGGGGAGGAGGTTACGTCAGGCTTAAACCGACTAAAACGCACGCCGTCTGTGGGCCGTCGGTTGCCGGAGGTGAAATCTGATGATAGGTACTCGTAGGTACTTGAGCAATTACCATACGATTCATACGTGAGCTACCGACCTACCTACCGCATGGTCACATGGTGCTCGCGCCCATTGACGCGGGATCGAACCTGATTGAGGAAAAATATAAGGCAGCGCTGCAAAGTTGCAAGGTATTAATAAGCTTACAATCACACAATAAGATACATATTTGCATGATATGCACATGCAGCATGAAAAAACGATGTGGTCATAGTTTAAAAAATTTATAAATATGTCAGATTTTCCTGTTAGCGATTTAGGTATATGTTACTTATTGTCGATCAAGGTTAGGTCTTGGCTGGAGGAAATTATATGTTAGATATTCCCTCCGATCCGTAAGAATCAACAAAGAACTAAAGTTATCGACATAGCTCTCAGCATATTTGCCGACATAGCTCGCATACTTAGCAATAAGCAAGCAGAAGCATACGGGCTCAGCTTACTTAGGTATTCCCTGCGGCAGATGTGGCCCTTTGCCATTTCAGCAGGCCTACCATGAACGTAAATAATTGAAGGGCTTTCATACTAGGTACACACAACGTAAGATTTTAAGTCTGAATAAGACCTTTTTAACAAAAAAAAATGCATCAATATCCGTAGTTTTTGCGTCCATCGCGGAAAAAACATTTTCAATTTAAAATTATGTAATAGTAATAGATTTGATATTAATGGATACTGAATATAATTCTTTTGTTTTTTTTTGTCTGTTTATCTGCGATGAATGAAAAAATTACTAAACGGATTCTGATGCGGTTTTGTCTTGGTCAGACTTAAAATCTTACGTTTGTTTGATCGCAATCGGTTAAATAGAACCAGGGATATGAACAAAATTCGCGTTAACCAACATCCACGCGGGCGGAAGGTTGAATTGATCATAACTGATTTACCATTAAATCCATATCTACAAAAAAGAATTTTCATGAAAAACTTTAGATTGTGTTAACTGTAGTAGTTCGAGTTCGGGCACAAAAATTATGTTTACATACTTTAGAAAAATCAAATTCACTTTCACAAAAATTTATCACCGTTCATTGTATTGAATTGAAATGTTTCACTTCAATATTTTATTAAGGACTTGGGCAGTGAAATCGCTGCAATTCAATTTCGCTAATATGTCAATTGTCAAGTATGTATCTAACTGTAGGTAAAGTTTAATATTTATAAAAATATCGATTTACTATTTAAAGACCTTTTACAATAGACAATAAACGATCAGTCACTGAAAACGAAAGATACATTCTTAATCTCCATTTCATTAATAAAATGTCTACTAATAAACATCATCGATACGTTATACACTTAAAAAACTTACCTATCTATTTTTCCTTTATATCCGTTGTATAGTCATAATATTACCTACAATACGTTAAAACACAATCTAATATAATCTATCTAATATATCTAATAACTGACTTGATTTAAAACAAGAAACTTTATCTTATATATGCAACCGATCACAATCGTTCACGTTCGAGGGATGAATGTCGCATTACAAATTCTTTTGAACTCGAGATACCCACAGCCTAACGTGTGGTATACTTTGGGACACGTATCTTGAACCTAAGTCGCGGATAAAAAGAGGCCCTAGCGCGCGCGGATTTTGTAACAATGTATGCTTCGTGAACTTGAGCTCATACACTGCCATAGCTGTAGGCACATGCTGTAAGAACATTTCAAACGATCGAACAAACTCGAAAGCTACATCCGCCGTGATATTTCAATATCGCATGCTGTTTTGGTAATTTGGTAAAATCACGCTGTCGAGCACATAAACTTACATCACCCTCAAGGTCGACAACGTGACGACACCAAATTTACAGCATGCAGAATGGAAATATCACCGCGGATTCAGCTGTCGAGTTCGTTCGATCGTTCGAAAAGTTCTTACAGCATGTGTCTACTGCAGGCGCATGCTGTACCTAACAACCAACTCGAATGATCGAAGTGAGCTCAATAGCTGAATCCCCGGTGAGATGTCAATTTCGCATGCTGTAAGTTTGGTGACGTCACGTTGTCGAGCGCATGTCGACAAATGATTCTCGTGCGTAAGTTTTTGACATTTAAATTATGGAAATGGCATGCTATAAGAAATTCCCGCCTTCGAATGTCGAATTCGACACTGCCAAAGAACGAATTCATCTGTCATTTTGAAAGTTGAATACAAGTATCGAGATTTGTGTGATCTAGTGTATATTTTATTTATTTATTTCTGCACTCTGTGCTATCTTCAAAAGACACCCAAGGAACGTATACTACGCGTACAGAGCATATTTTGAGCACATTTTAGGTTCAAGATATATGTTCCGAGGTATACAGTACCGACCAACCTGTGTTATTTTACTGATATCATACAATAAGGATAATAATTTATTAAGTCCACCATAAATTTTTCAAACCGGTCAATTAATCTTCAGTAAGATTAATTGACCGGATAAAACATGAAAATATAGTTAAAACTTTAATAGATAACTGGTTATAGGTATATTTTACGAATAGATTTAACACTGATTTAAATTATAATCACTTAGTGGACACGAATTAATTGTACATTAATATTGATATAGTACATTATGGTACAAGTGAGCAACGTTGGTGATTACCGCCGAGGCGCCATTGAGACCCGAGCCGCCAGGCGAGGGTCTTAAGACAGCCGAGGACGGTAATCATCATGCTCACACGTGCCATACGACGTTTTACAACACACTTGCGAATAAAATAATGCTACAAATACTAAATAAACAATACTACAAATTAATTCGTTTTCCTATGCGCGCGCATTTAACAATGGCGGTCGACCATATTTAAAAAAAAATGAGGTTTGAACTTATCTTTTTTTTACTCTGTTTTTTTTTCTGTACTTAGAGAAAAAAAAAGTTAAATTTGAGCGAAAATTTTGTTTATTACACAAGTATTACAAGTTGAAATTATTTATTTAAATACGAAAATGCATGAAATGACCATACAATAGGCGTATTAATTTATTCGTACTATTAAACACGTTATTTTTTGTATCAAAACTTTTTTAAGAACATAGACAATTATAGACACTTCCTATAAAATTTAAAAAAGAATCTATAACTCACTTTTGTGAATAATAGTAATGAAAAAGTCACAGTTTTATAATAGGTGTCATTCCGTGCTTAATTGCGGTAAAATAATATCACTGTTATGAGCAGGTGTGTTGTAAACGTTATTTATATTTCTCAAAACTAGATTATTGCCGTGTTGATGTCAGGTGGAGTAGAATAGGGATAGGGCCACCCCATCTCTTCTTGTGGGTGTCGTAGAAGCACTACGTAGTAGGTACTATTAATTATTCTGTGGTAAAAAGTAACTAAGGGATAGGGCTGTTCTCCATCCGACTGTAAACATACAGCCATGACAGCCCATGGCAAAGTGCCCGCTAGACGACAATTGGCCTCCCCCCTATTACGTGGGACCGAAAATCATAGTTGGCAAAATGTGGGTGTAAATACACCTCTGCCTATCCCTTCAGAGATTTTGGATCGTTCCAATAACATCTGGGAGTGGTTTGCCAGCTAAGGGTTCGCGATAAAAAATATCTTAAAGGTATCAAGTTTAGTCAAGTTAAGATAGTTATTAATGTTATTAGGTGTCGTAAAATCATTATTTATTATTAAACTTTTTGCGTCCTCATACTCCTGCGTGACGATGCTCATTTGCATTCAAAACATGCACCAAAATTTGCTAAAATAAAAAGAACTATATTTATGTTTTCCTCAAATTATGGCATGGCATCAATGTCGCAGGGTCGCAAGCAATTCATATGTGTCCACCGTTTACATACGGCGTCGTCAGTTTAAAAATGCTCACAGTTAAGTAATATGCCAACGGCAAAATGATGACTCGTTCAACTGCCATAATCCCAACGTTGGTTGTATAAAATATGGTGGTTATAAAAAAAAACAACCACTAGACCACAGAATGCATACCATACCTACATCTATCTATTGTATATTGCCGGCAAAGCATTAAGTTATGTGTAAAGACACAATACGAATTTAAGGTCATTAGACTAAAATATATGAATGGGAATCTGCCGGATATATAGACTTTGATTACTGTTCCATTCCCTGTATTATATGGCTTTTCTCTGTAAATGGACTATTCAATTCAAAAATTCAATTCAAACCAGTATATACTTCATGAAATTAGCGCGTTCTACCAAACGGTGTGCCAACATGCTTTCTGGGTGTCTAGGATTGGACTCCGAATTTAATTTAAATAAAACTGCAGCGATTGGAACTGTACGTGTGTAATGCTTTCTTAAGCTCAGGTCGACGACAAGTGAAAAATATTAACAAAAATTAACATAATCTACCTACTAGAAGACGGCGCCGCACAGGAAATAACTGCACTCAGTGCACTGCTTGCATTGCGGTAACCAAACCTTCAGGCACTGTCCTGAACATGCCCCCGGACGTTGGAAGCAACGCTTTCAACCACAATAGATGGAGTATCCACGGGTAATGGGCAAATTCGGTTAAAGGCTCGCCGGAGGACTCCAACAGATGTCCGGATGTCAGCAACGCGAGCAACGCCATCAGGCCCGGGATGCAATGCGACGATTCTCCCTAGCCGCCATTTGAGAGGAGGTAAATGGTCATCCTTGATGACAACCAACGTGTCCAGCTTCAGCTCATCCTTGCAGGAACGCCACTTCGTTCTCTGCTGCAGTTCAGCGACGTACTCCTTGCTCCAACGAGTCCAAAAATGTTGACGGAGCTGTTCAATGCGTCCAAACCTTGTCAAGTGGTTGACGGAGGAGTCCTGGTAGTTTGGCTGAGGCATGGATGTCAACGGACGACCCACGAGAAAGTGTCCTGGAGTGAGCGGTGTACAGTCGGCAGGGTCGGATGACAGCGGTGTTAAAGGGCGAGAATTTAGTACCGCCTCGATTTGAGTTAACGTGGTGTTAAGTTCTTCGTACGTTAAACTACAATTACCCAACACTCGTTGTAAATGATGTTTGGCCGACTTCACACCCGCCTCCCAGATTCCACCAAAATGAGGTGCGTATGCGGGAATGAAATGGAACTTAATTCCGTCATTAGATACCTTCTCCGCTATACAATCACAATGAGATTGAAGAAATTTTGATAGTTCGTTGCACGCCCCCACAAATGAGGTACCGTTATCGGAATATATGTTGATGGGTTTACCTCGTCGCGAGATAAATCGATTCAGTGCTAGTATATACTTAGAGCTAGATAAGTCACCCACTAACTCTAAATGAACTGCCTTAGTGGCAAAGCAAACGAATAAACTGATGTACACTTTTACCAACCTACATCCGCGACCTTGCCGAGTAGCACACATTATCGGGCCAGCATAATCTACCCCACAATTTTCAAAAGGGTAACCACCTGGAAGGAGCCGCTGCTGCGGCAGGTTTCCCATTATGGGAGTAACCACCCTACCTTTTAAACGATGGCAACGTATGCATTTGTGGTAACAGGTCTTCGCCAGGTTCCTACCACCTATTGGCCAATATGACTCCCTAATCGAAACAAGTAGTAACTGTGGGCCTGCGTGCATCAACCTTTTGTGTTCAAAATCAAATAATAGCTTCGTAAATATATGAGTGGACTGTAACAATATAGGATGTTTCTTATCATATGAGAAATCTGAATTATCTAAGCGTCCTCCTACACGAATAATATTATTCTGATCTAAATAAATGTTAAATTTTAGAAGGGCACTTTTCTCAGGTATTTTTTGTTTTTTAATTAATAAATTATACTCGGGAAAAGATTGCATTTGGGATTGAATGATTATGATATTTAAGGCATCTTGCAACTCATCTTGAGTCAAGAATATACTGCCTACAGGCAGTTTCCTGCAACGCTTAACAAAGCGACATACATACGCCATACAGCGCACAAGTTTTAAATAACTAGAAAACCGATTGAAATTTATGAACTCACTCGGGAGTGTATTGTCTGTGACAACCGCGTTCAATGAAACCTGAGGTCGAGTTTCAGGTAATAACTCAGTATTTGGGTACTGGAGTTGTGACGGCCAATCAGCCAGATCCTGCTGTAGGAAAGTGGGACCGCTCCACCATAGATCCAGACATTTCAGAGCACTAATGTCTACCCCTCGAGATATTAGGTCTGCTGGGTTTTGGTCAGTCGGTACGTGTCTCCATGTGCAGACACCGGCCCTATCTAATATCTCAGCAACACGATTGCGTACAAACGGTTGGAGCTTAGTAGTGGGCATTTGCAACCATCCCAAAACTATGGTGGAGTCACTCCAACAATACGAATGGCTGATTTTAACTCGAAGGGACTTCGTAACCTTATCATAAATACGCGCTCCTAATAACGCCCCACACAATTCCAACCGAGGTATTGTGGTAGGTTTTAAGGGTGCTACTCGACTTTTGGACATCAATAATCGAACCATGCACTCACCGTTAGCATTGATGCTACGTACATAGACGCACGCCCCATAAGCGCGTTCTGACGCGTCTGTGAATACATGGAGTTCAACAGTCTTAAACGAGTCACAAACAATAATTCTCGGAATACGAAAATGATACAATAATGGTAAAGATTTTACTATATTGTGCCATTTATGTTGCAGTTCGGGGTTTAAGGGTTTATCCCACGGTAACTTATCTAACCACATAGCCTGCAATAACATCTTCATAGTGATTACAAAGGGAGACAAAAGACCCAATGGGTCAAAAATACGTGCGATCGCAGATAGTACCTCACGCTTTGTTTTACCATCCAATGGCACCGATGAACTACTCAAAAAACTTAATTCGTCCGTATGTGCATACCAATTAAGCCCCAACAATTTATTAGGCTCGAAACAACCCATGCTTAGGTCTAGTGACGATGTTGAAGCCCCAGAAATTAATTTGGGTTCATTGGATTTGAATTTCCTAAGTGGCATACAGGCTGATGCCAGTGCATCAGTGACCTTTGAGCGGAGAACCATCATTTCCTCTAAATTATCCCCTCCAGTCAACAGGTCATCGACATAAAAATCATGCTTAATAACTTCAGCAATCCTATCATCCTTACACTCAATGCCGATCTGCTTCAAACAGCGTGTCGCAAGAAAAGGCGAACTGGCTAACCCATATGTAATGGTGTTGAGTGTAAAAACACTGACAGAATTGCTTGGTTCAGTACCACTGCGCCACAGAACCTGCTGTAAGTACCTATCAGCAGGGTGGATGGCTATTTGTCTATACATCTTCTCCACATCTGCTGACAAGACATATTTATGCTGTCGAAAGCGAAGAAGTATGGATAGTAGATCGTCCTGAACTGTAGGACCCACCATCTGGATGTCATTAAGTGAGATGCCTGATGACGTCGGAGAACTACCATTAAAAACTACACGCAGCTTCGTGGTACTGCTAGACTCGTGATGTACGCCGTGGTGAGGAATGAAATATCCACGAGATGTACAGCCGAGATCTTTGTTTTTTGTCATATGACCCAATGTTTCATATTCCGTCATAAAGTCGTTATATAATTTACTAACATCGGGTTTGGACTTTAATCGACGTTCTAGGGAATATAAACAATTCGTAGCCCTTTTGTACGAATTTCCTAGAACAGACGGATCCTGTTTTAAAGGGATACGTACGCAGAACCTGCCACTAGGTAACCGCGTAGTGTTATTAATAAAGTGTGCCTCACATAACTTCTCTTCAGGTAAATAACTTGAGGAATGCGCTGGGACCTCCTCAATGTTCCAAAATCGTGTTAAATCAGACCGAATCTTTTCAATGTCGCTATCACTGCAAGAACTAGTTTGAGTTAAATTGCATCTAACATTGTTTACAAATTTATCATTGTTATACGTGATGGGACCGGAGACAATCCAACCTAACTTGGTATCACATAAGACCGGCATTCCTCTGCCCAACTGCAGGGCCGGATCTAGGGGGGGGCAAGCCGGGGCACGTGCCCCGGGCGGCAACATCAGGGGGCGGCAAAACCGCCCTGGACTTGGAAAGGCCGCCCTGTTGGGGGCGCCTTACTTCGGTAGAACTAGAGCTGGCAGTGCAATGCTCAGAGCCAGAAGTAATAAAACCAGCCCGGCATCCGACATTCCAGGATAGGAGTGAGTCCTTGCTCTAGTCGAAGAAGTTCTCGAGCCCCGACTGACAGAGCTTCTTAGCGCATGTTTGCAGCGGAGCTAGTTTCCGCAACTGTGGAAGACGGGGAAACTGATCCTCGTCCGAAAGGGCGCCCTGCGGACTCAACGTCCGCCTACCGACCCATAGTGTTGCTTCTTTGAAAGATTTTTATCCGAAGTGCCTCATCGGGTACCACTCTCGAGTGCCGCCGGAGCTGGCGGATGGCCAATATGGCTTCAGCTGGCTGCACTCCACCATAGAAACCATCATGCACATGATGAGGTAAAGGATGCGGTGGCCCGGGGCGAGATAATGTTAGCGGTGTTGTTCGTCGTGTTCATCGCATGCTTGGGGCGTATTTAACGAAGTGAGCCGATCTACCAAACAGTGACCGGCCTTAGCTATCACTGTTGGCTGATTCCGCAGGAATCGGTCTTGTCGTCGCTCCTGTGGAACATCGGATAGGACTGGGTGTTCCGCAATTAGTTCACAGACGGTACTGACACCACGTGTTATGTGGATGACAGGTTCGTTACGGTGTGCGGCGCTACCACCACGAAACGACCCTGAAGCTGGCCGGTACTTCGGTATCCCAAGTCGTGAAGCGTAGTATCCCAAGTCGTGGAGCAGATTTGGTGGTTGGGTCTCGAGGTGGATCTGCATAAAACTGTGACTCTGTTCTTCCATGGGCCATGGAGCGTGCCACATTAGGGATGTTGCCACATAGTGGAAGCAATTTCTATCAGCATCAAGCTCTGAATGAAATATTTGAAGTTCGTACTCGACGGCCAATGAACCACTTTTCGATAGATACAACATCCTACCCCTGCCTTGTTTATATATATTTGAGATAAGTATTTTTGTAAAAAAGCATTCTGATATCTTTACTTCCTTTAATGTGACATCTAGAAATAAACATAGATTTAAGCTTCCCTCGATCAGATTGGAGTTGTTCAAGGGTAATGCCTATTGTATGGCAATCTCAATTTATAATCATCTCCCGCGAGCGCTACAAGAACTGCCACTGACAAAATTTAAAAAACAATTACATCACTTTTTATTAAACAAAATGTATTACAGTGTGCAACAATACCTTGACGATAAGAATACCACAATATTATAGACGGATAAATATATATTTGACATTATGCTTATGTACCTGCTGACATTAAAACTTACAACTGATTAATTTATTGTTTGACATTCCTTAGGCCCCGGCTACATCTCTACGGCACGGCACCGTCCGCCGTCGCCGTCGACGGCGACGGCGCCGCGCCGTAGAAATTCACGGCGCCGTGCTACGGCGCCGTGGAAAGTGTGACGTAGGGGAGGGCAATTCCCCAAACGGTAACCTGAAAACGAAACTTTACGAACCTTTACGAAGCTTGAACATAAAAATTCTGAAGTAAACATTTATTATTTTATCCCTTTCACACTAGTCGCGAGCTTGACGGATGACGTCCCGGTTTGATTGAAATGGCGATATTATTTCAGAGAAAAGCTGAAAGCTTCGGATGCGACTGTTCCCAGTCGCATCCGAAGCTTTCAGCTCGGAGTCTGGGGTCCGCTTTTACCAGTCATAGCTGCAGATTTGGCTAGACCTCGATATTTTCCGTGAAGCGATTGCCATCTGACCTCCACCACCCAATGTTAACATTAGGCGATATCGAAGCTTTGCAGCTAGACCGTTGTTTTTGGACTTCTTAGGGCACCAACTACCCGTAACGACTGCCATAGATGTTCTTATGGCAACCGGGACCGACGGCTTAACGTGCTCTCCGAGGCACGACCAGACCAATGCAAATACCCATATTTAATGCACACAAATATTTGCACTGAGCGGGGATCGAACCCGCGCCTCCTGCGTAGCGGCCGTGTTCACTACCGCTACGCCACGGAGGCTGTCGTTATTTTATCCGAAAAAGAATTAATCGTGAAAGACATTTCAGATGTAATTTAACAATAATTATTTAGGGAAAATTTTCATATGGTACGCCACACTGAATTTTTCTCTGAAATAATATCGCCATTTCAATCAAACCGGGACGTCATCCGTCAAGCTCGCGACTAGTGTGAAAGGGATAAAATAATAAATGTTTACTTCAGAATTTTTATGTTCAAGCTTCGTAAAGGTTCGTAAAGTTTCGTTTTCAGGTTACCGTTTGGGGAATTGCCCTCCCCTACGTCACACTTTCCACGGCGCCGTAGCACGGCGCCGTGAATTTCTACGGCGCGGCGCCGTCGCCGTCGACGGCGACGGCGGACGGTGCCGTGCGTTAACGCTAAGAGGAAGAAGAACGCAAATGTGAGGCGAAAGTGAAGCTATACCAAAAAATAAGGATAAGAATAAAAACTAAATTGCAATTTGAACTTAAATTAGAATATATACCGATTTGTGGCGGATTCTATTGTTATTTCTATTTTTATGTAAATATTGTAACTGGACCTTGACTATGGCTCCGCTTGTATGAAATAATAGAGAGGATCTCTATTATTTCCTTCTACCCCCAAGAATCTAATTTCGGGATACCTAAATTGTATTATTTCAAATTAAGAAGGTGTTACGTACCAGGCCACGGTAACCACTTCCCATCAAGTGGACCGTGTGCTTGTCTGCCACCTAAATCGTATAGAAAAAAGATCTATCTCCCTGCCTAGTGATTATGTCCTTTTTTATGGGTATCTGAGAGTATTTTCGCTCAATAGAAAGGACAGATTTATAGTTTGGATGACAATATAGGCTACATTTTTATCCCTGTATAGTTCCTCTAGATAGTTTTTATAATGATTATCGCATTGAGATTAAAAAAACCCGACCGCAAGCTACTTTCGACCTTAATGACATTTCTTAAAAAATATGTTTTTTGACATCTATAGATGACGCTGATCTCGAATATGAAAAAAAAACTGGGTATTAGTTGCCGTCGATAAGGTCGAAAATGGCTTGCACATATTTTTGGACTCTCTGGGTTATAGTCAATCTAAAAAATAGGTGCAAGCCATTTTCAGTTTTTTTTTCATATTCGAGATCAGCGTCATCTATACATGTCAAAAAACGGATTTTTTAAGAAATGTCATTAAGGTCGAAAGTAGCTTGCAGTCGGGTTTATTAATCTCAATGCGATAGTCATTATAAAAACTATCTAGAGGAACCTATACAGGGATAAAATGTAGCCTATAATGTCATCCAAACTATAAATCTGTTATTTCTTTATCATAATTCATAATAATTCATAATTCATTTATTCATTGCAAATATGGGTTACATAAGGTGTTATATACAGTAGGTAGATAGTCTCGCCATATTCCACCATAATAGGCATGCAGTCTTAATAGCTAAATCGGGAAACAAAAGTAAGCATATATCAAGTAAGATTTTTATCATGCTGTCATCTTCATTTATCATTGCATTTAATTGAAACAACAACTGAAACAAACTGAAACTGAAACATTTACAACTTCCATACATAAAAATCAAAATGTCCTGGTACATAATGGCTACAATAAAAAAAAAAAAAAAAAAAAATTAAAACAATGTCATCATAATGTATTAACCATAGGTATTATGTCAATTCAAAAGGTCAATTTAGATTTCAGTTATATGCTTAAAATAGTAAATGTCAAACAAAACACAATTAATTTAACTTTGTAATTTATCATAGCATAATATTATTTACAAATTCCACACATACAAATCAAAATGTCATGGTTCATGGTACATACTGACTACATAAAAGATCAAAATTAAACATGGTCATCATACTGTATTTTTCATAGGTATCATGTCAAATTATAAAGTCAATTTATATTTCAGTCATATAATAATTAATAGTAAATGTCAAACAAAACACAATTAGTTTAACTTTGTCAAAATAAGTTTTATTGCCATTTACTTACGTACCAGTTCTACCAGTTCTACCAAATGTATACTGAAACACAACATCATAGCTAAGGTAATTTGTATTCCCTCAATGAGACATCAGATAAGAAATCTTTTAATGAATAGTAGCATTTACTTATTAGCAAATCACCAAGTAGTTTTTTAAATTCTTTAGGCTCTGGTATGATTCTGATAGACTCAGGAACATTATTGAAAATCGTGTGGGTATCCCTTCGGATGCCCACAAAAAGGACATAACAGTACAGCAGGATGGCTGGTACCTTATATACTTGAACGCGCATCTTAGATCTTCAGATAACTAAAATATGTAATATGATTTAAATTATACATAATTATTATTACTGTCTAAAGTTCATTTTTGATATTAACAAAGAAGTTCACCTCATTAATTAAAATCTTCCAAATGCATGGGAAAACTAATTTTTATTTGTATTGACAACCCTAAATTTGACATAGTTTGTAATTTTTATAATATGTTTCGTAATCTTATTTCAAGAAATGTAAATATAGAAAAAATAAAATTAAGCGTGAAATGTAGTTCCGTTTGTTCTTTGATATTTGAGGCTGAAAAACGCACTCTTTCATCATATATTTAATACGTTTGTTGTCTCACTGTCACTTCTTGGTTGACGTATCATCAGTCTTTGAAAGACGCGATTCGAAACATAGGACCGTGATCCTATGTTGTGTTGGGGCGGATTTTCGCGTCAATTGCGTATCTAGTTACTAATCAGAATCGCGACAATGCGCCACCCACAAAAAATAATTATGTTTTTAATAATGAATAATTTTATGAAATATTATTAATATATCACTGAAATATTAAAGTAAAATGTTGTAATATAAATAATAATATAATTCATGTAAATTAATAACATTGACGTATTTTTAGTAAGACACTATATTATGTCATTGCGCGCTCGCCAACTGAGAAATTTCGATTGAGAATCGCCCCCTGCAACACACCGTCCACTTTTTGTAGCCATTTTGTTGCACGGCGCCGTGAATTTCTACGGCGCGGCGCCGTCGCCGTCGACGGCGACGGCGGACGGCGCCGTGCCGTGGAGTTGTGGCCGGGGCCTAATATTGACATTGAAAATACAATGATACTTGTAAAGAAAATGACATTAAAATTTGCACGCTCTACGGGGCAGAATATGCTGTATTCACTAGTTTTTAAGACCTATAATGTAACCATATTCGAAGCAAATAAATGAATTTATTATTATTATTATTATTAATGGGACTTCAGGGTTATTCTCCGAAGTCTGGTCTCCAAATTGCTGTATTAGTCGTGACAGTTGACGCAGGAACAGGGACGGGAACCGAGCCTCGAGAAATCAAGGCTGTGAAGTTCGAGCTCCGCTAGGACATCATGGTGAAGTAGAGGGAACGACTTGGATAACTGAGCGCAGGGCACGCCGTGTTATCGGCAGACACGGGAGCGTACTTATGCAGGTGATCTCCGGGAGTGGGAGTTTCATGGTGGTCCACGTCCCTGTTTCGGATCAGGAAGGATTCAATGTCTGTGTATCGTCACTGTGATGCGAGCGAGGAGTTAGGGTTGCTCACGCTGGTGGGGTGCCCGGTGTGGAAGACGCTGACACGGGCCCTCAGAGGAGTCTTCTCGCTCAACCCTTTGCTCACAGCGATGGGACGAGAGAGTCGAAGGTAGAAACCTTCGACTCCAAGCTTTATGAGGGCTGGTCTGGGGGTGCCAGGATGTCGGTCATCCTAGTAAAAGCGGCATGGCGCGATGTGCAACACATGGATGTCCAATCCATTCGGAACACCCTCCCCCCCCCCCCCCCCCCCTATATCCGAAGGAATTTACACACTACAAAAACGTGGGTGGGGGCGACATTTTAAGCTTTTGCCCCGCCTAAAAAAATTTGTAGATCCGGGGCTGCCCAACTGTAGTCTTCGTGTACCCAGTAAGTCCCAGAATAAATCAGCACCAATTAAAATATCTACCTCTGACGGCTTGTAGAACTTGGGGTCAGCTAAACAAATATTAGTAGGTATAATAAACTTTGCAATGTCTACTTCTCGAGCAGGCACTGCACTTGTAATCGAAGGCAATATAAAACAGAGTAACTTAGTAGTATAACTATTATTAAGTGCCGCTATTTGCACGTTACATATTTTACCTACTCGAGAAGCTATATTATTTATACCGTGAATTGACCCATTTAATTGGCTATTTGGTAATTTTAGGCGATTGAAAAGTCGTTCCGTTATAAAACAAGCAGTACTACCACTGTCAAGGACTGCTCTGACCCTATATTCACGCCTGTTATTATCGAAAACCCGTACTAAGGCGGTGGACAACAACACATCGCATTCCTTTGTTGCTTGACTATCCCCGCACTCCCCGCCGGGCGATGCAATGCTTGCGGTCAGCGCGACATTACTCTCGTCCTCTACGGCAGGCTGTGATGACGTTATCGGACACGATACGGAATCATTACCTAAAGTACTTACATTAATATTGCAGTTATGTGTAGTAATTTTAGATTCTGTGTGTATTAAGATGTTGTGCCTGCGCTTACACAACCTACAACCTGATTTCTTACACTGGTTGGCAAAATGTCCTACGTGAAAACAATTGTAGCACACTTTGAGACTAGGTAACAATTTAAGCCGGGCATCAACATCTAATGCAAGGAACTGTGAACAGTTAGCTAGATTATGACTATCTTTACATTTCGGACATGGTTTAGGTGAAGATTCGGAACTACTTGTGATGTTACTATTGTGGGAAGACTGTGTTGTAACTA
The DNA here is from genome assembly GCA_914767945.1 of Eilema depressum. NCBI lineage: Eukaryota > Metazoa > Arthropoda > Insecta > Lepidoptera > Erebidae > Eilema > Eilema depressum. The sequence goes on along the minus strand of OU612024.1, from coordinate 9,726,796 downwards.
GTGACTTATTCGTGGACTGTTTAACATATTGAGGTGGATTAGCACGAGAGGCGTTACGTCGCTCCAACTCCCAAGACTCAATTAAATCAGCACGCGTGCGCAGGAATTCTAGAAATAACTGTAATGTTATTCTGATGTCTTTGCCTAATCGACTTTTATATTCTTTAAACTCACGAGAAGTTCTGTGATCTAACTTTTGAGTTATAAGGTAGATCAAAATACTATCCCAGTGCATAACAGGCTCACCTAAGGATTCTAAGGCCCGTATATTTTTATTTATATCGTCAATTAGGCTAGTTAAAGCAGTAGAAGATTCCTTAGTAATAGTTTGAATATTACATAACGCTGCAATATGATTTTGTATTAACAAATCTTTATTGTTAAATCGGTCACACAGTAACTGCCACGCCACTGAGTAATTCCTAGCAGAAAATACAATTGAATGAATGACGGCAGCAGCAGTTCCCTCCAGGGATGCTCTCAAATAATGAAATTTATTTATTTCATCTATGCTATCATTGGAATGAATGAGGCTGGTAAAAGTGTCATGAAATCCCAACCAAGTGTCATATGAGCCACTGAATTTGGGTAGCGCGATAGTGGGTAACCTAACAGGCTGATTATTACAGGCACTGGTGCCTTTAACACTATTGAACACTGAATCACTATCCTTGCTATACTCAGTTACCATCTCCTGTGCCCTAGCCAAGGAGTGATGAAAAAGCGACTCATAATCAGAACGATAATTGAACTGAGTAGTGGGATCATCAACAATACACTCCAAACGAAATTGTACCTCATTGTAATGGTCGTACATCGACTCCATCTTCCCTATGCGCAGCTTTAACTCGGTGATGTCAGGGCTGCTCAACTTTTTATCAACAAGCGTATCAAGGTATCTAATGAAGATAGTTAAGATACCTTTATAAGCTCCTCGCTTCCTAACCAAATCTTGTTCCTCGGTCATACTGGGATGCGAGTATTAATCGACCTGGAATTTATATAAAATAAAATTAATTATATATAATAGCAAAGAAATTACCTGAATATACACAAATACGATTGTAATAACTAAGTTTTAAGACAATATCTAACACTAATACAATATTTTATTCAGTACCTACCTACTACCTACTTCTTAGTAGATTACGAGTTTGCAACAGATTTTCAACTGAGACAGGATTTAATAAGCAAATAAATACAATAAAATATGTAGTACAACTGACTACTATACTAATATAAGTATAAACTATTGTGATTATTGCCTAATAAATGTATCTATGACACTAATCCGATCTTTTTTGTTCACAATGACTAAGCTTTTTGATACATAATAAAATATTTTATTCTAGGTAAATTGACTCACTAACCTTGGATTATCCTTAATTAAGGCTAAATGATACCTGATCGAGTGTTGGGAGACGATATTTGTAAAATTAAAACTTAACACCGTAGTACTCGTCCACAGGCCGCTTATATATCTTCCGCCGAGATATCTTCGACTTCCAACAGGAGTAGCTGCTAATCCTTGATATTTGTATGGTAATCCGGTTCGGTAAGGACCATGTCTAGGATTGGACTCCGAATTTAATTTAAATAAAACTGCAGCGATTGGAACTGTACGTGTGTAATGCTTTCTTAAGCTCAGGTCGACGACAAGTGAAAAATATTAACAAAAATTAACATAATCTACCTACTAGAAGACGGCGCCGCACAGGAAATAACTGCACTCAGTGCACTGCTTGCATTGCGGTAACCAAACCTTCAGGCACTGTCCTGAACACTGGGAAAGGTAACATGCCTCCACCCTGTAATATTGATTAGTACCTACTTAAGCTCAACATATACCTACCTAAATAGATTTAGGCTGCCAAATGGCTAACAGTGCCCACACTTCATCTGCTTATAGTCACAATTATGATTGGTCGCAAGTTAAACTTAACTAAATAAAAAAATGCGCCTGCAAAACGAAGTAGGCAACTCTCTTGGCATAAACACGTGAGTGAAACCTCTTATATTGACAGGCGCTTATAGATACAGGCAATCGCATATTACTAAGCGGGTAATAAAATAGGAACCGCTTCTCATTAGGGAGGCCTCATGCTTGTATATATCTCGGGACACGTATCTTGGACCAAAATCGCGATGCAAATGAGGCCCTGACGCCCTGGTGAATTTGAGCTCATCCACCGCAGTAGCACCCCGTGCTATCCCCAAAAGACACATCCAAGAAAAGTGTACTGCCCGTATAGCACATTTTGGGCACATTTTAGGTCCAAGATAGATGACACGAGGAATTACCGCATAAGGGTTATTAAAAAAGGAATAACTTGTACAAAAATTACATGTTCCAGAACCAATCGTTCTGACAAAGAACCTTCATCCTCGTGAAACTGGTTCGGTTCATTGCTTGATCGGGTACACAGAGTACTATACATGTACACTGAAATCGGGTACTGGAGGAGCTCTGTTGCTTTTCGAAGCTACTAGGAAGAAATGCCTACAAAAAAACCATCATAATATGGCTTGGATAGTACCCAGCTATCGCAAAAAAATCATTATGATCGTGGAATTTCTATATTATTATTCTAATGTATATTTAAGTTATGAAGTCCTGACTGACTGACTTAGAGACGACGCGCAACCTAAACCACTGGTACCTAGTAAGATTTGAAATTTGGAGTGTGTATTCTGGGTGTTATATGTATAACACTACCGGCGTGACACTCCCAACAATACTAGTAATTTCGGTTACTAATATTCTTTAATTTAAAACAAATTCACGGTCAATACAGAATAAATGATTTGACTTCTAGAACATTTACCCCACAGTATCTTATTACAGTTATTATTCAGGTCAAAGTAGCATGTTGTACATACGTTTTATTGTCCTGATTGACTAATAGCTCGCAGAATGTGATAAATTACGTTATCGGATGGTAAATTACGAGTTCGGAATAGATCAAGGGTATGTTTACCTCGGATATGTACCGTGTTATATTAATTTCTGTTTTATATACGGGAAGAGTTTCTCGCACGTTTCGGTCCGAAAATTCGTACGCGGCTATCACTAGTAATAATCGCCATACCATTATCGTTTTAAACCCGCGGTACTAGGAGGCGCCTGGAGCGAAATCTCAGACCAAATCAGTATCTAGTGTAACATATTTTTGTGAGTCAATATGAACCCGTTTTAAAGAATACCATGTATACCTACATCTTCTCACTCAACCTCAAAATTAGTCACCCATCTAATTAAAGTATAATGAAAAGGACAAAGAAGTTTTTATGTCGATTTTTGTTATATTTTCTGATTTCTGTGGAAAAATTAAAACTAGAATAAAATTCCAGAATATTTATTTATTATATTTATTCTTGTATCTACCTACTGCTCTAAAAACTGGCGCAAACACAAAAACTGCAAAAAATCGATTTGCAACCTAATTTCTCCTTAACAATTAGTACTATCCATAAATTAAAATAATAAGTCTTTATTTAAAAATTTACAAATTAACTTAATAAGCTACGAAAGTTTTTAGTTTTTTAATTAAAATTTAATAAACATACAACAATAATAAAAAAAATATAACAGTAATTAATCAAAACGTGAATTTCTCTAGTTCATGTTCAGTTGCTGTTCTATTTTCTTTTGTCCAATCTTGTTCCTGTAATTGGTTACTTCTGCGCTGGCGGTACTCTACAGACAAGTATCCCATAAATCCTAATATTAAAACGGTGAGAAGCAGGACAATCTTGTAGCACGTCCTCACATATGAAGAGATAGAGTATGTTATGATATATCCAACTCCCTCCCATAATCCTACGTTTGAAAATGCTGCTTCTTCTTTGCCTCGAAATAGGATAGCGTAGTATGCTGTAAATATACAATAATATTAACTGGAATTAGCGCAATCAAGTACAGGTACACACATATCTTAGCCGATTTCAAAAGCTGTAAGATGGTCCCGGATCAGTCGGGATGCGAGGGACTTGTCTTATTAGACTACCTTACTACCGTGCGGTTTTAAGGTATGATTCCGAAGTCAACCGCATGCGACAGCTGTAGACGCATACAGCAGATACAATGTACTCATTACTTGTTAAACTCCGATACGTATAAAGGGGTCCATTGACAAGCCGCAATGAATCACGCGTATCTGCTACGTGTGTCTGCAGTTGTCAGCTTCGGAATCATACCTTTAGTCGATCAAGGACCGACATAATAAGAGGCCTTTGGCCGGCGGGGTTGGTTACCGTTGAGATTTTCCGCTGTCGAATCAATCTAATCAACTCTTTTATACTCGTTATACTGTGGTCGAATGCTCTACAGCCGCGACATAGAGGCTATTATGTCTGTGTATCATCATGTTATTTACTTACTATTTATCTGTATAGTCCAGATGGAGTCGCAGATTCCCCACAGCACTGCAATAGTGAGTATAATGTAGTAGTCTTCAGCATGTGGCCGCCACGTCAGCATCGTCACAAGGATTCCTCCGTGAATCAATAGCGCGCTGCACATTAGTGGTAGGCGACGTAACAGCTAGAACAATAGATTATAATAGATACGTTATTCTTAAGAACACCCGCCGCGTGGTACCCGGCAGAGTAGAATTTGGGCCACCCAATCTCTTCCCATGCGGTGTCGTACAAGGCAACTAAGGGATAGGGTTGTTTAACATCAGACAGATATATACAGCCCAGACTTAGCTTCAGATGCATGGTCAAGTCAACAAAAGTGCCCGGAATACAGCAATAGGCTCACCCCCTATTACGTGGGACCTAACACAATGACTGGTGAAATGTGGGTGTTAATTCAGCTCTGCCTAACCCTCCGGGGATAAAGGCGTGATTGTATGTATGTATGTATTCTTAAGAAACTGTAATGCTAAGAGAAATGATGAATAAGATGAATGTATGGGGTTTGACGTTTGTGACATACGTTGACTGTCATGTACCTACGTCAAATCCCATACGTTCATCTTTCTATTCTACAATACACTGGCCAACGAATTTAAGAACGTTTCATTATTATTTAGGTTACTGAATAAGTTAAAAGCTTTTACTAAACAACAACAAATGAATGCAGCATACTGAGATGAGTATAGTTACCTTAGGAAAACAGAAAGTTAAAAAACAACCCGCCACTATAGAAACTCCATAGCCCGTCATGACGTAGCCCACTTGGCCTGTACCAATTACACATGACACGAATGACTGAAACAAATGAACAGTTATCTACAAGAGACGGAGTTGGAGGAGGTAGGACACGACGGTATTTTCGTCCTAGTTGAGCAGTCCGATTGGGGAAGTATCTCCACCGTACGGAATATGTCAGGCATAATAACCTCGGAGGTTATGTGCTGTCAATGGGAAGACCAAAGGCTTGTCTTGCTTGTCTTCTTCTGACGGAACAGAATCTCTTTGTTCTTAAAGGGTCGGCAGCACCAGTGCGACTCCCCTTGTGTTGCACTCGGCTATAGGCCACGGTAACCAATTTTCATCAGAGGAGCCGTGTGCTTGCCTGAGTGGTATAAAAAGGGGGTCCTCAGTTGGACCACCTTCTTTTCTTTAGGTCAGAAATTGTCTTAGATAACCTCGTCCCTCCCGCCGGAGCCAGCGAATCGACTGAAAATGCAGGACGTCTTGATTATTCAATTGCCGGGTGTAAGATTGCCACTGGCTGTTCCTCACTAACCCAGGATGCCCAGCGCCATTTTCAGTTTCTCAGGTGCGGGAACCTGAGTAACCAACTTGCCCCCGGATAGGGAGAAGTGCATATCGCGCCGCCATCTCAGTCTGCTTCTGCTAGAGTGGCACTAAATTGCAAATGAGGTAGGATATATTGAATAAATCACTTGTACTTTTCCACAATTATTTATTTATTTGAACCTTACCGGTTTCACCTTACGGCATTATCAAAGGTTTACAATGGTTTAAACTAAAAACTACAATATTTTATGTGTGGGTACTTTTAAAAAAGAGTATACCAGCTTCAACTTTTTTCCCCAAAATTTGGGAAATATAATTATATTTCTCAAATTTTGGGGAATATATAATTGTGGAAAAGTACAAGTGATTATTCAATATGTGTAGCAAGTTCCACCAAGTGCCATCAATCTCCAGTATAAACAGTCTGAGGTAGGATAGTTCCAATTCATTATAAAGTAGGTACATACAGCAGTAAAGTCAGCAAAAAAGAACGCTTGCTGAAGACCCATAAAGATGTTGATAATAAGGAGCAGCTGTTGATTGGTATCGGCTAATTGCTTCATGGTTACTGCCAGCAGTGCAAACCCTGACAGTGAATTACTAGCGGTACGGCAAAACTGATATCTGTTGAGTAATGGTTACATTAAAGCGTATAAAGAACTAATAATGAGGGATAAATATTATGCCATCAAAATCAAAACTTGTAAGAAACCAAGTCTCACAAGTCGCAACACATGTACCTAATTCCAAGTCGGTTAATTTATTCAGTCCCTACTTGAGGGGACTTCTGTAATTAGCTAACCTAACAACATCTTATGGTGACCATATCAATATTAAAATCTTATACAATGTTCTAAATAATAGTACATTATGGTACAAGTGAGCAAAGTTGGTGATTACCGCCGCCGAGGCGCCATTGAGATTGAGACCCGAGCCGCTAGGCGAGGGTCTTAAGAGAGCCGACGACGGTAATCATCATTCTCACGCGTGCCATACGACGTTTTACAACACAATTGCGAATAAAATAATACTACAAATACTAAATAAACAATACTACAAATTAATTCGCTTTCCTATGTGCGCACATCTCTAACAATGGCGGTCGGCCATATTTAAAAAAAAAAAAGAGGTTTGAATGTAACTTTTTTTACTGTTTTTTTTTCTGTACTTAGAAAAAAAAAAGTTAAATTTGAGTGAAAATTTGGTTTATTGAACAAGTATTACAAGTTGAAATTAATTTAAATACGAAAATGCATCAAATGAACATACGATAGGCATATTAATTTATTCGTACTATTAAACACGTTCTTTTTGTATCGAAACTTTTTTACGAACATAGAAACTTAACCTATAAAATTTAAAAAAGAATCTATAACTCACTTGTGAATAATAGCAATAAAAAAAGTAACAGTTTGATAATAGGTGTCATTACGTGCCTATTTGCGATGCAACAATAGCACTTTTATGAGCAGGTGTGTTGTAAAAGAAATTACCTTAAAAAAATCTTACCGTTTCATAGAATCTAATCCAATGGCAACAAGGAGAGTCGCTCCCAACATGCACGCAAGATAAATGCCTGCAACCAAGTTAACAATTTAAATCAATGCCTGCAACAATCAATGAAATTTAAAAAAAACTTAAACCGATTTAAAAAAAAGAAAAAACTTAATTTACAGACTTACGCCCGGTTGCCGAAAGGCGATCAACGTCAAATTAACTAATCGGCTGTTAAATCTTGTCAAGTAGCAATTGGGTTGCTTCTCGTAGAAGCATGGTTAAATAGTTTAATATGATCATCGTGTCAGTTAACATAGCTGATGTCATTTCATGAAATTTGAAAAATTCTCCGCATGTTTTGTTAACAATGACAGTTCGTAATATTTTTTCATTGGTTTTGGAACCGGCCTATTGGCAGTTTTGACTGATAAGAATGAACTAATGAACAAAAATGAACAGTGTGGCCACAACTACCAACAAACCGCATGTCAAATCAAATTTCATATTGACCCTGATTAAAGTTTCAGAAACTCAATTTGATTTGACATCCATGTTAAATTAACAGCAGTGTTAGTTGATCAATGATTTGACAGGCCTTTTAGAAACCGGCTGTTAGGTACTGATTTATTAGAAGTCAGGTATCAGTTAATGGTCCCCCATGAGCGCGGGCCTGGGGGTGACGGGTGGGGTCGCCTGTCACCCTAGCAGAAGCAGGCCACGGCGGTGACGCGCATTGCGTGCCCCCCATACCCGGGGGCGAGTTGGGGACTCCGTGGTCCCCACACCGGAAGAGGGCCAGATCGAGAGATATGGCCCTGGGTCGGCCGGGGTGCGAGGGATATGGCTATGACAATCTCACCTCCGGCAACTGACGGCCCACAGAAGGCGTGCGTTTTAGTGGGTTCGAGTCCGACATAACCTCCTCCTCCGACCCCGGCGAGGGGGAGGTATCCGTGGGGATTTTTCGCACGATAAAAAATAAAAAGTATCAGTTAATGGTTTAATTTACCAGTGAGTGTCAGGAGCTTCTCAAACGGTTGTGTGGGCAAAGCCTCAGCAGCGTCCGTATTGGGCAAGAAATTACTGCCACACATTTGTGGAATCTTTGTCTCATTTACTGAAGTCACTGATGCATTGTTTGCCACTGTTAGCACTGCAAATAACGCAGAAAATAAAGTTTAATATCCACTCCCTTTTTTTAGTAAATCAATTAACTTCATCCTGCTGAATGGTAATTACGAGTTCTTAACAAAATCATTACCTAGTGAAGAAAGCAGATTTCCCCAAATTTGACTCATGTGGACAACCATAAAAAAGAACCCTGAGAAGCTTATTAGAAACTCTGAAGATGGCAGTTTGGATATCATACCGTAGGCTTCCGCGAGCTGTAACAATAAGGCATCTATTAATACCTAATACATAAACTTTTTCAAACTTATTAAATCATCAAAAACATTCCGCATTCAACCGGCTACTTAGAATATGAAAACCGGCAACTTAGAAAATTTGACATTGAAGCATCAAAAACAATCAAAAAGAATATATTTTACCATTGCTACATAGGTGCTCTTAGCACACAAAAGCGTAGCACTTCCTACACCCATTAGAAATCCAGTAGGGACGAATGTACCAAGCCTCGGGTGCAATTGAAGTGCCACGAAGGGCATATAGGCAATGAAAGAGTAACATATTGTCCATTTCGTACCGAGCCATCTGGAATCATAAAGCGTACCAACTTGAAATATTCAATAGAATTATTAATTACTCAAGATAATTTATACGAATAATCTTCATTCAAGCTCCAATAATTGTGGTCGCAATTTTAATAAAACATAGGGCGAATAAGGCATTTTATTAACGACACAAAATTCGAAGGGCGAATGTGGAATCATCAAAACAACTCAAAATACATTTCAAAAATGGGTACAAACATACTTACTTTATAATAACTGATGTCAGAAATATATTGGAGAGGAGCACACCCATGAACGTTACCGTCATTGCTAAATTACCTAGTCCTGCCTCTGCATTAATGGAGCTTTGCAGGTTACCCAAGCCCTGTATGAAATAGAAAGATAAACGTTACAAAAAACATTCGCATAATATTAAATAAGTAGGATTGTAGGGTCGCGAATGTAGGTGCCCTGCGCTTCCGTTGATTCGAAGCGCATTAAGTTAATCACAAGGGAGAAATTACGCCAGCATCCACCATCGCCGCACCGGATGCAGCGCCCGGGCGCCTCCGGGCCTCTCACACCTCCTAGGCGTCTTAGAAGCTCTAGCATGGAACTCATACATGACCGTTGCCTGACCGACCAGCTTACGGACATACAGGCCGATATCTCCAGCCTCGCCCACGACACACCAATTGGGCTGTCGCAAATGGCGAGCTAATGTAGGTGAACGCCATCGAGGATAGCTTCCACCACGAAAGCGTTGCCACGCTCTCACAATCGCGTAGTCCGCTTTGTAAATAACTACTCGGAACACAACTGAAAAATGCACTGCTAATTGGTTACGTTTGCAATATGAATATGGAAACATTAGTAAGTAATCCATCATATCCACACTAATATTATGAATGTGAAAGTAACTCTGTCTGTCTGTCTGTAACGCTTTCACGCCTAAACTACTTAACCGATTTTGATGAAATTTGGTACGGAGACTTTGGGAAAGGACATAAGGCTATGTTTGGTCGCGATAACCGACATCCACGCGGGTGGAGCCGCAGGCAAAAGCAAAAAACAAAAGCAAAATACCACTCACTGATTAATCACAAAATCTCAGAAAAGATAACATCTACAAACTTGAAATTTAGCAGATACGTTCTTTATAGGGCGTAGACATCCGAACGAATTTTACGAAACTCCACCCCTATGGGGGTAAAACGAAGTACACGCGTACGAAGTCGCGAGTTGCCGCTTGTATTTAATGTGCCACATATGACACACAAGGTGTAGCCATATACCTTGACACCGATATTGTACTGGTTGCAGACCTCACAGTCTAAGGATAGTAATTTTTTCTTCCAGATTCCACTGCCAATATGCTGAATCAATCAGTACTACTTACATAAACAGCTGTATAGTGTACCATAAACGCTACAGTCACAACTACGACATTCTTCTTAATTCTCCATGTTTCACCAGCACTCAAGCGAATCAAGTTGATGTTGTGATCTTTCATTTTAAAACTTATGAAAATATTTTCAATGAAATTGCTTAGATTTTCCAGCAAGCATTCGATCCTGGCAGCAAAATGCCAATTTTTAGCATCACTGTAACAGACAAATAAATCGTGTTTGTAAAAAAAGACTGGTCACGAGTAAAGCCCGTTTGTGATGTAAGAGTTAATGTTATTTATTAACTCTTATATTAATTAATTTGTTTATGAACTTGTCTAAGTTTCTAGATAAATCTAAAATATAAAAATGAATCGCTGAATTTGTTGCTAGGCGTAAATCTCGAGAACAGTTTAACCGATTTCGCTAATTCTTTTTTTAGAATATTCCTTGAAGTACGGAGATGGTTCTTACGTAGAGAAAAAAAAAATTAAAAATAAATAAAGAATCTACTGAGGCGGTACGAAGTTCACAGGGTCAGCTAGTAAACTTACTGTATTGTCACTTATTTTTTATTAACTAATAAAAAATAAGTGACAATACATAATACAATAATTGCTTACTTACTATATTAATGTAGGAAGAAAACACAAGTCACTGTACCATTTATGACATGAGATATCGTATGCGATTCTCGACAGCACGATTATAGGGTTGTCGTACTGAATTTCACTAACTTTTAAAAAACATTGATTATGATAGGAAAAAGCGAAATCAAGCTCATACGGGACTCGAACCCGCGATCTTGCCCTTACAGGGGGAATACTCTGACAGATCGCGGGCTCGAGTCCTGCCTGAGCTTGATTTCGCTTTTTCCTATCATAATCAATGTTTTTTCAAAGTTAGTGAAATTCAGTACGACAACCCTTAATCAAGTTGTAACACGCTTCTTTGTGTTCCTATCGTTTATGTAGGTACGTTAGGTAAGGTATATATAAGAGGAATAGGTTAAATGACTAAATAATAACTATACAGGGTGTATTTTTGAAACGGGGCAGTAAGGGCCCTACTTACCTTAACCGTTGTAGTTACAGCAAAACATTCTTCCCTAACTTTTTGAGACATTTTGAACTGCATTTACCGATTTAGTAAAAAATCTTACAGTTGGCAAAAAGTTCAAAAAAAACAAATTCTGTGCCAATCGATTCTATTTCATGTGGGGGTCAAAAGACTCTGTAGGACCATTTTAGCTTTGAGTACTAGGAAAAACAGAAATCGCCAAAAATTTTTCCTATACATTTCGGCAAGAGAATCAAATTTTTCTACAATGGTCAAACTTTTTGTTAAGGACAGGAAGTGCTTAGGATTGACTATAAAGTAAATTAAAAGAATTTTTACCCACAAATTCCGAACTTGATTCGAATAATAATAATAATAATAATAATAATATAATATAGCCTTTTTTATTTCTTGTTTTACATTTTTTTTTTTTTTTTTTTTTTTTTATATAGGACACGTCAATTTGACTTCGCCTCGCCTGATGGTAAGCTGAAGGCAAAGTCTCTGAAATGAGGGCCACCATTACAACACGTACCATGTTACAATGGTGGCACTCAGCTTGACGGCCTCATCAGATGCTTTTTCACGCCCCGCTTAAAGGACCCGGGACTATAGGAGGAAGGAAACACGTGAGCTGGCAAGGAATTCCAAGTCTCAATAGTGCGGCAGAGGAAGGAGTCGCCGAATCGCTTGGTTCTTGATGGAATATTCTGCACCGTATGCGGGTGGCATCTAAGTCCTGCACGTGTTGTCCTATATAGGAAAGGAGAGGGTGGGATTACTTGGAAGAGCTCATCAGAACATTCACCATGGTAGAGACGGTAAAAAACCGCCAAAGATGCCACATCTCTACGCAACTGCAAAGGCTCGAGGGTGTTAGTGACCTCAGGATTCCCATCAGGATACCTACTTATAATTTCTACAGTATGCACATATTTAAGTTAAAATTTGTAGGTTAGTTTTAGATAAATGTTAGTTTGGTTAAGTAAAAAATAAATATAATAAAATTACACAATTTTAGGTTAGTTATAGGTTAACAAGAAACCCCGGTTTGAGTAAAGGCCTCCTCCAAAGATGCCCATTCTTGTCGGTCTTGTGCTATGGAGCACCAGTCTAAGCCAGCTGTTCTTTTTAGGTCATCGTCCCAGCGGGCTAAAGGTTTCCCCCTCCTCCTCTTGCCTGGTGGTCCTGCCCACTGGGTAACTATTGTGGTCCATCTTCTGTCAGACATTCTCGCTACATGTCCAGCCCATTGCCATTTCCTCTTTTGGGCGAAGGTCAAAGCGTTTATAGCTTTGGTAATGCCTCTTATCTTTGAGTGTCGTATCTTATCTATTTTCTTTATACTTAACATGCTTCGTTCTAAGCCTCTTTGACATGTATTGATTTTATTCATAGCTTGTGTAGAAAACTTCCAGGTCTGGCTTCCATAAGTTAAGCTTGGCAGTAGACATGTGTTCATAACTTTAGCTTTGAGAGTTATTGGTAAGTCACTTTTAAATATTTCTTTTAAGCCCCAATATTTATTCCAGGTTTGTTGAATCCTTCTCTCTATTTCTATAATGTTGCTGTTTTTCTCGAAACTTATTCTTTTTCCTAGGTAGATATAATGGTCCACGTAATCTAAGGGGTCACCATTGATATTTATGGGTCTTATTCGTGTATTTGTCATTATTTTAGTCTTCGTTAGATTCATTTCCAGGCCTACATTCGTGCTCGCTTTTTGTAGAGACTCTATCATGGATTGCATTTGGTTGGCTGTCTCGGATAAAAGTACCAGGTCATCGGCGAACCTCAGGTGACTTAAGTAGGCGCCTTTTATATTGAGTCCTGTTTTACTCCAGTCTAACCGGTTCATGATGCTCTCGAGGATGGCTATGAAAATAGTGGGTGAAAGCGGGTCCCCCTGTCTTACTCCTCTTTCGATATGGAAGGCGGGGCCTAGGGTTTCGAGCTTTATTCTTCCAATGTTGTTATTATATATACTTTTTATGACGTTTATATATACATCTGGCACCTCATGTTCCCTCAAGCTTTCCCATACACTCAAGTGTAGGACCGAGTCGAAAGCCTTCCGGTAATCGATGAAAGTTATGTATAGAGGTCTCTGAAGCTCTTGATATTTCTCTATAATTAACTCGATGGTATGGATGTGGTCGGTGGTAGAGTACCCTTTTCTGAAGCCAGCTTGCTCTATAGGTTGTTTGGCCTCTATTATTGGACTTAGTCTATTGTTTATAATAGATGAGAAGAGTTTGTATATGTTTGGTAGCAAACTAATCGGTCTGTAGTTGCCGATATTTTTAGGGTCGCCCTTTTTATATATAAGTATGATATTTGCTTCAGACCACTCTATGGGCGTTTCAGAACTTAGAAGTATAGAATTGAAGAGTACTGTTAATGGTGTTGCTAAGATTTGGTGAGCATATATTAGTGCTTCATTTGTGACGTTATCAGATCCAGGGCTCTTTTCGAATTTCAGCTTTTTTATTGAGTTTATTACTTCGGATTCGTGGATTGGTTGTATAGAGTGGCAGTCTACATTTCTCGTTTTGTTGGTGGTAATTCGCATTTTGTCTCTATAGAGGTTCGTGTAGAATTCGGTTGCTGTGCTGACAATATCTGTTCGACTATATATGTCTTTGTTTAGGGTTTTTAGTCCTTCTATCCAAGATCTGTTTGTTCTGAGTTCTTTATATGCTCTTCCTGAGCTTCCATAGAGCTGAAGATATTTTTCTATTGTTTCTTGTCTATGTTTTGCATAATCTCTCTTGATGTATTTATGAACCAGTTCGAATATCTTTGTCATTTTATTTTCAGCTGGGAAAATTCGTAAGTATATTGTTAATAATTAAGAATTTTGGCCACCATAGAGTCACTCTATGGGACCACCATAGAGTCTTTTGATCCCCAAATGAAATGGAATCCATTGGCACAAATAAAGATACTGCTACTACTATACTAAGTACTTTTTGTATTTTTTTTGCTAACTGTAGGATTTTTGCAAAATCTGTGAATGCAGTTCAAAATATCTCAAAAAGTTAGGGAAGGTCTCCTAAGAACGTTTTGCTGTAACTACAACTGTTAAGGTACTTGCCACTCAGTCTCATGGGGGGGTTCTTCAAGAAGGGCATTAGAAGGTTTCTTCAGGGTCGGCAGCACGAGTGTGACGCTCCTGGTGTTGCATACGTCCATATGCTTGTCTGCCACCTAAGTGGTATAAAAAAATAAAAAAATAAACTTGCCCTTACTGCCCCGTTTCAAAAATACACCCTGTATAGCCAAATCATTGAACAAAACTTTTAACCAGATGTAGTTAAGCGATAACCTATAAGTTTAAAGACAGATGAAGGTTACAAAAGGTTCATGTTAAGCTACTTGAAATAATGCTAGGAAATAGTCCTTGTCGCTCGAGACTATATTTTACGGCCAAATCCTGCCGACATCGACAGTTTAAATCACACCCATCATTTATACATTTTAGTTAGGTCTTCTATTATTACATGTTATTTTTTGATTTTAGACAGTTTAAATTTCACAAACAAATGAATGCGACATTTTTGAAGTTCTCAGAAATCGAGTTTAAAGATTTCGTATACCTATCATCCTCTAGCCCTTTCCCAACTTAGTTGGGGTTGGCTTTTCAGTCTAACGGCGAAGAATTTCGATATTTTCCTTGAAGTGACTGGCTTCTACAATCCACTTCTGGCTTCTAAATCAATCCGAAGTATTATAATCGAATACTCAAAATCGAAATCAAAGATTCCATTACACCCACAATAAACCAACATGAAATTAATAAAATGTGTGAAAGCACTACGCTAAAATCTCATCACATTCAAAATTTCGTGTAGTGAAGTCCTCCATAAATTCACTTGTACGCACGCACTAATGTCATAAACATGATTAAGTTATACGTTAAGTTTACATCGACTACTTATAAAGTTCATAATTTATAATCACTATTATAATAATATACTCACCTTAAGGACAGACTTCGCCGAGCGCACGACTCAAAATCTGTCAAAATACAAACGCAACCGTGCACGCACGTTGCACGTATCGCCGAGGTGCACAGTGGGCTGCAAGATGCTTTTTGCAAGTCAACATAATGTAGAAAATTGCCTTACGAATGATGAAAAAGCTATTTTATTACTTATGACTAGAGTACATTTTTCAGTAATACGATTTATTGAGACAAATTAAATCTGTCAATTATATTTCGTTTCCTTTTCTATCTTGTATACTCATCCCTTTCATTTCGTGCGTGACGTCATTGGCATGTCTTTTGTTTCGGAATCATGACATATAATGTTTAAAATGTATACAATTTGAGATATCCAACAAAATAAGACTGGTTACATACCTTCACCTAAATATTAATATAAAATTATTCTTAAAATTAAAATGCCCACCGCGTAGAAAGACTATACCTACCATATTTTAAAAATAATGGACATCTCATACTCTGACTAAGTAGTTTCTTGAAATAATATTCTCTTATACTCTTTTGTCATAAGGTCAGCCCCGGATTTTCAATTTGTTTTAGGCGAGACAAAACCTGAAAAAATTTTTTCTTGCGGAAATTGGAAGCGGAGTTTGAGGGGCAGATGGGGTATCCGAGGAGATTCTGAACCCACAGGGGTGGTTATGCCTATGACTTGGACTAAATCCGGACGAACCACACGCTTGTCATGTCTCAGGTCTTCGTGTAAGATTGCATAGGACATATCCCGACCGTTTGGTCAACCCATCCCACTCGATCTTATCCCGCGGGATGAGTTGTCCTAGTGCAATTATTGAATCGGACAACTCATCCCGTTGATATATTTTCCCTCACTCCGGCTGATCCTGGATCTTCCCCGGTTTCAGGATGGACCTCTTGGTTGTCGGAACCACGATGTCACGATGTCATAGTGCCACCTTGCGCTCATGAAGGTTTTCATAGGAGTAGAAGTAGGAGGGAAGTACCTCCGCCCTACAGAAAACCGGGGCTTAAAAACCTTGTATTGTGTTTCCGGTGGCGAGTAGGGCAGCCAGAGTTCACTGGAGGGGTTTTATGCTGTCAGCGGGAAGACTAAAGGCTTGGGTACGGGCGTAAAATGTTGGCGTGGCGGTCAGGGAAAGCAGGTGAAACGATTAACCACTGGCCGTCCGCAGGCTGTACGGTTCCCGAACCTGGGGAATACTTAATCTCCGCCCCAGGAGGCTGAACCAGCAGCCTGTGTAAAGTCCCCGGTGCTGTAGTCGTGCCGGAGGAGGAGACCGGAGTGGACCGCACCATCGCTGTGAACAAAGCGCTGAGCGAGAGGATTCCTTCTCTGAGGGTCACTGTGAGAGCCATGAGCCACCGCTCGCATCACAGTGACAGACATTGGCTCCCTCCTAATGCGAAACAGGTGGTCCTCGAAACACCATCTCCCGTAGATAAAAAAAAAAAATATCACGGCACCCTGCGCTCGGTTGCCTAATACCTAGTTCCACTCCACCATGATGTCCAGGCGGGGCTGGAACTTCATGAACTCGATTTCTCGAGGCTCATGTTCCCGTCCTTGCCCCCGTGGCCTTTTTTACCACTTATATAACAATACAGACAGACGTCGGAGAAATCCGAAGTCCCATTGACCGTTGAGTAGCTTCAAATATTTCATTTGAAGCTTAATGTTGATAAGAATGCCTTCCACTATGAGGCTGGATCCCATGGGTGGTACGCTTCGAGGCCCATGGAAGAACAGTCTCGGTTTTCCGTACCCAGTCGTATCTGATGTTTTACAGACCGATCCCTGCGGAGTACCATATGGCATTTCACGCCGACCAAGGCCGGTCACTGTCGGCTAGATGATGGCTCTCTGAAGTTAGAGAGGCACTTCGTGATACATGGGCGCCTCTCTAATGCAATTCCAGGGCAAGCCTTTTCCATTCCTTCTCCACACCACAATGATCTTGGGTGGCCATGGTAGTGAGACCATCAGCACGCATGTCACCCTCCACGTTTAGCCAGTGCTTCTTGGGCCCTTGCTATCTGGACCCGGCTGGGGCGCCATGTGGATATTGGTCGTGGATACTTACTTCTCGTCGAACCGAGGCCTAACCTACTACGTGCGATGACTCGATCAGCTGGTCGTCGTCAATATCTGTCACCCCTAACCGGTTCTTATGCACGGGGACTTGAACCCAGTAGGTGCACCAGCGATAGTGTCTAATATAATTTCCTTACAACAGGACCCAAAAATATTGTCTTTACAAAAAATATTTTGGATTGGTATATCCCCAACTTTTTAGTTCAACCTTTTAGGCGCTTATGTCTAAATCCGACCCGTTATGTTATAAATGTACTAACGAATTCATGAAATGGCCAAAATCGAAACTACATTTGTCACTATCAAATGCATACTATTTTATTGAACATCAAAATAAATTTAACAACACTGAGAAGACCGTGTCGTCACTTTTGACTTCACATATTTGTTAGCATGCCTATTTGTGTATGCACGAAATGTTATCAGGTCATCACGCATCGAAAAAAATGTGCTCTTGCTCCAAAAGCTCGCGGGCGACTAACGTCCGATTTAAAAAAAAAAATATGGGAAATTTGCACACATAGTTATTGTTATTGATATACGACATCATAACAGTTATTTACAATCAATAAAATGTATTCAGCTAAAAATATAGCTTTTTAACTACTGTGTTGAATAATAATTTATTTCTTAAGAAAATTATAACTTCACACAAAAACTGTGCCAGACATTGTAAAGTCTGGCACAGTTTTTGTGTGAAGTGAAGAAGTGTGAAGAGTGTGACTCCAAAGTTATTGAAAAGCGCGTAAAACTGTGTACAGTTTTACGCGCTTTTCAATAACTTTGGAGTCTTTTTTGGATTAATTACTAAACTTATCATCAAATAAAATATTTCGGCCCCTTCAAGAAGTCTTTGACTTTCAAACCGACCCCAGTTCATCGCTAATATCATACATTTTCTGTCATGATTTGCTTTGGGTTCTAGTACTGTATCGCGTAGCCTGTCCTTAAGGCCACACTCAATTAAAAACTTTTTAAGTACTGAAAGCCGACAGAGAGTTTTATTTATATAAGACAATATGGCACATCATAATTTTAATATGTCTATTAAGTATGCAGTTCTGCAATTAAATGTATTGAAAATCAGATTTATATAATAGCTGTGCCTATGACTTTGTCCGCATGGAGTTATAACTGGGCTTTAACTTCTTTATCTGAAGTAGAAGTAGCATTAGTTATATTGACGTATCCTACATAAAAAGGCTGTTTGAATGTGAAAGTACCGGTAAAATCGGCTCAGCCGTTCCAGAGTTTACCTCATTCAAACACAGAAAAAGAACGACTCCCTAAATGCAGTTTTTTCTATTTATCTCAAAAATGGTAAAAGCTACAAGAAAATTGTCGAGCTACAATATTGTTATAAAAAAACCTACCAATCGACACTTCATTCATTTCAATGAGGCCAAACACATTTTTTTGGTGAAGGTATATACAGGGTGATCAATCCCAATGGGTCAGTAGGGAGACGTCAGAAACTATGAGAGATAACGAGATCTGTTCTTAGGAACCATGGCTTCGATTTTAGATTTAATAATAAGGACATTCAAACTTTTCTTCAAACTCTCATACATAACCTGGAATCCAACCTGGGGCCCGATTCACTAACGCCAAGTTTCGTATACGCTGACTTCCATTTCGATAACGTAAAACGTGGTATTCAACAAGATCTGTCAAAGTATTCCGTACAAACTTTTCTTTCGTGCTAAAATTGCCTCGGATACCATCCCCGTCAGCCATCAGGAGTGCCATGTGGAATCCGGACCCACTAAACAGCATGCCGTCGCGGGTCTTCAGTTGCTGGAGTGTAAAATTGCCTAGGGCATTTTCCGCACCCCCCGGCTGACCCTGGGTCATCTACAATTTTAAGATGGCCCTCTCAGAAGTAGGAAGCACGATGTCCCATCGAATTCCGGAAAGGGAGGAGACGGGCGTGAAGGGATGACAGGAGGCCGGACCTATAATCCTCACGTCCGCGCTCGGTGACCAGCCCTTCCCTTTCCTGCTCTCTACTGGGCCTCCTCGTAGTCAGAGGGACATGTGGGAAGCCTTTGAGCAGCCCTCTATAGAGCTGCTCCCGTTGCTGTATGTATTTGCCGTAGGCGGTAGCGCCTCCCCTGGGTGAGGGGCGTTAATGCCTCCGTTACCCAGGATGCATCACATGGAGGTTCCAATCCCGCATTCGGATCCCGTTACCGTTGCATCTTGTGTTCAGCTGACCTTCCCTGTCTTTGCTCGTGAAATACTTCGAACACCCGTGGTTGCACCCTTTTAACCCATGCCCGTAATAATAATTAGTTTTCAAATAATGTATGGTAATTTATCGGATTTATTGACATTATACCTAATTTCGTAATATCTTTTGAATAGAACGTCCGATTTCAATAATACAAAAAGTAATCAACAGGTATTGAAACAATCTTAAATACCAAACGATTTATTTAGATAAGAATTAATATAAAGGTATAGATTCCGTGGTCTGACTTTGATCGGCATTTCGGCTTGAATTTATATCGTCGCGCGTTACTTTCATACTGCAATAGATTCTAAAATATTCATTATAATTATACAGTGTAAAGGGCAATTTTGATCTACATTAAATGTACAATGTATCTAACGTATTTAGTCAGATAAGGCTTAACACTATATTGTTAAAAATAGCTTCGAAAATGACACATATTTTTTTTATAATTTGTAAAAGATAAAAATGGTTATTGTGAGCTACCCTTATTAGATAGACATATGCTGTCGCGGACTTTTATGTAGACCTTTTTAAGTTATACATTTCTACAGTACATTATTTTGTTCTATCTTCAATAGTTTTCGCAGCGTACGCGATGTAAGGAATTTTTTAGGTCATTTTTTTTACACCTTGGGTTACATTATTGAAGTTTTAGCCAGGATCCCTATTTTTTTGAAAATTAATTATAGCCTATGTTAGTCAGTGATAGTGCAGCTTTCTAATTGTAAAAGAATTTTTGAAATCGGTTCAGTAGTTCTTGAGTTTACTCGAATACAAAAATACAAATTAATATTAGTAAAGAATGTATGGAAATCAGCCCGATTTATTGACATTTATGCTCACTGCTCCGCTCCCTTTAGTAGTAGCGTGATGTTATATAGCCTATGTTACTCCCAGATAGTGTAGCTTTCTATAGGTGAAAGAATTATTGAAATCGGTCTAGTAGTTTCGGAGCCTATTCGTTACAAACAAAAAAACAAACAAACAAACAAACAAACAAACAAACAAATCTTTCCTCTTTATAATATTAGTATAGAAGTATAGATGGCACATCATAATTTTAATATGTCTATTAAGTATGCAGTTCTGCAATTAAATGTATTGAAAATCAGATTTATATAATAGCTGTGCCTATGACTTTGTCCGCATGGAGTTATAACTGGGCTTTAACTTCTTTATCTGAAGTAGAAGTAGCATTAGTTATATTGACGTATCCTACATAAAAAGGCTGTTTGAATGTGAAAGTACCGGTAAAATCGGCTCAGCCGTTCCAGAGTTTACCTCATTCAAACACAGAAAAAGAACGACTCCCTAAATGCAGTTTTTTCTATTTATCTCAAAAATGGTAAAAGCTACAAGAAAATTGTCGAGCTACAATATTGTTATAAAAAAACCTACCAATCGACACTTCATTCATTTCAATGTAAGCTATGTCTCTGAAAAACCTCCTTCATTTCAATGAGGCCAAACACATTTTTTTGGTGAAGGTATATACAGGGTGATCAATCCCAATGGGTCAGTAGGGAGACGTCAGAAACTATGAGAGATAACGAGATCTGTTCTTAGGAACCATGGCTTCGATTTTAGATTTAATAATAAGGACATTCAAACTTTTCTTCAAACTCTCATACATAACCTGGAATCCAACCTGGGGCCCGATTCACTAACGCCAAGTTTCGTATACGCTGACTTCCATTTCGATAACGTAAAACGTGGTATTCAACAAGATCTGTCAAAGTAGCACTTGGCAGAACAATAAATAATTTATAGTTATTTAATTGGTCTGGCATCTGGCATGCTTGTCATATATGTCATAAAATATAGTTACTTACGTTTTCTGCTTTATTTCGGTACAGAAGAAAACGTACAAAGAAAACTATAGTTTTTCTCATCGAAATGATTACGTTTTAGAAGTCACAAACGCACCAAAACTTGAACGTAATGTTAGTGAATACCTGGTTGAAGTCTCTGTAAACAAATTCAGATTCATTTTTCGTTTTTTTACCCTATAATATATCTATCTATAGACATTTCACCATAAAAATGTTTTTGACCTATTAAAATAATACACGTTTTAGTTTGAACAGGGATTATTTTTTATTTAAGTAGATACTATGTTTTTTACAGATATTATATTTGGTCCTTTTGATCAGATGGGTCATATCTGATTTTATCGGATTTTAGTCGGTTCGCAAGGTTTTTACAGGGTGTGGCAAGCGAGTATTAAAAACATATTTGAATGCTTTTTTCTTTTACAATGTTTCCTTTGAGTAAAAATTGTTATCTCTAGTATTTAGAGTACTTTCCGATAGTATACCTAAGTATCTAGGCCAAATAAGTTGCTTCCAAAATCCATACGAGTGACTCAAGGACTAAAGTATTTGGACATGTTAAATTCCATTTAAGGGTTAATTTCTTGAAATGAAACGCTTACTCAACATTTGTAATTACTATATTTATCAATTAAATTGCACATACAGTGTATTCTTAAATACTGTTGACATCAGGTTTCAGGTAGAAGTCGCGCCAGCGCCACAATCATAGAACATAAAATATTATGCAAATAAAAAATAAAGTACAATTTATTTTAGAATTCCAATGTTTTTTAAGTTTCTCATTCGTTTACTATTTTATCAGACTATTAGATAAGTTTATGATATAAATTAAATATATTTTACAACACACCTGCTCATAAAAGTGTTATTATTTCCCCGCAAATAGGCACACAATGACACCTATTATCAAACTGTGACTTTTTCATTGCTATTATTCACAAGTGAGTTATAGATTCTTTTTTAAATTTTATTGGTTAAGTTTCTATGTTCTTAAAAAAGTTTCGATACAAAAAAACGTGTTTAATAGTACGAATAAATTAATATGCCTACTGTATGTTCATTTGATGCATTTTCGTATTTAAATAAATAATTTCAACTTGTAATACTTGTATAATAAACAAAATTTTCACTCAAATTTAACTTTTTTTTTTCTCTAAGTATAGAAAAAAAAACAGTAAAAAAAAGTTAAATTCAAACCTCATTTTTTTTTAAATATGGCCGACCGCTATTGTTAGATGCGCGCGCATAGGAAAACGAATTAATTTATAGTATTGTTTATTTAGTATTTGTAGTATTATTTTATTCGCAAGTGTGTTGTAAAACGTCGTATGGCACGCGTGAGTATGATGATTACCAACTTTGCTCACTTGTACCATAATGTACTATTATCAGATCAAAACAAAGTAGGTATAAAGGATTTTCTTACTCTGAAGTAGCTACCTACTGCGTGGTTATGTGAAAAAAAAAATCAATTGAGCGATCCACGTCCTCTACTCTTTTTATTACACGTCCATTTCAGTCCACTTGTGAATTAATTAACATTATCTTCTAAGAGAAAAATAGTTCCGTGACATCGGTGAAAAGAGTAAATGCAAAAGAGCCGCCTTCCCTGGTGCGGTCACGTCTTACGGAAACCATCAGGCTACGTGAGTAACAAATGCTTGGCAATGAGGCCCCCAGCGGGTCCAGGTAGAACGGGGAGGCCCAATAAGTCCTGGCTTAACTTCGTGAAGGGTGACATGCGTGCAATGGTCTCACTACCATGGACGCACAAGATCGTGGGAAGTAGAGGAGGAAGAGCCGAAGGCGGACCCTGAGCTCCGAGTTCACCTTGGCCTCGAATGCAATCAGGAAAATACATCTCTATGGGGATTATGAGAGAAAAAGTTGACATTCTCAAATTACAGGTAATATAAATTATAATTTTAATATTTTAAGTCGTCAATTTTTCGAGTTCAGCTTGTCTCTCTTCTTCACACGTTGATCTTTTCTCTACTTTGTTAGCAATTCTATATTGACGGTACTCCACTGTAAAATAACCACTGACTCCTACTATCAAGTTGCAGAGAAGCAGGTAAACCTTGTAGCGAGTTCTCACGTGTGCAGAGAGAGCGAAGGATATGATATATCCAACTCCTTCCCACAGTCCTAAGTTTGAATACGCTGCTTCTTCTCTACCGCGGAATAGGACACCGTAATATGCTGTGAAAGAAACGCACAATTATAAACTATTTTCTATAAAATCACTATTAGGTAGGTATGCTGGTTTCAGCTTCGGATACTGAGAGTATCCGAACTCCCATACATACTCCTTCTGGTTTCATCTTGCAGATACGAGAATAGAAGGGAAAAGTTCATCATCTTGAACATAAATAAAATATTAGGTGCCTCACTGTTTGTTCGATTGATCGAACATTGTGCACCTTTAAATAATGAAAGCTCGTGGTTCGACTGATCTATCGAACAATGAGGATATAAAAATACTGTTTGTTCGATTGATCGAACTGTGCGATCGAACTATGTTGCCACGAGGCTCTAGTTTCCACCACGGAGATTTACAATCTAGTGAAATAAAAAAATGAATATTTGTTTTACAAGACTAGGAAAACGTAGTTATAATATGTAGTTAGTAAAAACTATATCTCGCCTGAAGCCAAACTTAGTAAAGTCAAAATTATTTAACAAATTAGGATGAGGCTCCACTTGTGCGTTTGCGTTACGTCAACGCAATGGAGCAGAGTTATTCTTTAAAATTTTACAAAAAATATTGTTTGAATGACCTGCTCCGTTGCGACGGCGCAACAGAAGCACACAAGTAGAGTCTCACTTTTAGACATGCTATTTACTTACTATTGATCTGTACTGTCCAGATGGAGTCACAGACTCCCCATAAAGAAGCAATAGCAACCAAAATTTTGTAGTTTCCAGCGTGAGGATGCCACGTCAGTAGTGTCACGAGTACTCCTCCATGAATAATGAGTGCGCCGCAGATTAGTGGTTGACGACCAAACAACTAAACAAATAAATTACGATATAATAATTATTATCATTTTAACCCCCTACATTGGGCGCAAAGGGCCCCACAAAAATCTTTGAGGTCCAAATCAAACTCACCTGCAAGTTAGTACCTACTGACTGATTAACAGACGAGGCTCTGTTGTAGTACTTGCAGGTTTTTCCCTCGGAGTTAGGGTGATAATGGTCCCACAAAAGTAATAGGTATAAGCCAAATTAAGAGTGGGAACGCGGGCCCCGGGCTCCAAAGTGTAATCGGAATTATCGCTGTAACGATGATGATGGATGCTTTGGGGGCCCACCAAGATCTTGGGGGCCCTGGCCTCACTAGCAACCCGGTACACTGGCTTAGAAATGTTAGCTTAGGACTGTTCCTAAGGAAAATAATAGTAGGTAATACATTAAGTTCGATCATTGAAGACATTCTCTGAAAAATACCACTCGATAGGTTTAATTAAACATAAACATACCACTTTATACATCTTGGTTGGGTTTCCTAAATATTTTTCCAATTTTTGAATTGTCTGTATAATTACATACATACATACGTACATACATACATACATACATACATACATACATACATACATACATACATACATACATACATACATACATACATACATACATACATACATACATACATACATACATACATACATACATACATACATACATACATACATACATACATACATACATACATACATACATACATACATACATACATACATACATACATACATACATACATACATACATACATACATACATACATACATACATACATACATACATACATACATACATACATACATACATACATACATACATACATACATACATACATACATACATACATACATACATACATACATACATACATACATACATACATACATACATACATACATACATTCATACATACATACATACATACATACATACATACATACATACATACATACATACATACATACATACATACATACATACATACATACATACATACATACATACATACATACATACATACATACATACATACATACATACATACATACATACATACATACATACATACATACATACATACATACATACATACATACATACATACATACATACATACATACATACATACATACATACATACATACATACATACATACATACATACATACATACATACATACATACATACATACATACATACATACATACATACATACATACATACATACATACATACATACATACATACATACATACATACATACATACATACATACATACATACATACATACATACATACATACATACATACATACATACATACATACATACATACATACATACATACATACATACATACATACATACATACATACATACATACATACATACATACATACATACATACATACATACATACATACATACATACATACATACATACATACATACATACATACATACATACATACATACATACATACATACATACATACATACATACATACATACATACATACATACATACATACATACATACATACATACATACATACATACATACATACATACATACATACATACATACATACATACATACATACATACATACATACATACATACATACATACATACATACATACATACATACATACATACATACATACATACATACATACATACATACATACATACATACATACATACATACATACATACATACATACATACATACATACATACATACATACATACATACATACATACATACATACATACATACATACATACATACATACATACATACATACATACATACATACATACATACATACATACATACATACATACATACATACATACATACATACATACATACATACATACATACATACATACATACATACATACATACATACATACATACATACATACATACATACATACATACATACATACATACATACATACATACATACATACATACATACATACATACATACATACATACATACATACATACATACATACATACATACATACATACATACATACATACATACATACATACATACATACATACATACATACATACATACATACATACATACATACATACATACATACATACATACATACATACATACATACATACATACATACATACATACATACATACATACATACATACATACATACATACATACATACATACATACATACATACATACATACATACATACATACATACATACATACATACATACATACATACATACATACATACATACATACATACATACATACATACATACATACATACATACATACATACATACATACATACATACATACATACATACATACATACATACATACATACATACATACATACATACATACATACATACATACATACATACATACATACATACATACATACATACATACATACATACATACATACATACATACATACATACATACATACATACATACATACATACATACATACATACATACATACATACATACATACATACATACATACATACATACATACATACATACATACATACATACATACATACATACATACATACATACATACATACATACATACATACATACATACATACATACATACATACATACATACATACATACATACATACATACATACATACATACATACATACATACATACATACATACATACATACATACATACATACATACATACATACATACATACATACATACATACATACATACATACATACATACATACATACATACATACATACATACATACATACATACATACATACATACATACATACATACATACATACATACATACATACATACATACATACATACATACATACATACATACATACATACATACATACATACATACATACATACATACATACATACATACATACATACATACATACATACATACATACATACATACATACATACATACATACATACATACATACATACATACATACATACATACATACATACATACATACATACATACATACATACATACATACATACATACATACATACATACATACATACATACATACATACATACATACATACATACATACATACATACATACATACATACATACATACATACATACATACATACATACATACATACATACATACATACATACATACATACATACATACATACATACATACATACATACATACATACATACATACATACATACATACATACATACATACATACATACATACATACATACATACATACATACATACATACATACATACATACATACATACATACATACATACATACATACATACATACATACATACATACATACATACATACATACATACATACATACATACATACATACATACATACATACATACATACATACATACATACATACATACATACATACATACATACATACATACATACATACATACATACATACATACATACATACATACATACATACATACATACATACATACATACATACATACATACATACATACATACATACATACATACATACATACATACATACATACATACATACATACATACATACATACATACATACATACATACATACATACATACATACATACATACATACATACATACATACATACATACATACATACATACATACATACATACATACATACATACATACATACATACATACATACATACATACATACATACATACATACATACATACATACATACATACATACATACATACATACATACATACATACATACATACATACATACATACATACATACATACATACATACATACATACATACATACATACATACATACATACATACATACATACATACATACATACATACATACATACATACATACATACATACATACATACATACATACATACATACATACATACATACATACATACATACATACATACATACATACATACATACATACATACATACATACATACATACATACATACATACATACATACATACATACATACATACATACATACATACATACATACATACATACATACATACATACATACATACATACATACATACATACATACATACATACATACATACATACATACATACATACATACATACATACATACATACATACATACATACATACATACATACATACATACATACATACATACATACATACATACATACATACATACATACATACATACATACATACATACATACATACATACATACATACATACATACATACATACATACATACATACATACATACATACATACATACATACATACATACATACATACATACATACATACATACATACATACATACATACATACATACATACATACATACATACATACATACATACATACATACATACATACATACATACATACATACATACATACATACATACATACATACATACATACATACATACATACATACATACATACATACATACATACATACATACATACATACAGTCACGCCTCTTTCCCAGTGGGGTAGGCAGAGACCACAGTTTTCCACTTGCTACGATTCCTGGCATACATAAACAAAAAAAAATATACCTTTGCTAAATAAGCACTAACAATGCATCCCACGACGTTAGAAATCCCGTAGGTCATCATGACGTAACCAACTGAACCAGTGCCAATGGCGCACGACACAAAAGACTGAAATAGAATAAAAAGTTTTAAAATTATTTTTAGAAAACTCTCTTCTCTTCATCCTAGCGTTAATTCCCAGTCGCATCCGAAGCTTTCAGCTCGGAGTCTGGGGTCCGCTTTACTAGTCTTAAGTACGGATTTGGCTAGACCGCGATATTTTCCGTGAAGCGATTGCCATCTGACCTCCACAACCCAATGGTAACATTAGGCGATATCGAAGCTTTGCAGCTAGACGGTTATTTTTGGACATTTTAAGGCTCCAACTACTCGTTACGACTGCCATAGATGTTCTTATAGCAACCGGAACCTTAACCCACTTAACCTTAACCAACTTAACGTGCTCTCCGAGGCTAGACCAGACAAATGCAAATACCCATATTTCATGCACACAAATATTTGCACTGAGCGGGGATCGAACCCGCGCCTCCTGCGTAGCGGCCAAGCGGCCGTTTTTAGAAAACTAATATGATTATTGGTTCTTGAATGCGAATCGTAAATACCTGTAGACATTTTGTTTTTTCATAATTTTACACATACTGTGTAAAATGTTATGGAGTTTTATCATTTTTCTTGTTGACTATACAATTTTGTCAAAATCTGTGAATGCAGTTCAGAATATCTTAAAAAGTTTTGGATAGTCCCCTTAGAACTCCGTTTTTCTGAAACTATAACAGTTAGGGTACCTGCCCTTATTGACTCGTCTCAAAAATCTACCGGTATACATCGAGATAAATGAAAACGAACGAGAATCTCTCAAAATAATGTTAAGTCAAACAAATAATTAATTTAAATCACATACAGCAGTAAAGTCAGCATAAAAAAATGCTTGCTGTAGGCCTATGAAGATGTTGATGGCAAGGACCAGCTGCTGATCCGAATCTAATAACTGCCTCATGGTCACAGCAAGAAGTTTGAATCCTGACAGCGGCTCCCCGGAGGTCTTACGGCAGAACTCGTATCTGGTGAGCATCGACAAAAATACACATAAATAAATCTATGCACCAAGAAATAGAAAACAGAGAAATAACTTGCGAGCTTTTGAAATACCTAAGCCCTTTCACAAAACTATTATTTACGTTTTAGTACTTACAACTGATCTACGCTTCTTTTTGTACCAAAAAAGTTTATTTTATTATTTTGTTTTATTTATGATATAATTTTGTACCTAGGTACTATACAGGGTGTATTTTTGAAACGGGGCAGTAAGGGCAAGTACCTTAACCGTTGCAGTTACAGCAAAACGTTCTTAGAAGACCTTCCCTAACTTTTTGACATATTTTGAACTGCATTCACAGATTTTGTAAAAAACTTACAGTTGGCAAAAAAAATGCAAAAAGTCCAAAAATTTTTTTTATGCCAATCGATTCTATTTCATGTGGGGATCAAAAAACTCTATGAGACCATTTTAGCTTTCAGTACTAGGAAAGACAGAAATCGCCAAAAACGTTTCCCATACATTTCGGCAACAGAAACAAATTTCTACGATGGTCTAACTTTTTGTTATGGCCAGGAAGTGGGTAGAATTGACTGTAAAGTAAATAAAAAGAATTTTTACCCTCAAATTTCGAATTTGATTCGAAAATCTGTGTGTTATACCAGGCTTCCGTCACTCGCTCAAGGCCACGCGATAAACACCTACAGCTTGGCGTACAGTCGACTGTACAAACTGGCAGAGGGCTGCCGAACGCGCGCCTTAGCGCTCTCGCATCACACTGCACCGCACGTTTCCCGCGCTTACGCTTCGAAATGCCGAAACCACGTAATTAATGTGCAGTGGATGGGTATGGTATGGTATGGTATGGTATCGCGGGCTGGTTTCCGCAACTCCACGTCAAGGCGCGGTTTTTGCGTGAGGGTGGGCAGTTATTCGATCCACCCCAGATCGGCAAAGAACGCCAGCAGACTGTTTACGCTGCTGGTGATCTTCCGGAGCGTACCTCGTTGAAGTACTTAGCCCTGTATGTGGCGGTTGCAGGGCAGTGTAGGAGGACGTGTGCCGCCGTTTCCTCCTCTCTCATGCATGCTCTGCAGAGAGGGCTGTCAGTGATTCCTAAAATAAAGAGGTGTTTATTGAAAGAGCCATGCCCTGTGATGGCAGCAGTGGCCGTGCGTAGCTGCTGTTTGGTCAGTTGTCTGAGACGCCTGGTTATTTTATTATCCAGCATCGGTAGTGCTTCCCTGGCTTGTCTACATTCCTCCAGGTTTGTCCAGTAACTGTTGTGTTGTTCCCTCGTTCGTTTGACGACTAAGGTTCGTAGGTATGCGAAGGGGATTGGTATTATGGGTTCAGGTCCCATCGCAACCGTGTCTGATCCTCTTCTGGCGAGCTCGTCTGCCGCGTCATTGCCTCGCGAGCCGCTGTGGCCCTTGATCCATTGCAAGGTTATGTTGTTTTTGTGGCCTATTTCGTTTAGTCTGAGGTGGCATTCCAGTATTATTCCTGAGTTTATGGTGTGGCTGTTCAGGGCTAGCAACGCGGCCCTGCTGTCCGAGAGTATGCGTATCGAGTGACCTTCCACTCTCCTCGCCATTACCGCTGAGGCGGCCAAGGTGATTCCCACACATTCAGCTTGAAATACTGTGTTGTGAGCCCCCAGCGGTGTTGAGATGGATATATTGAGGTCCTCTGAGAAAACGCCGGCCCCGGTGCCAGTGTCTGTTTTAGATCCATCAGTGAAGATACGCATTTCTGTTAGGCATAGAGCCTCACATCGGTGGTCTTCATGGAGCTGAATTTTGTACTTTTTGTCAAAGACGTACTGTTTGGGTACGCGATCATTCACTGCTTCTGTGATGGGTATTTCCTTCACAAGCTCTGTAAGCAGTGACGTATGTCGTGTGTATCGGTTGCTCCATAGATTTAGTGCTCTTAGGCGTATGGCCGCAGTTGTTGCTTCCTGGCGGATGAACAGATCCAAGGGTGGGAGACCCAGCATGGCTTCCATTGCCGCGGTGGGGGTAGTTTTCATGCATCCAGTGGTTGCCATGCAGGCCAGTCTTTGGGTCTGTCGTAATTTAGCTGATATTGTGCTGTTTTCGGTTCTTGGCCACCATACGATGGCGCCATATGCTATCATGGGGCGGATTACTGTCTCATACAGCCATAGGATGATTTTCGGTGTTAGCCCCCATTTTTTACCAATCATCCTTCTGCACTGCCAGAAGGTAATCCCTGCCTTTTCTAGTTTGTTATCTAGGTGGCTTCTCCATTTTAACTTGCTGTCAAGGATAACACCAAGGTATTTGACCTCCTTTGATAGTTGGAGTTCCGTGTTAACGAGTCTCGGTAGCCGGTATTCTCCTAATACCCTTTTGTTCGTGAACATGACTAACTCTGTTTTGTTCGGATTCACCGATAGTTCGAATTCCTCACACCATTTTTCCACGGTTCGTAAGGCTTGTTGGGTAAGGTTGCAGACAGTTCCCGCTACCTTTCCTGAGATAAGGATTGTTAGGTCATCGGCATAGCCTATTGTGTAGTCTCGATTATTGTTCAGCCTTGTGATCAGATCGTCTATTACTAGGTTCCACAGAAGGGGGGAAATTACCCCACCCTGCGGACAGCCCCTGGCTATCACAGCCGTCTGATCTTTTTCTCCAAGTCGAACCACTCTTTTGCTGAGCATGTTAGTAACCCAGTCAGATAGCACCGGTTCCACCCCATGTCTTGACAGGGCGGCCTTGATACTCGTGAAACTGGTTTTGTCGAAAGCTCCTTCAATATCAATGAACGTTCCCAAGCAGATGCCTTGTTGTTCAATCTCTTCCTCTATCCGGCTGACTACCAGATGAAGGGCTGATTCCGTTGACTTTCCGGAGCTGTAAGCGTGCTGGTTTTTGTGTAAGGGTATTTGTTTTAGTGCACCATCTCTCATCTCCCTCTCGCATAGACGCTCCATGGTCTTTAGCATGAACGAGGTCAGACTGATTGGTCGATGTGCTTTGGGGTTTGTGTAATCACCCTTTCCTGGCTTTGGGATGAAGATGACTCCTACTTCTCTCCATGCCTTGGGAACGTATCTAAGTGCCAGACAGGCTTTGAAGATGCACTCCAGTCTTCTTGCGACCGGTAAGACACCCCACTGTAGCATAGCAGGGATGATCCCGTCAGGGCCAGCTGCCTTGAAAGGGTGAAAACTACTAAGGGCCCACTTTACTCTTTCAAGAGTGACCACTTTGTCTGCGTACTGCCAGTCACGAGCAGTGGGTGTTATGGTTTCATCTAGCCAGTTGATTTGTGTCGTGAAGACGCATCCAGGGAAATGAGTTTCTATCAGGAAGCGTCTGGTTTCATCCGGCGATGTAGTGAATGTGTTGTCTAGCTTTCGGAGGGCGGTCGGTGCCGCCGGTTTAGACTGTGCTAGGACTTTCCTTATTCTGTTGGCTTGTTGGCATGATTCTATGTTCCCACAGAACTTCCGCCAACCCTGTTTGCTTCGATACCTGATGCATTTTTTGTAACTGGATTTGGCTGAGCGATATGCGTCCCAGTCTTCATCCTCACATGTATTCATTGCCCTGTGGATGGGTATTACCTAAGTCTATTTCTTTGAACATAAGTACCTGAGTAATAAGTATGTAAATCGTAAATTAAGACGTTTTTTGAGTCAGGTATTATATAAGTATTGTTTTATAGGTAATTCTAATACTAACTGAAGTTACCTAGTACTTACGTAATAGAATAGTAGGTAATGTCCGTTATTTTTAGGGTAGAAATAAGCGTCTGTAAGCTACTGTAAATTATTTCGTAATTTTATACCAATGGTTGACCAAACTGATTTGAACAAAATGATTAATCTAAATGCATTAAAATTGGAAAAAATCTTATGAGAAAACTATAAATACAGTAGGTATACCTTACTGTATACCTACCTATAGGTACACTAAGGCCTATAAAGTAGCACCGTATTACAAATGTTATAAAGTTATAAACCGTTGATTTATATTATTTATTAAAATTATTTAGGTACGCGATTAAAGATATTTTCGACTAGGTATAAAATGTAATAAATTCCGAGAAGAGAAAAAATATATAAATCATATAAAACTAAAACATATTGGATTGACTAATAAAAAATGTGGTTAATTCGTTTTATTACAATAATCATCATAGATATAACCCTAGCGCATTCTTACGATGACGTCACCCGCACGGCGGGCAACACAGTCTCGACTCTATGAGTGCGGGCTTAAGGTACAATTCTTCTCGTTCTGAGCAGCAGGTATTATTATTAAAATTTTGTAGGTGAATATAGCGTAGATATTTTCACTTTTGTATGGGAGTGATGTATCTGTTACGTAGTAACTATTTATTAATCTGTGGTTATACTTAGTTTCAGCTGAGAAACTTCGTATGAGTTATTAATTAAGGATTTTCGCTAAAATGTCTTCTAATCGTGAAAAAATTGACTTATTAGAAGCGTATTTTGTCAATAATGGAAATGCGGGAGCTGCATTAGTGTGGTACCGCAATAAGTATCCGTTGCGGCATGTGCCAACAAGAAAGGTTATTACAAATCTTTTGAAAAACCTGGAATTGCAGGGTTCTTTCAAAAGAAAGCGGCAGCCTCGTGTGGACATGGACACGGAGATTGCGGTTCTGACTTATGTCGAAGCATATCCAGAGGTATCGTCCAGGCAAGTCGCCCTTGAAGTAGGTGTATCCCACTCCCTTGTGACAAAGATATGGAAGAAATACGGCTACAAGTGCTATCGATATGGGCGCATAGTTCAAGTGTTACATCCGGGTGATGATGTTCGAAGGCTTACTTTTTGCAGATGGCTAAGAGGAAAAATAAGCAGAGATCATGAATTTTTAAATTACATACTGTGGTTAGACGAAACGAATTTTTCCAATAACGGTATGTACAACAGAAAAAATCACCACTATTGGTCCAAAGAAAATCCACTAAGAGTTACGGCAAGTCATAATCAGGTTCGCTTCTCATTCAACTGTTGGTGTGGTATAATGTCCAATCGAGTCATAATGGTGGAATTTTATGAAGGGAAACTGAATTCTGCCATGTATAATGAAGTCATTTTACACCATCTTGAAAACGAGATGGACGAATGGCCCCTGTCGGAATTGCGAAAAGTTCATTTTCAACAAGATGGTGCTCCGCCACATAACAGTCACCTTTCACGTTCCAATTTGAGCCGCCTATTCGGTACACAGTGGATAGGTACACATGGTCCAACACAGTGGCCACCTCGTAGCCCCGATCTAACACCACTTGATTTTTTTTTATGGGGCTTCGTGAAAAACGAGGTGTATAAGACGACGTACGCCAGGGTTCAAGAGCTCATTAATGACCATTTTACGTAATATTCATCCCAGAACATTATTAGCCGCCATTCGTTCAGTGCAAAAAAGGATAGACTTATGTATTCGTGAAAATGGAAATCATTTTGAGCAATTTATTTCATAAACCAATTTCTTAAATGTTTAAATGATTTTTTTTATTTAAAAAAGTTCAAAATTTTACCTGACCTATGAGTTTCGAGTTGATTTATCATATTTCCGTACGAAATGTATGGGAAACGTTTTTGGCGATTTCTGTCTTTTCTAGTACTGAAAACTAAAATGGTCCCATAGAGTTTTTTGATCCCCACATGAAATAGAATCGATTGGCATAAAAAAAAATTTGAACTTTTTGCATTTTTTTTGCTAACTGTAAGTTTTTTACAAAATCTGTGAATGCAGTTCAAAATGTCCCAAAAAGTTAGGGAAGGTCTTTTAAGAACGTTTTGCTGTAACTGCAACGGTTAAGGTACTTGCCCTTACTGCCCCGTTTCAAAAATACACCCTGTACCTATAATATTATATGAGATTAACATAAAAGCAAGTTTACTAATTTGTACGGGTGTATTTTAAAAATATACTGGATTTCACAGATAATGTTCAAAAATGTAGTAAGAAATGTTAAAAATATTTAAATATGCTCACAATGTATTTTTTTTTTAATATTTATTAATGATGTTTAAAAAATACCTTTTCATTGGATCCAATCCTACAGCAATCAAAAGAGCGGCTCCAAGAATACACGAAAGGTAAATGACTGCAACAGAAATGCGATTATTTTAGTTTCTTCTTCATAAAAGCATCACTAGCCTGTTGCTGTGGTGCTGCAAAGCAAATTAACCACAAGGTGCAAAATTGAGGGAAGCAGTTAAATACAGTTTAAATAACTCAGAAATTCAGTGGCTGAACCTCCTAACACTCGATGATTCAGTGGCAGATTCACCAAAATACTGCGCCTAATAATCGTAATGTAGTAATCGTATCTATTAAAATAAAAAAGAATAAGGTATTCTTCACTGTGCTAAATACGAAACTAAGTGAGATAAAAAATAAATAAAAATACCAGAAGATTCGCCATTTCCCTAATTCCGGCAATATAGGTAGAACTCATTTTTGAAAAAAAGATAGATACGTCCTTTTTATTACTATCAGGAGTATTGGAGTCCATAATAATTCAAGAAAATAAATTTAAAGCTTCTGGTTTTTAACTTCGTGGTTATAGTAAACAAGGAGTAATATGCATTTTGTTAGTTAAAAAAGGTGAAATGGGTCATGTTCAATTACAACATATGTATACCTAAACATCAAACCATGTAAGACGCAAACAGACTTGACAGCAGATATGTAACAAGAACAACTACGACTTGTATAACATTGAGACCAGAGATAATTCATGTACTACACATGGAAAATTCATCAATTTCTTTAGAAATCTGTCATTGGTACGTTACCTACAAGTGTGAGGATCTTCTCAGGTGGTTGCGCAGGCAGAGCCTCTGCAGCATTCACGTTGGGCAAGAAGTTACTACCACAAATTAGTGGAATCATTGTCTCGTTTACTGAAGTCACTGATGCGTTATTTGACGACGATAGCACTGGACAGAA
Organism: Eilema depressum; assembly: GCA_914767945.1. NCBI lineage: Eukaryota > Metazoa > Arthropoda > Insecta > Lepidoptera > Erebidae > Eilema > Eilema depressum. The sequence goes on along the minus strand of OU612024.1, from coordinate 9,689,628 downwards.
AGTTTAAATTGAGGTTCATTATATCCGTGTAGATTAAAAAAACTATTAAAAACAAGTTTCTGTTTTTTTGTAGAATTACTTAATTAAATTCAATTGCGTGTTTTTTAAATGTACATCGCTTGATAATAATATCTTTTCACCTATTTTCACAAATATCCATTATGCCAGCGTTACTCCTGTTAGCATCCAAAGCTTGCTCTTTGGAGCGAAGAGACTGCTGTCCTAAGCTTTTACCTTCTGATGGGCTTTTACGGCAAAAACTACAGTCTTATCCATCAAGGGGAAAGCATGAGTCAGAGCCTCGCATGGGAATACCCAGGGGGGAAAGTGGAATGCCTGCCCTACCCTACTCGGTTTTACTCGATGCAGAAAATATTAAAACACTTGACAACTCCCCGCCCTCCTGGTCCGATTGACCTTTGCCCCGTCCGTCCTTTAAAAGGAAGCTGGGTAGGTACGCCCATAGAGCTTCGCGCGTTAATCGGCAGGTGTACCAGCTCCTTATCCACCCTCCCATGCCTGCCTGTCGAGACATTTTAAAATTTTAAGAATAAAGTTTTACCTAAAGAAGAAATTAAATTCCCCCAAAACTGACTCATGTGAACGACCATAAAAAAGAATCCTGAGAAGCTCAATAGTATTGTTGAAGCTGGTATTTTGGATATCAGACTGTGGGTTTCTGCAAGCTGTAACAAGAATGACATTTATTATAGGTAATTGAAAATAACACCACCAATTCGAAACTTATTACACCTATCATGTATGTCATAATAAATTGTTTTGGTGTACGAGTATCCTGCTTGATTAAGACATGATTAAAAAATGTGTTTTCAATAAAATAAATTGGTTCCTAATCATTAAAATTTATTATAATTCTGTGAAAATATCGATTAGTTTGGCTCAATAAAAAAGAATATGAAATATCTCAGTGGCAAGGGGTCCCCATTACCCGATTCCTGTTGGCTTTGCAATGGGTCGCATGGTGCATGACAAACCAAATCGAAGTAAGTACTTTTTCCACCGACTTCTCTTTTGAAAATGTCAACCAAAACAAACTGGTATATCTAGTATATTATAGTACAGTAAGGTATTGCAATTTCGTATCTTCAAAAAACCATGAGGTATACCTAACTGTGTATTTTAGATTTAAGTGTGTACCTATCTATGTATAATTAGTACAAATTTATTTTACCACTGATACGTAGGTGCTCTTTGCACATAAAAGCGTGGCTCCACCCACGCCCATCAAAAGTCCAGCAGGGACTAAGGTTGTGAATTTCGGATACATGTGGAATGCTATGAACGGCATGTAGGCAATAAAGGAGAAACACACAGTCCATTTCGTAGTGAGCCAACTGAAAGTAAGAAATGATAGTACCTCAGTCAGTAAGCAAGTAAGTACATCATTTACTGCTCGAAACATGATAATTGTTACAATAGTGTTACATAATCAAATGGTCCGACGTGTTTCGCAGGTTCTCTGAACGCAAAGTTACCAAATTAAAATGTCACTTATTTAATAATTAAGAATTGTAAGATTAAAATTAAAATATGAATAAACAATATTATGTACAATTAAATAATGAAAAAAATAATTCGAATATTAGTTTAATATCCTTCGTACTTACTTTATAACGATAGATGTTAGAAATATATTGCAGAAAATCAAGCCTGCGTACATTCCCACCATCGCTGTTGTACCAAGGCCCGCTTCCGCATTAATGGAACTTTGTAGGTTGAAAGCACTCTGAAACCATTAAAAAATATATATTGATATATTTGGTATAACTCGATCATCTTGCTGATCACACACATCTGAATAGCGTCTGTAGTTCTGTACTTAGAAACAACAGAACTATAGGTACAAATTAAAACGACAACTAATTCTAATGTAACAAGTAATAAATATGGGTCTAGATAGCGTTGAGCGTTGTGTAGAATGTTGTAGAATATTTGTATAAGTGTTTATTTAAATTTGGAAAAACTAATGTTACTGAAATATTTCTGCAAATTATCCAGTAGACGCCTCTTTACATCACCTCAAGACGTGACTAGAAACAACAATTCAATAAGAGCCGGTAGGTATGGTGATCAATGATGACTTATTACAATTTAAAATTACAGTATTAATGATAAATATTGTATTCTGTACGGTGTAAGATTGTACTTGCTAATCCACAATGATTATGGGCATTTCCTTAAGTACTTCTTGAAAGTGTCGGCGATAGTATAGTGGATAACGAGACGGCCTTGCGATCAAGAGATCCCGAATTTGAATCCTGATTATTACACTATCGATGTCAAATCTACTCTTAACACAAGCAATTTGGCTTTGCTTAAAGTTCCCTGAATGGGTTAACGGAAGTAGTAAACTGCCGCTAACACGTCCAGGGAACTTTCCACAGTACATTCTCTAATCCTAGAACTCTAACTTTAAAAAAAAATTAAATAGGGGGTAAAATTAACCTCAAAGGTAAACTTTTTTTTAAAAAAAGTCGATCAACGTGTTTATTAATTTCTAACAATTTCATGCAATTTCATGCTTCATAATATTTTTTTTCTTTCATGTTCAATTATGACACACTCCCAATACTTCAAACTTTCCAAACTTTCAACCTATTTAACCCTAGAGAAATTAAAATATAGAAAACATGCATTGTGTTGCTTACTCCAACATAACGGACTTCAAACCGTTCGTCATTCTTTTTTATTCTAAAGGGGTGTCATTTTCAAAAATCCAAAATCAAAGCTTGAACTTTTATCCGAAAGTTAAACTTGTAGCCCCAGCGGTTACGTCTCGGAGTTGATGAATCAATCGGTCAGTGTTTACCCGATTACGGAGAAGCAAAAGATTGAGGAGGGCATTTACTGACTGAGGCATTTATAGTCATGTTCAAAGGATAACCGTAATTGTACGCCAAAATAATAAATCTAAAAACAATACATTCTAGTAAAAGAGGCATACTACCAGGGCTATTCCATAAACATCAATCATAATGAAAATGTTTTTAATTAAATCAATTTAAATAGTTCGTAAATAATAATTAGAATGAAAATATTTTCCTGTCTCATACCTGCTTTTTGGAGTAATTTTTATAATAGTTGAGTGTACGTTTTTGAACTTAATTTTTGTTACAAAAAATATAGATCTACTTAGATTAGAAATACTTACATTAGCAGCTGTAAAGTGAATCATGAAAGCTACAGTGACTACTGCAACATTCTTCTTAATTCTCCATATTTCGCTAGGATTCAAGTCGACAACATTGAGTTTTCCTTCATTCATCTTCGATTTTCAAGAAAATACTTTCTGATTAAACTGATTAGATTTCACTACAGTATTAGCAACAGCCAGCAGCAGGAAGTTAATGTATCATTAACTGCAACAAATGAACAAATGAGTAACTACTGTATGCAAAGGCATATATAAGTAGGTACATTTCCGTTCGTTAGAATGCAAATCAATCATCAGTCTTTTGACACTTTAAGAAATCAGATTGCATTTTGATAAATTGAGGTCATTGTTGACGTTTCTATTAGATATTCCCAGCTCAGAGAGTAACAATTTTAGAAAAAGTATAAATGTTCTAGAGAGTTTTTTTAGACAGCACAACCTAGAACCCGAACTGAGCATAGCGATTTGTATCGTTTTAAACAGTAGATTAATTTACTTATATACTTTTGTAGATACAAAATATTATTATGCTTTCATAGAAACACCCGGACAATAATGTAATTAGACATGTTCATACATACAAATATTTACACTGAACGAGTATCGAACCCGCGCCAATTCAAATGTTAAAATTCCCGAGCTCAAATTACAGCAGGAGCCTCTATTATGTGAGATCGAAAATATAATTTAGAAAACTGGATATTAATACAACTCGGCCTATTCGCTTGGAATACAAACGTGAGTAAACGCCAAATAAATGAAAAACAGATTTCCATTTTCGTATTTTTTTTTAGCTGGGGATCCTGACACGTCCTAGAAAGGATATCCTCCTAGCCTAGAGAACCCGACCAGCCTTTTTTATAGTGGGGCAATCCCACGGCAATTCCTACCGGAGCCAACGGGGGTGTTGATATCGGACTCGAACCGATTATAACGTCGCCTCGGGTCACTTGTTGCCGAAGGTGAGATTGCCACTCGCACATGACTCAGGCCCATCTCAAGAATGCCCCCTTGGGTGTAGGACTATGGTATCACTGTATGGTGCCCCTATCTCTATCCAGGTCATAGTATGTAGTATGTATACCTGGATAGAGAAAGGATTCGGCTGGCCCTGGCCAACATTGAAGACCTCGACATAAAACTTTAGAGATAAGTGAGTAAAAACACCGAAGTAAATGAAAAATTCGTATAAAAGCACTAAACGCGCCTGCCTACATGTTTTTATTAACACCTACTATTTATAACACTCCTAATTTCTGTAATTGTAATATTATATTAATCTTTATAAAAAAATGATAAAATAAAAATTATAGCTTTATTACCCAGCACAATGTTGAAAACACCAGCCACAGCGCAGACATCAACAAAACAAACATCGGCAAAATATTTACTTTTATATAAATAGGTACAGAGTATATAAGTACTGCTGACTAGACTACTCTGAATAAATTAAATAATTGTTAATTGTGCCATTCGCGACACGAGGCAAGATACCGTATGTGAATGACAACAACACGATTGTACTACAACAGGAAATAGACCATGCGACTTCTGCATTGACAAAAAATTTCTTTTTAATTTTTTCTTTTTTTTTAAATTATAGAATTAAGAAAAAATTTTTTTAGCTATAGTTAATTCAAGCAGGGACTTAAAAGGTAACATAATTATATGGGGTACACTATTTAAAGGTTACAGAATAAATGTGTTACACTTATATACCTGTGTTATTGAATCTGTTAATCGTTACCACGGTCAATTTTGTAACCTTACAAACAGATATCAAACTGTTAACCGTGTTAATAAGTGTTAACCCTAAAAGCTACATTGCCAAACTTACTATCCTATTGTATTTTGTAGGTACACCTCGCTTGGCTCCGCCGCGTGCCGTCTGCCGTTGCTGGGGTGTTATTCGATGGAATAGAGGTTTTAACTGAACTGAAAGTTTGAGGACGGTGTAGTACAGTATTATAGTGTAAATGACGTGTGCAGTGACACGTTATTTACACTAATACTATACTACAACTGATGATTTTGTCGGGATGTCGGTGGAAACATGGATATAAGTTGATATTGATGCATTTTTAACTTATACTGTTTTTGTAGTAAATTATCGTACCTATACTCAGTGTGGCAATCATATCATCACTTTCGGGTCACGCATGGCGGCTTAAATCAATATCTTTTTAAACCCCGACAAAAAAGAGGGGTGTTATAAGTTTAACGTGTGTGTGTGTGTGTGTGTGTGTGTGTGTGTGTGTGTGTGTGTGTGTGTGTGTGTGTGTGTGTCAGTCTGTGGCATCGTAGCTCCCAAACGGCTGAACCGATTTCGATTAGATTTATTTTGTTTGAAAGATAGTTTAGTCGAGAGTGTTGTTAGCTATGTTTCATAAAATTCAGCCATTTGAAATATTATGAGGAGTGAAAGTGGCAATGTAAAATCTAATATTTTCAAATATACCCGTGTTGGGTATCAAATGAAAGGTGATAATTTATATATCACGATACAGCAAGTTTTATGAAAATCGGTTAAGCGGTTACCTATAAAAAGCATAAAATAAAAAAAAAATTAAGAATTTAAGAAAACCCCGACCCAAAAAGATCCTATAAAAAAAGTAAAATAATAACTATTACCTTATGACCTACCCTAAGTATTGACCATTTGTCATTTGTCTCGTCGGGGGACTGCCACCGTCTGACCGTCGTCGGGGAGAGAGTAGGGCATACCAAGGTGCTTAGCGGTCCCCCGACGAGACAAATGACAAAAGGGTCAATACTTAGGGTAGATCATACATAAGGTAATAGTTATTATTTTACTTTTTTTATAGGATCTTTTTGGGTCGGGGGTTTTTTAAATTCTTAATTTAATTTAATATCTATTATAAATATGAAAATAACTATGTCTTATTATGAATTGGAAAAAGCGAAATCAAGCTCAGGCAGGACTCGAACCCGCGATCTTTCCCTTAGTATGTTTGTTTGTATGTGACGCCTAAACTACTGATTCGATTTTGAAAAATTTTGGTGCAGGTGTAGAATGGACCTTGGGAAAGGACATATTGCTATTTTTGGTCCCGCTAATCGACAACCATGCGGACGGAGATGCGAGCAAAAACTAGTTTTGAAATACGTTCACATTTATTTGCACCTATGTCAACGCATTTTAGTATTTAGTACTTACGGAAGATGCATGCGCGCACGTTACCTTCTCGCCATCATTTTATCACATCAGATATCTAGGTATACCTAGTAGGTAGTAGGTGACCAATCAGGTGAAGATATACGAAAATATTGTCGAAATTGAGTCATATCGGAGTTTCATGTTGACGAAGTAAAATCTTGTCGTAGAAGGATTTGTCGGAATTCAGTTTGGGAGTCCTTCGTTCTGTTCTCAATTACGTCGATGTCAGCTGTCCCGATCTCACAGAGGAGCAACTAGATAAACTTGAACGTCTTTAATCCTACCACTCCCTCATATCTCAAAGAACGATTTCAGTTCCTCCATATTTATCACATAGTTGATCACTCGCTACTCCAACGTATGGGTACGCAAAAGGATTCCGATGCATTGAGCAGTACCTCTCTTTCTGATGTCGGTTAAATATTAATTTTAACTGACTTCATTAAAGGAGGTTCTCAATTCGTACGCTATCTTTATTTTTTATTTTTTTTGTATGTTTGTTACGCGATTGTGAAGCCAATTCTGGACGGATTTTGAAAATTCTTTTGTTGTTGGATAGAGGATACTTTCAGAGTGGTCCCATATCCTAGACGTCCGGATCTAATGCAATGATCCTGGAGAAATCAAGGGAAATCCTCCAAAATCGGGCTAATACCTATATGTTAGCAATCCGATTGTCGTTTCATTGTCAAAAAAACATGCTTAGGCGCTTGCTCTTAGAATTACAGTATAGTGAAAATTAATATAAAAAAACCTAAGCAGAGAATGGAAGATGAATCGATTGTAAAAAATAAATTAATTTTAACCAAAAAGTTTAACCGACTTCCAAGAACCGAAAAAGGATGATTTTCATGATTCATTTACATGTATATTTTATTTATTCATTATGAGACTATCTCATAATGATTATATAAAATATATGACAAATAGGTTTCAACTGATTTCAGCAGTAGGTAAGTATTTATAAATGTTTAAATCAATGACATTTCATAACATAGACATGTCATATGCTTACAAATCAACATAGAAAAATGTGCCGAACTCACACACACACATTTTTAATTCATCTACACTTTTGGTGTTTTAACTTTAGAGTAATAGTTCGTGCAGTGTCTATAAACATACGATGGCATTTTCGTTATTTTTTTAAGTCACTGATGCTTCCGCGCAACGTCCGACCGGCGCCGCTCGGCACGCGATACTAGAGGCAAACGTTCCAATTGACTCGTTTTCGGATCTTCAAGATTTTCGCGCAATAACATATCTACTTCTTTTTATATAATATCTTTGGTTTAAATTGAATTATACAAAACGAATTTGCTAAACATAATGCTTAAGTTCCATGATACACGTTTACCTACAATAATGTTAACGGAACTTATCGCGATCATCAAATCACGCGAAATCAAAGGTATGTGGGTATGTATATCTACTGTGTAAAACGAACTTGATTAACAATAACAAACAAATAGTCTGGTGTGTCTGTATTGTCAATAACGTAATGTATGCAGGTGTCGGGTCGGTAGCCTAGAAAACCTTGTACCTACTCCATTCGGTTACGTAGGTACTTAACTAAACGTAAACAATCTTGTTGTGTCTTTTTAATAATTATGTTTTATTTAAAAACTCAGCTTGTAAATATTCTAATGTTTAGAAACATCAAATCGATTAAGACATAGAAAAGAATCGATTAAGATAAAGAATTAAGATATAGAAACTTATGTATTTTGAAGACTGAAAACTGAAATCGAACAACTAGATTATCAGTTAGTTAGCCTTGTTTATTTGTTTCATATTTGTTTTTAAAAATTTCGCTACAAGATGGTTTACCTTCATATAAGTACTTAACTGAATGGATAGTATCCTTTGAGCAGAAGGTTGGCATATCTATATCTTCGGTGCCATATATGTACGTATATTGCTTGTCATGTTCACCAATTTGGTAAATTATGTGTTAATAGTAGCACAAGTTTACGATGAATACTTACCTAATTAGGTAATTAACTATTTTACAGAAAATGTTCACAAATTAAAAGAATAATGAATGGGCTAAAGAATTATCACCTAATAAATCTTTGGCAGATTTTTTTTTTTCTTACGTTCGAAGAAATCGTTCAAAACCTTACTTGTTTCACGATATTTAGCCCTCATAGGTACGATACATAGCTTTAAAGAATATGTTCAATTTAGTTTTAAGACTACATTAAAAATTTTACTTTAAATTCAGGCGTCAAAATAAGTAGGTGATGGACGAGACGATGTCGATGTTGCGAAGTGTAATTGAAAACAATAAATTTTATACGGGGGTAGACAGTAAATGTAAATACCTACTAAGCAACCAAAACAGGCTTGAGGCTTGTAATCTTAAAACATGCACATAGGAACTTGGAACATAGTTTTAATAATAAATTAGATAAAATAACAGGCCAACGATATGTAATTAACTCAGACTAAAAGAGGTAATTAAGTAAATTGAAATATTCGGTAGTGTAGCAATAAGTAGGTACTTCTTGTAAATAATATAATGCGAATGGGATTGTAAATGAGGAAACAATAAGTGGATGTACCTAAATTTTTGTAGTTAAAGAAGGAATATCAAACTTCTAAGGATTGTGCATTGAGGACCAGATCATAACGTCACCAGTGGAGCTTCCAGTATCTACTGACCTTTCTAAAAGACACAAGTTTCTCTAGTTTGAGTCTCTAGTAGTTAATTGTTGGTATCAGCAAAGCACAACACGGTATATTACACAAAAAGTAAGTAGTCAGACGTTCTTCATTGTTTTTTATTGAACTCAATTATTTTTCAACTTGGTTATTTTTTAACAAAATCTCACACACACACAATATTCGGAATATTATCATAGATTGCTTAAACCGGCTACTCACACACCTGCCGCAGGGGCAATCTAGTGTGTAAGAGTGGGGATCACCCTTAATTGCCACCTTAATTGTTATGTGTGTAGGCAAGCAAGGACAATTATTACAATTATTTTACTCTTATTTTAACGCATGGTAGCGGGTAGAACGGAAAAGGGAATAGTTTTGACCTACGAAATTATGTAACATCATCATAATGCGAGAAGAATGCAATGCAAAAGGCGTATGAGTGTAATTTGCTAAGCTAAAGAGTAAAGAAATACTTATACATTAAATTTAAATTACTTATATCTATATAAGCGGCCAAACAACATAATTAACGCTAATTATATTTTAATTAGCTACAGCACAGGACAGCCTCCGTGCTGTAGCGGTAGTGAACGCGGCCGCCACGCAGGAGGCGCGGGTTCGATCCCCGCTCAGTGCAAATATTTGTGTTCATGAAATATGGGTATTTGCATTGGTCTGGTCGTGCCTCGGTGAGCACGTTAAGCCGTCGGTCCCGGTTGCCATAAGAACATCTATGGCAGTCGTTACGGGTAGTTGGAGCCCTCAAAAATCCAAGAACAACGGTCTAACTGCAAAGCTTCGATATCGCCTAATGTTAACATTGGGTTGTGGAGGTCAGATGACAATCCCTTCACGGAAAATATCGAGGTCTAGCCAAATTCGTAGTTAAGACTGATAAAGCGGACCCCAGACTCCGAGCTGAAAAAGCTTCGGATGCGACTGGGAATTAACGCTAAGAGGAAGAAGATATTTTAATTAGCTACTTAGATTACATTGAGCAACTAGTACTCGTAGTACCCAAGTAGGTACCTACTAAGTATTTAAGCATATTAAGCGTAGGTACATAAGTGTTTATTGTTCTGTCCTAAATTAATAATGTAATCTTAATGAATCGTTGAAATGTGTACATAACTTCTAAACTCCAAACTGCTACACCACTTGAATGAAATTTTAAAGCATTTTGGCTTGCTAACTACTGAAATCGATTAAGATAGAAAAAAGCTCATTAACTTTAGGCGGGAATTAAACCCGCGATCTTTCCCTAACAAGGGGAAATCTCTGACCACTGAGCCATCGAGTCTCGCCCCGCTGATCCATATTTTTGTATACATCCGTTTTCTAAGCCGGATGCCGCCGCCATAAGACGGATGCATAGAAAAAATTTAGCTACGTTAAGTATTATTATACAATGTGCCCTTCTAACTGTAGGTACTATCGAGGTCCTGAGTAAGGCAACGGACAATGCTGTAGCCGTGGTCAAATATGAAGAAGAATTATACAATGTGGTGTACATCCAAATCCAAACTAATATTATAAATGCGAAAGTAACTCTGTCTGTCTGTCTGTCTGTCTGTCTGTCTGTCTTTCTGTCTGTCTGCCTGTCTTTGCTTCACGCCTAAACTACTGAACCGATTTGTGTGAAATTTGGTACAGACATAGTTTGGAACTTGAGAAAGGACATAGGATAGTTTTTATTACAAAAAATAAAATAAAAAATAAAATTTATTCCGGACATACAGCGCCATCTATTGGTCAAGAGTCGGCATCAATTCAGTACTGAAAATTCATCGGAAAAAGGCTATGTTTGGTCGCGATAACCGACATCCACGCGGGCGGAGCCGCGGGCAAAAGCTAGTTGTATAATAATATCTACTTAATACTTTTATAATACTTTTATTGCGTTTATTATTGTTAAAGAAAGGTTTAGGTCTTGAGAACACCCAAGTTATGGTTATACAGAAATATCTTTCCATTAAGAGAGTGAAGCGTCGGTAGCTTAGTGGTTAAGGAGTCGGCCTTACGATCGAGAGCGGGACCTCTTTCCGGGGTTCGAATCCTGGCCATTACACTACCGGCGTGAACCCACTCCTAACACAAGCAATTTAGCTTAGCTGGAGGGGTTAACGGGAATATTAGTAATTTAGGTTGCTACTTAATATTCTTTTAATAAAAATAAAAAAAAAGCATCGTGCGTCTGATCGTTCGATGGTGGAAGGGGCTTGGAGGAATTAGGTTGTGCAACTGGAGCGTACAGCGGCCTTACCATAAACTCTTAAAACAGGTCAATAATTGAACTGCTGTCATTCTACCAACTGCAAATGTCACTTTGTAATGTCATATAAATATATCAAAATATACAGGATTACAAAGTGACATTTGCAGTTGGTAGAATGACAGCAGTTCAATATTGATCGGTTATAAGAGTTCATGGTAAGGGCCCAGTGCACTCCCCGAAGTACATCCGATAAAACACCGAGCGACAGTCAACTCTTCACCGATATTTTAGGCTCTGAAGACTATTCTCAACTAGAGCAACGTTGTTGATGAGCTTCTTGGCTCGTTTCTCCATCGACTAAGTGCTTCAAGCTAGTGTTTGGATAAGTTGTCACTATACCTAATTACCTGGCGGTGAAGCCAAGATGCGCAGTTAGTATTACATAAATCTAGACTTCTTTTTTCTTTTATCGTGCGAAAAATCCCCACGGATGGCAGCAGATGGAGGGGTCTCCGCCGTAGACAGTGAAGGTGGTTATTTTGGACTTAAACCGACTAAAACGCACGCCGTCTTCTGTGGGCCGTCAATTGCCGGAGGTGAGGTAGTCATCATTAACATATCCCTCGCACCCCGGCCACATAAATCTAGACTGCCATCTGACCCTTTTAGAGATTTCTACGCCAGTGACTCGTCCTTTGTTCAGGAGGTGCACCGAATAACTGGTGAGGTCGACTTGAGCCCCGAAGGTACAAAGTATATAATATAAAAATTATAATGAAATCTATATTAATATTATAAAGCTGAAGAGTTCGTTTGTTTGGTTCAATTTCAGAAATTATTGGTTCGAAATGAAAAAATATTTTTGTGATGAATACTTCGTTTACTTATTAAGTAACTATAACATAAAAGCTATATAATATCACACTGCTACCTAAGTAATCATAGATGTCAGCAAATTCGGCAGATTCCCATACCTACATTATTTTTCAAAATTAATAAATTGCGGGCATATACGGAAGGTTTCAACTTTACCTGGAGGGAAAGTAAAATACACCGGAAACAGCAAATTTCACTTTTTTCCCTTATTTTTAAAAATAATTAGAACTGCATTCAGAGATTTTCAAAAACCTGGGTAATCGAAGCGACTAAAATCAGAGAAAATAACACCTGTATTTTATGCCATCAATCGACCATCGATCATCAATCAAACCCCTCAAACAAACATAGTAAATTAGATGAAAGGAAGTCGAAGAAGAAGATGAAAAGTTCGAGTACTGGGAGTTTCGAGATTCTTAAATCTTTAAATGCAATTTTATTTCCTTTTAAAAAAAGGGAAAATGTTTTCTTTGAGTAACATTCGCTATCTCCAATATTTAGAGTAGGTACTTTTCCTTCATTACCTGAATAGCTTCATAGTCGACATCTTCCACCCTGAATAGCTTCATGGTATTTTAATGTTTCGAAATAGGTTGTAACGTTGTGGATTTATTTTGAATAAATGTTAAAATAATTTCACAATTATTCGATATTTTAGTAATTTCTATTCGAATAACTAATTATCTATGGTAGCGCGAGCGAGACTGGACATCACTAGTACACTACCTCAAGTGTCAAAACTATGGCACTTGATCGTCCCTTTCTTTTGGCGAACTCCGCCAAGGCAGGTCGCATTTGACCCCGGGCCTACTGCTGTCGGCTACGGGTAAGTCCTTGAGATCAACATTTCCAACTTCTTCCTACAGGTGAAGCCTTCTCAGCGGTCCAGCTTATTGCCTGCTAAAATGCATGGCCTTATTATTTTAATTAATATTTTTTGTATGTGCTTTTACAGCCTACCCTACTTAGCGCCACGAGCCGATGACCTCTACGGTCAGAGGTCGCGTCGCCTGCTTGCACTCTGCTGCATTATTTTTCTTTTATTATAGCTTTAGCTACTGCTGTCTTGCCGCTGAGGAGAATCTCTTCACCTGCTTTATTTTAGCGGGTCACTTGGACGAAATTACCTAGTGACAAACTGACCCGCACTTTATTCGTTTTCCAGGGTCTTCGCACCGGGCTTCACGCCATCATTCGGTCGTGAGGCACACCAGCGAGGACCCTGGCACGCCGTCAACAACACCAGCTCCGGTGTCACCAGCTAAGTACTACTACCATCTTGCACAACGGATCAAGCAACGCCACGGCAGAATATTTTTATACCGAACCTACCCCTGAGGTTCCCTTCTTAATTACCTTCATACAAATTCATGTAACGCCCTTTTTATCATCAAGATTATAATTATTTAATTGTAATCATATTTTATTTATCTCTTGCGTCTCCAATAGCTAGCCAGGTAGACCCAATTACATTCACTTTCTATAATTAATTTTTAGGCTCATATAGCCATTTTTTTAATTACATTATTTAGGTTTCATACTAACCTAACAAACACATTTTTTTTTCGTTACAAGGTATGCGAATATAACAGGCGAAGCCGGTGCGGGTCGACTAGTATGAATAAATATCTACATAATAGAGAAACAAAACTTCATTGTTGAGTCAAGTATAGGTAGCTACGGTCAGCTGGAGGTACTTAACTATCTCACTGTGATTTTACATATAACATTGTTGCGTTGTCAAAGCAATATTATGTATAATAAATAAATTCATAAGAAAACACAAATTTCAATTAACTGGTTTATGAATGTGAAAATTATTTAAATCAGTATCTAAATAAAGAGTTGGTTGTGGCATTTGGTTTAACAGGGTCCTAATTCAAGTTATACTCATAATATTACGCGATTTATCCATTTCTGCGGGTTCGATTTTAAGGTTCCGTAAAAACAAAACCCACTAAAGACTCCACTGTCTGTCTGTCCGTCTGTCTGTCTGTCTTCTCATGAACTGTTAGTAATAGTTAGACAGTTGACATTTTCACAGATGATATAATTCTGTTGCCGCTATAACTACAAGTAGGTACTAAAATAAATATTTAAAGGCGACCCCCATACAACGAACGTGATTTTAAGATGGGTTAAATAATGGTACAGAACCTTTTGTGCACAAGCCCGACAGGTTTTTTAAATTTTAAGTTACCTATTAGCATAATTTTATAATACAACAATATTCCAATAAGTAAGAACCTGTAAGAAGTGTTTGAGATCCGATTCTCAGCACTCCATGGATTCACCGTGCGGTCGCCGGGTCCATAGCGTGATACAGAGAGGAACACCGTGACGGCGACTGGGACTTGCGACCCAGATGTAGGTTTAGGGTGGCCACCTTATGATGCATCAGCGCTCACCTCCACCGTCAGTAGTGTTCCCCCCCCCTACCTATCCAAATTTGGTAAGATCCTATCAATGCCGCTTTTGATATTCGATTTAGTAAAGAGCTTACTGAAGCTCTTGGCAATCCGAGGTCTTTAAGTTGTATTTAAAGAATGTGGAGATTCTGTACATTTGTTTGAGCGAGAACCGCGCGATGCGATGAAAACCTACTAACGGACGTTTTGCTTTTTTTTTTCAACGAGTGCCACAGATTTTCGTTTGGCGACCGTAACCGACTACGGCTTGCCGTGCTCTCCGGGGCACGGAAGGGTCTTAATGTGTTAAGAATGGTCAGCACCCATCCTAAAACTGACCCAACATGATTTCTTTTTGTTACGTTTATAATTTGTCAACTGAAAAAACGACAGCAAAAGTTAGGAGTCGTTAGGACCCTGATGACAACTGGTACCCACGGCAGGAAAAATTTAAAATCACACTTACCAAAATGGTGAAATTCCGGTTGATCTGAAGTAAAAATCTAAAAAGTGTAACAAAGTAAAGTAAAACACTGATCTAATGTTAAACAGATAAAATGACGCTTGGTTACTTGATTTTATTATACGGCAACTCTACAGATTTAATTAAAAATCGTTTTAAAGATACCTAACTACTTTAATTGAATCTAATTTAATATGGTTTGGTTAACCTTTTAAATAACAAATATAATATATTTGATATGTGTATTGAGTTTGACGACACCTTGACTACTAATAGAATAGTTGTTAGGTATGTTATTTAGATTAAAATATAAAATTAATAGGTATATCAGGCTATTCGGCACGCTAGCAAGATATACATTTTTGTCTAGATTTTAAAAGTTGTACCTATAGTCCTCGAGCCACAGCCTGTAGTACCTACCTACTTAATACAACTTTCTTAATCGTAGCACCGAGATAACATCTGGGAGGCGATTGGTACGGACCACTAGGTACTTAATAATAATTTTTCATGTCGCCGAAAAAAACCGAATATTTTTTTTTTCTTATTACTTTTCTTCTATGTTATTATACCACAGCGTTAAGATTATTTTAAGGACAATACATTTTTATATAAAACTAACTGATCCCGCGAACTTCGTACCGCTTAACAGTCAATTCTTTTTTTTAAAATTTTTCTCTCCGCAAGAACCATCCTCGTACCTCAAGTAATATTCTAAAAAAAGAATTAACGAGATCGGTTCAGCCGTTCTCGAGATTTGCGCTTAGCAACACATCTAAGAATTCATTTATCTCTATAACAGACTAGCTGACCCCGCGAACTTCGTACCGCATAACAGTCGATTTTTTTTTCTCTCCGTAAGAACCATCCTCGTACTTCAAGGAATATTTAAAAAAAAGAATTAGCGAAATCGGTTCAGCCGTTCTCGAGATTTGCGCTTAGCAACACATTTAGGGATTCATTTTTAACAGATAAATCATTCTATACAGTTTTGAAACCATGATAAGTTATATAATCTTTACTTTATTAGGGCAAATAATAAATTATAAAATGCCTTTACATAACTTAGAACTTTAATTTTTTTTTGACAGCACGAAGAGAAGACTACATTAATTTACCTGTTTTCGAAAATGCAGATGCCCCTCGACTGTATTCCTTGTGCAATGATCTGTTGGACACTGCGGTTTAAAGACGTCAAAAATTGTGTACTGACATCATCCCAAACATATGCTACGATACTGATTCCTTGGTTCGCTATTGACGTCACGAAATTCTTCACAAATATCTTAGAGGTCCTAAGTCCATTTCTCATTTAGCATAAGATTTAACCTACGTCTTGCCGATTAGTATCCGAAACTCACTTGGCCAGCAGCGTTCATGATATTTGGCCACGGCACGCGGCAGGAAGGAAAGACTTTAACCGCAATTACTTTTTAAGTTTTTGTAAACTTCACTGAGCACGTTGGACATTTTTCGTAGAATATTTTGTGAGTTGGGGAAAATACTATTGAACTCACGACACCATTAACGACACCTTTTGTGACAGATTGTGACCAATTGCGACTTTTGTATATAAGTGTCCAAATCAAGTTGCCAATTCTATCGGCAATTTTTCCTCCTTTATAATCTATAGTCCACATTTTTTCAATTTCATTTTGCATGGTCTATAACATCCTTGATAGAGAGATTCTCACGCAAGTCATCAGGTGTTAACGAGTTCTATTAGCAGATACATGTATTGTAGTAGTTTTTACAGTTAACAAATCAATCTATCTCATTGCATTGCATTGATTAATTACGCTGTGCTCCTAATAAATAAGTAATTATTGTACCTACCTACTTAAAAGAAAATGTTTTGGTCGTTACTGTGAAATCGACCAAAACATTATTTTTAGGTACGTCGATTAATTACAGGTGCTACATTTACTCAACAATTTTATTGCAAAGTTCTTCGTATCATTATTCGTCACTTGCGATTAGGGATTGCAAAATTCGAATTATTTTTCAAATTCGAATATTCGAATTTCATTCGACTGAAATTCGAATTATTCGAATTATTCGAACTTTTCGAAGTTTTTTTTTTGATAGGAGCATATTTTATTACATTTCGGTTTTTACAGTGCCAGTGACATCCCCCAATGAATTCTGAAAGAAAATTGCTACTAAGAATATTTTATAAGTAAAAAAAAAATGCACCACCTTTTGGGATATAGTTAAATCGAAAAATATCGATCTTTGGAAAAAATTATGAACGCTTAAAAGATAAGCACAATCAGCATGCAGCAATTTCAACGGACTGTCATCGTATTTCAGTTTTAAACAAATAGATAACAAATACAACAACAATATAAAAACGCTTAGGACTATGTTGAAGTTGGTGCCAAGCCGTTTAAACCGTTAATTTATTTATTTTTAATTCCATCATTCAGCAAGGTCTAACATTTAGGGCATGGAGCAGGAGTGCGGTAGTACTTGTACTTCAAAAAAGGTGATAAGACCTTGCTGAAGAACTACAGGCCCATCTCACTCCTGAGCCATGTCTACAAGTTGTTCTCAAGAGTCGTCATAAATCGCCTCGCGGGTAAGCTCGACTAGTTCCAGCCACCTGAGCAAGTCGAGTTTCGAAAAGGCTAATAGCACCGTGGACCACATCCAAACTGTTCGGCAGATTATAAAAAAGACGCATAAGTACAATCAGCGTTTTTAGACTACGAAAAAGCCTTCGACTCCATCGAAACTTGGGCAGTGTTAGGTGCCCTGCAGCGGTATCGGTTTAATTGACAATACATTGAAGTGTTAAGATGCTTGTATGACACTGTCACAACGTCCGTCCAGCTCTAAGACCAGAAGACGAAACCCATTAGCCTCCAGTGTAGAGTGAGACAGGAAGATGTTATGTCTCTTAAACTATTTGCCAACGACGTCTTCAAGACTCTGGATTGGACGGGGAGGGGCATTAACATCAACGGTGAGAACATCTCGCATCTTCGGATCACCGAGGGCATCGTCATAGATACGGAGTTGCTAGAACAACTGGGCGAAATGCTGCACAGCCTGATTGGAGCTTCTCGAAAAGCGGCCTCGGTGTAAACTTGGATAAAACCAAGATTATGTTCAACGAACGTGTTGTACCAAGACCAATTGACATCGAAGGGGCTGCACTCAAAGTTGTTCAAACATATGTCTACTTGTTTTTTTTTTATACCACTTAGTTGACAGACAAGCACACGGCCCACCTGATGGGAAGCGGTCACCGTGGCCTATAGACGTATGCAACACCAGGGGCGTCACACTCGCGCTGCCGACCCTGAAGAAACCTTCTAATGCCCTTCTTGAGGAACCCCATATTGTAGTCGCTTGGGAAAACCACCGCAGGGAGTTCATTCCACAGCTTGAGCGTGCGTGGGATGAAGTGCCTTTCAAACCGCACAGTGCGCACCATTTCCGGACACACACTTGTGTCTATCCAGCTCGGTAAAAAAAACTTCGAGAAAGAACTAGCCAGAAGCTACGTCGGGTCTTCTCCTTACCTCTACCGCAGTGCTTTAAAACAAATGTTTTCAATCAGAGCGTCCTACCTATTAGTGTGCCGAAACGTGCTACGCAAGGTACCGAAAGGTGTTGTGGAAAGCGGGCATTTTTGAATTTTTTCATTTAGAAGTCGGTTAATTTTTTTTGCAAAATTCTTATAGAATACAAAGCTCATTCAGAGGCGCAGTGCGGGTAGCGGGTGAGCGCATTCTCAAGTTGAGAATGCGCTCACCCGCTCTCAACGCGCGGCAGTATACTTACCTGCCTTGCCTAAATAATGATTTATTTGCATCATTTTAAATACCTATAATAATATTATGGTTAA
Organism: Eilema depressum; assembly: GCA_914767945.1. Taxonomy (NCBI): domain Eukaryota; kingdom Metazoa; phylum Arthropoda; class Insecta; order Lepidoptera; family Erebidae; genus Eilema; species Eilema depressum. The sequence goes on along the minus strand of OU612024.1, from coordinate 9,670,787 downwards.
ATTTTACAATACAAGTAGGTATTCGCAACTGTACAACAGCAACACAATAAAAACGAATTGTTAAAAAAAAATTCGAATAATTCGAATTTTTGCTTTTAAAATTCGAATTTAATAAGTAGCCCGAAAATTCGAATTTTTCGAATTTCGAAGTATTAATTACATTCCCTACTTGCGATAGAAATAGATTTCTGGCTTTCATTTATGACATTTGTTACGTCAATATCAATACTATTATCTTCTATGTGCATTTCTTATACATTACTATCGGCTGCCCGCGGCTTCGTACGCGTGGAGTTCGTTTAGGGGTGGAGTTTTGTAAAATCCGTTCTTAGCGGATGTCTACACCCTATAAAGAACCTACCTGTCAAATTTCAAGTTTGTAGGTGTTATGACTTCTGAGAATTCGTGATTAATCAGTGAGTGGTATTTTGGGAGCTCCGCTTCGCTGAGCCTTCTAACCTAATCTGTCCAAATCTAATTGCGCGGAGTGGACAGTGCGCGGACTTGGATGTGATGTGTTTCTGCTGACTGTATAATTTTAATGTACTTACTAACTTTCAAATTGAGGCGTATGGGCTCTAAAAAATAATAAGGATTAAATCTCTTGGGGTGTATGGGCTCGTGGCCTCGAGATCGTAACAATTTAAATCAAAGTATGATATAGTCAGAAAACTTACTTTAGTCAGCTAAGATATCAGCACTAAATGAGTGCACCGATTGAGAAGTGCACCAGTTGCGAAGTGTGCCTTAAGAGAAAGCATCAGTTGCTAAGTTCACCACTTGAGCATGGTGTACAAGTTGAGATGTTCACCAAATGCGTCAAACCCAATGTGAAGCTATTATGTCAACAGCATTCGTTGTCACTTTTGTTTCACATTTCAAACACTTGCGAATTTAATGAACGTGTTAAATAAATAACGGTGTTTTTCGTCTTCTATCGAATTTTGGAAGATCGATCTCGTTCAAAACTCCTTGGCACCATTATTATATACATTTAAGACATTTCGTATTTGTGTAACTTCACACGATATCTTGTTAAATTATGACTATTTTATTAGATTTTGCGAACTGCGTAGCACTCTCATTATCTTAGTAGCCACGGTAAGAGTGCGATCTTCACGCAAATCACCATGACTTTGTGGTTGATTAAGACCACAACGAAAGTCATAATAATTATGAAGCGAATTTTAAATTAATTTTGACGCATGGAACCCATTTAATGAATGGTTACTGATTCTTTAAAACGAATGACCAATTTCATACTGAATTTCGAAGTTCAGAATAGCGATGAACTGTAGCCTTAAAGTACCGAAACGCGACTCACGGTAGCAGGGTCGGACTGGCCATACATTCAATGTGGCATTTGCCGCACAGGCCCCCCGGTCCTGGTTTGAGGGACGGCAAACGTAAGATAGGACTTGATACTGATGATACTTGGCCCGCACAGGCTAAGTTCCAGCTCTTGTGGATTAAATGTAAAATAAAACTAGATCATATATAATCGTTCATGAAATGAGAGAGAAATGAAATAGAAAATTCAACAAATGGTTTATCTTGAGCAAGCCCATCCCCAGAAACTAGTTTAGGTTTTTTTCTGAGCGGTACGAAAACGGCCTGCTCTGGGATCAGCCTGAAATCTGCGGTTAGAAGATTGACGGCATCCTCTAAAAAAGTTTCACAAAAAATTGGCACAAGAGGGAAATTGGTCTAAAGTGAAGTACCTGGGGTCGTCAGTGGGTTTCTGGCGGAAACCCCGGCGTAGCTATGGGTGGGCAAGGTGGTGCGGTGCACCAGGGCCCCCAAGATCAGGGCCCCCGAGCCTGAACTACCAAATCTCATATCGAACTACCAAAAAAATCTTACTTTTGGAATGTGAAAATGGGTTGTAACACAACTCTAATCTAAAATAGGGGAGCCCCTGTGTCTTTTTGCACCGGGGCCCTTGGTCATCTAGCTACGCCACTGGGTGGAAACCACGCTAGTTTCGGAATTGCAATGACTTCGACTTTCCTCCAGACACGGAGGATGCTAACAGAAGCCATGCAGGTATTCTAGTGTTAGGAGTCATGACACGGCGACAGGCCTAAGGTGTTGGATTTGTTCAACTGAGATGTTGTCCATTCCGGAGGCTGTTTCTGTGAGGTCCTTAATTCCGAAAAAGGAGTCGCATGAAGTCTCCGGCACCTATTCTATTTCAGTATTTTCCGATAGTATCCCATCTGCCATCAGGTGCCAATTATATCTCTGGACTACTCATCAGCAGATTGGGATGCACTGCGTGAGTATTTTGCGTCCATCCCGTGGGTTGCACGTTGCTTTGAAGGTAAGAACCCATGGGACAGTGTCACTGCTGTTGCCAGTGAGATCAGTCTGGGTATGAAATACTATAACCCATACACTGATGTCACCGGTGTCAGCAGAGCGCGCCCTATGCTCGCGCGCGAGTGCACAGAGGCTGTTGACCAAAAAGAGTCTGTGTACTGCGCTTGGGTATGGGCGCGCGCCACGCGCGGATCCAACATGGGGCACTTCAAAGCGGTGTACAACAGAGTCACAAAGGTCTGCGAGAGGGCTTACGTCAGAGCGGATGCTCAGCGCATAGCGTGGTTTGGTCAAAAGCTAGTGGTGCATCTCATGGGCAGTCGCTGCCGGGCTGCTCTCTGGCCCATGAGCCTCAAGATAAAACAAATTTGCTGGTTAATCTCTTTGCGGCCAACTTCCGAATCTAGGATTATGGTATGCAGCCACCGACACTGTCCGATCACCGATCAGTGACCACGCAATGCCTGATATCCTTATCAGACAACGCGATGTCCGTGCTGTACTGCAATCACTCGATCTCTGGCAAGCCAGCTGACCAGATAGTATTCCAGTGGTGGTTCTTCAAAAATGTGCAGCGGAGTTGTCTCCAATGCTAACGCGGCTGTACCGATTATCTTACATCTCGGGTGAAGTGCCATCGGCTTCGAAAATATGCGAATGTACAGCCGATCACCAAGAAGGGGGATCGCACAGACCCAGCCAACTGTCGGCCGATAGCCGTCACCTCAGTGCTGTGCAAGGTATTCGAGCACATCATCAACACATCAACAGCTCATGAGTCACCTAGATTATCACTCCATAATCAATGATCGGCAAAACAGTTTTCGGTCAAAGCGGTTTACGGGTGATCTTCTGGCGCACGTTACCCATCTTTGGGGTGAGGCTATGGATAAGTAAGGTGAGTCACGAGTCACTGGCAAATCGTCTTGACATTGCCAAAGCTTTGAACAGAGTCTGGCAAAAATCGCTTCTTTCCAAGCTACCAAGCTTTGGTCTGCCTTCTAGACTATGCGACTGGATGGCTTCCTGTAGGAGCGCCGTATACGCGTATTTTATATAATGGTCGAACTTCGGAGTAATTGCAGGTAAATGCTGGCGTATCACAGGGGTCTGTTTTATCACCTGTCTTTCTTATGCATTTCAACGACATGCTGTCCACTGGCAGCATTCATTGCTATGCAAACGATAGCACCTTACATGAGAGTTATTACGGATATCCTGCGACCAAGCAGTCTGATATCTTGGAAAAAGGCAGGTTCTCGTCACTGGGCTTGACTGGATCCTGAACCACATTTCTCAATGGGAATCAGAAACCTGCTCGAGTTCAATACGAAGAAGACGCAGGCATGTGCGTTTACAGCAAATGTACAGTATCTTCTTTCCTTCCCCTTCTCACTCTTTAGAGCATGCCACTACAGGACAATCTCAATTTCCTTAGTATGTTCGCTACAAACTGAATAATTATTAAAAACTGCAATGAGAGTATCATCAAAACAGCCTCGTGTAAACTCGGAGTTCTGAACAAAGTGAAACGCTTTTTCACGCCGGAGCAGCGGTGTTTTCTATACAAGATACAAATTTGCTCCTGCGTGGAATACTGCACACACCTTTAGGATGGCTCCGTAAAGTACTTACTAGATGCTCTCGACAGGTTGCAGCGATGTGCGGTCCCTATATTGGGAATCCGGAGGTCACTAACATCCTCGAGCCTTTGCGGATGCGTAGAGATGTTGCGTCCTTGGCAATATTTTACCGTCTCTACAATGGTGAATGTTCTAATGAGCTCTTCCAAATTAGTCCCACCCTCTCCTTTCCTATATAAAACAGCACGTGCAGGACTTAGATCTCACCCGCATACGGTGCAGAATATTCCATCTAGAACCCAGCGGCTCGGCGACTCCTTCTGCCGCACCAATAAGACCTGGAATTTCTTAGCAGCTCACGTGTTTCCCTCTTCCTACAGTCCCGGGTCCTTTAAGCGGGGCCTAAAAAGCATCGGATTAGGCCTTCAAGCCGAGTGCCACCATTGTAACTTGGTATGTGTCTCTATATGAGAGTTCTTACGCTCGCCACTTTGCTCGCAGCGATGGTTCGCTGCGCAGATGCGTGGGCCCCCGGCGACTCCTTCTGCGAGCAAGTAATGCTCGTGAAGGAGGCGGCGGAGCGAGAGCGCGAGGAGCGAAGGAGAATCGCAAACCGCGCGGCCCGCAACGAGCGGCGGCAACTCGGGCGTCGGAGGTCGCAGAATGACCTCCGTCCCCCATGAGCGCGGGCCTGGGGGTGACGGGTAGAGCCGCCTGTAACCCTAGCAGAAGCAGGCCGCGGCGGCGGCACGCGTTGCGTGCCTCCCCATACCTGGGGGCGGGTTGGGGACTCTGTGGTCCCCTCACCGGAAGAGGGCCAGATCGAGAGATATGGCCCTGGGTCGGCCGGGGTGCGAGGGATATGGCTACGACAATCTCACCTCCGGCAACTGACGGCACACAGACGGCGTGCGTTTTAGTCGGTTCGAGTCCGACATAACCTCCTCCTCCGGCTACGGTGGGGGAGGTATCCGTGGGGATTTTGCGCACGATAAACAAGAATAAAAAAAAGGTATGTGTCTCTATAAATAATTGTGACCCTCTTTTCAGACACTTTACCTTTAGCTTACCATCAGGCGAGGTGAAGTCAAATTGAGGCACGTCAATTTGACTTCACCTCCCCTATATAAATCTAGTTTCGGGCCCCGGCTTGTGGTTAGCCGCCCGGGCCCTTTCGGCCCAGTCCGACCCTGCACGGTAGTGCGAAAGTGCGCCACATCGATACCCATAATTTCGAATGTATTCCACCGCGAAGCACGTTAGTGCGAACGTATTCCACATCGATTCACACATTGTCGAATGTATTCCAGCACGATGCACGTCAGTGCGAAAGTCTAGTAAATGCGAAGGCATGCCACATAGTCACACATGCTATTTTCTGCTAACTCGAAGGCTACAATTATGAACTTCAGATCAATTTTTAGTTCATTTAGTGCGTATCTTAGAATGATTTCTAAAGAAATTAGGTACGTAAACTTAGAATATAATAAAAAACTCTTTATTGACGTTGTTCTGATATTAATTCAAGTTCCAGTAAATCTATAACTTTACACACTCACACAAAACATCGATTCGTCAATCATCGATTTACAGCAAACATTTCTGTGAGAAGTAGCATGCCTTCACATTTATTAGACTTTCGCACTGACGTACATCGCGCTAGAATACATTCGACAATGTGGAATACGTTCGCACTGCCGTGCTTCGCGGTGGAAAACATTCGAAATTATGGGTATCGATGTGGCGCACTTTTGCACTATCGTGAGTCGCGTTTCGGTACTTTAGGGCTACAGTTCATCGCTATTTTGAACTTCGAAATTCAGTATGACAGTCCTATAAAATTATAATTTAAGTATACCTCCTATAGAAATTTTCACAAGAGAGGACTCTTGTGAAACTATATTCTCTTAGATATTGCGAAAAATTTTCATGCCAAGTCTAAATTTGTAAAGAAATTCATGAAAATATTCAAAATTCCTAACCTGCATTGTAAGCTGATTTCTATTTATAAGTTGAAAGATTATTGAGTTCTTTATTAAGATTTTTTTTTCTTATTCCACTTAGGTGGCAGACAAGCTCACGGTATACCTGATGAGAAGTGATTACTATCTAGGGATGTTCGCAATACCAGAGGTGTCACACTCGTGCTGTCGACCCTGCAAGAACCTTCTGATGCCCTTCTTGAAGAACCCCATATTATATTCGCTTGGACCAAACATATTGTATAAATATTAGACCAAACATAGCATACCTATATCCTTTTGCAAGCTCTAATCTATCTGTGTACTAAATTTCATCAGGTTATCTTTCAAAATGACGAACTTTCATTCAGACTTTCCTGTTTGAAATCTTTTAACTTCTTTTTTCGCGATAAAAGGTTTTTTTTATATAGGACACGTCAATTTGAGTTCGCCTCGCCTGATGGTAAGCTGAAGGCAAAGTCTCTGAAAAGAGGGTCACCATTACAGACACGTATCATGTTACAATGGTGGCACTCAGCTTGACGGCCTCATCAGATGCTTTTTCGCGTCCCGCTTAAAGGACCCGGGACTGTAGAAGGAGGGAAACACGTGAACTGGTAAGGAATTCCAAGACTTATTGGTGCGGCAGAAGAAGGAGTCGCCGAACCGCTTGGTTCTTGATGGAATATTCTGCACCGTATGCGGGTGGCATCTAAGCCCTGCACGTGTTGTCCTATATAGGAAAGGAGAGGGTGGGATTAGTTGGAAGAGCTCAACAGCCTATGTCCTTTCCCAAGCTCTAGTTTGTTAAGATGTTTTAGGATACAATAGATCCGATTCTCAGCACTCCATGGATTCACCGTGCGGTCGCCGGGTCCATAGCGTGATACAGAGAGGAACACCGTGACGGCGACTGGGACTTGCGACCCAGATGTAGGTTTAGGGTGGCCACCTTGTGATGCATCAGCGCTCACCTCCACCGTCAGTAGTGTTCCCCCCCCTACCTATCCAAATTTGGTAAGATCCTATCAATGCCGCTTTTGATATTCGATTTAGTAAAGAGCTTACTGAAGCTCTTGGCAATCCGAGGTCTTTAAGTAAGTTGTACAGGGATTTAGCTGGAATTCCCCTTGCTCCTACTTCTACGGCGTAGAGTTTAACCACGTAGCCGTTCTTGGTTAACTCGTTAGTCAAGTCAAAGTATTTGTTTGTCTTTATAGCGTGGTCTTTAGGTATATTAGTTTCCCACGGTACTGTGAGTTCTACAAGCACTGCACGCCTATGCGATCGTGAAAAAAGGAATATGTCGGGTCTGGATGATGAGGCACATATATCCTCCGGTATTTTATAGTGCTTCTCATACGTGTCTACGAGTATTGTCCAGTCAACGGCAGCTATCAAAATTGAATATGGCTTTTGAGGTGATTTCTTTGAGCAGCCTTCCTTTACAAACACAATGTCATTTCTTTGGTTTGTGGTTAATCCTTTTTTCGCTCTAGCTACCGCCAAACTTACAGCCTCACGTATGATTTCTAATACCTTATCATGTCGGCGCGAGTAATGACCCCGGTCTAATAGCGTCCTACAACCCACTAGCAGGTGCCTAGCCGTTCCAGTTGCTTCACCACATGAGTTACATGTTTTATCTGTGGCTTTTCCCCACCTGACTAGATTGCTTTGGTCGTAGTAGTAAACAAGTAAAACATGTTTTTTAAAATGGATTTGAAGTTATGCTAATAAATAAAACAGTTAACGTGTTAAACACGTGATTCATAACAAAACTTAAAACCTTCTGTTCATTATCTATCTATAGTAGGTATTGTGAAGTGATCGTGTCTGTACGCTGGAAATATAAAAAGAAATACTCGGGTTAATATGTTAGACTTACGATTATGAATACAAAATACCTACTGTTTTTTTTTTAAATCTTGTCTTTCTGTTTTTTCGTAATGGACGTAAGAACTACTGAACGGATTTGAATTGGGTTTTTTAAAGATCTTAGTCACCCTTTAAATCTTACATTTCTTTTATCGCAATCGGTTGAGTAGAACCGGAGTTATGGCCAAAAGTCGCAGTAAGCGGTAACCGACTTCCACGCGGCCGAAGCCGCGGGCATGAGCTAGTAGTCCATATAATATGTAAATAACACAGCCATGTCACATGTGTGTATAGCCCATCGATTAATTTGACAGTTTAAACACGTGTTTGTTGTATAAATTAAAGTTAACCTAAACAGGTTTCGTAACCCCACACTGCAAAGGTGAATTATTAAAATTAAAGGTAGATCTTATTTTCGATGATGACACACAGCGATGTTTTTTTTTTCATAGTCACCCTGCTGGATGATAAGCTAGGGTGCTAGGTAGTGTTGCCACTTGCCAGTTCCAATAACCGCAACCAAATCGGTTTAGCCGATCCTGAGATTAGCGTGCACAAACGCACAGACAAACAGATAAACGGACAAACAGATAAACAGATAAACAGACAAAAATTCCAACAAACGTTGTTTTAGCTTCTATTACGTTAATAAAGTCCCCCGATAATTTTCTAATTTCCATGCCATGGACAGACACCGATCGGTTACAATTTTATTATATACTAGCTGACCCCGCGAACTTCGTACCGCCTAACAGTCGATTCTTTTTTTTTTAATTTTTCTCTCCGTGAGAACCATCCTCGTACTTTAAGGAATATTCTAAAAAAAGAATTAGCGAAATCGGTTCAGCCGTTCTCGAGTATTGCGAGATTTAGAAATGTATAGATAAGTTTTTTTTTCTGTTTTTTATTGTTTCCATTTTTTTAATTAATTACTTATTATCTTCATATATAATTCAGAACATCGCAAGACGTAAATACATAATAGTTATAATCTATCAAAGGGTGACTGATGAGCCTAATAAAAACAACAATCGCTTCATACAGTTCCACAAGCAACTTTTGTCTTTAAATATTCATATGCACATCATGACAGTAACTTGTTGTCAATAACAATAATAGGCCCATTATTTACTCATCTTCAATGAGTTTATAGTTCAAGTGTTGTTAGTATAATGTTAGTATTTATTATCTACCTATTTTAATAACTGGATCTAAATGCATGGGCTTAAAATTTGGTGTAGATTTTTTACTTCCACGGTTCTCTGTATCATCCGATTTGGTCCTGCAAATTTTTTACATTATTATAGACCACGAAAAGGCAAACGGAAGGTGAGACGCCCCTTAGCCAGATGATCGGATGATCTGAAAAAGGTGGCTGGATAAAGAGGCCTATGTCCAGCAGTGAACTGCAATAGGCTAATTGATTCAATTGAACTATGATTCCATAAGCCTACATTTTTCTTGTTGATTCTTTCATGATGTGATCCATCATCTTTAAGTGTGAGACGTGATACCAACCTTAAAACGGATATCTGACAGATTAAAGACAAATTTTCAGGTTGCCTCAAACACCCAAAAAAACATTTCTACCAGTTCTCGGACTATAGGTACACTGATTTTATCTGCAACGCTCATCACCCCGCTTCCCTCCCGCTGGTTTTGTGCGCGGCCCCATACATTGCCATACACTTGATTTCATCGCCGTCGCTCCGCTAGCGCCCCGCTCATCGCTAGTTTCGTGAGCGTAGCCTAAAACCACGGAAGACAGAATATGATATCATTTCCTTCTCCATGCCTAAAACTAAGTAGGTACTACAGATGAAATATTTTTCTCTAATCGCCACCATGTTACCATAATGTGTACCTAATAAATACTCAGTTACTATAAGAGTCTATCAATGTACTGTAGCCAATGAAACTGGCTGACTTGAATCAATAATACTGACACGTATCTAAATGACATAGCTAATTACCTTTTAATCCTGATGCGGTACTGTCATGTATAAACGATTAGCACTTGACTTAACCCTGTCGCACGTAACGAATTTTAAACGGTTACTGAGAGAAACGAAGCTATCAACTCGTACTGAACAAGCATCTAAACCTACTCTATACATACATACATACATAGACTTACGCCTGTAAATCCCCAAGGGGGTAGGCAGAGGTGTATTAACACCCACATTTCGCCAACTATGATTTCGGGCAAGCCTATTGTCGTCTAGCGGACACTTTGTCATGGGGTGTAATATGTAAACTGTCGGATGGTGAACAGCCCTTATCCCTTAGTCGCCTTTTACGACACCCACAGGAAGAGATAGGCTGGCCCTATTGTACTTCACCGGGAATTAACACGTAGGTAGGTACTCCTACGACCTACCCTATACTATTAAATAATTTTAAAGTAGTCGTGTCTGTATATTGGAGATATAATTATTTAACCGCAATCGGTTAAGTAAAACTGGAGATATGAGCAAAAGTCACGTTATGCGATATCCGCGCGGGTGGAGTCGCGGGTATAGGCAGTAGTACTATTACTTATTCTGTGGTATAGGCTAGTAGTGGAAGCAAGAACTTTGAAGAAGAGGTTTTTTAAAGATCTTAGTCAGACTTAAAATCTTACATTTATTTCATCGTAATCGGTTGAGTAGAACCGGAGTTATGGTCAAAAGTCGCAGTAAGCGGTAGCCGACTTCCACGCGGCTGGAGCCGCTGGCATGAGTGAGTAGTCCATATAATATGTAAATAACACAGCCTAGTCACATGTGTGTATAGCCCATCGATTAATTTGACAGTATAAACACGTGTTTGTTGTATTAATTAAATATTAATAATACAACAAACACGTGTTTAAACTGGTTTCGTAACCCCACACTGCAAAGGTGAAAAAATAGTTCTTATTTTCGATGATGACGCCTCAGGGGGCCCTGAGCCGTGAGGAGGCCCCCAAGCTAATAGTAATATTATTCTGGTAGATATAATAGAGTTCCAGTACCGTAAGCCGCTATGGCTCAGGGTTAGTCGAGGTGCGATGGAATTTTCTTATGAGTCCAGCTATGGTTTTAAGTGGTGCGATTTCGACCTAAAAACCTTCGCCGGATGTTTATATCGAATCGCACACGAAAATAAAAGTAGGCAGTGCGTCTTCTTTCCGCGCGCGCCTCTCTATGGGAAGGATGCAGGTGCGGCTGCCTGTCACCCTTAAACCCCCGCCGGCGTCGCGGCTCTATGTTCGCCCCCCTTTCCAGAGTTCTATGGGACACCGTGCTTCTCACACCCGAGGAGACCATTTTAAAACCGTAGATGCCCCGGAATCAGCTGGGTTGCGAGTGTTATGCTCTCGGAAACCTTACTGACCTTACACCCCTACACTCCTTGCACCTGAAGACCCGAGATGGTACCGCGTTTTTAATCAGTCCGAGTCCACTTATGGCCAGCGGCATTGGTATCTGAGGGGACTTGAAAAATAGGGAGGAATTGATCCCCAATAGAGAAATGCCCACCTCATCGCTTACTCCATTAAGTGGACGTGCGACGCCCGAGGGCTTTTTTATAATAAAAAAAGTATGGGGGCCCCTGTTTCATTTTGCACCTAGCTACGCCACTGGAAACACGTGTGCGAAAAACACCATGTATGCCCAAGGAACGACATTCAATAAGCGAGTGACTAGAGATAAGCTGCATTTATAGCCAACAGTGGTTCAGGGTGAAAATTTTCAAAAGGGAAGTGGGATGGAAAGAATACCTACCTGCCTCAATTTAGTTTGTCATGGTCATGCACCATGCGACCCATTGGAAAACTGGCAGAAATCCGGTTAAAGGGACCCCTCGCAACTTCTATCTTCTAGCCAAGCTCACCTGGTTCATCTGTTATAGTCAATCCTCGAAGCTCCGGCGCTCCTAGGTTTGACTGGTCAATCCTCAGGTCTGACTTGAAATCAAAGTCCAAACAAATGAAGTTTTTCGGCCACTGACTAAAGAATTTTCGTCAAACCTAGGAGAAACTAATGAGATCGGGGTTTGACCAGTCAAACTTCAAATTAGGTTATTCCCTTGCCTCTGCTAGGGGTGCTTTTCATACGTCAATATCGATCTACGTTGATTGAACAAATATACCTAGGGCTAATTTATTCAGGCGTAAAGAGGGGTATCCGTCCTTACGCCTGCATAGATTAAAAATTTTCCGTCGTTTATATTTATTTGTATCTAAGGCTGAATCTCGATTCATCTGAGGATTGTATTATAGACAAATTGACAGATTTTCTAACCATCTGTCCTCAGATATATCAAGATTTCGAACTAAGTACAATTCTAGAATAGAGTTAAAAGAGAATTTTTATTGTTTGTTGTTTAATTGAATAGCGGGGCGCGGGCGCTTGGTCCGAACTCTCTAGTGCAACTTGGACAACAGAGACGGCAACGGCTCTCCCCACAGAGAAGACGCAGCCGACTACAACAAATTCCGCCGAGGCGGGAACGGGAACCTTAAGCATCAAGTAATATTCGAAACCAAAGGGATGTTTTTTTTAATATCGTAGGACATTCCACACGACGCTATATAGCATACTTTTTTTTTTAAATATTCATTTTCATGCATACAAATACATATTATTTGCACTGCGCGAGAATCGAACCCGCGCATCCTACGTAGCGGCCGCGTTCACTACCGCCACAGCACAGAAGCAGGGATTATGAATGTTGATTAGGTCATGAACTAATTTATATTTTATAGCAGTTAAGTATGTGAGCCAATAAGCAAGCTGAAGTGGCAATATGGACTGACCACATCTATCTGCTGAAGGACCGATAGTTGTTGAAGCAAAAGAGTCCTAGAGGAACGGAAAGCAGGATACTCCCCTTAATCACAAAGTACTTACCTACTTGCTTTGTGGCCACGCCTTAAAAAAAACAACAAGTAAAGTATTACATTTGTGGTAAATCTAGGTAGGTACTGTAATCTTATCAGGCGCACGCGCACTATTGCGATGTGGCGCGATAGTAGTGTGTACCTAGGTTACGACAACGACCGTGTAGTTGTCGGTTATCGTGACCAAAAAGCCTATGTTCTTTCCCAAGGTCTAATCTATCTCTAAACCAAATTTCATCAAAACCGGTTCAGTGGTTTATGTTTAGGTGGAAAGCGTAACAGACAGACAGAGTTACTTTCGTATTTACAATATTAAGTAAATATTATGGAGTATGGAAGTATGGGTATCGGTGAATATGAATTAAAAACTAGGAACTTTAACTAAAATAAACTAGGAACTAGGTATGTTATTCCGTAGGTATTTAGATTTAAAAAAAAACTAGATTGTGACTATTGAACAGTAATCCATGAAAAAAAATATTTTTAAGTCACTTGGGTGGTAAACAAGCATACTAGGTGGACCGCCATCTTATAGGAAGTGGTTACAGTGGCCTATGGACGTGTGCCACAACAGAAGCATCACATTTGTACTGCTGACCCCATAAGAACCTTCTGACGCCCTTCTTCAAGAACCCCATACTGTAGTCGCTTGGAAAACTCACAACAGGGAGACCATTCCAAGAGCTTGACGTGCGCAGAATGAAGGTCCGATAGTTTTTCATACCGCACCATTGCCTGTTGCAACTTATTTCAACGTGTGGCTTTCAAAGCTATGCTAATTTCGTTATGCCAATGAATATAAGGACAGCCTCTATGCCGTGGCGGTAGTAAAGACGACCGCTCAGTGCAAATATTTGTATGCATTAATATGGCTATTTGCATTGGTCTGGCCGTGCCTTGGAGAAACATCCTGTGGCAGCCATTACCGGTAGTTGGAGCCCACAAAAGTCCGACCAGTGTAACTGCAGAACTTCGATAATACATAAAACTATTTTACTATATGTACCTCAACCGCAGTACAGTCGCCCTCAAAAGTTACTGTACACTATCAAAACGAACGATATTTACAGAGAAAAAAAGAAATTGATGTGTATTTTCAAAATCTTCAGACGATAGATTCTGTGTATTCTAGGATCAAGTAGGTATACTCTGGATTTGCTACGCAAATAATAATACCGCGTATGAACGAGACACAACATACAAAAACTGTAAGGAATGAATAGGACAAAAACTATATGCTCTGTCTTTGTCAGAGTTTCTGTTTTTTTTGTTGGTCACAAGTGGAAAGTTGTGACCAACAAAAATCTTTTGTGATCGTGAATTGTTCTGAGAATTCTTCATAATTGACAGTAATTTAAGTGGTGAAACTAAGTGGCATAAGTTTGTTGCTTAAAACTCATTGTATTCAACATGGTGATATGTTATATATTAGGCTACAAAAGCCGTAGTGAGCGGAAATCACAAGACATAACCTATCATACGTAAGTACGATTTTTAGACAAAATATCCCTTTTTTTGTAAAGATATTAATAGATTAAGAGCCGTAGCATATTAACAAGTTCTTTAAAGTAGAAATAATGGCTCAAAATATTGATTTATTATCACCATAATACGTGTATTAACCAACCAAATAAAGTGGTGAGTTAAAATTATCGAACTCGAAACAAAAGCCAGACTTGTCCGCCATTTTTATCTACTTTATAATTTGTCCGGGTTATAGAATTATTAGGGATACCAGTTGAGGTACTGGTAAATTACCCATAATGTGGGGTATTTCTTATTTATTCTTAAAACTTCACATTAATGAAAATGTTGTTTCAGATTTCCAAATCCAGATCCAGATGCCTAAATTGTTTTGTATTTGAGTTTTTTAAAGGATGTAATGCCACTAATGCCAGAAAACATTAAATTCATATACCACCTAACGGATTTAAAAAAGTCGCGGGGTAAAATTTGGTAGGGACTAACAACACTGGTATCATAAGTACTATGTTGTCGTCCCTTTCGGGTGTACGCGCTTGACTAATCCAGAGTATTCTTCATTCTAGTGTGTATTCATTATCTAGATACCCTTCAGTATATCAATGCCCTTAAAATACAACCTTAAATAAAATCATAAGTACCTAAGTGTAATGTTAATACGAATCAAGAGGTCGACTTACTGCTGCTAAGTAGAATCATCTTATCGCGATTCGCGATTCGCATTCACGCTATTCTTGCCTCGTGGTACTCAATATAGTCTAGTTGCCAATTAAAGTCAATGTTAAGCCGCGTCCGCTGCGCCATGTTTTGAACAGAACATTGTTCATGAACATAAATAAGGAGCGTGGCAATCGTTTTTTCGGACAAAAACACCTGAACGTGTATGTTCAAGAACAATGTTCTGTTCAAAACATGGCGCAGCGGACGCACCTTTAGGTACGCTGGGCAAAATACATAGGTCGGTACGTGATCATTTTCATCAATATCAATATCTATCTCAGAAACAATTGTCACGTATGAAGGTATCTACACATTAAGTTTCAATCCTCAGATTGATATTACAATATCAAAGGGCTGATGTGGCTAGTGTTATTCAGTGAAAACGTATTCTTTTCTGTCGTTCAGAGATTTAAACAATTACGTTTAAATTGTATTGTGTCCTTAATTCTTATATGTAGTTTAATTAAATTTTGTATTTGAAGATTCTACTTGAAGTGTTTAACGAACGCAATTAGAAACGCGAAAATGTGAACTTAACTATAGTAGTTAATATTTTTTTGTAATTTGCAATAGTTAATATTTTCTGTTATTAGCTGGGACTGATTCTTGTAAAGATCATTTGCCTGAACAAAAACTATTTTATTGGAAATGTAATGAATAAACAATTCATGTGGTCTGCTTCAGTCGTGAGAAAATGTTGCAGTTATTACTACGGCTGTCATGATCCGCATTACTATTAATGTGAGTATGTACTGTTAATTGAGTTCATTTTGCATCTAGTGTAGTATACCTTGGGACAGGTTTCCTATCATTTGACAAAAAACAAATGACAAATTTTCACTTGAAAAACCACGTTTGACAAAATTATACTTAACTAGCTGCCCCGGCGAACTTCGTACCGCCATATTTTCGGCCCGCGTGGTATTTAAATCCCGTTCCCGCTGCACCCTTATCACTTAGGGGTATGAAAAATAGATGTTGGTCGATTCTCAGACCTACTCAATATGCTCACAAAATTTCATGGGAATCGGTCGGTAGGAGTACGGGAACGAACATTGTGACACGAGAATTTTTATATCTATACTATTATATAAGTAATTGTAAAGTGGTCGTGTCTGTACATTGGAGATATTTAAAAAAAATACTTGGGTTATAATATGTTAACGATACTGAACACGAAAATATTTTTTTTGAATTTCCTGTCTGTTAGTCTGTTTGTCCGCGATGGACGCAAAAACTACTGGACGGAATTTTGATGCGGTTTTTTTTTGTTAGAAAGGGCTTACTCAGACTTAAAATCTTACGTTTGTTTGATCGCAATCGGTTGAGTAGAACCGAAAATATGAGCAACGGTCGCGTTAACCGAGATGCACGCGTACGGAGCCGCGGGCGGAAGGCTAGTATAAGATAGGTATATGTATCATTTGACAAACTATTGTTTAATAAACTACTCATTAGACAAAATATTTATATGGAAAAAAATCATTCTGTAAGGCATCATTTGACAAATTGAATATTGTAAAAACATGTTAGTTGACGAACAGACAGTCAGTGATAGATTTATTGAGAAAGCTGGTCATTCCGACTTGGATAGATTAGGTTAGAAGTGGTTATTCGCGATTTTTTTTTTTATAACCATGTAGAACTTAATTTAGTCAAATGATTTTTTTTCAAATAAAATTTTAACAATTGAAATATTTTCTAAGTAATACATTTGCGAAACATGTCAAATGATTTTTTTAAAGTAATATGTTTGCAAAATGAAAGTTTGTCAAATGATTAGTTTTTCAAACGTTGATGGTAAAATGATGTTTTGTCATGGGACCTTGGGAGATGATAATTATATCTTGGATATACAATGTGCTCAAAATGAACTCCACTCCATACGCGCTATACACGATTCTTGGGTGTTTTTAGGGTTCCGTAGCCAAATGGCAAAAAACGGAACCCTTATAGATTCGTCATGTCTGTCCGTCCGTCTGTCTATCTGTCTGTCTGTCTGTCTGTCCGTCCGTATGTCACAGCCACTTTTCTCCGAAACTATAAGGCCTATGCTGTTGAAACTTGGTGAGAAGATGTATTCTGTGAACCGCATTAAGAGTTTCACACAAAAATAAAAAAAAGCATTAAATTTTGGGGGTCCCCATACTTAGAACTGAAATTCAAATTTTTTTTTTCATCAAACCCATACGTGTGGGGTTCTATAGATAGGTCTTTAAAAATGCTATTGAGGTTTCTAACATAATTTTTTTCTAAACTGAATAGTTTGCGCGAGAGACACTTCCAAAGTGGAAAAATGTGTTCCCCCCCCCCTCCCCCCCCCAAACTTCTAAAATAAGTGAATGATAAATCTAAAAAAAATATATGATGTAAATTGCCATGCAAACTACCACTAAAAATTGGTTCGAACGAGATCCAGCCAGTAGTTTTTTTTTAATACGTCATAAACCGCAATTTTCGCCTTTGCTACTACGGAACCCTTCATGGGCGAGTCCGACTCGCACTTGGCCGATTTTATTTGAGTATGAATTCGAATTCAAAATTCTTTATTTCTCAAAATAGTGCAACACTGTTACAGCTTTTTGACGTCAAATTCTGCTTAAAACTAAGTTTACTACCGCTTCCTAGGCGCCAGTGCAGAGGAAAAGGCGCAACAAACTCCATTACGGTATTTTCAAGAAGTCAGTTTACAAAATGTGGTTTCTTAAGACTAAAAATATATAACTATGTAGTATGTACATTTGTCTCACGTCAAGTATATAAAAAAACGAAGTGCGAGTCGGACTCGCCCATGAAAGGTTCCGTAGCAGCAAAGGCGGAAATTGCGGTTTATGACGTATTAAAAAAAACTACTACTAGCCAATTTTCGGTGAAAGTTTGCATGGCAATTTACATCATACATTTTTTTTTTCAGATTTATCATTTTCTTAGTTTAGAAGTTAGAGGACACACATTTTTCCACTTTGGAAGTGTCTCTCGCGCAAACTATTCAGTTTAGAAAAAAGTTATGCTAGAAACCTCAATAGCATTTTTGAAGCCCTATCTATAGATACCACACACGTATGGGTTTGACGAAAACAAAAATTTTGAGTTTCAGTTATAAGTATGGGGTCCCCCGAAATTTATTGCTTTTTTTCTATTTTTGTGTGAAAGTCTTAATGCGGTTCACAGAATACATCTACTTACCAAGCTTCAACAGCATAGGTCTTATAGTTTCGGAGAAAAGTGGCTGTGACATACGGACAGACAGACAGACAGACAGAGAGACATGACGAATCTATAAGGATTCCGTTTTTTGCCATTTGGCTACGGAACCCTAAAAAGCCATAGATAAAAAACTTTTAATAAAATAACAATTGACCTAAGTTATGGTAAAAATAATTTTAGGAGGGCCTATTTCTGTGCTATAATATGCTAGCACCCATTCACATTCAGCCCCTTTTTGACGTGATTAAGCAACCGTCCAAACACATTCACATACTATCATATTTATTTCACTAGTTTGGCCCGCGGCTCCGCCCGCGTGGATGTCGGTTATCGCGACCAAACATAGCCTATGTCTTTTCTCAAGGTTTAATCAACCCCTATACCAAATTTCATCATAATCGGTTCAGTGGTTTAGGCGTGAAAGCGTAACAGACAGACAGACAGACAGAGTTACTTTCGCATTTATAATATTAGTATGGATATTAGTATGGAAGTATGGATGGATATGGATATGGAAGTAAGGATATCAGAAGGATAACTAAATGATATATGGCATGATATGATATTAGATATGAATCATGGTGGATTTACTGCACGCACAAAACATTTTGACAATCGTTCATCATGCGTGCTTGCTACTTCTACTAAGGAGTGAAACTACTTGTTAGTCTGTGTTACCTAAAAACAAGTCTTCAAGTCCATCATCGATCAAATCATCACTTATAATCAGGTGAGGTGGTGGTCAACTGCTTGCCTTTTAGTTATGATATTAATACACTTTCTCTTTTTACCCGACTGCCAGGAAGGGTTATGTTTTTCTCGCGTATCTTGTAATGTATGTATGTATGTTTGTTTGTAATACCTCATTTTTCTGAACCACTTTTCGGATTTTTATGATTCATATCTCAAATTAAAGGTATCCTGCGCCCAAGTGTTCTTAGATATATTTTATGTGAATAAAAAAGCTATATGGTGAACATTTGGCGCCAAAATGAACCCGCCTGGCAATGGTAAAGCCCCCACCAAATCGCCTGTCTTTTTTATGTATTCCTTAAACATTCCCTAAACTACAACATTACAAAAATTGCATATTGCCTCAAACATGTATTTTTGGTTTTTTTATATGTTTAAAAATTTGGGGGTTGATTTAGCCCCCGTTCCCACCCACCACCAGATCTGCACCTTCGTGTTGAGGTATAACAGGAGAGATGTCTGACAAGTTTCCAGTTTGCCCCAAGAACGTACTCAAAAAATCGTACCAGCTCTCGGACTATAATAGGGGGTGAGCATATTGCCGTCAAGCAGGCACTTAAGGCGGCCACCCACTTACAGTTTATCGAACGACAACCGGATGATATCGGTCTGTCAGTTCATCGCAATAGCCCACGCACTTACAGTTTCGTATAAGTACGATTTTGGACTGACGGATAATATGTGTGTGGCCGCTTGACGATTCCGGTCAGCAAAGACAGTTAAAGGCAGTCTATGGCCGTCCGCATTTTATACGTAATAACATCAGACTAAAAGAATAAAATAATGTTATTATTTTAGTTAGAGGTAATAAAATTATGATGACATTGATGACATAAGGACTGCAGGCCGCCGGACAGACGAAAAACTGCAGGCGGACTGTAAGTGGGCGGCCGCCTTTATTCATGGGCTGGGGTAACTATCTATCAATATTCTTACGTAAGTGTCACACATTAGCATAAAAAATAGGTATGAGGAAAATGTCTATGACGTATTTTGGTGTTTTTAACAATTGGAATACCAGTATTTCTTATGTATGATAATAAGGAAAGAACATCATATTCGAAATGTCTAAAAACTAATGGAGGATAAATATTACTAAAAATTATAATAATTATATAGTAGTTGCAAAGCGAAACAAACATAGTGTATTTATGAGACTATGAATACAAGTATTATCGTGAAATAAATATTTTGTAAGACCTCTGCCTAACGCTCTGAGGATAAAGGCTCGATTATTATTATATGTAGGATAGCTGTTGCCCGCGGCTCCGCCCGCGTGGAATTCGGATTCCGGTCCAACTTTAATGTATGGAAATCTGCCCGATTTATTGACATTTATACTCACTGCTCCGCTCCCTTTAGTAGTAGCATGATGTTATATAGCCTATGTTACTCTCAGATAGTGTAGCTTTCTATAGGTGAAAGAATTATTGAAATCGGTATAGTAGTTCCGGAGCCTATTCATTAAAAACATACAAACATACAAAAATAGGTACAAATCTTTCCTCTTTATAATATTAGTGTAGATAATATAAAGGAGATGGAATTCTTGGGCCCTACTGTTAATTGATTGATATTAGTATCAAAAATATTGATATTTTTTTTAAATCCTATAAGGAAATCCAAAGTTAAAGGACCTTTCATCCATACATCCAAAGTTTGTATGTAAGAATGTAAATGGGTGCTAGTATACGAGTATTATAGCAAAGAAAAAAAACCGATGATAGTTCGCAAAATTTTAAACGAAACGCTCTTTTTAAACTTTTGCGTTAGCGTTGCGTTTATGTATGTACTCGTATGTAGATGATATATTATACATACAATAATGATAACGGGAATTAACGCGACTCACCAATCACCATACACAAGTCTTCTCTACTGAACCTATTTTTAACCGACTCCAAAAAAGGAGGACGTTCTCAATTCGTCGGAATTTTTTTTTATGTATGTTCACCGGTTACTCAAAGACGCCTGGACCGATTTGCAATTTTTTTTTTTTAATAAGTTAGACTTCCCAGGTAAATTTTATCAAAATCGGTCAAGCAGTTTATTAAATATCAATAAAAATAGGTAGAAGTCAGTTTTTTTTAATTTTTAATTTGGTGATTATAAACGATTGTAATCAAGAAACAAAAAAGAATCAGAGATATCAATCGGACATGGAATCCAGTGATATTAAAAAGCATACCTAATCATTTCTACCCAATTAGATAAACATCGGACAGTCTGCTAACAGAATAGAGACACTGTGTGTTATATGACGGAAAACAATAACGTCAAGAATATGCGGGTGGGTGAAGAACCTTTTACAGTGCGGACTCGACGAGTTTTACACTTGAACCAGTTAGCATGTGATCACGGCCAGTGTGATCTGAGGCCAGTCAATCTTGATCTAACCCTATCTAAACTAAACCTCCCAAATGTCAAAAAAGATCACGATTGACGACGAAACAGTGACAATTCTCGTAATAATATAATGTTAACGTTCTTTCGTGACTATGTTTCGAAAAAACCGTTTTAGACATTTCCTTTGATTTTAACAGAGCTAGACTGATTTTTGAATTTTTTTTTGTTAGGAGAATTGACCTTTTGATCAAAACGTCAGGCAATTCAGAGGTCTCGTTCACACTAATTTTTGCCTGCAGCTTCGCTCGCGTGGATTTCTGATCCCGTTCCCGCTGCACGTTCAGTTCAGCCGACCCTCGCTGAGTTCGCTCGTGACTTACTTTGTAAACCCCCCGTTGCACCCCTTTAATACCCCTTAATTTAATAGTTTTCAAATAATGTATGGAATCTACCGGATTTATTGATGTGTATAATTACTGCCTCCTCCCTTGCGTGATGATTACTGATGATATAACGAGTATATAGACGAGTGTAATACACTCAAAAATAATGTAGCTTTCTATGGGTAAAAGAATTTACTAAAAAACACAACACAAAGAGTACATTTTGTGGTATCCGACAGAATGGCGGATATATAATTTCAAAATAGGTCAAAAATGTACTATATAGATCTTAGACCATCGTTATGCATCTGTCACGGGTATGAACAAAAAGTGCCAACGCTCGGTTCATCGGACACGAGCGATACGCGCGCTCTCCACCTATATCTATCTATACTATTATATAATTGTAAAGTGGTCGTGTCTGTACATTGGAGATATTTAAAAAAAAAATACTTGGGTTATGTTATGTTAACGATACTGAACACGAAAATATTTTTTTTGAATTTCCTGTCTGTTTGTCTGTTTGTCTGTTTGTCTGTTTATCTGTTTGTCTGTTTGTCCGCGATGGACGCAAAAACTACTGGACGGATTTTGATGCGGTTTTTTTTGTTAGAAAGGGCTTACTCAGACTTAAAATCTTACGTTTGTTTGATCGCAATCGGTTGAGTAGAACCGAAGATATGACCAAAGGTCGCGTTAACCGAGATGCACGCGGGCGGAGCCGCGGGCGGAAGGCTAGTATATATATATACCTATACTCTAGGTTTGGGGCCAAGATATATGCCGGTTACTATACATTGTTTTACTATTAACCGGTGTTAACTTTTTCTTATAACTACATTCTTGCTGCTTATAAAATAGGTAGGTACCCTATATAATTTAAGATAAATATATACCTAAGTACTTATCACTATCACTGTGATTTTCTTAATAATCTTTATATAAACCATCACATGAATATCGAATCCTAATCATAATAACGGCAACATAGCAGACTATTATCAGTGGACACGGTAGTGAACCCAAGACAACAGAGGTTCAAGGCACTATATATTGTAATCTCTCTTCAAGTAAATGGTAATCTTCTGAATCCGAGCTGCGACTGGAAATTTCCTAATTAACCTTCGGAAGAATAGGGGGATGACGCATCACCCCACACGTCCAAAAAAGACGCGATTACTTTTTGTATATTATTGGACCGTACTTGTACTTTTCTGTATTCTCTTATCTATGTATGCGTAATGAATAGTATACACCACTGATTTGCAAACTGTCTTGGGTTTTCGTTACCTTGCTGGGGTGACCGATCACCCCACTATCCTTTTACGTTTGTATTTTTTTCAACGGGCTAATTGAAATAATAGCAAGTTCTGATGGATAATATTCTTCAACATAACATAACATAAATTCACACCTATATCCCCGAAGGGATGCTAGCACCCAATTCTTCAACTGAGAGTGAACTGTTAAAAATTGAGGATAATTTTTGTCTGTGCATCCCTAGGAGGATTAAGGTATGGAATATAGCGACACCAGTGATAATGATGACGTCTGCTAAACTGATTCACCATAAACTTGAATTATAAATACTGATCAGGTTTATTAATAAAATAGTGGAACAGTACAAATGAATTCAATAGGTACCTATATCAAGCAAGTTCCACCAAGTGCCATCAGTAAACAGTATATATAAGTTAGAAGTTTGCTGACGCGTTTAGTATTAACTGACCTATGGTTCAGACTGTATGTTTTCTATTTATACCTTAGTGCACAGAATAAATCTGTACCTCCAGTGAAAAGTGATTTAAGCAGAAAAACCTAGTTCTAGTCTAATAATTCTCATTTTGTTTTCTTTTTTTGGAAATTCCAAAATTTTGATCTGGACAGCTATTTGTTTCAATGTAAGCGTTTTTAATTGATACAACAACAAAATTTAGTTTAATTAAGGTTTTATCATTTTAAAACTAAGGGGTTTTAGCCAAGAAATTGCGGCATTAAGCATAATATAATTTTTCTAATTCATATAATAATTTTTATTGTAACTACAGTTGAATAAAAATATTCAAAAAAATAATTAAAATATTATTTCGTCTCAAACGGTTAAAGTGGAATTAATATTAGTATTAGGCACAAAATAAAAAGTCAAAGTTAAATTTCAAAAACTAAAAATAATAAAATTGAATTGTATAAATAATCACGATGCTGTAGTGAGTAAAGCCCGTTAAACATATACAGGGTGGAAGACTGGAGGGAAAGTGCTATAAATACTGGAGATAGCGAATTTCACTCAAAGAATATATATTCCCTTTATTTTAAAAGAAACAAAATTCCATTCAAAGATTTTCGAAAACTAGCTTAGCACACCCAGTAATCGAACCGACTATAATCCGAAAAAAATACATTCTATATTTTATGGTATTAATCGATAATGTCAATCATAAGGATGAAATCTCTCTAACTAAACGGAAGAAAGTCCTTGAAATCTTATCTTATAAATTCAATGACAATAGACATAGCACTTTTACTCAAGGAGTGATCCTATCAGTAAGTAAAGTTAACTTTGATGCCATATAATTATTAAAAAGATTGAACTTTGTTTCTGGTTTAGAATGTAACTTAATTGTGTGGTGGTAGGTACACGTAATTTGGGGTGCTTGGTTGGAAACGCGGTACCCTGTACCCTGGGCAACGGATATGGCGAGAGAATTGTCAGGTTGTTAAGGCCCTTTGCATATTACAAGAAATTTTCTTGTGTCTTTTAAGAAATTTCTTATAAGAAATGCAGTCGCCTTTGTTGTTATATGAGACCGTGCACAATATAAGAAATTTTTGTTATGTCTGATAAGACCCACGTATTTTAGTTATTTTGTCTGATGCATGTTCGAATTGTCGTGTGGCTCGACAAAATTTGTTTAGACACGACATCTCTACTCAACTAAAGTTTTTATGTTTTATTTAAAAACTTAGTTTATTAATATTTTTCTGTTTAGAAACTTATTTTGAAGACTAAAAATCCAAATCGAACCAGTAGTTATTCAGTTAGTTGGGACAAAGTGCCATCAAATAAGTTTGACTTATAAGTGTACCGCTATGAGGGCTGGCTAGTGACATGCTGGGGGTATAATAAATACTATGTACAGGATGATGATGATGATAATGGCATAGTCCGCCTCTAATAATATTACGCATTCTGATAAAATGTCCGCGTGTTCGTTCATGTTTAAAAAATTGTGCCGCGTGCCATTGGTTCGCCATCCCTGGCCTAGTTAATTTGTTTAATAAGTGTTAGTGTAAGTCGCAGCCCGTTAGTTGAGACCTGAGACGGCGGGCGGTTTTAGTGGGTTCGAATTACCATGTTTGTTAGAGAGATTTGATCCTCATGATTGATGTCATAAAAATACAGGAATGTTATTTTTTCGAATTACAGTCGGTTCGATTACCGGGTGTGGCAAGTGGGTTTTAGAAAATCATTGAATGCAATTTTGTTTCTTTTTAAAAAATAAGGGAATCGCTATCTCCAGTGTATACTTTCCCTCCAGGTAAGGTTAACAAAATGCTTTAGTGAAATTAAATATAATAAGGCCTGACCTTATTATATATTTCTAAAACTATTTTAACAAAGACATGTTTACCTACATAGGACATGATTTGATTGCATCATAGCATGCGGAAATTGGATTTGTATAGCTAAAATCATTCATGTGACATCTCACCAATTCTTTTTTTTGTTTTTAATTATTATAATATATTAGCAACCCAATTTATTAATTATTCCCTCTAACCCCTCCAACTAAGCTAAATTGCTTGTACTAGGAGTGGGTTCAGGTCGGTAGTGTAATGGCCAGGATTTGAACCCAGGACCTCTCCATCGTAAAGTCGACTCATCAACCACTAAACTACCGACACTTTGTTTTCCACACCCTACCTACCCTAAACCTACATCTGGGTCGCAAGTCCCAGTCGCCGTCACGGTGTTCCTCTCTGTATCACGCTATGGACCCAGCGACCGCACGGTGAATCCATGGAGTGCTGAGAATCGGATCTCTATATATTTAAATAATGTAATTTTGTTCGTTGGTTGTGGTTGGGTGTTTTTCACTGAGAGTGCAAAAATAATAATAAGTCTGACATGCAAGGTGTCTCAAAAGAAAGTTTATATTTAGTTAGTGGATCGATAAAAAAAAAGTAAGCAGTGTATCGAAAAATATTTATTAATTATTAAATTACACAATTTGGAAATTTATTTCTTAAAAATATCGTCCAAATATAGACCCTCGCGTTCGCGGCACTCATTTAATTTTAATCAAACATTGTTTATGACGGCTCGGCAGGTGGACTCAGTGATATCTGCCATTTCTTGGCGGACATTTTCTTTTAAACGCGCCAGGGAAGTCAGTTTATTGGTATAAACTTTAGATTTAAGTCCATAGGGGTTAAATTAGAACTGCGTCGAGACCAATCTATGTCACCTCGCCTGGAGATCAATTTACCAAAGAAAATTTCACGAACTCGTGGCAGAGATGTATTGGACGTGTGTGACGTTGCTCCATCCTACTTAAACCATGTTCTTTCTTTAGGTCTTTGTGCATAGCACCACATGTGCTGATGTGATGCACAAAGGTTCGGTTCGCCACGAACAGACTGATTAACACTCTCCACGTTTTCTACCGTTCTTGATGACCTAGGTTACCCGGATTTAGGTTTTTCAAGCGTTATACCGGTCTCTTCAAACTTTTTAATACATTTTCGAATAAGAGGAATGCTTGGCGCAACATTTAACCTCGAATACTGCAGTCTTCTACACGTTACAGTCGCCGAATCACCGTTTTTGTAAAACTTTCGCACACACAACGCGCAGTCTGCTCTCGAGAAAAGCTCCATAGCAACTGAACTCATGAATGATTCATCTTACTGAACTGGTCACCTGACGGAGTTATTTAGTTCTGCAGTTCACTGACTCATAACTCCCGCTCGTGTAGGTTTATAATATTTTAGTCTTTACTTGTTTGTAGCGAGCTTATATTTCAGAAAAGCAATTGTTTGGAATATGTATTCCATGTGAATTGAACTATTCACTTTACAGAGTAGGATTCAGTGAACTAACTCCTCAAGGTGTACTACTTTGCCTAAGCCTACTCACGGTACGCTGTAACTGCTGCTGCGGTCTGCGGTTGGCTACCAAATATTTACGCAATATTACGCAGCAAGACGACCGGGATTAACGCAAGGGCGATGACGAGAATTCTATTTTTTGAATATGGAAACCTTAAAGAATTATAAATCTAGAAAAAGTTTATCTTAATTTCTTCGTTGTTATGTTAAGATCGAATAGATAATATCGACTTCCTTATATGCTCGAGTATGATATAATCGTGCCATCGTGAATCACATAATATGACTTGTCTTATATCATTATATGGTTCTATAACTTGACTGCTTCCTCCATTAATCCAGTAAGCAATTTATTATAAACTTCTCTATTGTTATTATTATTAACTTATTCATCAATGTGTTTATTAACGCATGAGTTATATGTCTGCACTTGTGTCGACCTAGTGGACACTGGTAAATGTAACACTGGTCAAAACTGAGAAATTTCCACAGTGGTTTATTTGCTTTTAGGTCAATTAACGGCGCTGGCTACAAAATAACACTGGCTTTTTATAGAAGCTCGTGTTTTCAATTTACATGTAGATTAAAAATTATTACAAAACCACAATTTTCACCTACTTTATTTGAATGAATTATTTGTGGATGAAGAATAAAATCTGCTTTTGCAAAAGAAAGTTCTGAAGGCGTATTTTGAGGACATTGCCATTAAGCATTTAGCTCCATCCAATCTTTTCGGCAAAATAGTGGGTGTGACTTATTTGTCGCCAAAACTACCAATCGAATTGAGAACCCTTTCCTTTTTGAAGTCGGATAAAATAATAGGGTTTATCAGCAAAATAATAAATCTGTCGCCAAAATTTTTCCTCGAGCAACGTCGACGTGATGTCTCTCGATGTTATTTATTCGTACACTATCCATTTATTTAGATGATACGCATTAGCACTATCACAAGAGTAACTTTACTATTTTAAGTTTGTTGAAATTTAAACTTTGCTGACAAAAATATATCTCTCATAAATAATAATGTTACGTTTTCGTAAAATGTTTAATTATGTTTTTACGGTTAGCTGCAGAGAAACGTCATACGCCAATTTGAATAAAATTGATGTATGTTGATGACTGCAAATGCATGTAAGCAAATGCATGAAAATTAGAGTTGCTGAAAAAAAACTGACTCCTTACATCGTTGCGGAGTGACGTTTCTCTGCAGCTGACTGTGTGTGAACTGTAGACTATAAAAACAGATAAAATTTTTTTAGTAATCCGATTTATTTGTCTGTTACAGTGATGGTATATCAACATTTTGCTGCCGGGGCCAAATGCTTGCTGAAAAATCTGAAAATACTTTAACGAATATCAAAATGGAGCACAACATCAACGTGGTTAGCTTGAGTCCTGGTGAAACACGGAGAATTAAGAAGAATGTTTTAGTTGTGACTTTAGCGTTCATGGTACATTATACAGCTGTTTATGTAAGTAATATCTACTGATAGGGTACTACTCACCTTCGCTACCTTACACTCCTACACACATACCATCACGTCTTTATCCCCGGAGGGTTAGGCAGAGGTGAATTAACACCCACATTTCATCACTCATTGTATTAGGTCCCACGTAATAGAGGGTCATGTATCTGAGGCCGATTCTGGGCTGTTGTATATCTGTCTGATGTTAAACAGCCCTATCCCTACTTCGCCTACGTACGACACCGCATGGGAGGAGATGAGGTGCTCCAAATTCTACTCTGCCGGGAACCGCCGGTCTATAAATAGACAAAGAATTTACTAGGTGTTAATTTAGTACCAATAGTTTCTTGGGGAACAATACGTTGTTGTTGACTGTCATTTACGTCAAATCCCATACATTTGACATTCTATGCTACGATACGTACGCCGGCCGACGAATTGCCACTTGTCTAGGGAGGCAAGTGTAGCTAGCGGCTACAATTTTGGAGTGTAGGATAAAAACTTATACTCGTAAGACTCGTCTACTTTGATTTTCTACTTTGCAGCGTTTTTTATTTTATTTTATACAGGGCATTGGTAACCTGCAAAGCTCCATTAATGCAGAGGCAGGACTGGGTACTTCAGCATTGGCGGCAATGTTCGTGGGTGTGCTCCTCTCCAATATATTTCTTACTTCAGTTGTCATAAAGTAAGTACCTATGTTTCAACCTATTTTTGAACTGTACTTTGAGTAACAAAGGGGTTTTTTTCACATCCATACCACGAATTATACATAAACCATAAAATCTTTATTTTCCCCTATTTTATTTTCATTTAGCCTAAAAAGTTTAATAAATTAGTTCATATTTTATTCCTGTTTTGATCCAATTATCACAGTTGTTCCAAATGTCCCGTGTTCTTAGGTTAAACCACATGCTCTTACCCGTGTTGCTCCGTTTATGTATCACTAGTTGTTGCCCACGGCTCCGCCTGCGTGGATGTCGGTTATCGCGACCAAACATAACCTATGTCCTTTCCCAAGGTCTAATCTATCTCTGAACCAAATTTCATCAAAATCAGTTCGGTGGGTTGTACGTGAAGCGTAACAGCGAGAGTTACTTTCGCATTTATAATATTAGTATGGAGTATGGATACTCATGATTCCAAAACAAATGCTCTTATGATGATATGATGCGGATATCGCCTCGGATTGAAAAAACTGAAGTTGTATGTAAAATTCTTTTAGATTACGGCACAATCTACGGCACCTATTTCAACTCGTACATATTCCTGAGACTTCTCCTATATATAGTAATACTGTGCTTTTAGCTTATAATATTGAAGTAGCAGTCAAAGTCATAATGCCATTATTTGTCTACATAGTCAGCAAAAGTTGTGTACGTAAACTATATGTAGGGTTGAGAAGTTCTGAAAATGTTCATGATATCATAATAAAATTGCAAATTAGATCTTTAATTTCATTTTCAGATGGCTCGGTACGAAATGGACAGTATGCTGCTCATTCATTACATATATGCCGTTCGTGGCATTTCAATTGTACCCGAGGTTTAGCACCTTGGTCTCTGCTGGCTTTCTGATGGGTCTAGGAAGTGGTACACTCTTGTGTGCCAAGAGCACCTACGTATCAGTGGTAAAATAAATTATACTTATCATACATTTTCATGCTAAAAAGTCATATTATGTAGGAGTGGATACGCCGTTTTCCCTCTGCGATAGGCAGATACGACAGTCCATTATCTGCTTCTGACCTTACATAGTTCATGAGCTTCTACAACAGTCATAAAACTTATCACGCAAGCTCACCGGTTTCGAATGGTTTTAACCTGCCCATTGTAGCGATATGCTAAATATATTAACAAATTATTTATTAAATTTCGAAAAGCTTGCAAAGGTTACTGTATTATGTATTAATAGATGCCTTATTGTTACAGCTCGCGGAAGCATACGGTATGATAGCCGATCTGCCATCTTCGACGTTTCTATTAAGCTTTTCAGGATTCTTTTTTATGGTTGTCCACATGAGTCAAATTTGGGGCAATATGATTTCTTCATTAGGTAAAATTGTTTTTTTACTGTTAAATACTAAAATCTAAAACTGAAACTAAAAAAAAAACTTAACTTTTTTATTTATGTGCAGTGCTCACAGCGGCAAACAATGCTTCAGCGACTTTAGTAAACGAGATAAAAATTCCACAAATATGTGGCAGTAATTTTCTACCCAACATGGACGCTGCTGAGGCTTTACCTGCACAACCGTTTGAGAAGCTCTTGATACTTGCAGGTAAATTGCACGATTAATAAGTGATAACTATAGAAATTGCCGTATGCTCTAAGATGGTAGGTAATCTCAACGAATATGCCATTGATTTGCAGAGAGTATGGTGGAGGTGGGTTCAGGGTAAACGCTGGCTCATTCTGAAACACAGCATCCAGCATTCTTTCGTGTCGACAAGGCCTAAGCTATATACCGTGTATCATGCTCTGCTTTATGGATAAAACAATACAGCTAAATGCTAAATACCATCGACAATTTTATTAATGCCTTGACCCTTGTTCCATCTTTCACCATATAAAGGGTTAATTTTGCTCACTTCGAGTTAGATTTTTAAAAGAAAAAACTTAAACAATTTATTTTTGTTGCAGGCATTTTTATTGCGTGCATGGTGGGGTCGACTCTCCTTATTACCATTGGAATGGATTCTATGAAACGGTAAGGTTTTAGATACGTTATAAATCGGAAATGTAATTAACAGTTTTATGAACAGCAGACCTCGTGAGTAACTTTTTTAGACCAAAGTAAAGTAGCTTTAATTTTGAATATCATACATCAAGTACTTACATTTTTTTACCTAATTCAAACGTAAAGAACTAACCTAATCATTTACTCAACAGATATCAATTTTGCCGTACCGCCAGTAATTCACGGTCAGGGTTTCCACTGCTGGCAGTAACCATGAGGCAATTAGCCGATACCAATCAACAGCTGCTCCTTATTATAAATATCTTCATTGGTCTTCAGCAAGCGTTCTTTTTTGCTGATTTCACTGCAGTATGTACCTTAATTATTTTCTTATTTGAAGATGTACCAATATTGCAGATTGATTTTGTACTAAATATAGTTTTCTCCATATTTTATATACTGACTTACATAACAAAAAAAAGCATTTGACATAGAAAACATTTGTCTAAATTATTTATTGGCAATTTATTTTCTATTTTCCATCTATTTCCATTTTAATAACTTGAAATATAAGCACAGACAACGTCAATAAATCCATTTAATGAACCTGAAAAATAATTTATATGCAATGCGATTTGATAGCGTGGACGCAGTAATATTGTATTGTACAAGCGACTAAGGAGATACGATTGCACTTTTACATGCAACTTTATATGAAAAAGTGCGACTGTATTTCCTTTGTCGATTGTACATATCGTACAGGGCTGCTCCAAGACCTTTAGGGGCCCTAATCAATCTCACCTGATAGTTGGTACACCTGAGGATGATATAATTGATTGACTCTTTCTGTTTCAGTCATTCGTGTCATGCGTAATTGGTACTGGTTCAGTTGGCTACGTCATGATGACCTATGGACTGTCTAACGTAACGGGCTGTTTTATAACTGTCTGTTTTCCTAAGGTAACTATATGGTAGTTTTCTGCATTGTTTTGTTGTTTTTTCAGTGAAAGCCTCTTCAGACAATTTTAAATGATTTTTTTTTTTCATTTAAATATAAATATTGATATAGACGAGTTATATAAAAAAGTAAATTATTCATTAACAATGACGTATCGTAATCTGTTGTTCCAGTTGTTAGGTCGCCTACCACTAATGTGCGGTGCACTATTTATTCACGGAGGAATACTCGTGTTAATGCTGACGTGGCGGCCACATGCTGAAGACTTCTACATCATACTCGCTATTGCAATACTGTGGGGAATCTGCGACTCCATCTGGACGATACAGATAAATAGTAAGTAAATAACGTCATCACATAATACAGTTTCTGTTGCGTTGTGGTAGATCTCTCGGCTACGAAAATCTCCATACTGTTACATCTCGTGTCTCATATAAGGGTGTGCCTAAGGTCCTTCGCGCCACGGCTTACCCAGGGCCATCGGACCGTAGGATATGACGTGTATGTTTTTTTTTTAATATGAAAAGTGGATACCGTGGTCTATGGACATATGTAACACCTTGGGAGTCACACTCGTGCTACCGATCCTGTAAGAACAGCCTATACTGTCTATACCGTGATTGTGTTAATTTATGTTACCATTTTTGTATATTTACAGCATACTACGCTATCCTATTTCGCGGTAAAGAAGAAGCAGCATTTTCAAACTTAGGATTATGGGAGGGAGTTGGATATATCATATCTTTCGCTATCTCTTCATACGTGAGGACGTGCTACAAGATTTTCCTGCTTCTCTCCGTTTTAATATTAGGATTTACGGGATACTTGTCTGTAGAGTACCGCCAACGTAACCAATTACAGAAAGAAGATTGGACAAACGAAAACAGTACAAGGAGTGAAGAAGAGAGAGAAGCTGAACTAGAGAAATTAAAAGTTTGAACAATCGCTTTATAAATTTTAATTTAAAAAACTAAAGACTTTTGTTGTTAAGTTAATTAATTTGTAAATATTTGAATATTTAATTAATAATTTATATGTAGTACATTAAGGAGGAAATAAGTTGCAAGACGACTTAGAAATTAAGAAGAATAGTTTTGTATTTGCGCCAGTTTTTGTAAATAAACTTCTAAAAGCAGTTAAGTAGGTACATGAATAAATAATAGTATATTAAATAATAAGAATAAATATTCTTTGATTTTGCATCTCGTTTTCCTAATTTCTCTACAATGGACAGATATGAAAATATAATGAAATTACTACTACTAAAAACAGTACTTAATATTTAGAAATTAATGTGAAAGTTTGTAAGGATGGATGTGTTGATCGATGTTTGTTAGTTTCTAACGCAAGAACGTCTTATCAAATGTGGGGCCCGATTCACTAACTTTACGTTTAAGTTTTTGTGCTTTTCTGACTTCTAAAAGGTAACGTACCATTTCAATGAGTAAAACTATAGTTATCTTTGTGGGTTTTCGGTAAAGAAGAAAACGTAGGTAAGTTTATTATATGACATGTAACAAGCATGCCAGGCCAAAAAAATAACTATAATTATTTATTGTTCTGTCAAGTTTTACTTTGACAGATCTTACCACCCGTTTTACGTTGTCGAAATGGAAGTCACGCGTCATACGAAACGTGGCGTTAGTGAATCGGGCCCTTGGGTAAAATTTAATACCTACTCTGGAATGGTACAATATAATTACTACTACTTTTACTTTTGTTTTATTTTTATCTTTTTAATATTATTATCTAGTCTATAAATGTCATAAATTCAAGTAAATCACAAATTTCGTTTATATTTTTTCGTTTTTTAATATTTTTTTATATGTTTCTTTTGTTAATATTTTTAATAAGAAGGTTATTTTGTTACCGGTTCTCTGTGGCGTAGCGGTAGGGCATTCGACTGCTACGCAGGGGAAGAGGGTTCGATTCCCGCTCAGTGTGAATATTTGTATGCATGAATATGTAAATTAGCATTGGCCTGGGCGTTTTTATGTATATTATGTATGTATTTACAAAATTTGATTGCAATCGGTTGAGTAGAACCGAAGATATGACTAAAAGTCGTCGAACCGAAGATATGACCGCGTGGAAGTCGGTTATCGTAACCCAACATAGCCTATGTCCTTTCCCAAGGTCTAATCTATCTCTGTACCAAATTTCATCAAGATCGGTTCAGTGGTTTAGGCGTGAAAAACTTAACAAACAGACAGACAGAGTTATTTTCGCATTTATAATATGAAGTATAGATTAATCACCAAATGTATGCGCACATTACTTCCGAATGACTGCATCATATTTTTTTATTATGTTTAGTACCAACCTATTAGTTAACTGAACGTACCTAACACAATCCTCATAAACCGTGATTGGAATAACGGTTTAGAAATAAACAACAACAAACACACGTGACGCCGTGAACGGCCTTCTTGACTCATTCATGGCTCTAATTACATTAGTCACATCTATTTACCTACGTATAAAATGTCATTATTAGCCGGAAAATCGAAATCGGATCTTAAGTGGGTGATAGACTTGCTTGTTCGCGAACTTGTGGCTCGATGATCTTTTTCGCTGGTGTATCACTTTAAGTACGCGAGCTTTAAAATCGCTGGGTAAGTTCGTTGGCGATTCGGCGAATTACATATATGTGATAACTCTCACGTGTCATAAGCCAGTTCTTTACTTAAACTTTTTACTTCTCTTTTATCAAAATGTAATCCAATTATAAATGCGAAAGTAGCTCTGTCTGTCTGTCTATTACTAACTACGTCAGTTTTTAATGGCACTGCGTTTTTGGGTTTGAGCGTTTTACTGGATTCCACGTCCCCACAGGGTAAGTGATATAAATATACTACGTATGACACGTCCCAGATAGCCTGAATCAATTTCACCTATTGAAATTTTTATTTTTTAATGTAAATATTTTAATGTCTACTTATAAAAATAATATAATTAATCGTGAAAAGTCCCGATATCACGAAAATCAGGCGTTTACACCGCGATAGTTTAAAAATAACGTTACCGAGTTTTTCTTATACCTTTCTAGGTGGTAGACAAGCACACGGCCCACCTGATAGGAAGTGGTACCGTGGACGTATGCAACACCAGGGGCGTCACACTAGTGCTGCCGACCCTAAAGACTTATACGAGTTATAAATGGTAATAAATAACAAATACGATTTTCGACTTTCTTTTATATAACAATAATTAGTATGGATGTATAGATACGTGCTTCCGTGATCCATAACATGGTTCTTTCATTTGACGTGTGTACGTGCCTGGATAGATTGATTAGATTGATGAGAAGATAAGAATTATATAACCCCAGATACATACATACATACATTCATAGATACATGCATACATGCATACATACATTTAGTATGTGTTTGTAAAAAATTTCATCACAAAGTTCTATACAAAATAGCTTCTTTGGGTGTCCTAAATTGTCAGTAAAAAATATTTAAATTAAAATGTGAAAATACCTGTATTACACAGGTACCTACAGGAAAATGTAATGAAGTACAGGTAGGTATATTGCGAACCATTATTTTCTTTAAGAGTATATTAGCAACTGGTATTACTATATATTCATCTTAAACCCTCCAGCTAATAACCTAATAAGTATGCTTATGTTAGGACTGGGTTCCCGACGGTAGTGTAACTCATAATTCATAACTCATAACTCATAACTTGACAGTCGTCAACGTAAGTCATAAACGTCAAAATACATTTCATATACCACCGGGCGTACACACCAGGCTTCGAAACCAGGATCTGGCGATCTACTTACTCCCTTTAACCACTAAGCGAACGACACGTTTCGTCATCGTTCATCGACGTATATATCGTGATTTGGTGCAAACATTGGCCACTACAATATTGGATCACAATTGACAGTCTATACGCGCCCTAACGGATACAGAGCATAAGAACTAAACACTATAAAGGTAAACTGAGTTGATCTCAACCTGAGGTTTGTTGACGTGGTTAGTGTTAACTAGTTGCGTGATGTTACGACACAAACATACAGTACTATTATTTATTACCTTTGTGCTAAACTTGGTAAGTAATTTTATAGTAACAACTAAAATTACCAATGTTCTTGATAACCCCTTCAGCTAAGTTTGTGTTAGTACTTACTAGAACATCACATTGATAGTGTAATTGCCGGGGTTTGAAACGGCTACCTCTCAGTATCCAGTTCGAACTCTGGCTGGTTGAACCCGACAATCGTTGTTCTCTTATTTATGCAAGCTTTTAAGGCCATGTTGAGAAAATCTTTATTCTTCTTAAATGTTTACATAGTTAATTACAGTTTATGAAGTCTCCTTTTAAGTAGCAAATAAAGTTGTCTGATAGGTAACGAAATGGAGAAACAGTGTAACGAAAGTGATATTTTAATGTGTTCTCTACTTCGCACGGTCTCGGGCATCCGTGGTAGATAGACCAGCGCATGTCCTGCTGTCCAATTTTCTAAGCTTTCAGCGTTGAGCACAACGTAAGGAGTAAGATGTGCGATGAAACTTCCTACAAATATTCAAATTATAATAATAATGTACAAAAAGTTAATAATCTATTATCCAGCCAAGCATCACTTTCTAGCATTTGCAGCTTGTTTAATGGTGTGCCAAACTAACCCCCTGTGGTTTAGGGCGTGCCAATGTGTAAGAATATTTGTAGTATATTTTGTATATAAATAAATAAATAAAAAATATAAAAAACATAGCTTAACTGAACCACTTTCCACCAGTGCTATCAAGTATATAGTTGGTGGATTTAAACGCATCCATTGCAACGTAGCCGCAGGGGTGTATGAGGCTGTCCTCAATAGGTCTGTACCTAATGATGGTTCCTGCCGTTTCAACATAACTCATAACATAACTCATCTAATCATAAAAATATTACACGTCAAATAAGTAAGTACATATCAGCATTATCAGCACATCATTCAATTCAATTCAATACAAAACAATACAATAATAAGTAGGTCCTTAGTTTATGCAATTCATTCCTAGAGTTAGTAGGACGTATCAGTCACAATCTAAAAATGTCAGGTTCCGAATTAAAATTGAAACAATGTCAGCAAATAATAGTTATAATAATAATTACCACCTAATTAATTAATTCACGTCCTAAAACGTATCATTCATTACCTTCTTGAGGCAAGCTGAAAACTTGTCACACGACTCTCCTGTTACAAGTATACCTCAACACGAAGCTGCAGACCTGGCTGGTGGGTACGGGGGCTAAATCAACCCCTGATTTTTTGAAAATTAAAAAAATAAATTACAAAAAATCATTGAATGAAATTTTGAAGCATTTCCTTTCTAAATCGATTTGAATACAAAAAACCTGTTTGAGGCAATATACAATTTTTATAATGTTGTAGTTCAATGTTTAAGGAATACATAAAAAAAAGACAGGCGATTTGGTGGAGGCTTTACCATTGCCAGGCGGTAATGGACCGCCTCCGTGGCGTAGCGGTAGTGAACGCGGCCGCTACGCAGGAGGCGCGGGTTCGATCACCGCTCAGTGCAAATATTTGTATGCTTGAATATGGGTAATTGCATTAGTCTGGTCGTGCCTCGGAGAGCACGTTAAGCAGTCGGTCCCAGTTGCCATACGAACATCTATAACGGCAGTGGTTACGGGTAGTTGGAGTCCTAAAAATTCCAACAACAACGGTCTAGCTGCAATGCTTCGATATCGCCTAATGTCACCATTGGGTTGTGGAGGTTATACGGTAGTCGCTTCGCGGAAAATATCGAGGTCCAGGCAAATCCGCAGTTAGGACCTGTAAAGCGGACCCCAGACTCCGAGGCGAAAACTTCGGATGCGACTGGGAATAATGGAAATAATGATGATTTTTTTTTGCAGTGATATTATGCTGATATCTTGCTGCCAGTGCCTAATGTTTCCTGAGAAATCTACGTAGCGCCATCTGAAGATACTTCTATGATTTTATGTAAAAATCATGGACCACAACAGCAACATGCTTCGATTGAGCTCTGGTGAAACTTTGAGAATTAAAAAGAATGTTGTGGTTGTGACTGTAGCATTCATGGTACACTATACAGCTATTCACGTAAGTAATACTAATTAAAAAAAAATGAACAGAAATTACTAATATTCCACCTAACTCCCCCAGCCAAGTTAAATTGCTTGAATTAGGAATGGGTTCATATACGAGTAGATAGCTATTCAAACCCACGACCTCTCGGTCATAAGGCCCACTCCGTAAGCAACCGCTAAGCTACTAGCGCTTCCAAACTCGTTAATTACTTCGTACTATCAGTATTTTCACTTTTTATGTAGGACACGACAGTATATCTTCACCTCACCTAATGCTAAAATATAGGCAAAATCTCAGGTAAGAGTGTCACCATTCCACACATCAACAATTTTACAATGGTGGCCCTCAGCTTGACGGCCTCATCAGATGCTTTTTCACGCCTCGGTTAAAGGAAGGTCGAAAGAAGGAATCACGCCTCAGTACCACACAGTTTTACCAGTGTAAAGAATTCCAAGACTTTATGGTGCGAAAAAGAAAAGAGTTACCTAACCACTTACTTCTTGATGGAATTATTAGAACGTTGGATGGAATCTAAGCCCAGCTTGTGTTGTCCTTTATAGGAAAGGAGAAGTTGGGACTAATTGGAAGAACTTATCAGAACATTACTCTTGTTATGGGTGGTAGACTCTTCCCAAACTCCTTCTCTTAAAATTCAAAATATTGCTTGATTATTCATTCAGTATCACTAGTTCTTCAGTGCTTATATTTTATGCATTTTTTAGTTTTATACTCGCCTTTAAGATTTAATGTTGTCACCCGCCCGTTTTCTTAAGGCGGTCAGGGTTTCTATTTTGGCGATTAGGGTAGAAACTTCGATCGTAACGTTTTTTCTTGTTTCATACAGGGTAATGGTAACCTGCAAAGCTCTATCAATGCACAGGCAGGACTGGGTACTTCCGCATTGGCGGCAGTGTTCATGGGTGTGCTCCTTTCCAATATCTTTCTGACGTCAGTTATCATAAAGTAAGAAGTATTTCTTTACCCATTAATAAAGTGATTTACGGATGCATAGTTCTAAGATAATGCTTTTATAATGACGAGTAATCATAACTTTAATTGAATACAGGGGACGAAAACGCTAAAGTGGCTTTTGTAATCATTTTCAATTATAATGTTTCTATAAGATTTACATCACCCATATGAAGAATTATTTTGAAAGTTTTTAAGTACATAAAATTTTATCGTTTCACTTTCAGATGGCTAGGTACAAAATGGACAATATGCTGCTCAATAATGATCAATTTACCATTCATAGCCTTTCAATTGTACCCGAGGTTTGGCACCTTAGTCCCGGCTGGATTTCTGATGGGCCTAGGTGGTGGTACACTTTTGTGCGCCAAGAGCACATATGTATCAGTGGTAAAATAAAATATACCTACTTATTGATTTTGATTCTACAAAACCATATTATTTAAACATGAATTTGGGGCTCCATAGCTGTATGGGCTCCGGGGATCTATTA
Organism: Eilema depressum; assembly: GCA_914767945.1. NCBI lineage: Eukaryota > Metazoa > Arthropoda > Insecta > Lepidoptera > Erebidae > Eilema > Eilema depressum. The sequence continues at coordinate 9,631,528 of OU612024.1, read as the reverse complement.
GAGTTGGGGGCTCCGAAGGTGTATGGATGTTGGGGGTCCATGGGTATATAGGACATTTTCAAAATACGAAGACAGATTCATCTGCGGATGTTAGCGGCGAACGCGTCTGCCACCGTGTTGCTCGTCTGTAAATATCTACCACAGACGAGCAAGTCAGCCGTCGCCGGACGCGTCCGTCGATGACATATGCGGATGAATCTGTCTACGTGTAGAGGAGTCATAAGAAAGCGGCGACAACGGTTCTAGTAGAAAACTCAAAGGATAACATTACTATACCTTTGATTATTAGATCTAGGGTGATAGATAGATGCCTTATTATTACAGCTCGCAGAAGCCCACGGTATGATAGTCAACATGCCGTCTTCGACGTTTCTATTAAGCTTCTCAGGATTCTTTTTTATGGTTGTCCACATGAGCCATATTTGGGGAAATCTAATCTCATCTTTAGGTAATATTACTATTTCTTATACGAATAAATCTATAACAATAAGTATGTTTGATAGTTTTGCATGGCATGGATAGTTTGACCTTATGCTTTGCATGGCAGTAGTATATGACTGTGTCTAATTATTACCGTCGCGGAAATTGATTTTTTAGCAGTTTAATAGTCTTCTTAATTTGTTCGACTCACATGTCGTGTTTCATCATTATTCGCTTGCTGTCGAGAAACAGTAACCTGAACATTTTCAGTAAGTACTATATCAACTTGCTAAACAATCATTTTCCTCCACCGCACATCGTAAATATTCAAAAAACCACTTACTTACTTCCTCTTAGCGTTAATTCCCAGTCGCATCCGAAGCTTTCAGCTCGGAGTCAAAAAACCACTCTGATCAACTAAACCATGGAAAATAATTTTCCTGTCCACCACTTAGTTTCGTGAACTTTTATTTCCTTTGATAATCCTACACAGCAAAATGAAAACGTAGTTTCAAAATGTAGACTGAAAATGCAACCGAGACTGGTGCTTGGATGAATAGAAAAGAGATAAACTGAGTGAAAATGAGTGAAAATTAAAAATGTTGTAATTTTTAGTAAAAAATAATGTTTTCATTTTTGTTTCTTATGCAGTTCTTACAACAGCAAACAATGCTTCACTGACTTTAGTAAATGAAACAATGATTCCACAAATATGTGGTAGCAATTTTTTGCCCAACATGGACGCTGCTGAGGCTTTACCCACACAACCGTTTGAGAAGATCTTGATACTTGCAGGTAAATTTGTCAATCTAGCTTTGGCATTGGAATAATCCAGACTGGGTATGGAAAGGAATGAAATCTCTTCGAAATCATGAAGAGAAAAACCTATACAAAAATTGCCCTGATGGACAACCCATCACGTTCACCCTGTAGCACAGGGGTATTGCCTGTATTACTCCTTTCAAAATGGTTTGGTCCCCAGCAATAATGTTTATACTAGCTAGTTTACACTCTATAGTTTGACTGAAACAAATGTTGAGTACAGAACCTAACCTTCCCCACAGTAAGTTACTCTGTTTTCGGATCGGAACGGATCTTCCGCATCTAAATGCCAATAAAATATATTGGATATACCTAAATGACGCCGCTACGGAGCGTCGCGCAGTGTACTCGTTAATTTATATGCTAAATTGTATTGACGGTCCGTGGAAGATCCGTATCGATATTTTCGTTTAGTGCCGTATAGGCCTGAGTTATCTTTATAAAAGGAAAAATCAAAACAATTGATTACAGGTATTTATCTTACGTGCATGGTGGGAGCGGCTCTCCTTGTTGCCATTGGTTTGGATTCAATGGAACGGTAAGGTTTTAGAAACGTTATTATTAACATTATGCCTCTGTCTTCACCTGGAGTGAACCACCTAGCTGATTAAATTGTTAAAGGATAGTCTACCTTCATGCTTTAATCCACTGTAACCATTTCTCAACAGATACCATTTTTGCCGTAAAGCCAGTGATTCACGGTCAGGGTTTGCACTTCTGGCAGTCACTATGAAGCAGTTAGCAGATACGAATCAACAGCTGCTCCTTATTATTAACGTCTTCATCGGTCTGCAGCAAGCGTTCTTTTTTGCTGACTTTACTGCTGTATGTATATTTTTAATATCATTCTCTTTAGTTAAATTGTCAGCTAAGGGTACGGTCAGATCCTGTTTACCACTTGATCTAATTCGATTTGTTTTTCTCAGTAGATCCAATTTTTGATAGTGTGGTGACAATGGATCTACTGAAAAGTACATTTCTCGTTACACTTGAAAATATTTAAGAGATACGATTTGACAGATGTCTGGATTCATGGTAGGTAACTAGGCACTATTGAAAGGATACATGAAACTGTTATAAATTAAGTTAAACCATTTCTAAATACGTAATAACTTATAATAGTAAGTATAAAAAATATGGTGTGACATATTTCACTTTAGATTACTACAAATATTTTAAGAATTGCTACAAATAATTTAAAATAAGACGTGATTCTTCATTTTTCGAAATCTCGTGTGACAGCTACGTCATATCGTTCTTATTTTTTCATTTGAGTGTTGCGGCTGTGTTCTCTATGGTTGTTACATTTTAATCGTATGGAGTTTATGTCAACTCGTTACGTTTATGGTCGGCGTTGCCAGAATGTAACTTTTGTAATATTATGTATTTCTTTTTACCCTCTTATGTTTCTTCTAAGTAATACAAATGAAAATATTGCTTAGATTTTTCTTTTATCGTATCGCATACTAGAGACAACGAATTTTTTTTATTTTTTTTCTGATACTGAAATCGAAAGTAGCTCAGACAGTGAATATATAAAAATTATAAATACCCATTTCGTATTTTCATTTACCCTGCTTTATTAACATTATATATCCTGAACCTAATATCAATACTAGATAAATATTAAAACAGATAAAACTAGATAAATATGAAAAAAATAAAAAAAAATAAAAAAATAAAGGAATATGGCAATAGGCTCACCCCCTATTACGTGGGACCGAATAACTACAAATACCTATTTATCTATTATTTTTAACCTATTTATCTATTTTTTTTGTATGTTTGTTATGCGATTGTGAAGCCAATTCTAGACGGATTTTGAAAATTATTTTTTTGTTCGTAAGTAGATTATTTCGAAATGGTCCCATTTAAATTTTGTAAAGATCTGATGATGGGTTTCCGAGATTAGACCAAGGAACTCTTCAAAAAGTACCAGGAAATCAGCCGCGATTGCTGCAATCGCATATTATTGCAATGTTTTCATTAAGCCTAACACATATAGGTACTAATCCAAATATCAATACTAGATATATTACATGATTAATCAGTGTTGCCAGGGCCAGATAGTCTAGTGTAAATGTAAACAAGATAGCTTAAAAAGTTACTTAACAGGGAAAAAGTAACGTTGTTTTATGGTATGGAAATCTTGTCGGATAATTATTATATTGCGCGGTTATGATGAATAGTTTTATTTATTTACAATGTTACAAAAGTTACATTTTGGCAGCTATGCGATTAATCTTTTGTTACTTGAATCGATTATTCTGACAATTGATTTAAGAAGCTCCATCCCTAGACTATAAACGTCAAATCGTATCTTTTAAATATTTTCAACTGTAGAATTGAAAGTGTAAAGGTATTTATTGAGAGATTTTCGTCTCACTAGATCTAGCTATAGTTCCAATAAGAACTTACTACGGAGTGGGGATTGAACCGACTTCTGACTTTAAAAAGGAAAAAGTTTTTTTTTTTTTAACAAGTCTTTCTGTTTCAGTCATTCGTGTCATGTGTAATTGGCACTGGTTCAGTTGGCTACGTCATGATGACCTACGGAGTTTCTAACGTGGTGGGCTGTTTTGTTACTGTCTGTTTTCCTAAGGTAACTTATATCTTAATCTTCTACATCCATTTGTTGTTATATGATTAAAAAACCGTCTTAACACCTTTAGAAATTTATTTTTTAGATAATTTTGAGTCACACTTATACTCGTAAGTTTTAAATTAATATGATTATCAGAAACCCAACTGCTGTTGAAAAGACCAAAACAATTTTGAAACCAGGCGGCAGATTTGCAAATCATGGAACAAATCGGTTCTATTCATTAAGTAATTATTAAACTTGTTTCGGTTTTTATTTCTTCTTTACATACTTAGTTAAAATGTTCTAATTTTAAAGGTTTTAATTTTGTATGAGAAACACCGGCAAAGAGTGATGTAATGAATTACTAAAAAGATCATAACAATTACGAATACAATACTAACTTTTAAACTCTCGCGGTCCATATTAAATACAATAATGATAACGGGAAATAACGCGATCATGGTGTGCTTAGGTACCTGATCTACGTCTAATCCCACCCTCTCCCTTCCAGTCCAGAACAACTCGTGCTGGCCTGCGGTGCCACCCACATACGGTGGAACCCATACCGTCTCGCATCAAACGGTTTTAGGGTTTCCTTTCTCTGCCACACGATAAAGAGCTGGAATTCTGGAATGCTCTGCCCGCACACGTATTTCCCTCTTCCTGCAGTCCCGGGTCTTTCAAGCGGGGCGTGAAAAAGCATCTATCAAGGCCGTCAAGTTAGGGACCACCATTTTAAGACCAATAGCATCACAAATGGTGGTCCGTATTTTCTGAACTGCACCTCAGCTTTTTACCATCTAGCGGGGTGCAGTCAATTATCTTAATCATGACTGAGGTGAACTCAAAGCTCAGGGTCCGCCTTCCGACTTTTCCTCCTCCATTTCGCACAGAAGTTTCGTTCAAAAGTTAATTAACAATAACCTTTATAAATCTGTTGTTCTAGCTGTTAGGTCGCCTACCACTAATTTGCAGCGCGCTATTCATTCACGGAGGAATACTCGTGACGCTGCTCACGTGGCGCCCCCACGCCGAAGACTATCACATTATACTTACTATTGCAATACTGTGGGGGATATGCGACTCCATTTGGGCGATACAGATAACTAGTAAGTGAAAAACGTGGTAATTGCTGAGACCTATGGTGCCAAGAAAACCACACCTGCAAACCGATACATCTGCTAATTGATGGACGAGGCTGTGCTCTCAGGGTTGGGAGGGCAGACAATACTACCACATGCGGGAACAACCAGATGAGAACGTAGGATGATGATGATGAATATTAATAGTATATTAATGGGTTTTAACTTTGACAGATGTTTATAAATTAAACGTTCACATTGAGTACTTCAAGATTTTTGAACTCAAATGAAACCAAACGTATGTAGGTAGGTAGTGGTCCCTCAACTTTGACGCCATAATAAAAAAAATGCTAGTGAGGAAAAGCTACAGAATATGGCTTTTTTTTTGGTCGCTTCAAATTTGAACCAAAAATGTATGAAGCTTTTCACATTGAAATATTGTGGTCATACTTTTTTGATGAAATAATATTATAATGATTTGGTATGTCCCACAGAACAGTTAAAGAGATCTCCTTAGCTGCTCTGTGGTATGTCCTATATTTTTTCTCTTTTTTAATCAATATGTGACCATAGTATTTGTAACTTGGTTGAAACGTCAAGCAATTCGTGATTCGTGAGGCACGCCTATCACAATCGCGTTAATTTCCGTGAATATTAGTGTACCTATATTAATAAAATTTTCAGCATACCACGCCATCCTGTTTCGTGGTAAAGAAGAAGCAGCATTTTCAAACCAAGGATTATGGGAAGGAGCTGGTTATATCATATCTTACGCTATCTCAGCACACGTGAGGACCCGCTACAAGATTTTCCTACTCCTCTGCATGTTAATATTAGGATGTATGGGTTATTTATCTGTGGAGCATCGCCAACGAAGAAAGCACAAAAAATTCCTGGAACAAAATTGGACAAAAGCAACCCAAACGGTAACTGAACTAGCTGAACTAGAGAAATTAACGTTTTGAACAATCACTGTTTTTGATGAATTAACACTTTTGTTGCAATTTTTTAATTTTTTACCCAGAATAGCTTCCTGTAAGTCACAAGAAGCCGTGACCTAACCATGCTAAGAATGTGTCCAAAATATTCTTAGAAATAAATATCATCACTAACTTTCAAACTTTCGCGTTCCCATGATACACAATGATAATAACGATTAATGAGAAATAAACGCATTAGGGTTGTTGTTCGCAATATAATAAATAGTGTTGATAAAATCGCACTTTTGCATCGGTTGTGGTAAGGAGCGGGATTTTTTTCTCAATAAAGTTTGACTGTACGGAGTACTGAATATGATTATTTGATTATCAATTCCTTCTTCATGGACTGTACCTACCTAATTGTCATTTGGACAAAATATTTTTTTGTATTGTGATAAATTAACAACTAAAATATGCATGACTATTTTAATTGAATTCTACATTATTAAATTGCATTGTCATCGAGAAAAGAGGTTGCAAGTTGAACTTAGAATTAAGAAGAATAGTTTTGTATTTGCGCCAGTTTAAAAATAACTACTTATAAGCAGTAGGTACATGAACAAATAATAAATAAATACCCACCTATATATTCCAAGATCTTTTATTTATTTCTCCACAGCGGACAGGTATGAAAATATCTTGAAATTAGGTACTGCTTTAAAAATACCGAAATCCTACCAACTACTAATAGAAATGCACCAACTTCTAACAACACAATAGATCTGTAAATTCGGCAATTTTTTACTTTTATCAATGTTTTTTTTTTGTTTCTTAAAGTAGTTTTAATTTTTTTTCAGAAAATTATTATTTTTCGAGCAAATCATTAGTGAAATTCAATTCTTGGTTTTTACCTGTAGCTGCACGAATGGTCAGTCGTATCAGTTAAGATAAACTCTAGCTTTTTTGTAATACGTGCAACCTTGATATAACGACCCTCGATATAGCAAATTTCTCGATTTAACGAATTTTTCTTAATCCCCTTGAATTGTCCATAAGAGTCAATGTAAAATATACCTCTACATTGCGAACAATTTTTGCGCACTACCTTTTTATAACGAATTTTCAACCAGCCAAAAAAATAAAAATGCCTCTAGGTAACGAATTTTGTCACCCAAAACCTTTATACGCATACGTACGCATCAATACATGACTCTTGAATTTCATTGTATGTGGTTCATGTCACGACTGGTTTCGACCCGTTTTTTTTTTGTAAAACTGGAATGCATCCACCTATAACCTACTTTTATGGATTTTACTGCATTTAATTTTGATATTTAAGCTGAAGGAAAAAAAGTTGTTATGCACCTATTTTTTTACCTCTATATAACGAATCTTAGACCTACCGAACCTTAATATAACAAACCTCAGATTAACAAAGTACTTGATATAACGAATATTTACCCTTTCCCTTCCGATTCGTTATACTGAGGTTGCACTGTAACTTGGTCGGCCTGAGATACTGAAATGTATAAATTTTTGTGTATGTGTCTTTCTGTCTGTTCTTTCCGCTAGTCTCCGAAATTGCTGGGCCGAATTTGGATGATTGTTCCACTGGCAGATAGTACCTATTATACAAGGTGATTTTGTAGTCGTTTCGGAGCGAAATATTTCGGGCAAAGTTTCGATAGCAAAAGCGTCTGGAAGTATTAATTTGGCGAAAAAAAAAACTTTTTTTTTCATAATGTATGGAAATAAGGTAGGTACTGGTGAAAGGCATAATGCCCATACATTGTAAATAAAAAAAAGTTTTTTTTCGCCAAAATAATGCTTCCAGACGATTTTGCTTACGAAACTGTGCCCAAAATCTTTCGCTCCGAAACGACTATAATATCACCCAGTATAACTATCTGCCAGTGGAAAATTAACTAAAGTCGTAACACGGCTACTTTAATTTTAATAGTGAACACCCACCAAGATATTTATTTTGTTTTTTGTTTGTATTGAGTATGATGACTATGATGATGAGAGATGAAATGAGATGAGATGAGAATCACCATGGCAATCTCAAATCGTACAAACAGGGAGTTATTCCGGTTAGATACCCCGTATTTGATACCCTGGGGGATCATTACAGGCTACTTTTATTTTGAAAAGAGTATTGGAGCTTGGCGCAAAGACACAAAATCCAGACTATGTTCATGTGAACAAGACGCGGGTTAGCTACCTATTTGATAATTTATTATTCGTTCCGATAAGAGCCTTATTTAAATAAGAGCCTTATAAGAACTTATTAAAAGCCTTATTTAAATCTATGGGAAACTTACCAGTCAAAAGTAAACCACTTTCCTTGATTGTATTAATTTAAAGCAAGTTAAACCAGTAATACTTACTTAATATGTTATGTTTACTTGAGGCCTACTGAATTCTTTATGGTTCATTATTAGTAACTAACATACCGAACCCGCCTGGCAATGGTAAAGCCCCCACCAAATCGCCTGTCTTTTTTTTATGTATTTCTTAAACATTAAACTACAACATTATAAAAATTGCTTATAGCCTCAAACAGGTTTTTTGGAAGTAATTCTTTTAATTTTAAATAATTCAGGGGTTGATTTAGCCCCCGTACACACCAGCCAGGTCTGCAGCTTCGTGTTGGGGTATAACAGGAGAGTTGTGTGACAAGTTTTCAGCTTGCCTCAAGAAGGTACTCAAAAAATCGTACCAGCTCTCGGATTTCGGCTTTCTTTCACTTCTCCTGCGTGTAATAGGTGCAGCTTTTTAGTTTTCTTAACAGAGGTAACGACATCTATCTTGGTCCTAATGAATATTGATGCCTTATTTTTGCTATGCGATATCTTGGTAATGTATTCTGTGTTAAACTACGCACAAACTCAACGCAACTCCTTGTAGCTGGTAGCTACAACGAATTGCGCGTAGTTTCACTTGCCTTATTATATTTCAAAAAAATTGTTTCCGATATCGTCAAAATATCACATTATTTTCCTCATTCACTTTAATAAATTAGAAGTATAACCTTTTATCAAACGCCAAACCTAACCTTTCGAGCAATCTGTTCGTGAATGTTACCTTTTATTTATGTCAGGCTTTATTTTGAGAAAATAAAAAGAAAAGATGCCGTTTAAGTAGGTAGGTAGGTATATGCTTTTAAGCCCCTATACCTTATATAAGGCCAGTTTCTTAAGAAATTGAAGTTGAAACTCTCAACGCCTACTTATATAATTTTAATATTATCTACAGTTTCTGTCATGCAACATGGTGCACTTTTAACACTTCGGTTAATCAGTAGGTACCTATTGTCAGCAGGTAAGGTTGACTTTTACCTCAAATAGGTATCTAGGGGCCCACTAAGTTGGTATATTAACAAGATACACCATTTCGTCGTATTTAAAATCAATATTTTAGTTAAAAAAACACGTTTTATTGAACTAAAATATGAAGTATCCTGAACGTAATACATATTTATGACCTTTAATGGGCAATATATGTAATTAAAGGCCATAAATATGACCATTAGGTATATAACTTGTTCTTATAGACAGAAGGACCCTTGTATCTACGTATAACCTTCTAAAAATAAATTGCCGTCTACATACGAACGTATAATATTATTTTGCTTTTTAAATATGCCTGCTATCTTTACCAAGGCAGAGGGCAAGCATCTTCACAAACTGTTTTCCATCCCTCTTTGTCACTCGGAACACAAACCCTTTGATATGTATATTAAAAAGATTAATATCACCACTATTTATATTGATCAAAGAATCAATTTATTTGATTAGTATAATACCTTATAAATCTTCGATATAATTTATTAAACACGTGTCTCTTTGTTCGCAATGAATCAAAAACTACTGAAGGGATTTTGATGCAGTTTTTTTATTGAAATGCCTTGATCATACTTAAAACCTCACGTTGGGTTACCTCAATCGGTTGAGCAGCACCGGTGGTATGAAAAAAAAATAGAATACCTAATCAAGATATGATTTCTTGGAGGACGCGGAGCGCAGTTTCATATTTTCAGTTGTATTTGCTATTTATTTATTTTCTTAGTTGCCTGTGCATTTGTGCCGTAACTAACTATATAACTAACCGTGGCTTAGTGGTCAGAGCATTTCCCCTGTAAGGGAAAGATCGCGGGTTAGAGTCCCGCCCGAGGGCGATTCTCTTTTCTAAGTCTTAACCTATCTTCTACTTACAGGGGCCCGATTCACTAACGCCACGTTTCGTAACGCGTGACTTTCATTTGACAACCGCGCGTGCGCGTGACAACCTGGTATTCAGTATCTTCTGTCAAAGTAAAACTTGGGAGAACAATAAAATAATTATAGTTATTTTGACTTAGGTGACATCTCATCTGCGAAAGATTTAATCTTCGGATGAAATGCCGCCCTTTTTAAATTTTTAGGTCACGAATCATCCGCACTTGATACTGATTTCGGATGAGTTGTCATAATGAATACCTACTAATAGTGGTCTTTTCCGCCAAAATTAAATACTTGTTTGTCTAAGATGACTAACGTCTAAATAATTAGATATATTTCGATTACGATTTCTATTACCTGTATCCTGTTTACGTACGTTATAAAAAAATGTTCTAAAATCAAAATAATTAGAGTTTTAATTTAAATTTTAATCAAAATAGTTTAATTTAATAATTTTTTTTTTTAATAATATAAGTATATTTCTCATACATTTTTTGTCTGGCATGCTTGTCATGCTCGTATGCCATATAATATACTTACGTTTTCTTCTCTACCGAAAACCCACGAAGAAAACTTTGCTTTACTCATCGAAATGGTACGTTACGTTTTAGAAGTCACAAACACACAAAAACTTAAACGTAAAGTTAGTGAATCGGGCCCCAGATCCGCTGCGCATTTTTCCGTTCGATATCATCTCAATAACAACCGAACGTTTTTGAATTATCTTCCAATCAACATGTGCGTGACACGTGTTGAGATGAACGTGTGTCGCAACTCGTGTATAAAGAATGAGTTGATTATATTTACATATAATGTGTATATTTGTATTTATTAGACAATTATTTGTATTTAAACTATCATGTTTATGTACGTAGTAATTAAATAGTGCTTTTTCTTTTCATTATATGAATCATCCATAGAACTTTTATTATACTTTGGTTCTTCATTTGAAATAATTCAAAGGAACTGATTGAATTACATAGACCGGGTGCTTCAGGTATTTGAGCATACAAAATGTGAGAACCGGCCACTATGACCCAATTCATAGATCTTAGACCAAAAATAGATAAAGACAAAAAATAAAAATAAAAAATAAACAAAAAAATACAAATCGTATCTTGCATTCAACTGTAACTGTTCCATCCCGTGTTGCTTTTTGATCTACAATACAACATTATTACCGCTGTAGATAATCTTGTCACTGATACTCGTATGAAACCATTTGAAAAATCATTCTAAATACATATAAATAATTTTGTTGATGAAAATGACCCATCTTAACAAAGATTTAATAACACAACCACCTTGTAAATCAATCAAATGTAAATGTATCTGCATCATTATCCATATCCATATCCATAATAATATTATAAATGCGAAAGTAACTCTTTTTGTCTGTCTGTCTGTCTGTCTGTTACGCTTTCACGCCTAAACCACTGAAGCGATTTTACCTGTACATGTACAGGGGTAGATTAGACCTTGAGAAAGGACATAGGCTATGTTTGGTCGCGATAACCGTCATCCACGCGGGCGCGGCGGAGCCGTATAAAGCTAGTATATTATAAATGGTTAATGATAATGAACGTCGTAACAATACACACATGACTCACTGTGTAGTATAATATGTACCAGAGTAATTAAAACTATCAATGACTAGGTATATAATCTGCGATCATTTGAGTCACCTCATAAATCTATGCATTAGTACATACATCTGCATACATTTCTAACGGTTTCGAATTCAATTACCTACATCTTTTCAAGAAAAGCATTTAATAGTAACAGATTACAGGCTCATTGCCAATATTTTTAGAAGCTTTCGAAAAGTAGCTTTGTTTGAGGTATGCTAATAATGTTAACAGGGGTGAGGGAGAGGGTTCTGACCACACCAGCAGTTAGCAACATCAGTCATACTATAGAGTGGGACCCTTAGAGTATATATGGGACCACTATTATATAGCACGTAATTATCAGAAGTCAAAATGCGATGCAGTAAGCCAGTAAGCAGTAGTAAGTCAGGCGGCCGCCATAACTGCAGGGACGCTTGACAACTAAAAACTTACCCCACGAGTCACTAGTAATTAAAGTAGGTTAGGTATGTCTCACTCATGTCAATGAGTTCATTGAAATCAGTGAGACATACCTACATATCTTCCTCTTAGCGTTAGCGTTAGCGTTACCTATATACCAGCCCCTCTAGACAAGTGGCAATTTGTTGCTCGGCGTATGATGGAATAGAATGCCATATGTATGGGATTTGACATATATGACAGGCGTCAACGAATGTCAAAAACGTCAAATCCTATACATTTGTCATTCTATTCCATCATACGCCGAGCAACGAATTGCCACTTGTCTAGGGGTGCTGATGATAATAAAATTTTGAAATTTTAATAAAAAAAATCCATAGGTACTCTGTCTGTCTGTCTGTCCGTGTGTCTGTCTGGCTGTTACGCTTTCACGCCTAAACTACTGAACCGAATTTACGGAAATTTGGTACAGAGATAAATTAGACCTTGAGGAGGACACAGGCTATGTTTTGTCGCGATAACCGACATCCACGCGGGCGGAGCCGCGGGCGACAGCTAGTCAAAAAATAATAGTACCTAATAAAATTATGTAGCCGATATAAGTATTCCATCAATTAGTACAATGTATCTAACATTCATGTTGTTATGGACATATAACACGTGACATACAGGATCACGTGTTACATGGTCATTAACAAAATACGACGATATAGGTATTTAAACTTTCATGGTCGTTCACAATACTATTAGAACTATCGGGATATTTACCATGTTGTATTGTTTCGAGTATCCGATATTTCGGCGCTGTTGCAAGCACCTCACGGAGGAACCATACGACAAGTTATAATACTCACATTACTCACGGGTGTCTATTTACCTTTTTTGCACAACAGATACTTGATACCCTTTAACTATAAGCACGTGTTGCCCCCTATAACGGCTTATACACCCGCGTGTGAAAAGGTTAATAACTTAAGACGTAAATGATCAGTTTTTTTTTTAATAACCGTACCTAATTCTGTGAAAAACTCGTTTCGGTACTCGTTTTATCAATGGTATTTGTTAGGAACTGAATATTAATTTGATAAAAAAGAAATACCACGTGGTATTAGAAAAATGGTACTGGATCGGCATAGAAGGTCTAGTCTATTTCATTTTAGACTTAACGGCATTAAAATTAAATGGATTTTTTGCAGTGTTCATGGTGTGACAATGGTTTTGCTTTAGCAGAATCGAGGCCCAGGACTTCAGTTCCTCTGAGATGATGGCGCAATGAAACACAAGAAAAAAGCGTTTGGATGCTAGCAAAAATCAAGTTGATTGTTGAAACTCTACCAATTTTGGCGTGTTTTGAACTTTTCAGTGATATCGTAAGGTGTGATTTTATAAAAGAAATTAGGTTGCCGCACAAAACATTAAAACCCATAAAAAATATGAACAACATCTCCCACATGGGCAAGTTGTGGAAAGCACTAAGTTTATAAAAAAAATCGAAAGCACATCACAAAGGTTAAATAAGTTATACATATTATAATTCTAGTCAACCCGGCTCGACACACTTCGAATCTCTGTCTTTTTAAGCAATATAGGTAGTTAGCTTTTATTAAATAGTATATGGGAATCTGCCGGATGTCTTCGGAAGACTACTGCTCAGCAGCTTCCTAAATTAGTAGCTTGATGATATAATCCTCGATAAACGGACTATTTAACAGCAAAAGAAATTCATTTTGGACCAGTAGTTTTTGAGATTAACGCTTTCAATGTAAACAAACTCTTTAGCTGTATAATATTAGTAGGTATAGATTTAAAAAATATCAATAGATTATGTCACATGTAGGTACAAAATTTTTAAAAAAGTGAAATAGACGCGACAATGAAAGCCGTGTCTTCAAAATAGCTAAAAGAACACTCGTGCGCAAAAGTGTTTTCTGCATAGCTTCACAGGTATGTCTGTAACAAAATTTCCAAAACAGATAGCAGGTACTTAATTTGAGTGATTTCTTGGCGGCAAAATAAAATGCCTGTGTTTAAAATAAAGGTTAAACTGGGGGACAAAACTGAATGAAGAGGCCAAATTATGCTACGTGAAGGGCAATATTTTTAGGGCTTTGATTTAGAGAAAGAAATAACTTTATTTTTTTGCACAGCTTCAATACGTTTTAGACCTGTGTATTTGATATTATTTTCAACTTGTTTCCTTCATGCGTTCTTGAAAAAAGGTTTTGGCAGACAGACATACAGAGTTTTTATTATGATGTGGAAAAAAGGAATCGCATTAAAGGAGATGGATACTCTTCCATACATTCGTGGGCCTGATTGACAGAAAATGGAGCTGTCAGCTGTCACAGCTTAAAAATACAGTTGATAAACATAAGAAATAATTAATCGATTAACGGAAATCGATTCAGAATTTATTTTTATTACACTATTATTTGGTATTTTAAATGGTTATTATTATTATTATGATTAAGTTTTGTTTACTCTGATTGATTTAATATCAAATTGTGATGCAAGTGTTTTAATACGCAATATTGTTTAAATAATTTTTAGTAATCGATATTTTATTTTGCTAGTGAAATAAATTTAGTTTTAAGATTTCTCGTCTTCAAGATTTTCAATTGAGCTGGTTTTTTAATATTTTGAAATAGAAAAAATACCGCTTTTTTTAAGTCATATTATATCTCAACTCATTACAATTTTGGCCCAGAAGTCCCCGTCTCCTTTAGGTACCTTTAATTTGCTTCCTTTTAAAATAATAATTTCATTTTCATTTCTTAAGTATGCCATTTGCATAATGGTCAAATAAATCACATTTTATTATTTAATACTTTTTCGAACATCAACTTACGCTATTGACAGTACCCGTGTTTAGTACACGTGTTTATCTAATGAATAAAAGTTATCGTTTTGGCAACGGTGTATTTAATGGAGAAAGAACACTGCACTTTTAATTTCATTGTGTGTATTAAAGTGATGTTACAGATTTAGATATCCAACGTAGCACATCTCTGGTCGAAAGGCAACCTTACTGGGTATAAGGTTACCCAGTAAGGCATTTTCCTCGCACCCCGTCTGGCCTTGGGCCATTCACGATTTTAAGATGGGTGTAGGAAGCACGATGTCCACTGTGGGTAAAGAGGTGACAAGCTGTCGCACCTCTAACCTTCACGCCTTCTGCCGCCCCCTGCCTTCTCTCCACTGTACCCCTCTAGTCAGCTAGGAACACATGGAACGCCTCCAAGCAGCCCTCTACAGGGCCACTCCCGCCACAGCCGGTATTTGCCATTAGGCGACAGCGTGTCCCATGGGAGAGAGAGGGTGCACCGCGTAGAGGCTCCAGACCATACACCCCTTATAGTGAGTACCTGGGCGCGTTTTCACCCATATTTTCAGGCAGACGTCCAGGTCTATAATGTGTGTATATACCTATAAACATATTTTAACATAGACTTTTCCATCTCTACCATGGTGAATGTTCTGATGAGCCCTTCCAATTAGTCCCACCCTCTCCTTTCCTACACAGGACAACCCGCATATGGCGCAGATTATTCCATGAAGAACAAAGCTGTTCGGCGACTTCTTTTTCTGCTGCGCCATTAAGACCTGAAATTCGTTACCAGCTCACGTGTTTCTCTCTTCCCTTTAGCTGAGTGCCACCATTGAAACATGGTACGTGTCTGTAAAGGTGACTCTCTTTTCTGAGACACTTGAGAGAGTGAAGTCAAATTGACGTGTCTATATAAAAAGACCAAAATAATAATCTCAAATACTAATTACCACCCAAATCGTTGTCTTCTAGTGTATGAATTTATAGATATTATATTGTTACTGTAGGCATAAATAAACGAATTTTACTTTTATCTGCCAGTCGCAAACGCATTGATTTTAGCCGAGCTGCATTGCCAGTCACGCTATGAATTCAACAAGAATGACACGTTCAATTATCAATAATCAGTATTATTCTACGTAACTAAGTACATACGATACTGAAACTTTAGTACCGAATCTTGAATAAATGGGTAATTTCACGATGCCTAATTTTTTGCTAATTTCGGTGGTTTCGAAAAAATTTTTTAATGTTCTTTTAGAACACTATATACTACTAGATATTCTAAAAGAACTCCATTAAATTTTTTCATCGGAAAACCTATGATTGAAAAATACCACCGAAATTAGCAAAAAATTAGGCATCGTGAAATTACCCAAATTAGACTACTACCAAATCAGTCTAAAGTACTGTGCAGTTTTATTTTATTACGTGAATGTTATAATTTTATTGTGCCTCGTTTTCACCTATTGATGGGTAAGTTAAGTTGTATTACGAATTATCGTATTTTATAAATTCTTTAACATTCCTTCTTTGGCTTGTAATTTTAAATATATATAAATTGCGTTACCTGGCAGTAGGGTTGCCACCTTTTTTTGAAGAAATAATAGTATTTTTCTTCTTCAAGTCATAAAAATATAGTACTTTTGAAAAATTTTGAAAAAAATATAGTACCAACACATTTATTTGTCATCTATTTATTTATATTTTATATATTTTCCATGCGTTTATTTGATCATCTGAACGATCTGAACACTAGGTTTCCGGAGATGACTTTGCCGGAGACTCGCACCCCGGTCGACCCAGGGCCATCTCTCTCGAGACCTCGGGTATGGGGAGGCACACATTGCGCCGCCGCCTCTGCCTGCTTCTCCTAAGGTGACCAGCTCCATCCGTCACCCTCAGAACCGCTCTCATGGGGGACGGAGATCGTTCTACAACCGACACCTGACTTGCTTTAAATATTTGATTCACGTACATTCCATGATCGTATCGAGGGAAACCTTTGTGTATGCCTTCAGCCTAGTCAAATTAAAGAAGTATCTTTAAACTGCATAGATGGCAGTAGCCATCCGTATGAAAGCGGATTCAAATTCCCTTCGTGTTGTCTCTTTTAGTGACTCTCTAACACACCCCTGTTTAACACCACAATGTGACTGAGAAAAACTGAATTCTGTTCACTTTTACACAGCAAGTCATGCGATCGTGGAGGAGCTTTATAAAAAAAATGTTCTTTTCAATAACATTTCTTATAATGAAGCATCACGTCAATAATCACTGGAGTGAACCATCTGATATTACCTTTAATTTGGTTCGAAAAAAAATCGCGACATTTGATTTAGCCATGAAAATATAGTACATTTGCGTACTATATTATTTTTATATAGTATATAGTACAACGGGCTCAAATATAGTACAATACTATATAATATAGTACAGGTGGCAACCCTACCTGGCAGATTCTTGCTGTACCTACATGTAAAAATAAAATAAGAAAATAAATCATTTGTAATGTAAATAGTTACCAATAGTTAGAAATCAACGGTCACCGTCTTTTAAAAGCTTTATTCAATATTTTTATTTCTGTCGTAAGCTATCTTTCATGATAGTACCTACCTATTTATTTACTTAAGGCTCGTTTACACGAGAACCACGCATTAACCTAGACTAGCCATACTTAAGACCATTCATCTAGGTTTTTTTTTTTTAATCTTTATTTTAATTGGGGGTTTTGATCCATAAAGGATATGCCAACCCCATTCATCTAGTTGATAGGTACTAATCTCGGTCTGTGAGAAGGTTCTATTAACTTCATCATATACAATCTTAACGTGTTTTGGAACGGTGGTTCCAGACATAATTGGACTGCTGAAGATCTGGATTTTGATACTTGACCAACGACGTGCTTGGGCTGGCGAGCCGGAAGCAAAGCAATGGAACGGTATCAAGGAGAAGCCTACTTCTACTTGATACCATCCCATCGCTACTCACCACTGAACGAGGTCTAGGCCATCGTTGGACATCACCAAGCAGGGGAGTGCGGTATACCTACGTCACCTTCTCCGTGGATCGTGGATAAATCGGCTCATTCTTGAACATGAGGTAAACCTAAACGTGGTTTTGTAAAACTCAAAAGTCGATTTAATTTGCCTGGCTTGTAACTATTTTGCAATTTCAGGTATGGTAGTAACAGGTTGCGTTTTGTGATTGTCATAGATAATATGAGTAGGTATCCATAATTTTGTCTCAGCAGACGGTTAAGCAAAAATAACATACTTTTTAATTTTCATCCGGTTTATGATTTGCAAATGGGTACCGCCTGCTATCAAACTTGTTTCGATCTTTTCAGTATCAGGCGGGTTTTTTATTTTTATAATAATTGATTTTCATTTATATTTTCTAATAATGATATGAAATGTAGGTATATATTTTTGTAATCTCCTTCTTATTCCCTTCATTTTGATACCCTACTCGATAAGTATGAGTGAAAAAAAAAATTGACAACACACCCGTTTTGGCGCCAAAAGGTCACCAAATAACTTTTTTTTTTTACATTTTATGTATTCAAGAACACTTAAGCGATAAATACCTTTAATTTGAGCTATGAATCATTGAAATCCGTGAAGTGGTTCTGAAGATATGAATCTATACTTGGTGAATTTAAACTCATCCACCGCCATCACCACCATCCTCAAGTCCGAGGACCCGCCCGCGTAGATGTCGGTTACCTAGCTCGACTTTTGGTCATATTTTCGGTTTTACTCAACCAATTGCGATCAAACAAACTTAAGATTTTAAGTCTATCGATATCTTTCTAGTAAAAAAACCATATCGAATCTGTGCAATCTGTGTAATTTTTGGGTCCATCAACAAATAGTTAAGAATTCCAAAAAATAATTTTATGTTTAGTATCGTTAATCTAACATAACCCAAGAATTATTTTTATCTGTAATCTACAGACACGACTACTTTACAATTTACAATCCAGTAAATAGATGCTCTCGGAATATCAGCAGCAGCTAATGGACGAGGTTCAAACATTCCTCTTAGGCACCGTGCACTGACAGTGAGATGTACTGTGTCTTATGGTTGGGTGTTCAGAGAGCAACTAAAATCTAAATAAATTAAAGGCTCGTTTAGACGGAGAAAGTTTAGACATAATATGGCCTCAATCTGTCATAATACGATTATTGCTTGAAAATTCTGTTTAGACGGACACTACCAGTATTCAATTGCGAGGCAATTCTCGCCAAGTGTGGCCGAGCGAGGGACTATTGTTTTTGCGAATGTTAAGACGTAGCAACTGTGCACGACAATCAATGTGCTGAACAGTAGGTGAAGAAGAATGGACCGCAGGCCAGCAAAAAACGATCGCGCTGCACACGGCACCTTCGGCCAGCATGAACGCGAGTTTGCCGGCACATGTAGCAAGGAGAGAGAGAGAACGCGGCGTCGGTGTAGGAGAGAGAGAGAGAGAGCGAGAGCGCGGCCGCAAGCAGCAGAGAAAAGTAGTTAGAACCCGCACACAGTCCACTGAAGGATCGCGCGAAGTGAAGTTATGTAATTAATTAATAGTAAATTTGTGCCCGTTCATTCCTTCTTTTATTTATATATTCCGATAAGTATAAGTCCTTGAAGTATCGCGCGAACATTTAATGGTCCTTCCGGAGCCGAATTTAGGAATTAAAGCCAGAAAATAAGAAAAATTCGGAAATGGTAGTGACACGCCGACAGGGAGAGGAACCTGCTGCCCAGGGAGCTGACCAGGGGGCCACCGAAGAGGCCCAGGACCCCACGACGCGCAGCGGTTCCCAAGAGGCCACGGAACGAACTACGACCACGGATGGCTTCAGGCCGGCTGAGGAGACGCCGACCCGTAGCAGCGCTGAAAATAATGGGGAGCATAGCTCGCAGCGCACCGTGCGGCCGCCGAAGTCACACCGCTCCACCAACTCAAGAAAGAAAAAAGAATTAGAGGTTAAGCAGCGTCTGGCAGAGCTGAAAATAGAACAAATACGAGCTGAAGCTGAGGTACAACGGCTTCGCCTACTACAGTTGCAAGAAAATAGTACGAGTGAAGACGAGTCCGGGGATGACCTGGCATCGGTTCGCATAGGTACGTGGCTACAAAGAGACACTGAGGCGCCGCAAACACTCGTTAGTCAAGACAACATAGGATCCACAGTCGACGACCATACAAAAGGTAAGCCAAGTGAAAAAGAAGTGGAAAAAAGTGACTGTAAAGTGAACGAAAAATCAAGAGAAAGTGCCTCGGTGAAAAATCCCGTAATTGACGTGTCTACGTTAGCCGCCGCGTTGTCTCAAGCGATGAGAAGCACCAGGGAGCCACCGAAGTACATGCAAGAGCTGCCATTCTTCAGTGGGAGCAGCACGGAGTGGCTCGCCTTTAAAACCACATACGAAGAATCGAGTTTATATTTTACAAAAAATGAAAATATTGCAAGAATAAGAAGAAGTCTACGTGGGATTGCCAAAAAGGCAGTCGAGTGCCTACTACTAAGCCAACCAGACCCCGAAACTATAATCAAGGCACTAGAAAGACGGTTTGGCCGGCCGGAGGCACTCATTCACGCTGAGATGGAGAGACTCAAGACCCTTCATAAGCTAACTGATAACGCAAGAGATTTATGCGTCTTCGCGGGAAAAATAGCCAACATGGTAGGGACCGTAGAAGCATTGAAAAAGCCGCACTACTTACATAGCCCGGAAATGAGTAGGATTATTATCGAGAAGCTTACACCTATAATAAGAAACAACTGGTACAACTTCTCGGCTAAGAAAAATGAAGACATACCCGAGCTTAAGAAAATATCAATGTTTTTATCAGAAGAAGCGGACAAGTGCAGCTCCTACGCGTTACCAGAAGCCACGCTCCGAGAAGAAAATAGAGGACACGGGTACCGATCCCAAAAGACAAGAAGAGTAGAACAAACACTTTCTGTAAACAAGAAGACAGCAGAAGATACGTGTCCACAGTGTAAACATGATCACAAGTTATTTGAGTGCAAACAGTTCATCGCGTTAGATACAAATGCGAGATGGGAGGCCGCCAAGAAATATAATATCTGTTATCGCTGTCTACAAGGCAAACACCGACGCATCACCTGCAAAGCACCCAGGTGCGGTAAGAACAGCTGCCCCATGACACATCACAACCTCCTGCATCACGATAAGCCACCGGGAGAGAACGCCTCGACGAGCGAGGTAACTAATGACGCAATCACAACCTCGGCGGCCGAGCTGACGATAGCAGCAAACCCCCTCGGCAACAAACGAAAGGCTTACCTGAAGATAGCACCAGTGACACTAAAAGGACCCCGTGGCAGCATTGACACGTTCGCGTTATTGGACGAGGGAAGTACCATCACGCTCATTGACGAAACAGTAGCAGACATTATCGGAGCAGACGGACCTAGCAAAGAAATATGGATTCAAGGCGTGAACAGTGACATGAAACACACAAGTAAGACAGTCAGTTTACTCATCAAAGGTAAATACGCCGAGGACGAGCATGACGTGACCGCGCGCACCATGGAACGACTCCGTTTCACACCCGACACCGTGTACGAAGAACATTTAAGTGACTGTGAACATTTAATAGACATACGTGATAAAGTGATATACGAAAATGCTTCACCGAAAGTGTTATTAGGACAAGACAATTGGCATCTCATAGTGACCCGTCAGCTGCGCACCGGGCACCGCGACCAGCCAGTAGCTTCACTCACCTACCTCGGGTGGGTGCTCCACGGCTGCACCGGCGCGACGACTGCAACAGTATCATTTTGCGGTAAGCTACAACAACACGAAAACAACACAATTGAGGACACAGTTAAAAATTATTTCAAGCTCGAATCGCTAGGCATCGAACCTAGGAAGCCGCGGCAAGATCCCGAGCATCAAGCTATGCAAATACTAGAAAACACAAGCCGCCGGCTGCCAGACGGGAGATTCGAGACCGGCTTACTGTGGAAAAATGAAAATGTAAACATACCAAATAACTACGTAGAAGCCGAGAGACGTCTGCTTACGCTCGAACGAAGACTCGATAGGGATGAAGATCTGAAACAAAAGTATGAAGAACGGATGGAAAACCTATTCAAGTCAGGCTACGCAGAACCAGCTCCTACACCACCACCTACAGGGAAAACTTGGTACCTACCTCATTTTCCGGTCATCAACCCCGCCAAGCCGCACAAGCCGCCGCGTCTAGTTCACGACGCCGCTGCAAAATCAAAAGGTATGTGTCTGAACGATATGTTGCACTCCGGCCCTGACCTACTGCAGTCTCTACCGGGCGTTATTATGAGATTCCGCCAACACCCGTATGCCGTCAGCGCCGACATAAAAGAAATGTTTATGCAAGTAAAAATAAGAAAAGAAGACCGGGACGCACTACGCTTCTTGTGGAGAGGTCAACAACGCACGGGCCAACCAAACGAATATCGTATGACGTCAGTAATATTCGGAGCTACGTCATCCCCTTGCACAGCACTCTACATCAAGAACAGAAACGCGAGAGACTACCTCGAGACACACCCGGACGCCGTACAAGCCATACAAAAGAATCACTACATGGATGACTACTTACAAAGCTTTCCCACCGTCACAGCTGCGCGAGACACTACACAGACCGTCGACATGATACACAAAAAGGCGGGCTTCGTGCTAGACGGATGGACTTCAAACGAAAAAACTATCATAAAAGGTTTGTCAACACCACTTGATAACAGTACGACAGTAACACTCGGCGGGCAAGAGACAGAAAAAACACTAGGTCTACTTTGGCACGTCAACGAGGATCACCTTGGCTTTAACGCGAGCAACTTGAAAATATCTCAAGAAGTGAAAATAAGAACGCGACCGCCTACAAAGAGAGAAGCCCTCAGTGTGATCATGGCCTTATTCGACCCATTAGGCCTCATCTCGCCGATAACGACCCCAGGTAAACGTATCTTTCAAGACACCTGGCGCTACAAGACAGAGTGGGACGACCCACTGCCCGAAGAACTCCGAGAGCGATGGAACAAGTGGTTCACTCAACTCAACGAAGTAGAACAGCTGAGGATACCCCGTTGTTATGTTCAAAACAAGTCATCAGTCATCTCGCATCAACTACACCTTAGAGTATATAACTACACACGTTCGTAGACGCGAGCGAGGAGGCGTACGCCGCAGCCGTGTATTGGCGCACACAACACGCAGATGGCGCCACAACAGTATCCCTAGCAGCCGCCAAGAGCCGAGTAACCCCATTAAAACCCGTATCCATACCAAGACTCGAGCTTCAAGCCGCCCTACTGGGGGCCCGCCTGGCCCAGACTGTGCTGGAAGAACACGAATATGAGGTAACAAACAAAATCTATTGGTGTGACTCACGAACTGCACTAACTTGGATAAGGTCAGAACCCCGCGTGTACAAGCCCTTCGTCGCTCACCGTCTCGCTGAGATAGAAGAATCAACTAAGAAAAATGAATGGCGGTGGCTACCTACTCGACTCAACGTGGCAGACGACGCGACACGTGCGACCCCCGAAGGCTTCGGGGTCACCCACCGATGGTACACTGGCCCCACATTCCTTCAGCAGCCCGAATCAGAGTGGCCGATAGAAGAAAAAACCATTCGCTACGACACAGGTGAGGAGCGAGAAACATGTCACACGTCAGCTTCACAGAAAACGCACAGTACAAGCGACATACTACGTATAGAAAAATACTCGAAATGGACGCGCTTGATAAGGACGACGGCTCGAGTACTACAGTTCATTGCCCTGTGTCGCCGAAACAAGGTCAAGGCCGTGGCTGCCCGCAAGCGAACCCGAAAAATAGAAAAGCAAGATCCCGACTGGCGTAACAAAAAGACTATCCCAATACCTAAACTTAACAAAGATAATGCAGTCAAACAAAGTAGACAGTGTTACCTAAACATACCGAGTGAATATTTAATTCGTGCCGAACAGCTGTGTATCAACGCCAGTCAACGAGACAGTTTCGCGAGTGAGATACAACGTTTGACAAGAGGTGAAACGAACATTCGAGACAACCGTCTGACATATGTGAGTGTGTACATAGATGCCTGTGGTACACTGCGAGTGAAAGGTCGGATATCAGCTGCGAAGGCGATAGGAGAAGACACGTCAGATCCAGTGGTACTCGACGGGAAGCATCCCTACACACGCCTCTATATTAAGCACGTACACGAAAAACTACATCACGGCGGGACGGAGATAACAGTCAATGAACTCAGACAGCGTCTATGGATCACGAAGATTCGACCGGCAGTGAAAAGCGAGATAAAGAGATGTATATTCTGCCGTATAAGAAAAGCGAAGCCGGCGACACCCACGACCGGTAACCTACCGGCCGCCCGCCTAGCCCATAATACACGCCCTTTCTCATTCACAGGTCTAGACTACTTCGGCCCCATCGAAGTCACCGTGGCGCGCCATCGAGAGAAGAGGTACGGCGCGCTGTTCACGTGTATGACCTCTCGAGCCATACACCTCGAGGTCGTACACTCACTCAGCGCCGACTCAGCAGTGTCGGCCCTAAGACGATTTATCGCGCGGCGAGGTTGCCCCAAAGAGGTTTGGAGCGACAACGCTACGTGCTTCAAGGCGGCCGAAAAGGAGCTAGCAGAGGCTGCGCGCGACGCACTACAACAAGAGGTTACGAGTCATCACATCGCGTGGAGGTACATACCACCATCGGCCCCCTTCATGGGAGGGGCATGGGAGCGCATGGTGAAGGCCGTTAAAGAAGCCCTACGAGTCACCATGATAGAAAAACATCCTAACGACGAGACGCTCTTGACCTTACTAACCGAAGTCGAGAACATCGTAAACTCGAGGCCCCTCACCCATGTCTCGGTCGACCCCTGTGACCCCGAGGCATTGACCCCAAATCACATTCTCATCGGTCCCAACTGTCACGTGCCCCCACCCGGACACTTCTCAGCTGACGACGTGTCGACTCGCCAACAATGGAAGCAAGCTCAAGCCCTGGCTGACATCTTCTGGAGGAGGTGGGTGAAGGAGTACCTGCCCCTACTGCAACACCGGCGGGAGTCCAGTAGCAGCGGCGTTGCCCCGAAGGTCGGTGACGTAGTCATCATCTGCGACTCTAACCTACCCCGCAACACATGGCCGCGCGGGCGAGTCAGTCGAGTCTACCCAGGTGCTGACGGCGAGGTTCGTGTAGTAGATGTCATCACTAGCGGAGGCAACATCTTGCGTCGGCCTACGAGGAAGATCGTCGTACTACCAACGGAGTTCGCAGACGTAACCGGGTCAGCGACGGCGGGAGAATGTGCACGACAATCAATGTGCTGAACAGTAGGTGAAGAAGAATGGACCGCAGGCCAGCAAAAAACGATCGCGCTGCACACGGCACCTTCGGCCAGCATGAACGCGAGTTTGCCGGCACATGTAGCAAGGAGAGAGAGAGAACGCGGCGTCGGTGTAGGAGAGAGAGAGAGAGAGCGAGAGCGCGGCCGCAAGCAGCAGAGAAAAGTAGTTAGAACCCGCACACAGTCCACTGAAGGATCGCGCGAAGTGAAGTTATGTAATTAATTAATAGTAAATTTGTGCCCGTTCATTCCTTCTTTTATTTATATATTCCGATAAGTATAAGTCCTTGAAGTATCGCGCGAACAGCAACTTTACTGTCCTTTTGCTAATCATATCCCGTTTAGTCCATTTTCATAACTGAATTTTCATTTACATTATCTTGCAGACGAGAAACTCTCCTCGTCTAAATGAGCCTTTATTATGGAAAAAAAGACGTGTGGCACTCGGGGACTGCCGCGGTAAAGCTATTGCATAGCATTTTTTATCAACTTATGCAATTATCGCCCCACTCCGAGCTCGCACGAATCGAGCCGAGCAGCTCGGCTTGATTCGTGCGAGCTCGGAGTGTCAGCTTAGGTTTTTTCGTTACGGAATTTCTGGATTCGGTCTCCACGCTGAAGGCCTGCGATAGAAGCTATGCAATAGCTTAAAAAGGACGAGAAAAGCATACGTAAGTACTCTGGGCTCCAAAGTACGAGGTTTTAATAACACCGGGATTGTCGCTACGATAAAAAAAATATTTGTAAGATCACGTAGCCGAGGCATGATTTGCCGAATGGCTGATGACGTAGTAAATTGTAGAGAAACGCGTACATTTATTGGCAGCAGATTTTCTTATTCAATGCACGAGCGAACGGCAGAGCAATAATAAATAATTGTTAATGAGGTTGAAATTGAAAAATAAAGTGAATATTTGACATTCACTTTATTGATAAAAAGCATCTAATTGATACTTTTTAACAATGTATCATTGACCTCAATAAAATAAATGTTTTGTTATTTGCACTATTTTCTTTTTAGGGTTCCGTAGCCAAATGGCAAAAAACGGAACCCTTATAGATTCGTCATGTCTGTCCGTCCGTATGTCACAGCCACTTTTCTCCGAAACTATAAGGCCTATGCTGTTGAAACTTGTTTTATGTTCGATTGAGTGTTCTGCCATGATTATCGTGCGTGATTCGTAAAATATAATATTAGATGATATTTTTGTACCCAACACCTTATGCTCTGACACCTTCTTTGGTACCTTCCTTAGAGATGGTGGTCAGAAGAATGGGACAAGCATTATTAAAATATATACCTAATACAATGTACGAGTATATAATATATACTCGTACATATGTATTATATATTTTTTTGTTCAGTCATAAAATGACTGTCTCACTGAATTTCGAAAATCGACCGCTGCCTTTTCCGCGGGTGTGAAGACGGACGAACGGTTATCGGCATAGTATTTATGTAAGGAGCTGAGCTGTGGTAGGTGGTAAATACCCGTGTTTGGGTATTTTCTGGTAAATATTGAGATTATTACAAACCATGACATATATGAAATTACAATGTAGATACATTGAGCAATTGTTTTGAGTGAAATTAAATCAATACTACGTAAAGGTCGCCGACGACGCACGCAGCAAATACGCGTAATTTATTGCAGGTTCTCAATGATCCCCATTATCCGTATCGGAGTTTAACACGTAATGGGTACCTACGCTATATCTGCTGCCTGCAGCTGTCGTTGTCGTATGCGGTCGGCTTCTGCATCATAGTTTTATACTAAACTAGCTGTCCCGGCGAACTTCGTACCGCCATATTTTTCCCGTTCCCGCTGCACTTATAAACCACGAATATTTCAAGACTAAAATGAGCCAAATCGGTTCAGCCGTTCTTGAGTTACCTATAGCGTCAGGAAGGAAAACCCGACTTATTTTTATTTAGTAGATTATTTACGTTACATTAAATTTGTGAAGCTTAGTAAAAATGTTTTTATTAAAACAATCATTAGTTATAATTATGTGTATATATTTATTTGATATAGACCTTAAAACATCCATGAAAGTTATGAAAAACTAAATGTTTACCAAATGAACCACTGACTCTCAACGCGGCTCCACCCTTTGAAGATACTAACAAGAATAATTAGTTTGAATAACGCACTAAGTTGACCTGAGGGTACATTTCGTAAAAGCGAAGCAAACGAGTCCTAGACTGGCCGGTTATAAATAAACGGAAGAGGTGACGCCCCATAGCTAGATGGATTGACAACCTAAAAAAGACAGCTGGAATAGATAGAATAAATGCAAAGGAAGGTGCTGAAAAATGTGCGCCAACATTAGGGTGAATTAAATCCAGCTGTGAATATTAGCAAAAGGGTATCTAATAATTGTTTAATAGAAATCGAAATTAATAATTCCACATTCGTTGTGCTAGTTATAAATTGGATTAAGTTATCTGTTCTATAACATTTTGATTATGATATACTAGGTAGCTGTTGCCCGCGGCTCCGCCCGCGTGGAATTCTGATCCCGTTCATCCCTGATATTATGGCCTACGTGTTATTCTCATGTAATAAGCTATATTATTGTAAAGTTTCATTAAAATCCATTTAGTGGTTTTTACGTGAAAGAGTACCAAACATCCTCACATACATACACCCATCCATACTTACTAACTTTCACGTTTATAATATTAGTAGGATAATTAAATAATTTATCAAGATTTCTTTATTTTTTATTATAATATTAGACTAACTGACTCGCTTCAGCTTTGCCCGTGACATACTTGGAAATCCCGTATCATTCTTTTAAAACATACCTATTATATGCCTGCAATTTATTAGTTTTCAAATAATGTATGAGAATTTTTCAGATTTGTTGACATTTATGATTACAGCTCCGCTCCCTTTAGGAGTAGCGTGGTCATATTTAGTCAATTACCTTCCTCGACAAACAGGCTATTCAAGACCAAAAGTTTTGGTTAATTCGAACCAGTAGTTCCTGAGATTAGCATGTACAATCAAACAAAGACAAACAAACAAACTCATCAGCTTTATAATATTAGTATTAGTATAAATGAAATATGTTAAATTATGTTAATTGGATTGTGTTAATCTATTAGGTTACTGAATGTACTCCGCTAACTATATCCGATTCGATCCGATGAGAACTTATCGGCACATATAAGAACTATATAGAGGTTCCATTTTGCTCTTAACTTGAAGTTTACGGTTTGCAGTCCATGGGAGCCGTTCGTATCAACATAAATGGCCCCGAGGTGCCATCAATTCTAACTTACAGTGCTTTTTGTTGATTTACAGTTGAATTTGAGTCTGTTCATTGGTGCTACGAAATTTGTTACTCCTACTTGAATGTGCGGCCATCCTAGGCGATCAAATTCACCTCTGTTGTTCAGGTATGCTAAAAATTCAACGTTTAAAAATATCGTATTGTATAATGTTTTTGTATTGTATTTCGAGCTTTGGGACTTTCAAGGTGATTCGAGCAATAGAGTATGATACTGTAGATGCTACTGTAGATACGATACTGCTATAATTACAATTTATATTTTTGTCGCAAAATAAAAATAGGTACACATAACCTACTGGCAAGTTCGTAAAAAATGCTCTTTGAAAATGACGAACTTTTAGTGAATGCCTGCAAAATATAGGATATCCACTGCCAAAATAAGTTTATAACTCAAGTGGTTTAGGCTCTACGTTGATAAATAACTTTTGTGTAGGTTTTCAGGTAGAGAAAGGGGTGTGCATATTTTTTCATAAATATTTAAGTCCTGGTTTCAAAAGTTTGAAAACGGTTTTCATAACATTTTAGAAAGAAAGAAAGAAAATGCTTTTATTTTGAGTAATTTTTTTAGACCTAACGATCGAAACTACTAATCATTGGATTCATAACATTATTAGTTTTTTATATAGGACACGTCAATTTGACTTCACATCACCTGATGGTAAGCTGAAGGCAAAGTCAGCCCATCCAGTAACACCCAAACGACACTGTAAGTTACTGGTTGAGAATAAAATTCACAACGAGAGGGTCACAGACACGTACCATGTAGCTATGGTGGCACCGTGGCACTCAGCTTGACGGCTTCAGCAGATATTATAGATAGATAGATTTAAGAAGATTGACAGCCTCCGTGGCGTAGCGGTAGTGAACGCGGCCGCTACGCAGGAGGCGCGGGTACGATCCCCGCTC
Organism: Eilema depressum; assembly: GCA_914767945.1. NCBI lineage: Eukaryota > Metazoa > Arthropoda > Insecta > Lepidoptera > Erebidae > Eilema > Eilema depressum. The sequence continues at coordinate 9,602,042 of OU612024.1, read as the reverse complement.
AGTGCAAATCGACGGGTGCAAAGTAAATAAAGTCAACTACAAATTCACGATTTTCTTTTTATTGCATTTTCGTACTAATCAAATAAGACTCCACAACCTGGCATATTTGGTTTTGAAGATTTCATTATATTTCAATAAATTTTCAAAAGTATAAAAAGCCATCTACACTCAATCTTGCAAATAGTACGAAGTTAATGCGACCAAGTAACGTTGGTCGTTTGCGCCGGGCGCGGGGCGGACTCCGAGCGTACACAAAATGTCATCTGCTAGTTGACTCTTTCTACTTCGCGTCATTGCTTCGCGGTCTGTAGATGTTATGATTTACATCGGTTAACTTTATACAAAATATTTATCACGTAGTAGGATTTTCTGTTTAATAAACGACTTTATAAAAAACAGGCTAAGAGTATTATAACTGCAATTATATTCGCATGATGATTTTGGGCTACTTAGCCAAATTACCAAAATTTGTTCGATTTTCGCTGTTTATCTCAGTAATTAAAAGCACATTCTAATAATGTTTTATTAATATTCTGTTAATTAGTTATACACAATATGAATACTATTTATACACGATATTTAAAGTCCCAAGCATATACGACCAACTGGTAGTTGGCTCAGTTAGCGTTTTATAAAGTTCGTTGTAAAAACGGCTATCTGCAAAATCTCGTAAATTATTAATAAATTAGCTTAATTAACTTAATATAAAAATAAATAAGAGCATAAATAAATTATGATAAAATTTTCAGAAATATTGGCCCACTCATTAAGAAAATAATACACTTTTTCGATTTTTTCGCTCTCCTGTAAAGTTGCTATTATGCAGATGTCTCTTTTTACTTTGCACCCGTCGAAATATTTGTGTGAATGAAATATGAGTATTTGCATTGGTCTGGTCGTGCCTCGGAGAGCACGTTAAGCCGTCGGTCCCGGTTGCCATGAGAACATCTATGGCAGTCGTTACGGGTAGTTGGAGTCCTCAAAAATCCAAAAAAAAAAAACGGTCTAACTGCAAAACTTCGATATCGCCCAATGTTAACATTGGGTTGTGGAGGTCAGATGACAATCGCTTCACGGAAAATATCGAGGTCTAGTCAAATCCGTGGTTAAGACTGGTAAAAGGGGACCCCAGACTTCGAGCTGAAAGCTTCGGATGCGACTGGGAAATAACGCTAAGAGGAAGAAGAAGATTTAAGAAGATTATACATACATACCTAATTTTTGTTTTCATAAAAAGTTATGACCAAAAACAATTAAGAAGTAAGATATGATTCTGCAGCCGATCGCATACGACAACTACCGACGCACGCAGCACATAGCTTTCATTGCGGCTTCTCAATGGCGCCCTTTATCCGTATCCGAGTTTGACAAGTAATGGGTAGGCTGTAAGTGCTGCATGCGTCGGCAGTTGTCATATGCGGTGGGCTACGGAATCATACCTGTAAGAATATTCTACGTACCTAAATTACATTATGAAAAAAACAAACCAAAATATTCTTTAAAACATTTTCCATTTCCCTTTACAACCGGTTCAATGTAACGTAGAGTAAATGCGAAGGTCAATAACATGGCTGTCACTCTAAGTAGACCCGCATACCCACACAATGCTCAATGCTGAGACTATAATTACCTGGGGACGGGGATTTACCCACCCCGTTTCATTTTATTTCTAACTAGCCGACCAGCCCGGCTTCACCTGTAACTTACTTCGTAACCCCGTATCATCCCTTTTATACCTATGCCCGCAATTGCTTAATCTTCAAATAATGTACCGGAATCTTCCAGATTTCTTGACAATAAATGTCAAGAAATCTGGCAGGGATCACTGCTATGCTCCCTTGGATAGTAGCGTGATGATATAGGCTATAACCTATAAGTTATAGGCAATAAGTTGTAGGTGTAGCCTATAAGTTATAGGCTCAGACTAAAAGAGCGAAATGAGGCTACTTTAGTATCACTTTATGTGGCTACACACGCTGGTTCTATACGTTCCGTCTATATTATTCTTTTAGTCTGAGGTTATAGGCTATAACCTTCCTCGATAAACGGACTATTCAACACTAAAAGATTTTTGTAATTCGAACCCAGTACTTTCTGAGACTAACTCGTTCTACCGAACTAACAAACTCTTAAGCTTTATAATATTACTTAGTATAGATTAATATACTTTTATTGCCGTAATAATTTATTATCACAATAATTATTTCAATTTTAATAGTCTTATGCTACAGTTCTTTCTTATTTTCTACTAGCCGATGACTGTATCAAACATTTCAAAAAGTTTATGAAAGAGCCATTGGTCCTTACCATTTTCCGTAGGTATTCCTACATTTCCGCGAGTGACAATATATCCATACCTCTTATTTGGTATGGTCACAGCAATCATATACATAGTTTACTATGGTTTCCAATCTCTTCATACTGTCCCAGTTAAAAAACCCTGTGTTCAGACTAGACGACCCGTCCCGGCTTCACGCGTGGCACATAATTTTCAAATAATGTATGGTAATTTACCGGAATTGTTAACATTTATGATTACTACTCCGCTCCCGTGATGATTTACAGTCAGATTTAACCTTCCTCGATAAACGGGCTATTCAACATAGAAAGAATTTTTCACTTCCAACCAATAGTTCCTGAGATTAGCGCGTTAAACCAAACAAGCTCTTCAGCTTAATAATATTAAGTAGGTATAGATAAGTCAGACTCTAAAAATAAATAAAATTCTAGCACTAATAACTCATATTTTTTTTAGTTCCGTTTCGTAGTATACTATTAAATATGTATTACTGTTTTCCTCGATTTTGTGACCTTGAAAAGTATAATTTACTGCAAAACATATAATTCATCTCACCGTTATTTCATTGATGCCATCATTTATATTTGTTTAGGTATAAAGCTCAACCACGGGTTTTACGGCGGATAAATAGCTACTTAGTGACATAATAGTAAGTGAATCTGTGTACATAATTATTAGTCCTGTCCGAGTGATTCAGCTACACCAAGCTTAGCCGCTGGCGTTCTGAACTACAATTTTGGCAATTTACCCCTCTTATGTTGTAGGCTAATTTAATCCACTAAGGAAGGATTTATGGAAATTTCACCCCCAAAGGTTGTTAAGGCCCCGAATCAGATGCATCGAAAAGTCGGTATTTTCGAAACCGTTTGTCTTTTTAACAGTTGTGCCTATAAAAGTTCATCCCTTATCCGTCATCTTCTAAGCACGAAATTTCATTCTACTTCTGATCAGAAATCAATATACACCTTTTTTACCCGACTGCGCCAGCGAGGGTTATATTATTATGTTACGCGCGTATGTATGTAGCTTTCTTTTTCCCCCCTACAGGCCTAACGGCTGGACGGATTTCGATGAATGGGGTCTCAAATGAAAAGTATTCATCTTACGAGACTTACAGGGAACTTAAAATGTCAACAAAAACTATACGGTGGATTTTTGTTGCTAAAATATGGATGATCAAAATATTTTTTATTCAAATCTGAAAGTTTATTTTGGTTCAAGTCCACAGAAGTTGTTAGTACAGTACAATATTGTTAGTAAGGTACCTACATAATTTCTAATTTTAATTATATTGTTAACTAGCTTCCGCCCGCGGCTTCGCCCGCGTGGTGTGTTGATAAAAAGTAGCCTATATGTTAATCCAGGGTATAACCTATATACATACCAAATTTCAACCAAATCGGTCCAGCCGTTTATGCGTGAAAGAGTAACAAACATCCACACATCCATTCTCACAAACTTTCACATTTATAATATTAGTAGGATGTTGATATGTAGCACTATACTTTAAAATGAGGGGAATACCCAAAAAGATGCAAATATACATATTGATACATACAAATATTTGCACTCAGCAGGGTCAAATAACCTTGACCTACGGAATGTAGGTCGAACACATGTCGCACGTCATGTAGATCCACCGAATTTCCTCAGAGTAAAATCGTCAGAGTCAAAACGTTACGTGCGAGATGGACACAGTAGGTACGGTACTTTTTTGTTGCGTGACTTAATGATTTCCTTAAGGATAATGTAAATCTATTCAAGCAAGAGGTTTGTGGCTTTACCAGTTACAGTTTTTATAACAGGAAGGTTAAGGAAGTTCATCTAAATTTATTTTTTGTTCATATGAGTAATACATTAGGTTTTAGTGACAAATTCCTTTTGGCTTTACTATTTTTAGTAATGACGGAGGTGCGTACGATCTGTAGGTACAACACATGAATGCAAATAAAGACTTTGAATTTGACTACGACACGATGGTATTCCGGTCCAAATTGAGCAGTCCGACTGGGGAATTACCTCCTACAGAATACCGCTGCCATAATAACCTTGTGTTGTATTCTCGGTGGTCAGTAGGGTAGCCAGAGCACAGGAGAGTTTTTTGTTGTCAATCGGAAGACCAAAGACTTGTCCTGCTTTGTCTTCCGCGCTGACGGCACGGTCTAACTGCAATGCTTCGATATCGACAATAGGATGTGGAGGTCAGATGGCATTCGCTAAAAATATTGAGGGTCAGCCAAATCCGCAGTTAGGCTGAAAAAAGCGGACCCAGAATCCTAAGTGAAAGGTGAAAGCTTCCGATGCGACTAGAATTAACGCTAGGATGAGTGGAAATCCTTTCAAAATCGACGATCGATCGAATATATACACGTATATATTGATGACACTTCAACTACATTCATTTGTATAAATATTGTAAGTACACTTGAATCTGGACTCTCCAACTGGTGTTATATCCACGTATTCGAGGAAAACTTCACCAGAGCTGCTGTTAGTTGTCCATATTCGTATGCATCACTCTTTGTTGACTATATGTTTCAAGCAGCGCGGTGCGTTGAAATCGTAAATAGACATTGAAATAAAATCCTATCCTATTGAGATAATTTTAAAGCATTTAGTATGCTAAGAATCAAAGAATCAAAGAATCAATTTCGTTTATTCAATTTAGGCACATATAGAGCACATATGAACGTAAAAATATTACAATTGTGTCAAGAAGTATGTAAACAAAAAATAAAATATTAAATAAATTAAAGTAAACCATTTGAAAATGATTCTTTCGCTGGTTCGGTAGTTGGTTCTACGATACCAGCAAGAAACTCAGAGAACTCAATTACAACTAAACAAATTATTTTAAATTGGAAAAGCGAAATCAATACTCGGGCAGGACTCGAACCCGCGATCTTTCCCTTACAGGGGGAATGCTCTGACCACTGAGCCACCGAGCTTCGCCCGAGATTGATCCAAATTTTCCAATACATCCATCTTAGGGCGATGGTGGGAGCCATCTACATTCTACTAATATTACAAACGTCAAAGTTATGAAGTGTTTAGAATGCAACTGAAGAGTTGCAGTAGTCCGGTCACCCGAACTACTCACCGTCCGGAGCAGTAGTCCTACTGCTACACAAAAGTAGCAACAGTTCGATTCCGTTTGACAACCGGACTACTGCTACTGAAAAGTTGCAGTAGTCCGATCTACCGGACTAGCAACCGAACTACTGAGACCAAAGGGCTCAAACGGCTATACGGGAACAGCACCTCTAGACAAGTGGCAATTCGTTGCTCGGCGTATGATGGAATAGAATGCCAAATGTATGGGATTTGACGTATATGACAGGCGCTATACATTTGTTATTCTATTCCATCATACGCCGAGCAACGAATTGCCACTTGTCCAGGGGGATTCCTTGGATTGCTAGCGCAGGCGTTCTTCTCGGGGTATAAAGGTCAGACAGCAGTCACGCCAAATCAAAAGGAAGAGAAGGAGTATGTGAACCCTGGGCTCCGAAGTGAATGTCTCGGATGCAGCCGGGAAGAACACCAAGATGATGATGATTATGATTAGTTGGGCAATAGCATCTTGCTGAAATGATTTGATCACTCAAAAGCTTGCGCAAAAACCGGAGTTGGTGAAAGCGGTACGGCTGGGCCCACAATAATTTACCCACGGGTGATTCCCCTCTAAAGTTATGTATAATATTATCCCTATTACACATTAATACTCGCTTACATTAACTCGCTTACCACACCCGGTAATCGAACCGACTATAATCTGAAAAAATAACATCCTGTATTTTTATGGCTTCAATCGATAATGTAAATCATAAGTGTCAATGTCAGGATCAACAGGAGGAAATGTCTCCTTTGAGTGTAACTCACTATCTTCAGTATTTAGAGTAGGTACTTCCCCTCCAGGTAAGGTCAAAATCTTTCACTCTGTATATTTTGGAAACAGGATTAAAGAATTAATAAATAAATATTTGAGTCAATAAATACACACAAAAAAAAACGATCGGGTGAACGCATTAAGGATAAAAGGTTTATATTCCATAACGATAACCTTCAATTAGGTATTTTACTTGTTGATACACGGAATTGAATGTATTTATTACATAAATTGCATAATTTAAATATCTAGATTACTAAATCCTTTTTTCCTTTTCGTATTATGTCAAGGAAAATTGAAAAGCGTAATGATTGCTCTTATAGCTTCAATAAATCATACATTGTGTTTCCCACTATAAAGCTAAGGTTACTATAGTAATAAAACGCCAATATAAGTCCAGTAGAAACCCGTGGCTTTTCCCGCGTGTCCATTATCCCCACCAAAATTGAGCTTGATTATTCTATTTTGAAGCGACTTCTAAACGAAGGAGGTTCGAACGAGGAATTGTAATATTTTGACGTTCATATGTACTCTATATGTGCCTAAATTGAATAAACGAAATTGATTCTTTGATTGATTCTTTGATTCTTTGTTCTCAATTCAACCTGTATGTTTTTTTTTGTATTCTTCTTTTGTTGGGAAGGGGATAGTTCAAAGGTCCAGGAATTCGAATTCCTGGACATGGGACCTCCATTGAGTTATCCCCTACCCATCCAATTATTTAGTTGTGACAAGTGACGGGCGTCTGTTTACGTTTTGATCATCTGTGATGATGCTCCCAAGTCAAATTCAAAAGTCTCTTTTTTTTTCAATTCGACGTTTTCATTTACTTTCCGGATTATTTGAATTACTAGATGTTGCCCGCGGCTCCGCCCTTGATTTCGGCTATCGCGACCAAGAGTAACCTATGTCCCTTCCCAAAGTCTCATCTATCTCTATAGGTACCTACCAAATATATCATAAAAATCGGTTCAGTAGCTTAAGCGTGAAAGCGTAATAGACAGACAGACAGAAAGATAAACAGACAGACAGACAGACAGAGTTTTATAATATTAGTATGGATTTAAAAATTAAATGAATTTAATAGCCTTGGAAATGGGCTTGAAATAGAAAGCTTATTTTTGACAAAAAGAAGCATTTTCCCCAAAAATCCAGACGTTCAGCTTTTGAAAGTTCAAAGTATAGTTTTATTCTGTAGTTTACATTACCAGATTCATAGCCAGTTTGACTACTATTCTGTACTCATACTTACATTAATGCGAAAGTAATTCTAGCTGTCTATATAACTGTTATGCTTTCACACCTGAACCACTGAATCGATTTTGATGAAATTTGACCTTGGGAAAATGATGGATGAAAGATACCTTGGGAAAGGATATAGGATTTATGTTGGTTCAAAATCCCTACTAATATTATAAATGCGAAAGTAACTCTGTTTGTCTGTCTGTCTGTCTCGCTTTTACGACTAAACCGCTGAACCGATTTTGATGAAATTTGGTATAGGGGTAGATTAGACCTTGAGAAAGGACATAGGCTATGTTTGGTCGCGATAACCGATATCCACGCGGGCGGAGCCGCGGGCAAAAGCTAGTATTTTAATATACATAGATAACATACCTACTTCTTTGAATATCTATATTATTATTCAATTAATAAATTACATTTACTTACATAATTGTATTTAAAAAAAACTAATACATAATCTACCTTTAAACAAAGCTGCAAGTTCAGGTGTCAAAGAATTCTTCCCCATCGACGTTAACTGGGAGGGTGGCCAGAAGGCTGGCGTAGCAACGTTGAATGGCAATACCAATCCTTTGTGCAAGGAATAAACCAGCCCTCTGGTCACGGGTAGCGTCTATTCAGCGTTTTGAGATGTCTTTATATAAGAGACGGGCACTTTGACCCCATGATCCCAGCGTCTCGACTCCTATTATTATATTGATGGTATAAACTTGCACTTACACTTAACTAAACTTTAAGCTTAACTAAACTTAAACTTACACATAACAAATAATAGTTTCATTCATATATTTTGATGCCGAGAATATTTTAATTATCACATTAAATAAAATAAAAACATACTGTATTCTATTTTCTAATTCTTACCCCGGAAATATTTGCTTACAAAAGGTCATAAATGGTTATTGAGTAATTGTTGAAGAATGTTACCTTATTTTCTAAGAAAAGTTAGTTCATGAATTAGGTCCCTCCTGTGGTTAGCCCAAGGGTTTTGAGTTTGTTCAATACAAACAGGTAAATCTTGGAGGAAAATCACTTACCCGCTGGAAAAAACGGTTACCGCCTACTTTAGTATGTCATTCATCAATTGGTATTGTTAATGCATGATTCATTTTAAGTACTGCAGCCTGCAGATATATAAGAATATTGAAGTGAAATGAATTAATTTAGTCGTAATATAGTTATCAACGAAGCAACATCTCCATAATTTAATGTTTATAATTTATTTTCAAATACAAGTGATGGATTGTTATTACTAGAGTAAGTGCCTACTTTCTTGCGATAGATATGAATTTGGGGAAAGCTGATAGGTATAGGAAAACGGTCTAGGTCTATCAGTAGGTATTATCAATAAAAAATTAGTAACTGTAAGCTATATAATACCTAATTAACATATTTCCTGATGATTAACTTCAATTGCATTCAAAAAATTTAGTTAGATAGGAATACCCTTTGTTATAATTCATGAAAATGCAATCATAGGCAAGTATGTCGTTTTGCAAGATCGTGTCGTTATGCACTTACATAACATGAATACATTGATAGGGGAAACCAGTTACAAATTACCTTACAAAAACTGAAAAACCCGATTGCGGTACTTTTTGAAGTCAATCATTTTGCCGCCAAAAATGAACCAGATAGAATACAACTGAATAAGCAAATAGTAGTTTTGACAATAGGTTCCCGTGGGTCATGGAAACAGGATCAGTATTCAAGTTTCAAAATCAATATTCTAAAAATAACCATGAGAGACTTAATTAAAAGAGTTTTTTACTCGATAAAGTGAGGCTAAAAACGGCAACAACTCAACTTTCCGAACTTTCTGTTGGAAAATAGTCGTATATTGACGTAATGGTCACAACAAACCTATCAACTGTAAATAAGTGAGGCGCGGTTTCATGCGATGCGCGCCCTTTCCCCTATCCAGGCAAAATGGGGACACCGCGGTGTGAAAAAGAATCTCATGAAGCCGTCAAGCTGAAGCCACCATTGTAACAAGGCACGTGTCTGATAAGGTGACCCTCTTTCCTCAGACTTTGCCTTCAGCTTACCATCAGGCAAGGTGAAGACAAATTGACGTGTCCTATATTTAAAAAAAAAAACAATAAAAACAAGTCAATCTTGAGCTCCGAATCCATATCCATACTCCATACTAATATTATAAATGCGAAAGTAACTCTGTCTGTCTGTCTGTAACGCTTTCACGCCTAAACTAATGAACTGATTTTGATGAAATTTGGTATAGGGGTAGATTAGACCTTGAGAAAGGACATAGGCTATATTTGGTCGCGACCGACATCCACGCGGGCGGAGCCACGGGCAAAACTAGTTTACTATAAGTTGTTTACTATTGAGTGTCTTTGTTGACGTAGAGTTTAAAACTATTATAGTAGTACATTCTTAGCACGTGTCGTGAATGGCGCAAGAGATTTAAGCAAGTAATTGACGGTAACGTAGTCAGCAGTTTTATGCACATCTGTAGATATTTATTTGCGTAAACGTATTTTGTTTTGCTAATATTATGGTCGACATTAAGCTGCTTTACGTACATTCATGTTTATTGTGAGCAAGAGTGACTAGCGGTGAAAATTTGGGTATATAAAATTTTGTGCAACAAATTCAGTATAAGCCCAACATTTAGACTTACAGCGGCCGTCATCACAGACTGACTGACTCAATGGTGCACGCCCGCCGTCTTCGAGTCCGTGAGATAGAAGGTTAATTTTGACCCATACATTCTCCATATTTTCTTTTCGTCATGTACCATCACATACCATACATAAGCGATTGAAATCAAGAAGCACAAAAAAATTAATCGGGAAGATGGGTTTAAATTATTTACAACATGGAATCCAGTGATACAGAACATACAACCTCACTTTTCTACGCAATCGGATAAACACCAGACAGTTTGCTTACAGATTTGGATTTTATGTGGTATGTGACGGTACATGGCGAAAAAGAAATATCAAAAATATCGAGAATTTGTGGGTGGATGAAGAACCTTCTATCTCACGGACTCGAAGACAGCAGGCGTGCACCACGGCTGGTGTAACCGTCGTAACGTCTATACTATACCATGATCGCATTAATTCCGTTAACATTATTGTATTATCAGTATAAACCTTCAAAAATCTACTTATTTGTACCTACAGATTTTACCCAGTGGTAATTTTAGATTCAATTTCATTTTCTATTTTAACAAATCAATTAGAAAAATCATATCATAAATAGTCGACTGAAAAAAGAGCTTTATAAATTTCGAAATGATTAAAGTTTGTTTTCGTGTGAAATAAAAAACATTTACTTATTCATAAATTAACAGTCCTTCTAACTAACCTTCGATGGACTTGTTCCGAAATAATCTTTTATTTTAGTAATTTATGATTGCAAAACACGCTGGCAAAATTACCATCGTTATTAATTCTTGTAGTTAGGCATCTGTTTGGCGGTATTGATTCTTAATAATTAGATTTTTATTTAGATAATCATATTAATAAACTTCTTATGCTATTCCAAAACCTAAGCCTAGATGTCTTAGGTTTGAGAACCATTAAATATTTAACTTTTAAATAATTAACAATTAACATTTCATCAAAATCTGTTCAATATTGACGTGAATACGTGGTAAAAAATATTACACGCACATACTTTCGCATTTACAATTTATTAGTAGGAAGTAGCATAGATAATGAGTCAGTACATCCTATAAATTTGCACCACAGACTTACTGTCTATACCTACTTATACATAAGAAAAACATAAATTGCGGTTTAAAGGATGCGGATATAAGCGCGGAAAGGCATGATGTATACAACATAGTTGACTTATTTGTTGCAGTGATGACACTGTCATAATAACGTGGTGTAGCTGTTGCTGAATACGTGACTAAACCTCTCGTGCAATCATCCGAAATCAGTTACTTAAAGTTTTAAGATGACTGCAAAAGAAATCATTGAGAGTTCCATTGAGAATTCCATTGATAGTTCTGCTGAAGAATACAGAATAAAGAAGAATGTTGGAGTTGTTACTGTGGCTTTTATGGTCCTCTTTACAGCTGTTAATGTGAGTATTACTATTTATTTTGCTTACAGTAGTGTATCAAGTGTAGAAAGTGTTACAGACAAACTCGTGATTAAATAACAAGCTTTAAAAATCATTTGTTATAATGTCAAAAAGATTATATTATGATTTTACCGAATCTGGTAATTAATAAACTGTCATAAATGAACGACATTGAACCCTGAGCTGTTCAAAATTCTCAAAAGAAATATTATTTTTTATTCATAGGAATAAAATTGTGTGTGTGTGTGTGTGTGTGTGTGTGTGTGTGTGTGTGTGTGCGTGTGTGTGTGTGTGTTTATAATAAATGTTTTTTTCTTTTTTCTTTTTTTCTTTTACATTTAAATATGCATTATATTAAAGTTGGCCGTGGTTGAGTGGTAGAAATTTTATAATACAGAATTGAATGTTGGTTTTACAGCCTTTCTATGTATTTGTTATACAGGGTGCAGTTAACCTACAAAGTTCAATAAACGCGGAAGCAGGTCTTGGTACAGGATCATTAGTGGCAGCGTTTGCTGGTGCACTTGTCTCAAATATATTTTTAACTTCAGTTATTATAAAGTAAGTTGTGAATTTTGTACTTAAGTTCATTGTGCAATTAAAATTTCTCATATTCTTATTATTTATTCTTACTATACTGATGAATATCTGACAGACATCTTATAATTCAAAAATGTATTGAAAATAAATTTCATTATTATAAAAAATTTAATATTACAAATATTGATGGTTGCTTACAATTTTGATATTGAAATTTTTCTATAGTTTTGACATGTTAATTAATTTCATTTATTTCTTATTTTGTAAATCAGTTTGAGTTACTTAATTTTATTGACTTCTGTTTTATTTATTTTTAAACTTCTTTGGAAATTTTGCATACCATTTAGGTGGAATATGGAATGAACAAACTTACAAATCTGTGTAATATCTTACTGTACCTGTATTCGCAAATAAACTATGATTATGATTATTATGATCATTATAATTATAAGCATAACTAAAATGTATTTCTACTTCCAGATGGTTGGGTACAAAATGGACAATATGCTGCTCCTTCATTGCCCATATGCCTTTCATAGCATTTCAAATGTACCCAAGGTTCGGCACCTTAGTTCCTTTTGGACTTCTTATGGGGCTGAGTGCTGGTACACTTTTATGCGCAAAAAGCACCTATGTATCAGTGGTAAGTAAAACATTTTAACAATAGACACTTTTTTAACATTTTTGAATAACGTTACTTTTTATTTTTTCTACTTTATTCACTTTTTACAGAAACATTAGTGAAAAAAAAAGTATAATTGAAGAATACTCCAAATGTATTGTGTAATATGTGGTTTGCAACATAAATTACATATTGATACTTTATAGGGGTCATAATTCAACTATATTTGCCAAAAATAACTATTCTACGAGTTTCACTAAATGTTGATGGTTAGCTTCTCAATTTTTAATAATAATAATATAATAATAAATAAATAAATAAATATTCTTCAACATTCTACACAACGCTACCTAAACCCATGGTAAGCTTAATTAGCTTGTGTTATGGAATCTAGAATGCGGATATACATACTTAGATATTTTTTTTTTTGTAAATACATAATAATATATAATTACAAATAATATTTAATAGATTTTTCTTGTTACAGCTTGCAGAAGCCCTCAGTAGGCTAACCAAAATACCGTCTTCGACGATTCTATTGAACTTTTCAGGATTCTTTTTTATGATCGTCCACATGAGTCAAGTTTGGGGGAATCTAATTTCTTCATTAGGTAAGAATTGCTTGTACTTTATTCGTGAATAAGAATCATTATGCCTGAGATTACTAGTATACAGTCTGTCCAACGAATAAATTAACTTTTGACCAATCACTGACCTGTCCGATTTTATATTACAATCGACTTGGTTTATCAAGAAGTTTTAATCGGTTATAAAGTACAATATTTTTGATTTTGACGAAAGTTTACGCGAATATTACACATTGGAATATAACTATTACTAGCGATTTCCATTCTTACGCCACAAAATATATTATGCATAATAATATACACATATAACTATAGATGTATATTATAATGACAATTTTTAATCCCTATATTGAAAGTAGATAAAATAATCCTTAACTATAAAACAAGGCTATAGTCGACGTAATTAGATTAGACGCAAGATTATATGCAATTCGATTACTTGCTAAGAATACACTCAATCCCAATACTAATTACTTTGATATCAATAGTGTTAGGATCAGTGTATTCGTCAGTACTCAATGCAAACTATCGAATCGTATATAATCGTTCATACTTAGTTGCATTTACGTCAACTAGGTGTTACGAGTTACCTACTTTCAATGAATAACAATTAAATGTGACGTGTAGGGATTCAAAATTGTCATCATACTATACATTTATAGTCTACTAGCTGTCCCGGCGAACTTCGTACCGCCATATTTTCCCGTTCCCGCTGCACCTATTTTCTCATCTTTTAAACCTTCCCTGGACACCCACGAATATTTGAAGACTTAAATTAGCCAAATCGGTTCAGCCGTTCTTGAGTTATAAAATAACAACGAAAAGTGGCATTGATTTTTATATATTAGAAGATTAGATGTGTGTTTGCATAATATATTTGTAACCGTATAACTGATTGAAACTTCTTGATAAACAAAGTCGATTGTCATATAAAATCGAACAAGTCACTAATTGGGACATCACTACTTGAAACGTCGAAAGTTAACTCATTCCTAGGGCAAGGTATAATAATGGACTGTTGGCCTACCATGACATGCTACAAGAGTTCGTATTTCAGCCCCTCTAGACAAGTGGCAATTCGTTGCTCGGCGTATGATGGAATAGAATGCCAAACGTATGGGATTTGACGTATATGACAGGCGTCAACGAATGTCAAAAACGTCAAATCCTATACATTTGTCATTCTATTCCATCATACGCCGAGCAACGAATTGCCACTTGTCTAGGGGGGTCAGATGAGAAAGCGGGCTTTTGCTATATTTTTTTAAGTGAACAATTTTTTTTTCGAGATGTTTTCATCACAAACTTGTAAGATATGCTTCCAAGCTTTAAGCAATTTTTTTTTGATCTGTTACAAATAAATAAACTTTTAAACTTATTTTTAGTGCTTTCGGCGGCGAATAACGCTTCGGTGACTTTAGTGAATGAGACAATGATTCCACAACTATGTGGCAGCAACTTCTTACCCCAAGCAGACGCTACTGAAGCTCTACCCGCACAACCGCCTGAAAAGATCCTCATGCTTACAGGTAATGCAGCAACCAACACTAGAAATTAGTACAAAGTATAGTCCCCTTTCTGACCTTTGCTAATAAGTGAAATGAGCTCTATTGGCAGAGGTTTGTGTCAAAGCTCAAAAGCCTCATAGTTTAGTCATTTGTATTTTTTTATATAAAATGGTTTCAAGTTTATTTTGCTCCTGCTATTTGCTTTACCGTGGCGAATGTTAAAACGCTGGCCCTATATTGCCCTATTACTACTAAAGAACGATAAATTTAGTATGTTAGATTTGTCTTCATTGCGATTGTGTCCGTCCATCATAAAACTATACTTAATATTATTCATATAACGGATTATTACTGCAAGTCAATAAGTATTACCGACATTAACACTAAAAAAAAAAATATTCAAAATAAGAAATCCGAATGATGCTGAAAAGATCGAAACAAGTTTGATAGCAGGCGGTACCCAGACTACCCAGTAATTTTCACCTGGTTTATGATTTTCAAATGTTTCAAACTTTTAATTCAAACTTGTTTCGATCTTTCAGCATCAATCGAGTTTTCATTTTTAATTATTTTATTTCATTTTATCCTGACATATAATTATATATTTTGGTAATCTCCTTAGTTTTGATACCGTGCCTACTCGATAAATTTGAGTGAAAATATTTTTTTGACACATTTTTGCGCCATTTGAGACATTAATCATTAAAATCCGTTCAGAAGATATGAGGTAACATAACATAACATAAACTCACGCCTATATCCCCGAAGGGGTAGGCAGAGGTGCTAGCACCCACATTTCGCCGTTTATGTTTAGGTCCCAATGTAATTGGTGGCGAGCCTATTGCTATTAACCGGGCACTTATAAACCTGCGATAAATAAAGGTAATAAAGAATATTCTAAGCATACGTAGAAGATACGCGTGAAAAAAAATACTCTTCTTGGTAGTGGCACAAAACAGTAGTGGGGTAAAAACTACCGCGGTAATTTTCATTTATTAATTTTTGTAATAAAACGACGAAATAGGTAAATTACCATTATAATAATATTTTTGTTACAGGCATTTACCTTGCATGTATGGTTGGAGCGACTGTTTTTGTTGCCGTAGGATTGGATTCTATGAAAAGGTATTTATTTTTAAGAACTGACTAAGCATGAAAACACACAAAATATTGTACATAATTATGTCAATGAAATTTGCAATTCCATGAATTAACTAACCTATTGCCATCCACTGCTGGACATAGACATCTGCCACCAGATCCTCCGCCTTCCGCATACAGTCTAACCCAGCCACCTTGCTCAATTCGATATACATGTTTGTTTACCATGTTATTTCTGCACATCTACGTTCAATGAACTGTGTTAATAATGCTTTAATTTTTCAACAGATACGAGTTTTGTCGGAAGACCGCTGGCTCTGATGACTCGCTGACAGGATTTGCACTCCTAATTGTAACTATGAGGCAGTTAGCGAA
Source organism: Eilema depressum (assembly GCA_914767945.1). Classification (NCBI taxonomy): domain Eukaryota; kingdom Metazoa; phylum Arthropoda; class Insecta; order Lepidoptera; family Erebidae; genus Eilema; species Eilema depressum. The sequence continues at coordinate 9,585,814 of OU612024.1, read as the reverse complement.
TTCCAATCAACAACTGCTTCTTGCCATCAATATTTTCATGGGACTTCAACAAGCATTCTTCTTCGCTGACTTCACTGCTGTGAGTAGCAAAACTTAAAAACAGTTTTTTTATTAGCCGGAAACATGCTGTATCCATAGTTCTTGATTATATAAAACTGAAAACATTGACTGAAGAGTGAAGCAGTGACTGCTTCAGTCTTCAGTACTATTATTTGTTCTGTGCTTCAGTCCATGGAGTTCCTCACGTGAAACGATTTGTTCGTGTGATTACCGATGAGCATCGGTAGCTTAGTAGTTAAGGAGTCGGTCTTACGATCGAGAGATCATGGGTTCGAATTCCGGTCGAAACTGACGGATATAGAACCCACTCCTAACTCAAGCAATTTAGCTTAGGGGTGTGGGGAAAACCAGTAATTTCGGTTACTGATATTCGATTTTGGAAAAACTGGACTATTTGTCGGTAGTCACACAAATAAACTATCAGAACATTGACTACAAAGTCGGAACTTTTAAAGTTCTGTAACGTAAAAATAATGAACTGGCTCGGTAGCTTTCTTCTTCACCATAAGAAAAACTTCTGAATTTTAATTTATCTTCAATGTATTTTTTTTATTTCAGTCATTCGTATCATGTACCATTGGTACAGGTGCAGTGGGTTTCGTCATGATGACCTATGGAATTTCTAACGTCACAGGATGCTGTGTTACTGCCTATTTGGCCAAGGTAACGAAACATATATTTTATCCTTCATTCTTTGTTGTTATACGCAAGACATTTTTAATTCATTTCGAAACCTGAGTAGTGAGCGACTTCATTTACCATTTCATAGATTAAGTATAGCATTAGATAAGCATTAGTTTAAAAAAGTTCGGACTTCAACATTCTATAGTCATAACACTATTATCGCAATTGATACAAAAACGGCAAAATTGATTTATATTTTTAACAGTATACTATAGTAATCGAAATTACTAGTATTCCCACTAACTCTTCCAGTTAACCTAAATTGGATATGTTGGAAGTAGATTCACATCAGTAGTGGCCATGTCGAATCATAAGATCGGTTTCTTAACCACCAAGCTACAGACGCTTGAACCTGAATGTTACTCCACTCACTAAAATTTACGTTATAACCTCAATATTGACCCATTCTCTTTAACGACAGAACCTCATAATATATCATCTCTCATCTCATAATATTTATTCCAGTTGTTCGGTCGTCTGCCACTAATCTGCAGCGCTCTATTCATTCATGGAGGAGTACTCGTGACGCTGCTCTCGTGGCACCCACACGCTGAAGACTTCAACATAATACTGACCATTGCTGTACTATGGGGAATTTGCGACTCCATCTGGATAGTACAGATAAACAGTAAGTACAAAAATGTCTCTGTTTCGTATGAGGAATAGTCACGCACTTATAGATTTCCTTATTTTATGTTAACCAAAAACAATTAATAATTATTAAAATATTTTTTTACAGCATTTTACGGTGTCCTATTTCGCGGCAAAGAAGAAGCAGCGTTTTCAAACTTAGGACTGTGGGAGGGAGTTGGATATATAATTTCTTTCGTGCTCTCTTCATACGTGAGGACGCGCTATAAGGTTTACTTGCTCCTCTGCAATTTAATTGTAGGAGTGGTGGGCTATTTAATAGTAGAATACCGTCAACACAGAGAACGAAGACATATGCAAAAACTAGAATGGGCAGAAGATAAAAGCTCATTGAATGAAGAAGATAGACGAGCTGAATTAGAAAAATTAACAAGTATAACTAATTATAGCTAGCATAATTTAATTTACTGTTAGTATGTAAATATTAAATTATAATTTCCTCTAATCTTATCCACGTCTTTTATTTTTGTTGATTTCGATTTTTGAATAGCAACATTCATATTCGCAGAGCCATATTTTTTATCATATAAATCATTATTCCTATGTTATTGTTATTTTTCATAGAGTTGTTTTCTTAATATTTTTTCCTTCTACAGACAGTTGTAGTGAGCGATATTGACAAAGCCCCGCTCATTGGGGCTCCTATTTCTTCGTGTATTATTAATAAATGCACTTGCTTCGCGCGGGGCCACTTGGTCGTCTGTGTTAAATACCTACCACAGACGAGCAAGCCCCGTCCTCGCGTCGGCAGACGCATCCGCTGCTAACATCCGCAGATGAATATTATGTATACGTGTAGAGGACCCTTAAGACCACTACTTGATCACAAACAGATGTCAAAATTCATTAACTCATTTCTCTAGTATCTGCGTCCTGTTCCACATTCGAAATTGGAATATTCCTTACCACCTCACCCAGGAACCGCAACACTATGCACTTAGTGCATCCGCTACAGATAGATGAGTATTATTAATAGGTAACTGAAAAAATTTTAGATTCGCAATCCTAGTGGTTTAGGACCTGCTTCAATGAATCAGGGCGTTAGGACACGTCATTTCATCCATATGTATAGAGATTACATGTAGAGTCTCGTTTTATCTCTACTGAATATTTATATGGCATCGCTAACGTCAAGGTAGTACATAATATGGACTACCTTGACGTTACATATATTATGTTGGAATTGATAAAATGCAGAAAATGAGTGAATCAATGGTGAAGTCAAAGAAAATAGTGAAGTCAAATTGACATGTCTCATATAAAAAATAGTGCAAAAGTCAATGCAGCGGGTGCTAGCCAACAGGGATAATAAGGGGAACCTACTGTACGATCTCCTTCGACGCGATGAATCTCTTTGCCGGAACTCCACCATGGTATCTGGACGCAAGAGCCCTTTTCGGCCCCATATTTATAGAGGAGCTGGTATAGAATCCTGAGTCTCGAACTATCGAGAACTAGAAATCCCGGAAAATGCCTGTCATAAATGATGCCTGGGATTTGAAATTTTGAATAAAAAACCTTTAGCAACCTTTGTTAATGTTAATAAATCATATGCAACTGTTGTTGACAACTCATTACTTTTATTATAATGATCCTAAAGCACTTAACTTTTTCTTGCCTTTCCTGACTGATTGGTCAGCCATAATATATAGTCCTCCTCGCCGTATTCGGCAACGGCGACTCCGGCGTACTCTTTAAGACTATTATCACTCAGTACAATTTAGAACTGAAAAATGCTTGTCGCCAGATGCGCTCACTCTTCGCCATCCAATCAGAGAGTTAAGTTTCCTAGGCACGGTTGCTACTTGGATGGGAGGTTGCTTAGTCTTAGTATTTTATCTAGGCACTTCCGTGCTTTGGAGGGCACATTAAAAGTCTTAAAATATTTATTTAAGAAAAAAAAGAAAGACCAGTTTATTGCTGCATATACAATGTACAATTATTTAACGAACTCTTCTCAGGAATATTTATTAGCTTCTTAAGCGGTCAAAATCAGATATTCATTTAAACAAAACATTAATCACTTCTCCAGTTTTCCATCTTTCTTCCCCACTTTGCCCTCGCTTGTACGGTTGCGGTACTCCACTATAAAATAACCCAAAACTCCGAGTACTAAATTAGTGAGCAGCAAGTAAACCTTGTACCGAGTCCTCACATATGAAGACAGTGCATAAGAGGTTATATACCCGCAAGCTTCCCACAGCCGATAGTTCGAGAATGCTGCTTCTTCTTTGCCTCGAAAGAGGACCCCGTAATATGCTGAAAAAGTGAAAAAACTTTTCAGTATTTTGAATAATACAAACAAAACACACCTTACCCTAATATAATTATTTTTGTCCTCTAAGGTTACAAAAACGATTATAGCCAATGATATATTATAAACTATAGATATGTTGTCCGCACTCTAAAATGGCGACAAAAAAATGATGACTTTTGGTCATCATTTTATGCACCAATCAGAATCGCAACAGTGCGCCACCCAAAAAATAACGTTTTTATTAATAAATTCATAATAATAAAATATTATTAATATAGATAATAATATAATTCATATGAATTAGTAACATTGACATATTTTTAGTAAGTAGGTAGCTATAATTTTTGTCCACTGTGTTTGCGCCATTTTTGAAAGTCGCCATCTTCTTGTATGACGTATCTATGAATATAATACATCATTGATTATAGCTACTTTTTTTGTGTTCTGGAATTCTGAGGGTAACTGTACATGTGGAAGATTAATTAAAATAATATAGGATACCTACAGGCTAATTTACCTACGCCGATAAGTACTCAAAAGTCCTCAATATTATATCAAAACTTCTATATTAACTACTTCGTTCCGAAGTCAAAGATATAAATTTAATATATAAATTTGAACTTTTGTAGATTTTCTAAATAATTTTTGGCTTAGGTAATTAGAGATGATGAGTGAGGTTTTCCTCTCAGAGTGACTCGGGACAGACGCAAGGATAATGGTAATAGTGATTGTAATATATAAGTAACTTTTACTATGTACTACTGTACTGACCATTTATCTGCACCGTCCAAATGGAGTCACAGAATCCCCACAGTACAGCTATTATAAACATTACGTAATATTGGTCAGCCTGCGGGCGCCACAACAGCAGCGTCACTAGTATTCCACCATGAACAACCATTGCACTAAAGACTAGCGGGAGGCGGCCCAATAACTAAAACAATTAATAATGATTAAATATTTTGACTTTTGGATAATTTGGTGCACCACACGTATCTACCTATCTATAAGCGAAATGCCAATTGATTAATCACGAAATCAGCTACAAACCTGAAGTTTGGCAGATTTTCAAACTTGAAATCTCTAGTAGACATTACGGATTAGAATTTTACGAAACTTCACCTATAAGGGGGTAAAACGAATCCACGCGTACGAAGTTAGAGGCGGCCGTTAGTACTCAGCAGTCGTCGACATTTGAGATATTTAAAAAAAGACTTGGATTAGGTACATTCTATGATTAAGTGACAAACATCCAACATCTTCACAAACCTACACATTTATAATATTAATAGGATAGGATAGGATTTACTAGCAGGTCAAACTATCATCAAACAAAGTGCAAGCAATAGAAAAGAAGTATTTTCCGTACCTTAACCAAATAGCCTGTAACGAAACAGCACACCGCATCAGATAGACCAAAAACCATCACGACGTAGCCTACGGAACCAGTACCAATTGCACATGATACGAAAGACTGAAATAAAAAGTATACAGATTTAAGAATCTCAAACACAATCTTATCAAATAAATCAAAGAGATAGTAAAAGGTGAAAGCTTCGGATGCGACTGGGAATTAACGCTAGGAGGAAGAGAGGAAGAGAAGAGTAAAAGCAACATACGGCAGTAAAATCCGCCCCAAAAAATGCTTGATGAAGGCCAATGAAGATATTGATTGCGAGAAGGAGCAACTGATTGGGGTCTGATAAATGCTTCACAGTCACTGCTAGGAGCGCTAATCCTGTCAATTTACTACTAGCGCTATTACGGCAAGACTCGTATCTAGAATGAAATTTAAGGTATAAAATGGTTATAGCTAAATGCTAATATGCTATACGGTTAAACTGAGTACAAAATAATTGTGACCAGTGGGGTGAGCACGAACAACTATCGTATTCGTATCGCAAACGTAACGAGAGCACGGAGCATTGCGATTGGTCGCCTGCCTGAAGCCTGCCAATCGCAATGCTCCTTGCTTTCGTTACGTTCACGCTACGATTACGATAGTTGTTCGTGCTCACCCCACTGAATGTGAGAGAGGCACTACAAAACATCATTAACACCGGCTGAATTAATAATCGTTTCGGAGCAAGGATTTTTGGGATAGATGGACACCAATTGCCCTGGGCCTGGGTTTTGCTTTACCAGAATCGAGGGCCTGAACTTTCCATATAACCAATAACGCGCAATAAAATTACTGAGACGAAAGCATTTTTGTTACCGTTCCTCTTTCTTGCTAACCAAACGCTCGCAAGTCCCTCTTGCGCTTTCAAGCTGCATTTCTACCTAACTACAATTTTTATTTTTTATTTTCGTTTTCCAGCATCATTTAAAATAAATAAGTTACCTTTTCATAGAATCTAATCCTATGGCAACTATAAGAAATGCCCCGAACATACATGCAAGGTAAATGCCTGCAACAGATAATACAATAACATTTAGGTACTTAAACACTTTTATCCTATCTAAAGAGAACAAATTAGCCAAAACCAACATAGAGGATGAGCTTTGACCTGTTTTGAAATTCTCTAAGTATTCAGCGTCGAGTGCAGCGCTTCTACCCCCTACATCAGACATTGATAGAGATTGTCATTGATCGATGTCCAGTGACGTCACCCAGTTCGACCAATGCCAATCTTTATCAAGGTCGATCACAGCGCTGCGCTCGACACTGGTTGCTTAGAAAATTGCACAGCTGCTTCATCCTCTTTTTTCAATTGTAGAGCTAGTACAGAATACGTGGACATTGCTACCGATTCTACTGTTACAAAACTATCTAATAGTCCTGTTAAAGCGATTTAAACAAAAAGAATAAAATACAATAAGTAAAATTCACATTAAATTCTGTCTCTTTAAGTTCTAACTAAATTTTGATGTCAAATAGAAGGAATTAGAATAGTTTGAACGATATTACAGTTAATTTATTGCTTCTGTTGTCCTTGTAGCGATTGTGATTTTGTTTTGATGTCAATATTTTCAAGTCTTGTATATGCTGTAACTGATGTAAAAATACGTAGTCAATTGTAATATATTCTTTGTCATTTTAACACAATCTTGCAGTTCCTGTGGATACGTCCGTAACTTCTTTACCTGCAATCATCTGTATTTTCTCAGGCGGTTGTGCAGGCAGTGCTTCAGCAGCATCCGAGCTAGCTAAAAAGTTGGCACCGCATATCTCGGGAATCATCGTGGCATTAACCGAAGTCATGGAAGCATTATTGCCTGTTGAGATCACTGGAAGGGATGCAATGTAAACAATCAAATAAAGGAACATAAATTACAACACTGCGTAGAACTTATTTTCCCTAAAGACATGATTCCGTAGCCGACCACATACGACAACTGCCGACGCACGCAGCACATGCGCGGCATTCATTGCGGCTTCTCAATGGTCCCCTTTATTCGTACCGGAGTTTGACAAGTAATGGTTACGCTGTATATGCTGCATGCGTCGGCAGTTGTCGTATGCAGTCGGCTTCGGAATCATACCCTTATACAGTATTTTATTTTATCGTCACTACATATAGGTATAGCAAACTACTTCTTCTTCTTCTCGTGTCAAGGATTTTCTGTTTAATTGGTTTGTGGCGACCGACGTTCCGACGAAATGGAACTACTCAAGACTGGCATTGGCACGCTCTTCAAGAGAGCTAAGACAGCTGACTCATCGCAATGAACCTCCGGTCTTGGAGGGGAGTGATGTGGCGATACCACATGTACACAGCGCCATCTAGCGACAGCAAGCCGAACTACTACGTCACTACGAATCCTGAATCGCGAAAGTGAAGTTCCAGCGCTGGTACAAGCTATATACAACATCCCAACGACAATCGTTGGGCCGCGGCCCGCCAGGCGTGATCACCTTGCCTGGTCGGAGGATCCTCCCTTTGGTTGGAGGAACATTACCTCCACAGGTTCCTGAATAAAAGTGTACCATCTCAACCGTGCTGTCAGTGGCTTTATTTAAATCGTATTTTGTGCAGGAGGTACGACATAAAGGACACGAAAAAAAGTGCGCCATGGACTGCACGGGGGCACCACAGTCACAGGTGGTTGAGCCCGGATCTCGCATTCCTCAACTACATATTTTCATACTTGGGCATACAAACATAATTCATTTTTATCACAGCAAATAACCCAAGTTCTATATTTTGAAAGTAAAAATGTAAATTATGTACCTAAAGATGAAATGAGGTTGCCCCAAGTATTGCACATTTGGAAAACCATGAAGAAGAACCCAAGGAAGCGCTGTAGTAGAACCCCAGCTGAAAGGTTGAATACTGAACTGTGGGCTTCCGCTAACTGTAACAGGAAAATAGTACACATAACGCATAATATACATACCTAGTGAAATAATCATAATACTATATGAATATTAAAAACACATAACGTTGTGTATTTTTTATTAATATGTATTTTTTTAAATGAAAACTATAGATGGTTTGGACATTTTTCGTTGTTTTTTTTTTAAACGGGACCGTCTGTTACCGGCACCTCTTTTGACAAATGGTGACAATTCACATGTAACACCTCCAGTGGCGAGGGGTTCCTATAACCCGATTCCTGATGGTGCATGGCAAACTAGATCGAAATAAGATTTTTCTACCGGATTCCTTTTTTTAAATTTTCGCCCCTCGCCGTTCAGTGGCGAAGGGTGAAAATTTAAAAATTTACCTCAATTCACATTACATTGGGCAAGTTTTCACTTTTTTTTAATTAAAATTTCTGGTAGTTGTTCACAGGCCGCCGGCGACTCCTTCTGCGAGCAAGTAATGCTCGTGAAGGAGGCGGCGGAGCGGGAGCGCGAGGAGCGAAGGAGAATCGCAAACCGCGCGGCCCGCAACGAGCAGCGGCAACTCGGGCGTCGGAGGTCGCAGAATGACCTCCGTCCCCCATGAGCGCGGGCCTGGGGGTGACGGGTAGAGCCGCCTGTCACCCTAGCAGAAGCAGGCCGCGGCGGCGGCACGCATTGCGTGCCTCCCCATACCCGGGGGCGGGTTGGGGACTCTGTGGTCCCCTCACCGGAAGAGGGCCAGATCGAGAGATATGGTCCTGGGTCGGCCGGGGTGCGAGGGATATGGCTACGACAATCTCACCTCCGGCAACTGACGGTCCACAGACGGCGTGCGTTTTAGTCGGTTCGAGTCCGACATAACCTCCTCCTCCGGCTACGGTGGGGGAGGTATCCGTGGGGATTTTGCGCACGATAAAAAAAAAAAAAAAAAAAAAAGGTAGTTGTTCACAGTAATCAACCAGTAATAACTTCAATTAGATAATACTTTACCATTGATAAATAGGTGCATTTAGCACACCATAGTGGACCAGCCCCCAGGCCCGTCAGGAAGCCCGCCGGGACCAGGGTGTAGAAAGTTGGATACATCTGACACGCTATGTAGGGCATGTAGGTGATCAAAGAGAAGCATACTGCCCATTTAGTATTCAACCACCTGAAAGTGTTCACAAATACATTTATTTTATTTATATCCCCGAAAGGGTAAGAAGACTTATATTTCACCAACTACAATTTTCGGTCTCACATAATAGTTGGCAAGCCTATTGCCGTCATGCGGGTGCTTTGTCCTGGGCTTTATGTATACTGTCGAATGGAGAACAGCCTTTTTCTTTAGTCACCTTGTTTTACTGCCCACATTGATTTATATTGTAACTAAAGCTTCCCTATCAAAATATGTATTTAATTGACTCAGGAAACGTCTCTTACGTTATTTAGGTATTAGTGCGAAAATAAAATATAAAAATAGAGGCATTGCTTAGTGATTCTCAAATTTTTTCGAAGTGTATCCAAAAGGTTCAAGAAAAAAGACAGGCTGCATCAAGCGATGGTTAATGATAATTATTTTTTTAAACTGAATTATAAAATAGGCATGGTATGAAAAAGTCTATGCGCGTCCAGAAGAGGTTTGAGGATGCAACTGTTCCCAACCAAATAATATAATTCCCAGCGCTTTTTGCTATTTTGTCCTCCTAAAATTTACGTCTTGAAACTTACCTAATAATAACAGCTGGTAGGAATATATTTGATAGAAGTACACCCAAGTATACTGACGCAAGGGATGCTGTGCCCAAACCCGCCTCCGTATTGATAGAGCTTTGAAGATTAGAAACACCCTGAAAGGAGTTGTTTTAACAAATGGTATTATAGAAGGGAATTATCTAAATAACTTCTGTTGATTAAAATTTAAGTGGGAAAGACTGTGTGCGATGCCAGCAAAAAAGAACAATAGAATTTTAAAAAAAAAGTTCGTTAGAAAATAATTAATGAAATAAAACTCCGTATATTCTATTTTCCTACCGAAGAGATCAAGTAGTAGTGTACTTGTTGAACAAATAACTCTTCGGTGCCAAGTATATACCTAACTAGCTTTCCGCCCGCAGCTCCGCCCGCGTGCATCTCGGTTAACGCGACCTTTGCTCATATTCTTCTATCTACTCAACCGATTGCGATCAAACAAACGTAAGATTTTAAGTTTGAGCAGGCCCTTTCTAACAAAAAAAACCGCATCAAAATCCGACCAATAGTTTTTGCGTCCATCGCAGACAAACAGACAAACAGACAGGAAATTCAAAAAAAATATTTTCGTGTTCACTATCGTTAACATAACATAACCCAAGTATTTTTTTTTAAATATCTCCAATGTACAGACACGACCACTTTACAATTTATAATAGTATAGATATACCTATACACTCAACGTTTAAAAAATATGTATTTTCGTATTTGTAAATCATTAGCTTATCGTGAGATTTCCTCACGTAGAGCTGTGAGTGCAATGTAAAGATAACGCCCACCAGATACTAACAGCACTAAAATACTGGTATTTACCACTTATGTAAATCATCATCAGTATTTTCTAGCGCCGGTCGCATCTGAGGCTCTCACCTCGAGTTTGGGGTCGGCACTCAAAGCATTTTCATTGAAATATTTTGAGTCTGCGTTATTTTATGTTTGAAGAGACACAAAATCGAATGCTTTAATATTCTTTATAGCCTTAACACATTGGTTATCTCAGATTGTGCACTCTACTACTATTTATCTGTTCTGTGACTCTACACTTCAGTTTTTGTTCATACTGGACATTGATGGCGCATAGTCTTGCTACACATGTTGAATAAAGCACTTGTACCTTTAAAAATGGATTCTTAAAGGTTTACGATGAAAATGCCGTGAGGTGCAATCGGTCAGGTTGAAAAATAATAAAAAGAATTTAGAAAAGTACAAGCGCTCTTTATTCAATATCTACTCTCAACCTTTCTTATCCAGTTTTTACTCGTTTGGTGTCACTGGATGGGAACACACCGTTTATTCGGGCCATCTTTTCAAGGTCTTCGATCCATATACAAAAGAGGCTTTTTATTTTCTAGTACAGTTATTGCCAGTGCAATAAATGATTTTACAACACACCTGCTCATAACAGTGATATTATTTTACCGCAATTAAGCACGGAATGACACCTATTATAAAACTGTGACTTTTTCATTACTATTATTCACAAAAGTGAGTTATAGATTCTTTTTTAAATTTTGTAGGAAGTGTCTATAATTGTCTATGTTCTTAAAAAAGTTTTGATACAAAAAATAACGTGTTTAATAGTACGAATAAATTAATACGCCTATTTTATGGTCATTTGATGCATTTTCGTATTTAAATAAATAATTTCAACTTGTAATACTTGTGTAATAAACAAAATTTTCGCTCAAATTTAACTTTTTTTTTTCTCTAAGTACAGAAAAAAAAACAGAGTAAAAAAAAGTTAAGTTCAAACCTCATTTTTTTTTAAATATGGTCGACCGCCATTGTTAAATGCGCGCGCATAGGAAAACGAATTAATTTGTAGTATTGTTTATTTAGTATTTGTAGTATTATTTTATTCGCAAGTGTGTTGTAAAACATCGTATGGCACGTGTGAGCATGATGATTACCGTCCTCGGCTGTCTTAAGACCCTCGCCTGGCGGCTCGGGTCTCAATGGCGCCTCGGCGGTAATCACCAATGTTGCTCACTTGTACCATAATGTACTATTAAAAATGGAATAATTTTATGAAATTTTGAAGCATTTATTATGCTAATTGTTCAAATTTCTCTTTCTTAATCGGTAGTAATACTTACAGAATAGGCTGTGAAATGAACCATGAACGCTATAGTAATAACGGCAACATTCTTTAATATTCTCCATGTTTGGTTCAGCTTCCAATTATGTTCTATCATCTTCAGAATTTTAAACTTTGAGTATCAGAGTAAATAATTGAGATTCTGTTCTTAGTTCTATTTCACAAACATTCATTGAACCTTGTGTTTTAAATACAACGTGAATGATTTTATGTACTTTCAGTTATATTTATTGGCTAATTTAATAACTGCTTACATCTGAAACAAATCGATATAATTTGATGTTACGCAAGGGCCGCGGGTTCGATTTCCGCTCAGATGTTTATATGCATGATGAACATGTATATTTGTCTGGTTTATTGGTCTGGCCATATTTATTTGTAATGTCTGTGTGTTTTAAAAAAAATCTTAGTATTTTTATCCGCATTGTAGATCCCTTAACACAAGCAAGTTAAAGCTTATTTTAGTTCTAGATAGCGCTGTGTAGAATACCGTACTACCTACTACTCACCTGGAAAATAGCTCATGCAAGCACATTTCCATTCACATCTATGCTAGCAGTGATCACATGTTGAAACTATAAGTTGGCACGTAGAAGTATTATTCGACCTGTTTAATCACACATTCCAGGAAAAACGTGTAAGGGTAATTGTTTCATTTAAATGATAGTCCACCGACGAATACTTCTTTACCACTGTTACACTAATTATATAATGAACACAAATTTATCACCAACGACTTAGATAACATAATTATTTACTTTGTTTATATACGTTTCACGGGCAAACTTGTTGGCTTAACAATTGTTGAAATTACGTGATCGGTACTAAAATATAATGTTAATGATGACATCAAAAAAATGATAATTATGTATTTAAAAGGGGCTCTCAAATCAAATCAATTTGCCTATTGCAGTGCACTGCTGGACGTAGGCCTCTTCCAATATGCGCTACGTTTGCCGATCCTCCGAGAGGAGGAGTATCCAGTCCGTCCCAGCCACCCTTCGCAGGTCGTCAGTCCAGCTGGCTAGGGGGTGTCCCAAAAGGGGCTAACTTAGAATCAATTCTCAAAGGGATTTGCGTTTTTTTTAGATATTGGGCCACCTTATACTCTGGCAGTTGAAGCCCGGAAAGGGGTGCAACGGGGGTTCTTACTATGTCACGAGCGAAGACGAGTGGGGTCAGAACAAAAAATGCAACGGGAACGGGATCCGAATGCGTGGTCCGGAAACTCCATGCAATGCACCCTGGGTAACGGAGGCGGCGCTGCTACCTACGGCAAATTCCGGCCGCAACGGGAGCGGTCCTCTGACTACCAGAGGGCACAGTGGAGACCAGGCCTGGGGTGGGCTGGTCACCCAGCGCAGGCGTGGGGAGTCGAGCAGCGTGGAACTACAAGTAGTGCCATTGGGTAGAGCCACGGGGAAGCCCAGGCCATCTTACACCCCCGGCATCTGAAGACCCGAGATGGCATATGGTTTTAGTCGGTCCGAGTCCGACATAAACACTCCAGATGACCGACGGGGGTGGTATCCGAGGGAACTTCAGTACGTAAGAAAAGTTGGAACGGAAACGGTTACGCGGGTAACAGCTAGTACTAAAATAAGTCGTCGAACGAATTCAGTAGCCCCCCTACCTTTCCCGCTTCTCACCCCAAATTCTCGGTTAGGCTTCCAGCAGACAAATTGGGGTTATACTCGTAGTATCGTCAACTTTGAGAAATCCCGCTAAGTACTGCTTTATCTAGTGAATACTAAACAAATGACAAAAGAGTTACCTACGTTAACGTAAACGTTACATGTTAGTAAATATTTACATATTTCTATTCTATTTGTAATTATGCCAATGCCATGTTGATTCAAAATAGAATAGGGCCACCCTATCTCGTCACGCGGATGTCGTAGAAGGTAACTATGGGGCTGTTCTCCATCTTACAGTAAACATACCGCCATAGACTCACAAATGTGAGTAGGTACGTAAACTACGTAAATACGTGGGACCGAAAATCATGACTGGCGAAAGGTGGATGTCAAATTGGTAATACACCTCTGCCAACCCCTCCGGAGATTTACAGGCGTATTTTTTTTTTCTTTTTTTTAGAAAGAATATTAGCAACCAAAATTACTAATGTTCCCTTTAACCCCCCCAACTAAGCTAAATTGCCTGTGCTAGGAGTGGGTTCACGTTGGTAGTGTAACGGCCAGGATTCGAACCCGGGAGCTCTCAATCGTAAGGCCGACTCCTTAACCACTGACGACGCTTCTTAAATAATACACAATAATACTTCTTATTTAATTACACTATCGTCTCAATTTACACTATTCAATTAATTCTTTTTTTTATATAGGACACGTCAATTTGACTTCGCCTCGCCTGATGGTAAGCTGAAAGCAAAGTCTCTGAAAAGAGGATCACCATTACAGACATGTACCATGTTACAATGGTGGCACTCAGCTTGACGGCCTCATCAGATGCTTTTTCACGCCCCGCTTAAAGGACCCGGGACTGTAGGAGGAGGGAAACACGTGAACTGGTAAGGAATTCCAAGACTTAATAGTGCGGCAGAAGAAGGAGTCGCCGAACCGCTTGGTTCTTGATGGAATATTCTGCACCGTATGCGGGTGGCATCTAAGTCCTGCACGTGTTGTCCTATATAGGAAAGGAGAGGGTGGGATTAGTTGGAAGAGCTCATCAGAACATTCACCATGGTAGAGACGGTTTTAAAACACGTTGTGGTTTTTTAAATTCGAAACAAGTCCCCTGTCACGTCACAATGCGCTTTCGACGGCGCGGTGCGGCGTTATGAATGCGAAATACCCACAACGCATGAAATTAAGATATTGTACATCACTTTTTGGCACCGAGTTTTTCCTCTAACGACACGTTCTTTCACAACCTTCCTAATTTAAATTTTGGGTTTTTTACTGGTTTGATATAAGTATGCAGGGTGAAATTTAGATGCGACGAGAATGAATTTTGGATTTTTCAATGTGGAACGGAACACAGAAACTAGTCAAATGAGTTAATGAATTTGGTACCCACCTGTTTATGGTTACGAACTTAGGTTACGAAGGTACCGAAGGTTGATATATCGAAATTGAAAATCCCGACAGCTCAAAATCCTCATTTAATTATGTTATCAAATATAATTCGTCAAAATAATGTCATCTGTTGCATTTACATCAGTTTAGAAGTTATTGGCGCATTCCTTATTTTGTATGAACTACAAATATTAAAATGTGAAGCTCACGGTCGTGAGTGTACCAAAAATAAATATTTAAAGCTTGTTCGCAAATACATTGCAAAAACCAGTAGAAACCTAATTAATCACTTACCTATAAAAGAAATCTTATAAAGAATTCCATTAACCCTGTCGTAACGATATTAATTGATCTGTTTTATATTCATGTAGATACCCAGTCGAGGAATTCCATGACGCCAAAAGGGTTTTGTAAATATTTATATTGGGTATATTCCTGTTCTAAAGGAATGTAGAGATATTAATATTTATACCTAAATGTATGTGGGTTCTAAATAAACTCTTATTGATGTTAATCCAAACTATAATATGATTGAAGCGAAAGTAACTCCGTCTGTCTATCTGTTAGGTTACGTATTAAAATACCGAAAATTAAAATCCCGAATGACAAAATCCCGAAGTTCAAAATCCCGAATTTCAAAATCCCGAATGTATGATATACCGAAGTTCAAAATCCTGAAGTTCAGAATTTTTTACAACGGGGGTAGTTTTAAAGAGACTTCTTCGTTCCCCTTAGTCTACTTTGGCTAATTGGCTTCGCGTCGTAAGTTAGTGCATCCGGGTAAGTAATTTATTAATATGTATGTATGGAAAAGTAAATAAATAAATAAAAATAAATGAATATATGTATCTAGATATATGAGATAAATATATGGCGGAGGTCATATGAAAAGTCTTGAAATAGTTCAAATAGGAAATGAAAGTTTATAATTTTCGAAGATTACCGAGAGAAGGACACACGGTGTTTGATTATAATAAGCACTAGACAATTCAGTAAATATGCCTTGGAATGTTTTTGAAATTTCAATCTATTAAGGGATGATAATTCGCACGGTCGCGGTAAGCGACGTCCATGCGGGCAGAGCCGCGGGCAACAGCTAGTAAATTATAAATTATAAAATGATCATTGAAATTGTTATGCGTATGACAGTAATTAAAAAAGTTAATCGTAATTTTATACAGTTAAAACTATCTAACTAACGATACTTAAGAAACATACGTTAACTTATTAAAATAATTTATTGATTGGTTAGAATCAGAATTTAAATAAAGAATGTAATCTATTGAATAAATAGCGATAAATAACTAAGGTTTTGCGTAGATATAATCTTGAGTCACAAGACCCTATCTACGCAACAGAACAAATTTTCTTAACGATGTTAAACTTTTAAGTGATTTCCGTTAAAAATCCCCAATAACAAGAGAATGAGATAAAAATTAGGAAACGTGCTGACGGCTTGAAGGACCAAAACGATGTATGGAACACCAGAGATTGATAAATAATTGAAAAGAGTTTATTTGATAATATGATTGAAAGGTATGTAGGTACATCAGGCCGGGGCTAAGAACGTGAACTGATGAGACCCACTAGACAAAGTGGCAATTCGTCTGTAAAAAAAAAAGTCAATGTATGGGTTTGACCTATGTTTACTACTGTCATAAACACCATAGATTTCAAAATACATGCCAATCCCATACTTTGATTATTCTATTAACGATTGTGAGACTTGTATAGAGGGAAGGCTGTATTTACCAACAATTTACTGCTGTTATAAGTAACAAACTGAGCGGTTGGCCCATAGGTACAACACCCTATGTGGCCGCTCATAGATGGGACAGTTACTGTCCTGGTAATTGTTTGATTATTTGCAGGGGCTCGTGCCTCGGAGAGCACGTTAAGCCGTCGGTCCCGGTTACCATACGAATATTCGTATGGTAACCGGGACCGACGGACGGCTTAACGTAAATGCCATACATATGTATGGCAGGCTTTTTATTATACCACATATTTAGGTCGTAGACAAGCACACGGCCCACCTGATGGAAAGCGGTTACCGTGGTCTAAGGATGAGTGCAACACCAGGAGATTCACATTCGTGCTACTGACCCTGCAATAACAGAGAGATTCTGTGCCGTCACTGCAGAAGATAAGTAGGACAAGCGTTTGGTCTTCCCACTGACAGCTCAAAAGCTCGCCAGTGAGCTCTGGCTACCCTATAATAATAATAATAATAACCCCGCAGGGGCAGCTTGTGGCAAGCTGTTGGTGAGTGGCGACACCACGTACCCTGATTCTCCTGAGGCTCGGATTTATTCCCCCTCGCCTCATGTGCTTGCCTTTATTGGCCGGCCATGAGTGGAGTCGCAAGAGCGGAACCTATGCTCCAGGTTGGAAGTGTAAAATGTCATAACGCCGGGGACGCGCCCCGCAGACTCACCTCTCGACAACCTTAGCCGCTCAACGGGTGTTGCTCCATGGCCGCACTATGTGTGACTAATTTAATGGGGCCCATGCAATGAGTTGGCAAGTCACCGCCTGCCTTTTTACAATTTTGAGACTTATTGTCATGGCAGGTGTCCGTTAGTCTCCCCCCATAGCCCATTTACCAGTCCATGCAATACTCAACCCCATAGCCCAATACCTAGTTTCCATCGTACAGCAATAGTCTCTGCACCTGGCGGGGACCATCTCCGGGTGTATCATATTGTGCACTCGGGGATGGTATTCGTCATGTGTATATCCCTAGCATATTAAACTCTCTTGAAAGGGCCTCTACGTCTTGGCTTCGGCCCGACGCACGCCTTCCAAATGCCCGGGACTCCATAGTCCCGAGAGCTAAGGAGCAGAGAAACAAATAATAATAATAATATAAAACTTTATTGTACACTAATAGTACACAATATATGGAAGCATTGACAAAAAGAAATGTACAAATGGCGGCCTTATCGCTACAAGCGATTTCTTCCAGGCAACCTTTGGATGGACATAATTTACCTTAACTCTCCGCCAGGAACACAACACTAGGCTATTTAGCCGCGTTATTCTGTAGGGCGGAGGTAAAGGTTGCAAAATGAAATGGTTACTAGAATACTCTCCATAACTGAATTCATAATAGTTAATCTCTCGGAATCTTCACGCCGGAAATGGTTCTTTTATTCTAAGAAGCATTTCCTGCATAGATATAAATTTTCCTGCCGATGCGTTAATCATTTGCACTTGATTGTATGCCATTAAATAATACGTTTACATCTATTTATGTTTGTACCTACCTAATTACGTTTTTAGATGCACATACAATGTCACAGAAGAGATAGGTACTAATAGTGTAATGTGTAGGTAGATTATAATCATTATAATAGTATAATCAGTATGCTCGCAAGGGTAGGTACAACAGGGGTATTATTCCTTTTATGGTCTGCTCGTCCCTACACTAACGTATGGAAGTGAATGTTGGGTTTTGAAGAAGAAGTATGAACGTAAATTGTATGCTGTGGAAATGAGAAGCCTGAGAAGTATAGCTGGGGTGAAGATAACGGATCGAATGAGGAACACCGTGACAAGGGAACGTTGTGGTATGGTTGAAGATGTAGTGACTAAGATAGAGAAAGGCATGCTTAGATGGTTCGGACACGTGAAGAGGATGGACGAAAGAAGACTGACGAAACAGATTTATGAAGCGATGGTGAATGGGCAACCCGGTATGGGTCGACCAAGACATACGTATGTCAGACAGATTGAAGACATATTAAAGAAAGGACATGTCAAGAGTACCCGAAACCGGCGAGCATGTATGAAAATAATAATTATGAAAGTATAAGAAGCGAAAGATGTATGCCAGGGTCATAGTAAGTGGAAAACTGTGGTCTCTGCCTACCCCACTGGGAAAGAGGCGTGACTGTATGTATGTATGTATGGTTTGTCATATCAGCCCCCCTAGACAAGTGGCCCTTCGTTTTTTTTTTATTCACGATTTTGGTAACCGACATTACTAATATTCTCTCTTATCCCTCTAGCTAAGCTAAATTGCTTAGGTTAGGAGTGAGTTGATGTCGGTAGCGTAATGGCCAGGATTAGTACCCGGGACCCCTCGATCGTTGGCCGGCGTATTGTAGAATAGAATGACGAATGTACCTATAGGATTTGACGTTTAGGGGCCGGCGCCCACTGCCGGCACGGCATGGCATGGCATGCCGCGATATGCCGTGGCATCCCGCGGCATGCCGCGCCGCCGTGGCAATTTTTGCTCTTCGTGGTTTCGAAGTTGGTTGTGTGATTGTGTCGTTATGGTTGACTGGGATTTAGTATTAATAATAATAATAAAATAAATAAATAATATTTAATAAAATAATAAATAAATATTGTAGGACAATCTACACAACGCTATCCAGACCCAAAGTAAGTATACCTTAACTAGCTTGTGTTATGGGTTCTAGAAAGCCTATAAACATACTTAGATACTTTTTTTTTTGTTAATACATACATATTATAAAGGTGCTGTTGCTCGCGGCTCCGCCTGCGTGGAATTCTGATCCCATTCACCGCTTAATATAGCATAGCCTATGCGTTATTCTGATGTATAAGCTATATTATCGTAAAGTTTTTCCGTGAAAAACAACATCCATTCAGTTATTTTTACGTGAAAGAGTAACAAACATCCTCACATACTATACATCCTCACATACTTACAAACTTTCACGTTTATAATATTAGTAGGATAGAAACCAGACCCATGCAAATATTCATATTCATGCATACAAATATTTGCACTGAGCAGGAATCGAACCCGCGCCTCCTGCGTAGCGGCCGCGTTCACTACCGCTACGACACAGAGGCAGTCAAACGGAATGTGGCACGTCGCGGCATGCCGCGGGATACCGTGGCACGTCGTGGCATGCCGCGGCATGCCACTGCCTGCCGCGGCATCGTTTGACGAAATAAAATAAAATTAATTCTAAAGTCACTGAAATAAGATTCAAAATATGTAACTTGATTAGTAATAAAATCCTTTGCCATGCCATGCCGTGCCATGCCGGCAGTGGGCGCCGGCCCTAGGACATACTTTGACGACTGTCATACGTCAAATCCCATACATTCGTCATACGCCGCGCCGGCTAACGAATTGCTCCTTGGCTTGAAGGGCTGGACCGTGATTCTGCTATTTATTTATCAACGCCTATAATACCACATACACTGTAAAAATGCCATTTTATTTTAGACTTTACTGTTATGGTGTTAAAGTCTAAAATCAAATGGCATCTTGTAGATTGAATGAAAAAATATAATGCAATATATTTAATTTCATTCTGGACTTTACATCTATGTCAATAATCTCTTAAATTTAATGGCATTTTTTACAGTATCAGTGGGGCGACAGTGGTTAATAAATAGCAGAATCCGGATCCAGGCCCATTGTGCTGTTACAGCTGGCTCTGCTTTCTATTCTTTTCTCTTCTTTAATTTTGAGGTTTGCTGGAAGAAAGCTCAATCTTAAGTTAAGCTCATCTTTGTATTGTTTTCGATTCAAAGCCCGGAATCTGCTTTCCGCTCTTATCTCCTACACCTCGTAATTCATTGCAGCTTCTCAATGGTCCCCTTTATCCGTATCGGAGTTTAACAAGTAATGGGTACGCTGTATCTGCTGCATGCATCTGCAGTTGTCGTATGCGGTCGGCATCAAAATCATACCTTTAATCTAATTACAATACTTTTTTAAGTACCTTGGTAGAGTAAACATTTAACATTCAAGCTTTTTTGTCATCTAAACATCAAATAACTTTATTAATTCTTGAATTTTTATATAGGTAACTTTTTTTTTGCTTTAAGAGGTAGATTCCCAATATCATTAGGGACCTAGAAACGTATACAGTTACCCTGGATTAAATTATATTTGTCTTGTAGAGTAGACTATCGCTAAGTACAAGCTTGATTTTTCAAGAGTCACGCATTTTCAAGCCCTCCGAATCAGAAGGTCCATAAGGGCAAAGGGCCTCACCAAGATCATCAGGGTCAAGCCAACGTTACCTACAAGCCAGCATACTTGATGATTGACGGACGAGGCAGTTTTTTTTATTGAGCGCAACATGGGGGAGTACTCCCTATTGGATTCGGTGGAAGTGGTTGTTGAACTCGAACCGACTAAAACGCACGCCGTCAGTGGGTCGTAGGTTGCGGGCAGTGAGATTATCTGAGACATATCTCTCACACAAGCCAACACACCTGCTGATTGACGGATGAGACACTCAATAGATATGACAGGCTATGCTTAATGTTGTCTAGATGCCGCTATTTAACGTTTAATTCGTTCGTTCCATCATTTAATTTGATACTTATGTTCTCTCTTCCGCATGTGAAATTCCGATGCTGTGTGACGTCACGTATCTGTAGTAGTGTGGCGCCCACGGAGGACATAATAATTTCGCTCTCCATGGCGGCACCGCTTACAGCTCCAGTGTTGTTCATACTTGTAATTTGAAGGGTATATTTAAACTGAAATTAGTACCACTAACACACACAAAACTCCACTTAACTTACTCCAGTAGTTTTAGAGTATCTCGATCGACCTATGCATAGAATAAAGTTACGTGTGATTAAGAAACCAAATCCATTTTTTGTATTTTTGTCACTATCATTATCACCATTAATAGTATATTAAATGTTCACCTAAAAGATTCTAGTCTCTAGGCTAGATTCTAGACTAATCTAAGGATCCAAGGAGAAAATAGAAAAAATGGAATAAGAGGTCCAGCTCTGCCATTTTACAATATTTTTTTCTGAAAAAAACGTGAGCTTTGCTTGAAGTTAAATATAATATATATTATAGAATAGATCTATTATAGCATAGTATTCTGGGATCTATTAGATATTTTTTTATTTAATGATTCCTTTATTCATAATTAAATAATACATATCATCTTAATACTAAATACAGAAACACACATTAACGTAAATTCCTGGGATTTTCAATTCAATTTTGATAGTCGTTATGTATGGCAGCATTCCCGTCCCAAATAGTGTAGGTTGGACTGCCAACTGTTGCAATTTCTTTTTTTATTCATTTATTCATTCAGACAACATTGGTCCATTTTATTAGTAACAGTTTAATGCTTATATTATAACCTTTGTTACGTAGTAAATTTAAATTAAATAAACTCAAATCATATTACATTCACATCAAATTAAACAAATAAAACTAAATGAAATTCAATAAAATTTATAAAATTAAATGCAGTTAAATAAAATTAAATCAAATTAACTCCAATAAAATAAAATAAAATTAACTTCAATTAACTAAATCAAATTATAAGCTAAATCAAATTCAATTGTTACATTTGATGTTATAGTGTGAAGATTTTTTGTATTGCATTTCTAGTTATTATTGTATTCGCGATGAGTATACTCAGCGACAATCAAAACTTTTCTCAATTCAAGGTATGCAGATTTCACAACACTTTAAAGTTTTAAAGTGTCTTTAAAATTGGCGAATTATTGTGTGAACCGCTTAACATTCTCACCCTGTATAAAGATAGGATTCTCTCGCGATAAATATAAAATTAAAAACAACATAAAAATAGTTATCATTATATTTTCAACGATTGAAAAGAAAATAAACATTTTTAATAAAAGGTTTATAGCAAAATTTAAAAATTTACAATAAAAAAATGTATAATACAAATAGGTACCTACATACTACATACACTTATGAGATTTTAAGCAAAATGGAAATAATAATCATTTTTCCAGCTTCATCGGTTTTTGAGTAACGAGATCTATCACTTGATTGAATATTACAGTAGGGATTCAATCCTGGACACATTGCTGGATATTAGCATAAGCCTAAGTAGATAACAAGATGCAAATAGTTACTGATAAAAAGTAGTAAGTGTCAAGCTACCCTTACTAGAGATTACAGCAGCACTAAGCAGCAGATAGCCAAATTAAGGACGTATAACACCCAGTTATCTTCTATAAGTACCGACAAACATCTTGAAGAAAAGTGGATAAGTTCGCACTATATGAGACATCTAAAAACCAAAAAATGGCCGACCAACCAATGACGCTTGCTATATGATTGGGTACTTGACGCGACTTAGTCATCGCGCCTCACAGTCACACAACGACTTATACTAAAGAGACGTTTCTACGTAGCTATTTCAGAGCTCACAGGAGAGGTTTTGTGCTCTCAGTATGCAGACCAAATTTTGACGGCACAGAATCTCTCTGTTCTTACATGGTCGATAGCGCGAGTGTGACTCCCCTGGTGTTACACGGTAACGGTGGGCTGTGTGCTTGTCCACCTAAGTGGTATAAAAAAGCTACAGTACATTACCAAGTTGTTTGCCGGCTTATAGAAGGGAGTACTGACCTACCTAAACAGGTTGCTGCAAAAGTGCGAAGAGATTCTGTTGCAGCCAGCGGCTTCTAACTTACAATACACTCTGGAAAGCTATATTATCACAACCTTTAACATGACACAAGTCTTTTTTCCGTTCTTCCTCCTTCTTAATCTGAAGCTGTTGGTACTCCACGAGGAAGTAACAGAGAATTCCACCAGTCATAGTGGCTAGAAGCATGTACGTCTTATGAGTGGTTCGTAGATATGGAGATAAAATGTATGCGATGATGTAACCCACTGACTCCCAAAGTCGGAAGTTTGAGAATGCCGCTTCCTCTCTGCCAGGGAACAGGATGCCGTAATAAGCTGTAAAATGACATAATCTTTATAATGCATTCAGAATATCTAATAGGAAATAAGTCGGAAACGAGCCATTGTCTCGATAAAACATAACAAGGTATTGTAAACATCATCTGAAGAACATTTCTGTCAAATCATATATAAACATAATGTTCGGATTAATAGATGGGTGATATAGATCTTCGGGTACAAGCCAACCTCACCCTCAAGCAGGTACAACTGCCATACAATGGACTAGACCTGTTATAAGGATGACTCCATTATTGGATCCACCAATATGAAAACACCATAATTATTATCGAAATATACATATATTTCGATAACAATTATGTGCAGTTAATTGAATGGCTGATTATGCTATTTGTCTGCGACTTAAAGACTGCATTTGCTACTATTTTCTTTCAAATAATAAACAATGCCTTGCAACATTCCAGAACAAGCTGCAGCATTTTTTATAATACAGCATAACATACCGTTAATTTGCACTATCCATACTGAGTCACACAGTCCCCATAGTACTGCGATGATGTACAGTATGTAGGTTTGTCCAGCGTGTGGGCGCCAGGTCAGCAGGGAGATGAATAAAGCCGTGTGACCGATAGCCGCGCAGCAGATGAGGGGCAAACGTCCTGTCAACTGTGTATAAACCGTTTTTAAGATGTATTTTAATTGAACACTACTTGACTATCAGTCAAATCAATCTTGATTTTGCTAAATCAAAACCACTGTCATACCAGAGACCAGAGATTTTCATTTAATCATGGACTTTAAATTTATAGCAATAAAGTCCAAAATTTAATGCCATTTTTGCAGTGTATGTGGTATGACAGTGGTTTCGCTGAAGCAGAATCGAGGGCCTAATTGATCACAATAGGCTTGTTTCGACTCACTCAACTCAAATATATTATAAATGCACATGCTTAATCAAGTTACCTTACCTTAGCTAGATATCCAGTAAGCACACATCCAATGGCATCAGCTAAGCCGTACGTCATCATAACGAAGCCGACAGAACCAGTGCCGACAGCGCACGACACGAACGCCTGGAACATGAACATAGCATTTTCATAGATAGGTACTCTAATAAATTATTGTCACGTAACTTCTATTACGGTTTGAAATTAAATTGTGTTTACTGATTTCATTTTTTACATTGATCCCGATGTTTCAGTTGCTTTTCAGCAACCATAGTCACAGTGGTGGAGTAAAAATAAATCGCGACAGAATCTGTAAAATGGTTTTACTTCAATCCTCCATATACGTATACTTATATACAGGGCGTCCCATGGCGATGCCACATGGAGGGAAAGTACCTTAAATCCTTAGGTTAGCTCATTTTACTTAAAGGAGACATCATTTTATTTTTAAAAAGAAACAAAACTGCATTCAAAGATTTTTAAAAATTCGCTTGCCACACCCGGTAATCGAAAATCTGAAAAAGTAACATCCTGTATTTTTATGGCATCAATCGATAGTGTCAATCATAAGGATCAAATCTCTCTAAGAAACATGGTAAATTAAACGAAAGGAAGTCCTTGAAACTTAAAATTATAAATTCAATTTGGCAAAATAAAACATTTTAACTCAAAGTTCATCCATCCATCTGATACCATAATTAGATTAGAATATAATTCCATATTTAAATTACTTTTCTTTTTTTATCGTGCTGAGACCGCTGCTGGTCAGCAGTAGTATTTAGGTTCCTATGTCGAACTCGAACCGACTAAAACCGCACGCCGTCTCAATTAACAGGTTATAAGTTGATCCTAGGGCAATTCTCTCGCCATTTTCGTTGCCCAGGGTAAACCGCGTGCAGGTTTCTAATCAAGCACCCAAAATAACTACCTACCCTACCTACATACCTCATGCAGTTACCCAATAAAGTTACATTCTAAACAGGTAACAAAGTTCATTCATTTAGTATATACTCATTTTGCTAAATAAATTTCATCAAGACATCTTTGATGAAATTTAGTGTTGATACCTTTTAAGAAAATGTTTTATTTTAACAAATTGTAGTTATAATTTTAGGTTTCAAGGACTTCCTTTCATTTAATTTACCATGTTTCTTAGAGTGATTTGATCCTTATGATTGACACTATCGATTTATGCCATAAAAATACAGGTTGTTACTTTTTCAGATTTTAGTCGGTTCGATTACCGGGTGTGGCAAGCGAATTTTTAAAAATCTTTGAATGCAGTTTTGTTTCTTTTTAAAAATAAAATGATGTCTCCTTTAAGTAAAATGAGCTAACTTAAGGATTTAAGGTACTTCCCCTCCATGTGGCATCGCCGTGGGACGCCCTGTATACTTATTCTTAATATTATAAATGCGAAAGTAACTCTGTCTGTCTGTCTGTCTGTCTGTCTGTCTATCTGTCTGTCTGTCTGTTACGCTTTCACGCCTAAACCGATGAACCGATTTTGATGAAATTTGGTGTAGGGGTAGTTTAGACCTTGAGAAAGGACATAGGCTATGTTTGGTCGCGATAACCGACATCCACGCGGGCGGAGCCGCGGGTAAAAGCTAGTATGTAATATTCGCGTAAACTGCTTCTCAATTAATTCTTCTTCTGTCGAGTCGACGGCATATCATGTCATATTTTGTTTGCCCAGTATGTAGCCACTCCGATAGCGTTCTCAGAGGCACTCATAAGTTCCTCCGGAGTGCACGTGCTTGGACAGGCAGCACAAGTTAACAGGTGGGACATAGTCTGTGGCGCAACTCCGCACTCACACCGTGGATCCATCTCGTCTGAATGACCCCACCTAATACGGTTTTCCTTACTTCGACCAACCTGTGTCCGAAGTCTATTTAAGGACTTCCAGGTGGTCCAGGCAAGGTCCCGTCCGGGGGGGAGATTCTCTGCCAGTGGGACAAAGGGGGATGATGGGCTCTGTGCTCCCCACAGATTAACTCTGGCTGAAGAGGGTTCGCTGGTAATAGGAGCAACGCACGCGAAGAAGCTCCTGCGACTTTTCAGCCTCTGCGCCACACCAGAGTGACTATGCATGGGGTGTCGTTGATCCATCTGGAGTTTGCACATTTCGATGGATGAAGCCACCTCTCTACGCACACTGGGTGGTGCAATACCAGCCAGTGGATACAGCATGCGTACCGGAGTCGGCTTGAGACAACCGGTAATGATACGACAGGTTTCATTTAATGCTGCATCCACTAACCTGGCATGAGTAGAAGGGCACCACACAGGACACGCGTATTCCCCTGCGGAGTAGCAAAGGGCCAGTCCCGTAGTACGCAGCACCTGCGGCGAAGCTCCCCAGTTTGTGCTCGTCAGCCTTCTCAGCAGGTTATTTCGTGCACAAACCTTCAGCTTGACGTCCTCACAATTCTTCCTGTAGGTTAAAGATCTGTCTAGCGTAACTCCCAGGTATTTGGGGTGTTTACAGTGGTTTATGGGGACGCCACGCCACTGGATGTTCAGCTCTCGGTTTGCCTGCCCGTTGTTGAGGTGAAATGCGCACGACTGTGTTTTGGAGGGATTTGGCTTTAGTGCATTTTCCTCGTAGTAACTACTTAGCTCCTCGAGTGCTCTGTTCAAATTTCCCTCTACCTCCTCAAACGATCCCTGTGATGTGAGCGCTAGGTCATCGGCGTAAAGGAAACGTGCTGTACACGAACTCATGGGTTGATCGTTGGTGTAAATGTTGAAGAGCAGGGGGGCGAGAACACTGCCCTGGGGTAGGCCGTTTTTCTGTATTCTCCAGCGGCTCTTCTCGGAGCACAGGTGCACTTGGAAGCGCACTAGGCAATAGGCAGGTAATATGCCCCAGTATGCACCTATTGGGTGTCTTTTAAGGATAGCACGGAGTTCTTCATCTTCTTCGAGATAGATCTGGCATATAGTGACTTGTCGGGCCAAAACTTGACCACAGCAACAGCGTTTTCTGTTGCTATATGAAGTTCGTCGGTAGCACAGGTAGACTAGACTAGGGGTCACAGATAACGATGACGGGCTACGGCGGCGGAGGAGCTCAAATCCACGAATCATAGATATCGTTGTCTCGTTTCTCTCGCACCTTGGGGTCAAGACATAAGCCGGTAACGACACAAGAGATGGTAGGTACTTAAAAATAGTATTTCTTTTCTTTAATACAAAATTGATCATAATCATAATTATTTCTCTCGTAGTACTTATCTATATCTATACTAATATTATAAAGAGGAAAGATTTGTACCTATTTTTGTATGTTTGTATGTTTGTAATGAATAGGCTCCGGAACTACTGTACCGATTTCAATAATTCTTTCACCTATAGAAAGCTACACTATCTGGGAGTAACATAGGCTATATAACATCACGCTACTACTAAAGGGAGCGGAGCAGTGAGCATAAATGTCAATAAATCGGGCAGATTTCCATACATTAAAGTTGGACCGGAATCCGAATTCCACGCGGGCGGAGCCGCGGGCAACAGCTACGTATATATATTAATAACTTACAGCAGTAAAGTCTGCACCGAAAAACGCTTGCTGAAGGCCAATGAAGATGTTGATGGTTACAAGCAATAGCTGCGTAGGTTCCGCCATAAGCTTCAACGTCACCGCCAGCAGCGCACTACCGGACAGTCCACTACCTGTGCCTTGGCGTCCGATGTCATACCTGAACATTATACACACATATATATTTATATATACATTCATAATTAGATATTCTAAAGTTACCCGGAATCGGCCGGGGTGCGAGGGCTATGTCTAAGGCAATATCACCTCCGGCAACCCGTTGGCAGGGCAGGCAGTTCAAGTACGACATAACCTCCCCCACTGACTCCGGCGGGGTTGGGGGCAGGGGTGGTATCCTTGGGGATTTTGCGCGCGATAAAAAATATAGATACTCTAATGTCCATATGGATAGGCACAAACATTAGAATGCTACAATGGGATCCCATTTTTTGTCATAATGGTTTTTGTCCTAATTTAAATTGTCATAACAAGTTAGGCATAATTTTCTTTGTCATAATAATAGTGTGCCATAATTGGTTTTTAGCATACTATGTTATTAAGCATAAATATTGTATATCCTAATGTTTTTATTCATAACTTTGATAT
Organism: Eilema depressum; assembly: GCA_914767945.1. NCBI lineage: Eukaryota > Metazoa > Arthropoda > Insecta > Lepidoptera > Erebidae > Eilema > Eilema depressum. The sequence goes on along the minus strand of OU612024.1, from coordinate 9,557,239 downwards.
GCATAAAGTTGTAAAGCATATTGTTTATTTGTCTAATAGTTATTTGGCAGATTTATTGAGAACGCCCCTGATTCCGACTTGGATAGATTAGGTTAGAAGGCTAATGCGAGAGCGGAGCGGAGCGAAGCTCCCGCATTAGGCCTTCGTGGTTATTTTTTTTTTATAACCATGTAGAACTTTATTTAATCAAATGAATATTCTGGCTTAAAATTGTTATGGTTACGCGTCGTTATGCTTAAGTAAACTTATGCTTTGGGACAGTATGCTTATAAAATATTATGCTTATAGTAAATAGGATTAAAAAAATTATGATTAAAAAGTTATGGCAAATGAGTATTATGCGTAAATAATGTTAGGACAAGTAACATTATGCAATGTTAAATTATGACATACAATTGTAGGAATAAAAATAGAGAACCTGCTACAATATGTAGGAAGGATCATTCCTCTTTCCACTCCCTTGGCTCCTGTATATTACAAAATTACATTGGCATTTTGGGAGTTCTGACAAAAGTGAAAATTTGGTCAAAAAGAACAATGTAGATACATACATACATACTAGAGGTGTCACATGTGAATTATAACAATCTGTCACAAGAGGTGTTAGTAACGCGGTCGCGAGTTCTTTGGTTTTTTCGTATCTCAAAAATGTTCCACAAAAAATGCCCAACGTGCTTAAAGAATTTTCAACATAAATATACTTTTTCAGTATTTGGAACGTACGTAAACTTTCTACGATAGCGCCAAGTCTATACCCAAATTTATACTTTCAAAAAGTCTTCATGAGACCTGAATCGCGAATGTTTTGATTGCAATATTTATCTCAGCCTAACTCTGCTGCCATCTGACTTGGATCGAAACGAAGTGCTAGCCCGGATTGGTGAACTTTTAGGGAACCAATCCCAACTACCTGTAACAAATGTCATAGATGGGTAATTTCACGATGCCAAATTTTTTGCTAATTTCGGTGGCAGTTTTCAATCATAGGTTTTCCGATGAAAAAAATTTTCAATGTTCTTTTAGAACACTATATACTACTAGATATTGTAAAAGAACTTCATTAAATTTTTTCATCGGAAAACCTATGATTGAAAACTGCCACCGAAATTAGCAAAAAATTTGGCATCGTGAAATTACCCAGATGTTTGTGTGGGAACCGAGAACGGGCTCTTCGAGAAACGGTTTCAATGTTTTATGAATGGTCAGCCATCTAAGCCTGACCTGGCTAGTATTACTTTACCTTGCAAGTGTCAACCTACTCGGTTACTACTTACTCGTAGTCACAAGTTGTAGATATTTAGTTAAATGTAATACCTTTTCATGGAATCCACTCCAATAGCTACAATAAGAGCTGCCCCAGCCATACACGCGAGGTAAATACCTGAAAACATTTAAAAATTCAGATCACATCACTTGTCAAACAATCTGACTAAGAAAAGAAACCTGGTATTCAGTAGTCTGAATACAATTCTGTTTTGAACTAAAATTAACATTTTAGTGCCTTTGCTTCTTATGACTTTGAGTACCGGTCAAGTCAACCTTGTAGACAATACAAAAGTGTTGTGAAAGATTTACTACTTATGTTGCTATTGGTAATTTGGCAAACACTTAACGGACTCCGGCAGAGAAACATTTTAACGTATACCTATAGTTAAAATGTAGGTAAGTAGGTACTTTGTTTTCTGTTAGTGGTTGTTTGAATTAATGATCACAAGTATACGATTTACTCTATATACTTTTGCGATGGTGGCGATTTGCTTCAATGCCTTATTATTAGTATGCGGGCTGCGGTCATTGTAGCTCAATGACGTTTAACTTTTGAGACAAGGAAAAAGGTTAACGGTACGGGCGGACTGGTATGAACCTATCCATGTAGCCATCATGTCAATTCGTCGTTTGACAAAAAAATCGCAAAGTATTCACGCCCATATGGTTTTTGTACATATTACGGGCAATGCGTTGCGATTTTGTTTTTGACATAATATGTGGTGTAACTTAAACGACGCATTATCATCATTATTGTTGCTATGGAAACTTTTCAGTGCAGGTAGCCGGTACCAGTAACTGGTTTCTCTATGTAAGCACCATAAAAAACGAAGCGGACGCTTTGCACTTAAAAGTGTATAATTATCTAGTCTCGAAAGATAAAACTTAAAACAAAAAGAGTCGTAATACCTGATAGCATCTGAATCTTCTCAGGAGGCTGAGTTGGTAATGCCCCATCAGCGTCAGCACTCGGCAGAAAATTGGCTCCACACAGAATTGGAATCATTGTCTCGTTCACTAACGTCACTGCCGCCGTATTGTTCCCTGATGATAGCACTGGAAATATTGAAACATAATTTGATTTTAGATGTTTTCCTTTCTTTCCTTTAACGTTACAATAAGAAGATCAATAACAGCTGATATATTCTTTGACATTAGAAACTTTATTTACTATTCGCAAAACGCTTCAATGATTCGTATTACACAGTGATTAACTGATCAATCAATCAATAAGCCCATTGCAGTTCACTACTGGACATAGGTCTCTTCTTATTATTATTAAATAGCCTACCGTTACTAAGCTGGCCAGACGGGTTATTAAAGGATTTAATTTCGCGTTTCCCTTCTTTTAAGCCACTTCGATCTTGGTAGAAGATCCGGCCAGAAGCGACTTCTCCTTTCTTTAGCAGGGGTTCCTTAAGAAAGGAGAAAATTCGTCGCTTCCTTTGTTCAGGGAGCATTACAAAGACGTTTTCTAGTACACATCCCTAAAGTCAGATGCAAATTCAACGCCTATTCGAGGCCTTTAATAAACATTAGGCTACTGCCGCTTTCAGGTAAAATTATTATGTGCAGGAGCAGGATGCATTGATATTATATATTGGCAGGAGGTCCCTTTAATAATTCTTAATACATAAATGTTGTCTTAAGCATGTTGTATTTTGAAGCCACTTAAGTAAGGAGAAACCTGACGAATTGATGAATACTAAACGAATTAAACTATACTCACCCAAGGAAGATATAAGATTGCCCCACACCTGGTTCATTTGGAAGATCATGAAGAACAGTCCTAGGAAACGGACTAGGAGTGCTTCAGCTGAAATCTTAGATATTCTGCTGTGAGCTTCTGAAACCTGCAAATATAATTTAATTTCAAAAGTCGATTTATGAACTATAATAGTGACGACTGTTTTTGTGAAAGCCATTTAAAATTATTATTTGATATTTAAACATTTGAAATACGTATTATCTATCTATCTATATAAAAATTAATTAATGTTCGTTAGTCTCGCTAAAACTCGAGAACGGCTGAACGGATTTATCTTATCTTGGTCTTGAAATGGTCGTGGAGGTCTAGGAAAGGTTTAAAGGGTGAGAAAACACGTGAAAAAAAATGGTGGTACCTACAAAGTTAGCCGGTCAGCTAGTAATAAATAAATTAATCATACGAACATCGGACAAATATCGCTGAAGCAAACCTACGCAACATTATGTAGGTCATCAAACATTATTTAGATCTTTAAAACTTATTTTTTCACAATATAATAATAACAATTTTTATTGTGTAGGTCATTAAAGCTTATGTTTTATTAGAAACAGTTTTTTATATTTTTGACACCTACTTTTCTAACATGTAATTTCCAAAATGTGGAAGGTGATCCCTATTTTCCTTGAAACACTTTAAATTAAACATTTTGAGAATCAAAATTTTGGTAATTCAACATTTTGGGAATTCAACATTTTGCAAATTCAACATTTTGCAAATTCAACATTGCGGTCCGGAAGGGAATTTTGTAGGTTAAATTCATCTATGATAACAATGTCCAACTTAAAAAAATCCTTACCACAGAGAGATATGTACATTTGGCACACCATAGTGGACCGCCACCTAAGCCGACGATTAGTCCAGCGGGTATCAGGGTGTAAAAAGTGGGGTGAAGCTGGGCAGCTATATACGGCATGTAGGCTATGAACGATAACGATATTGCCCATTTTGTGCCCAGCCATCTAGAAAAGAAAAATAAAGTTATTATCATTAAGGCAATAAGGTTTTTTTTTCTTAAAGTGTAAAAATATGTGGTGACAATAATATCACTAACTTTAGGTATTCGTAGGTACCTAAAGGGAGATTTAGAGCAAACGAACATAGAGCTAGAAGCAGAACTCTTGTTCTTAGAATGCTCTTGCATTCTAAGAGCTTCTTCTTCCTCCTAGCGTTAATTCTCAGTCGCATCCGAAGCTTTCACCTCGGAGTCTAGGGTCCGCTTTACCAGTCTTATCTGCGGATTTGGCTGAACTTCGATATTTTCCGTAAAGCGACTGCCATCTGACCTCCACAACCCAATGGTGACATAAGGCGATATCGAAGCATTGCAGCTAGACTGTTGTTTTTAGAGCTCCAACTAACCGTAACGACTGTCATAGATGTTCGTATGGCAACCGGGACCGACGGCTTAACGTGCTCTCCGAGGCACGACCAGGCCAATGCAAATACCCTAATCATGCCTAATGCCTACAAATATTGCATTCTAAGAGCATTCTTTCTTAATATTTTAGTGTAAATGAAACCTTAATTTCAGCGTTTACTATTGACACTGAATGTTCTGTCACTGTTTACACTAACAGAATTTGACGCAGAGGGGATAGAATGAGCATTCGCTCGTCTGATGTAAATCAACATTAACGCCCAGTTTCCGAAAGACTGATCAACGTCAAATTAACTAATCGGCTGTCAAATCTCTTGTCAAGTAGCAATTGGGTTGCTAGAATCATCATCATTATCGTGTCGGTTAAAATAGCTGATTAACCAACACGATGATCAAATTATACTATTTAACCATGCTTTTAGCAACCCAATTGCTACTTGAAAAAGAATTTAACAGCCGATTAGTTAATTTGAAATAGATCAGCCTTTCGGAAACTGGGCGTAAGAATCATAAAATAGCGTCTTCGTACGGTTCCAGGTTTTAATCAGTCCCTATTTTTATCTTTCTATCCTTCTTTTATACTGGTATCATATTATCAACACAACAAAGCTTTAGCACTATGCAGAGATAACCTTATAACCCAACGTTCTTCATGTGTGGTCAAAAGAAACTTGATAATTTCCTTTGTACACATCCTTGTAACAAACACTAAAAACATTTAAAATAAAATTTTACTTACTTTATTATAACCACTGGCAAGAATATATTAGAAAAGATGAGACCAGCGTACACTGCTGCTAACGAGGCAGTTCCTAGACCCGCCTCGGCGTTGATAGAACTTTGTAGATTGGCTGCACCCTGCAATTTGTATATAGGTCATTAACACACTTAAGTTCGTGCCAAATGGATTGAGAATGAAGTTCATTATCCTTGAAGTTCATTGAAGTTTTTTTATTTGACGAGAAACGGATGATATACTTTTAGCACAATCTTTATCCGTTATGCTCGTGCAGTGCAGTGCAGTCTTTTTGCATTATGGTGTCGTAAATAAAAATAAAAACAAATCATTTAAGTAAATTATATACGTAGGTATTATCTAAATAAAAACTCAAATCCTAAAAATATAAGCAAATTATGAATATATCCTGCTTGTTTTTGTTTCTATCTACTAAGATAGAAAATAATTACACATATCATAATCAGTGCTTCGCTACATAAAAGTGGAAAGTGAAGGTAAAGATGGGAGTTGAAAAAATAATACAGGAGAAGTGCGGCCTCTGATAGGTACCCATAAGTCGAACAAAAGCAGTGTACTAAATTTTAACGTCAAAATTAAGTAAGAGAATTGTACTACACCCGCGATTGCACTTCATGTTAGTGTTAGGAAAACATACCTTTTTTAACTAATAGTTAATTTACTATTATATAAAGCAACGACCTTAACAAAGCAAATCTGATCACCTACTCTACAAAGTTAAAGGTCATGCTCTTCACAGACCGTGGTACAGAAAAACTGAAGTGCACCTCAAGGTTGGAGTAAAAAACTTGCGTCTAATTGGTACTAATGTTTCTGTGACACTTCCGACTCATCACCATTAGCGTTAATTTAAATATCACGGTTTTGTGTAATGGTACAAATTATGGTGCACGAGTTTCAGATAATCCGACGTTCCGTTTGAGCTCTTAAATTTAACAGCTGTTGTCATAGTTGGCCGGAATTCCATAATATTCTTCTGGGATCATACACTTCTCGTATATTAGTATAATATGGTAAAATCGGAATAGATGCCTCAGTAGGATAGTTGTTGTTAGGGTCGTTAATGACGTTAGCACTTTACTATAATTGTAAGAGGTCCTCATGTAGACTGTAGTGTTATAAAAATTATCAGTGCAGCTCAACCCTAACATATAGAATTTAAAACTGGGGCAACTATCCCACTGGGGCATCTATCCCGGTTTTACCCTAATAGTATAAACAATTGTCGGAAAATATCGAGTTCTAGCAAAAACCGTAAAACCGACTGGTAAAGCGGACCCCAGACTCCGAGCTCAAAGCTTCGGATGCGTCTGGGAATTAACGCTAAGATGAAGAAGAAGAAGAGTATAAACAATTGTCACTAATTCCATGGAACAGATAGACATTCGAGCCAGGTTGATTCTCCATTCAAATAGAGTATATATTCTGCTTGAGGAGGCCATCTTGAAACCGGAGATAGCCCAAGGTCAGCCGGGATGCGAGAGAATACAGTATTGGTTCACCTTACGCCACGGTATGCGTTTTTAGTCGGTCAAGGGGATTACCACACGAAAAAAGTTAGGTACTAAATTGAAAAATAGAGTCAGTTTCACCATTTACAACTGCTCGAGCATACTGCTTGGTCTAGAATGACTGAAATTTAAAATATTAAAAGTAATAATAAAAAAACTTACGCTGTATGCGGTGAAGTGCACCATGAAGGCCAGGCTGATGATGACCACATTCTTCAAGATCCGCCATGTCTCTGTTGGCTTTAAAATGTCCACTGACAGTTTCTGATCTTGTGTCATTTTGTACCACTTTTCACTTCACTTATTCACGGGGAATAGAGTAGGTAACAGAATACTGTTACGTAAAATTCATCTAATTCCACAAACACTTTTTGTCATCATTATTTGTAATCACAATTCTAAAACCATCAGTATTAGTTAGGTAAAAGGCGTTTTAGTAACGCGGCCGGGGTGCGAGGGATATGGCTACGCTACGACAATCTCACCTCCAGCAACCGACGCGACGGCCCACAGACGGCGTGCGTTTTAGTCGGTTCGAGTCCGACATAACCTCCTCCTCCGGCTCAGGCGGGGGAGGTATCCGTGGGGATTTTTCGCACGATAAAAAAAAACAAAAAAAAAAGGTGTATTAGTAACGTAAAAGGCCCACGAGAATTTACTAGTTTATTACCTACTAGCTGTTGCCCGCGGCTCCGCCCGCGTGGAATTCGGATTCCGGTCCAACTTTAATGTATGGAAATCTGCCCGATTTATTGACATTTATGCTCACTGCTCCGCTCCCTTTAGTAGTAGCGTAATGTTATATAGCCTATATTACTCCCACATAGTGTAGCTTTCTATAGGTGAAAGAATTATTGAAATCGGTACAGTAGTTCCGGAGCCTATTCATTACAAACATACAAACATACAAAAATAAGTACAAATCTTTCCTCTTTATAATATTAGTGTAGATGTAGATGTAGATTTGAAAAAATTTAAAATGTAATATTTTCGGGTTAATCATATCTAATCATTACGACATAATAAGCATTGCCATTCAACGTGGCAATGCTGCCAGTCTTCTGGGAACGTTGCCGGTCGGTGACGATGTGGAGGAATTTCACGATGCATTATGTATGTAAATATTTTATTAAGTTATTTTAATTTAATTAGTTTTAATTAATTTAGTTCCTTTTTTTTTAGTTTTAATAGATTTTAGTTTAATTTAATTCGTATCATAAAAAATGTACATTTTCAGAATATATAAATACATAATAAAAAAATCATTACGACCTATTAAATTGCGTGTTCTTATTGCGTTAGTCCCGGTTACATTCCAAACTTGCACTTTGAATACTGGGCCTGGGTTACCTCAGAATGAGACTAAAATAACTCACGCGTTTTTCCTCATTTATGAAAATAATTATGGAAGTAGAAAAAGCGAAAGATATGCCAAGATCATACTCAATGGAAACAATTATTGTAGTGATTTATTTTCAGTCAAATTATCTGTTTCATAGGACGCTGAATTTCTGAATTATTTATTTACTTATTCTTTATTGTACACTTACATGGCATAATAATACAAATTAAAGAGAAAATTATGTACAGAGGCGAGCTTAACTCAAGGATGAGTTTTCTTCCAGCAAACCGGGGAGTGCACAGAGGACATAGAGGAGCATTATTCTTAATGGGGGGCATTAAAAAAACTACATACCGACAAATAACTGTCTCCACATTACAAAACACGCTTAACACTTCATAACAGCATAAATTATACGAAAACTTTGAATATGTTAGCAGTTTCGAATACACTCATACACTACAGTAGATACATTGTTGACAGAATAGCCACTAAAACAGTCGCACGTGATAGAAACTCATAGATATTTAGGAACAATGCAAAATAATAAACATTCATTTATGTTATGTGACTATGTGTCACTTGACTAAGGTAGCTTACTGTGTACATACTGCCTTACCTACTTGGCAGTCTCTAATAAACGTATTTTGTTTAAGATTCACGATCACTTACTAGGGACGTGGTTTGACGTATTTTTTTAATGAATAAACTTTATCCAATCTCCATCTCAATCCTGATAAACTTCAATTCAATAAAACATTTTATTCACACATACAATGCCTATATTACTAATATTAATTACGTACATTTTTTTCTACATAAGTGGATTTTAACGTCATTTTAATTAGGTAATTACGAGTATTATGTATAACAGCTCTAACAGACACCACCGTTCATTTAGCGGCCCAACCACAAACTAACTTAGTGCAATTAAATTACAAGAATTAATATATCTATAGTGTCTGTTTTGACCTCGATCATCTTAAATATACTTATTTTTTACTCGTATTTTAAACAATAAATCCGGCTGTGTGTAAAAAAAAATGGGTTAACCCACTGATCGCCAGAATTTTATGAAGATTCTTAATTGAAGATAACTAACACTCGGGCCATTAAATTTGCTATTCGCGTAGCTTACCGAATCGTACATTAAGATTATTTTGCTTTTTTACCACTTAGGTGACAGAAAAGCATACGGCCCATCTGATGGGAAGGGCTACCGTGGTCTATGGACATATGCAACACAAGGGGCGCCACACTCGTGTTGCCAACTCTGAAGAAACCTTCTATGTCCTTCTTGAAGAACCCCATACTGTAGTCGCTTAGGAAAACCACCGCAGGAAGTTCATTCCACAGCTTGAGTGTGCGTAGGATGCAGTTCCTTTCATACCGCACAGTGCGCACCGTTTCCGGTCGCAATGGGTGAGGATGAATTCCTTGCCTATGGCGAGCGGTGGACCATTATACCTATTTTACGATTTTCATTTCTGCAAAAGGCTTTTGGCACACTCCAGTTTGTTTTAGTGTAGTATGAACCTCCCATAGTTTAAAGCATCGATAGGTATATATTGTTACAATAGTATGGTTTAAATTATCACATACTATCATTACTAGGCTGAAAAACTTAGAATGTAGACAACGTGTAATATAGTATAGTCATTTTTTTTTCTAACGTCGTCGCTGCCGTCTAAAACGAGGCATTTATTTACTATTTAATAGTAGAGCTGTCAGTCAAGTCACATAATATCATCGAGATAGTATAATAGAGTGTAATTAGCATTTGTAAGTTATATCCAACGGTGTGTGACCTTGACGACTGCGGCGATACTACAACGAGTCATGTCTCTCATGAGCTATCAGATGACTGACGTAGAAACTAAACCATTCCACCAATACCGTATATAAAGTACCTATTTTAAAGATTTCAAGGCCACCAGACCTAGATATTGTTAGCAAAACTAAAATGTAAAGGAAATAAATAATGCAGGAGGTAGGACACGGCGGTATTTCAGTCCCAATCGAGCAGTTCGACTAGGGAAGTACCTCCGCCATACAGAATACCACGGCTAAATAACCTTGTAGTATGTTCCCGGCGGTGAGTAGGGTAGCCAGAGCTCACTGGAGAGGTTTTGCACTGTCAGTGGGAAGATCAAAGGCTTGTCCTACTTATCTTCTGCGCTGACGGCACAGAATCTATCTGTTCTGTTCTTTCAGGGTCGGCAGCGCGAGTGTGACTACCCTGGTGTTGCAATCGTCCATAGGCCACGGTAACCCATTTCCATCAGGTGGGCCGTGTGCTTGTCTGCGACCTAAGTGGTTTAAAAAAATGTACCTATATCCCCCACCGGAATCGGCGGGGTGGTTATGTCGGACTCAAACCTACTAAAACGCACGCTGTCTGTGGGCCGTTGGTTGCCGGAGGAATCGGAAGCAACACAATGAAGATAATATAGATGAGAGGTTCTCTTGAATCTCTATCCAATAAACGTCGTTCTTATTCTAAAAGAGGAAAGGACTTCTAAAATGAGTTACCTCAGATATTGATATGTTCCGCCGGTGAATTAAGGGATCCCATTTTTTCTCATAATTGTTTTTGTCCTAATTTAAATTGTCATAACAAGTTAGGCATAATTTTCTTTGTCATAATAATAGTGTGCCATAATTGGTTTTTAGCATACTATGTTATTAAGCATAAATATTGTATATCCTAATGTTTTTATTCATAACTTTGATATGCATAAAGTTGTAAAGCATATTGTTTATTTGTCTAATAGTTATTTGGCAGATTTATTGAGAAAGCCCCTGATTCCGACTTGGATAGATTAGGTTAGAAGGCTAATGCGGGAGCGGAGCGGAGCGAAGCTCCCGCATTAGGCCTTCGTGGTTATTTTTTTTTATAACCATGTAGAACTTTATTTAGTCAAATGAACATTCTGGCTTAAAGTAGTTATGGTTACGCGTCGTTATGCTTAAGTAAACTTATGCTTTGGGACAGTATGCATAAAAAATATTATGCTTATAGTAAATAGGATTAAAAAAATTATGATTAAAAAGTTATGGCAAATGAGTATTATGCGTAAATAATGTTAGGACAAGTAACATTATGCAATGTTAAATTATGACATAAAATTGTAGGAATAAAAATAGAGAACCGTGAATTAATGGCCACAAATTACGTAGACTACCTTTAGCAAAGGTTTACGTTTAATACCTACTTTCCTAATAGATAACATCAAACATAACGATTAAATTACGAAGTCAATCAAAATATTTTTTCAGAACACGTACATACTCATTTCAATAACAAATATCGACAATAGCATTGTTCAATGATTCATTCGATTTTACGATCAAGGAAGATACCTATGTGTACTATGAAGGTCATAATGATGGCAGCTAATCTGTGATCCCGGTATAAACATTTATTGTAATTATATTGAAAGGTTAGCTTTGACGAGATTTCCCATTCAAATTAGGAGCCACTGAGGAAGTACCTCCAATTAAGAGATAACGGATAATAATAGGTACATACAATACTATGTTGTTTTTATTTCTATGCGTGCATAGATAGGTGCATGGATAAAAAGGGACCTGCTACCCTAGATAAGTGGTAATTCATTGGTCTAATTCCGTACATTCGTCATTCTATTCTATATTAAGCCGGTGCAACAATGACCACGTGCCTAGGGAGGCTATTCAGATGTGTTGCATAACAGAAACGGGAGAAAAAAGAACTACTCAACAAAATACTCAAATTAGCTTAAGCAATCACAATAACAAGTAAAAATATAAATCACTGTGTCTAATATAGATCACCTTCAACCCTTACCAAAACGGTCAGTAACGGTAATGAAATGAGTTTTGTATTTTTGAGCCCACCCGGTCCACTTGATTGGTATGTGTTAGGAATGTTATAATTTTATCAGTAGCAATTATAGGTATAATAAAGGTGTCACGTACCCGTTGCAACTGCAGCCCTTTTTCCATTTGAAGTGGGATGGAAAAGGTCAGAATGGGCGCGCACTGCTACATTTCCGGTGAAACCAGCGCCTCAGTCTGTGCTAGGCAAGTACCTATGACTTTGCTAACTTTTGTAACATAAGAATCTATTACCTATATCAAATCAAAATCATCTTTATATGTATTACAAAAGACTAGACTAGTAGGCAAACATTTTTACTTAATATGTTTTTTACCCTTTGGATATACACGATACATAATAATACGAGTATAAAGATAAGTTTATACAATTTGAATATTCTTGAAATAAAGGTAAAATCCTTGAAAACTACGACTATCTTATCAAATTATAACTGAGTACGCTTTTAAAAACACAAACAAAACCACCGTACTTAGTTAATTACACAACGTAATTATAATCTGAAATCAATTATTTTTATCTACATTTTCACACAATTATTTCATCAACTCACATCACATCCATATCAGGAAAACATTGCGAGACGCTAGCCACAACCACTTAATTGCGCATCTCCGATCATACCTACTAGGTACAGATTAACCACATATTGTAATATTGAATTACTACAACACAAGTTGTGTAATCAGCCAGTATACCATTCTGAAACTTCGTAATTCCGTATTAATATTTGAGATTTACACCGAGCCAACATTGACATGCAGTGGAGAACGCGAATCGGTATATAGAAGACGGTAGCTTCGCCCGCCCGCGTATAATTTTGATCCCGTTCCCGCAACATATGGGACCTATTCCCGGGTTAAAAGTAGCCTATGTGTTATTCCAGACAATAATCTATACATGTAACAAATTTCAGCCAGACCATTCAGCCGTTAGAGCGTGTTTGACAAACATACAAACATTGTCACAAACATTTACATTTGTAATAATAGTAGGATAGGAAAGAACGCCCCTTAGCCAGATGGACTAACGACCTGAATAGGATGGTGGAGATGGACTAGATACAGTAGACACGGAAGACGGAGAATCAGGTGCTGTGGAAGAGGCCTACATTAGAATAAGCCTAATTATAGCAGTAGACTATAATTGATTGATTGCAACATTGACATAATATAATGTATCTGCTGTTAACCTGGTGGTAGCGCTTACCACCAGGAAAATGGTGTACTTACTGACTATTAGTATTAAGAGTAAGTAGGTAGTTAATAATGGATTAAATAAATGAGTACATGAATACGGCTAGAATAGTTTATTTCAGTTCATAGTATTTTGAGCTACTGAATTCTCCTTTGGGGTAGATCCGCGTTTTTAAATGCAATATTTATATTACAAAAGCGGGCTGTGCAAGTTATTTATAACTTGGGCCCAAGAGTCTCTCTCGGAGAGAAGTTTAAAGTAATAGACATTATAACCGTATAGTCACAATACATTCTCGAGAACTTAATGTATGTAAGGAAAAATATTTCCAAATTTCCAAAAATTTGTGACAACATAAATACCAGACATAAAAATAATCTAAAAATTTAGTAATTATTTCCAGGGAAACTGTATACGCTTTTTTAAAAAGCTCCCTAATGAAATTAGGGATTTACCTACCTATAAATAAATTTAAAAATGTAGTCAAGAAGAAACTGTGCCAAAAAGGCTATTATAGATTACTAGCTGTCCCGGCGAACTTCGTACCGCCATATTTTTTCAACCCGCGTGAATTTTTTAACCCGTTCCCGCTGCACCTGTTTTCTCATCTTTAAACCTTCCCTGGACATCCACGAATATTTCAAGACTAAAATTAGCCAAATCGGTTCAGCCGTTCTTGAGTTATAAACTAACAACGAAAAGTGGCATTGATTTTTATATATTAGAAGACTAGCTTGGTCATAGTAGCACGCATGAGTGAATAGCTAATGAGTAGCACGCATGAGTGAATAGCTCATTAGCTATTCACTCATGCGTGCTACTCAAGCAAACGATTGTATTTACATATACTAAGTAGACTAAGCATTTTTTGTAAATAGACCAAAAAAAAATCCGCTGATTTTCTTGCCGGAGTCTTCTCAGGCCGGGGCCGCGTTTCGACCCGGTGTGGTCCATTTGCTAAGCTAGTCTTCAGTATATTTTTTTTTGTTAATTTTGACGTTTTGTAAGTTCCGTTTTGATGGTCTATACAGAATAAATGCTTTTTGACTTTTGACTTTTATCGGCTATACCACGTAACTATTCCTTGACACGATTATACACACACTATATCAAAATTGTAATCTAGCATACCAATTGAATGCTTAAGGCGGGCAAGAGTTGTGCAAATTATTTACACAAAAAACGTACCTATATACCTACCTCTACCTATAATATGAAATCAAGCTGTGCGACGCGCGAACTTCAATCGCTGCAGCAACCATCTTCACCAATGCTTATGAATTGCAGCACCGGTTTTTCATACACCGAAATTGATGATCCTTCAGATCGGCCTGGTTTTTTTTGGTAAGACAATCGTACTGGATACCTAGTTTCAGGCGTCACTTTACAAGGACCTTTGACAAGGCCAGTCATAGAGGATTGCACCACTGCTCTATCATATAGTCCTTCCTAACTCTCCTCTATTTCCAGGAACAAACGAAATTTGGGAATGTTATTATATTAGATACTGATTTTTATAGCTTTTTCAAAATTGGTTTTTAGTATCACCACCAGGTTTTTAGCCTTGCAGCATAGCCATTTCATGTTCTCCAATCAAAGACGCGTCTAATGATATACATGTCATCCGGGAATCTGATCAGACTCAAGTTAGTGTTATGGTCTCTCATACAATAACGTGTACACTGTATCTGCTGCATGCGTCGGCAGCTGCCGTGTGCGGGCTTCGGATTCATACCTTAATAATTAAAAAAAATTGCGGACCTGTGTAATTAATGCACGGGATTTTTTTCGCTGATGATGGGTTATCTATGTCTATCGTACCAAATTAAGAACATCTGTGTTTTGATTAAAGATTAGCTGTGAATGATGTATGCGAGGTCGTTCAAATATTTTTTTCTTACATGATTTGCATGTTTTTATTTATAAATACATGACTCAATATATTTAACATATTATTACTAATGAAGTGGTGGCTCCCCAAAGCGTTGTACGTTAATAGCGATAAAAATTATTAGAGCTCTGTCCAACGAAAATTTAGTGTTTTACGCCGTTAAGGTAAGATTCCGAGGGAGACCGCATTCGACAACTGCAGAGGCACGCAGCAGATACGAGTGACTCATTGCGGATTTTATCCGTATCGGAGTTTAACAAGTAATGGATAAAATTGTTCTGCAATGTCGTATGCGGTCAGCTTTGAAATCATATTTTTAGGGTAAATTTCCTAAAACTCATTATATCGTCACTCGTTGCTAAATTTGTAGTCAGACCAAAACCAACTTCCTCAATCATCTACATTCGTGCGCCGATCCTGGTTGTAAAGTTTGTACTAGGAATCCCTGTCTGTTCTCCTAACTTTTTTGCCTCACTTCATATTAGGTTCTGAATAATAATATAACAATATATATCTTTATTGAGCAATAAAACAATATTTGTACATAAAGCTTAAGCTACTTACAAGAATTCAAAACAGAGCTGTTTATAATTTATTAAGTGTCGAGTTACGGGGCGGGTACAGAACCAAACCCCAGCACCGTGCTAGGAACTAACCTGTGTCGGTAGCTGGAAAATGGTTTCGCCCCCGCACCTGCAGTTCGACGAAGGAATGACAGTGGTATTTTAAGCTATTTAAAGATTCTCCGTGTTCCCAAGGTAGGCAAGCTTGTGTATTGGGAGACTGGTTTTATAATATTAGAAAATTAACCTAATAGTACATGAAAATGTAACCGCTGTGGACGAATATTAGTATATTCGTCCAGGCGTAACCTATAGGTTACACCTAAAATCCACAGCAGAGACAATTGTATTATATGTAAGTTTTCTGCATTGATGTGTGTTAATGAGTGGTCAGTCATGTAACGTGTAAGTGAATAGATGTGTGGTGTGTGTGTGTTGTGTGTGTGTGTGTGTGTGTGTGTGTGTGTGTGTGTGTGTGTGTGTGTGTGTGTGTGTGTGTGTGTGTGTATGTGTGTGTGTGTGTGTGTGTGTGTGTGCGCGTTGACTTTTTGTAACCGTTTGACCCGCAACTCCGAAAATAAAACCAGCGTCAGAGCTTCGTTCGTCAGTAGACAGGTTCGGGCGGACAGACAGGTTCGTCAATAAAAAACTATATCTATTGATTACACGTAAAGTAATCGCAATATAAGAAGCCCGCTTGGACAGTTCAAGTCCATGAAGTTCTCAATTTTGAGAACGTATAACAATGACATTTTTTCAAACGTAATGGCATTTTTCATTGATGGGTACCGCCCACTCCGCTCAGTGCTGTCCATAACGATTTTTTCATACTTTCCATAGACAAGAGAATAATTGGTTAAGGAAAAAATAAATCGATTAAGATAATATTTTTTATATTTTAATTTTACAAGTTTAATTCCTTTTACCAGTTGCAGCAATTCAGCTCTTTACTATTTCGTATCAGCTTCAACGCCTGGTCTTTGTAGCCATGCTACTAAATCGGCCTTTTTGTTTGATTGAGTAGGTGCTTTATCTATTTGAACTGAGTGGTATGGTGCATTGTACCTAATAACTATGCACTGTTCAGGAAGGTTTGCTAACAGGTTAGTAAACCACTCTGTGATATTCTTTTGTACTTTTAGGCTCAAATGCGAGCAAGGCATCATTCACAAATCCACCACCAGCTGACCCGGCTTGGCAGATGATTAAGCGTCCACCTTTTCCTATTGGCACTTTTGAGCAAGAGGCCTTTGTATCATCCGTCCATGACTGCGGCACGGTATGATTCGAGTTCAGCCAAGTCTCATCGACAACTATGACATTATCCCAATTCGTGACTTTGTTTTGTTTGCTATTATCTAGGTTAAGTAGACGGATGGTACCGGAGGGTTTTTTTATATTCCTAGGCTTCAAATATCATCTTAAGTCACACTGGGACCATGGCTGCTAGAAAGTAGCCGAGGCGTAGGGTTCCGTTAAAAAGTGGTTTCTTTTCAGAAAGCAGTATCAAGAAAATGATTTACTAAAGATTCACTTTCACGCGATTTCTATCGGTTATTGAGTGAATATTATTGTAATAAAAATGTTAAATGAAAGAAAATTGAATTTTCGCAGTATTGTATTGTTTCAAAATACCTACAATATTGAACTTGAATCCAATGAACTTTACAATACAATACTATACATATTCTAATCGATAAAATACGCATACAAACTTGAATCGATTTATCTTGAGTATCGTGTACCGAGTGGTGTGGTTACATCACTAGTTACGTCCAAAAGACAAATGTCATAGTGGAACTCTTATTAACCGACTTCAAAAAAGGAGGTTCTCAATTCGTACCCAATTTTTTTTTTTTTTTTTTTATTTTTTTGTATGTTTGTTACGCGATTGTGAAGCCAATTCTAGACGGATTTTGAAAATTCTTCTTGTGTTCGTAAGTAGATTATTCCGAAGTGGTCCCATTTTAATTTCGTAAAGATCTGATGATGGGTTTCCGAGATTAGACCAAGGAACTCTTCAAAAAGTACCAGGAAATCAGCCGCGATTGCTGCAATGGCATATTATTGCAATGTTTCTGCCATTACACATCATAACATCACGCCTGAGTCCTTTGAAGGGGTACGCAGAAGTGTTTAGAATATTCAGCTATATTTCCGGTGTATATGCATTGATTTTAAAAATTCTTTTTGAATAATGATTTTTTTTTTTTTTGTGGCGTTGCCGGTTCGATCTGTATTGCAGCGTCAGCAGCGCATGTACAGTCAGGTCACTATACATGCGATGTACAGTCGTGAGACTGTACAAACTCACTAAAAAGAGAAAAATAAATTCATTTTTAACAAAAAAGTTTAACCGACTTCAAGAAACGAAAAAGAGGCACTGAAAAGCGAAAAATAACTTAATTTACAGACTTACTGATTTATTAGAAGTCGGTGCCAGCCAACTTTGTTTGTTGTGTCTGAACTACTATGATGCAATCAATTGAAATATGGTCTCTCTTGGGCTAGGTACCGACTTCTAATAAATCAGTAAGTCTGTAAATTAAGTTATTTTTCGCTTTTCAGTGCCTCTTTTTCGTTTCTTGAAGTCGGTTAAACTTTTTTGTTAAAAATGAATTTATTTTGAGATCAGTATAGTTTATTGTCATCTTTACTCTTCAGAAAAGTTAGTAGTTAGGCTATAAAATTGTTTGTGATCGATCGGGAACTTTGCCCGAGCTATCAGATAGAGAACCGGTTTTTATATGTCTAATACACAAAGATAATAATCATCAAACACGTTTGATGCATTCTGTTACACCACATAATTATTATACTGATGTATTCGATGAGCGCCAAATAAACATGGAGGTTTACGGAGGCTTACGTAGGTATTTCCGTCACGTAGTCAAGCAGTGCGACATGGGAATTGGAGGCACTTCCCCAGTCGGACTGCTTGCTCTACACTACAGAATACCGCGGTCATAATAACCACGTGTTGTGTTCCTGGCGGTGAGTAGGGTAGCCAGAACACGCTGGAGAGTTTTTTGTGCTGTCGGTGGGCAGTTCAAAGGCTTGTCCTGCTTTGTCTTCTTACAGGGTCGGCAGCACGAGTATGACTCCCCTGATGTTGCATACCATAGGCCACCGTAACCACTTTCCATCGGGTTTTGAGCTATTTAGGTGGCAGACAAGCACACAGCCCGTCTGCTTGTCTGCCACCTAAATAGCTTAAAATAAAATAAAATAGTAGCTAAGTGTATCTATTTTTCTTGTTTTATGCCACTTAAGTGGCAGGCCCACTTAATAAAAAGTGGTTATCGTGTATGGACATTTGTAACACTAGGGGCGACACACTCACGCTGCCGACCCTGTAGAAACCTTCAAATGATCTTCCTGAAGAACCCCATATTGAAGTCGCTTGGGAAAACAGGAAGTTGATTCTACAGCTTGCTACATCCAACACACACTGTTGGATAAAATTATTTCATACCGCATAGTGCGCAGTGTTTCCGGTCGCTATGTATGAGGATTAATTTCCTGCCTATAGTGAGCAGTGCGATGATAGAAAGTAACTGTGGGGATCTTATCAAATTATAGTAAAAAATATGTAACACCAAAACCTTTTGGTATCTAGGGTATAGCTCCGGACAGAACATATAACTTGGACCTAAAATGAGTTGAAAATGTGCTCTATACCCGCAGTACACGTTTCTGAGATGTCTTTTGAGAAAGCTCGGGGTGTTACGGCGGTGGACTAGCTCAAAATCACCAAGTATTGCTTATTACAAAACAATCGGTGCGCGCCAGGGCTTCATTTGTCTCGGGATCTAGGTCCAAGATATGTGCCCGAGGTATACTTAGGTAGGGTTGGGTAAATATGTAGTTTGCACACCGGTGATAGAGGTCTGTACTAAACATTCTCAGAATTGCTAGTCAGAGAATGAGCCATCCGCCTACTGAGTCGGACCAAACCATACGCCTAAAGGTATGATTCCAAAGGTGACCGCATACGACAACTGCAGACGCACGCAGCAAATACAATAAACTCCGATACGGATAAAGGGGACCTTCTATGTTTAGTGCCCGCCTACTTTATCATAGGTAGTTTATAAACCATGAGTTTTCAATGTCCCGAGTATTTTAATGCTGTGTGTACTCAGCTTATCGTGGAATTAGACATTCTTCGGTAAATATTTATTAAGTAAAGCAGTGTTTTATCTTGGCAAATAACAAAAAGTCAAGTCATAAATGCAGCAAGGTTTATCTCATAAAATGACGATACCTATCTCAATATCTCAGTACATATTTATGTTGGGTTCACCTTTACCTGTTAGTCACTTTTTGGTACATATTCGTTTGGATTAGATTAGTAAGTGTATCCGTTTAGAATACAGTAAATATCAGTTCTTACCTACCTACTAAGAAATAGCAATGGTATTCGACTGGAATTTATTTATTTATTTATTTATTTTATTAAGCACATCATCAGAATATGGTATATATTATATTTCAAACTTATGAATTGATCTTTATTTGTCTTATTAAACTTTTATAATAATTGTTACTACATATTTTTATATTATTTTTAATATACTTAAGTAACAAAATTTTAGTTTAGCTACGGTCCCTGTCACCTAATATAAATGTGATGATACTCTGTAACTCTGTACTTATGTCATAGTCAGAATCTATGGTGTGGCGGTAGAGACGCGGGTTCGATCCCCGCTCAGTGCAAATATTTGTATGCATAAATACGGGTATTTGCATTGATCTGGTCGTACATCGGAGAGCACGTTAAGCCGTCTGTTGGAGCCCTAAAAAGTCCAACAGCTGGTCTAGCTGCAACGCTTCGGTATCGCCCAAAAACCGCTATTGTGTTGTGGAGGCCAGATGGCAGTCGCTTCACGGAAAATATCGAAGTTCAGCCAAAGCCACAGGTACACTGGTAAAGCGGACCCCAGACTCCCAGGTGAAAGCTTCGGATGCGACTGGAATGAAGAACGCTAGGATGAAGAAGAAATCACGAGTCATATTATTACTTACTTCACTCTTTGGTCACAATACCATGTCAAATTTATCTAATTAAGCGTTAAGTTTCTCAATGAATAAATAAACTGCTGTACCGGTCATTCAATGGGTCATTACTAGAAGATATTGTAACTATGGTGCATGACATTTTTATGCCAAATTAGTCTTAGGTATTGATGAATGTTTGACTTTGAATGTAACTGAAAACTACAACATAAGAAATTTGCATCATAAATCATAATACATGTAAACATATTTAAAGTAGGTAGTGGAACTATGTATCATTGGGGGCTATTTACTGAATATTCTTATTTAATTAATAAGAATATTCAGTAAATAGCCTTCGGTTCTACTCAACCGATTGCAATCAAACAAACGTAAGATTTAAAGTTCTGACCAAGCCTATCAAAAAAACGACATCAAAATCCGTCCAGTAGATTTTGAGTCCATCACGGACAAACTTTTCCAATTTACAATTATATAATAGTACCCGTAGTAGATATATTAATTAATTAATTAGAAATATTAATCGATCTTGGGTAAGTAGTGCGTGTACCTACACGAAATTTACCACTATTACCACAGTATAACGAGTCATTATATTACTATTGTTCATGTATTATCCTGTTTTGATAGTAATAAATAAATAAAAATACATTAGCAATTATTTTCAATCAATTATATCCAATCGATCTTACTGACATTTAGCATCATCCGATAAAGTACCTTTGACCTTAATTATAACGCTATTATGAATTGATGTGAACTTGCTTTTTTGTTTGCCCTTCGAAATATGATGACGATATCGCATGTCCGTTATATATCTCACTGACTATCCAGTAAGTATAATTAGGTACCTACTTACTTGTTTGATGTTTGGCCGTGTTGGTTACCGGCCGAGTGAAATAGGGCCACCCCATCTCTTTCTGTGGGTGTCATAGAAGGTGACTAAGGAATAGGACTTATTCATCCAATAGTAAACATACAGGCCATATAGCCCATGAATAAGGGCCCGCTTGACGGCAATAGGCTCGCCCCCTATTACGAGGGACCAAAAATTATAGTTGGCGAAATGTGGGTGATAACCTCTGCCTCTGTGGAGAATTACAGACGTGAGTAAGTATATGTATTTTTTAAGTTCTAAATTTATTGTCCTTAATCGAATCTCAAACCACAATATTATAATTACGAAGAAATCCTAATTATGCAGTTGGTTGAGTAAAACCGGATTCACGAAAAAAGTTTTTGCTGATCCCTTGTTCATACACGCTCTACCTGTTTTTCTCGTATCGCCCGTAATAAACCGAATTTAGCTACAAAGTTATCACAAATAATATATAAAAATAATTCTACATTATAATATATAATTTATGTAAGTACAGAGAAGGCCAAACTGCTCATTATGAGATTTATTTTATAATGATTTACTTAACGGCATGAATCAACCTCATATAGAGCAAGATTTTACATGTACAGTAAATCACAGGGGTTGTTCCGTATTGATCCCACGACGATTGATCCCATTCTTAATTGACCCCAAATGCAAATTGCAAAAGGCTTTACTTAAACGTACGACACATGGTATGAATCAAAATGTGCTCTATACGCGCAGTAAACGTTTCTCGGGTGTCTTTTGGGGAGAGGATTATGTATGTTGGAACATCTTGTCGATATACGAGTATATTGAAAAAGATGGCTTATTATAGGTACATTGTATATTAAACTTTTGTGAGTATTAGTTCAATGACAGCGGAAGTTTTGAACTCTGTGATCGTTTTTTTCTTAATAGAAGCTCTTTAGATCAATAAAACTGATTAGAACACAAAATATTATCAACACACATTTTAAACAGATGTTTTCAAATAAAATATGGGTACCAGTTTTTCGTTCATTGCCCTAAGATTTGAAAACATAAAGGCTGCCATTGGTCTATTACCTCCAATATTTTGTGCTCAGTTCTCAATTTACATAGAAAGATCTTACTAATAATATAGGGTGAAACCACAGAATTTTATACATACTTATATACATTCACGCCTGTAAATCCCCAAGGAGACAGGCAGAGGTGTACCGTCAGCTATGCTTTTTGGTATCACGTAAGATAAATAGATTATATTATCGCCAAGCCGGCACATTGTCATGGGCTGTATTTACTGTCGGATGGAAAACAGCCCTGTGCCCTAGTCGCCTTCTACGATACCCATAGGTAGAAATGGGATGGCCCTATTCTACCCCACCAGGAACCAATACCGCTTTTCTATATTCATAATATATTTCTGTAGGTGAAACTTGATTAAGGAATGCATAGATGGCGAGATTTACAGGCGGCTCTACGGGCAACAGCTTGTTAGTTATTAATATAACCTACTACCTAGGTATTGCTCCCAAGATCGGTATTCCGGTATTCCTGTCTGTGAGATCATTGACACTCATGTCATTTTTTACGACCTCAAGTCAGAATTTCCAAAGTCCTCATCTCCTACCGGGGTGGAAGTAGCATGGACAGACATTTATCACCCATTTAGCTAGGCAGTTGCGACAAACCACTTCCATACCAGCAGAAGACTCTTACACATATCTGCAACGTGAAAAACATGAAGATTACCGCGGCTGCGGCAATTCCTTATGCCCTTTTAGGCAGCCCATGCCCACTGCCTCGTGCATGTGCACGCATGCGGGCATCAGCTGTTTCGTACAAATAGTTTACACAAAAGTGGTTTAAAAACAGCTTACAAATGCGTGGCACATGAGGTAGCGGACGGCTGTATGCGTGACTCCGTATGTCTCCAGTTTCCATAACTGAGGGTTCCGTAGTCAACATGCCCATTCGCAGCTTAACTCAGAGACTCTTGTGCTAGAAAACTGTAATTTGGCATGAGTGTGCACTATTATATGCCAATTAGTCACGCCAACAAAGACGTAAAAGAAAATCTTTAAAATGTTTTAGGACAGCTACGTACGTACGGATGTATTTTTTCTACCAAATGATCTGATTACATTAAAATTCAAAGTCAACCTTATTCCAACATTTATAAATTTGCTGGACTTTTTTCCTACTATTCACTTATTACATTAATAAGCCTCCGTGGCGTAGCGGTAGTGAACGCGGCCGTTACGCAGGAGGCGTGGGTTCGATCCTCGCTCAGTGCAAATATTTGTGTTCATGAAATATGGGTATTTGCATTGGTCTGGTCGTGCCTCAGAGAGCACGTTAAGCCGTCGGTCCCGGTTGCCATAAGAACATCTATGGCAGTCGTTACGGGTAGTTGGAGCCCTCAAAAATCCAAAAACAGCAGTCTAGCTGCAAAGCTTCGATATCGCCTCATGTTACCATTGGGATGTGGAGGTCAGATGGCAATCGCTTCACAGAAAAATATCGAGGTCTAGCCAAATCCGTAGTTAAGACTGGCAAAAGCGGACCCCAGACTCCGAGCTGAAAGCTTCGGATGCGACTGGGAATTAACGCTAAGAGGAAGAAGAGAATATAAATTTCATTTATTCTGCGCTGTTTCTCAATGGAGAATAGGTAAGTATATAACATTGAACAGGAAAATTACCTGGCATTTTTTGTAATGACTCTCATGAATAAATAATATAAATATATTAACATTGTGGGTGCAAAGAAGCAAGAACCATTACTTGCCTCTTATGTAATATGTAATTGGAATATTTATGTACTTCTACACATGCCCGTGTTGATAAGACGCAAAGTATAGAACTGAGAGTAATAATACAAAAAAATTGTATCTTACAAACTTACCAAAACCTGTATTCAATATAACAATCTGTATTTGTTGCAGTAAATTAGAGAATTTTTATAACATATTTACTAAAATTGCATTATCATATTTTTGGCAAGTAAATAATAAGTCTAATAGTTAATACCTAATAGAAAAAATATATCTTAAAGCAATTAAAAATCATACTGTGATGTTTCAGGTATTCCTTCATTTCCCCTTCTTAATCCCCATTTTAATTACACTACTATATATATAGCAAGTACCACAGAAACTTCAAACAAAATGCGTCATTAAAAATACAGACCACCGCTAGACAGTTTTTTTAAGTCAAACTTATTTAATGCAAAAATTAACCAACTCTCGCGGAAAACGTGCGAAAACGGCGCAAGCGCGACGCGCGACCGCATGCCATCTACTAAAGTAATCCCCGAGATTATCTTGATCTTCATCGCATCGTTTTGAACCTTGATACCTCTGATGGGCTCTTGACGACAACTCGCACTCAACCAATTACCAACAAACAGATACATCCTGTGTTTCTTTAAATGGTAATAGACAGCCTGTGTGCAGCAGCGGTATTCGGTGCGCGATTGCTGTGCATGAGTTCCTAGATTCGATACCTTGTAAAACTATTAACCAATTATAATATCTATATTACGTGAAACAGGAAAAAGTATTACCGACGCTTTTACCTTCCACTTAGAAGAGGTAGACTGGTATAAGAAAGAAAAAAAATCAATCAACTTAATATTTTATTTCCATCTAAAGTAATAGGTAAAAGTTGATATTGTTGCGCTGTTTCTTCTTCACTAGGAAGCGGTGCCAAAGTTATATTTAAGCAGAATTTAACGTCAATAAGCTGGAACAGTGTTGCACTCTTTTGAGAAATAAAGAATTTGAATTGGAATTTGAAATTAGTTGAAACCTGTTCCATTGGGTTCTAAATACGAAACAACGTTCTAAATAACAAACTAAATACGACTGCCACAAAATATATTGAAACGCTGTAAGGAAAAGCTCCTCGGGACCCAAGTCAACCTCACCTGCTAGGCGGTACGCCGGGTACGGTCGTCTGGATGAGGCTCCGGCTCAGGCTTTCCTCTAGGGGTTGGAGGGTAACACGGCTGTCGCGCCCATAAAGGCCAAGATAAACTAAATCAAGAGAAAGAGTAATAGTGCGGATCTCAGAACGGGACTAACGTTGTGATATTATCATCACATTGTTTGAACAGGTGTAACTTCAAAACGTTAAATAAACAAATAGATACGTAATACTTAACTAAAATAAATTGCATTGGGAATTGTATTGTCATCCAAACTAAAGGTGTGTACCTAATATCAGTGCCTTGAGCGCGAGAAATATTCGAATTCGTAACGTAAATGTATCAAGAGAACGGAGCATTGCGATTGGCAGGCTTCACACACATACAGGTTCACAGTAGGCAGGCGACCACCAATAGCAATGCTCCGCTCTGTCAATACGTTCACGTTACGAATACGAATACTTTTCGAATAAATTTCAAAATCAAGGGGGTTAAAACCAACAAGCAGGTCAAACTAAATAAAACTGTTTAAAATCAAAAATAATCTTATTCACATCGCTACAAAAGCGAGCCAGTTGAAATAGCACACAATTTAGGAAATTCAGCATTTTTTAATATACGTACCACTTGGGTAGCAGCATAAATTGGTAACGCGTATTCAACCCGCTTAATAATCACCATATAAGTAGAAACTGCTGACAAAAACTACTCGACCCTTGATAAATATACTTACTTATATCTAGAAAAATCACAGTCCATTATTAGATAATATAAATTATTTATATTTACCATGCACAGCGCCCTGCATACCGCATGAATAAAGCATTAGATCGCATACTTAATAATCAGAATGAATAACACTAGAGTGGAGCTCTATCCGCACACGTGTTTCTCTCTTCTCACTATCCCGGTTCTTCAAACAGGGCATGAATAAAGTATAATTATGTCGAGTCCGTTATACTAGGAACCAATATTGTGGGATTGTCAGCATCTGAAATGGAAACTCGGCACTCTGTCATGGGCTGTATGTTTGCTGACGGATGGAAAACAGCCCTATCCCTTAGTCGCTTCCTACGAAACCCACGGGAAGAGATGGGGTAGCCCTATTCTACTCCACCAGGAACCAATACGGCTTTTTTATATCTATCTATCTATATAAATAAAAATGAATTGCAATTATATTAGTCTCGCTAAAACTCGAGAACGGCTGAACCGATTTGGCTAATTTTAGTCTTGAAATATTTGTGGATGTCCAGGGAAGGTTTAAGCAGTGAGAAAATATGGAAAAAGGATCTGAATTCCACGCGGGTGAAAAGAAAAGTGGCGCGGGCGGTGCAAAGTTTGCCGGGTCAGCTAGTTCGTAATATATTTATATGGGTGAACCTTGATCAGGATTAGAATGCATGGTGGCGGAATACGCACGCGATGCTGTACTCTTCTCACAATCCCGGTTCTTCAAATAAGGCATGAAAAAGCATTTTTCGAGTCCGTCATGGTGAGGCCCAATCTGGGCTTACCATCTAGTGCGCAGTAGTTAATTGACGGGTTGAATAAAAAGCAAAAAGGAGATAATAAGGACATTTCTGTAACCGGTACTTAATTTGGGCAACTGCGAGATGAGAGTGATCATGCCACGGTGAAAGCTGCAGAAATGGAAACCAGCCAGTCAGTAACGATTCAGGCCCGAGAAACACATCTTAGCTACTTCAAAAAAAAATATAGCTAAAATAAACTCAAATGACCGTTTGCTAGAAGTACTGATGTAGGCGGCTGCATTTTTGGCTAATAGCTTATTTAATGCTCTGCTTCGGTGTGATTTCTAGTATTATTCCTAATAGATCTAGTATTATTTGTAATAGAAACTACCTTTGTAGGTGTATGTAGGTACTTATTAGAGTAAGAATAGGCATTGGAAGTTTATGTACATGGAACACGAAGGGCTAATTTTAAACTTTACACATAAGCTATTATAGTCAAAATTAAATATTGTCATATTGCACTGGTTGACAAATAGAAATACCTGGACCCTAGGTTCGCAATAAATGCCCACATACTACGAGTATTATAATTTTTGTACACTTTATCTTCATTCTTTTTTGTGCGCTTCTTTCTTTGTGCGCATAATGAGAATAACACAGAAAATATACTGAACCACAATGTCCACTCTGTTTTTACAATAGCGTTATCTCATGAATAAAGGACCATGGTGAAGTGGTTGATTAATTGAAATTTAAACCCAAGATAATTGAGAAATATAACAATGCAAAGCTATGGCGATGGTAATTTACCAGTCACA
Organism: Eilema depressum; assembly: GCA_914767945.1. NCBI lineage: Eukaryota > Metazoa > Arthropoda > Insecta > Lepidoptera > Erebidae > Eilema > Eilema depressum. The sequence continues at coordinate 9,529,594 of OU612024.1, read as the reverse complement.
GTACTGTGCTGAATACCAGTTATTCATACGCCTACAGAAATAAATACTACACCTCTACGACTACCGCTTTTGCAATTCTGTTCTGATTAGCTTAAAAACTATCATTTTATTACATATCCATACCAATATTATAAATACGAAAGTAATTCTGTCTGCCTGTAACGCTTTCAACCCTATGCCACTGAACCGATCTTGATGAAATTTGGTACAGAGAATACTACTACTGTACTACTGTACTACTGTAATCCAGCTCAGAAAATGATATAATATATAGTAATAAGACGGAAAACCCCCCTTTTCTCCTGACCTATTTCAGGAAAAAAGGGGGGTTAAAGGGGAAATAGGGGATGATAATTTGTATGAAAGTTCGTCATTTTCGTAGATAGCCTGATGAATTTTGGCATAGGGAAGGGAAAAAGGCATGGGCTATGTCTGGTCACGATAACCGACATCCACGCGGCAAGGCTGCTCATGTATTATTTTATAGTATCCACAGCAAAGAATAAATTAGTGGCGCCTTGTACTACTGACCTGACCGTGACCATTTTGTTTGAATAAACTGTAAACTTGCATGTATGTTGAACTAACAACGACTTTTTATTGCAAAGAAATTAACTAAATGAAACTGGATGCATTTTCTAATGTGTTTAGTGAGTACACAAGCAACAGTGACTGCAATGTTAAGAATATAAGGTACATTTCTGAGTAAGCAAAGATGAACGTCAAAGTAAATTCCAATCGATAAGAAAACTAAAGGATTCGATGCGTTTGATGAATAGAAAATAATATAAATACTTACGTATCTCAAACTTCACACATTATAGTGATTGCTATAAAAAACACAAATGTTATATTTATTGAGTCTGTCATGCAAGTTTTGGTAGGACATAGTCTGATGTTATGTAGGTGAATTTGGGTTCCTGCATAATATGAGAAATTTTCAATTCTGTAACCAAATGTAAGCAAACCCCTGAAAATATTCAAGAGATGGCTTATTGGCAAATAAGTTGGATTTCTTCAGCAATATTGTATTATCCATGATCGTTGACAAACACTTGATTGTCTCCCGGCGGCGTCCCGAGCACGAAAAATATTCGTATTTGTAACGTAAACGTATCGAGAGCACGGAGCAGCCTACTGCGAACCAGTGTGCATGTGAAGCCTGTCGGCACAGCCCCCCTTGACAAGTGGCAATTCGTTGCTCGGCGTATAATGGAATAGAATGCCAAATATATGGGATTTGACGTATATGACAGGCGTCAACGAATGTCAAAAACGTCAAATCCTATACATTTGTCATTCTATTCCATCAAACGCCAAGCAATGCTTACAATCAGTCAAATTTGACCCAATGACAAAATTGCCAAATTCAAAATGTATACTGACTGCGGCCTTTTAAGTGACTATACTCCTTCGCACGTCTGTACATGGCCAAATTTGCCGACAACTTCGGCATAGCTTGCCACACCAAAAAATTGAATTGAATTGAACGAATTGCCACTTGTCTAGGGGGGCAGATCAGTTTGTCTAATGGTATGCTTTCTTGTCACTGCATAAAGTTCTTCTTCAGAGTATGAAAAGAAAATAGACAGTGAATTTGTGAATCGAGCTAATGCAATGGTGAGGTATTCTTACGATACCTAGGTAATTGATTTGATCCTTAAGGATGTCAACGTTGATAAGATAATTTGATTTATACCTATACTAGCTTTTGCCCGCGGCTCCGCCCGCGTGGATGTCGGTTATCGCGACCAAATATAGCCTATGTCCTTTCTCAAGGTCTAATCTACCCCTATACCAAATTTCATCAAAATCGGTTCAGTGGTTTGGGCGTGAAAGCGAGACAGACAGACAGAAAGACAGACAGACAGACAGAGTTACTTTCACATTTATAATATTAAGTAGGGATTACTTTTACGCGACGACGTCATTCTCGTGGTGTAGACGATCGAGTTCATTAAGTTGGTCAGTGGTCACGCGAGGTTGTGACTTCTTCGTATGCCTTCTTCAGATATTCAATATAAGGTTCTTGAATTAAGAGAAAAACCTTTCATTTCAGTGTTTACAGTGGATGGATGGTACAAGTTCCGCATTTACAGACATGATTTTCGTCGATCTGTTTGAATATTGGCCATTGGTTATTGAATAAATCCGGTATACCAGCAGTTTGAATGGTTAACCTCTTTATCTCAGTGAATTTTCAAATCTGCTTTTGCCTTCTAAATCTGTAGCAGCCGGTGCAGAATTCAATGCGTTGGACATTTCCTCGTCGATGGTTTCGCGCCCAGTCTTTGCCAAATCACTTCAGTAATACCCGCACACCGCACATATTATGTCAAAGTGACTTGGGCAAAGGAAACAATGAGCATCATCCAGGAACTCAACACCATAGTGAAGTCACGTTAACATTATGTTGAATATTATATTGTGATATTATCGCGAAACTTTGAGAAAATTAGGCGAATGGGACGCTTAAACGCAAAATAGGTGCGCGCGTGCTACGGATCAGCTGTCTGCCGTTTGACTTGGATATTACAGTTTCTTATAATGATGACAGGAATATTACAGCTAAGTACCTAGTTCGAGTTATACTCAAAAACTGAAACCTAAAGGAAACATAGCAATAAAAAGTTACTTTGGCAAAAATGTGATATCTATTCCATATTTTTCGCGTCAACTCTTTATTTGAATTGTATTAACACGAGAAGAAGAGATAGGATACGCACATAATGAAAGACTGCAAATAGAATATATATCAACAATTATTATTATCTATATTTAATGTATACTTAGATATAACGGAATGAAATCATAATTAGTTGTGAAAGATGTGTGCGCACCTCAACTCGATTCAATATTTATTGTACCTGTTAAAGATAAATAGCAGTTATCTTTAAAATTTGTAGATTATGTTAGTCAATCAATATCGTATATGTGATATTGCACATCTGTTGCGGTAAATACAAATAGTACACCTAATGATACCCACCACTGCCGTATCATTTGTATCTAATTACTTAATGTGCTCTAACGCGGTATAATGATGAAAACGTTCAACAATTTATCATAGAACAAGTTGGACATCGCAAAAATTGACACATACTACAAAATAATAGTTTAATAATCTCTCCAAATAATTTATTTCAATTTAAAACTTATGTGACGTGATAGCAGTGAATTAAATTGTTAAAAGTGACTAACTGTGAATTATGGCATTAGAAAAGTTTGAATTAGAAGTGGAACCATTAAATACACCTGGAAGATGGAGGATTACGAAAAATGTCGTTATAATTGGTTTAGCATTTATGTTACAATTCACTGGATACAGTGTAAGTATTATCTATAACAGTGGCGAAAGATAAAAATATAAAAAAGAAGCCGGCAAATATTCATCAGTTAATCAATCATCGGTAGCTCGAATTTAACATTTCAATTATTATTTATTAACAATGCTAATCTTTTATTTACTCGTATGTAGTATGTACGTATGTAACATGGAATGTTGAATTTTATATTATAACTTATACCTACTTAAACGGGTAAAGTACAATGAAGTGAATAAGTCAAATTAAAAGGAGAAGAAGCAGTGAGCGCACTCTGACTCCAAGGTAAAAGTATCGGACGCCACAGAGAATCACGATAAGCTAGAGAAAGTAAAAGAAAATCTTTCGATCCCTATATTGAATGAATCATAGGTACACTTAACTATTGAAGCATTCTCTGAGTCCATTTAAAATCACATAAATGATTTGAGCATTAACAAAATTATACTAAATAAACAAGATAAAGATACTTGTTATATTGTGTAAATGATAAATTGTAATAGTTTGTATAACGTTGTTTGATTAAAAGATAAAAAGATATGAAAAAAAATTACCGCAGACACCGTTAACCGAAGAATTGTACTACTGATATAGGGTGGCCGCACATGTACGGTTTCCGGAGACGGTTTCCGTCCACGGTTTCCTGATTTGGAATTCCGTGTGCCGAGCGCACACGTCCGGTTTTTTGCATTAGGTTTTTTTATTATTACTTCGAAGCGAGCAGTGTTGCCAGTGCCAAATTGTCAAATGTAACACAAGCTGGCTTAAAAGTTGCATTTTCGGGGGAAAAGTTACGTATTCTTGTTTTTTTATATAGTGTTTCTTGTTTTTTACAAATCCTCTCGGTTTATCTCGGGTATCCGCCCAATTTAGGAGCCGGCCTTCTGAGATGCTCCTTGAAATTCCACTGGCCATTGAGTACGAGCCCCAGCTATTTCATCTGGGACTTAATGCAGCTGAGAGCGTCTACCACTATGGGGCTGGGTCGTAAGAGAGTCAAAAGTTACGCAAAATGTAACAAAAGTTACAATACAATCTGGCAACCCCGGAAGCGAGACACAATCAGTGTTGCCAATTACTGATGATCTGAATTCCCCACAAACCCAACAGAAAGGCCCCAATATTAGACATTGATAACTACATTACTTCTCTTGAAGTTTCCCGCTATATTCACCACTTGCGATGTTTATTGCGGCTCGTGTACATATATTGCCAATAAAGAGTTAAATAGTACCTTAATGTCGGATATTTTGCTTTAATAATTTATCAATATGTATAATACTTGCCACTTATTACTTCTGAGTTTAGGTCTAGTGTGAATGTCTAAATGCCCCACATAAGCACAATCCCCACAAATTCCCTAATCGGCTTGAAAGTCCCCACTTTCTTGGGAATTGACAACGCTGGACACAATTTAAGCGCGATTCCGGATGGAAATTTCCTGACGTGTGCGGCGATTAGTACAAAATGTATGCGAGTGCTGCGTTCGGTATGACGTCATTAGGTTTTTTCCATTCTGAACCGAACGTCAGGTTTTTTCCGTTCTGCAAAAAGTAAGGACGTGTGCGGCTAGTAGAACATTTTGTATGAAAATGGAGCATTCGGTTTTTTGAATCTGACTTTTTGATCAGGAAACCGTGGACGGAAACCGTACGTTTGCGCGGAGCCATAGAAGGCCAGTTCATATATAAGTAAGACAAAATTACAAGATCGATCAGATGAAGTCGAATTTTATTCTCCTGAATGTAATTCGTATTCCACTGAACATCTAGTATGCGTCAACTAAAAGCCTGAAACTTCGACAGGTCTTCGAGGCTCTCTCTCTCTATCTATTTCTATTTCGTTTTGGAAGAGGTAGGACACGATGATATTTCTGTCCCAATTGAGCAGTCCGACTGCGGAAGTACCTACAAAATACCGCGGTTATAATAACGGCAACTACATACGGTCTAGAAACAGAATCAATCATTTGTAATAACAAAAATGTATTTTAATAAACATTTCGTACTGAAAACTATATCTTATTTCAAGAGGTTTACCTAGTTCAAGAGACAGATTTCTTCCAACGTTGTAAACTATTAAGACTACTTTGATTTATAAAGTTTAGCTCACATTTGTTCAGTGATTTATTATATCTGATTTATTGTTTTGTTTATTGTGTTCTTGTGCAATAAACATTATTACTTATTATAAATTCAAATGAAACAGATCTATGTTTCTATGCTTTAACTCTTTACAACTTTTGGTGTTGCTCGGGATCTTGGACCGTGGGATCTTGGCTCTATACGCATAGTACACGTTTCTTGGGTGTCTTTGAATGCAGTTCTGTTTCTTTTTAAAAATAAAATGATGTCTCCTTTAAACAAAATGAGCTAACTTAAGGATTTAAGGTACTTTCCCTCCTTGTGGCATCGCCGTGGGACGCCCTGTATATCACGTACTACCAAAGGCGTCAATCGCAAGAAAAATCCGAAGAGACTCGGCAGCCGACATTTTCACAAACTGAACGAGATATAACTCAATGTTCGAACCCATAACATATGATAGTTAGGCTACATAATTTGGGTCTAGATAGCGGTGTGTAAAATGTTTTAGAATAGAATATCTATTTGAAAAGTATTCTCTTTGTCGAATCAGCTCGTTCATATTAGGCAATACCTGTCGGATAATCACCTGAAAAATTGTTTCCTACCACGTGTAGAAAATTGTATATAATTCCGACGTTTAGTAGAGAGTAAACATTTTCAGACAATATAAACAAAAAAACCCTGCAAATATATTTTTTAAGCTAACTACTGTTTAAAATCGAAATAAAAACGTTACAAATAAAAAAATACAGTTGACAGTTTTTTAAATTTCTGCGTCATAAAGTATTTTGATGTGGTTTGGATCCTTTTCTTCTTAAAAGTCGATGTACATGGCACCTTTTTACCTTCATACCGATATTTGTATTTATTATTGTTTTGAAGAAGTTGAACAAATTGCAGGGTGCAGCTAATCTCCAAAGTTCTATCAACGCTGCTGCAGGTCTCGGCACAGCATCATTGGCAGCAGTGTACGCTAGTTTAATCTTTTCAAATATATTCGTACCAGTGGCAGTCATTAAGTAAGTCTTGCTATTTTCATATTTTTATTACTTACACAAATTGCATCCGTGGCCAAGATGACTTCGGAGCTCAGGGTCCACCTTCCGACTCTTCCTCCTCCACCTCACATGATTTTGGACGTCCATGGTACTGAGACTATCTGCACTCATGTCAAGCTCCACGACGTCAAGCCAGCCAAGACTTCTTGGACGTACCTACCCCTTCACCTAGATTTATTACATGTATAATAATAAGATTTTCTCTGATATCAGGTGGCTGGGCACAAAATGGGCGATATGCGTCTCGTTGATCACGTACATGCCGTACATAGCCGCTCAGATGTACCCTACATTCTACACGCTGATTCCAGCTGGAGTGCTTGTTGGCCTGGGCGCTGCACCGCTCTGGTGTGCCAAATGCACTTATTTGGCTGAAGTAGGTATTTATTTCTCCATCCAACAAAAAGAAAAATGTGAGTCTGACCATCCTGACCATGATTTCAACGAATGTGCTCATATCTCAAGAGTTAAAAATTGAATGCTTGTTGTTTGTGAAAAATAGTAGGGCATAGAAAAATGCGGTCTTGAATATTTTCATAAAGTTCAATATTGATCGTATGATATTTTAAAGCAATTGGTATACTAACATATTTTGGGGACCCCGTGGTCCCCACACCGGATGAGGGCCAGATCGAGAGATATGGCCCTGAGTCGGCCGGGGTGCGAGGGATATGGCTACGACAATCTCACCTCCGGCAACCGATGACGGCCCACAGACGGCGTGCGTTTTCGTCGGTTCGAGTCCGACATAACCTCCTCTTCCGGTTCCGGCGGGAGAGATATCCGTGGGGATTTTTTGCACGATAAAAAAAAGGTATACTAACATATTTATCCATAAAATCGGAAATTGTTGTACACTTTTTCGACCTAAAAAAATGTAATTGAATATTGATTTTTATTCTTTTGATTTTGTGAGAAGTTCAAATAAAATCAAAACCTATAAATGTTGTCGACATATTGTTTTTCAATGCAGGCTGCTGAAGCCCACAGCAAGTTTACCAAGACTACAGCTAAAGAGCTCCTGGTGCGGTACTTAGGACTTTTCTTTATGATCTACCAAAGTAATCAAATTTGGGGGAATTTGATATCCTCATTAGGTAAGTTACATTAAATATTTGTTGTCTTAGAGTTACGTTATAGATTTAGATTGTTGATCTTTTAAATAAAATATGGGATAACACTTTGCTGTATAAGCGGAAAAGGAATCTATATGGACGCACAAGTTTATATAGATTTCATAAAGTTTACTTGGCTAATAGTAATAGTAATGTAGTATCGAGAGAATCTAATGTTATAAATATTCAATATGTTTCAAATATATTATGACCCTGATCTGAGAAGAAACAGAAGCGTAGGGTACTTCTATGTCTTCTAAAGATTAGTTCTTAATCGTATCCCTAAATAGGACAGATATTTCTGCAATAGTGGTTTTTTGCATTTACCTTCGTGCCGTTAGACTAAACATTTCCTGAGAAAATAAACTACGCAATTATTTGAAAACAATAAGAAACAACGGTTGTCAATATAGATATTTAATATAGACATCAAAAGGTATCTTCACGGTTTTACCTTCTTATTTTTCAGTGTTATCATCAGGCAACAACACAGCCGCCACGACGAACATGAACGATACAATGATTCCAATTTTATGTGGAGCCAACTTCTTACCTGACTCCGATGAGGTGAATCCACTGCCCCCCCAACCTCCAGAGAAGATACAGATGATAGCCGGTGAGGTTATTGAGTGTATGATACGTAAGAATGATGTCCTTGTGTAGGAGCCGCAGACATTAGACAGAAAGAAGGAAATAATGATCCAGAATCTCTGACAATTTTACTCTCCTGTTAATTATTATGACAAATCTCTTACATACTTTCTTAGGAAATTTTAAAAGAAACTTAAAGGCACCACTTTAAAGTACAATTTCTTGTAACGACAATGTAATTTCAGGAATTTACCTCACCTGTATAGCGTGTGCGGCACTTTTAGTTGCTGTGGCAGTGGACTCTGTTAACAGGTATGAACAGAATTGTTCTTTCGCTTTAGAACTCAGAATGTACGTAATCACTTTCAACTTAGTACGAGTTTCTTACGGGACTAAGAAACTCATCGATGCTAATATAACATGGCTATGTAGGAATCAAATAGACTATGATCAGTGTGATACGAGTATATTCTAACCCATCGAGAGCTTTAAAGCCTATTACATTTATATTTACTTATATTATTTATATTTACAGAGTAGGTTCCAGCTCTAAATCTTCTGAAAGTGGACAGTCAGGGTTTGCGCTACTGGCTAAGACATTAAAACATTGTACCCAGACTACTCAACTACTGCTCATCACTATGAACATCTTTATCGGGATGCACCAAGCTTTCTTCTTCGCTGATTTTACCGCTGTAAGTTCTCTTATCAGTGTTTTCTAGTTAATCCCGATAAAAATCCCGCTTATTCAAATGTGAAATGTGAAAAATGGCGACTGCCGTTTGACCTCCTTGTCTCTGACAAAATATGCGCCAAAGCTTTAACAGTTATTTAGCGTGTGCATCGACTAGAAGGTGAGGTTGGCTTGATCCCCAAGATGCTAGTGAGGCCCCCATAGGCCTAAATGATCAAAAAAGAATCACCCCACACACTCAAGCCGTGGAATGAACTCCCTGCGGTGGTTTGCCCAAGCGACTACAATATATGGGGTTCTTCAAGAAGGGCATTAGAAGGTTTCTTCATGGTCGGCAGCACGAGTATGACGCTCATGGTGTTGCATACGTCCATAGGCCACAGTAACCACTTGCCATCAGGTGGGCCGTGTGCTTGTCTGCCACCTAAGTGGTATAAAAAAAAGATATTTTTCTCTTCAAAACTTGATTCGTAAAAAATCATAATTCTGCATCATTATTTGATGTAAACTTTTGTAAAACTAATCAATTTGTATTATTTTTCAGTCATTTGTGTCATGTACCATTGGAACTGGTTCTGTTGGCTTCGTCATGATGACCTTTGGACTGTCCGATGCTGTGGGGTGCTTAGTCACTGGATATTTTTCTAAGGTATACTTAATAAATTTATTTTATTAATAAACTTCAATAATTGGATGACTGAGTAATTCTGAACACGTTTCGGCAACTTATAACAACCCATTCCAGAGATAAGAAGTAGTGTATATTATTCCAGACAGCCTATATTATATCTACCTCTATGCAAAATGTCAGCCAGATTTTGATATGTGTCCTATGTTTTTTTTTCTTATATAAGACACGTCAATTTGACTTCTCCTCGCCTGATGGTAAGCCGAAGGCAAAGTCTCTGAAAAGAGGGCCACCATTTACAGACACGTACCATGTTACAATGGTGTCACTCTCACTCAGCTTGACGGCCTCATCAGTAAAATCCGTTCAGTAGTTTTTGTGTTCCGAACTGATAAAGAATAGTATTGTAACAGAACATAACTGACCTTGACTAACTTTGATATTATATTAAAAATAATTTAATAAGTAAACTCGATACAGGCTTGCCTAGTGAGGAAACCACAGATAGATCTAGTGTTTTTTTAAAATTAGCTCTCTGCAGAGTGTTTCTCATTCCATCATAACAATACATATTACACAAAATCTGGTCAGTCACTGTATTATTTGTTCTGTTATAAAATTGTGTACCTATGTAACATTTTGCAGTAATAAATATTTTCTCATTTTCATTTTTCATATGTTATTCAAGATATAAAATATATCCTAAACTAGCATTTCGAATTTCACTGAAATTTAGTGTAGATGCAGAAGTAATAAATATACGCAAACTTTTACAGGTCTATAACTCATACTAGCATTAATTTTTCAGTTATTCGGCCGCCTACCACTCATAATTTGCACACTGCTTGTTCACGGGGGCGTGTTTCTGAGACTGTTGACGTGGCAACCACAGGCTAGAGCTATCTTGGCCTTGATTTCTATTGCAGTCTTATGGGGAATCTGTGATTCCGTCTGGAATGTACAGATGACTGGTAAGCATATTTTTATTGTGTTTAAAATGTTCTTCTAAATTCATCATTACATCATGATGATTTTTATATGCTACTGATACAAGTATATGGCCCTCTGGTCTTGAATGATAAGCGGCCCGCGTTACTACTACATGTCATTCATTCATATGCGTTGTAGAAGAAAAATAATACGAGACGGCATTTCCACTGCCGGCTGTCCCATAAATACAACATCGGATGAATATAATTTATTTTTATGAGAACAGGCCGTTGCGTGTTCTCCATCAGACAGTAAACATACAACCCATCACAAAGTGCCCGTTTGACGGCGATAAGCTCGCCTATTACAAGGGGCCGAAAACCACAGTTACCTACCCTTTCGCGAATTTTACAGGTGTAAAAGTGTATGTATGTAAATATATTGAATGTGACTTATTTTCCAGGATATTATGGGGTTCTGTTTGCCAATAACAAAGAGGCCGCATTCTCCAGCTACCGACTATGGGAATCGCTTGGATGCATCATCGCATACGCCATATCTCCGTACCTCAGGACTCGGTACAAGATTTACCTTCTACTCTCCATGATGACTGCAGGAGCTTGCGGGTATTTCGTTGTGGAGTTCCAGCAATACAAGATAAAAAAGAAAGCATTACTAAAGACACATGAAGAAACGCAGGCGATGAATATAGATAAAAAATAATGTTATTTTGTATAAATTTAATTGTTTTATTTCTGGCTATCATGGCACACGCCACGGGAGCCAGAACCTATCTTTTTTTTTGCAATAATCCCCAAGGATACCACCCCCGCCAGTCAACGGGACTCTGACTAAAACCGATCGCAATTACTTCCCTTGCACTCCGGTTGACCTTTATTCCATAGTTTTAAGATAACCCTGTTGGGTGTAGGAAGTTTGGTATCCCCATCGAGCCCTGGCGAGAAGGGGCGGTGCATCACATCGCTGCGCAGGCCCTGCAGGCTAAATCCGCAACCAAATAGACATTTGATAAGTGCATCAAAGAATCCAACAGTATAGTCACAGTATCATTCTGCATTGGCCCCACGTTGGGCGCCAATGTAAGGTTAAAATAGTTAAGTGATTTAAAGGAAATTAAGTTGATAGGTAAATAAATGTGTAACTGTAATGCACTATAAAAATAATTTAGTTAGTAATGTAAAAACAAAACTTACAAAATTCTCTTTTTATATTCTTTTTCAATATTAACACACAATCTTGCTATTTCTAGCAAGTTAACTTATTTAGTTTTGAAAATGCACAGCGCCGCTGTTGTAAAAAATACAAAAGAAATTATTGTAAGATTTTATTTGCACCTACAAATACACGTTATCATTATCGCTCCACATTCAACACCTGCATCTCTTCACTATTCTGTACTATCACCTTCTTCTTTATTCTGTACTGCTGGAACTCGACTGTAAAGTACCCGCAAACTCCTATGATCAACATGGAGAGCAAAAAGTGTATCTTGTATCGAGTCCTAAGGTACGGCAATATGGCGAATCCGATGATGCCTCCAATCGCTGCCCATAGCTGATAGCTAGAGAATGCCGCCTCTTTGTTATCAGCAAACAGGATTCCATAGTATCCTGTAAAATAATACGAAATCACATATAGGATATTATTGCCAACACTTAAGATAGTTATAGGATTAAAAAATAATTTACCAGTCATCTGGACCATCCAGATGGAGTCACAGATTCCCCATAACATGGCGATAACAAACAAGGCAACGAAGGATTCGGCTTGTGGCCGCCATAACAACAACGTTATAAAAACTGCGCCATGAATAAACAGTGCGCAAATGATGAGAGGAAGACGACCAAACACCTAAAGGAAGAAATCGAGATTATTAAAACTTTTACAAATGCAATACATCAAATAGATATTACAGGGGACCAATTCACTAACTTTACGTTTAAGTTTTTGTGGGTTTGTGACTTCTAAAACGTAACGTACCATTTCGATGAGTAAAACTATAGTTTTCTTTGCGGATTTTCGGTAAAGAATAAAACGTAAATATAAGTATATTATATGACATAATTATGACAAGCATGCCAGATCAAAAAAAATAACTAGAATTATTTATTGTTCTACCAACTTTTACTTTGATAGATGTTTTACAGTACTGATACCACGTTATACGTTATCGAAATGGAAGTCACGCGTATACGAAACGTGGCGTTAGTGAATCGGGCCCCAGATATACATAATTATGGGTGATATGATATTTATGGTTTACCTTAGAAAAATATCCGGTGACCAAGCACCCTACCGCATCCGAGAGTCCAAACATCATCATGACGAAGCCAACATATCCGGTTCCAATGGTACAGGATACAAATGACTGAAAAGCAATACGATATGAAAATTTTTAATTTTCTGACAGTGTAAAAAGTGCTATCAATATTGAATGTATTTATTTATTTTATTTATTTATTATACACTTTATTGTACACCAAATTAAAGAGATACATTATTATTTAACTAAAACTAGAGAAACGGTACAATGGGCGGCCTTATCGCTTTAAGCGATTTCTACCAGGCAACCTTTGGATGGTAATTATGGCTGAAGGATTGAGTGGTAGTTGTTTTGGCGTACCTTCAAAAACTGAATGTAATAAGTACATAATACACATATATATTCACTCCTAATTTACATTATATACACACATACACACATATATACATACATATACATATATACAATACACACACACACATATATACATATACATACATACACATACACAAATACATACATATATTATACAATATAATAATATACAATATGGATACGACATATAGGCAATAATTGAAACCATATACTTGGTACCCCCTAAGCTTCAAGCAGGAAAAGTTTGAACAAAATTGGTCCAGTATTAAGGGCAGAAACTAGAGTTTTAATTTTAAAGAATTTGAACAACTTTGAGCACTCTGTAGAATCGCATGTTGCCGCTTAGCTGTTCAAGTAAGTTACCTACTATGCCTATTGTTGTGTGTGTGTGTGTGTGAAGTTGTTGTGTGTGTGTGTGAAGGTGTGTGCGTATTTATTAATGACTTATGACACAGTCAATGACTTTAAAGCAATGGATGACACTATTTAATGACTTTTTTTATAATTATTTTGTTAGAAAATTTCGGATTTTATAAATCAGGAAATTTAAGTTTAAATTTAATTTGGTTCTATTCCTACGGACCAGGATGCTTCGCGGTTTCAGTATTTGCACATATGTCGTATCCATATCGTATAGTACACTGATACGGTACACTTATAGTAGACCTATGAGAGAGCTTTATTCAAAGTGATAAATAATGTTCCTTTACCATGGTTTTGAATTTATTTAGACTTTGAGCTTTTCTTATATCTAATGATAGCTTATTCCACAGACGGATCGCCGTAACTGTGAAGGAGTTGTCGAAAAATGTTGTTTTGTGCAACGGCATCCTTAGTCTTAAGTTTTCTGAAGACCTAAGATATTTCGTATGAGTATCGTGCAGAAACTCAAAACGTCCCTTAAGATACGACGGGGTGGTAGGCTTAAATAATACGTTGTACAGCAACGAAAGGATGTGAGCATTCCGGCGAAGTCGGATGGGTAGCCACTTAAGCTCTGTTCGAAACTGAGAAACATGATCATACTTGCGTAAACCAAATATAAATCTTATTCAGACATTCTGGAGGCGCTCAAGTTTATCCAGCTGGCTTTCGGTTAAATCAAGATAACTGACGTCCGCATAATCAAGGATGGGTAACAACAGTGTGTTTGCAAGCGAAATTTTGGTTGCAATAGGAAGAAAGTATTGTAACTTTCGTAGCGATCCCATCGATGCAAACATCCTACGGCTCACTTCTTGGAGTTGCGTGTCCCAAGAAAGATTAGAATCCATGTATATCCCCAAATTCTTTACTCTATCGCTAATGGTAACCATTGTGCCATCAAAAACAACCGGCGGGAGCTGTGAAGTATCAACTTTAGCTCTAAAATCGTCTTGGTACTACACTACGGCTTTTGATTACGTATATATTGCGACAAGACACAGGTAAGTCTTGTAATAACTGTTTTCCACCAATTACACAGTTGAACGTATGTAGAGTACCACAGTATGGGTACTCCTACTACCTATTTGCTAAATTCTACACACAACTCCAATAATAACTTTATTATAACTAAACAAAACAATTTGGGTGGATTCTTCTACGAGTATATAACTCACAGCATTAAAATCGGCGAAGAAGAACGCTTGGTGCATGCCGTTGAAGATGTTGATTATAATGAGCAGTTGCTGCGTAGGCCGAGTACATTGTTTTAAGGTCACGACTAGCAGCGCAAACCCGGACTTTCCACTCTGAGTGGTCTTGGGACTTGTGCGAATCCTATAAAAGCAACAGTCATTGTTAGCAGAATTTGATGAGATCTAAAAGACAGTTCAGCCAACCTCGTCTGCAAGCCAGTACACCTGCTAATTAATAGACGGAGCTCCCGGTTGCTCGGACGTGCTCTCCGAGGTAGGTATTTACGTAGGGGTTTCACTGTATAAACAATACTTATCGGCCGTTCCCAATAACCTATGGCCAGTTTTGATATTAAAAACGTCATCAATCTCTATGGTAACACAATTCATAGTAGCAAAATAACAATAGGATTTGACAAAGGAACTATCTCTACCTTTACCTTTATCTGTAGATATTTTATTGGGGACGGCCGTTAGTCGACTCGATTCCACTGATTGAGTACTACAAATTGACTAAAAAGGGAATTATGGATTAAAAAAAATTGTTTGTTATTTTTTTTGTTTTTACCTTTTGACAGAGTCCACTCCAACGGCTATTAAAAGTGTTGCAACAGCCATACACGTGAGGTAAATTCCTGGAATTATAAATCAATCAATCAATTAACCTATCGCAGTCCACTACTGGATATAGGCCTCTCCCAAAGTTGAGAGGCTTTGGCCTACTGTTTCCACCACGACCAGACGGGTTGGTACGTGGTTTTATTTCGAATTGATAGAGATTCTCTCGCAGTGATATCGTCGTATTTTTCCATTAGTCGCCTCTTACGACACCCTTCGGATAAGATGGGGTGGTGATACTAGTATTCTTTCTCCGTTACTACACGAATATCCAAATTATAAATGTGCTAGTTTAATTAACCGTAATATTTTACAATATTTTACAATCTCACTGATAGCTAACAATTTAGTTCATAATATTTTGCACCACCTATGCTAAAGCAAACAATACATGTACAGTCAATAACGAACCTGAAAGCAATTGAATCTTCGCCGCGGATTGTGAAGGAAATTCATTGCCTTCGCTGGAGTCTAGTAGAAAGTTGGCACCGCATAGCTGCGGGATCATGGTCTCGTTTAAATTTGTCGTGGCAGATGTGTTATTCCCCGATGTCAACACTACAAATAATGAAAATACATTTATTAGCGATAATTCACATTCAACTGCATGATATTGGATAATTTACGCACTGTTAATAATGCGGCTGATAGATATGGAATGTTATTGTGTCTATAACCTATCATTTAAACTGCATAAATAGTACATTTATTTTGCAGTTGATAATTTATTTATTTATCCATAATAGATAAATATATATTATTCATGAACATGTACTTTTATTATACAAGTATTACAAGTTGAAATTTATCTTACAATGAATCTGAATCATTAAGAAAACTAAATATTTTGAACTAATATATTTTAA
Organism: Eilema depressum; assembly: GCA_914767945.1. Lineage (NCBI taxonomy): Eukaryota > Metazoa > Arthropoda > Insecta > Lepidoptera > Erebidae > Eilema > Eilema depressum. The sequence continues at coordinate 9,513,406 of OU612024.1, read as the reverse complement.
AACTAAAACGAATAATGTACAATATATATCCATACCTATTTGTCTTTTACGTTGACCAATCAAATGTTTAAAACTTGTACTTTCAGGTAGGTACGTATGTATATTCCTAATAAAAATGTATGGTAATCTAGTTCCTCGATAAATTCGACGAACATAATTTCTCCTTGAAGTAGGAGGCCAACAGTCTACAGAATTTGGTGCGTATTTTGATAATAAATAAAACGTCACTGTATTTTATGTAACTCACCAAATGAAGATATTAGATTACCCCAGATCTGGTTACTTTGAAAGAACATAAAGAAGATCCCCAAGAAACGCACCAGGAGTTCTTGAGACGAAGTCTTGGAAAATTCGCTGTAATCTTCTGCAGCCTGTAGTTTAAACAATATATTTAGCAATCTATGAACACTATGAACACTATATTGGCCACTACTGATGATTAATAAATACTATATTGATGATTAATAAATATATTATAGTTAATAGCAAATAATATTACTACAGAAAGCATTACAATAATGTTATTGTCAACCTAGAGCTATACCTAACTTAATAACCTAACTTCCAGCTCTAAGGGCAGCAGTTATCATTTGAGTTACTGCATTTAAGGAAAGAATTAAGTACTTACTAGAGCCAAATAAATGCTTTTTGCACACCAGAGTGGGCCAGCGCCCAGGCCCGCTATAATTGCAGCAGGAATTAGTGTGTAGAATGTAGGGTAAATCTGAGCGCCTATATATGGCATGTACGCGAGTAAGCAAAAGCATATTGTCCGTTTTGTACCTAACCACCTGAAATTAGGAAATAAAAGGTATTATAGCGACTGGGTAGTTGTTACAGCTACTGTAGGTTCTGAAGAGATCAAGCCGCAAACTCTTGTCATGCACATCATGCTTACTCGAAGTCAAAAGCAAATAAATTTATAGCTGAGTTGAGGTATGATTCCGAAACCGACAGCATACAACAACTTTATATGCATGCAGCAGATACAGGGTAGCCATTACTTGTTAGAGAAGCCGCAATGAATTACGCTTATGTGCTGCGTGCGTCGGCAGTTGTCGTATGTGGTTGGCTTCGGAATCATACCTTTAAGCTTCATCAAGACGCAAAGACCGATTTGGTCGGGCAAGCACCACATTCCTGGCATTCTAGACTTTTGCTTTTCGTATGATCTACTCAAAACCTTGCGACTTTTTACCTACCGGGCCACTGGCTATCTAGACGTCGAGTGAATTGCAATACTGTGTGAACATCGACAGAAAATATATTGCCATTAGTATTTTTTCTGTCTGTACCTATCACAGTTATGTTTGAACATAACAAAAATAATATAGTAATCATATAGTAATAACGAAAAGAAATTTATAACAAAACTCACTTAATGACAGTGGCTGGCAGAAATATATTTGAAAAGACCAGACCCGTGTTTGCCGCTACTAACGATGCTGTACCAAGGCCTGCAGTAGCGTTGATGGAACTCTGAAGGTTTACTGCACCCTAAAAGAAGGATATAGAATAAAGGATTTCAACAGCTTTGATGTAAGCTTTCCTCTTGAGATCGTTAGGTCACAAGGCAATCGATGCCACAAAAGAAAAAAAAAAGAAAAAATAATAATAAATAAATAAATATTGTAGGACATTCTACACAACGCTATCTAGGCCCAAAGTAAGCATAGCCTAACTAGCTTGTGTAGCTAGCACACAAATATTTCCCTTATTCGCATAAGGGCAATGCACTGAGCGGGGATAGAACCCGCGCCTCCTGCGTAGCGGCCGCGTTCACTACCGCTACGCCACGCCACAGAGGCAGTCAAGGAGAAAACGAGAGTGGAATAAGGAGGAGTCCCAAAGCGCTAGCTTTGGATGCGACTGGGATGGCCACACGGATGAAGAAGAATATAAGAATAGATACAAAAATACATAGATGCGAACTGGGGTTTCGTTCTCGAGAACGCTAATAGATCGATTCCTATGAAACACATCGTTATTGAAGCTTAGAATTGTTCTCGGGAAATTTAAATGTATCTTCTTTCCCTAAACACCTAGCCCTAATGATACGAACAATGACAATAAAAATAGGATAATGCGATTCTGAATTTAAAAAATACTATGACATAAATATTAATACTTACACAGTACGCAGTGAATTCTATCATGAATGCTATGCCCATAATCACAATGTTTTTCTTAGTTTTTCGTCTTTCACGTTTCCTTAATGCTTTCACTTCTAATTCAAACTTTTCTAATGCCATTTTCTGAATTTAATAACTTACTTACTACACAACTCACTTTATAACTACTTCACTTTTTTATATACCTAACTAAAGATAAAACAAATCACAGCATTCCTGCTGATATTTGCCAAAAAAATTCTGAACAATTTTATCGTTACAATTCTGTACTTTCCATAGTACAGTTTAGCTGAACATTTGTTTTTCCTGCGTTAAGTTACTTAATATTCCACAATATGGAATAGAAGCGTCATATCAGGCATATGAAATTGATTCGACTAATATATAAGTAGAGCGGGTATCAGTATTTTTTACCTCTCCTCTCCTACTTTACACTTTGCAATAAATATTGACCTGAGTAATGACTGAATCATTTATGTGCTCATAAAGACAGACCCAGGTGGTATTTTTATTACAATTTACACATGAATATTAAATATTCTGTAATATATGGGTTATTAATAACTATTAACATTTGCTGTACCAGTAGAATACGTACCAGTACCACATTATCATCTTAACCCTATTAAAGACCAGGCCCTCGATTCTGCTAAAACAAAACCACTGTCATACCATAGACACTACAAAAATGGTAGGCGCGGGATCGATCCCCGCTCAGTGCAAATATTTCTATGCATGAATATGAATATTTGCATTGGTCTGGGTGTGGCTATGTATAATATGTATGTATTTACGAAAAAAAAATGTATCTATGTATGTTTATCTATCCGCATTGTAGAACCCTTAACACAAGCTAGTTAAGCTATGCTTACTTTGGGTCTAGATAGCGTTGTGTAGAATGTCCTACACTATTTATTTATTCATTTATAAAATTGAATGAAAAAAGTTTTATTTCACTTTTTCAGTCACTCTGCAAAAAAATATTTAATTTTAGACTTGAACGGCATACTTTAAACTCCAAAATTAAATTATTCCTTTTTTCAGTGTCCGTGGTATGACAGTGCTTCAGCAGAATCGACCCAGGAATAACTTTTTTCATGTGGAAACCACTACCGATTTTTTTCATGTGGTCGGGCCCGTTACGGGCTGATGTCGGAATCGATCGGACTATGACCGCGCGCCGGCTTCTCAGAGTGTAACGTAGTAAGCTCATAATAGTTAGTAGGTACCTACTGTTTGGCTGTGATATTCTGTTGAGTGAGGGGTTCTTTCCCAAGGCAACTCCGGTTCGACCAAAATAGTAAACAATATAAATACGTCGCCTTCAAAAATGACTTTGGCGCAAAAAAAGTATGTTATCAAAAAAAATCATATGAACTAATCGAGTGGTATATTAAAATGAAGGTAATTAGAAGAATACTGAAAATATTTATTTATATAAAAGAGCATATTTTTAATCAATGATTGCATTGTAGTTTTTTGTTTATAACATCTTACTTAAATTATTATTTTATGAGTCACGTTAGTGACTCATAAAATAAGGACTTAAGTTACAAATTAATCAACATCTACGTGCAAATTTATTTAACAGGAAAATGATGTTGTTTTGTTGAAACTAGCTAATCATATTCCATTACAGAAATACTTGACGGGAAATCAATTTTTTAGTTGTTTTGATGTCAACATTGGACGATTGTCGGAAAATTCCAGAATACGATTATTGAACAGTATTTGATATTAACAGAGCAATTGGCAACTGTTTAAGAAGATTAAAAGTGAAGGCTCTGATGGAGATGTATGTAATGATTCTTACTAATTGCTCGAATTAATGATGGCAAATTCATCATGCTTAGCAAAATCAAATAAGAGTACTTATTATGTACCTATTGAATATACAATATAGCTATAGATGATGAGAGATCAGATAAGTTCAAAGGAACAAAAACTTATTTTGCAGGTATATAACATAAAGCATTCAAATATATAAAAAGGCCTTAGAAAATTAGACCTTTATATTTGCAAAACCTAGCAAGTACGCAGTCGCATTTCTATAAAAAGTAAATAAACGACGTGTTTTGAAATTACACAGCGGGTTATTAAAAGATACAAAAGATATTGGCGCAGGATTTTTATTTACGCCTCCAAATACACATTCTCATTATCGCTCAACATTCAACGCCTGCATCTCTTCACCTTTCTGTACTATAACCTTCTTCTTTAACTTGTACTGCTGAAACTCGACTATAAAGTATCCGCAAACTCCTACGATCATCATAGAGAGCAGAAGCTGTATCTTGTATTTAGTCCTGAGGTGCGGAGATATCGAGTATGCGATGATGCCTCCAAGGGATTCCCATAGCCGGTAGCTGGAGAATGCTGCCTCTTTGTTATCGGCAAATAAGACCCCGTAGTATCCTGGAAAATGAGACAAGACACAAATTGAACTTTTGCTTCTTCTCAGAGGTCAACTCAAGTAACAAAAAACAATTACAGTTAACCCCTAAATGTTAACTTATAAGAGTGGCAGATATTCTTACTGCTGTTCGCTCACTAGCTTTCACAATACAAGTAAGTCGTTATTCATATTAGAAGGTAAGTAAGAACTTTTTCATTCTAAGTTCAATAATAATCTTTAAAAAAAATTTAAGCGTGATTCTATGTTTTATACGATTAAACACTGTAGTAGAATACTATCGACAATTAAGATGATATATGGTTATAAATTAGGTTACCAGTCATCTGCACGGTCCAGATGGAGTCACAGATTCCCCATAACAGGGCGAGGGCAAACAAGGGAACGAAGGATTCTGCTTGTGGACGCCATAACAACATGGTAACGAACACCGTCGAGTGAATAAACAGTGCGCAAATGATGAGAGGAAGACGGCCGAACAGCTGAGAAAAAAAAATAAGAACATACTATTCATTAATCCATATATTAATTTTAATAGTTTTTTTTTAAACTGATAGAAATATTAAAAGATTATTAAGCATTTAATTTATATTTTAAACCCTCAATTATATTAGGCTATGCCCAAAGTCACTGCTTAACATATTGATGTATGTAACATTGTAATTATTAGTGTATGTGTTACGGGTAATACTAGAAGATGGAGTGAACCTAGGTTTACTCGGGTTTACTTAGTATTATCCAAGCTTCTTGGGTAAAGTCCGAATAATAAGTTAAATAAATTTTAATTCGGGGTTTACCCATACTCACCTAGGTCTACCCAACTCTGGCTGGGTAATGTTAAAAAATTGTCTAATTAATTAGTGAAATGATACCCAGCCAGAGTTGGGTAGACCTAGGTGAGTATGGGTAAACCCCGAATTAAAATTTATTTAACTTATTATTCGGACTTTACCCAAGAAGCTTGGATAATACTAAGTCAACCCGGGTAAACCTAAAATAGGTTTACTCCATCTTCTAGCATTACCCGTAACATATGGACTAGTTTGAACTATAAACATGAGTACGATTATTGATAATTGTTTGATAAACAAATATCGAAATTGAATACCTTAGAAAAGTATCCGGTGACCAAGCAACCCACAGCGTCCGAGAGTCCAAACATCATCATGACGAAGCCAACATATCCGGTTCCAATGGTACATGATACAAATGACTGAAAATCAAAACAAATTGATAATACATTTTCTCATTTTCTAGAGCAATATATACCTACTTAATTTTAAATATGCACAGTATAGATATACTGTGCATATTTAAAATTAACATCAAACCTAAACGATTTTTTTACTAAATGTATAATTTTCCGACCCTAAAGGTATGATTCCGAAGACCGACCGCATACGACAACGAGAATCGGTTTGGGCTGAAAGCGCGCACACTCACCCAACTAAATTGTCGGATTGGGTTGTGTTTGTTCGCCGATAGTTTAATTTGAAGGCAGTCATGACGTCCATCCAATTTATTTGTCGGCCGATACCAAATCGGTCCAGTATGCGCAAATTCATACATATTTAGGGCGGCTTGCGTAACGTATCTTAATTTGATTTAAGTAGAACTAAACACATTTTTAAGGCTTAAATAAAATTATTGTCTTGCACAACCAAAATTTAATTCATAAATACGTTTAGTGAGCTGTCAAAAGATAAATGTCCAAAAAGGGGCATTTAGCGCCGCTAAACGCATTTAGGGACTGTCATTCATCTAACATTTGTGGTTAGGTACTAGGTTGCATAGCGATATTGTTGTTATCTTACTTACTACAATAGGATTGTAATGGATTTATTTTATTTATATTCTGATGATGATGAAGAAATTCTAAGTTACATAAATAGGCCAATAGTAGGTAGGTACCGCAAGTTTTCTCGTGAATAGATTTATTTAACACCATATCTGAAAAAATGTTAGAAGACGATTTCGTTAGAGCAATTCAACAAATTTAATCTTATAACAACAAATAGAACCAAGATTAAAATACGACGTGGACAGGTAAGAAACCAGTATAGGTAAAATAATTAAAAAGAAAGTTGGTAGTGATAGTGTATTTAAGTGTATCAAGTAAATACTATACTTAGGTATAACAATAACAATAAAAAACAATAAAAACTAAATAATACCACGAGTTTAACAAACACAATAGTACCTACCAAGAGTCTAGCTAGCAAACAAAACAAAATATGTAACGGTGATTGAAACACAGATGCATCACAGATGAATATTGTCATGACAACAATGAAAAAATGTTCGTTTTACGCAAGTTCTACGCTCGTTCTTCGCATAATTTTTAACGCATCTCCGTTTTATCATGAAATGGAACGCAAAAGCGCCTCTATGGTCTCGCTAAATATGATTAGCTAAATCGACAGTAAAACAACCTCGTGCAAGAGAAACTTAAATGCGTTTATGATAAACATGTTTAAGGGGTTAAACATATTTAAGTAATTTCATTTAGCAGCTATTTAAATCGTATGTTACGCAAGCCACCCTTAATGTTCATACTGATAAACAGCCCGATTAAACTATGACTGCCTCTGTGGCGTAGCGGTAGTGAACGCGGCTGCTGCGCTGCGCAGTAGGCGCGGGTTCGAATCCCGCTCAGTGCAAATATTTGTACGCATGAATATGTATATTTGCATTGGTCTGGGTGTTTCCTATGTATAATATGTATGTATTTACAAAAAAATGTATCTAAGTATGTTTATCCGCATTCTAGAACCCATAACACAAGCTAGTTAAGCTATGCTTACTTTGGGTCTAGATAGCGTTGTGTAGAATGTCCTACAATATTTATTTATTTATTTATTTATTTATTTATTTATTTATTTATTTATTTATTTATTTATTTATTTATTTATTTATTTATTTATTTATTTATTTATTTATTTATTTATTTATTTATTTATTTATTTATTTATTTATTTATTTATTTATTTATTTATTTATTTATTTATTTATTTATTTATTTATTTATTTATTTATTTATTTATTTATTTATTTATTTATTTATTTATTTATTTATTTATTTATTTATTTATTTATTTATTTATTTATTTATTTATTTATTTATTTATTTATTTATTTATTTATTTATTTATTTATTTATTTATTTATTTATTTATTTATTTATTTATTTATTTATTTATTTATTTATTTATTTATTTATTTATTTATTTATTTATTTATTTATTTATTTATTTATTTATTTATTTATTTATTTATTTATTTATTTATTTATTTATTTATTTATTTATTTATTTATTTATTTATTTATTTATTTATTTATTTATTTATTTATTTATTTATTTATTTATTTATTTATTTATTTATTTATTTATTTATTTATTTATTTATTTATTTATTTATTTATTTATTTATTTATTTATTTATTTATTTATTTATTTATTTATTTATTTATTTATTTATTTATTTATTTATTTATTTATTTATTTATTTATTTATTTATTTATTTATTTATTTATTTATTTATTTATTTATTTATTTATTTATTTATTTATTTATTTATTTATTTATTTATTTATTTATTTATTTATTTATTTATTTATTTATTTATTTATTTATTTATTTATTTATTTATTTATTTATTTATTTATTTATTTATTTATTTATTTATTTATTTATTTATTTATTTATTTATTTATTTATTTATTTATTTATTTATTTATTTATTTATTTATTTATTTATTTATTTATTTATTTATTTATTTATTTATTTATTTATTTATTTATTTATTTATTTATTTATTTATTTATTTATTTATTTATTTATTTATTTATTTATTTATTTATTTATTTATTTATTTATTTATTTATTTATTTATTTATTTATTTATTTATTTATTTATTTATTTATTTATTTATTTATTTATTTATTTATTTATTTATTTATTTATTTATTTATTTATTTATTTATTTATTTATTTATTTATTTATTTATTTATTTATTTATTTATTTATTTATTTATTTATTTATTTATTTATTTATTTATTTATTTATTTATTTATTTATTTATTTATTTATTTATTTATTTATTTATTTATTTATTTATTTATTTATTTATTTATTTATTTATTTATTTATTTATTTATTTATTTATTTATTTATTTATTTATTTATTTATTTATTTATTTATTTATTTATTTATTTATTTATTTATTTATTTATTTATTTATTTATTTATTTATTTATTTATTTATTTATTTATTTTATTATTTATTTATTTATTTATTTATTTATTTATTTATTTATTTATTTATTTATTTATTTATTTATTTATTTATCCGCCTCCGATAGGAAGTCTGCAATTTGCGGGGGTCCTTATTGGATGTTTTTACTGTCATCATGCAGTTAAAACAATCCTCCATTTTTCGCATCTATCATAGTACCTAGTAATATTTAAATAATTTGAGTAAATTCTTTAACTCACAGCAGTAAAATCGGCAAAGAAGAACGCTTGGTGCACGCCATTGAAGATGTTGATTACAATGAGCAGCTGCTGTGTAGGCCGCATACAATGCTTCAGAGTCACGATTAGCAGCGCAAACCCTGATGGTCCACTCCCACCGGCTTTAGAGTTGCTGTTTATCCTGTAAAACCAACAATCTTCGTTATTATACCCATTGATTTAATTTGGCTTTGAAAAGTATCTAGTATTTCAATTTAATGTGATCTAACGGGAAAATCGAATTAATTTTTGTAGTTTTATACGGATACTTTATCATGTACCTGTGTGACAGGTTAGTAATAAAAGATACCGTGTATCTGGTCATCGCAATTCAAAACGCTAATAAATCTCACTGATTAACCTACTTCTTCTATTCTGTCGATATTAAGTACTCATAGTTTCCAGTTTATTTTTCTACATAACATCTACTAGAAAGAACAAAGAAAAACCGGCCAAGTGCGAGTCGGACTCGCCCATGAAGGGTTCCGTAGCAGCAAAGGCGAAAATTGCGGTTTATGACGTATAAAAAAAACTACTTACGGGATCTCGTCCAAACCAATTTTTGGTGGAAGTTTGCATGGCAATATATTTTTTTTAGATTTATCATTCTCTTATTTTAGAAGTTAGAGGGGAAGGACACACATTTTTCCACTTTGGAAGTGTCTCTCGCGCAAACTATTCAGTTTAGAAAAAAACTATGTTAGTAAATTCATTTTTAAAGACCTATCTATAGATACCCCACATGTATGGGTTTGATGAAAAAAATTTTTTTGAGTTTTAGTTCTAAGTATGGGGACCCCCAAAATTTATAACCCTTTTTTTCTATTTTTGTGTAAAATTCTTAATGCGGTTCACAGAATACATCTACTTACTAAGTTTCAACAGCATAGGCCTTATAGTTTCGGAGAAAAGTGGCTGTGGCTGTGACATACGGACGGACAGACATGACGAATCTATAAGGGTTCCGTTTTTTGCCATTTGGCTACGGAACCCTAAAAAGCAGAAAAACGTTATGCAAGTAGAGGAATATCCTGTAAGAACTTTATCAAAACCCTTGGTGGGAGTTACTTTTGCTTCTTAAATCACAGTGCAAAAGTGATGCAATTAATAGTGTAAAAGAAATATATATTTTTGCATTATTTTGGTTGATCAGTGTTCATAATATCCACCAACATAGCCATTTCAATAATCTTTTCGGGACTAGATGGATATACGTACTTATGAATTATAAAATAAGTTGTTGAAAAGAAAATTATAGATAATAAAAAGATACCTAAATACTTTTGCTAATACCTTTTAACAGAGTCCACTCCAAAGGCTATCAAAAGTGCAGCAGCAGCCATACAGGTGAGGTAAATCCCTGGAATTATAATTAAGCCAATTTTATGATCCTGGACTCAATTCACAACATGACACGTTACTTAAAATTCAATCACACTCCACCCGAGACGCTACAGTGCTAACCTGCCTTTCTTTAACTTCTCGATTTATTTCAATGGTGATGCATAAATCTCAAAAAGCAAATACAGCAAGAAATTATTCCTCTTTGAACATCATTCTTAATTTGTAAGTAAAATTTAAATTGAGTTCAAAGCTATTGTTGAAATACATATCATGTTGTCCTGCGTAACTTTTAATTGCGCTAAAATATCATAGCCTCTAAAATTCTTATTGTAGCATTTAATATTTTTAAATGCAACCACTTGATTATATGCTGCATAGCATACAGTGCATGACTGTACTAAAAGAGCAAAAGATCGCTCGATATTTTGCTCTTTGAGTGCATGAATAACTGATGTGAAAATAAATCTTTTCTCTTTGCTCAGTTTCTTCTACTTAAGCCAGCGTTAAGCACGGTTTCTTCCAAAACTTCCACTTTGGAACCCATGGCCCGCTTTTATATTCCTTCGAATCTTTTTATTTAGCGTATTGACTATTAAGAAGAGTGACTGTTGTCTGGCCTTCCTACCCAGAAAAGAAAGCCTGCCCCGAAGCCTCGTCAGTTGTTCGGCAAGCTAATGGGGTCACTCCATATATTTGCCGAACAACTGACGATCCAAGGATCCAAGATACTCCTGTGTCCTAAAATAAGTTTGTAACCACGAATAGCAAATGCCAAAAAAATTGATAGCTGCCCTTCGGTGACTAGGCTGGGTGCTATTCGCGCAAGTTGAGTGCTTAACGTTACTTGATTGAATGTTCAACCCAAAATTTCTTTGATGTCGAGATAATATTATTATATTTTATGTGTATTTTTACTAGACTGCTACGTATAAACCTACAATAAAACGTGCTATTTATTCAACATGTAGCGAACCGTACCGATATTAGTTCTGCTCAGAACACTGGTTACGAAAAAACTTGAACTGATACATAACAGACCGGTTTCGCCAACTGATCACAGTGGTCATAGAAGTACCTACTTGCTACTTTGTTACTTTGCTACTCACGTGCCTGTCTAAAGTTTTGCATATATTAGGTACTTATACCTACTATATTTTTTATTTTCAGTTTTAGTTATTCTAGTAGTTTATCAGTCACGCGGGTGTAGACTTTTATCTATTATGTGATCAAAATCGGTCGAGCTTTTTATAAGTTTAGCGCTTACCAACGAATTTAGACTCCCCATTGAAATGTTATGATACATAATATTATGATGCCTAATGGTTCCTTCTTATTTAATTTATCTTGCTTCATTAACAATACCTAAATATTCCTCATCAGATAAGCATTATAGTAACGGATATTTCATTGAAATTTATTATCAATTTTTATGACTTTTTATTACAATTGCCGCTTTATGAGATTACTAGCTGTTGCCCGCGGCTCCGCCCGCGTGGAATTCGGATTCCGGTACAACTTTAATGTATGGAAATCTGCCCGATTTATTGACATTTATGCTCACTGCTTCGCTCCCTTTAGTAGTAGCGTGATGTTATATAGCCTATGTTACTCCCAGATAGTGTAGCTTTCTATAGGTGAAAGAATTATTGAAATCGGTACAGTAGTTCCGGAGCCTATTCATTACAAAAATACAAAAATAGGTACAAATCTTTCCTCTTTATAATATTAGTATAGATGTATTGCCGGCAATTTCACCTCAACACAGAATACTTCGCGACGTTGCGTATATATCTATGTATAATATAATAATATCCAATATTTGACATTTTTGTTTTTTTTGCTCACCATTTGGATTAATCTGTAATGTAAGTATTATCTTCCCGGCGTTCATCCCAGTTATTTCTGAAGTTTTCAGTTAGGAGCCCTGACTGCTTGTTTAGTTTTTCTGCTCCTGTTCGGCTTTGCTACTGGTAAGACTATCTACGCACGCCATCATATACTAGGTATGTCAAACCAGCATTTCTCGGTTCTACCGCTCTTACTGGGACCCGACGGATTTTATACTGTACCTACATACCTACTGTACGGAAATTATTTCAACGTAATCTAGCCGTCCGTCAGTTTGAATATTACAATTGCACAACGATTGAAGGGAGCATTGAAAGTAGCCTGTTTTTATAAAATTGGACACGAATTTAGAAATTGCATGTCGTTAAACTCTATTTCCCTCTTCTGTGCTAAATTATTAAATACTGTATTACCGTGTCAAATATGACCCCGACTTGCTAAAAATTGATAAAGTTTAGACCATTTATATGTATTTATAGAATGCAATCAACATTGAGGATTGAACCAAAACGTGATAGGTATTAATTATACGATATTCATAAATTAACGAATGCATGCAATAAATATTGAGGATTGAACAAAAAGAGCTTTTATCGCTCACAAAATCTTTGCATTCTTAACTAACTCGTTTTTTTTAAACATGATCACGCGTTATTACCTCTGGTTCATCATAAAAGCCAGTTATTTTATGTATATCATTGATACATTATTATTAATCACATGATAGTGGTCTTAAAAGGATTTAGTACCTATCGCTCGTAATAATACCGTACTATAGAATAAAAATAAAAGCAGTATTGTAATTTGTAATCGAAAATTTGGAGTGCAGTAGGCACATGCTGTAAGAGCATTTCGAACGTTCGAACGAACTGGACAGCTGAATCCGCGGTGATATTTCAGTTTTGCATGCTGTAGGTAAGTTTGGTGACGTCACGTTCATCACTGTCGACTTGTGCTCACGTCACCAAATTAACAGCACGCGAAATTGTATTCTCACCGCGGATTCAGCTGTCGAGTTCGTTCGACCGTTCGAAATGTTCTTACAGCATGTGCCTGCAGGTACCTACCCCAAAATTTCGATTACCAACAAAGTAAAAACCGTCAAACTGCTACTACCTTAGTACGTGTGTACAAATAATATCTACTTATTTAAAAAATTACAACAAAATTTTAAGCACGCCAATTTTTAACATTATATGTATGCAGTCAACAACTAACCTGATAGCAACTGTATCTTCTCCGCAGGTTGTGAAGGAAATTCATTGCCTTCGCTGGAGTCTGGTAGAAAGTTAGCACCGCATAGCTGCGGGATCATGGTCTCGTTCACATTTGTCGCGGCAGCTGTGTTATTACCTGACGTTAACACTGCAAAATAATAGGTATTTCACGATTGTCTTATTTCGCAGTTATAAGCAATCGTTCTTATGTTTTATTCTGCCAATTCTCTTTATGTATGTTTTACCATCAATTGTCATGTTCAGTGCTTCATAAACTACAGTTATTGGCACTTTTTTTTCTACGGTGCGAAAAATCCCCACGGATACACCTCCGCCGGAGCCGATAGAGGCGGTTATGTCGGATTTGAACCGACTAAAACGCACGCCATCTGTGGGCCGTCGGTTGCCGGAGGTGAGGTAGTCGTAAACATATCCCTCGCAACAGTTATTGGCACTTGTTCTATTTCTGTCAGATGATAAATTATTTCTCAATTCGTCTCACAATTCTAACTGATCCTATAGATATGGAAGCCATTGTTACAAATATTGACTTGACGAATTAGATTCGTTCTATTTTATTGTACATCGCAAATACTTAAACATGGCATAATATAAGTGGAAAATGTTTTTCCAACTGCTTTTAGGTTTACTTAAAACCTACAATGCACACACTCTAGTGTTCCTCGATGAATTTCACCTAACAAAATTCTCATAAATACACTTTTCTCAGGTCAACGGTCTACAAATTTATTAGAGGCAATTTTTTATTATAGCTTAAACGACACTTTATGTTTTATGTAACTTAATCCCACGCACACTCAAGCTGTGGAATGAACTCCCTGCTGTGGTTTTCCAAAGCGACTACAATGTGGAGTTCTTCAAGAAGGACAATAGAAGATTTTTTCAGGGTTAACGAGTGTAACGCCCCAGGGTGTTGCATACGTCCATAGGCTACGGTAACCACTACCCATCAGGTGGGTCGTGACTTGTGAGCTTGTCTGTCACCTAAGTGGTATAAAAAATAAAACTCACCAAATGAAGATACTAGATTACCCCAAATCTGGTTGCTTTGAAAGATCATAAAGAAGAGTCCCAAGAAACGCACCAGGAGTTCTTGAGACGAAGTCTTCGAAAATTTGCTGTAAGCTTCTGCAGCCTGTAGTTGAAATAATATAACATTAGATAATATCTAAATTCTTAGGTCTAAATACGTCAAAGTCCATTTGTCCGTTCTCTATTTTCGCTTCCAGCTTTAAGAGCAGTAACAGTATCTCCTGATGTAAAAGTACTTACTAGAGCCAAATAAGTGCATTTTGCACACCAGAGTGGTCCAGCACCCAAGCCGGCTATCACTCCAGCAGGAATTAGTGTGTAGAATGTAGGGTACATCTGAACCGCAATATATGGCATGTACGCGAGTAAGGAAAGGCATATTGTCCATTTTGTACCTAACCATCTGAAATTTGAAAAATAACTTATTATAGCTACAGAAAATAATAGTATAGGCACTGTAGCTTTTGGCCACATTATGCCGCAAACTGCCCTGGAATACGAATACACGTGCTATAAAGATAAACGTTTGGCAAAGGAACACATAATCTAAACGTGTGGTTAAATCTTGTTCAATATTTCTAAAATGAACACCTCATCCCTGAAATTAGTTTAACACCTCATCCAAGAGGTGGAAGAGTATGCTTCGCTAACATAAATTCTTGCTCTGATCTAGAGGATGTACATCACTCCCTTTCTTGACTTTAAGAAGAAGTGTTGCTTTTCGTACGATTTCTTTAAATGCCAATTTCACCCTTCTTACCCTTCCCATTCTCTTCTTTTTCATGAATCTTCTCTCCTTGATTATCTGCAATAAATATAAGTCCTGCATACTCTTGAGTTTCATATCACCTTAATTGTTAATACGGCTTAATCTTGATGATTGATAAAACAGCGATATCATATCCAGTACCAATATCTGACCGCGAAATTATTGTCATAAACATTTTTTCTGTCTGTACCATAGTTATAAACACTAATAATAAAGAAAACAAATATGAAAACGAACAAAACTCACTTGATTATTGCAGCTGGCAGAAATATATTTGAAAAGACCAGACTCGTGCCTGCCGCTACTAATGATGCTGTTCCTAGGCCAGCAGTAGCGTTTATTGAACTCTGTAGATTTACTGCACCCTAAAAAATAATGATATATTAACATAGGATCAGTTGTAGGTTTTTCTCTCGGTGGTGATGGCAGCCAAGTTCCAAGGCGCAAGCTGAATGCGACTAGGATTACCGCTCGGGTGAAGAAGGGCATAAGAATAGGTTGAGAAAGCACCTCTAAATCTACATCTAAAATTAATGGAAAGTTCTAGTAACACGTAACAGTGACATAGTGTTTTCCACAGCGGCGAGGGGTCCCTATAATAATTTTTAATAATAATAATTATCTTTATTGGCATAAAATTTGGTCACAAAAATGTTTGGCCCTGACTCCAGAGCTAGGTATTTACAACCTGTATTTCAGGAGCCAGTGTCTTTTCCAGCATTACACAATATTTATGCACAGTCCAAATTAATGATTATGTAAATTGATTTATCAGTATAAAATTTAAATTATGAATTAAAATTAATCGAAATAAAGGTAAATAATTAGGTAAATATATGAAAATACAATAGTTAATGATTAAATACTAAAAATTAAAATTAAGCTTGAATATAAATTAATTACTAAATAAAAATGTCAAAATAATCATAAAATTAAGAAAAGAGTCAACAATAAAATTACAAATAATAAATTACATTTAACATGATTAACTTTAGAAATTGCAACAAGAAATACAATAGATACAATTTAAAAAATTACAATATTGATTCAACTAATTAATAATTCAAAATCACAGGATAACAAAAAAAAAATGTGTGTGTGTGTGTGTGTGTGTGTGTGTGTGTGTGTGTGTGTGTGTGTGTGTGTGTGTGTGTGTGTGTGTGTGTGTGTTTGTGTGTGTATACGTGTGAGTATGTTCGTGTGTTTATTTATGTGTGTATGTGTATGTTTGTGTGTAGTTTAATTTAGGGCTACTAAAGCTAACAAAACCATCAGAGCAACAAACTTTCAGTTTTCTGATAGTCTTGTGGCGAATAGACTATCAGAATCCCTATAATCCGATCCTGCCGGCTTCCCGGCTTTGGGTGCGACCCATTGGTGCACGATAAACAATTTCGAGGTAAGCTTTGTTTCCACCGTCTTCCCTTATGAAAATGTTCACCTTTCGCCACTGGTATTCCATAATTACGTATTTCTAGGCAAAATCGTTTTCTGAATTGGCATGATTTTAAACTCTATGAGTTATATTATATCAAAAATGATCCAAAGATAACTCAGTGAGATGTATCTTGAACCCTTGAAAGAAAAAAATGCTTATCTAGCGTTCCGTAAATCCATTTTTTTACTAGAGTATCTATGGAAGGATAATAATAGGTATCACTTTAGAAGTTTATTAAGGAAGTTGAAATAAATAAAAAATAATGCTAACACATAAATCCATCGGGTTCATAAAATAAATAATTCAACACATCAATTAAATATATCGTTTGTTTATGTACCGGTTACCCGTAGGTACAGTAAGCTTCAGAGAAAAGGGACCCCCCTTGATAATGACATGAAAGCATTGAAGTTTTTTGAAACTTTGTGTAAATGTCATGTTGGTCTAGTGGTTATGACCTATGCTTTGTGAATACGGTAACCGGGGGTTCAAATCCTCGGACACAAAGTTCTTTTTCTATTTCGTATAATTATTTTTTTATTCTCATAAGCACTTTTGTTAATTATTATTTAAGGAATCAAATTTTATAGTAGGTATGAGGTTTGTAAGAAAAGATAGGCTTGTTGTATAAACAATATTAATTTATTTCTCGAATTACATTTCTAGGACTACACGGAGTCCATTTCCTGGTTGAGTATACAGTTTTTCTATCTGAGTTAAATTGGGGTTACTTATTTTTAGATTTACTTATTTTTAGAACGTAAATTTATTGAAAAAACACAATACCCTAAGTATAAAATGTTTACTTCACTTAGGGTCTAAGTGAAGTATAAAATGTTTAATATTATACATAGTTCTAGAAACATAACTACAATATTTATTTACTTATTTATTTAAAGTTACAAACATTAATTTTTTACACTCTGTATAATCTTTGAATATAAAAGAATGGTTGAAAAATGAAATGTTGTTTATGCCTGTGAATCACAAAGAAAGAACCAACATGCTAAACTATAACAGTATAGCAATATACATCTTCCTCTTTGATCACATTTTCTGATAAGTAACCCTTTTAACACAACATTAGAAAAATATGTGAGTTCAGATGGTGCATCGTTAACACATTAGAAGATTACTAAACTTGTAAACAAGAGTAATGGGATTAGGTATTTATAATAATATAATATTATTATTATGAATGTTAGGACACTATTTCGCATTAGTTCCCAAGTTCTGTTTACCTTAGTTCCAGTTTAAAACCATCTGACCCCACAAGTTTTTTATAGGATTAAGATCCGGGCTTTTAGCCGGCCACTCAAACACCGTTATATCTTCTTGTGCATTTAGCCAGTCTTGCACAATTCGGGATGCACTAAAGGGTTATCCTGAACCAGGTAAATTTGTCCTTCTGGATATGCGACCCGCACTGATTATGCGCAGCATTACGTCTTTCAACACTTCAACTACCACTAGCTCGCCTGGGCCCATTGAGGACATCCATCTCCAGTAACCTAAAATAATAAACCTTTTCAAATCTGTTTTTTTTTTGTGATTTTATTTTAAAGAATATTATTATAATCATTTACTTACCTACTTAATGTTAACCGCCCGCTTGTTCTTAAGTCTTATACGTTTTTAGGGTTGAAGGGTGCCACTGAGTGAACTTCCACAATATCATGGCGCCGTTCTGATTCATGAGTGTAAGCAACTGGGCGAGGTCCTTGGCGTTCACATTTTATATCACCCGTCGCTTGATACCTTCGAATCCATCTACGCACTGTATTTCTCTGTAATGAAAATGATAAATAAATAAAAGAAACTCCAAAAATCTAACTTGTAAATGAAAATGTAACATGATTAAGCAATAAATAGGTTTATAATATATTGTTATCGTAACTCTTACCGTTATGCCCCTATTCTTGCTCCCAGAGAATAACAATTTTAGCTTTCAAAAATGTTGTTATTCGAACCATACTTTCAATTTACTCAAAAAACTGATCAACAACTTAATAAATTGAATAATATTACGAGGAGGATTAACACCAATGCAAATTACCACGAATTATAAAGTTACCTTCAATCACAGTTTAGTAAATAAGACAAAGAAGTATTCTAATTGCAACCTTAGCGCGCTGTCACATATATTAAAATACTATAGCCGCAGCTCATACAGCAGATAAGTTTTTGAAGAAACAAAATGACGGTAGTGCAATAAGCTGTATCAAGCGTAATCTATTGAACTAAACGAGAAATATATACTAATTTCAACCTTATCTTTTAGTCAATTGAGCAGTTATTATTATCACATATGGTGTAGTTGAAATTTAAACCTTAAATTCTACAAAATAACACCGTAATCAACTTTGTTCGATAATAGGAGTAGGTAATGTTATTAATATTTTCGCCATTATTATCAAGTGAACTGTAGCCTAGTGGAGTAAGGCGCGGTCTAAGTAATCGGCTGGCGCTGGAGATGCGGGTTCGAATCCTCAAACGGCACATAAATTAATGTGGCATCTTTTTGTGAGTATGTTGTATCTTGGTATACAATTGAGCCGAAAGACGAAAAATATCAGAAAATTACAAATATGAACATGCAAATAAAAGGCAGATGAAGCTGTTTGCAGCTTAGCGACGATCGCATCGCGTGACGTCATTCGTGAGTCATGTGACGCGGCCGGCGCAGGCGGCGATATTCTTTAAGTATTGAGGGGGTCTGTTTTCTCTGACGCTGACTGTACATAAACATGTATGGCATCTTAATATACCTCGCATAAATGACGTCAACTGATTGACAACATAGTAACATGTTACACTTACATCTCATAGAATTTAAACTAACGTTTTTTATTTTATAAGTAACATTCTAGAACATCGTGTGGTTCCCGGCAGAGTAGAATTTGGGCCACCCCATCTCTTCCCATGTGGTGTCGTATAAGGCGACTAAGGGATAGGGATGTTTAACATCAGACAGATATATATATACAGCCCACAGACTCACTGCAGGTGCATGGATCGAGTCAACAATAGTGCCAGGAATGCGGCAATAGGCTCACCTTATACATGGAACCTAATACAATAATTGGTGAAATGTGGGTGTTCACCTTTGCCTAATCCTCCGGAGATAAAGGCGTGATTGTATGTATGTATGTAACATTCTAGAACAGAGCACAGCGCTATTCGGTAGCCAAAGTAAATAATTTATCTAGATTGTAATATACGTTCTAGGATTGCGTTAAAAATACTTCACTTTCATTTTCTTTCGTAAAAAAATAGTATTATTGTAATACTATGTTTTTACGTACTATACTATTCTATGTACGTATAATACTATTATACGTACATAGACACAGCCAGACCCATGCCAATAGATATAGGTACTTATATTATACTGTACAGCATACAAACATTTCGGTAATCTGCACGCCGCAGAGTTCATCTAAGCAATATTTTGTGCATATTTTTTAATTTTGCAGTTTGTGCACAAATACAAACTGGAGTGGTAATATTGCAACATTGATTTATTATCTCGCCAGCTCCTGAGGTAATAACATGTTATTGTAGTCGTTCGTGCCTATCAAAGTACAAATAATGATACACATAGTTTGTTATGGTGCCATATTAGTGACTACTGTTGAAGCGTTCTTGTTATTTTATGATGTTTATTACGTCAGCTAGAATTTGCAGCGATTACTCAAGGTCTTCATCATTGTTTACAGCGAGCTTACCGTTTTAGTTAAAAAAAATACTTCAGGTAAGATGATAGTACTGTCGTACGTTTCAAGCGGTGGAACTCCACGGACAGGAACAATAGCGGCATTATTATTAGAGGAGGTAGGACTCGATGGTATCTCCCGTCTCCAATCGTGCAGTCCGACTGGGGAAGTACTTCCGCCCTACAGAATACCGCGGTTATAGCAATCTTAAGTTGTATTCCCGGCGGCGGTGAGTAGGGTAGCCAGAGCTCACTGGAGGAGTCTTGTGTTATCAGTGGGAAGACCGAGTGGCTTGGGTTGACACCACTGACTGTTATGGGCGGGGAATGTTGGTGCGGCGGCGGTCAGGGAGACCCGGTGAAACAGTAAGCAAACAACAAAACAAACCATTTATTTTCTAGTTACAAAGACTCATTACATTTTTATTAAAAATTTGTCAATCATCGAAATTAAACCAATTCAGGATTATAAAAATATCTAACGATAGAAGTTTCTCAACCAACAATCATTTATCTTTATTGCTCATTTGGGGCTCATATTTTAAATCTAATCACCATGTAAGTAGACTGCTTATCGCAACTAATCGAGTAATACCTATCAAAGATTTTACGTTAAGCAATACCTTAACGAGATCTTGTCAGTTGTCACCTTCATTCAACACATGGTACCTACGATTGTGAATGTTGAGCTGTTAGATTAATTTAACAAGTTTAGTGTAAAGTAGAGGCATCTGTGTAGTTAATTAAGAAATCCTTCTCCGAAGAACATCTTGATCATAGACCAAAACATAACCTTTCTTGGGAGTTGTGTAAAAAATGCTCATTGATACAAATGGCGCAAGACATGGGTTGCGTGGCTTTCATGAATGTAATTAGTTATTTCTTTCTCTATATATTACACTGAGCGGGGACCGAACCCGCGCCTCCTGTGTAGCGGCCTCGGAGGCTGCCCATATATTATCAATGTAAATACCTCTTTTAAGTTTTGTTATACTGTTAGTTTGATTAATTGAATAGTGCGCAAATATATTCCGTTTTGTTTACAGAGTAAATAAGACCATAATAAAAATTTATAGACATACCTAATATACGTGTATGTGTTTATATCTTGAAACAACAATGAAGAATAATAATAACCGCATTTTCATCTTATGTCGTGACAAAACATGAAGAATGAAAAGTAAAATTTATGAGCGTATGCACGTTTTTAAAATCTAATTGATGATCTGATAAGAACTACGTCCCTGCTTAACTAATAGACCTAATTGCTGTACGTCCTTCTGGCTTGAAAGTGTCTAGTCTCACTTTTACTCGTAATCTTAGGTAGATACGTCAAATGTAGGTTATATCAGGAGTGGTCTAGGTATTGCTTGTTATAGAATCTAAAAATCCCTACTAATATTATAAATGCGAAAGTAACTCTGTCTGTCTGTCTGTCTGTCTGCCTGTCTGCCTGTCTGCCTGTCTGCCTGTCTGTCTGTCTGTCTGTCTCGCTTTTACGACTAAACCGCTGAACCGATTTTGATGAAATTTGGTATAGGGGTAGATTAGACCTTGAGAAAGGACATAGGCTATGTTTGGTCGCGATAACCGACATCCACGCGGGCGGAGCCGCGGGCAAAAGCTAGTATAATATAAAGTTATATTTGTTTAGTTAGTAGGTGTAACTTGAAGTTCACAATATGAAAACATTACCCGAAACTCAAAGGCGTACTCTACCAACCAGAAAAACTTACAAGCTTAGTATGCTTTTCAAATTGAAGTTCACTCTATATCGCCTATGTAGGTACTTCGGTATTCAGTCAAGCCAATGTCGACAAAATAATCAGTGGTTACCTATCACATATTATTATGTAACATATTGGCATTTAAGGATTAGATTTTAGTATAATAAATTGGAAAAAGCGAAATCAATTCTCGGGCGGGACTCGAACCCGCGATCTTTCCCTTACAGGGGGAACGCTCTGACCACTGAGCCACCGAGCTTCGCCCGAGAGTGACCCAATTTTTCCAATACATCCATCTTACGGCGATGGTGGGAGTAATCTACCGATATTCGTACGAACTATCGGAATCAATGATTCGCTTTTTCCAATTTATTATAATTTGTTTAGTCTAGCAAACTAATTGCTTTAAAATTATCTCAATAGATTTTAGTATTTGTAATTGACAAGAAAATGAGACGATCCTTTAATTTATCCATCGACGTCTATAAAAATTGGTAAATAAGCAACATATAAGATACCACTTACTCTAGATCAGTGGTACCCAAACTCTTTTGGTTTATAGACCACTTTCAAAATTTTGCTGGATCCGGTGGACAGCAGCTACATCACTACCAATTTCTAAATCTTGAAAAAAAGAAACTGAAGATGATAATCTATCTACGGAAACTTGCGTTGTGGCTGAGTTTTAACGACGAATTAACAGTTTTCGAAAAAAAAAAGGTTAGAATTTGATTGCTTGATAGGGTTAATTATTTGATAACAAATTTTCAATTAAATTTTAATTGATTGTGCTATGAGCGGTTGTCAAAAAAGCAAAGTTGGCCAATCGAAAAAGCCAATCCAACTTTACTTTTTTGAAATCTACCTGAGGCAAGTTTGAATTCGCGCCGACCAATATTTTCCTTCATAAATTTCAATTTACCAAGAAAAGCTGAAATTACACTCTTTGATTTTATTAAATTGAGGCTGTCCCCTTGTAAATTGTAAGTTGAGGTCTGCTTTAAAATTGATTAAGTTCTTTTTTAAATCAGGATCTTTACCTTCCAAAAACTCTAAAACCGAGTCAAAAAGTAAATAAAATCTTGATAAACATGCACCTTTCGAAAACCAGCGTACTTCGGTACCTATGGAACAGCAATCGTTGTAAGTCTTCACTATTTTCATCGCGTATTCAATGCATTGCTTCTTGTTTTGTTAAGAATATGGAATATGCAAGTTTTTAGGTACAAGTAACAGTTGCTGAGTTTCTTAAAATATTATTATCTGCCTATATTGATAAGAGAAGTCAAGTGGACATTTTAGTTCTTCACTATCGAAACCAAATTAATTTTCATGCACCCCTGCTTACGATTGTGGACCCCTATTTTTCATTACGCCCAACGTAGACCCCTGTCGAATCTTCCGTGGATCCCTGGGGCTCCACCTGGACCACTTTGGGAAATACGACTCTACATGATTTGATCACAATTTGTTACATTGTATCATAATAAATCACAAAATATTTAATTAAACTCGCATTTGTTCAATGAATAGAGCTTAGCGTATATGTGTATATATTCATATTCTAAGAATAATTTGATAAATGTATTTAATAACATTGAAAGTAATTTTTCACCGTGATTACTTCTATCGTGAGAATACCATCTTCTTCTTCATCATCCTAGTGTTAATACCAGTCGCATCCGAAGCTTTCACCTCGGAGTCTAGGATCCACTCTACCAGTCTAACTGCGGATTTGGCTGAACTTCGATATTTTTCGCGAAGCGACTGCCATCTGACCTCCTCAACTCAATGGCGATATTGGGTGATATTGAAGCATTGCAGCTAGACTTCGACTTTTTAGGGCTCCCGACTTACTAAGCGTAACGAGAGAATACAATCACCATAGTTATTAGGTTAGGCATGGAGGGAAAGTGGCAAGACCATCTTCAGTCATAAATAAAAAGATAGAAATTAGAGAGCATCGCATGGGTATAAATTAGGTAAAACGTAAAATATTAACGGCGCGGCGCTACGACTATTGCCGATATGATATGGCCACCCTAAACCTACATCTGGGTCGCAAGTCCCAGTCACCGTCACGGTGTTCCTCTCTGTATCACGCTATGGACCCGGCGACCGCACGGTGAAACCATGGAACGCTGAGAATCGGATCTCATCTCAAATTTCCAGTCTTATATGTAACCCTGAATCTCACGACTGAACGCTCACATATAAAATTTATAACATTTTAATAGTATCTAGTACTTACACAGTATGCTGTAAATTCCAACATAAAAGCCAAACCAATAATTACAATATTTTTCATTATTTTCCGTCTTTCCTGTGTTTTAAAGTTCTCGTCCACCAGATCATCTTTTTCTAATGCCATCTTACCGAACTAATCACTTTCATTAACTTTTCGTTTTTCCTTTTAATTAAAACACAATTCACTTATTTCATAAATTCGTTTAGTATTTGAAAAATAAGAGAAACGATACTGCATAAACTTAAATTAATATATATAGAGATTTTGTCTCTTGCGATGTAATTTATATATTGGCACTAGCACTGTTCTTTATAATTAGTTCGTTGAACAATTCCATTTGCCGAGTATATTACAAATTACAACACCTGATACCACAATGTCCACAATTACTGATATCATTGTAATACGTATTTGTGTTGATCAGTTACTACTGATGGGCAAGGTCGCAATATGATATTGATTCCACTAACGTATCTAAACAGTTTCAAGATAGCCACAACCTATTATCATTTTTATATGCCTGTTTGGGTGGAATTTGTAATATATTTTTAGTTAACTAGCTGAAGATGTGAATCTTGCTCAGAAGTAAGTACTTAATTCACAATGCAACCATCAACAACCAATCTTCACCTAACCGGCAATGGAAAAGCATGGTACCCTTTTGGTGCTGCATATTACGATATGAGCGCTTTCCTATTTGTCACGCAGTTTTTAAAAAGTTCCCAATCCTCTCATATCCCAATGTTATTAAACTTGAGTGAGAATAGAAGTAATAGAAGATACTCCTCTGCAATATCAGTAGTCAAAATAAAGCTTTGGGTAGGTACGCGTACGCCGTAATAGGGGCGGTAAGAGCCTTCATTAGAGAGTTGCTAGAGAGGCCATTTCGTCTTCGTCTTCTATGGGGATTTTACGCATGTAAATCACTACATATTATAAAACAAAGTCGCTGTCGCTGTCTGTCCGTCCCTATGTAGTATGCTTCTTCAAAACTACGCAGCGGATTTTGAAGCGGTTTTTTAATAGATAGAGTGATTCAAGAGGAAGGTTTATATGTATAATACATGCATAATATTGTAGAGGAACTCTGATAAATTTGGAGATATGCAGCGGGAACGGGATCAGAAAATATGGCTGGTCAGCTAGTTAAAAGATAAAGCTTTCCCGCATTTGAGCTGAACAGGGACTGATCAAGAGTTCTGACCGCCCTAAGCTAATTTTGAAGACGCGCCCCCATCAAGTGTCTACAGTTTTGACTTTGTTTACAAGTGTGAAAATTTTAACATGGCTCATATTCTTAATACCTACTATAAAAGTTTTTAGATCGATCTGCAAGCAAAAGTAACGTTGTTCTTTACTCTACTCGACATTCAATCATAAGGTGGCAAACCATTTTTTTAGCTGACAGTACATAAAGGCAAAGCACCTTTTTTTTTCCATCATCAGACCAGCTCGAAGGTGTCATAGTAACATCAAATAATTTTCCAAGACATCACAAACAAGCCCAACCTCGATAAGTATCTTCTATAGTTCAATAGTTACTACAGTCAGTTTTCTACTCCATCTTCAAAACCTGACAGTCATGAATGTAACAAAAGACAGTTTTTATAAGTCAAAACAAATGGGCCCATACTGATTGAATTTATCTTGTGTAGTTTAGGAGTTCCTATGGCCACCTTCTCAGACCTTCTGATTCCATTTTCTGACCCTGAATTATTGTAAATAGAGTGTTTGCCAAGACAACACAAATGAGCCCAAACTTGATGGATTTATCTTGATTCGTTCAAGAGTTTCTTAAGATCCCGAGTTAGTGGAGGCTGAGTAATATCCGTCAGTTTTCAAAGGCAAGGGATTGGCGCAGGGGTATGGCAGCTAACGTATTTTAAAGGTAATGTTTCACACCATGGAACTCTACCAGAGGATAATCGACTCCCGGATCTGACAGGAGAGTGCACTCATGGAGTGTCAGTATGAGTTTCGTTCCGGTCACGGGACCATGGATCCGACGTGCGCCCTAAGGATTTGCGGAGAAATACAAGGCGAAGAAAACGCCTCCACATTGCCTATTCCTAGACATGCAGAAGACCTTCGGCTGTATTCCTCGTGCGATGATTTAGTGGGCACTGCGGTCTAAAGGCGTTCCAGAGGCTTACATTGACACCATCCGAGACATATACCACGATTCCGGTTACGTGGTTCGGATCCCTGTCGGCGACATGAAAACCGGATCCATCACTGTCGTGGTACACCAAGGATCCTTCCTTAATCCTTACATACTACTTCACTCTTCACGTTATCGCGGTCACGTTCCGTCATTTACCCAAGTACGACCGGATACGACTGGGTGCTTCGCAGTGAGCTCGTGAATGGTGCCACCGTGACGTGCTATGCGGACGACACGCTAGTGACGGCGAGCAGGGCTGCACACCGCGAAGCGACCCTGAAGGCCACGACCGAGGTTGCCCAAGTCGTGGAACGGATCCGGCGGCTAGGTCTCGAGGTGGCTCCGCAGAAAACCGAGGCCATGTTCTTTCATGGTACAGCATCACAGTGGGAGACTCTGCTATCGACATCAAGCCCCAGATGAAATATCTGGGGTTCATGCTCGACGGTCGGTGGGACTTCGGGGAGCATTTCCGAAGTCTAAACCCCAAATTGGTGCTCACAGCTAACTTTTTGACACGTCTGTTGCCCAATTTGAGGGGCCCGGAGGGCTCCTGCAGGAGACTCTACGCGGGTGTCGTGCGGTCCATGGCTCTATATGGGTGAACAGTATGGGCGGACACCTGAAGGCCAGGCACGTGGACCGGTTGCGTAAACCACAGCGGAAAATGGCATCCAGGGCTATCAGGGGGTACCGCACGATATCCTTTGAAGCAGCGAGTCTCCTTGCTAGATCGCCACCGTGGATCCTGGAAGCAAGAAACCTTTCGGCGCTATATCGGTTTCGAAAGGAGGTGCGGATTTTTCATTCGGACTGTGAGATCCCGACTCCTCAGGGTGGTGGAGTGGGAGCTACAACGTAGGCGACCACGCGCAGAGCGCGCTCTGCGCGTGGTCACCCGAATTTCTTCAGGCTCAGGATCGTGTCCCCGCTCCCGCACCCATCATGGGGGAGTGGCTAGAGAGTCCACACGGCGGCCTCTCGTTCTGGCTGACGCAGATTATCACCGGGCACGGGTGCTTCGGGTGGTATCTGCTTATGATCGCGAAGAAAGAGCCAACGTCCGAGTGCCATCACTGCGACGCGAGCGAGGACTCGGCGCTGCACACGCTCACCGAGTGTCCGGCGTGGGAGACGCCGAGAAGGGAGCTGGTAGTGACCCTGGGACTGAGAGTTCTCTCTGGGATGCGTGGGCTGCTGGCGCCTCCTTTTGCGAGCAAGTAATGCTCGTGAAGGAGGCGGCGGCGGAGCGGGAGCGAAGGAGAATCGCAGACCTTGCGACCCGCGACGAGCGGAGGATAATCGCAAACCGCACGGCCCGCGACGAGCGGCGGCAACTCGGGCGTCGGAGGTCGCAGAATGACCTCCGTCCCCTATGAGCGCGGGCCTGAGGGTGACGGGTGGAGCCGCCCGTCACCCTAGCAGAAGCAGGCCGCGGCGGCGGCGCACGTTGTTCGCCTCCCCATACCCAGGGCCGAGTTGGGGACTCTGTGATCCCCACACCGGAAGAGGGCCGGATTGAAAGATATGGCCCTGGGTCGGCCGGGTGCGAGGGATATGTCTACGACTACCTCACCTCCGGCAACCGACGGCCCACAGATGGCGTGCGTTTTAGTCGGTTCAAGTCCGACATAACCTCCTCCGCCGTCGGCGGAGGAGTACCCGTGGGGACTTTTCGCACGGTAAAAAAAAAGTGCGGTCACATTTTACGAAAACCGCCAGGGTAATGGCAATGGCACCCCCCCCCGGGTCCAGATAGAAAGGGTAGGCCCAAGAAGTCCTGGATTGGCGTCGTGGATGGTGAAATGCGTGTTGCATACGTCCATAGGCCACGGTAACCACTTTCCATCAGGTGGGCCGTGTGCTTGTCTGCCACCTAAGTGGTATAAAAAAAAAAAAAAAAAAAGAATAGTCTCACTACTATCACGCACGCACAAGATCATGCAAAGTAGAGGAGGAAGACATGTACAATCATATGCAATACAATCATAATGTAAACCATTTTTCGGACGCTTCGTTCGTCTGCCGGCTCGTAGACGAACGAAGCGTCCGAAAAATGGTTTACTTATTTTGAACAGACAACTTGCCTAAAAATAGGTACTATGCAACATTTCGCCAGGGGTTTATTCAAAAATCAGCTCAGATGGCTCCGTTTATACTTTAATTATGCAGTTTTATAGTGATTAACGCGAATATAGAAAGTGATTTTTTGCAAACTATTTAATTCGAGTGACTCGATTCGAGTCGGTGTTGGTTTTGTGCGCACTTTTTAATATTTCTTAAAATCAGAGACTCTCAAAACTAATCACTTCATAGCGCATTTAGTTTAAGTGTCTATTTGAAATATGTAGGGCGGATGCAATGGATGTTAGATGAATAGTGCATGCGAAGACACGATTTCAGCGCGAGCGCCCCCGATCCTGCGCCCCGCCCCGATTCTCGCGCCCCCCCCCCCCCGATCCTCGCGCCCTAGGCTACAGCCTAATTAGCCTAAGGGTTAATCAGGCCCTGGAGCTGAATAAACGTTTGCATAGTCATCATCATCATTGGCCACAACATCTTAAAAGATGATTGTTGTTGCACGCTTGCACAATCACGGTCGCCCGCATCGCCGCTGAATATTGCATAAATAGTAGGTAATGCTGAATGCTCACGCCTATTTCCCTCCGGAGTAGAAGACAATAGACTGCTATCTACTTCTA
This sequence comes from Eilema depressum, assembly GCA_914767945.1. Classification (NCBI taxonomy): domain Eukaryota; kingdom Metazoa; phylum Arthropoda; class Insecta; order Lepidoptera; family Erebidae; genus Eilema; species Eilema depressum. Next base: position 9,484,116 of record OU612024.1, on the reverse strand, counting down.
ACATCGCATAGGTTTGCTCTCATAGGTACGAGTTTGATGACATAAGTAAATATTAAATCTAATGGTGACTGTACCAACGAGCTACATACAGTCCGGATTCGCTCCGACCTAATCTTAAGGAAAATCAGAAGACGTCTTATTAAAATTAATACTTCAGGCGGCGGTGACCTTGTGGTACATAAAAAATTCGTCTGGAAACAAAGTCACCATTTTTTGGCGATTAGTTGCCACCAACAAGGCAGGTGGCTAATTGCTAAATGACGACATACTTATTAAGTCTAAAAATGCATGTCCGGCAAAAAATTCAATAATTCTGTGCAGACATGCATTCGCGGTTTTCACGCTTTATCAATCAGATCCGACGAACAAAATAAATATCTATAGCGTCAAAATAGATAAATAGTATCTACTGGCGTATAGAGTGCAAAATTACCTATGTACCTACTATACCTACTTATTTCCATAAAACAGTGTTATTACCACCTATGCAAAATATGGTTAGTTTTGCTTTATGAATAACAAAAGCAATGCGAAGCGAAACGCTATGATGCGTCAATACGCTTGTGTGCTTAGCTGAAGTCAATGATATTTGCTGAAGTATAGCGCAAAATAAAATGCTATCTTTTGTATCTACAGTTGAATAGTTGCGTTGCAGTTACGGTGTAAAGTGCAAACTTCGCAAAACTCCATGCGTCGAGTCGGCCGAACCTCACTGCCTCGTGTCATCATTATGCAAGATAAAATAAATATTACTTAAGGCCAAGCCCTCCATTAACTTTGAATAACCTGTAAATACTCGTATTATGATCATAAAGGTTGCTACTTCCCGCGCGATATAATAAATGGCCAACCAGCACCATTCGTTAAAATAAGAACAACATTAGAAAATTCAGAAAAGATACTGATTACTTGTGAGACACGCTATTTTATAGTACACAATCAATTTCAACTATTATCTTCACCTGAATATATACTCCTGGAATCCAATCCAATCATTAGGCTGTAAGTACCTGTAAAAGTTATCGTTAGAACAATTCCAAAACCATGCTCATGCGCATCATGCTCAAAAAGCTCATGGATATATTCAATCAGGCACGCAAACACGCACTTTCGAAATTGAGATAACCGCCAGAACCTACGTAAACTTGAGCATCCTAGATCGTCTAATACGTGAAGTACCTACATGATCTTGATATTTACTTCTTGATATCCAATGCTTTAGTAACAATAAAAATCAATGTTGATATCCATAAGATAGTACTACAGAAACAGACAAACCCACTTAAGTTTATTTTAATGTAGTATTTTCGTAGCATGCAGATTAAAAATGTAGATAGTACAAAGCATTTTGTTTTCGCCTTAATAAAAAAGTATCTAACATTAAGTGTAAAATTAAATGCATTTAAAGATTTATGTTATCTTAACAATTGAGGTGAGACTAATTTACTCAAAAATCAATAAAATAGATTGCAATATCGAAGCAAGTGACATAAATTTCTAAATCGCGCAGTTATGATTCGGGGTTGAAAAATTAAGTGAAGTTTCTTCATATTATACTATAAGTCCTAGTACGCACCTAGTACCTATCTATATGAGGAAGATCTTCAGGACTAAGTCAACTACATAGCTTGCGTGAGATTGGGAGGTCAGGCGTCAGTCACTCCCTTATAAATCAAAACAAACCATAAATTCATTATGTTTCGTCAATGACCGGTTGTACGATTTACCGGTTTTTAATACTTGATTTGAAATTTGAACCTTCATGGATTTATCTACGCGTTTACCCTTATTGGTTCACAATAAATAAAGGACTTGGAAAAATGTAATGGACTTGGAAAAATGCTGTAAGCGAAATTCACGTGGTTGAATCATAAACAGTGTTACAGTATTTGCATGAATCCTTATTTTTAAAAGATACACATACAACATAAATATTAATACTTACACAGTATGCAGTGAACTGCATCATGAATGCGATGCCAATAATCACGATATTTTTCATAGTTTTCCGTCTTTCACGCTTTCTTAATGATTCCACTTCTAATTCAAACTTTTCTAATGCCATTTTCAGAAATTAATCGATTTTTTTATTATAATGCTCGAAACACAACTCACTTTTTGAAAACTTCCACTTTTTATTTATTTAAAAAGATAAAAATATCACGATATGTAAATAAACTGAAATAAAATTGATTCAAGAGATTTTTACAATTTCAATTTTTACAATTAATTTTATCTTTTATCACAATTTTGCATAAATAGATCGTTGAATATTTAGATTTGCCGCGTGGAGTTAATGTTACACAATATTACGCCATGATTTGTTTAAGTATTGTGTTTAACCGGAATAGAAGCGACATGTCAGGTATATGAAATTGATTCGACTAATATAGGTAGAGCAGCCACCACCATTTTTACAATAAATATTGGCCTGAGTGAATGTGGGCACATATCTAAATCATGACCCATACTTATTTTTTTTACTATTTAGGTGCTTGGGATAATTATAACTAGAAACACTTTCACGATGTCGCCCTAACAACCCTGCTAACGTACAGGAATAGGTACAATAATTTGGTACTGTACTGTTTATCTGTAAACTTCTATTGAGCTGGTTCTTGTTCTTCCTCAAGGCAGCTCCGGTTCGAGCAGAAATCGTAAACAAAATAAATATTTTTCCACTGTTTCAAATGACTTCCGCAGCTAAGTATACCTATTTACACAGCCGCGCGTTAGGAACCTTTTTTTAGCCCGAAATAGCGGTTGCCGCGGTTGTGGCGCTAATATTAGTCCACTTTCACTGTAAAACTTTTGAAACCATTTTGAAGAATTCCATACTACTATTCTTGATCTCACCATCTTAAATATCATCAAAATTATAATTAATTATCAAAATGAAGGCAGAAAAGCCCATGCCTGCAAAAAAGCCTGTGTGCTGTGTGGCGTAATGTCAGTGATAGGCGACAGAGGTTGCGCGTTCGATTCAGGACGAGTGCAAGTACTTGTATGCATGATTGTTATATTTGCATCAGTCTGGGTGTTGACACTTCTGTAGGCGTTCACATTTTTTTATATCACGTTGGTGGCAGATAAGCACACGGCCCATTTAACGAAAGTGGTTACTGTGACATGTGGACGTGCACCACCAGGGGCGTCATACTAGTGCTCGTTTAGTTTTCTTATTACCCGACTCCGGCAAAGCCAAAGGAGGGTTATGATTTTGACAGGCTATGTATATGTCTGTATGGTGGAGGAGGAAGAGCCGGAAGGCGGCCCCTGAGCTCCGAGGTCATCTTGGCCACGGATGCAATCAGGAAAGGCGTCTACATGAAGATGATGATGATGTATGTCTGTAGGTATGTATGTTCATCTATGAAGTTATGAGACTTCTCAACTACCTACTTATTCGAACTAGACAGAGGTATCGTTCCAAAGGCTTAGCTTCGGTTAAGAGGCTATAAATAATAACATGTCACTAAATCTAATGTGGCGCCTTCTGGCGGTCATAAAGTACTGTGTTAAAAAGGTAATTTGAAATAAATATGCCGTGTTTGGTATCAAATGAAAGGGCTCACGGAATATTGTTTCTTTTTTCTTTGGCTGGCACTTTCAATTTTCGACCAATGATGTATGCAGCGTGTATTCCCAGTAACCTGTTCTGTTGGGTACCTAGTTCTGTTGGCAGGATGACCTTTAATTTATTTGGTTAATCAATCACAACTCAAAGTGTTGCTATGTGGAATACGGAACCTAAGACCCATAAGGAAAGGGCTTACGTACCTAGTTACTAAATGAACAACATTCACGTACATACTTAGGTACTTACACATTTAACAGGAAAATGAAGTTGTGTTTTTATGAAGTAAGCTAATCACATTCCGTTGCAGAAATACTTGGCGGGAAGCCATTTTTAACCGACTTCAAAAAAGGAGGTTCTCAATTCGTACCCAATTTTTTTTTTTTTTTTTTTTTTGTATGTTTGTTACGCGATTGTGAAGCCAATTCTAGACGGATTTTGAAAATTCTTTTTGTGTTCGTAAGTAGATTATTCCGAAGTGGTCCCATTTAAATTTCGTAAAGATCTGGTGATGGGTTTCCGAGATTAGACCAAGGAACTCTTCAAAAAGTACCAGGAAATCAGCCGCAATTGCTGCAATGGCATATTATTGCAATGTTTCTGCCATTACACATCATAACATCACGCCCGAGTCCTTTGAAGGGGTACGCAGAAGTGTTCAGAATATTCAGCTATATTTCCGGTGTATATGCATTGATTTTAAAAATTCTTTTTATATAATGATTTAATTTTTTTTTTTGTAGCGTAGCCGGTTCGATCTGTATTGCAGCGTCAGCAGCGCATGTACAGTCAGGTCACTATACATGCGATGTACAGTCGTGAGACTGTACAAACTCACTAAAAAGAGAAAAATAAATTCATTTTTAACAAAAAAGTTTAACCGACTTCAAGAAACGAAAAAGAGGCACTGAAAAGCGAAAAATAACTTAATTTACAGACTTACTGATTTATTAGAAGTCGGTGCCAGCCAACTTTGTATGTTGTGTCTGAACTACTATGATGCAATCAATTGAAATATGGCCTCTCTTGGGCTAGGTACCGACCTCTAATAAATCAGTAAGTCTGTAAATTAAGTTATTTTTCGCTTTTCAGTGCCTCTTTTTCGTTTCTTGAAGTCGGTTAAACTTTTTTGTTAAAAATGAATTTATTATAATTAAAAAGACTGGTTTTAGTCGTTAGACAACATTGGACGGTGGTTGAAAAATAACAGAATATGGTTATTGAGCAGTATTATAATAATACCGAGAATATGGTTAGAGCAATTAGTACCTAACTTTGAAAAGATTTAAAAGCAAAGACTCTGATGGAAATGTATCTACCTATTTAGGGCACTGATACCTAAGTATATCTACCTAATTCTGAGAAAATTGCTCGAATTAATGATAGGAATTTTGTCTAGAGATCTTGAATTTAATTTATAGAACCCATAACGCAAGCTAGTTAAGCTATGCTTACTTTTGTTCTAGATAATGTTGTGGAGAATGTCCAGGTGAATCCCACTATTTCCATTATGTATTTCCATTAATGGAAATACTGGGACAGTCTCCCACTATTTCCATTGCCTCTTAAGAATTTTAATTTTTCAATATTCCCCGTTGACACAAAATTAAGTTAAGACCTCGAGTCAGAGTACCCCGACTCGGATAGGTTAGGTTAGAAGGCTAAGGCGGGAGCGAAGCGGAGCGGAGCTCTCGCCTTAGCCTTCGTGGTTATTTTTTTTTTGCGTCAACGGGGAATAGTGAACAAAAAGTTCAATTATCCCCATCAATGGGGATTGTCAATGGGGAAAAGTGGAATAAGCGGGTACTAGAGGTTTTTTGCCCCAATGGAAATAATGGGATATAATTTGTACAAAATGCTTGTCCCACTTTTTCCATTTTGCATTTCCATGGAAATAGTGGGATACACCCGAATGTCCTGTCGTCTATTGTCAACATGTTAACTTCCAAACGTTGTATCCGAAATATTCACCAAGCACGCTTACTTTGTTCTCTTTTCGATTTAACTTTCAAGGGTCAGTCCCCACTGAAAGAGCAGCGAGCGACAGCGACTTTATTATAAAGTATTTTCAATGTTATCTACGGGAGAAAAATGTCATAGACCTTTGAAGGTAAGGCACTTGTCCCACCGCCGGCGAGAAAACGAGTAACTATTGACTTTTTTCGCTCTAGAAACGTACAATAGATATACATTCCGTGTAAACAAAAGAGATGCATATACAAATAGTTGATCGCTGACTGTTCACACTGCCGGCGAGTACTCGCTTTACTAGTTTGTCGCGAGCGACAATAGCTATGAAAAATAATACTCGCTCAGCGATACTCGCTAAGCGATTAGCGAATATTGCTAATTTCGGTGTCAACTCATGGTAAAGCTAGGACTGTACGCTTGGCTGCTCGAAATGTTGCGAGTAATCGCTCACCTCACTCGCACACTCGCTTATAGCCGAGCTACAGAACTATCGGAAATACGCACTCGCTCCTCGCTGCTCGCCAACTCGTTTGTAGCTCTAGCTCTACTCGTTACTCGTTCATCGTTCCCGGTGAGACAACTGCCTTAAGTAGGAGCTGCGCGAGCATTATCGCAACCATTTCTAGTAACAAATTCTGGCTGCCGCTGGTCGCTGCTCTTTCAGTGGGAATTAGCCCTTATGGGAGCGGCTGCCGCTGAACTCCGAGAAGAAAGCCTGCGCCAGAGCCTCATCAGTTGATTAGCAAGTGTATCAGATAGCAAGTGTATCGGATAGCAAGTGTATCGGATAGCAGGTGTATCGGATAGCAAGTGTGTCGGATAGCAAGTGTATCGGATAGCAAGTGTATCGGATAGAAAGTATATCGGATAGCAAATGTATCAGATAGCACGTAAAGTTGGCTTAAGCTTAGGGGTAAATTTGTAAATAAATAAAATAGTTTTTTAATGTCATAATTTTTATTGTTTTCATTTCAAGAGTATGTTTGGTTATGAATAAATTATGAAATATCCCCTTGCTCACTAACCATCACTAAGGCAATTACTGTAAATCGTTTTGTGAACTTAAATAAATCTTTGTTAATAATCACTTCACAGTCGTGTCATATAAATTCATTGGTCGCGCAGTGTCTACTTCCACTCGAAATTAACAACATATAAAATTCAAGCCCTTTAGATTTTAAATAAATAATGTATACCACAGAATGCAGAATGACAAAATGTGAATAGGTTGTCATTAAAACTTTGAAAAATGAAATAAAAAGCATGCTTGTTAAGAAAATATTTGGAAAAAGACTCATGAAAACTCATTACATGGACGCACCTACACTCCGCCGAATCGAAGCTAAAATAAGTTAGGTATTCCAATAATAATTAAAGGTCAGTTATTCGAGAAGTAAACACTGCACACCCATACATAAGCATTATAGTTCATAATAATTACTTTAATGTATTACAAATATTATTACCGTTATAAAATAGCGGCTTACATGGGCGATCTTAGTAGCCGTAGGATTGAACCCTCTGTAACTTTCTTGTCGAGGGATCTTGAATTTACTGTAACTAAAGCCGTTATTCTATAACACCATTGGGTATATTAATTAATTTCTCTTTAATGTAAAATATGCTTAAATAAGCGTCCATTTAACGCGTTAACCTTTTATCGAATGTACGTATGTACATCGAATTCTCTATCTCTGCGCATACATACTTAATTTAAACCACGGCGATAATGAAAAGCAGTCTTAACAATAAAGTTTTAATTGTCATAGAATTACCAAATCACTTGGTATATCAATTACTACATTTTTTCGATATTACCTGTGTAAACAATTCACCGTAATTTCAATATTATGGACACGATACAATTCGGTAATAAAATATGAATTATACAATGATTTTCAACGAGCGTTTGGCTCCTCAGCTCTAAATTCGATTGAAGAGGAGCATGCAATCAGACTCTCAATATACAAACAGGTCCTATCTAAATACCTAACTCTGTCACCTATATTTTCCCCAGGAGTCGCCTAATTTAAGCTACTATCTACGTAAACGAGACAAATACGGTAAATAATAAGAGGAAGATACAGCTGGATGCACGAAGACCACCCGTGTATTAATTGTAATCGTTGCCTAACCTACGCGATCGTCCCGACTCTCACACGATCGAACGATCTGAGCCACCGATAACGGTAACCGTACTAAACTTTGCTAATAACGAGGCCATCGTGAAATTAATTTTCGTCGTACAATGGAGTAGCATCGCCCAGCGACATGGATCTCGGTGACGTGTTGGTATGAGGTGTAGATCGGAGGGAATGCGCCCTGGATGAACGGCCAGAGGAGTGGCCGTGGGGTGTAGATCTAGCGTCTCGGGATTCACGTGGAGTGCGGCTTCCACTGACGCGTGGAGTGCCGGAGGTACGAGGAGTGCCCGGGTCGCGGGAGGAGGCCACGCGTCTGACCCAGTCTTCGGCAGCTTTCTGCCAATCGGCAGGCTCCGTATAACCAGCCGGGGCCGGCGTGTGCGTATGCGTGTGTGTATGTGCGTGCGTGTGAGAGTGTGCGTGCGTTCGCGTGCGCACTGGAGGTGGAAGAAACTCGGGTTGTCTTGGAGTTGCGGCGAACGGTGTCATGTACGGAGTTTGAGCTGATGGTGTGTACGGAGTATTGATATACGCAGGCCCAGGTGTGTGGGCAGGTGTGTGGAAGGCAGGCGTATGAGCGGCTGGAGTGTGATACGCTGACGTGTGGGGAGTTCTTCCGATAGGTGTACGAGGGGCAGGCGTACCGCTAGGTGGAGGTTCCCGGAAGTGTTCTTTAAACCAACGTAGCAGACCCGGCAGGGAGTCAAACGTTCGTTGTCTATACTTATAACCGTCTGGCGTGACCGATACGTACTCGTGCGTGCACCGAGCACGTGGTAAGTACGAGAGCAGGAACCTCCCCGGATAGTTCTTAGCTGCAGATAGAACATAATGGATTTTGTTCGGGTTACGAGCTTTCTCTTCTTTCAAAATTTCTTCAGCTTTGTCTCTCATGCCGAGTAAAGGTTTATAATATTTGTATGAGATGAGGTCCCGTGCCAGTCCCGCCATTGGAGTGACATGTCGCGCTATGATTTCGTCCAAATCTTCAAATTCTGAACCCTGAATCCATAGACTACGACCTGTAGAAAAACATTAAATATAAGTAACTTACTTTGAATCATTTTCATTTACAAAGAGTTCAGTTACAAAAGTGAAATAAGATACAAACCTAATGAGAATGCGTTTTCTTTCCCTTCTTCCCGGACGTCAATATGTTGATAAATGCTGTCGGCTACCTTCCACGTCACGGTGAGATGGTCAGAACCCTGCGACAAGAAACAATTCAATTAATAACCATTTATTTTTTGTACTAAATAGAAGACGTATTTTGAACTAATGACGCTATTTTAAATTTATTTTTATTGAGGCTCAATAATTTTGTTTGTTTATGTGTACTGTACATCATAGTAGACCAGTGGCGAGGCCTCCCTATAACCCGATTCCAGCAGGCTAGTCTTTGCCCCGCCTTTATCCTACATGTAACACATTGGAAGCTATAAGCAATGCTTATAAGCAAGTATTACGTGCATAGTGAAGATGGCAAAAGCAGAAACATCTGTAGGTACAAAGTACAAACCAATGGATCACATGGTACGTGACAAACTAGATCCATAGTAAACTAAAATTTTCCGGCTATCCTTTTAAAAATGTTCACTTTTCGCAACTGTAGTACACCCATATACATACATACATTACAAACATATAATCACGGTTTTATCCCCGGAGGGTTAGGCAGAGATGAGTTAACACCCACATTTCACCAATCATTATATTAGGTATCACATAATAGGGGGTGAGCCTATTACCATATTCCATTATTGTCGACTCGAACCATGCATCTGAGGCTGAGTGTGGACTGTATGCAAGTATACCCGTCTGATGTTAAACAGCCCTATCCCTTAGTCTCCACTACACAATGAATAAAAACGTGTCTTACTTTACTACTCGGGCGCACAATAACTTCGCCCTGCGCCATCTTCTCCATGAGTTTCTCTGCCTCGGCAAACGATATGTTGTGGAAGGCTGGGTGCACTATCACTCGCTTCACGTACTGCATCCGTTCTTTAGTCTGTTTGGCCTCTTTCTCCTTGCGGAGGTCTTTGTCTTCACTTTCTTGATCATAATAAGGGTCTTTCGGTGGTCTGGTGGTAAATAAAAATAAACATTGTTAGTCTTTTATTTTAAAAGTTCCGTAAAAATAAGTAAAAATATTTTTTTTAATTAGATTACGAGATGATTATTCGCTTTCGAGAATCTATGTAAAAAGCTATACCTACATAGTTCGAAAAATTACTGTACAGGTGACAAAAGTACCAAAATCTATAGAAGAATTGCCCAATCAACAATTGCGTTTGTTTATACTTATACATAAATAATATAATTATAGTCATACTAATACTATAATTTAAAAAAAATGTATTTTATATGTACAAATAAACTCAAAAACTGCTGGACCGATTTCAAAAATTCTTTCGCTAGAAAGCTACATTATCAGGTACCAACATAGGCTTTATCATCACGCTACTATTAGCGATGTACGGGATCTGAATTCTCCGCAGGCTGAGCCGCGAGCAACAACTAGATAAATGCCATTTCTTACCTCCACTCATTATTCTTATCCAGTAAATCTGAAGATTTCGACGAGCAGTCAACCGAGAATCTTTCGACGTCAATTTTCAATATCCTACAGTGTACAGTTTGTCCGATCCGAACTCGCTCCGTGGGATCGGACACGTGGCGATCGGACAAGTTCTTTATGTGAATGTAACCAGACAATCCGTTGTCGAGTCGGATCCGGACGCCTGTTGCCTGACCAGGACATGCACCAGCATCGAAGTGATTCCATACCTAAAAATATAATAAAAAAATTACAATCCTTGGTCATACTTTCTTTTATTCAAGACTACTAAGCCAAAGACAGATATTTTTTGTCAGTTCTGTGGTTTAAATAGAGTTCAGTGGCCCGAGAACAAAGAATATTCGAATTCGTAACGTTAACGTATATAGAGAACGGAGCATTCCAATTGGCCGCCTGTCTGTTGGGAACCAATCGCAAGGCTCCGTTCTCTCGATACGTTGACGTTACGAATTCGAATTCATTATTTAAATAAACACTGACTCACCTCAGAAAGTTCAGGGAAATCGTTTTTATGACAGAAAGGACACTCCCACAGGCCAGTTTCATCATTTCTGACAGGATTAGCTTGATCTAACATTTCTCTTTGCGGTTTCCTATGAGAGATACCGACTACGGAAGCCAAGACCATCTTTCCTACGTATAAACTCTCAGGTGTTTCTTTGGTAAGAATATCGAAAAGTTCTTCCGCTGTCGGCGAGCGATAAGCAACTCTCAGGTCTTTGTATCTAGAGTTCAATTCTTCTCGAATATCATATAAGGTAATGCTCTTATTGCCGAAGCCTTGCCGCTCCAATTCTTCTGCAAAAGCATCTAAGTCGAGATCTTTCAGTCTTTCAGGCGCTTCGAGAATCTCTTCGAGAGCGCCCGCAGGATTAGCATCTTCATCTTCATACTCAAGCGCATCGACCGCCATCTTTCGGGCCCATTCGTACGTTTCCGGATGCACTCGGGAGCCGTCAAGCACTTCAATATACGCTTCCGTACTGTCTCCGAGACTGCTTGTATCAATTCTGATAAAACCAGAGCAATTGATGAACACTTTAGGGCCCATATGACACACTGTTACTAGTTGAGTACGATTTTCTAGCTTTTGGTTGGTTTGTTTGAATAATTTGATTAATGCTTGAGCTTTTCTTGGACCTAAACCACAAACAAATTGAAGTAATTCTGTTCCTCGTCCGGTCAATACAGCTTCGTTGACGTCAACGCCTACTTCATTCACTCTATTAACAAATTCTAGTTCAATGCCATCTAGTAAGTCTTCTTTAGCTATTTGGTCTTGGAGCGGATGGTATCGAAGGCACAAGATCTCCTCGTCGGGTCCGCAAAGCTGTGATATCTCCATCAACGGGTCTTGCAGTAGGCGTGCCTGGCATATAGCTTGGCGGAGTATATCTGGGTACTCTCTAAAGTCGTTCTGTTAAAAAAAATACGATTATTAAAAACACACAGAATCTCTCCATTCTTAAAGTAGCGGCAGCACGACTGTTACTCCCCTGGTGTCGCACTCGTTTATAGGCCACGGTAATCACTTTCCATTAGGTGGGCCGTGTGCGTGTTTGCGACCTAAGTAGTATATAAAAAAAAACAATATCAAATGTCATACGTACTCGTCCTCTTATACTGTTGCTATATATTTTGCTTAAATGGTTGTCTGCAATCTCTATAGGTATCCTGGGGAACTGTTCGTCTTCTACGAGTTGCTGGACGCAATCTGACACATCAGCCTTCACGTTGAGAGCCTCTCGCGACTCTCCGCCGATTACTATCACATGCGGCTTCTTGCGGAGGATAAACCTGTGTAGACAAAGTTACCAAGATATTTAACAATATTCAAGTTTGTATGACACATGGATGAGATGTTTTATGTAAGGCACGTCAAAATGACTTCACTTTGTACAATGGTCAGTTAAAGGTAAAGTCCTAGGACTAAGGTTTACCATTGCACATACAATAGTAATTTTGACGACCGATGACGGCTGATGAGGCCTTCAGTTTGACGGCTTCATCAGGCGCTTTTTCACACCCTGCTTAAAAATCCCGGGATTGTAGGAAGTATTTTTGGCACAGCAAAGAAAAGGGGTGCCAAACTCAAGCACTTTGGCACCCTTTTTCTTTTCTGTCTTGAATGGAATTGGTTGATCGCTAACTTGATTGATAGAATCCGATTGGTTGAATTAAAAATGAATGTATATTATATACCTTCTAAGTGCAGTCATATCAGCCTCCTTGTTCTGCCTCTCGAGCGCGTCCCAGGCGTTTCTACGATACAGCAGATGTGGTAGACGTAAGTGGTCTGCCACCTCGCCACCATTAGCCACTAAGCAGGCAAACGCACTATGTTGCCGGTCTGGGACGTACGCGATCGACAACACACGAAGACCTGGACATGAAAAATGTATTTTTGAATGAAATTTTCAAAGCATTTATTATGTTAACTATTCAAATCGATGATATAGAAAACCCCACTGTCGTCGCCCGAAGACGGATGTATAGAAGAATTTGGATCGGCTTTGGGCGGGCCTCGGTGGTTTAGTGGTCAGAGCATTCCCCCTGTAAGGGAAAGATCGCGGGTTCGAGTCCCGCCCGAGGTCGATTCGAAATGAAAAATGTGGTAAAGACAATGTTGAAGAGTGTATGGAGAAATCTTCAGGGCCCAAGTCAACCTCAACAACAAGCCAGTACACCGGCTGATTGACCGATAATACTCTGGCGCCAGCTTCCCTTTTGGGGCTGGGGTCAGATGGCAGTTGCTTTCGTCCCGCTCTTGGTTTTAAGTCAAAACCAAACTAGTTAGGACGAGTAGAAGAGTGGACCCCGGGCTACAACTACAAGGATTAAAAAATCATTACTGGATCCCATGGGAGCCAAGAAGAACACAAAATTATCTGAGGATCCCATGGGAGCCAAGAGAAATACAACATTATCTGAGGATCCCATGGGAGCCAAGAGGAATAAAAAATTATCTGAGGATCCCATGGGAGTAAAAATGCGTAAAAGTTATCTGTGGGTCCCATGGGAGCGGCGTCGTGGGATCCTAGTGTCCGGAGGTATAAAATATGATGCTAAACACAATGTGTAGAATATATAAGTACAATGAGGCGATTGTTCAATGCACAGTGTCGGAGGCGTCCTGCGTGTTGACCACCACTATAAGAGTCATCAGCTGTTACTCCGCCCATGTGGATGTCGATTATCGCAGCCAAAAACAAACCAATGTCTATCTACCCCTGTACTAAATTTCATCCAAAAACTGTTGTGGTTTAGGCGTAAAAGGCCAACAGACAGACAGAGTTACTATGGCATTTATAATATTAGTAAAGATAAGGTTTATGTAGATACTAACCATTGGACGCATCCCACTCTTCATCGTCATCATCAGACACTCGGGACTCATACGGCGACACTTTCAACCAGTCGTATAAGCGTCGACGGCAACACCTGCGAACACACAATAAAGAACATGTACAAAACTGAAGCAAATTCATCTTGATTGTATTCACACTCTTCTTTCCGACTATACAAAATGATCAAAGAACCAAGATATCAAAAATATGTACTTTTTGAAATTAAACTATTCAAACTATGTGAAAACATCTTTAGTCACCCCGCTACTTTGGCTGCTGAAAAGTACGCGAAACGTCGGGCTAAAGGTAAATAATAACAAATAATTCAAAGGTAAATAATAAAAGATATTCGCATACACTTCAGAAAGAATCTGTACTTACTTGAGCACATACTCCTTAGATTCCTGTACCAGTACGGCATGTAGTTCCCGACGTAGCTCGGGCATCACGATCTTGGTGAGAGCGATGGTGACCGCTTCCATACGGAGTTCGTTCCACGCCTGCACGGTTGCCGCGAACTCGTCCTAGGTTAAAGTTGATCTTGAAGTATAACTCGATAAACTTTTTCATAAAGTTAAAAAATCCAGATCTAGCCAGTGATTCGAAGAAGAAGACGATAAAACAATATTAATTTTGTTTTTGTATGTCGTTAATTGAGTAAACTAAATTCAATTTTGTAGTAGGTATACTAGAAAAGATAAAAAAGAAACATATTTTCTACTGAAATCCTCCCAAGAAACAAATAGAAGTTAGGGTCAAAAATTCACATCCTAGATGTTGACTTTTCCGCTCTAATTTATAGGGAAAGTTAGCATCTTAATTGCTTCAAAATTCGATACAAAATAAACATTAAACATATCAATCAATCAATTAGCCTATTGCAGTCCACTGCTGGACATAGGCCACTCCCTAAACATTACAAACGAAAAAAAAAAAAGTGAACTCGTAAAAAGGACATGAATATGAATCTTTTGACTCTTTAAGAAAAATAATCGGCAGGTAAAAATGTCCCGGTCTTCAGGTCTTTTATACTCAATTAATAAATCAGCAATCAATTTCTTTCTTCTTTTTAACCGACTTCAAAAAAGGAGGTTCTCAATTCGTACCCAATTTTTTTTTTATTTTTTTGTATGTTTGTTACGCGATTGTGAAGCCAATTCTAGACGGATTTTGAAAATTCTTTTTGTGTTCGTAAGTAGATTATTCCGAAGTGGTCCCATTTAAATTTCGTAAAGATCTGATGATGGGTTTCCGAGATTAGACCAAGGAACTCTTCAAAAAGTACCAGGAAATCAGCCGCGATTGCTGCAATGGCATATTATTGCAATGTTTCTGCCATTACACATCATAACATCACGCCTGAGTCCTTTGAAGGGGTACGCAGAAGTGTTCAGAATATTCAGCTATATTTCCGGTGTATATGCATTGATTTTAAAAATTCTTTTTGAATAATGATTTAATAAATTTTTTTTGTAGCGTGGCCGGTTTGATCTGAATTGCAGCGTCAGCAGCGCATGTACAGTCAGGTCACTATACATGCGAAGTACAGTCGTGAGACTGTACAAACTCACTAAAAAGAGAAAAATAAATTCATTTTTAACAAAAAAGTTTAACCGACTTCAAGAAACCAAAAAAGAGGCACTGAAAAGCGAAAAATAACTTAATTTACAGACTTACTGATATAGTAGAAGTCGGTGCCAGCCAACTTTGTTTGTTGTGTCTGAGCTACTATGATGCAATCAATTGAAATATGGCCTCTCTTGGGCTAGGTACCGACTTCTACTATATCAGTAAGTCTGTAAATTAAGTTATTTTTCGCTTATCAGTGCCTCTTTTTTGGTTTCTTGAAGTCGGTTAAACTTTTTTGTTAAAAATGAATTTATTCTCAATTTATTTCTGTGAACTTACTTTCTGGTACAGCTGTTTAAGTTCCTCCAAGTAGCTGGAACTGGTGTTGCCCTCTATTTGTTCACTGATGCTGAGCTCCAATAGCTTGTCTTCAGCTGCCATGGTTAGCTTGAGGAATTGGTCTCCAGTCAAGTCACGTACTGGCTTCTTCTTCATATATTTTAAACTGGTCAAACAAAATGAAATTATTAATGAACAAGAATCTTACCACCAGAATTAACTTTAGGTTCAACAATAATGTCGGCAAGTCATGCTACGAAAATGAATGAAGCAGTTAATATTAGCTGCATTCAAAGTTTGCACCTTGGAGCCTGGAATTCGCTCTCCTATACCTCTTGGTTTACTTTGGGTATTGCGGCGACTATCGTCTGACCTCCCAACCTTGAGAGAAAAGAGCTGGATGAAAGAATAGGAAAGTGAATCCCGAACTCCAAAGAAAAACCTTGATGATGACAGAGGTAGATTATACATAATTGTCTTAAAAATGCCGCAGTTGAGATTATTGCGCCGATTCTTCTCTACCAACGCCTTGGAATCGGTAGAAAACTTAGCAAGTAATTATTATTCTCTTTATTACTATACATAAACTTATAAATTATATTTTTAAATACATACAAAAACATCTATTTTAAAAAAACTCAGTTTATAAACATTTTTCTGTTTTGAAACTAATTTTGAAGACTAAGAACCGAAATCGAACCATTATTATTATTATTGATGATGTCACTAAGAAACAATTATATTGTGCTATATTGAATCAAAATCTATGACTGAAAAAAATCATGTATCTAAGTCATGCATAAATGTAATCATTTTACTTCTCCCATATCTTACCCGAAACATGCGTGGTTCTCATCGATTTCCTTCAACCCTCTCGGTGTAGGTTTAACCGTGATGGTGGCGCGGTCCCGTAGCGCATCTCTAAGAGTGGCTCGCAATAGTGGTTCGCGGGCGAGTTGAACCCCACACATGTATACTGCACGACGAACCACTTCGGTTGCTGAACCTATTGAACCCACCTGTCGGGACAAAATAAAATAAGGTTTGGTTTAACATACAGAATTCAATATCAGGCGATGACGCTTTACACTAAAAAGTTATTTCCCACATTGAAAACGTACAAGCTGACAACATAGAAGTATAAAGTTAAATTATTACTTGGACGCAGTATGTAGTTTACATTCAATTTAAATTACTAAAAACTGTACAACTACTCAGACTAGAGATGAATGGAAATTAGAGATGAATGGAAAAAGCATACATGTTGCGCCGGCCCCAAATAAACTTGGGATAAGAGCAGGAGGATGATGATGTGCAACTACTCAGAATACAAAATGTTATGTAACTATTATGCAGCTACACAATATAACTTGCACAAAATAGTTTCATTACTAACATTAAATAAATTTCAAAGAAAATCTAGATACAATAATGTAACTAAGTGCGAGAGTTTAAAACAACATTGACTGATACTTACATATTCAGCGGCGGCTTCTAAAGGCGCCACTGGCTGTTGTTCCACCTCATGTCGCTGGTAGTTGTCGCGAACGTTCTCAGCGAACTGCTCAGGGGTCAGTCCAAACTTCTTTACCAGCGGCTCTTTAAATAAATAAAAATATTTAATATAACAAATTGATCACCTGTTTACAGTATCTCCGAAAATAGAGCTACTATTCTTACGGACTAACTTAGTAAAGAAGCCAATTTTTAATTTCGAACTAAAAAAAAGTCCGAGTTTTCACAAATTAGGGCAGCATTTGTAAACTAATGGTCACTTTAGTAAACATCGGTCATTGTTATTGTTTTTACTTTTTATGTTCCGACATCTTATAAGCTCTTATATATCACTTTACAGGTTAAAGAAAAGTTTAAGACACGACTTCGTAAAACCATACGTACCTATGCCAGCCTTCCTACACAACTCGTAAGGTCCCGAGCGCACGGCGTACTTGACTTCAGTAGGTTCCTCAAATTCAGGTTCGGCGGCTTCCACTGCAGCGGCAGCTTCTTCAGGGTCTTCGCCATTCTTGTCTGCCTCCTCGCGCGCTATTCGCCTAGTAAATATTAATAACATGCTAAGTATAATCGTGTAGTTTACAGCTCTGAAAACTGGTGGTAACCTTGATGAGTGTGATGAAATAATATCGCTAACAAGAAATACCTTTGAGATATCCGATATTTAATTCCATTACTTTGTAAAAGCATACTCATGATTGTACTTTTTTTTCACTATTTTTTAAGCCTTTTTAACACACACTGCTCATTTAAATTAGTATCTAGTTGTTTAATGTTATTTTAATGTTACAATATTGGATGGTTCAAATTAATGTAGCTATTTATCAAATTGTATTACTGTAAATGAACCTTAGAATTCGATTATTGAATTATCATCTTGTTTAGGGTGAAATTTAAAGTAAATATCGGAATGACAGTGAAAACCGTACTAAAATTCGTCGCATGATTAAAAAGAAGCTGGCAAAGAAACAAACAAGTAAGAACTTACTTTTTCTCTTCGAGTTCCTTCTTTCTTTCTTTGGAGCGCTGTAGTCTCTGCATTTCAGGTAAATCAGTAGAGTAGTACAATAGGAAATGAGTGTGTACGTCACGTAGTTCCTCTGGTGTCTGGACAGCCTTTAACCTGTCAGGTAGCATTATAAAATTAGCAAAATAGTTACCTATTTCATAAATAACAATTTCATTCTCTATTAACTTTATTTTAATATATTTATTATAATTTTATTTTTAACCTACTTATTTATATTAGTAATAAAGTTTCTATAATATTATTCTAGTCAACTTATATTATCTTAACTTATCACCAATAATTTATTTGACTCTTACCTCTCAATATCTTCATCTCTAATAAGTCTCATGTTCTCAGGTATAGGCGCATCTGGGTCCAACATAACTTTATCCAATTGGAACTCGCGCATGTTCTCCAATAATTTCAATAGATTTTCCTTGCGCTGCTTTAGTTGACACCACTGTAGGAGAAAAACGAAAATGTTCAAAAATTATAATTTTCACTTCTTTCAAATTTTAATTCATTGCAATTTAAGATCACGTCATTATTTTAATTACTCTGACCCCTAACTCCGCCTGTGCTAGAACCTCGTCTATCAATCAGCTGGTCGTCTATCTATCAGTCCATTACACGTGGACTCGGATTAGCAATGGTTTCGCGTGGTTTCCCATTCACTAAGTGAGTTTTAAATACTCAGAATACAAAACTTTAAACAATATTCTCCCACATACCTTCGCATCGTACTTGTAAACTTTCCATAGATCATTGATGCTCAGCTCCGGTTGCACGTACTCCTTGCGGTAGAATGCGATAAACGGCACCTCTAACGTTTGATTACGCATGAAATCTAACGCTTGACGGATCTTCGTAATTGTGCTGTTACCCCTGTGAAAATAAACTCGCTGAAGTCACTTTGCTTGCAGTAAATAAAATTATAACAAAAAAAACTGAAAATAAGTAGATAATTAAATAGCAGTACAATCACCTGTTTGGTTTCAATATGTTATGGCTAAACAATTTGACTACAGTACAAACTTAGTACCGAAATAGATGGTGGTTTAAATGGCTCTGAACACACTACCTGCGTGATCTCTCCCTCGCCTCCTGAGTATCGGGTTTCGACACGGGCGGTTTAAGGAAGGCCTGCTTGTATATCCACTCGGCCTCGTCTTCTAACTCCGTGCTGCCTTCTTCCACAGGAGTGATAGGCACCTCTCGAGTTTGCATACGCTCTGGCACGTCTGTTTTACGTATCTATAGGGAAAACAGAATTAAAAACGTCTCAAATATAATCATTTAATGTGCATAACTATTACAGAAATCAAAAAGTACTATGAAACATACCTCATTATCCAAATCGGTAAAGTGGCTTCTCTTCAACTCACTAGGCTCATATATCTCGAATATAGACTTCTTGCTTGGGCGTTTTGCTTTACCCTTTTTGGTCCTGCGCTTCTCGCCTAAAACATAACAAAAATGTAATAATTTATGTAATATACATAAAAAAATAAACTAAACCATAACTTGAAAAAATATCGTTGAGTGAACTATAAAGGTAAGAGTTCGTAGCCGACCGCAGACAACAGCAACGACGACGTATCGGCGCGTCCTGTCGCTGTAGTTATGATTTCGAACCCAACTGCAGACGGTAGTACTAGCAGGCAACGCTCACTCTATGTACTTGCGCGCTATATTCACCTACTCGCCGCGGGTCGCCGACGGTCCTCAGTCGTCAGTCGGGCTGTCGCTAGCCGCGCGTGTGCACGGTGCACACGCGCGTAATAAAAAGTAACGTTTGAATATTACGTTTCAATCGAGTCTTTTTGTTTGTTATTAATAAATAATTAATACTCAATCTATGATGCTATTATGAAAGCATAACGGAGAAGGCTCCGTGTGCAGTCTATGGGTGCGAATCAAACAAATCAAATAAAAATCTTTCCTATGCTTGCCTGTTAATGAAGAACGGCAAGTAGGTACCCACCTACTTAATAAGTGCAATTACATTCGTTAAGTTACTGTACCTACCCATGACAATATTCAATATAATATAATTATGTACATTTATCTTGTACAAAGTAATATTGGTACCTACCCACTTCGCTACCTACTAGACGGAAAGACTTAAAAAATGTTGGATTCAGTACTTAGTTATGCTATTTAATAATAGATTGGTTGGTACATGATGTAGCTATCTGACCTAGTACCTACTTTTATATCTAACGGCCCGGGTCCTTATCACTTTAATGCAATCGTAAATAAAAAGTCGTAGGCAGGAGGATGGTAGTGCGAGGCGATCAGCGACGGCGACGGCTCTGATCGCCTCGCACTACCATCTATTAAGGCCGCTCGGTGAGCTATTAGCTCACCTACTCTTGAGTTGCTGGTAGGATTGAGATGATATACATATTTGACCGAATGACAATAATATTCGGCTATCATTTGATATTCGATGAATAGGTGAGAAAAATGTCAAACTATTATTGTAAAAGTATTCCTTTATTAAGCGAGGCAACCCTAGCGTCATAAAGTTTGCTAGTACGTACTACGAGGACGAGGCCGAGCGGCTGCAAAGTAATAATAACCGTATGGCTGTCTGTTAAGATACATATTCGTATGAAGTGGTTGATCACGTGGACTTGTAGGCACTTAACTGAGTTGGATCGTTGATTTTCCAGGCAGTGAGTTATCTGTTCCAACTATTAGGTAATCTGTGGTACTAGTACCAGACGGCAGCACCGTATTCCAATTGGTTCTGAGTGTTCTGTGAGATAAGATATCCGACATATGGCCCAATACTGATGTGCGGTCGGACGCGACAACGCTCGGTCCATAGCGGTTTACGACGTATAACTAGCTACGGAAAGTATTTAATGCAAATACATAAAATCCGCGGTTGGTCACGAATTTGTACCTTTATAATGAAGAATGAATGTCAGAACCAACCTTCTTCTTCATCATCCTCAATATATTCATCAAGATCTTCCTCCTCTTCATCCTCGTAATCTTCATCACCGTATTTCTCAAACTCATCATAATCAAAGTCCACACCGAATATGTCCTGACCCTCTTGTAGGGAGCTGGTAAGAGAAAATTTACATTTGAAAAGATTTCTTTGTGAACATTGCTCAAGATCACTTAAATGTATAATTTTAATAAGTCTATCGGTAATCTGTCAGTTTTGCACATACCACATACAAACACAGTTCATCACAAAGTATTGATATTGGTATCAAATTAAAACTATAGATATGGAAAGACAAAAAATGTGTACTGAAAAACTACAGTGAAAAAAAAACCAACAAAGACTAACTTTAGACGAATGATTTTGACAAATGATCCATCACAATAAGATCATTCTATTGAATTATGTATTTTGGAGCATTGGTGCCCCAAATACATAATTCATTAACTGTATGTCGTCATGGGAGAGCACATGACAAGGTATTATCACTCAGTGCAGTTTAGTCTGGGTATTAATTCAATCACTAAAAAATAGAGGGTGTTAAATTCAATTCATAAGTTTTATTCAATTCTAGACTTTATCATGTAACTGTTTAGTCTCTAATAAATCAATTTCATTCTTGTGCTTGTATGAAGTGAAAGTGAAGTTTAATACAATTTTTATCCATAACTTTAAATTTTGAAATTAGTGATGTTTTTCATGGTTCAGGTCCTTGTGATGGCTTCTATCTTCTAAACTACGTGTTTCTTTCAATTTAGGCAAAAAAGAACTGGTAGAGAAGATAAGTAAATATAATGAGAGTAAATGATATTGCTAAGCAAGTATCCTAGAAAGTAAAATAAATCAAGTTGGTTGTTTTTATAGCCTCCAGGGAATTCCTTTTAGAATCTGGCTATCATATTGCTTACATATACTATGCTTAATATCTCATACACACAGTATAAAGTAGAATTGTTTAGAATAACAATTTAACAACAAAAATACCTATTAGATATACTTATGAAAAATAAAGAGACATGATTGCTGTTCTCACTATTCTAGACAGGCATTCATACACGGACTGAATGAATGTGGTTTTTTCACATACATGCGATCCAACTACTAAAATGCTCAACTCAAATGATGAATGTTTGAAATTCAGTCAATGACCACTAGGTCACTAGGTTGAAAAACTCTTGCATACTAATGCAAGAGTTTTTCAACTAATTTGCCACTACTCTCAATGCAGTATTCACATAATAATTTTGTAAAGACAGGTAAATAACTACAGTTTTACAAAAAGCAACTTACGCATCAGTAAATATAGGTTTCCTTTTCTTCTTTCGCTCAGCAATGGGTCTACCATCATCATCTACAATGAAGTCATCAGCATCTGACTCCAGGTCCTCGCCCTCCTCATCATATTCCGCCTCTCCTCTTGGTGCAGCTGATTCTGATCGATTTTCATCCTCCTAGTATTGTAAGAATAACATTTATTAGAAAAACTTATTGTCAAATCTAGTATTAAGATGTAACAAAAGCATCGAAAATAACAATAGAAGGTGATCCCTTAGAAAAGAGACATTAACAAAATGTTGCCATAGTGACTTTTCCCTATTATTTGTTTAAATAAGTGTTTGTAATAACAAAAAAAAAAACACATTTTAAAAACTTAAAAACATGATAAAGTAAACAAGGAACCCTATTTTAATTTAAAAAAAATCAATAAACTAATTAAGTATTGTTATTATTACTTTCGAGGTAATTAATGAGTATTTTGAATACTCATTAATTAACCCACAATGCATTGATAATCACTCTATTTACTAATAAAGGACCAATTTAATAACAATTGTATTATTTTTCTTTCTAGTTTAAACCATGTTTTTTTAAACTAATAAACAAATTTGATGCGTTAGTTAATTATATTTTCTAATAACTTTTTAACAACTTGGTTGATTTACAAAAATGAAAAAGGCATCAGGCTTGAAACTCTTGAAAGTAATAGTTAGCATCATGAATGCACTTCAAAACTGAATCATTTTGGATTACATAATGAGAATACTAGTATGCCAATGACTAGATTTTTAACCATTGCAACCTCAGCACCAAATTAATATCATATTTCATACTCACTTCATCAGATCCCCCTACGAAGAGCTTCTCTGCAATAACCTCTCTCTCTAGGTCAGGGTCATCATTTCCTTCATTATCACTGTCATCATCCTCCAGTCGACGCAAACGCTTGAACTTGTTCTGTTAGAAAAAAAATCATATTACTACTACAGTTATTCAAACATAACTTAAAATCTTCTATTACCCATATAACTTGCTACTATGATTTATATGACTTGTTACAATTAATAATTACAACCTGACGGTCAATTCTTGTAAGAAAAATATGGTCAAATTTAGTTCCAATCTCATTTGGATCTCACAAATGTCATAAAAGGTTTTCAAGATACAAATGTGACGTGATACATCAAACTGAGGTATTGAAAAATGAGCAAATTGGTACTCGGCCAGACTTTGTAATCGTTATTGATGAGCATTATAGGCTACTGCTTCAGGCTATAATCCATCAGTGTACCAAATTCCAGCTAGATTTTACAGCTATTCTGGTGTCGAATAATCAACATCCACCCACCCAAACTTTAGCATCTATAATATTGTGTCTGTTTCCCTTACCCTAGCAACTTTGACTCCAAGATTCTCTTCAATAAGGTCATAATCTTCATCCTCTAATCTATCATCTAGTTCATCATCACTTTTCTTTCGTTTTTTTGGTCCTGCACTAGCATCTGAGTCTTCTCCATCGCTCCCAGACTCTTCTATAGGAGCATCATCAATCAAATCTTTAAGTTCTTCACGGAGACGCTCCTCATCATCTAAAAGCAAGAAGTGTAACATTAACTTACTTTAAAAGTAATAGTTTCACAAATATTACAACCTTTTTAGCAAATCTCATTGTAATTGGTGTAATCTTAGAGCACAAACTAAATTGATTTATCTCTTGCTCACAAAGAATAACCTGTCAAGATTACATTTCATACACACTCATATTGCCTGAGCTCATGGTTGTTCAGGAAATATTTTAAGATCATTTAAAATGAGTTCAAGGTAATTTTACAATATTCTGAACTGATGTTTTTAGGTTAGTTTCTATAAACAAAAAAATATCAGGACATGTTAATTAACCATTTTAAGTACTACAATCACATAGATCAATCCAAAGTGTGTCAACATCTTGAAATTTCATGTTTATAAGATAAAGAGTATTATTAACGCTCATACTATTTGAAGACATTCTCAATATCTTAGGGGCACTATATCGATGATTATTATTTTTAAAAGTTAATAATGCTTTGATAAATACCACGAGAGAAAGTGTACAATGACAACATACCTTCCTCATCTTCGTCTTCGTCGTCGCTTTGTACAGCAGCTTTGCGTTTTACCTTCTTGCGTTCAGGGGGCTGTTCATCATCAGACTCCACCTAATAGCAAATCACAACATAGTAAAAAATACCACGCAATCTTATTCGTGTTGAATACAAGCTTGGTAATTTAATTCCACTAACCTCGCTCTCCTCGGCTTCAGACTCCAGAAAATCAGCCATTATTACTTAAAATAATCTACAAATACAAATTCTAAACACTTAATTACGTGGCTAACCACCTCTAGGCTTTAAGCTACAGCGAAGCTACAGTAATTGTAATTATTACAATAAAATTCTACAGCTATTAATTTTCGCTAGAAAATATGACACGAATGAAATGAACGAATGAGAATTGAGAATGAATTTGAAGAGCACAGACCTTAGAGTATATAAGAGGTGGCATACCTACGAAAAAAAACTGTATACCTAAACTTGGATAAGAACATTAAATGGCGTCTATAATAGAGAAGCCCAGTAAACTGTCGATAACTACTTATCGATATAAAAGAAGCACAGACTAAAAATGTAAGCAAGGGTTTTAGTACATTATGGTACAAGTGAGCAACGTTGGTGATTACCGCCGAGGCGCCATTGAGACCCGAGCCGCCAGGCGAGGGTCTTAAGACAGCCGAGGACGGTAATCATCATGCTCACACGTGCCATACGACGTTTTACAACACACTTGCGAATAAAATAATACTACAAATACTAAATAAACAATACTACAAATTAATTCGTTTTCCTATGCGCGCGCATTTAACAATGGCGGTCGACCATATTTAAAAAAAAAGAGGTTTGAACTTAACTTTTTTTTACTCTGTTTTTTTTTCTGTACTTAGAGAAAAAAAAAAGTTAAATTTGAGCGAAAATTTTGTTTATTACACAAGTATTACAAGTTGAAATTATTTATTTAAATACGAAAATGCATCAAATGACCATACAATAGGCGTATTAATTTATTCGTACTATTAAACACGTTATTTTTTGTATCAAAACTTTTTTAAGAACATAGACAATTATAGACACTTCCTATAAAATTTAAAAAAGAATCTATAACTCACTTTTGTGAATAATAGTAATGAAAAAGTCACAGTTTTATAATAGGTGTCATTCCGTGCTTAATTGCGGTAAAATAATATCACTGTTATGAGCAGGTGTGTTGTAAAAACTATTATCTATCTATCTATACTATTATAATATAATTGTAAATGGAAAATGTTTGTCCGCGATGGACGTAAAAACTACTAAAATGTATTTTGATGCAGTTTTTTTTGTTAGAAAGGTCTTGTTTGGATTTAAAATCTTACGTCTGTTTTACTGCAATCGGTTGAGTAGAACCGAAGATAAGAGATCCACAAAGGCGAAAGGCTAGTATTTAGCATATATTTGCTAAATATAATAGTTTGAACCATTGTAAACCTATGAGAATGCCGTAAGGCGAAACCGGTTAGGCAACAAAAAATTAAATAATTGTGGAAGAGTACAAGTGCTTTTATTCAATATGTCCTTTATATTACAAAGAAGAACGGGCAGTTCGTTACATAATATTGTAAAAGTTTTTACTTAAATCACAATTTTATTATTTCGTTAAAATGATAATTATTGTATGTTTAAATACATATTTTTCAGTGCATGGTTATTAATACTGTCTAAAAATAATTATTACTGTTATAATAATAAATAAATAAATAAATATTGTAGGACATTCTACACAACGCTATCTAGACCCAAAGTAAGCATAGCTTAACTAGCTTGTGTTATGGGTTCTAGAATGCGGATAAACATACTTAGATACATTTTTTTTTGTAAATACATACATATTATACATGGAAACACTCAGACCAATGCAAATATTCATATTTCATGCACACAAATATTTGCACTGAGCGGGGATCGAACCCGCGCCTCCTGCGTAGCGGCCGCGTTCACTACCGCTACGCCACAGAGGCAGTCAAATAATAAATGTAACATTCAGTAATATATTAAATGGCAAATGTAAAGCTTATTTTTACAACAAATTTTTAACACACTCATAATGTAGCTTCATCATTTAATATCATACTGAAATGTATACAATAAAAAATTAAAAATAAAACTTTAATGAAGGATAATTATGATCTTTATGCACAGAGTATCAAAATAAATTTAAAAATAGTACATTATGGTATGATATGCGTATCATAATCGAGGAACCTATAAAAAACTTTGATAACGTTTCAATATTCAAGTCGCCGACACCATCACGAAATAGAATCCATGATACTTAGCACATGCATTATATTTCATTCAGAACACATAATTCCATCACATACGTTGTAGGTATTTTTTAAATTCAAATTCTTTATTTTTCAAAATAGTGCAACACTGTTACAGTTTTTTGACGTCAAATTCTGCTTAAAACTAAGTTTACCACCGCTTCCTAGGCGCTAGTGGAGAAGAAATGGTGCAACAAACTCCACTGCGGCATTTTTAAGACGTCAGTTTACAAAATGTGGTTTCTTAAGACTAAATATGAACGTATGTACATTTGTCTCGCGTCAAATATATAAAGGAGCGATGTGCCAGACTCTATCGAAACCTTTGGCAATGTCAAGACTAATTGCCAGTAACTCGCCTTACTTGTCCATAGCCTCACCCTAAAGATGGGTAACGTACGCCAGAAGATCACCAGTTGACTGTTTCGGCCTGAAACCATATTGCGGGTCGTTAATTAAAGAGTAGTGCTCTAGGTGACGCATGAGCTATGTGTTAACGATTATGTGCTTGAATACCTTGCACAGCACTGAGGTAGATAGATTTTTAATTTCATTAGGGTGCTTGTTGATGCTTGCTGCATGCTGCATGCCTGATGCTTGCTGCATGATAAATGCCTGATGCTTGCTGCATGCTGCATACCTGATGCATGCTAAATGCCTGATGCTTGCTGCATGCCTGATGCTTGCTGCATGCCTACTACATGCAGGGTTTATGCTTACTTGTTTGCATGCATGGATTATGTTAGCTTTTTTATATAGGATTTGTATGCCAATTTGTTTGAAGATTATGCATATGAAATGTATGCCAAGTGACGATTCTGCGTGTAAATTTTCTGCGACATGACGGTTCTACTTTTTGATTATTATGCTTTAAAAGTTATGCCAAAAGATGATTCTGACTTACAAAATTATGCGTTATGAAAGTATGACGAATGACTGTATGCCAAACCTTTTTCTGCAAAATGAAGTTTATGCTATGCGTTGTTATGCGAAACAAAATTATGACATAAAAAATTCTGTGAAACGGGGAGGAACCGTTTTATAATACTAATAGAATTATTGAATACTGATATTTACCATACTATGAGCATCAGCTTGAGACAGTGCCATACAAGGACCTGCATTTCTCTCACTTAGTACTTTTTGGGTATTTATAATACCGGCACATCTCTGCAAAAAAGAACATTGTACATGTGACTTAAAGTATTGTGATCGATGGATGTTACTTTCTTATACACTAACATGATATTTGAGTACAATAAAGAGTTATCTATCTTGATATTTATCATATAACATATGCATCACGTTGATACATTGTTAATTGTATCAGATTACAATAATATTGCTTGTCATGTAAACGACAACATCTTTGTAATTGTATAATATACTTTTACAACACACCTGCTCATAAAATTGATATTATTTCACCGCAATTAGGCACGTAATGACACCTATTATCAAACTGTGACTTTTTCATTGCTATTATTCGCAAGTGAGTTACAGATTCTTTTTTAAATTTTATGGGTTAAGTTTCTATGTTCTTCAAAAAGTTTCGATACAAAAAAGAACGTGTTTAATAGTACGAATAAATTAATATGCCTATTGTATGGTCATTTGATGCATTTTCGTATTTAAATAAATAAGACTTGTATAATAAACAAAATTTTCACTCAAATTCAACTTTTTTTGTCTCTAAGTACAGAAAAAAAAAACAGTAAAAAAAGTTGAATTCAAACCTCACTCTTTTAAATATGACCGATCGCCATTGTTAGATGCGCGCGCATAGGAAAACTAATTAATTTGTAGTATTGTTTATTTAGTATGTGTAGTATTATTTTATTCGCAAGTGTGTTGTAAAACGTCGTATGCCACGCGTGAGACCAACTTTACTCCCCTATACCATAATGTACTATTATATGACTTACGGTTAATCGTCGTGAAGGTAGAACATTATCATGCAGCTTCACATAATTCAAAGTGCGATTGAAACACGAATCTTCAAAATGCAGAGAACAAACATAGATAGTTTTGTGTGACTTTAAATTTTCCACCCCTATACTTTCTGACCAAGCATTTCTTATTTTCACAGCCGCCGGCAATCTAAAAATATTAATACATTTTGTACCACCGAGTTATACAGGTAATAAAATAAAATAACCGACTGCTGCTGGAAAGATGGGTAGATTTAGTGTAGATATAACTATAATAACTGTATGAGCGAATGCCTACAAACTGCTGTAGCAGTTTGGTGAAGAAAATTTTGTGAATATTATGTATCTATTAATAAATAAATTAATACATACAAAAAAAAGTACATACATATATATACGTGTGTAGAAAATTTGCCTCGTGGGCCAGTCGAATAACAATACGGAGTGGATATTAATTTATGAATATATAAATTACAAAAAAAATATCGATAATCAAAATCGTATCACCGCAACACTAGCGTTTTCCATACAAAGATGTTTTATTGAATTTTAGAAAAATACGACGTAATTATTGATTTAAATTGTGAGTTTTACAAGCTTGTTTGCTTTACAGACAGACAAAACGAACTATTGATGTCGTAGGTCAACAAATAACAATGATATCTCGATGAGAAGAATACGTACTTATGTAATGTTATTTCTGGCTTATTTCTTGCATAATATGATCCACATCCAACAATTGAGCAGGTAGGCATCTTTGTCACACGTATTTTTTCACACTTAACACGATTAACACACCAAAATCACTGGATTACACGTTTATTTGCTAGATAATCGTAGTTGATCGTAGTAAACAATGGTAAACAAGCCTCGAATGACGTAACTATGTACTTGTTGCTTGGAACAAAAGATGGCGATTTGGCGTCAAACTTCAGTCGATTTTATGAATGAAATCGTAGTAGTTTCGTCTCTGTATACTATATACTCTAAGGCACAGACTAATAAGAGAAGTGTTGCCAATGATCACGATCTGAATTCCCCACAAACCTGCCTGAAAATAAGGCTGAAAATCCCCACAGCTTAGAGAATTTCCCACACATTGGCAACCCGGAAATTAAATTAAAAAAGATTAAACCATTTTTAATTGTTATTCGAATCTTGAGAAAAATCTAAATATTTGAAATTATTCCGACCTTACATCTATAATTCGGTCAGTATATATAACTGAACGGTTCCCATTCCTAATAATAGTACATCGTTCGCGAACTACTCAAGAAAACTATAACCTTAGAGGGGTCCATTACACGCTTATGCAAGCGTCATGCCATCATGCCATCATGCCGTCAATCATGAATGTTATTGGCCAATCGGCTATTAAACGATATATTAATAAGTTATTATTATTAGTCATCATCATCATGTCATGTCGTATGGCTTTTGCTCGAGTCCTCATATGTCAACGTCCAGTTGGCGAAGCCAGTCAATTGCTGCCGGTGTGTGAGGTCATGTAGCTCAGGAATCCCCCAGGGAAACGACGAAGTGGACACTCCTCTGCTATATGCATCGTTGTCTGCTTTGGAGCTCCACAATCACAGTCCGGCGCTTCTTTAAGTCCCCACTTGTGAAGATGGTAGTTGCATCTCCCGTGTCCAGTTCTGAACCGGTTGACCCTTGACCACACCGTGCGACAACTGTCAAAACCGGGTGGCTTAGTGGTGGGGTCGGGTACCAGGTCCTTCCAGGGATGGTGCTGAAACGCCTCCCACGATGCCCGCCACTGCTCTCCAAGGTCGTATTCCTCCATAAGGGCCCTGTCGAACCCGATTGGTGACCTCGAGATCAGGCGGTCACGTGGCAGGTCGACAAGTGTTCTTCGTGCTGGCATCGGCTCTCCGTTGGTCACCTGCCAGCATTTTTTCCACTCGTTGGCCGCAGCTTGATACCTTCGAAGTTCTGGAGGCGGGATGTGCGCCAGAACAGGAAGCCATGGTAGGGGAGTTGATTTAATCAGCCCTGTTGTGGTACGCATGGCTTCGTTCAATTGGGTGTCAACTTTGTGGGTGTGCGCGCTTCGGTACCACACTGGCGCGCAGTATTCTGCCACAGAGTACATGAGAGCTATTGCTGATGTTCGAAGGACGGAAGCTTTGGCCCCCCAACTCGTGCCGGCCAGGGACTTTAAGATGTTGAGTCTGGTCTTTAGTTTTTGTGCCGTTGCCTCTAGGTGTTGCCTGTATGTCAGTGAGTGGTCTAATATTACTCCCAGGTACTTAGGGGCGAAGTTGTGTTTGACTGGTTCACCGCAGAATTCCACATGTAGTTTGGTCCCAGCCGATTAACAAATAACAATCATGATTGACGGCATGATGGCATGACGCTTGTATAAGCGTGTAATGGATCCCTTAGAGTTCATATACACTCTTTGCTTAGCGGTTGTATTTTATTTTTCAAAATTAGTGTGAGTTCGAGTTTTTATGTGTAAATATAGTGGAATTTTAGACATAATATCTTGGAAAACGCGCACAAGCGTAGGAAAGTGAAATATTACATTGGATTGTGATTTCTCGTGTTGGTTTCAAATCTCCGTAAGTTTCCACCACTTTACTGAGGCATCGTCATCATCATCAACTCACCATCATCATCATCATCCTCATCCTTAACATTATCCAAATAAGTATAAAAATAACTGATGACAAGACAGTATGGTCATAGAACCTTAGCCTGTTCCGAAAGGAACAAATACGTAAAGGGTCCATTACACGGTAGGTTTTGCTGTCAGTTTAACCATAAATCACGCCGTGATCAAATAACATAACGTCTAATAACCTATTGACCAATAACATTCATGATTGACAGCATGATGCATGACGCTTGCATAAGCGTATAATGGACCCCTAACAAATAAAAAAAAAGGCTCAAAGCTGACAACCTCTGACAACTGACCTACTGACACTGACAGCACTGACGTAGACTGACGTCTTGAAAGTCCATTTTTTGACATTCAATCAAGTCAAAGATTATTTTCATTCAATTCATATTATTATTCCAGCCTTATTCTAGTATATATATTAATCTTAATCTATGATTCCAGCTATTCTATTCAATGAATGATTATAAATAATATATAATGAAAATGAAGATGCAAAACAGTTGAGGAATCAGAAATACAACAGTATATAGAACGATTTGTTTTGTACGCGATAGAAGTTGTGATCTTACACTTACTCTTTCTTTGTTGGATTTAGTGCCATACAATTTTTGTAGAAATGACTCAAATCGCCCCAGTCGTTAAAAACATAATACACACAGGACAAAAGTATATACCAATAGCAAATGGTAGTAAGGTAATCATATTGTTATTACAACCGCTATTCCTTATCCTTTCGAGATCTTAAACTGAAACTTTCTTACAGGTACATTTCCATTTCCAAACATGGAAGCTAGGAAAAGAAAGAGTTCTTTTAGATGATAGTAGAAAGATAGGAAAGAAAGAACCTATGGTTTTAGTCATAGGCCATAAGTTTAAATTGGAGGTATGGGAAACAATGGTCAAGATGATGGCAGTTGGAGAAGTAGCTAGTTTTGAAGTGACAAAAGAGGTAAAATAGCTGATCATTATATATTGGAATGTTCTTACACTTGTAAATTATATTCTTCACCTACCTATAATAATTATTATAGGTAGGTGAAGACCATTACCATTTTCATCATGTTAACTTCTCATATTACAAAATTAATTGATAATTTATTTTAAATTTTATATATCTAGTCATTAAGTAATTATTAAATTAGCATAGCATAATGAGGATATTTAAGTATTTAGTTATGAATGTGTTATTATCCCTCCTATTCTTAGAAAGCACAATATTTATAATCTTCCAAGAAAATCTACATAATTAATATCATTAGTAAATTGCATGTTAATAGCAGAAATGATTATAAATAAAAAAATTAATACATTACCCATATGGGTTTATATAAATTTTAAATGTTAATATTTGTAGATGAATATTTACATAATGTACATAAGTAAAGCCCGACCAGTAAAATAAAATACCTCGCCATATTGCGGTAAACTATTGGAACTAATTTCTTCATATGGTAACAATCTATACAATGTCATTATGGTCATCTGTCAGTGTGGTGTCAATTGTGCGTGTTGTTGAGTTTGAGAGCGCTACAAAACTACAAAACTATAGTAATATGCCGAAAACTATTAAAAGCCAGTTAAGAAAAGTAATTTATAATATAACAAAGTATTTGTCGGATAAAAAGTAGGAAGGATTGGACTCTGTTCCTCTAAATAACATCACGGACCTTGTTGTCAACATGACGGGTAAGTACATCATAGAGTACGTGCAATGAAATTGGCCTAAACTACTGATTTTACTGTGACTAATTATTATTCACATTTTTAGGTATATCCCGATCTTCTGTAATAAAAATACGAAGAGAAGGTCAAACGTCAAATGTATTTTCTACGCCTAAGAAAAATATACCTAACGCAAAAAAGAAAATCATGCTCGATTATTTTGATCTCTGTGCTGTTAGGCATAAAATACAAGAATTTTATGCAGTCCGAAAAACAATATCGCGTGGTCCCTGTTCTATGCATAGTGTAATGTAACTGTATGTCTAACTTGTATTTACCATTCCAAGCAGTAAACTATTATACGGATACTACTGTGTTGTGATTTGTGCCCAGTCCTTGTAACCAGTATAACACGCCGCGTCTATTTTTCTATTTTAACCAGAAAACTTAACAGAGAAAAACTTAACTTTTTAACAGAGAAAAAAAAATACATTTTAGTGAAAGTTTTGTATATTAAACATGTACTACAAGTTGAAATTATCTTTTAAAATACGAAGCTGCATGAAATGAGCAAGCAATAGGTATATTAATTCGTTTGTAATATTTGACACGATCTTTTTTGTATCGAAACTTTTTAAGTCAAAGTCAAAGTCTTTATTTCTCAAAATAGTGCAACACTGTTACAGCTTTTTGACGTCAAAAACTCCTTAAAACTAAGTTTACCACCGCTTCCTAAGCGCTAATGGAGAAGAAACGGCGCAACAAACTCCACTGCGGCATTTTAAGGACGTCAGTTTACAAAAAATAAAAGGGTTTCTTAAGACTAAATATGACCGTATGTACATTTGTCTCGCGTCAAGTAGGTATATAAAAAATAAAAATAAAACCTTATATAAAACCTTATATAAGAACAAAGCAACTTAATCAGTGAAATTAAAAAAAAGAAGTCTATAACTCACTTTTGTGAATAATAGCAATGAAAAACATGACAGCCTCCGTGGCGTAGCGGTAGTGAACGCGGCCGCTACGCAGGAGGCGCGGGTTCGATCCCCGCTCAGTGCAAATATTTGTGTGCATTAAATATGGGTATTTGCATTGGTCTGGTCGTGCCTCGGAGAGCACGTTAAGCCGTCGGTCCCGGTTGCCATAAGAACATCTATGGCAATCGTTACGGGTAGTTGGTGCCCTAAAATGTCCAAAAACAACAGTCTAGCTGCAAAGCTTCGATATCGCCTAATATTAACATTGGGTCGTGGAGGTCAGGTGGCAATCGCTTCACGGAAAATATCGAGGTCTAGCCAAATCTGTAGCTATGACTGGCAAAAGCGGACCCCAGACTCCAAGCTGAAAGCTTCGGATGCGACTGGGAATAACGCTAGGAGGAAGAAGAAGCAATGAAAAAGTCACAGTTTTATATTACTTAGGTGTCATTCCGTGCTTAATTGCGGGGAAATAAAAGCCTGTTCATAAGCAAGTGTGTTGAAAAAATATTTGTACACTTGGCATTTTACATGTGTATCACTATACTTGGTGTTGTCATAATCAAGATGTTTTTGGCGCCCCCAGTACGGGTTTTTTATTTTATTGGTCGGGCTTTATTATCTAATCTAAATAAAAATATAAATTTATATTATGATGTTTGTATATTGCATGGATATATTATTTATTGATTAATACATTTTCCATCAACAGCTGGTCTTCAGTTACCCATTTGTATCAAAGACATTGCGTGAACTAGGTCAGGATCAGCATAAAATCAAACATTCATGTACTATGACCTTGCAAACTGAAGGTCTGGGATATCATGACCTAGACGACTTGATGAAAAACCCATGTGATTTAGAATTTGTTATAGGTGAGTTGTTAATATGATAATTAATTTAACCAAGAATGTATGTGAGCTATGTAAAGGTTTAGCTGTAAGCATAATACAATTACTTCTAACCAATTAAATAAGTAATTAATAAACTTATTAATTATTTTAACTAAAATAATAGTCATTGTGATAATTTTGATAGTATTGTTAATTATATTAGGTTTTTAAATGATGTTTTGTGAGTAATAAATGATAACCAGAAAATGAAAAATAAAATCTAGACTTATTTACAAATGAAATACATGTGATGTTGATAGAAATCCTGAAAGTCGAGAGATCTGATGAATATGAAAAAGAAATGTGGCAACTGAATATAAAAGAACGCACAGAATTGATCCCAACACTTAAAGAAAAGGGAAATAAACTGTATATCCAAAAGAAGTATGATGAGGCTGAGGATGCATACACTCAAGCTTTAGGTATCTGTGAGCAGCTTATGATCAGGTATACAAATAAATAGCACCATTGCTTTTTTTCGCTGTACCAAGATGTTAAGTAATAGCTCTAACCCTCCTTTTAGCTTTGCTGTAGTTGGGTGATAAATGAATTTTCTAATGTAATTTAAAATTGCAGGGAACGAAAAGGAGATGAAGAATGGGGTACGCTCAATAAAATAAAGCTACCCATATTATTGAATTATGCTCAATGTAAACTCATCAAAGGGGAATATTATCCAGTCATAGAACACTGTAATACTGTATTAGAATTTGAGCCAGGTTGGTAGAATAATTCATACTATCAATGAGCTTATTTTACAAAAAGGTAGATATGGCACAAGCCCTTATATATGGCGCCCTTAAAAATTCTCAAAACTAGCGAATTGGTTCACCTAATTTATTTATTAATTATTAATTATGTATACTTTTAATTATTTCAGATAATGAGAAAGCATTATACAGGCGAGGTAAAGCACACATAGGTGCATGGAATCCAGATATGGCAGAAGAAGATTTCAAGAGATTAGAGTCAATAAATCCGGCTATGAGTGCTATAATAAATAAGGAACTAGAAACTTTAAAAAAGCTTAGAAAAGATAAAGAACATAAGGACAAAAATGCTTTAAAAAATATGTTTGGTAACAATAAGAATCTATAGCATTTAGAAACATCGCTATGTACTGAAACATAATGAAATGTCAAAATGGTCTTTCAAAAATATCATGTAATGAGGATGAATCACATAATGGAATATTGTATTTTTAATCAGTATACCAGGTGCGCTATACCTTTCTGAGTATCCTATTTTTTAAATAATCAAAATCCGTCAAGAAATGACGAAGCTATTAGGGATTTCTTAACGAGTACTTAAAAACGCCCGCTTACACTGCGATTTAGACGATGACGTCATCTGTTATGAACGCGTCCCGACTAGCGCAGTCGCCAGTCAGTCAGTACCAATTCTTTCGTGGATCGACTAGTTTATTTTATTGGTTTTTTTTATTTTTTTGGTACTATTTTTTATTTTTACTATATTTACTATTTATTGGTACTATTTTATTGGTTTTTCTTAGTACTTTATTTGTGTTTTAAGTTCTTCGGTAATTATTCAAATACAGTTTGTTTTTAAAATACTTTATAATATACGTAGTTCGTCCTAACGCATGTACCTACTTATTTACCTACCTTATGATGTTCTGTCGAAAGTTGTACCTACTGTGTTGTCAAGCGAGTAATAAACCACGTTAGAAATGACGTGAAATACCTAACTGAAGCTAGTATAATACAGGTTCAGAAAAGGAAAAGGTATTAAGTTTTATAATAAAACTAGCTTTTGCCCGCGGCTCCGCCCGCGCGGATGTCGGTTATCGCGACCAAACATAGCCTATGTCCTTTCTCAAGGTCTAACCTACCTCTATACCAAATTTCATCAAAATCGGTTCAGCGGTTTAGTCGTAAAAGTGAGACAGACAGACAGACAGAGTTACTTTCGTATTTATAATATTATAAAAAAAATAATAATAATAATAATAATATATAATAATAATAATAATATATAATATATAATATATAATATATAATATATAATATATAATATATAATATATAATATATAATATATAATATATAATATATAATATATAATATATAATATATAATATATAATATATAATATAATAATATATTATACAGGGTGTCCCAAAATTCAAGGATAAACCGGCAACAGCGGGTGGCCCTACATATAGCTGCTCTGGAAAAAAATAAGAAAAAAATATATCTCTATTTTTTTTTAATTATTTAAACTTTTTTTAAATCCTTCGAAATTCGGTACCCTTAATGATATTTTCAACTACCAGGCCCACAATTTTGCAAATATTTCTGAACTCTTTTCTGGATTAGCAAGCTAAGAATAATGGCTATCCATCACCACCCTAAAAAAATATAGGATATTTGTAGTTAATTTACAAAAATAAGTCAAAATATTTTTTTGTCGTCAAATTTTCATACATTTTTACTTTCGACCCACTTTATCTTATTTCGGTGAAAAAAATAAGTATGAACACCACTATGGCATCCTTTTTTAAAAATTGGCGCAACTATCCAAGATTTCAAAATGGTATGATTTGGGTATTATAATCTAATAAAATACTCAAAAAAAAAATTTAAGTAAATAAGAATCACATTTCATACATTGCTTTTATTGAAAATCACCAGATTTATTTTGTACACAATGTATTTATCATCAATAAAAAAATCATTGACGGGACTCGTGACAGTGGTAACCTAGTAGGTTAACACATAACGAGATTAAGCACCACAAGCCAGGTTGGTTTTCGGATGGATGACCATTCTTAAGAAATTGAGGACACCTCCATTCCTCAGAGAGTACGTTAGGCCGACGATCCCGGTGGCCATACGAGCATCTATGACAGTTGTTACGGGTAGTTGGAGCCCTAAAAGTCCAACAACTGTACGCACTACATAACTTTGATATCGCCAATGGGTTGTGGAGGTCAGGTGGCAGTCGCTTCAAGGAAAATTTCGCGAGTCTGCTGT
This sequence comes from Eilema depressum, assembly GCA_914767945.1. NCBI lineage: Eukaryota > Metazoa > Arthropoda > Insecta > Lepidoptera > Erebidae > Eilema > Eilema depressum. Next base: position 9,446,314 of record OU612024.1, on the reverse strand, counting down.
TTCACAGTTAACCATAAAATCCGACTCTGTATTTTGTAAAGGTTTAGAGGATGATGAAAAGAGGATAAAAATCTATACTGTTAAAAAATTAAACAAACATAATGGTATAATTTTATAATTATTGCATTATTGTTATTTTTTTTTTATTTTACCCACATGTTTTAATGAGCAGTTTTCCAGTAGGTATAATAATCAGTTGGTTTTTAATTCATCAAGAGATGGCGCTAGCATATCTTTTGGTAATTTTAATGTAATCTGTGGTTTGTTGTTGTTCTTTTCGCGTCGGTCTGTAATTTAGAATAATAATATTATAATTTAAAATAATTTCATCAGAAAACATGTCAAAACATCTATGTAAAGTAAATCAATACAAAACCGAAGATCATTTTTTTCCATAAATTAGTTACCAAAAGTGCCGGCTGCGCCATCTAGCTTGTCTTTAGGAACCCTATAAATACCTACTGGAAAACTGCTCATTGTTTGCCACCGGCATTAATACATTATTTTTCGTGCATATCTTTTGCCAGAAATATAATCCGCAGCCGCATTGATATTTGAATGAAACTAGTCCAGCGTTGAAATTGCTTTCGGAGACCTAATTGTTCTTAAGACAATTCCAATAAAACTCTGAGCCTCGGATTTCCCAGCTAACTGTGAAACAGCAGAAATGTGAAATTTGCCGTGAAGCGACTGCCACCTGACCTCCACAACCTACTGGCGATATCAAAGTTATGTAGTGAGTGCAGTTGTTGGACTTTTAGGGGTCCGACTAACTCTCATAGATACTCATATGGCCACCGGGATCTACGGCCTAACGTACTCTCTGAGAAACGGAGGTGTCTCAATGTCTTAAGAATGGTCATCCATCCAAAAATCCACCCTGGATTGTGTTGCTTAACCTCGTAATGTGATTACCTACTCGGTTACCACTTAGTCACAAGTCCGGTCAATGATTTTTTACTGAGGCGCGGGTTCGATCCCCGCTCAGTGCCAATATTTATATGCATGAATATAAATATTTGCATTGGTCTGGGTGTTTCTATGTATAATAAGTATGTATTTACAAAAAAAAAAAAAAAGTATCTAAGTATGTATATCCGCATTCTAGATTCCATAACACAAGCTAATTAAGCTTACCATGGGTCTAGAAAGCGTTGTGTAGAATGTTGTGGAATATTTATTTATTTATTTATTTATTTATTTAATGTATCAAATGTGATTCTTATTTACAAAAAAAAATTTTTTTTAGTATTTCATTATAGTATCATACCCAAATTATACTATATTGAAATCTTGGATAGTTGCGCCAATTTTTAAAAAAGGATGCCATAGTGGTCTTCATACTTTTTTTTTTTCACCGAGATAAGATAAAGTGGGTCGAAAGTAAAAATGTATGAAAATTTGACGACAAAAAAATATTTTGACTTATTTTTGTAAAATAACTACAAATATTCTATAATTTTTCAGGGTGTTGATGGATAGTCATGCTTCTTAGCTTGCTAATACAGAAAAGAGTTCAGAAATATTTTCAAAATTGTGGGCCTGGTAGTTGAAAATATCATTAGGGGTACCGAATTTCGAAGGATTTTAAAAAAGTTTAAATAATTAAAAAAAAATAGAGATATATTTTTTTTCTTATTTTTTCCAGAGCAGCTATAAGTAGGGCCACCCCCTGTTGCCGGCTTATCCTTGAATTTTGGGACACCCTGTATATAATATAATAATATATAATATATAATATAATAATATATAATAAATAATAAATAATAATAAAGTAGGGATGAAGTACTGCACAACCGCGGTAGCCTAGTGGTATGGGTAATGGACTGCTGAGACGAGGTCTCGGGTTCGATCCCAGGTATTACCATGGCACACACCAATGACTTTTCGATGCTTTTCGAAGTTATGTGTGTATTTATCGCAGGTTTATAAGTGCCCAATTAATGGCAATAGGCTCGCCACCTATTACATTGGGACCTAAACATAAACGGCGAAATGTGGGTGCTAGCACCTCTGCCTATCCCTTCGGGGAATATAGGCGTGAGTTTATGAGTTTATGTTATATGAAGTACTTAAGTAGGTATTGCCGCCACTTCAAAAGTATTTAGGAGACTTATTCGTAGTGGTGCAAGTCTGTAACTTTTAAAAATGATAGAATAGGTAGGTATATAGTATACGCCTGCAGGATAATCTCTAGACTGAATTTTGTTATCATGTATAGACATAGGTAGGTACGCAATATAGGTATTTAAACTTTCATGGCCTTTCACATTACTATTAAGGTCCAACCCCACCAAACGGACGGCATCGGAACGGATTTTACATTACAATCTTTAAACAAAATAAATCTTATATCACAGCATTTAAAGTTTATATTATCAAGTCACGCATGACATTTGTAATTTTTAAAAGATAAAAATGATTGCTGTGGGTTTTTCTTAGGAGATAGACATATGCTATCGCGGACTTTTATGTAGACCTTTTTAAGTTATATATTTCCGTAGTACATTATATTATTCTATCATCAATAGTTTTCGCAGCGCACGCGATGTAAGAAATATTTTAAGTAATTTTTTTACATCTTGGATTTCATTATTGAAGTTTTAGTAAGGATTCCTAATTTGTTTGAAAATAAAATAAAGTCTATGTTAGTCAGTGATAATGCAGCTTTCTAATGGTAAAAGAATTTTCGAAATCGGTCTAGTAGTTTTTGAGTTTAATCGAATACAAATCTTCCCTATGTTAATATAGATGTATGGAAGTCTGCCGGATTTGTTGACATTTATGAACACTGCTCCGCTCCCTTTTGTAGTAGCGTGATGTTATATAGCCTATAACCTTCATCGATAAATGGACTATTCAACAGAAAAAGAGCTTTTCAATTCGAACCGGTGGTTCCTGAGATTAGCGCGTTCAAACAAACAAACTCTTCAGTTTCATAATATTATAAGTAGGTATAGATATAGTTATTTTTATTAAAAAAAGTATTGAAGTAAATAGCACAAAAACTATATTATTAGAAGCTTTGTAAATTACTTAAAATCCGTACAAAATTTCAAAATTATACGTCACGAATTAAAACAGCTATGGAGTCTTAACCCAAAAGAGCCCTAAGTCTTCATACTCTCCATAGCGGCGGCGCGCGCTGTCATAACAGATGACGTCACACAGTATTTTGGCGCGGCGGCGAGCGTTTTTGAGATTACTGCATTAAAATTGCTGTATCTTCGTCATTTTTGATCGGATTGAAATAATTTTTTCACAGTGTTTATTGTTTTTTTATTCATTATAAATCTGCATACTCAGCTAAAAACGTGAATGATCCTCATTGTGATAATTACGTGACTCTCGATGTTGGTGATATATTGTTACAAAAATAAGGATTATTTTCGTTTGATGGTTGGATTAAAGCCATCGCTGTATAAGATTAGTATAAATAATTAGCTCGTAAAATGGACTAGTCATTGAACAGAACTAAATTCTGCCTACTAAATAAAACATATCTTCCAAACAATAATAATGGCATTTACTTGTTTAGATTTTATTAACTGAGGGAAGGTTTATATAAAATGTAAGAGCTTTTGGCCCATCTGTTTCCTAAAGCGTGTGCGCGCGCCTGTTTCGTACAAATAATATAAGAATTTCGTGCAAAATATACATACAATTTGAACAGAACAGTATGCAGGTCAAACGCCTACATGCAGGTACATGCATAGAGCAATGGATGCTGTTGGTATGTCTTAAATGTGGATCACACCTTCGACATTTAGTGAAGATTATGTTGTCCTGTTAATCTTATTTTATGATTGTTATTAAGTTATTTTATTGATTTCATGCAAATAATATTATTATTGTAAACATACTCAAAATGTATGAAATAATTTGTACATAAAAAGAAATTAATGATATTTTTTGCATCTACGTACTTAATATACTAATTCTAAGTGGTAGAGCCAAGCTATACACAGCACAAATGTTCTGGTTTAACTTGGGTTGGCCAACCTGTCACGTTAAATCGGCGGTACTGTAAAGTACTGAAGGCCCTTTAACTTTTCTTATAAGTCTATGCCTTTAACTCTCTTCCATTTCCCGCCCTCTTTTATTTCTCCCTTCTTCACCCTCTACAGGTGTCAACGGGCCACTGTAACTACTTAACATTAGGGACTTGCTACCTTTCTTGCTACATTAGTAGTATAAATGTATATCTTCCATGTTACTATATTATAATGTAGGTAATATCTTTTGTACTAAACACATATTTCAAAATTTACTGTATTCTATCTATTTGATATCAATTTGTTATAAGAAAAATATATCTCATGTTATGACTTTCATTTCTTTTTAACTGAATAAGTGCAAAATATTCATATAACATGGCACCATAATCCAACCATTGCCAACATCTTTGAGGTCCATATAAACCTCACCTGCTAAACAATAGACGAAGTTCTGTAGGTAGGTTTGGCCCTTGCTCAGTTTTGGGTTGGGAGGTCAAACCGACAAACAACCGACCTCGGGCTACTTTAGTACATACATATTACTATTTTTAGGGTTCCGTAGCCAAATGGCAAAAAACGGAACCCTTATAGATTCGTCATGTCTCATGTCTGTCTGTCTGTCTGTCCGTCCGTATGTCACAGCCACTTTTCTCCGAAACTATAAGACCTATGCTGTTGAAACTTGGTAAGTAGATGTATTCTGTGAACCGCATTAAGAATTTCATACAAAAATAGAAATTGAGGTTTCTAGCCATAGATGTTTCTAACATATTTTTTTTCTAAACTGAATAGTTTACGGGAGAGACACTTCCAAAGAAGAAAATGTCCTCCCCCCCCCCCCCTTCTAACTTCTAAAATAAGAGAATGACAAATCTAAAAAAAACATATATGATGTACATTGCCATGAAAACTGCCACCAATAGTTGGTTTGAACGAGATCCAGTCAGTAGGTAGTTTTTTTTAATACGTCATAAACCGCAATTTTCGCCTTTGCTGCTATGGAACCCTTCATGGGCGAGTCCGACTCGCACTTGGCCGAATTTTTTATGGCTCCTTGTGTTAATCACAGCCGCATCCGAAGCTTTCACCTGGGAGTCTGGGGCCAGCTATACCCGTCCAACTCCAACTGCGGATTTTGCTGAATTTTGTTATTTTCCGTGAAGCGACTTGACATCTGACCTCCACAACCCAATGGCTATATTACGCGCTATAGAAGCATTGTAGCTAGACCTGTTGTTGGATTTTTTTTTAGAGCTTTAAATACCCGTAACCTTAGAGTAAGCCCGTAACGACTGGCATAGATGTTCGCATGGCAACCGGAACCGATGGCTTATGTGCTCTCAGAAGCACGAGAGACCAATGCAAATACCCATCATTCATACATATTTGCACTGAGGCGGGGATCGAGGTCGCGCCTACCTGCTGTGCGGTGGCCATGCTCATTACAGACACGCCACAGAGGTTGTCATGTTAAGATGTAGACTTTTTGGGCGCAACTGAGAACCCGTTCTGAGGACGATGATGATGATTTTATGAATTAACAAACAAGCAGAAAAATTACAAGCTCCAAGTTTAACAGACAAAATTCAAATTAAATATAGACAAAATATGGAATAAATTGATGAGAATAATGAATAATAATGTTTTTATTCAAAATTCGTTAAAATAACGCATTTCTACACGTTTCGATTCCTGTCACGGCTGGCACTATGACGTAGCGTGTTCCAGTTCGCTACATACATTACCATTTTAAGCATTACTTTGATTACTTGAATTCGTATCTGTCACGCATGGATTAATGTATTGTATTTCTAATGAGTGTGAGCGAGCAGTAAACAACAAAGTTCGAAAAATTTATAACCTCAAAGTCAAAGTGTTAACATACTGTAAATAGTTTTGTTTTCTGATTCAGACTACTACAATAATACAATGGAACAGGAAAATGTTACGGAAAATGAAATAATAACAGAAAAAAAGCCAGAAATTAATGAAGAGTATGCATACTTAGACAGGGGCGGATTTTCTTCAGAAAAGTTCAAAATAGAGTTGCGTGGTTTACCTAAGTTTTATGGGATTGCCGTATGTATTTTATTATAATTAAGTTACTAAATATTGTTACCTTACTACATAATTATTATTTGTAAACTTAAAGTATAATCTATTATTATTGAGGTAATTGAGAAACGTAAACATAAGAGATATATATGTTTATTTAACTTTTCTATTTCAATTACAATATTAAACACGAAACAATTCACATGTTACATATGACAGACAAACTCAATAGAAAAACACACCCGTATTTTTAAACATCCATCATTCTCTCATTCCAGCCAGTCAGTATTCAGCTACGCTTGCAAACCTTCTTCTAATACTCCTCCTCAAGCGTATCCCTCATACTTACTCATGCGTACACACACACACACCCATCTCCCTTCGACAAAATTCCAGCTTGCCCTTTGGCAATGATTTTGTCAAAATGTCCGCAACCATCAACTGTGTCTCTAAATAATTCACTTTTATAAAGTCATTCTCTAACGCTTCTCTTACAAAGTGATGCCTTATGTCAATATGTTTGGTACGCTGATGGTGGACTGGATTTATTGATATGGCCATGGCAGACTGACTATCCGTATATATCATTATAGGAAGCATCGGCGTCTGCATCAACTCTTCCAGGAACCGTTTTAAAAATATTGCTTCTTTAGCAGCTTCCGATAGGCTGACATACTCAGCCTCTGCGGTTGAAATTGCAATGCTCCTCTGTTTTGTGCTTTGCCAAGAAATTGCCCCATTCGCCATCTTAAAAACACAGCCTGAGTACGACCGTCTATCTACAAGGTCGCTGGCATGATCGGCGTCTGCAAAGCCTATAATTTCTTTATTAGCACCTTTATAATACTTAAGGCCCATACTCTTTGTCCCTTTAAGATACCTTAAGATTCTTTTGATGGCCATCCAATGGATCTCTTCGTAGTGGCTGCAGAACTGGCTCATGTAATTTACTGTGTGTGCAATGTCTGGTCTCGTACAGACTGCTAAATACATCAGTGAGCCTATAAGTTCTCGATAAGGTATTCTCTCATCTGGCTTAGATCCTTCTTGTTTTCTGAAATGTTGACCAGCAACTCCAGGAGTGGAAACTGATTTACACTCGGTCATTCCAAACTTGTTTAGAAGCTTGTCAACATACTCTTCTTGATCAACACTAATACAATCATTCTCTTGCTTGATTCTCATACCTAAAAATAGGCTAACTCGTCCTAAGTCCTTCATTTTGAATTTGGACATAAGTTCTCGTTTCATAATCTGCATCTCTCGCTCATTATTATAGAACACAAGTATATCATCCACATAAATAGCGAGGATAATCCTATCCCTGCCATTGGTTCTTGTGTACACACATGGTTCATTCTTGCATCTCTTGAAGTTTAAGTTCTCTAGCTCTGAGTGCAATCTCAAATTCCAAGAACGCGGAGCTTGTTTAAGACCGTATAGTGATTTCTTAAGTAAACACAAGTGATCCTCCTTCCCTCGTTCCTCAAACTGTGGTGGCTGTCTCATATAAATAACTTCATCTATATTTCCGTTGAGAAATGCAGTGGTCACATCCATGTGATCTACTTTCAGCTGCAAATTAACAGCTAACGCTAACAGTAACCTCAGAGTACTGTGGCGAATGACAGGTGCAAAAGTTTCATCATAGTCAATTCCTCTTCTTTGACTAAAACCACGAGCAACCAAACGTGCTTTGTATCGTGTTATATTTCCCCCCTGTTTTTTAATTCTAAAAATCCATTTAGAATCAACAACATTTACACGTTGCTCGGGTTTAACTAGCACCCAAGTACCATTATTTTTAAGAGAATCTAACTCCTCCTTAATAGCTGCTCTCCAGAATTTCGCATCTTTGCGAGATAATGCCTCTTGCACTGTGACTGGATCACTGTCTTCCGACATAGTTTGGTAAGTGACGTAATCAGGGAAAGTAGTTGGCCTTCTATCTCTTTGAGGATATCTTCTTTCTCTCTCAACTTCTGTCTCTGTCACTCTCTCATTGTCTTCACCGTCATCTTCATCTAAAGATTCCCAGTGTTCATTCTCAACTATTTCAGGTTCTTCACCATCACGTGACTCATTTTCCTGAAGTGACTCTTCAAGTTGAATAGTTGCTCTCTGTGGCATCGGTTCTTCTTGATTACTGTGGCTTCTCATCTTCTTCTGAGTTTTTGACACATCTTTATATAACTGCTTTTCGAAAAATACTACATCTCTCGCTCTGCAAAGTTCTCCGCTAACTGGATTAATAAGCCTGTATCCTTTCGACTCAGAGCAGTATCCCACGAATATCAACTCTTCACTCTTTTTATCCCATTTAGTTCTCTTTTCATCTGGAATGTGTGCAAATGCCCTGCAACCGAACACTTTTAAATGACTCAGATCGACTCTACGACCTGACCACGCCTCTTCTGGCGTTTTGTTTCTCACTGCTACAGTTGGACTTCTATTCTTTAAATAGACCGCCGTATTCACTGCTTCAGCCCAATAACTAACGGGTAGCCCTGCTTCCTGCAGCATAGTCCGTGCCTTTTCGACGATAGTACGATTCGCACGTTCAGCAACCCCATTTTGTTGTGGTGTATACGGAATTGTAAGTTGGTGTTTAATTCCGTGCTCCTTCAGAAAACTGTCAAATCTCTTATTGACAAATTCAGATCCATTGTCAGTCCTCCAAATCTTCATCTTGTTGCCCGTCTGAGTTTCCGCATGAGCTTTAAATTCTTTAAAAACTTCAAAAGCTTCACTCTTCTGCTTGAGAAAATAAACATAAGTTTTTCGTGTATAATCGTCTATAAAAGTCATAAAATACCGTTTACCACCCAAAGAATCACTAGACATTGGCCCACAAAGGTCAGAATGTACTAGCTCTAGAACACCTTTAGCTCGTGTAGCCTTATTGCGTTCAAACGGTTGTCTAGTTTGCTTACCTAAAAGACAAGCAACACACTCTAACTTTTGAACGTTCGATTTTGAAAAACTCAACCCAGTCGCCATTTTCTCACTCAACAAGCAAAGATTTTTCATACCCAGATGCGCCAGCCTCTTGTGCCATAACTCCATATCAGCACTAGCTGCTGTGGTTGCATATACACTCGCCTGTGAACATTTAAGTTTATAAATGCCTTTCTCAACCACACCTCTTAAAACTGGTTGACCTGTAACTTTACAATCGCTTGCATTATAAATTTTACAGTCCTCATCTGAAAATACGACAATCTTTTGTTTAGCCGTGATTTTACTAACACTAATAAGGTTTGAATTAATATCAGGTACATACATTACATTATCAACAGTAAAATTCAGCTTCTCACAAGCTACAGTACCAAATCCTTCACCATAAACCTTACCTCCATTCGCACAAGTAACCTCTATCTTACGATTAACTTTTCCAATATCATGCATCCAATCCTTCTTGTAGGTCATATTCTCTGAAGCTCCGGAATCGAGTATCCAGGAATCATCTTGATCTTGAGTAGACTTTTCTTTAAACTGTGAACCAAGTGCCGATGCCGTTGCCAAAGAAACGTCATTCTTCTTACTCGTTTTCCTCGGGTTAACAGGACAGTCGATTGCTTTATGTGGCCCCGCACATATGAAGCACTTAATAGTCTTATTAACCTTTTTCCTGTTATCATTCCTTTGAACACCTTCCCTCCGACCCTTAGGCTTCGCAGTAAACGCAGTAGGACTTGCAGCACTCAAGTCTTTATTCTGGTTGTCTCCATCGAGTTGTAAAAGTTTTGTTTTGACAAAATCTGTTGTCAAGATAGTATTGGTGCTCTCTAACGCCAATCTCATTGGTGTATACTCATCTGGCATCCCTTGTAACATTAATGCAGCTAAAAGTTCGTCGTCTATCTCTTTGCCTAAGTCAGACAGCTGATTCGATACTCTCATCAACTCCGTAACATAGTCTGTAATTGTCGCAAACATGTTCAACTTAAGGCTGACTAACTTGGATAACAGTCTGCACCTGTTGTTAATGCCCTTATCTTCATATGCGGCTCTCAGATTGTTCCACGTTTCATGCGCCGTCTTCGCTCTACGTACATGTACCTTGCATTGATTCTCAATCAGAAGACATATTTTCGTCCTTGCTTTCTGGTCACCACGTATTTTAGTTTCATCACCAGGAGGACTCTCAACATACTGCCACAAATCATCATGGACGAGTATGCACTCCATGTCAAATTTCCAGCTATCAAAATTTGAACTCCCTCGTAGCTTCTCAATGGAACTCGATGTAGTCGGCGTACTCATCATTGAAATTTTGTTTTTGCACTCTTGCAAAAAAAAAGTTAATGTTCTCGAAAACAATACCGTGCTAGGTCCATAACCTATTGAGGTACCTAATTGAGAAACGTAAACATAAGAGATATATATGTTTATTTAACTTTTCTATTTCAATTACAATATTAAACACGAAACAATTCACATGTTACATATGACAGACAAACTCAATAGAAAAACACACCCGTATTTTAAACGTCCATCATTCTCTCATGCCAGCCAGTCAGTATTCAGCTACGCTTGCAAACCTTCTTCTAATAATTATTAGTGTTATTCCAAATTGGTAAAATTTTATTAAACAAATTAAGCTAGAATTATAAAATAATTTAGCATTAGAGAGATGTTTATATACAGATAAATTCTTAAATAGAATTCGACAGACTCCGTAGTCTATACCTACTGCCTTATTATGAATTTCACATTTAAAATCTACTTAATTTATAGTTAAGTAATTTGGTGCTTGTTTGCTTTGGCTAAACATTAAATTTCCAATTTTTTACAGGAATTAAAGAAACTTATGAATCTAAAACTAGGGTTAAACACAAGTAAGATAAAGAGGCCCAAAAATGGTAGTCACTGGCTATTTGCATGTTTCCAAAATGATGAGGAGCGTTCAAAAGCTATTGAAGCACTTAATGGATACTCTTGGAAAGGTAATAAATTGGCTTATATCCACCATACATACACTTGTACTCTGGTGAACTGTTACTTGGTCGGGGCTGCGATTCAAACCGGTGGTCCACTTGCTTAAGAAGTATTTTTATTTTTACTTTCCCTATGAGCTATTTTAGTAATCTATAGCAGAATATATAGGTACATAAATATTTATACTTTTGTGGTCGTTCACATTACTATTAGAGCTATCAGCTCTAGCTCTAATAGTAATATACCAGAATGAATGATTTTTGACTCCTGACACCCAGTCGACTATGCCAGACAGCAACTTCTCACATAGATTTGGGTTGAAATGACTTTATTATTATATCAAGTTATATAAGTACTAGCTGTTGCCCGCGGCTCCGCCCGCGTGGAATTCGGATTCCGTACAAACTTTTCTTTCGTGCTAAAATTGCCTCGGATACCATCCCCGTCAGCCATCAGGAGTGCCATGTGGAATTCGGACCCACTAAACAGCATGCCGTCGCGGGTCTTCAGTTGCTGGAGTGTAAAATTGCCTAGGGAGTTTTTCGCACCCCCCGGCTGACCCTGGGCCATCTACAATTTTAAGATGGCCCTCTCAGAAGTGGGAAGCACGATGTCCCATCGAATTCCGGAAAGGGAGGAGACGGGCGTGAAGGGATGACAGAAGGCCGGACCTATAATCCTCACGTCCGCCAGTGACCAGCCCTTCCCTTTCCTGCTCTCTACTGGGCCTCCTCGTAGTCAGAGGGACATGTGGTAAGCCTTTGAGCAGCCCTCTATAGAGCTGCTCCCGTTGCTGTATGTATTTGCCGTAGGCGGTAGCGCCTCCCCTGGGTGAGGGGCGTTAATGCCTCCGTTACCCAGGATTGCCGTTGCATCTTGTGTTCAGCTGACCTTCCCTGTCTTCGCTCGTGAAATACTTCGAACACCCGTGGTTGCACCCTTTTAGCCCATGCCCGTAATAATAATTAGTTTTCAAATAATGTATGGTAATTTACGGGATTTATTGACATTATAATTTCGTAATATCTTTTGAATAGAACGTCCGATTTCAATAATTCAAAAAGTAATCAACAGGTATTGAAACAATCTTAAATACCAAACGATTTATTTAGAAAAGAATTAATATAAAGGTATAGATTCCGTGGTCTGACTTTGATCGGCATTTCAGCTTGAATTTATATCGTCGCGCGTTACTTTCATACTGCAATAGATTCTAAAATATTCATTATAATTATACAGTGTAAAGGGCAATTTTGATCTACATTAAATGTACAATGTATCTAACGTATTTAGTCAGATAAGGCTTAACACTATATTGTTAAAAATAGCTTCGAAAATGACACATTTTTTTTATAATTTGTAAAAGATAAAAATGGTTATTGTGAGCTACCCTTATTAGATAGACATATGCTGTCGCGGACTTTTATGTAGACCTTTTTAAGTTATACATTTCTACTGTACATTATTTTGTTCTATCTTCAATAGTTTTCGCAGCGTACGCGATGTAAGGAATTTTTTAGGTAATTTTTTTACACCTTGGGTTACATTATTGAAGTTTTATCCAGGGGCCTGTTTAATAAACGCGACAATGACAGGTGACAGGCGACAGGCGACAATCCGACAATTTGACAATATTTTGTTTAATATAAATTATTGCTGACAAATAAGTCACGGTGGAAAATCTACAATAATGTCGACTTTTTATGACAATTTGACTTATTTCTGTTTAATAAATATTAAACCTTGACAGGCGACAGGTGACAATTTGTCAGGAAAAACTTGTAAAATTTGTTTTATTAAACACTAAATTGTCATTGCAGGAGGACATATTTGTCAATTTGTCACAGATTTTCGACAGGCATTTCATCCAATGTCAACGGTAATCGGGAATTAAATTAGTATGATTAGTTTAAAAAATGGTGTTAACGTCGTCGACGGATAACAGTTAGTACTTAGTAGTAGTGAAAATGATTAATTGGTGCAAACTGTACGACGACGACGTCGCATATTTAAACCAAGAATAAACTTGTTCTGTGATATTCTTCCATTTATTAATTTTCATTTCAAAACCTCTCTGTTTTCATAGATAAGCCCTAAAATTGTTAATTTGGCGACCATTTCAAAAAGCAAACAAAACTAGTTCAAGTCAAAAACAAAAGTAAAATTGTTGTAGGTAGTTACTTTTTTTTGATTTTACCCTCATGTTGTCTCATATGCATGCCTCGATATTGAGTTGAGACAAATATGTCGGAATTAGTGACAAACTTGTCAATTGTCATGACAAATAACTTACAGAGTATTTTCTTAGAGACTCGACAGGTAAAACCTGACAAGTGCCGCTTTTATTAAACAGTTTTATAGCTTGACAATTTTGTCAGTATTTGCCTGTCGCATTTGGACTTAATTGTCAACTTTATTAAACGCCACTTGTCGCGACAATTCGACTAATTTGTCAAAAAGTGACAAATTTGTCGTATTGTCGCTTTTATTAAACAGGCCCCAGGATCCCTATTTTTTTGAAAATTAATTATAGCCTATGTTAGTCAGTGATAGTGCAGCTTTCTAATGGTAAAAGATTTTTTGAAATCGGTTCAGTAGTTCTTGAGTTTACTCGAATACAAAAATACAAATCTAATATTAGTAAAGAATGTATGGAAATCTGCCCGATTTATTGACATTTATGCTCACTGCTCCGCTCCCTTTAGTAGTAGCGTGATGTTATATAGCCTATGTTACTCCCAGATAGTGTAGCTTTCTATAGGTGAAAGAATTATTGAAATCGGTTCAGTAGTTTCGGAGCCTATTCGTTACAAACAAAAAAACAAAAAAACAAACAAACAAACAAACAAAAAAACAAATCTTTCCTCTTTATAATATTAGTATATATATAAGTATAATATAATATAGATATAGATATAGATTTAAATTATACAAGTATTTAAATTAGAGCTAATCTTTTCTCTTTTTATCTTTTAATTCTTATTACCACTGCTAATGTGCTAAAATAATAATGTCTCTCTCTTCTAAACATCTTCTTCCTAGGTAAGACCCTTATAGCTGAAGTGGCTAAACCAGCACCTGATCCCCTCGTCAGAAAGCGTAAACGGGATGAGGGAGAGGGCCCTGAACAACAGAAGAAGAAGAAAGATGATGATAATAAGAGCCAGGAAGAAAGACTCAAAGATGCCACCACTCCTTATTGGAATGTACCGTATGAAGAACAGGTATACAACCATTTTGAAAAGAAAGTTTAAGTAAATGTAAATTAATTTAAAAAAAAAATCTAGAATATAAACCTTCAAGTACTTTTTATCAAGTATGCAGATTGCAGACTGATATTTAGATGATTATTTTAAAAAGATTTTCTTTCTCAGCTCAAACTAAAAGAAAAAGAAATAAGAAACATTCTAATGAAGTTTGACAATGAAGCTTGGAAGATGGACAAATCTAGAAGAAATGAAATAGAATCAAAAAGAAAAGAATACAATGGCCTTAGCTTTGAACTGAGACCAATAGAGAAGTCTCCAGTAACAGTTGGATATAGGAACAAATGTGAGTTCACAGTTGGAATAGATGAAGAGACCAAATTACCCACTGTTGGATTTAGATTAGGTAGTTATGTCACAGGCACCGTTGGTGTGGGTCCTATCCAATCTATGATCCATATTTCAGAGAAGACAAAAGGAGCAGTTTTGGTGAGTTGATGACTTTCGAACTATAAATATTTTACAATGTAGCTCGCCAAAATTCACAAGGTGAGTTGAGCAGTTCACTGGCCAGAGTATTTTATGCTAAACTAGATGTTGCCCGCGGCTCCGCCCTCGTGAATGTCGGTTATCGTGACCGAACATAGCCTGTTCTTTCCCAAGGTCTAGTCTATCTCTGTACCAAATTTCATCAAAATCAGTTCAGTGGTGCGTGAAAGCATAACAGACAGACAGAGTTACTTTCGCATTTATAATATTAGTATGGATTACTATACAGTACACTACTATACACTATGGTAGTGTGCTAAATCCAAATATTGCTAAAATTAATCTAAACTACTTGTATTTATACATAAGGGTGGCTGGGACGGACTGGATGCGGAAGGCGGAGTATCGGCAAAAGTGGCGCATATTGGGCGAGGCCTATGTCCAGCAGTGGACTGCAATAGGCTGATTGATTGATTGATATACATAACAATTACAGATTTTACCTATATTACGATTTATTGTTGTACCATTACACATTACGCACAAATGAATATATGAATTTGAATTTATTTGTCTGTAACTACTTGTTAAGTTAGTCCATGGACCCATGGTAAATATACTCCTAAACAAGTTTTTAGATACCAGTGACTCTTCTACCAGATTCAGGCATTCTTTACCTGGATCTTTACACTAAATAAACTCTGATTGATGTGTTGACAGCATAAATACCAAGTTTTGATTATTATTACATATTTTAGCTGTTCCAAGAGTTCATCCGTAAATCGAAGTTGGCGCCGTTCTCTCCAGCTGATTATTCTGGACACTGGCGGTATCTAACTGTGAGGGACTCAACAAGCACTGGTGATGTCATGCTTATTGTGGCTATGCATCCTCAGGTAAGTTGTTTCTCATACACTGACATTAAAAAATAGACATTAATTGAAAAACTGTATGAAAATAAAAAAAACATGTAATTTCATCCATTATGATAATTGAATTCTGTTAAGTTACAACTTTAATCTTAACTATTGAATTACTTTTTAACCACCAATAAGAGTTCAAATAAACTCTTTCTGGGCCATATTAAGATCCATAAACCCAAGTAGTCCGAAAAATAGATAAAAGCGTAGGGTGCTTACTACAATCATCATTGTGCATCCTACTACTGCTTAAAATATTTTTTTTTTATTAAAGTGGCTTTTTAGATTTTTCAACTCTTATTTTTATTAAATGCAGATATTTTGTGATTGTTCATAGAACCTGACAGAAAATGAACTGGCGGATATCAAGAAGGATTTAATCGAACATTTTAACTCCGAGGCGGCAGTTGCTTGTGGCATCAAGTCTTTATACTTTGAACAGATCATCAAGAGGTACAATTTATATGAGTTTACTTCTTTTTTCTCCTTTATATCTGCACAGCTTGCATTACGTATTCACATTACTTTATACATATCTGCATAGCTTGCATTATAATTTAAATTGCTTAAATTATATGAGTACTCAAAGGACATAGTCATCATCATTCTCTTAGCCATTTACACTGCATCCAAAATTTGTACTAAAGAGTCCGAGGTCCTCTTATTTTTTTTATTGGTATGTCGAATTTTCCGGAAACGACTACCGCCTGACCTCCCAATCCTGAAAAGAAAGCCTACGCTAGAACCTCGACCGTTGTTTAGCAGGTCGGTGGACTTGCAAGTATACAATAGGGCCCTGTATATTGGAACCTGATTTGGGACCCTGAAGAACCGTCTGGAATACGATTATTTTTTTATTGTTTTAGGCGAGTAGGCGAAGATGGGTCAAAACCCGTCCATTTGTCAGGCTCCACACATATTACAGACACCATACTGGACAAACAGTTCAGGATATCTCCAGAGGCATTCTTTCAGGTAAGGTTTTCAGCTTTGGTGTTCATTAAGTCTTGTGCGAGTTAGGCTGGATATGTGTGTTCCTTGAATTAAATGTGTTAACGTAGTTGGAATCGAGTTACACGAATTTATATTTATCGGTGAAATCAAGCCATAGTTATTTGACAAGTTGCGTTGAATCTTGAACTACGAAAACATGCTAAATTTAAAATATATACCTATGTTGAAATCCCTTTTTTGACGTTTCATTCGAGTGCAGAATAAAAATGAATCTTTTGGCTTGCATAGATAAACACAGCAGGTGCCGAAGTATTGTACCGCAGCGCTATCGATATGAGTCAAGTGAAGATGGAATCCACAATCGTGGACATCTGCTGCGGGACTGGCACTATTGGACTCTGTTTTGCACAGGTAAGCTAGATCTAAATTACTGATATTATTTTAATTTAGTTAAACTTTTCAACGAATTTTTTAAATAATAAGTACAAAATGTGAGCCTGAAAATATGACGCTGATAAACTCTACGTGATTTCCGCACTTAAAAAAAAGTGATGATTCGAGATAAATTTCAGGCTGCTACGGGCAAGGGTTCCCTCGATCACACAGCACATGTCTATGGTCTGATATCTTTTTAGAGTAGTAATAAGCAAAGTTATGGTTTCAATATTTTATAAACACACACAGTTTCAACTACTCTAATGTTGCGGCTACAATACCGTGATATGCCAATAATTACCGCCATAATTTCAACGTGTTGCCACGATTTACCGCCTAATTTATTGACATAAATGTCGGTAAACTATAGTGTCCTACACCACACGTGCCAAAATAAAAGTCGAAGAAATAAATTCTTAGAATTTTTTTTCACAACCAGTAACACTGTTACTCATTTGGGTTTTACTAGATAGGAATATAGGTACCATCAAAAATTACTCGATACCTAAGATGCAACCTGTTTTACAGCATTGCGGCAAAGTTCTGGGTCTCGAAATGATTGGTGAAGCGGTAAAAGACGCAAAGGCAAATGCTGAGCTGAACAAAATAGAGAACTGCGAGTTCTTCACTGGCAAGGCGGAGGACATCTTACCTCCTGTACTGGCCAGGGCGACAACTGATGATATCATTGCGATTGTGGACCCGCCGAGAGCTGGCCTACGTATGTATCTTTATCTAATCTCATACTGAAATGTACACATTAAAATATTAAAAACCAGAACTTTAATGATAGTCTTTACGCACAGAGTATCGAAATAAATTTAAAAAATTACATTTTAATACAGCTCTTCCATGGCAACCTGTATCATAATATAACTTTTTTTCTATTACAATACAACTTCCGCTAGAGCAAGTAGGTTTCTGTGCAGTTTGTCTCAATCTGTGGCCGCTCATGCGCGATGAGCAAATCTCGCCTAATGCTCGTTTTTTTATGTGTGTCATAAAAAGAGCGGAAGTTAGATACTTCTCTTTGGGTTAAGCTTTTTTTGTCCGGGGCTAATCCACGCGTCCGTACAATAATTCCTATACAGGAGGATTAATAGCAGCACCGGATAATACCACTTGAGAAGTCCTTGGTAAAATGAAACTATATAGCTTGGTACTCTTACTAAAATAATCAGAAGTAAATTGAAGGGTTAAAAAGAGGTGTTAAAAATGTGTGTGGGGCTTCATATAAAGTTGTAGTTACGTATATCTACTCACTGATGTTTATTTTTTACTTATGTTCTTGTTGGTTCCCAATATTATAAGGTTCGAAAATCTGATATAGTCCAGGTATATACCTCAGTCACGTCACGAGACAAACAACGCCCTGCCGGGGGCGGATTCTTTTGTAATAATCTATGCTTGGGGCATTTCAGCTCGTCCAGCGCCGTAGCACCCCGTGCTATCCTCAAAAGACTCCCATGAAACATGTACTGCGCGTATGGACCACATTTTAGGTCCCGCAGTATACTTAGCCATTTTATCCACACCTCACGCCGCCTTTCCCACCCTCCTTACTACCCATAGTGCCCATATCTCATCACTTGCACGATTATTTCACAGACATGCGGGCAATAACGCAGCTCCGTAACGCAAGGAAAGTAAAACGCCTGGTGTACATATCGTGCAGCCCGTCGTCAGCCGTCAAGAACTTCGTAGATCTATCTCGTCCATCGTCTAAGACGTTAAGAGGCGCGCCTTTTCTGCCCGTGAGAGCAATGCCTGTTGATATGTTCCCGCAGACCAAGCACGTGGAGTTGGCAATACTGTTCGAGCGAGAGGTATGACTAAAGAGTAATAGAGATATGTCATGACCATCTGGTCCTCGATTCTGCTACAGCAAAACCACTGTCGTTGTACAGACACTGCAAAAAATGGTATTAAATTAGTTTCATTAAACTTTCTCAGTCACTCTATGAAAAGGTATTTGATTTTAGATGTTAAATGCATTATTTTAAAGTCTAAAATTAAATAGAATATTTTTTGCAGTGACCGTGATATGCAGTGGTTTTGCTTTTGCAGAAAACCCAGGATGTTGTACTATCATCGCTACTTAATAAAAGCACCGATTAGATACCTACTAGTTACTTCGGAGTAGATCTAAATACATCACTTCCATACATCTCGACAATATCTCTCATAACAGTAATAGCTGCAAGCAGAAATATACCTTCCGCCGCGTTTCGGAAGTTGAGAATAGCGCGACTGCGTCATCGAGCCACGAGTACTTTTTTTATACAATAGATAAACAATTAAGTTGCACTAAAAACCACGAATGATTAGTGCGAAGTGCCAGGCATTCTACTTATACACAATAATATTAAAATTGCCCGTGGTCACTGGTTAGTGGTTAGTCAGAGCCCGTGACCGCGGCCAGTGTAACCTGTTCAAAATCTTTTAGTCAGACAATTCAAAGGTGGGTATGTAAGTACATATATACCTATATCATGATCGCGTTATTTCCAGCTAATTATAATCGCATAAAATAAAATAAATGGCAATTTTAGGTGAATATATCTTCAAGTATAATTTTGAAGTATAAAAATTATTTTTTCACATTGAAGTTTACTTTACTGTCTTATATCTAGACAACTTCAGCGTGACTCCCAAATTTGGTGCGTCTCAGGGAACCCACACTAGTTTGAGAAACAATATTAAACTGATAAAGTATCTTATTTACAGAGTTCAGAAGAAGCCGAGGTGGACGCTACTGCGCACATAGAAAGCTCTGAGACTGTCAAATCAGAAGATGCTCCCATCGAGGATGTAAAGGATATCAGTAAAGCTACAGATAATGTAAACAATGAAGGTTGTGAAAACAATGTATAGTGTTATGTACTTTGTTATATATTGTCAAATATAGTTTTATCTATTGACTATTAATTTATTGTTTGATTTATTGTTCTCACTCGTTTCGATGGCATATCAAAGTTTATCCAGTGTGCCACTGCCTTAATTGCATTCTCAGAGTCGCTCAGTTCTTTTTATTATTTATCATTCATGTGCCACACTGGCCCACTGTCCACTGTGCCAAAATTGGCGAAGGACCTCGGTGACTGAGTGTTATTTTGTGTATTTTTATCCGAGTCTATCAGACGCAGGAAATTTGAGTGGAAATCAAGTTGACATGCAACAAGTCTGGTAGTCCTATGAATGTGGTTGATAGTAAAATACAGTGATTTTTTTTTTTGTAAATGAGAATTTTAAATGCGTTTATGTTTATTTTTTCTCACTGTAATTATTTATTTATTTAGTTCTACAAAAAACACAATTATTACATTTTGATTTAACTGTTTGATGTACAATTGTTATTCAGGTAATGATCAGCTGGTACCTAAAAAAGGAAATCCTGTGCTATAGGTACAGATTATGAAAGGGTTGTATTTAACGCGGTCACAAATTAACCCGAAAAGCAGGTAGTAAAAATAATAGGTTGGTAGCTATAGTGAAGAATCATTTTATTCAATTTATGGGTGTCAAAATTACTGAGTGTGGCGTACAAAAATACTAAGTGAGCCACTATTTATGGATGGTTATAAAAAAATAACCACGAAGGCTAAAGCGGGAGCTCCGCTCCCGCGTTAGCCTTCTAACCTAACCTATCCAAGTTGGGCGCGCTATACTCGAATCGTCTTAACTTCACAATTTAGCAACACACTTTCTGTATCACGGGTCACTCAGTATTTTAGTCGCCCACTCAGTATTTAAAGTAACTTATTATCAGTCGTCCATTTATTATTTTTGTCGCACGGTTTATTATATCCCATTATGTGAATTATATTATGTCACAGGCATGAAAGGACCCATGATTACAGTGCAATCAACAGCATAGCGTTGTATAATATGTTAAAAGTTAATAACGATAATCTCATTTTTATCTTTCCCTAATTTGTATACTTATCCTCAATTTAAAAAAAAACTGTAATTTGATAAAAGATAAAAAATCCACAAAATTCAATGTAGCATTAGCGGCCTCTCAGGCCCTACGTCGGTACTAGTGTGTTTAAACCCACGTCAGTAACTGAAGGTTAATGTAATGATTTGCCTATGCTCTACACTCTACCCTAACATAGGTATTATATTTTATATACAAATTCAAGGAGCGCCTTGAAATATTATTTAAAAAAATATTAAACGCCTGCACGTAAATTATTTAGTTTTCTCTCAGAATAATTGCTAACAATATATAAATAAATCAAGAAACATTATAATACTTCTTGTACGTACTTTTTATTCTACTTAATCGTTATAATGCGATAGGCACCTTCTTAAATACTCGTAATAATACGATAATGGAAACTACCCTCGGGTTCCCGTACCGGTGGTGCCTCACAGAATGAAATTAAACGTTAATCTGAAAGCGCTGCTGGTCGAGAGGCGGGCGGTGTAATTGTGAAGGAATTTAATATCGCGCCGACACCGCCCGGGGCATTCCAACGCACAAGCGGAATCATTAATATAGACGTGTGGAAAATTCTAAACTTTAGGTAGAGGTCGTAGAAACTTAGGTATGGTGCCTCCTATAACCCTCCGATAATCCTAACTTATAAACTTATTTGCTTAGGTTTTATTACAACATTTTTAATTTATAAAATCCCCCCACATAGTTTCTTTGTTCTCCTTATTTTCTGTCTTCCGATGCTGATTGTTAATGATTTTTTCAGAACATATTATTTTCATAATTGCTTGTTGCCATGTTTCAGTAGATAGGTAAAAGTACGATTTTAGTAAAATAGTTAGTTGTTTTGAATTGGCTATTGAAACAATATTACAGCTGTGGGACCCTCAAAAGGCAGATAATGGGAGAGCAACGCGTTTGCCTTCTATTAAGTAGTTTAGAATGCTTTCATATCAGCGGCAGCGGTCACGTGATTACCTACCTTTTTATAATATTGCATTATTTTTATTTACATTTAAAACCACAAGTTATATCTATATTATTATAATTATCTATTACTATCCAACACTAACACCTTTAAAAAAAAATCAATCATCAAATTAAATTTTAAATATTTTCTTTAATAATTTTGTCGCCGACTGTACTAAATGACAGCTATGCGAACTTCGTTCTCAATATATTATGTATAGTGCGACCCTCGGCATTCCAATATGAACCGCAATAAGCACACCAACATCTCTAGCTAGAGCATGCCACGGACCACTCATTGTCTCTCTGGCTTTTGCAGTTAGTAGACTAGTGCCAGGCTGTTCAGAAGTATGTACTAGAAAGAGTGAAAAAAGTGATGGCTCTAAAGTGTGTTATAGCGGTACTTTCGCTGTTCGTTTGTTCACATTTTTCTTACATAATTAACAAAAATGCCGGTAAGTGTACCTTCCTATTTTTATTTTAGATACCTAATAATAAGTTGTTAATCAATAAAAAATTCCAATTAGATAATCTAGCGTATAAAAGTAAGTACCTATTAGTCTGCAATTCTATAGACTACGTAGTGAATAGTAAATCATCATCATCATCGTCATCATATTATTTGTGTCGTTCCCATTGGCTCAGAGGTTTTCTCTTCAGTGTAAGGTCTGCTACCTAACTATTTCAGACTTCCTGATTTGGCACTGACAACTTTATGCGAGCGACTGCCGTCTGTCCCTCCAATTGAGAGTATGGTTAAGGTCGTGAAATATTATACTATGCTATAAAAATATCTAATTAAAGATTATAAGTTATGTAATTACATGAAACATATTTTATATTTGCATCAGTCTTTAAAGTTAACTTAAGTAGGTATAACTAATTAATTCTAGCGATACGCAGAATAAGAATTGTTGATAAAATAAAATCGGTCAAGTGCGAGTCGGACTCGCCCATGAAGGGTTCCGTAGTAGCAAAGGCGAAAATTGCGTATTAAAAAAAACTACTGACTGGATCTGGTTCGAACAAATTTTTAGTGGAAGTTTGCATGGCAATTTACATCATATATTTTTTTTAGATTTGACATTCTCTTATTTTAGAAGTTAGAGGGGGGGGGGGGCACACTTTTTTCCACTTTGGATAGTTTAGAAAAAAAATATGTTAGAAACCTCAATAGCATTTTTAAAGACCTATCTATAGATAGCCCACACGTATGGGTTTGATGAAAAAAAAAATTTTGAGTTTCAGTTCTAAGTATGGGGACCCCCAAATTTAATGCTTTTTTTTATTTTTTTGTGTGAAATTCTTAATGCGGTTCACAGAATACATCTTCTTACCAAGTTTCAACAGCATAGGCCTTATAGTTTCGGAGAAAAGTGGCTGTGACATACGGACGGACAGACAGACAGACAGACAGACGGACGGACAGACATGACGAATTTATAAGGGTTCCGTTTTTTGCCAATTTGGCTACGGAACCCTAAAAACTGTTTTCAGGGACAAAGAAGTACTTAAACTGAATCCCGCCCTATCTGCACTAAACACTATTCTTATATTAATAGATCACCACCTGGCCGGAAGTGAATCAGTCTTGGACCCAAACGGTGAAATATTACTCAAATGGCGACTGGATTATAACTTACGAAAAGTATATTTTCAAATAGTGGTAGCCGAAAAGGGACCATCATATAATTGGTTTGCTTTGGGATTCTCCGATAGAGGACAATTCAATAATTCAGATTCCTGCGTATTCTGGACGGATTATAAAGGAAATCATCATTTTGAGGTAGGCACCTAATTATGTACTTACCTATAAAAATATTAGCAATCAAAGTTACTAGTATTCCCGTTAATCACTTCAGTTAAGCGAAATCGGAGTGGGTTTACGTCGGTAGTGTAATAGCCACCGAAGTGGTATAAAATATAGTTTGTAATAAGTAGGGATATTTAAGTAACTTTTTTCGTTGACTGTACATCTCTCTCTACCTGCATCTTTTATTTTTTGTGTGTTTGCAATACAATAAATATTTTTTCACTACAGGATATGCATGCGGATGACGATGGCAAACTCATTAGCGATACTTCACAAGATTGCAATGGATTTTACTTGGATCCTGAGACTCAAAGTATCGTGTTTGAGCGACACTTTGATACTTGCGATAGTGACGATTATATCATCGAGGTATGTGCTCTTATTAAACTTATGTGTATACAGGGTGACTTTGCAAAGCAATTGATACAAGTAAATATTACTAAAATGGATATTTAGTGTATATGATGAATTTGGACTATGATTCGCGAGCGGCAAAAATCTACTTGTTTGCGGAATTCATAGATAACAATATTGTGAGCTAGGTTTGTCAGATAACTCAGCTCAGTGATAATAATAATTGTTATTTTTGTTTATTCTTTGAAAATCAGCATTGGTTCGTCCAAACCGAGTATACCTACTGCAGCACGTATTACTCGAGACATATATCTTGGACCTAAAATGTGCTCGAAATGTGCTTTATACGCGCAGTACCCCCTTGCGATTTAGGTCCAAGATACATGTCCCGAGGTATATACTCGGTAGGTAGATACATAATGTGTTTATTTAGGTACATTCTTATCTTATTTAGGTAGTCTGGATATTTCTATATAGGTATAGATGCTTAATATCCATGTACCTAGGTATGTATTACCTACAAATAAAAAATATCCTAATAAATTTAATTTCGTTCAGGATGGGACAGTCCACGTGATCTGGGCGCACGGCTCCGACAAGCTATTCTCATCGAAAGGCCTGTGCTTATCTTGCACACCACCACAAAACCACGGATTTATCAGGGTCCGCCTGCTCACTCCGATAAGTAATTCTAAACCCAGCAAGTCTTACAAATTGCAAATAACGCACAAAAACCTTAAGGTACCGAAGGATGACACCACTTATTGGTGTAAAGTGATCAAGTTACCCGATTTTGTGACCAAGAACACCCACCATATAATACAGGTAAGTATAATCTACTAAGTAGTATCTAACTAAACTAGGCTTAGTTTTATTTAATTTTTATATTATAAGAGAACTAATATGCCGAAAATTGCAATGCAGTTTGGCAACATTATGAGAATGTTTTTTTGGCAAGTTGTTTTAATTATGGAGTAAAATAAAATAAAACAAATATTGTCTGATTGTACTATTTCGCCCCGCCATTTCATTTTCTACATTTTCATTTTACTTTCCTCATTCAATAAACGTTAAATTATCAAGTGGGATGTGCCTACAATTATTACGTACATCATTGGTATATGCCCAACCAGTGTATAGGTAGACAAAAAGTTAATCTAAAATTAAATGTAATGAGTGACACAGTTGTGTGGTTTTAATTATAAAATCCAAAAAATAATTTATTGTTCGAGTTCTCCGTATTTTCAGTTACTATACTTTTTTGAATATTATGTAAATATAGGTATATAATTAAATTAAATGTTTTTGAATATTTAATTAATACTATTTATTACGCTACCTGCATTTATGATAACAAAAAAAAACGTTCATCTGTCTTATCGAAATTACAAAATTATACAGTATTAATTTCTATGAATTGGATGGTTAAATTGAAGAAGTAGGACCGTACCTTAACGCTGTGTTTCCACCAGAGATATTCGATATTGCGTAGCGAGTAATATTTTCGTTGAAAACGGCTCGGTTGAACGAGGCTCCGCGTCTCACGAGCTCTGCGGAACAGGAGAGACAGAGGACTCTCCCGTTCCTGCTCACCTGATGGTGGGCCTGCTCCACCATCTCCTTCTCGAGCACTACCTGCTCGCAAAAGGAGGCGGCGACAAGCCACGCGCTCGTGCTCTGTACCATCGCTATGAGTCTAGGCGCAGAGCAAGAAGACTCCTACCCTGAAGGCCGCCGCGACGGCCCAACGCAGCATCTCCCACGCCGGCACATCACAGTGATGGCACTCAGACTTTGCCTTCTTCTTGATCTTGATCAAGTGCAACAACTATATCGCCTCCCTAGCCAGTCCCCCATGATGTCTTACAGCCACGGGCGTGCCGTCCTTTAATGGAACCTAAGTCTAATGCATCTATTTCTCTAACATTATTTTAGTTCGAGTCTACAATTACTCAAGGCAATCAAGGTTTGGTTCATCACATGGAAGTCTTCTATTGCGATTCGGATCCTAACAAGGACATTCCTCTATACGATGGCCACTGCTTTGCTTCAGATAGGCCTGAAATCACCAAGACTTGTTCTAAGGTAATTCCAAAACATAAACTATTTATTTTTTGTCTGTAAAGCCGCGTCCGCTGCGCCATGTTTTGAAAAGAGCATTGTTCATGAACATAAATAAGGGGCGTGGCTAAGGTGCGTACGAATTATATAGCTTAACATGTTATAAAACAATGTTATATAACAAGTTTCAGTAATGTAGACACTGAAGTTAGTACAATGTTGCAAAGTTATAAAACAATGTTAGATAATGTGGACGTGTTATATAACACAAGTTATACAACATGTTACATAATCTGTACGCACCTTCGTTTTTTTTCGAACAAAAACACCTGAACGTGTATGTTCAAGAACAACATGGCGCAGCGAACGCGGCTTAAGCCTTCCTAAAATACGAGTAAATAAATTAAAAAACGCGGTATGTAACGAAAACTTGGATGGATTG
Organism: Eilema depressum; assembly: GCA_914767945.1. Lineage (NCBI taxonomy): Eukaryota > Metazoa > Arthropoda > Insecta > Lepidoptera > Erebidae > Eilema > Eilema depressum. The sequence goes on along the minus strand of OU612024.1, from coordinate 9,419,734 downwards.
CGTGTGTTTTTGAATAGGATACAGTTTTTGTTAACCTTACACCGTCTTCACACCCATAGTTATTACAATATGATCGCGACCGCTGTACCTGCCATGCCTTAGGAAAACGAGGCGTGGTGAGAGACGAGGTAAAGTAAGAGCTTTAGTCGAGAGCGAGCGAAATACTGCCGTGAGTTTTGGCGGCCGACTGACCAAATCTGATTGGACGGTCGATTGGTTGATACTCCCCCAGTCTTCCCAAGCTGCATCTTGGTAAGACAAGGGGAAGACAGCGGTTACTATCGGTCTATAGCCCTTATGTAGGTGATTATTGATTATCTGTACACAACCCTGTAACTGCTTTCAGGTAAAGGCGGCTTGGGCAATGGGCGCACCTCCGTTCATATATCCGAAAGAAGCAGGATTACCTCTTGGAGGACCGAATGCTAACAAATATCTTATGCTTGAAGTACATTACAATAATCCAGAATTAAGAAGTGGTAAGTAGGTACATAGGTATGGCTCGATGCAGCAGTTATATACCGAGGAACCGTTGACCTGACATCAACTTTATAGGGCATATACCTACACAACGAGGAATCATTATGGCAAAAGTAGGTGACTGAAAACAGAAGGTCAAAACTCCTCGGCCAACTATTCAATTACTTACTTTAGGAACAATGTCTCTAAACATTTGCGGTAAATATCATTCAGGAGGTTTGACATTATGTTTTCAGTCAGCTTTTTATACCATATCTTTTTGTTATTCTGTTAACCCGGACAAAAACGAACCAGCGGTGTAACTAACACGATTTTCTTTTAAATATTTAAGATTATTATTAACAACTTGTTCCAGATTGGGTTGACAGTTCGGGTGTAGTCTTATATCTGACCGGCCAGAAGCGCAAGTACGACGCTGCCATCATGGAGCTAGGTCTGGAGTACACGGACAAAATGGCTATCCCCGGCCGGCAGAAGGCTTTCCCTCTCACGGGGTATTGCATTCCACAGTGTACTGGAGTGGTATATAACAGAACTAATACTACTGTAAACAAAAAAATGCTTGCTCTTGCTTAGATATTAGATGATTTATACCAAAAGTACAATCTACGTACTGACTCAGTCACTCCGTTTCTTTACTTGCCATGCTCAACAGAATGCACAGTGAAATTTATTCACTCCGCCTTTTCTTGATTATTTTCTGAACTCCTCTCAGGGACATCAGAAAGTAGGCACGATAGCAGGCTGTGTAATTTATGTAAAATATCACTCGAATAATATGTCGAGTTAAGTTCGCGCAGGATAATCATTAGCTAGAAAAAATATGCTTATTACATTTTTTATTATAATTACGATATTATGAACTTTAAAATATTCCCATATTCTTATATGTTCCTTTCTTCTTAATAGGGTTTACCAACAGACGGAATAGTTGTATTCGGCAGTCAGCTTCACACACACTTGACTGGGGTAGCTGTGTGGACGAGGCACTCGCGACAAGGAGTAGAGCTGCCTTATCTGAACAAAGATATGCATTACTCCACACATTTCCAGGAAATCAGAATTTTACATGAGCCTGTCAAAGTTTTACCGGTAAGAATACAAGGTACCTACAATAACAACTTGATATGGAGACCTGGTGACCCTGGCTATGAAAATCAAATAAATATTATAAAGTAACACAAAATAAATCGTCATAGCATCTGTCAAAATTGGTTAAAATACTTTTTCACCATTGACAGTCGAAAAAGGGCCCGTGATTCATCAAAAACAGTGAATAAAACGCTCTTTGTTTCACCGAGTGAATAAAAAAATTTGAATTTGGAACATGCGCGAATGTACGGATTCTAGTGAAACATGCAAAGAGGTTGCACACTCTCACTATAAAAACGTACTAAAGGCCACCTAAATGTAATCACTGGCTGGATGGAATGCGGCTCAGTTTAAATTAAGAAAAAAAAATGCCGCCATTTTCTGTGTAATGTTCCTTGTAAAAGTTTATGTTTGTTTCATAATCATAAAATGACTTCATCTAGTGATGAAAATGAAACTCATATTCTCGAACGCGAAAAGACTCCTGAGTCTTTTCACGCTAAAGCGGTAGCTATTACTGATAATTTGCTGCTTCTTTTGTGTACTATCCATAACAAAATGTAATTCATAATCACAGAGTAATCGTTTTCTCGTAGTCAATGGTGAAAAGTTGAGTACCTAACACGTGAAAAAAGAATTCATCTCGGCTCTTGTATCCCTCGATCCGCTCAGCTTTCTATCTAGAATCCCTCGCTACGCTCGGGATTCTACCGCAGAAAGCTTCGCTCCTCTCGGGATACAACTCAGTGCCTCGAAAAGAATTCATCTTTTTTTCACTTGTTGGGTAATCTACTATTTCACCATTTACACTCGAAAAAGGGCCCGTGATTCATCAAAAACAGTGAATAAAACGCTCTTTGTTTCACCGAGTGAATAAAAAAATTTGAATTTGGAACATGCGCGAATGTACGGATTCTAGTGAAACATACAAAGAGGTTGCACACTCTCACTATAAAAACGTACTAAAAGCCACCTAAATGTAATCACTGGCTGGATGGAATGTGGCTCAGTTTAAATTAAGAAAAAAAAATGCCGCCATTTTCTGTGTAATTTTCCTTGTAAAAGTTTATGTTTGTCTCATAATCATAAAATGACTTCATCTAGTGATGAAAATGAAACTCATATTCTCGAACGCGAAAAGACTCCTGAGTCTTTTCGCGCTAAAGCGGTAGCTATTACTGATAATTTGCTGCTTCTTTTGTGTACTATCCATAACAAAATGTAATTCATAATCACAGAGTAATCGTTTTCTCGTAGTCAATGGTGAAAAGTTGAGTACCTAACACGTGAAAAAAGAATTCATCTCGGCTCTTGTATCCCTCAATCCACTCAGGTTTCTCTCTAGAACCCCTCGCTACGCTCGGGATTCTACCGGAGAAACATTCACTCCTCTCGGGATACAACTTGGTGCCTCGAAAAGAATTCACCTTTTTTTCACTTGTTGGGTAATCTACTATTATTTCAATTTATTCTCAATACACTGATCGAGCAGCCCCCGAAGCAGTCAACTCTGAGGTTAAATTGGGCGTTCTTTGTTGGCTCAGCCACACTTTACAATCCAAGGCTGCCACGCGAGGCAGGTCGCTTAATAAGGACGCAATTAATCACAGAATTGATTAAATTGTGCTGTTTTTAGGGAGACTACCTAGAGACAACCTGCGTGTACAACACCGAGGATAAGGAGAATGCTACTATCGGGGGACACGCCATCACAGACGAGATGTGCGTCAACTACATGCACTACTACCCCGCCACAAATCTCGAGGTTTGCAAGAGCGCAGTGTCTAACGCCGCACTTGAAAGTTACTTCAAGTTTGAACATGGGTGAGACAAAATTTGCTTAGGTAGAGATTCAAGATTTGGTTAATGGATATTTACCTTTTTTTATCATGTGAAAAATCCCCACGGATACCTCCTCCGCCGGAGCCGGTGCACGGAGGGCGGGTTATGTTGGACTCGAACCGACTAAAACGCACGCCGGCTGTGGGCCGTCGGTTGCCGGAGGTGAGATTACCGTGAGAGATTTTGCGAAAGAGACATTCTGCGAAAGAGACGTTTTACGACCAGGGGACATTTTGCGAAAGAGACGTTTTGCGCCTGAGCCTCGTGTAGACATATCCCTCGCACCCTGGCCGAACTGGATATTTACCTGCTAAATGAGATGGAATCAAACTAATTTCTCCCTCTATTAAAGTAGGCAACCAACAAACGTGATGCGAGGACCGGGCGCTAGTAATGAGTGAGAGAATTAAAAAGTCAAGACTACAACAGTAAGAAGTAGGAGTGTCCCAGAAGAGATTGAAACTCTCTCAGATCAAGCCAAAAATAAACTTGATCGTAAAATATTAAATTATTATCTGTTTTTTTTTTCAGATGGGATAACATGTCCATTTCATTTAGCGCACCACCTCGGCACAACTATTTGTCCATCAAACCGTGGACTTACCTGAGGGTCAACACTCTGTACGATCTTTATACCGAATCCCCAATTTCGATGCAGTGCAACAAGTCTGATGGAACTCGATTTCAGGTAACAATAATAAATCGGCCAAGTGCGAGTCGGACTCGCCCATGAAGGGTTCCGTAGCAGCAAAGGCGAAAATTGTGGTTTATGACGTATTAAAAAAAAACTACTTGCTGGATCTCGTTCAAACTAATTTTTGGTGGAAGTTAACATAGCAATGTACATCATATTTTTTTTTAGATTTATCATTGTCTTATTTTAGAAGTTAGAGGAGGGGGGGGGGACACATATTTTTCCACTTTGGAAGTGTCTCTCGCGCAAACTATTCAGTTTAGAAAAAAATGATGTTAGAAACCTCAATAGCATTTTTAAAGGCCTATCTATAAATACCCCACACATATAGGTTTGATGAAAAAAAAATTTTTGAGTCGAACCCTAAGTATGGGGGGACCCCCAAAATTTAATGATTTTTTTTCTATTTTTGTATGAAATTCTTATTGCGGTTCACAGAATACATCTACTTATCGAGTTTCAACAGCATAGGCCTTAAAGTTTCGGAGAAAAGTGGCTGTGACATACGGACGGACAGACAGACAGACGGACGGACAGACATGACGAATCTATAAGGGTTCCGTTTTTTGCCATTTGGCTACAGAACCCTAAAAATGCATGCACCTTTCGTATATCGGGACTAAGTATGACCTACTTAGTACAGTCAGCTTCAGAGAAAACAGACCCCCTCATGCTTTCATATCATTAACAAGGGGGGTCCCTTTTCTCTGAAGCTTACTGTACTTAGTACTAATATTAGTATACTTCTTTACTTAATTATAAAGCTAAAGAGTTTGTTTATTTATTTGGTTGAATGTTTCCTACATTCAAATTCAAATTAAAAAATAATTTTTCGACACACTTGCTTATAAATAGGATTTTATTTCACCGCAATTATGCACGTTATGACACCTATTATGAAACTGTGACTTTTTCATTGCTATTATTCACAAGTGAGTTATAGATATTTTTTAAGTTTCATTGATTATGTGTCTTTGTTCTTAAAAAAGTTTCGATACAAAAAGGATCATGTTCAATATTACAAACGTATTTTAAAAGATAATTTCAACGTGTAGTACGCGTTTAATAAACAAAACTTTCACTAAAATGTTTTTTTTTCTCTGTGAGTATTTACAGAGAAAAAAAATCATCATCCAAATAAGTATAATATATAATAATAACTGATGACAAGGCAGCATGGTGATAGCACCTTAGCCTGTTCCAAAATGAACAAAATAAAAAAAATGTTAGATGCGCGCGCATAGTAAAATAAATTATTTTTTACTATTGTGTTAGTATTTTTTGTATTATTTTATTCGCAAGTGTGTTGAAAATAGTCGTATGCCACTCGTGTGTATGGTGATTACCATCGAGGCGACATTGAGATCCGAGCCGCTAGGCGAGGGTCTTAAGAGAGTCGAGGACGGAGAACTTTACACACTTGTACCATAATGTACTGTTACAACACTCCTGCTCATAAATTTGCTATTATTTCACCGCAATTAGGCACGTAATGACACCTATTATCAAACTGTGACTTTTTCATTGCTATTATTCACAAGTGAGTTATAGATTCTTTTTTAAATTTTATAGGTTAAGTTTCTATGTTCTTAAAAAAGTTTCGATACAAAAAAGAACGCGTTTAATAGTACGAATAAATTAAAATGCCCATTTAAATAAATTTAAATTTAATTTAAATAAATAATTTCAACTTGTAATACTTCTTGTTTAATAAACAAATTTTTCACTCAAATTTAACTTTTTTTTTCTATAAGTACAGAAAAAAAAACAGAGTAAAAAAAGTTAAATTCAAACCTCATTCTTTTAAATATGGCCGATGGCCATTGTTAGATGCGCGCGCATAGGAAAACGAATTAATTTGTAGTATTGTTTATTTAGTATTTTTTGTAGTATTATTTTATTCGCAAGTGTGTTGTAAAACGTCGTATGGCACGCGTGAGTATGATGATTACCGTCCTCGGCTCTCTTAAGACCAATGGCGCCTCGGCAGTAATCACCAACTACTTACCACTACTCACTTGTACCATAATGTACTATTATGTTGAATAGACCATTTGCCGCAACGGTAGGTACGCCGATGATGCTCATGCCTTTTTTCCTCTGGGTTAGGCTGAAACAGCCCGCCATGTCCTCAGCCACTTCGCGAGTTTACGGGTTCCGAGTGCCTTTGACCATCATACTGATTACAACCTGTGTAGTATTTAATTTACTAATAATTATTATATTTGTTCCAGGGTGATTGGGAAGGTATACCAATACCGCGCATTGAGTTACCATTGCCTGCAGAGCAGAGAATTTGTCCAGATACGTATAACGGTGGTGGCAAATAAACCGATTAAAAAAGGAACTAAGTACCTGTTTATCATTCATGGCTGAAAGCACCTGTAATGTTATATTGGTACCTATCTATTAGAGAATGTGCTAGGTAGGACTTAATACCTATGTAATATTTCAAGAAGTAGAATTGGCATTTAGTAGGTACGCTTACAACTTTACAGTTTTAGCTGGTGAACACTCTTTGTAGAGTGTAGTGTAGGCACTAGGTAGTAGGTACCTGACTTAGGTACTCAATCTATATAATGTATAAATTATGATGTAAAGTTTTGTGATATTTATACATACATATACCTAAATACGATGTATTTATGTAAGTAAAATGATGTAAATCTATGAATAAATGAGTGACATTATACAATAACATGTTAGTAGACATAAATTTTAATAAAAGAAATATAATTAAAGAAAGTGATTCCTTATGCGCATTATTTATAATTTTATTTAAATACTAGCTGACCCGGCGAACTTTGTACCGCCATATTTTTTCCGCCCGCGTGTAATTCAGATCCTTTTTCCATAATTTCTCACCGTTTAAACCTTTCGGACATCCACGAATATTTCAAGACTAAAATTAGCCAAATCGGTTCAGCTCTTCTCGAGTTTTAGCGAGACTAACAGAATTGCAATTCATTTTTATTATACAAGAAGAAGATTATTATGCTATCAACCTACTATAAAAGAATTATGTCCTATATAGGCAAGCTATGCATAGAAAGAATCAATCAATCAATCAATTAGCCTATTGCAGTCCACTGCTGGACATAGGCCTCCCCCAATGTGCGCCACGTTTGCCGATCCTCCGCCTTCCGCATCCAGTCCGTAGAAAGTCCGTCCATAGAAAGAAATTTTAAAGCATTTATTATGCTAACTATTCAAATCAATTAAGAAAGAGAAAAGAGAAATCGACCTCAGGCGGGACTCGAACCCGCGATCTTTCCCTTACAGGGGGAATGCTCTGACCACTAAATCATTTGTCTCGTCGTCGGGGGACCGCTCTAAGATTAGGCATACCAAGGTTAGCGGTCCCCCGAAGAGACAAATGACAAAAGGGTCAATACTTAAGGTAAATCATAGCAATGTAAGTTATTATTTGACTTTTTATAGGTTCTTTTTGGGTCGGGGGTTTTTTAAATTTTTTTGAAGTGCGAATGGCATCCGCAGCAACAGCAGATTTCGTTGACATTCCCTAGATGGCGCTTAGCTACTTAAAAACGAGCTTTGTTTTGCTTCACGGGCTTTCTATAAATACAAAATCTATTCAATGTAATTATATCTATTGACAATTACAATTTCTGTTAATACGAGTAATATCAATAATATTTTTTTTTTAGTCCGGTGTTTCTTTATAACACCGGGACATAAATAAATTTAACTTCTCCTAACATTAATAAAACGATGAGCCGATAATAGTTATAGACGAAACGTTTGGTTGGATATGGTAGATTCTCTAGTAGGTATATAATAATATACTAATCTATGTGGTAGATAAGAGTCAGAAAATAAAATTACTTATTAACCTCCTGTTTAGCCGCTGTGCAGTGTGCTAATCTCTACACATGGTGGTTGAGGATATCATTGGAGGTGCCGAGTTTCGAGGGGTTTTGGAAGGGTTTAAATAGTTGAAAGGGAGATAGAGATATATTTTTTGCCGGCTTATCCTTGAATTTTGGGACACCCTGTATATACATAGTATTATAATATGATAAGTAATTACGTATTTTATAGACTTTTGTTAATTCGTCGATAACTTTCCATAGCACTGGTATTAAACCTTAGTGGTTTTTTTGTGCTATTGTAATAGTTCATGTACTGTCCTGTTTTAATAGTAATAAATAAATAAAAAAAAAAAAACATAGTAGCCACTATTCTTCTTCACTCGTCATCGTCATCATCTGCGATTGCGTTGCGTTGTGTCACTTGTGTCCATTGCATCCGAGCCCGAAGTCTACGAGTCTGCACTCCTTTTCTTTGTACCAGTCTATTTCCTTCCAATTTATTACCAAGTTGAATAAACCAAGTACCTATCGGATTCGATTCATCTCATCATTTAGCCTTTTACAGTTCCCGGCTGGACATATACTGATAGCACACAAAGCTCTTGAAAAATCGGGCTTCGAATCCCCGTCATATACTGAAAAATTCACAGCTGGACATTCTCTTGTTGATTCGCCTTTACAAGTTTGGTTGAAAGAAATTTGAACAGACATAGATTTATTTTAGTGCTTTTGTAAGTTGGTTGTAAGTATTTAGATCACTTCCTTCTCCTTTTGAATTGATAGCCGTGCTATCCCAACCTCGAAAGGATAGCCTGCGCCAAAGCGTCGTCCGTCAATGGTTCTGTCCCACTAGTACCACCAAACTGTAACACCGGTGGTACTAGCGGGAAATCTCGTTCTCTATAGTACCAAAGAGTACCACCCACCATGTCCATGTATACTAATTAATATTAGTGGTACTAATGAGACTGTTTGTTGTTATGTACGAAAAATGTAGGTACGTATTTGTACTAAAGTATTTAAGCTTGATGTTACTATCAAGGTTGATAATAGCATTGTGAATAATAGCAATGAAAAAGTCACAGTTTGATAATAGGTGTCATTACGTGCCTATTTGCGGTGAAATAATAGCACTTTTATGAGCAGGTGTGTTGTAATAGTAAATTATGGTACAAGCGTGTAAACACGCGAGTGGCAAACGATTATTTTCAACACACTCGCGAATAAAATAATACTAAAAATACTACATAACTCAATCAAAACACAATAGTAAAAATCTATTTGTTGTCATACTTGTCATAAATTCGCGCGCATCTAAGAGCGGAAACACACGATGCGTTGCGGCGGCGGCGCGACGCCGGAGCGGTGTCGCTGCGTCGTTTTACATAGAAATATCTGTAGCATGTCACACGATGCGCTGCGTCGCCGCGCCGGACTTGCAACCACCGAGACGAGGCGGGGAGGGGTGAATGCGTTGCGACGCCGGAGCGGCACCGCTCCGGCGCGCGCCGCACCGCCGCCGCGTAGTTGTTTATGATTAATAGACCGGGCGCTAGAGGTATGAGTATGCAAAATGTGAGTACCGAATTTCGACAACGGATTTAAGTGAAGAAAAGGTCCAAGAATGATTATGTGGATCTTGCCGGTCTATTTTCTAGTCCATTTTTTTTACCCCCTCTTGTCTTATTCGTAAAGGAAATGTATTGAGTAGGTACATGATATAAAATCATTTTAATGAATATTTCCGTTATAATTTACCTATAGTTTGTTCTAATGGTAAAAGTGAGGATGGCTTCTTAAATAGGTACTTAATAAAAAAAAACGAAAATAAAAGTAATATTTCAAAAAAAAAAAAAAGTTATTCGAACAACCAGCGAATTCAAGCATAATTTTTCTTAAAGTAGGTAAAAAATACTTATTTTTAATTTTGACATTTGTTATTGATGCATTTACATAATGAATACAAACCAATTCAGATTTATTGCAATTACAAGACCTTGTGCGACAATTTACAGTTCATTTACATGGGGGGAATTAATAACTCTGGTAAAGACGGCTTGTATAGTCATTTTGTCGTGGACGTAAGTCACTGTTGAGCTTTTCGTAAAAGTGTACTTTTATATATGCCTAGGTAGGTACCTACCTATATTTTGTAGCATTAATGATACTAATGTTGTCAGCAAAATGTTATTATATTTAATCATCGATATATATTATATTAGCTTTTGCCCGCGGCTCCGCCCGCGTGGATGTCGGTTATCGCGACCAAACATAGCCTATGTCCTTTCTCAAGGTCTAATCTACCCCTATACTAAATTTCATCAAAATCGGTTCAGTGGTTAAGGCGTGAAAGCGTGACTGACAGACAGACAGTTACTTTCGCATTTATAATATTAGTATGGAAATATGGATTCAGGGTTGGCAGTCGGCAGCACGAGTGTGATGCCCCTGGTGTTGCATACGTCCATAGGCCACGGTGACCACTTCCCATCAGATGGGCCGTGTGCTTGTTTGCCACCTAAGTAGTATAAAATAAAAATGGATACAAAAACACGACTTAATAAAGCAACTTCTTTACGTCAATAGATGTAGAAACACACTAAACGCATACGCGCGCTATGCTTACTTTAAGGGCGCAGAGGGGATGTGAAGGGAGCGGGAAGGGACCATCACACCCGGCGGCAAGATTTCTTTGTCATTATTTAGAGGATCAGGTATAAGAATCCGGTCATAGTTGCCGTCACTCGGATTTTGCATACTCAACTACCTCTAGCGCTTGCACTATTATTAACAGACATTACAACGCAGCTGGGGCACACGCGGCGCCGCTGCGTCATAACAACGCAGCGGCGTCGCACCGCTCGTGTGCCCGCTACTGCGGCGAAATTTCTGCGGTGCGTCGCCGCAACGCATCGTGTGTTTCCGCTACATTTTTTTTATTTGTTCCTTTCGGAACAGGCTAAGGTGCTGTCACCATGCTGCCTTGTCATCTACTTACTTATTTGAATTATGTTTTTTTTTCTCTGTAAATACTCACAGAGAAAAAAACATACATTTTAGTGAAAGTTTTGTTTATTAAACACGTACAGATCGTTTCAAACTTAATGGCGGCTCTGAACTTCGTACAAGTGGCTCACTGCGCGGGAGGCGGAGCGGGAGCGAAGGAGAATCGCAGACCTTGCGGCCCGCGAAGAGCGTAGGAGAATCGCTAACCGCGCGGCCCGTAACGAGCGACGGCAACTCGGGCGTAGGAGGTCGCAGAACGACCTCCGTCCCCCATGAGCGCGGGCCTGGGGGTGACGGGTGGAGCCGCCTGTCACCCTAGCAGAAGCAGGCCACGGCGGCGGTGCGCATTGCGTGCCTCCCCATACCCGGGGGCGAGTTGGGGACTCTACGGTCCCCACATCGGGAGAGGGCCAGATCGAGAGATATGGCCCTGGGTCGGCCGGGGTGCGAGGGATATGGCTACAACAATCTCACCTCCGGCAACTGACGGCCCACAGTCGGCGTGCGTTTTAGTCGGTTCGAGTCCGACATAACCTCCTCCTCCGGCTCCGGCGGGGGAGGTATCCGCGGGGATTTTTCGCACGATAAAAAAAAAAAAAAAAAAAAAAAAAGTGGCTCACTGCGCAGGTACAGTCAAGAACAAAAATATTCGGCCGGGGTGCGAGGGATATTTCTAACGGCCGTTCCCAATAATCTATCTACTGCCAGTTTTGACATTAGAATGGATAGAAACGTCATCAATCTCCTATGGTAACGCAATTAATAGTAGCACAATAACAATAGGATTTGACAAAGATGTACTGTAGGTAGGTATGTTATTGGGAACGGCCGGCCGTATGACTAACTCAACTTCAACGGAATTTGGATACCTTCCTCACTCTCTTTTTTCATAAACTGTATTACGTCATACACCATTTTTCTCGCCTGTCTGCGTAGCACGTTAAATCGCCCGCGAGGCATTTTTGTATATGTGTATATACGTTGCACAACAAACAATAACTATAACAACTAACAATAACAATAACTCAACAAAAACAACAGTAACAAAAAGTCAACAATAATAACAAAACTTAACGAAACAATATTAATAGGAACTCGACTGTACTTTATCACTAATGCGCACGTCTGTGTAGTATACGGACGACACTAACACCAACACAAGCAAGCGCGTGCGACGATAGCGGGGACCGGAGAGAGTGCGGGGTACACCGCTCCCGCCGCGTCCCGCTTCGTTCCATGACTTTCGCCGTCTTTTTGACTTCTGCGCATCGACACGCACGAACTTCAGAGCCGCCATTAAGTTTGAAACGAGCTGTACTACAAGTTGAAATTATCTTTTAAAATACGAAGTTGCATGAAATGAGCAAGCAATAGGTAGATATATTAATTCGTTTGTAATATTGGACACGATCTTTTTTGTATCAAAACGTTTTTAAGAACAAAGCAACTAAAGGTCCAACCCCACCAAACGGACGGCATCGGAACGGATTTTACAATCTTTAAACAAAATAAATCTTATATCACAGCATTTAAAGTTTATATTACCAAGTCACGCATGACAGCTTGACGTGCGTCATGCCGCCGCACGTCGCTGTCAAGCTGTTGTGCGTGACTTGGTAATATAAACTTCAAACACTGTGATAATAAGATTTAATTTTTTTTAAAGATTGTAAAATCCGGGCCGATGCCGTCCGTTTGGTGGGGTTGCACCTTTAATCAATGAAATTAAAAAAAAGAAGTCTATAACTCACTTTTGTGAATAATGGCAATGAAAAAGTCACAGTTTTATAATAGGTGTCATTCCGTGCTTAATGACACAGAGTACTATACCTATACTATATACTGAAACTTAATGAGCAGTTTTCCAGTAGGTATTTATAGCGTTCCTAAAGACAAGGTAGATGGCGCAGCCGGCACTTTTGGTAAGTAGAGTGTGGTCTCACATCTAGTGTTCCCTAATTTATGGAAAAAAATGTTCTTCGGTTTTGTAGTGATTTACTTTACATAAATGTTTTGAAATTTTTTTTTGATAAAATTATTTTAAATATAATATTATTTTAAATTAAGAATTAAGCGTTTTATCATATTTTATCTATTGTAATATGGGTAAATGAAATTAAACTTTGGCAACATCGCACAAATAAACTACAGAGTACATTAAAATTACCAAAAGCTATGCTAGCGCCATCTCTTGATGATTTTAAAACCAACTGATTATTATACCTACTGGAAAACTGCTCATTGCGGTGCAATAAAAGCCTGTTTATAAGCAAGTGTGTTGAAAAAGTACATTACATATCATTATACACATGAAAAAATAAAATTAATCCAATCAGTATAAATGTCAATCAGCGGGCCCCGGACTCCGAGGTGAGAGCGACGGACCACGCAAAGATGATGATTTATATAAGGTAACTGTACCAATGCTCGACACTTTAAGGAAAAATAAAATTTCAATCTAAAAAATTTAACAAATTAATTACAGCATGGTCGTTACATTGTTTTTTAACTGTTACAGCAACAATTAGACATTAACTTTTGCCCATAAAATCTTTAAAATCTATCATACTTTTACTTTAAATTAAATTATTATGCACTTGGTCGAAAACACCAATGCTAGACATCATTGTCCCAATGGTCCAAGTATGTCAATAACTTCAATATTTATAACGTTTATACTAAAATTAGTAATAATCATAACATATAAACAAAAAAATCACACCTATAAAAATCAGTACCCTTGGCAAAAATCTTAAGAAATAACACGACCGTGTTCACGGAGTCGCATTATTTGCTGTCAACAGTCTTTCTAAATTTACTTCGAATGGTGTTGCGAATATTTGAACATATCTTATAGATACCATTAGGCATCTTTTAAGTCAATAGTCTTATAAAACAAATGGATAATTTTCTCAAAATACTGGGTTTTGTTCGAAAGTGTCTAGCATTGGTACAGTGTCGAGCATTGGTACAGTTACCTTAATACAATGTCTTTTCTTCTTTCTTTTCTAAATAAAATCTCAATTTGTAATGATAAGTTTTGAACGCCCCTTATCAATTATATTCGTTCTTCATTCAAAATAATGTTCATGTTCATTCATTAGATTTTAACATTGACAAACATTGACAAATGACAAATTGACAATGACATTTGACATTTCACGAATTTCACGATTTTATGCTATTGACTCGACTCGACTGACATTTTATTTTACTTTCTTACGAAGTTCTACATACTTCTGTTTCTTTAGTGAAGGACTATTTTTACTATAATCATGTCCAACGAATACGGGTTCAACAGTGATGATTCTCCCAACAAAACAAATTCACACCTACAATTACCAAGTCCTATAATTACACGGCGAAACCGGACTGCGTCTACGTAAGTTTTAAAATTTACATACAATATGTATGTATTCCAAATAGAATTACTGTAAAATTTTAAATATTTCATTTTAGATCAGAGAGAGCGCTAGGCAATCCATTAGAAAGTGGCAAAATTAAATCTTTTTGCCGAGAAAGAGGTCACGGGTTTGTTTCTCCAGAAAAAGGCGGTGAAGACCTTTTCGTACATATTTCTGAGTAAGTATCTATTTATCTCGAGTCTTTTGTAGTATTCTGAATTTATAGTAGCTTTCAAAAATGTTTACTTTTATTATTTTACCTACTACCAGAGTCATCAGTTTATCACCTATTTCTTAATATGCAGGTACTCATTCAATCCAAAAGTTAATTGGAATGGCATTTAACTCAACTCTGAGTCAGATTCCAATTGGCTGAAATGAGTTAATTTACATCTGACCATAAAATCAAAACATAAAGAGCATTGTTCCAGTGTGTTTACTATAGTGCTTACTATCATAGTTTTCAAGGTCAAATATTATGATGTTATTAGGATTTTAGGGTACTTTAGTGTAGTATATTTAAAATTATGGTATTACCAATAGCAATATAATAACTATGTTTACATTCCCTCTTATATCACCCTTTACACAAAATGTGATCAAGTAACTAAAAAACTATGTATTTAGATACACCTTTATAAATCAATTTTATATTTCCAATTGGAAACCCTTAAAATGTATAATTATTAAAATGATAGTATATGATGTCATAAAAGTACCTATATTTGGGGTTAATATTTCCTACACAAAAAGATGAAAACATTACATATACAATAATATGTTATAAAGTGTCTCAGAATATCAAATTAAAGACAATATAACTTTTGTCCACAGTATTGAAGGTGAATATGTGCCACTACCAGGTGATGAAGTCATATACCGACTCTGTCCCATACCACCTAAGTTTGAAAAGAACCAAGCAGTCCATGTTCGCATTGTTCATCTTACACCAGAGAAGCACCTCAAGTGGGATGAGCTCCGATGAGATGTGTAATTTATGCTATCCATTATATATTTTCACTATCCACCATTTGCAAGATCCACTTGCTCCCAATCTCTCCCATTATCTCATATCTTAACTACAATTATAATTAATGTATGTCAATGCCAATTGTATTTTATTTGTAGGATTGTATGTTTAAAAAACTATCCTTGCTTTTCCATCTGTTCATTATACATCAATAATTATTATCAAATTATTTAGATTCCTTTTGGATTTCGCACAAAGGTAAAATTAATTATTATTTAAAAATATTCTCACTGCCATTTCAATCTATTGTAACTGGTACCACCTGCTCTCTGCCTAGAACTCAAGATTCGACTGTTTTTACAGTCATGCTGATTATCGGCGCTGACAGATCAATATGTATGTAATCAAAGGAGATGTTCTTGATTCACGCTGATTACGCAGCGCTAATATACTTCAAGCCATCAGCGTCCGCAACCGTACGCGCCGACGATCAGCGTGACTGTAAAAATAACCTTAGATTCAGATGTATTAATATTTTTTAAGATTACGTTTATACAGTCACGCTGATCATCGGCGCTGACAGATCAATATGTATGTAATCAAAGGAGACGTTCTTGATTCACGCTGATTGCTCAGTGTTGACAGCCATCAGTGATCAGCGCCCGTAGCCGTACGCGCCTACTGTCAGTGTGACTGTAAAAACTACCTTAGATTCTGATGTATTAATATTTTTTAAGTCTACCAGTATTGTAGGTAAAGCCATTACACTCTTACACAGCAAAATTACTTGTTATGTCTTAATCTTAACTGTTCTTGAAAGTGGTGTTTCAAATCTGCCCCTGCACGGAACTACATACGCGCCCCCGCCAACTATCCCATAACATCATGATGTAAAGCAAGGACTGTCTATGGTAGTACTGTAATATTTTCGTCTGAATCGAACGCAATTTCGTCAATTTGTACGTTTATAAAATAAATATTTTGTGTAATTTTTTATCTATCGGCCTATATAATACAATTCTTTTAGTTTTAATCACGACAATGAGACGACCAAGGTTGTAACTCAATATTTTAAATATAGTGAGAAGCCAACATGTGGTGCTAAATTTTCGAAGGTTTTATCATCGTCTAAGATTTTGATATCAGTTGTATTTCACACGGTGAATGAATAATGGCTTCTTACAACAGTATTAACAGAACTTAATGGTCATAGTAACTATGATCACTTTTTGCCTAATTTGTCAAAACAGTATTCTGTACTTAATCATCATTTAAAAAATGTGCACATATTAATCATCATAGCTTGTAATTTTGCACAAATATGAAGTGCCACTGGTTCGTGATATAAGTGATCAAACATACAAAGTATGTGTTGTTTGTGTTAAAAGACAAATTGCATAATAAATTTAAGTACCTATTTTTCCTTAGTTACCTACTTATTGTTTGAATGTTAAGTATGTAAGTGCAAATGTACTCTGTGTTTATGAACCCCAGCATTCCATTGCTCAAGCGTTTTCGTTGATTGATACTTACATAACAATGTTGTTAGGTATTTACATACCGAAAGATTCTATTTTGATATTATCATATCCTGTTCCCGTTTGGTAAGGAAGTGAGTTAATAATAAATAATCAACGTGTCGTCATGCTTATTTGTTTAGTTTATAGCAGTTTTAGTTTAATATAAAAATATATGAATATGTGTAAGCAATATTTGTTTTATTTTTATTTTATCAATTCCAATATAAAAATTAATGTTTTCTCTAGTATTCTCTATGGCAGCGCCCGTGTGACGCCCCTGGTGTTGCACAGTGCACACATCCTTAGACTACGGTAACGGCTTTCCATTAGGTTGACCGTGTGCTTGTCTGCCACATAAATGTTATAAAAATAGTCATTTATGTGACTGGTTAATAGTAATGCACATGTTTGTGAAAGGTTCTATAAGTAACAAGAATGCCTCTAATAAGTAGCAAGAATATCGAAGTTAGTTTCTACTTCAATAAAGAGAAATACCGAATTACTTGTCTCCCACTAAGTCGTACAACTAAAATTATAAATACTCGCTCGTCCACTAAAATCCTCTGCGTCCTACAAAGACCCTAGGGTAGGGTTGCCATACGTCCCCGTACGCCGGGACATGTCCCCGTTTGAGGCCTGGTGTCCCGGCGTCCCGGCCAATAAGCAAATTGTCCCGGTTAAACACTTTTAGTATTATATTAGAGAGCTGGACTTGGTTGGTAAACAGTAATATACCTACAATAAACGCGACTAAGTAGCTAGGCTATTAATACGTAGATAGAACGACGAAAGCGCTGATATTTTTCCATACATGAATATGTTAATGAGTAATAAAGACCCCGGGGCCAATAATTTTACGAGAAAAACGCGATGAAGGACAGATGGCGCTCATACTTCTAACGACATGCTGAATAAGCAGCAAGAGGTGCATCCACCAGACCGCTTTCCGAAACAAGGACTAGTACCACCGATAACACCTGCAGAAGTACAGACTCGGCCTCGACGAAATCCCCATCGAGGCTTGGAAGGCAATAGGTGCATTGGGTGCTCTTGGTGTGAGCATTCTAACAAATCTGTATAACCGCGTACTTCTCACCGTGAGATCCTGAGCCAGTGGAGACTGAGCTTCATTACGCCAGTATTCAAAGGCAAGGGATCGGTGCAGGAGTGTGGTAGTAACCGCGGTATAAAGATAATGTCCCACACCATGAAGCTCTATGAGCAGATAATCGACTACCGGATCCGACAGGAGAGTACACTCTCGGAGTGTCAGTATGGGTTTCGTCCCGGGCACGGGATCATTGATCCAGTGTTCTCCCTAAGGATTGTGGTGGGGAAATACAGGGCGAAGAACACGCCCCTGCACTGCCTATTCTTAGACATGCAGAAGGCCTTCGACTGTGTTCCTCGCGCGGTGATCTGGTGGGTACTGTGGGTTAAGGGAGTTCCAGAGTCCTACATTGACACCATCCAAGATATGTATCATGATTCTGGTTCCGTGGTTCGGAGTGCTTTTGGTGACTCAAAAGCCTTCCCCATCACCATCGGAGTACACCAAGGATCCGTCCTTAGTCCTTACTTGTTCAGCTCGGTATTAGACGTCTTGTTAGACAGTATCAGAAAACCACATAAGCAGCCTCCGTGGTTGCTCATGTATGCTGATGATATTGCGCTGAAGGACGCGGACAGGAGCAGATTGGTGCAACACGTGAAAGTGTAGAAGGAAGCGCTTGAGAACGGTGGTATGAAGCTAAATGTAGCGATGACAGAAAGTTTAGCGTTAAACTCGACAGATTTCACACCGGTCCGCATAGGCGATGATTCGGTTTAAGTACCTGGGATCTGCACTTCATGTGACCAGTGAAATCGACTACGACATCAGGGCACGCATTGCTTCCGCGTGGGCCAGGTGGTGAGAAATGACTGGCGTCAGGGGTGATCCCAAAATGCCAGTCAGGTTGAAGACGCAGGTCTATAAGACGATCATTAAGCCTGTCCTCTTACATGGTTGTGAGAGCAAGAGCGTAAGCACGTAAGAGCTGCATGTCACGGAGATAAAAATGCTGCGTGAGGAACTCTTGCAGCCGCGGCAGTCTTCATGTCCATGACATCGCAGATAAAATGCAAGAGAGCCGCCTTCGCTGGTGCGGCCACGTCTTGCGGCAACCGCCAGGATACGTGGGTAGCAAATGCCTGACAATGGCGCCCCCGCCGGGTCCAGGTAGAAGGGATAGGCCCAAGAAGTCCTGGCTTGACGTCGTGGAGAGTGATATGCGTGCAAATGGTCTCACTACCATGGACGCCCAAGATCGTGTCAAGTGGAGGAGGAAGAGGCGGACCCTGAGCTCCGGGGTCATCTTGGCCAGGGATGCAATCGGGAGAAAGCGTCTACATGAAGATGATGTTTAACTTAATGTTGATTTCATCAAAATATTTTGTACAATTATCAGAAGTTAATTCTGATAATTTTTCGCCTTTCAGAAAACATAGGAAGCCCGGGTCGCTGCCCGCTTGTTTAACGCTTGTTTAATGGCAGTGTTAAAAGTTGTTGTAATAAAAGTTCCTATTTTTCTACCTTTACTAATTTTTCTTCAAATGTCCCGGTCTGGGTCCCCACACTTATGGCAACCCTACCCTAGGGGTGTAGCCAACCTGCTGGTCGATTCACGGAGTTCTGGCACGCTCTTACTTTCGAGTGTTGGGTTCGGTTTGTCGACAATTACTGCCATGAAAGCAGTAAAGGAGTAATTAGTGGTTTTCAGGGGTAACGCACGCCAAAAAAGGTAGGCTATTAGTTAGCCTACCTTTTTTGGCACTATGTATAGATATTATTAATAAAAATAAATTGACAGATATATTTTATTAGAAGGTAAATATAAAATATAATGAATACAATAAATAATACAAATTGCCATGACAGCCATTATTTTAATCGATTCAAAAGTATATAAATCAATTAGGTTCTCTTAAAAATTATTATTTTATTTGCCATTTTATAGGCTTCATATAATCACACGACTTGCCTATTCTACACAAACAAATCTATTGGAATGTGTTTATGACACACTAGGGTGGTATCTTATTTAGAAGCACGGAGGCAATCTACGTCACTCGCCACTTTCGTTGTTCTGAATAATTTAATCAATACACAGTTATCTTGTGCATTGATCTCGGTCTCTATTGTTTCAAGTATTATTACCTAGTAATCCACAAAATCTACCAACGTTGCCCAGATTAATGCGTGTAGATAATAGTGAGTGCGATGACACCTTTATCTATGCTGTCGTGACAATCGAGATAGCAGTAAGTCAATAAAGGCGGGCCATTTTTTAAGTAAATGTTTTATATGAAAAGCTATACACTTGATTTTATGTTACGAAAATGAAGTAAGTAGGTACATTGTATAAATCTAAATCGAAAATAGACAACATCCACCAGCCCCTTCCTAGGGAGAATAGTCTGACCAATAAAAATTGCTTTATAACTTCATTCAGGTCAGTAATTATTTTCCTAAGCTGTCTTTATTGATTTACTGTTATACCACGGCAGAATAGATTGCGTGCGATTAAATTTGATCCAACCCTTCGAAAAGCCGTGTCATATACACATGTGTAAATAATCAATTATAAAATATCTATACATAAAGGTACATAGACCATTCACATTTCTTACCTTAGTCTCTTTGCTTAAAGCTTATAGTCTCGTAATCATGCGTACTCAAAATTGTCGTGGGGTTCAGACCAGTTTAAAGGCGTGTCGAGCCTGCAAGTACGTCGTTTGTAGGCTCCGTAAGATCCACATTCAAACGTATATATATATTGCCTAGGGCTACAATACGTGGCTTTACTACTATCCATTTAATATTTTATACGACACCATCGATCATATTCCTTAGTCCGTTTACCGCAGAAATATAATGTGTCGTAGTTACTTCAAGGTCAACTCGACCTTGCGGAGCGGTCTTATGTTGTATGGACATAGTATATCAATTCTCTTTTGTTTGTAACTAACTACATTGAAGACCTGTTTCACTACTTTGAAATAGACAAACGTTATTATTCTCATAGTAGGAAATAACTAGACATTCGCAGTGAAACAAGCCTAAAAGATTAAGTTACTGGTATCATCTACTAAGTAAGTATTCTATGTATTACATTGCCTCTTCTGATTGAAAAATCTTTATTTTATTTCGTAACTTGAATACTGTTAAGTTAAAATTATGTTAAGTGTCCTACTTAGCTTAATTTTAGTTATTGGAAAGTCACCTCTACATACAATGTTGTTAATTCAATGTGCCCGTGGAAGATACATAGATTCTCTAAACAAGGTAAAGCAAGACACTTAAAAAAACTCGATGTATATTGTAAAAATATTATAAAGTCTCAGAACAAAGTGATAAACTGAACAAAGCTTACAAAATGTTTAGTAGTCCTGTCCGTAGAATTATTTCACTTTTAATTTACTATAGATATTATTTTCTTGATCATTCTTTGCCGTTCTCCACATTGCCATTCTGTAACAAAATATAAAACATTTTAGCATCATAAATTTCGTTTTTGTACTTAGATCGAAATAGGCGGTACAGCGAAAATATTATAGAACTACGTTTGGACGATAGCAATGGCCAAAGGGAAATCTTAACGATATGCAATAATAGAAAGGAATGCCAAATTGAAACCCTCAAAATTTCCACACCAGAGGTGGCAGTTACAGTCAGCGATAAAAGGATCTGCAGGTCTAAAATGGCCGCTTTGGATGTTTCATTAAATGATCATCTTAATTGTCAGATTTCACTAATCGTAAAATGGTTACTTTTGATGAATCATATAATGAAGCTCATATATGTTCATCATCTTATTTGACAGTTTTGTATGAAGATGCGTAAAATGGTCTAAATATATGAGTCATTCATAATGTCAAATTCGGTGAAATTCGTGACGTATTGAATGTTAACACGGATTTACTTTTTAGCAGATTTTAGCCTTCATATTGATGTTTTCATAGTTATTGTTGTAATATTAAACCTCACTAAGATGTTTAGGGTACAATTTAACTCCACTCTGTTTGTCCACACAACTATTTATTGACGGCCGAGGCTTTGGCGTAGAATTTTATTTCAGGTAATAAGGTCTGAGTTGCTCCTACAAAAGTCAAGCTTGGCGATGGGGTCGTGTTGTCTCCCCCCTTCATTTATTTAATAATAATTGATTATTGCTTGCTACGCGTGATTTGATCTTGTCAAAACTTGGCAATTCAACCGGACCTTGCGCTGTGATGATGAACTTCCAAATTACATGAATTAGAATAAATATCCAGTCTCGTCCACTTAGCCAGTCCAGACTCAGCCTATCCATGGCTCAAGTCAACAATAGTGCCTGGAAAACGGCAATAGGCTACGTGGGACCCAATACAAAGATTGGTGAAATGTGGGTGTAAAGTCACCTCTGCCTAACCCTCTGGGGATAAAGGCGTGATTGTATGTATGTATGTATACTATGTATGTAGAATAAATATTCAAGTTATGCTAGAGTTTTTCCATACAGGGAACGGCCCACCAGTGTAAAGGGCCCAGTCAACAGGCAAGGCGCTGAAGCCTTATTTAATTTGTGAGGCATCTACAAATAATTATATTATTATATAAATGACCAAGACAGTCTAATGTCACAGCTAATGTTGCCTAATGCAAGCCTAATGGCCCACATGGTCTGGATTGCACCTCAAGTTTTTACCATCTAGCGGGGTGCAGTAAATTGACAGACAGTATATAAAAAAAATGTGAAAGGCCTTAGATTCAACCTCGATAACTTTGACTAATATACCTACCTACTTAAGCATAATAAACACTATAATGATCATGGAGGTAGAGGTATATAGAAATATAAATATTCTCATTCGCATATTTATTTAAAAATAAAACTTTTTATTTATTTATTCATTGCATTTTATGAAAACTTACAGCTAATAAATTATCATTAGGTACAATACAATTATTGTTGTTAGTATCAGAGACTTCGTCCTGCTCCACCAGTAGGATTATTCAGAACCCCGCGTCATCCCTTTAAATTAATTTATTGATTTCCAAATATCTTATGGATTTGTTCATATTTATAATTACTGCTCCACTCCTCTAAGTAGTAGCATGATATATATAGAAGAGTACTCTGTGTGCCTTCTAGGCTTTTACACTGATGTGTTTATATCCAGCCATCGCTCTGCCATCCCGTTGCCCGTCTACCGTTTTGCCATCATTAGTTTCGTGCCTGCACCTTGTGTAAAGATGCCTTTGCATCTAACCACAGAAACACAAACACATTCAATGTTTTTTGTAGAAGTAACTTGATAAGTTCAATTCAATTCATAATGAATGGCTCTGTGCTTTTAACATCAATTCTGTCAATGTCCCGTAGTAGAGCTTTTAACGCAGGATATTGAATGGCCTCGATTTTGACTGGCTGACTCGAGTTTGTTAGTTACTTCCGACAGGATCCAAACAAAAGGACAGTATTTTGCTTTTGTATATACGCCACCGTCGTTCCCCCATTACGTTGCCGTCTACCATTCTAACATCATTAGTTTCGTGTCTGCACCTTACTTTAGACGCCTCTGAATCTAATCACAGAAACACAAACACATTCAATGTTTTTTGTCGAAGTAACTTGATAAGTTGATAAACTTGATAAGAATAAGAAACTTATTTAAACATTGAAACCAAGTTTTGACAACAGACAGTTTTGAAATGTCACGTCAGGCAAAAATTACCACACCAAAAATAAAAATAAAAATTGGAAACAAATTGTAGTTTTAGCGTTATTTTTCTTTCAATTCATGTTTATTAGATGGAAATCATGAACTATTGATATATAGAACCTTATAGAACATAATAACTACCATTTTACGCTGTATTAATGACAAAATCATAATGTAGTAAATACCGTAAAAGCACGATTCGGCGAGTCCTTATATTTTTTTCGTCATAGCAACACCAATAACAAATATGAAACATTTATTGCAGATGAAATATGAATGACATATTAAAAAATGTGGTCATTTTACAATCTATAAAATATGTCACCAACTAATCTGCAAATGAATGTCATTTTTAGATGAAACATCCAAAGCGGCCATTTTAGACCTGCTGAATACATTTCAATTTATAGATATATTTTGCTCCAAAACCTATCATGAAATAATTAACAAAACAAGAAATATAATTATCTATATTATTTCAATGTAAAGTTTGCAGTAATTTTTAGTGTTCAGTAACCTGTTAGATCATAGAAATGTCAGCATCAATTTTTTTGTCGACCTTTGTTGTTACAATCAAGTCATCAATCAACATTCATCATCCTACCTAAGGTAATAGGGAGTGACTAAGTGACAGCAATCGCTTTTAGCAAAACAGTGTACAGTCAATTGACGGGTTTTATACAAAAAATAAAATCGGCCAAGTGCGAGTCGGACTCGCCCATGAAGGGTTCCGTAGTAGCAAAGGTGAAAAGTGCTGTTTATTACATTTATTAAAAAAAAACTACCGACTGGATCTCGTTCGAACCAATTTTTAGTGGAAGTTTGCATGGCAATTTACATCATATTTTTTAGATTTATCATTCTCTTATTTTAGAAGTTAGAGGGGGGGGGGGGACACATTTTTCACTTTGGAAGTGTCTCTAGCGCAAACTATTCAGTTTAGAAGAAAACTATGTTAGAAACCTCAATAGCATTTTTAAAGACCTATCTATAGATACCCCACACGTATGGGCTTGATGAAAAAAAAAATTTTGAGTTTCGTTCTAAGTATGGGGACCCCCAAAATTTAATGCTTTTTATTTTATTTTTGTATGAAATTCTTAATGCGGTTCACAGAATACATCTTCTTACGAAGTTTCAACAGCATAGGCCTTATAGTTTCGGAGAAAAGTGGCTGTGACATACGGACGGACAGACAGACAGACATTTGGCTACGGAACCCTAAAAAAGAAAAAAAATTAACAGGTAAAGAAAACAAGAAAAAGACAAAAAATGTAGGCTGAGTTACCTCCTCTTTCTGCGCGAGCTGGTAGTGCCTCTTGCGCAGCGCGGCGAGGCGCGCGCGCTCTGCGTCCAGCGCCGTCTCCAGCTTCAGCGAGCGCACCTTGCTCTCCATCTCCAGGCGCCGCGTGGCCGTCAGCGACAGCGCCGACGTGTCCAGCGCCTCTGTACCGACACAACGACTTCAATATGGGGACAAGTATGGGGTGTGAGGGTTGTGTCCAAAATAATATCATCTCCGGCAACTGACGGACGGACCACAGACTGCGTGTGTTTTAGTCGGTTCGAGTCCGACAAAACCTCCCCCACCGGCTCCGGTATCCGTGGGGATTTTTCGTACGATAAAAAGGGTACTATGCGCCAATCTTGAGGATCGCTCTCTTTTTTTGGAAGATCATTTTTAATGGCATTGCGGGCGCTTAATAGTTTTCGTGTAAATAATATGGAATGAAATTCGGCCAAATAATTTGAATTAAAGTCGTGTAAAAATATATGTATAGGTACCTAATATTTCTTTTCGCATGTGTGCGACAACGAACCGTCTTACAAATGCTAACCATAGCGCTCGCAGGAGCGATGAAATGTCGGACAGTCAAAGCAAAGCAACTCTTAATAGATATCCCGTTACCCCTAGTAGTACTTAATTTCTCATCATCACCTTTGACGAGAAATGTAAGAGTCATCGAACCAATGGAATACCGTAGTACAGATACACAATGAGGTAGAATTTATAAATTTGTATTTTTTCCTTATGTATTAGAAGAGGTAAAATGTCCACATTAAATTGTTCAGAGGTGTAGGTGAGTGCACTAACTTTGTCTTACCTACTACAAAACTTCGATATCGTCACTGGCTTGTGGGGGACCGAGAGGTTATCAGAGTTGTCGGAGTCGGCAAATACCGACGTTTGGTCGTTTCTTAGTTAGACCGAACGCAAACCACCTCAATCGAGTTCGTAAATGCTTCAAGACTAGAGTGAGTAGGTTACTTCTAGGCCAGCGTGCTCCACCGTCGACCATATCATCACAACAGGTGATATAGTCATATAGTGGTCAAATATATTGAGCCTCATCATCTGCATATAGACGTATTCTCCTGATTGCATCCGTGGCCAAGATGACCTCGGAGCTCAGGGTCCGCCTTCCGGCTCTTCCTCCTCCACTTCGCACGATCTTGGGCGTCCATGGTAGTGAGACCATTAGCACGCATATCACCCTCCACGACGTCAAGCCAGGACTTCTTTGGCCTACCCCTTTTACCTGGACCCGGCGGGGCTAACATTGCCAGGCATTTGTTCCCCACGTAGCCTGGCCGTTGCCGCAAGACGTGGCCGCACCAGCGAAGGCGGCTCTCTTGCATGTTATCCGCGATGTCACGGACATGGAGGCTGCCGCGGATGCGAGAGTTCCGTACGCGATCTTTACGCGTAACGCCACACATCCACCGCAACATTTTCATCTCCGTGACACGCAGCTCTTGCTTGTGTCGCTCGAGCAGCGGCCACGCCTCACAACCATACAAGAGAACAGGCCTAATGATCGTCTTATAGACCTGCCCCTTCAACCTGACTGGCATTTTAGGATCACAGGTGACGCCAGTCATTTCTCGCCACTTGGCCCACGCGGCAGCAATGCGTGCCTTGACGTCGTGGTCGATCTCACCGGTCACATGAAGTACAGATCCCAGGTACTTAACCTGGTCCGTGCGCTCGACCAAATCTTCGCCTATGCGGACGGGTGTGGGATCTGTGGAGTTTAATGCTATCAAATATTCAAATATATCGAGCCTATCAACCATAAAAAAGCCAGTCAAGTGCGAGTCAGACTCGCGCACCGAGAATTCCGTAACTTAAGCTACATAAACAGCAGTATAATTTGATAGCGTTGATTTGGAAGTTTTATTTTTGTACAGTTTCAAGATGTTACTGATCTGAATATGTGATATGAATTTCAACTTGATAGCTCCACGCATTCCTGAGAAAAAGGTCTTGACAGACAGACAGACACCCACATTTCACCAATCATTGTATTCGGTCTCAAGTAATAGGAGGTGAGCCTATTGCCGTATTCCGAGCATTATTGTTGACTCGAGTCATGCATCCGGGACTGAGTCAGGGCTGTGTATAATCCGTCTGCTGTTAAACAACCCTATCCCTTAGTCGCCTTGTACGATACCGTATGGGATGAGATCAATCAATCAATCAATCAATTAGCCTATTGTAGTCCACTGCTGGACATAGTGCGCGACGTTTACCGATCTCCGCCTTCCGCATCCATGGGATGTGATGAGGTGACCCAATTTCTGCTCTTCCGGTAATTACGCAGCAACCCTAAAAGTTGAGGTACGGAATCCTAAAAAAGGTTCGGCAGATGACGATGAACGTACCTTGTTCCAAGACGAGCGTGGAGCCTGCCTTGACGGCGGCGACGAGCGCGCCGGTGGCGGCGGCCACGTGTCGCGAGGCCTGCGTGAGGCGCGCGAGCGCGGGCGAGTCGGGCGGCGCGCGCGCGCGGGACGCCGCCACCAGCTGCGCCGTGCTGCCCGCCACCTCGTGCGCCGCCGCCGACACGCCCTCCACCTGCCCCGCCGCGCCCACCGCCTCGTCCGCCGACGTACTGCGCGCACAATAATATGGTTTATTGGCTTACCTTTACAATTTTAAACTATTGCATCGTACACACACACACACACACACACACACACACACACACACACACACACAAGCACGCCCGCCCACCCGCACGCACGCACGCACGCACTCACACACGCACGTGCAGTACGTGCACGTATCTTGGGATACGCGGTCCGAGAAGGGCGTGGTGTCACAGGGGACATGACTCCTCCACCTCCAAATCGTGCACATGTAATGGGAAAGTCTTTCTAACAGCTATTTTCTGAAGGAATTTCTGCACGAAATTTGTGAATTTCTACTAAATTTGCCGGTTACCTCCCCTCCTTCGTCATTACACTAGCGGCAAACTTAGCACGAACGGGTAATACTATACTTTGCTGACAGTTTTTTAGTCAACTCGTGGCAAATATGACTTTGGCCCCGTGACCCGCCTGGGTTATCAAATGCGACTTGCTTGTGCGAAAATCTATAAGCAAATTTTCAGTTACATCAAGAAATCGAAAACTCATTGCCCGGGTGACGGCAATACCGATTTCAGTTGAAAGAATGTGAGACTTATTGTAATGTAAGGTGTACTTTCCCTCATTAATAAAAATATGAAATTTTCCGGTGAATAACCAACACTAAAGTAGCATAGTAGTATAATGGTATATAATGAACATAAATCAAAATACAAAATTATGCTTACACAAGTAACTTCGCGGCGAACACGACCGCTTTCGCCGCCGATATCAATCCTTCGGACCATTGCGGGTTCTTCCTATACATCTTCTGTCTAGTTTTAGGGTCGCCGAGTTCGTTCTGTAGTTTGCGAGCATCTTGTACTAGAATTTTCACAGCCCCCATAAGTGTCGTGCATGCATCCAAAATTTTACCGTTCACTTCAAGCTTTACGCCTGATTCACCCGCGCGAGTTGCTGCCAGCATGCTCTGTAGGTGATGATTAAAATAAAGCTAAAGATATAACATCATCAATCACAAACATCAAAGTCATCCAAAATAGTCATCAAAGGCTATCAATGGGAAAATGAGTATTATACATTGTGACAAGTATGCAATTGTTAATCAAAAAAAAAAAAAGTACTAGTTTTAAACATTTACAACCTCCTATACTTGCAAGAATACGACGAACAACTATCTATATATCTAAACAATTTTAAACCTTATACACAACGTTTTCGTCACAACATCGCCATAAAGTTTTACCTCAATTTGCGAGGCTGCCTCCTCAATGGCACGGTCCATATCTGCGAGCTCATCGTCCACGCTCCGCGCCCCACTGTTCTGTCTGTCAGCCGCGGCTGCTGACGTCATCATAGAGCGAACTAAGGCTTGTGCCTCCGTGCAGTTCGAGCTGACAACGGAACCAGTCTTGATAGATTCTAGACATTCTTTGGTAGCAGTCAACATTGAGCGGCATTCGTTTTGTAATTCTGTAAATTGAGGGTAGATTAGAATTTATTCACAATAAACAGTTTGAAAAGTAGATATATCTTATTATCAGTCTTACTATCAGACAGTTCGATGTTAGTGGAAATATTAGACACGTCGGTGACGTAGGCGGATAGCTGTGCTGTGTTGTGTGCTGCGACTATCGCAGATTTCGCTATGGACTCTTCGTTACCGGATACCTTGAAAGAGAGATCTTGGTTAATACTAAATTATGGTGTTCAAAGAGTGCGTAGGAATCATGAATGGAATGGTAATTAAAAGAACCTCCTCCTTTTTGAAGTCGGTTAAAAAGGAAGGTAATTGGAAAACCTCTTACACCCCTGTAAATGAGACCCGAGACGGAATGCTGTTTTATTCAGTCCAACATAACCACCCCCGCTAACTGGCTCGGCGGGCGGTATCCGTGGGCAAGACAAAAAAAATGTAGGCAGGTACTCAAAACTGAGACCATCTCCATCCTGCACTGACCTGAAACTCTGAAAGTGTATTTAATACTCACGTTACTATGTTTGGCAAGTTCTTCAAGCGCTTTTGCCGCTGATTCAGCCGAAGTTTTGATGTTTTCGTGAGTGTTTGCTTGTTCCAGCGCAGTAATCGCTTCCTTAGTCACATTGAGTGCCGCGTCACCAACGCAAGTTACCAATAGCGACGTCTCTGTTTCAAAGTTATAAAATAGCATTACTTTGTTATGGGCTAAATAAGAGTATAAGTAGACTTTGTTTACCTATAAACAGTAAGCCGATTTATTTACCTGCAGTTGATTTAAAAAATGGACAAATTTTGCACAAGAAGATAGCTGTTTCTATAATTCTAAATTATATTTATGGATCATTTCATTCCTTTTAAATGTATATGAGTATATTCTGTAACTAAGAGCAATGGCGCTTCTGAAGGTGTGATTGTCACCAAGCCTTAAGGCTTGTTTTCAAATAAAGTAGAACAACAGTCCAGAAAATATTCCGAATCTTGGCTTGGATGAGACCAAGTTTTAATATTGTTAATAAAAAGGACTGTAGTACCGAGCCTATACTTAAATACAATAATCGTTTATAGAATCTTGTCTTTTTAGGGTCGGTGATCGGTGAACGACCCCCCTAGACAAGTGGAAATTCGTTGGCCGACGTATCTTCTAATCTTCTAATATATAAAAATCAATGCCACTTTTCGTTGTTATTTTATAACTCAAGAACGGCTGAACCAATTTGGCTAATTTTAGTCTTGAAATATTCGTGGGTGTCCAGGGAAGGTTTAAAGGATGAGAAAATAGGTGTAGCGGGAACGGGAAAAATATGGCGGTACGAAGTTCGCCGGGACAGCTAGTTGTAGAATAAAACGATGAAACAGTCGTCAACGTATGTCAAAATGTCAAAATACGCGTCATAAACGTCAAATCCCATATTATCTACAATACTGTTTATGGAAGTCGCTTCATAAATTACCTACGCCAGCAACAACAGTAAATGTGGTGTAGTCAATGATATATTATAAACTATAGATATGTTGTCCACACTCTAAAATGGCGACAAAAAAATGATGACTTTTGGTCATCATTTTATGCACCAATCAGAATCGCGACAGTGCGTCACCCAAAAAAACGTTTTTAATAATAAATACGTAGAAATAAAATATTATTAATATAAATAATAATATAATTCATATAAATTAATAACATTGACGTATTTTTAGAAGTAGCTAATATGTTGTGTTTGCGCCATTTTTGAAATCCGCCATCTTCGTGTATGACGTATCTATAAAAATAATACATCATTGGGTGTAGTGTAAGGTAGAGAATGAGATACCCCACCGGCACCGGTACGATTTATCGTGGAGTAATGCATTTCCGTCTACATTACACGTAGTAAAACTGTTAGTACAACTTTTTATTCAATGCACTTAATTGTTTCTCAATTAAAGTATTTAACATTCCGCGTGAATTTACCCTAACCGATACAGTTCCCTCTGCAATATAGGCGATTAAATCGGCTTACTCTATTATCAATATATCAGAAAAATATACTCAGTGCATATGATAGATGAGTCTAATGCTTATTTACATAAAGACAGAAAGTTTACTACTAAGGCTAAATCATATATGAAGTATACTAACGCTTCTCCAATGTCTTTTTCGCGTCCTCCAACTGTTTCTTGAGCGCCGCTAAATTGGCCTCAAGCACTGTATTGTGTTGCAACAAGTCCTGCAATTCACACTCCGCAGTCAGTCTCTTAGTCTCCACGAGTTCTATTTTATTTTCCAACATCTTTACCAGCATAAACATATAAAGGAGTACTCAACGCAAGTCGCAAGATCCAAGCGAGTCCAAGAGCGCAGTCCGAAAGAATTCCAGCATGCACAGCGTGGCGGAAGATACGTAGACGCACGAGAGGGAAGAAAATAAAACATGCAATTTAGAAATTGTACACGCTACAAGTATAACATGATAAAAGCATTGCGTACTAAAATAAAGAGTGTAATTAGAATTACTAATAACAGTGACCAAGAACTCATATGCCTCAAAAATAAAAACACACAAAAAATCTAAGAAAAATATTCACAAAAGCGGTACCTATTTACTGATGAAATTGATTAAATGAACAATAACGAAGTATGCCAAACCTACTAAGCAGAATAAATAATAGCCGAGCATCAATTTACCACTACACACAAAATAACAAAGGCACACAGTCCACCACCAAGTCAATGTTACAGTCAACCTAAGCATGATATCACTCTGGACGTCACTGTATTCCTAACCTGGTTTTCAAGGTCTTTTTCGGTCAACTTATCCTCCATATCCGTTCTCTCTGTCGTTACTAGGGTTTGTAATTTTTCTAATTCTTCTTTCATGTTTTGTAAATTCGTATCCGCTAGTGTGATAGCCTCATTCCTTTGAGAAATTTCCTTTTCATGAAACGATTCCAGGTCATTTATTTTCTCATTCAGTGACTGAACTTCTTTTGCTTTATCGTCTTTCAAATGTTTGTTATCCATTTTTAGTTTAACTATTTCATTTTTAAGTTCAAGCGTCAGTGACTCTTTTTTATTTTTCACATCATTGTGGCTAGCTTTTAATATTTCACATGATTCCTTCAACTCTAAAATAGTACTTTCCAAAACCTATTCAAAGATGTTAAAGAAATAAAACATGCATTTAGTAATTATAACACGCTACTAAACATAGCATGATTATATAATCATAACGGTGATTATGATGATGATGATGATGATGATACTTCAAAAAATAAACCCAAAATAAATCTAAGAATAATGTTCTTGAATGTGATTTTCATTGATGAACAAAATAAATGAAACAATAATGACGTAACCGAAACCTCAAACAAAATAAATTATACACGAATATTAATTTACTGCGACACACAAAACCATAAACGCACACTGTGTCCTCCACCAAGTTAATATTACAATCAACCTAAGCGTGTATTTCACTCTGGACGTCACTCTGTTCCTAACCTGTTTTTCAAGATCTTTTTCAGACAATATAACCTCCGTATTCGCTCTCTCGGTCGTAACTAGTTCTTGTAATTTTACTAATTCCTCTTTCATTTTCTGCAAATTCGTATCAGTCAGGGTGATGGCTTCATTTCTTTGAGAAATCTCCTTACCGTAACACGATTCCAGGTCATTTATTTTATCAATAAACGCCTGTGCTTCATTTTCTTTATCGTCTTTTAAATGTTTATAATCCATTCGCAGTTTCTCTATTTCATTTTTAAGGTCAATATCCAGCAGCTCTTTCTCGTATTTCATTTCATGGTGGCTAGATTTTAATACTTCATGCGATTGCTCCAGTTCTAAAAGTTTAGTCTCCAAGACCTATTTAAACATACAACTCATTAAGACATATATTAAAGAATACCACATAAACAAATCAATCGCTAGGTAGGACACAAACCTCTTTTTTCGCACTAAGATCGTTATTTTCTATTTGCAACTCTTCTTTGTGTTTAGTAACTTCATTAATTTTGTCATGTAAATCTCTGAGTTCCTGATTTTTCAGAGTCAAATTATCATCGTTACTTGTAACTATTGCTTCATGCTCTTCTCTTAAAGTAAATAGTTCATTATTACTTATTTCTAATTCAGCCTGAGCCTCTTCCAACTCATCTTTAAGCCTTATATTTTCATCTGACAGTTTAGTTAAGTTAACATTAAGAGATATGACTTGCTCGTCTTTTTCAGCAATCATACTTTTCAAATTAGCAACGATTTCATCTTTAGACTCTACCACATTTTGTAGCTTATCTTTCAGGATGGTAACTTCAACATTGGATTCTTTTAACCGATTATCATACTCAAGATTTTGCCCTTTTAAGTCAGAAAACGTTTCATTAAGCTTTCCATTAAGTTCTGTTATTTCAGTAGCTTTAAGTTCGATACTTCTGTTAAGTTCAATTATATTATTGGATAAAGATTCTATTTCATTTTTTTGTTTATCGATGAACTCATCTTTTTCTGTAAGAAGTTTCTTTAAAACATCAATTTCTTCATTTTTATCATCAATAGCTTTCTGCGAGTCTTCGTGTAGTTCAACAATCTCAAAATTTTTATCAAGCTCTAAGTATTTTAATTTATTTTCTAGATCCGAGATATATTCTAACTTTTCTTCCAAATTCGCCTCAACTCTTTCTTTTTCTTCGGATTCTACCTTGAGTTGATCTGATACAGCTTTTCTTTCAGCTAGTAATTCTGTTTTTAGATCTGTGGACGATTTCTTATATTCCAGTAATTCATTCACGTTATCTTGAAGGTTAGATAACTCTGCAACCTTATTTTTGAGTTCTTGTTCTAAGCTATCAATCTTTTTGGATGTTTCTGTGATGGCTAGTTCTTTTTCCTTGACGACCTGATTTATTTCTTCAC
Organism: Eilema depressum; assembly: GCA_914767945.1. Classification (NCBI taxonomy): domain Eukaryota; kingdom Metazoa; phylum Arthropoda; class Insecta; order Lepidoptera; family Erebidae; genus Eilema; species Eilema depressum. The sequence continues at coordinate 9,385,902 of OU612024.1, read as the reverse complement.
TTTTGTTTAAAAGCTCTTGGTTTAATTTTTGCCGCTCAGCTTCGTGATCAGTTTCAGATATAGTAATTTTCTGTTGTAAACTATCTAATTCTGACTGTAACTCATTGATATTGTCGTGCAATCGACTTAGTTCCTAATTGAAAAGAAAGGTTATAAAATACTGTTTGTCTATCATATCCTACTTTTTTATGTTAAATTAAACGGTTAATATGCAACAAGGATTAAGATAAACGGTAGACGCTGGTTTTATTGAAGATTGACATTATTTTATTACGTAACAATTAACTAATAAGCATTAGCCATGTCTCTGCCCAATTAAACACCAAACCAGACAAGTGCGTGAAATTTAGAAATAATTCATTCCAAAGAATTAATTTTCTCAAAAAATCAGAAATTCCGTTCAGGACACATACAAGTTAGATATCATAAAGTTTCTCGTACGTATCTATAAATCATGCTTTACTAAACATACAGCCATTTCCTATCAAGCAGCTACATTTCAATAGGGAAATAAACTAAATTTAGATTACACACCTCTTTTTCTTGCAAATGCTGTTGCTTCAACTCGGCAACCTGACTCAGTGCAGCTTCTTTTTCTTCTACTACCTTATTATACTCATCACCACTCTTTTCCCTTAGTCCTACCAACTCTTCTTTGACTCTCACCAACTCTGCATCTCGTTCCTCTTTCTCTTGTTTAATTTTTTCTAAATTTTCTGAAGTTTCTTTCAATTCGTTAGTTACTGTTGTAATTCTTTCTTCCTGTTCTTGTGTAGCAGTTTTGTGCTCTATTTCTAGAGCTTCCATGGCAGCCCGCACTGTTTCTAATTCAACGTCTTTCTGTCTAGCTTGCTCGATATCGGCACGAAGATGGCTTATTTCGTTTTTATAGGCTTCTACCTCTTCGCTTGTTGAAGCACTCTGTTGCAATAATTCTACATCCCTATAAATTGGAATAATAAGGGTGAAAATAGCATACGTTTTCATGCAAGAACTATTGGATATAACTTTTTGATATATCTACAAATATGTACGAAATAGTAGTATCATTATCACACCACTTACTTCATTCTATCATTTAGTTGCTGTTGTAACGCCAACTTGGCACTTTCGTGTTGCGCAGTCGCTGCTCTCAAACTTGCAGACAATTTGTCCACTTCGGCTTTCTAAAATAACAAAATATGCGAAGATTAGCACGATTAAACTCATAGACATATAACCTGGCATGATGCTTGGTGTTACCGTGGTCTATGAGCGCCCCACACTAAGTAACTGCCAGTTCCTTAGATATTTTTTTTTTCTTTGATTTGTATGATAAAGTGACCTTTAATTGGCCAGGGATTAATTTAATTATTTTTATCGCACACCAGTGACGATTTATTCGTAATATTGATGCAATTATAATAGTCATAACAACAACGAATACAGTATTGAAGTATATTTCGGAATGCTTAGATTTGATACCAACCTGTCTAATAAGCGCAATGTGTTCTTCTCTCAATTGTGTGTACGCCCCTTTTAATTTCTGGAACTTTTCGTCTTGCACCTTCGCTTTCTCTTCTGTTTCGGTGAGTTTTTCTGTAAATATTGTATAGTTGGCGGCATTTAACTTGGCAACAAACACGTCACAAAATGTACTCTTTATGCGCGTATTGGGTGTCTTTTGAGGATAGCTTGAGGTGCTGCGGTGGCGGAGGACCTCAAATACACCAATCATAGATTATATTAAACCAATCCGCGTGCACCAGAGGCTTGTTTGTCTCGCGATTTGTTGCCAAGTTAAATGCCGGGAACTATATATTATGTTATTGTATTGTAAATGTGGTGGTTCCCGGCAGAGTAGAATTTTGGCCACCCCATCATTCCTTTCCATGCGGTGTCGTACAAGGCGACTAAGAAATAGGGCTGTTTAACATCAGACAGATATATACAGCCCAGACTCAGATGCATGGCTCGAGTCAATAAGGAATACGGCAATAGGCTCACCGGCTATTACGTGGGGCCTAATACAATGATTGGTAAAACGTGGGTGTTAATTCACCTCTGCCTAAGCTTCAGGGGATAAAATTGTAAATGTAAAAAAATATCAAAAACGCAAATGTGATATTTAACAAGCAGGTACGTATAGTTATAGATACTACTCTTATTTCACAAATGATGCGACTGATTTGTTTGCATATTATGTAATATTGTTGTACTTACGCTGTATTTGAGGTGTCTGCACAGACAACACTTGCGCCTTTTGTTTTTCCTCATCTAATTGCACCTATAAAGAAACACTTAAACTTTTAATACTTTATGATATAATATAAGAAAGAGGTTAATTATTTCTTTAGGTATATGCTAAAGTGAACAGTATTAAAATAGAAGTACGTAAAAGTTAAAACATACTCTAGCGGTTTGTAGTTGTGATTCTATCTTCGAACAATGTTCTCGCATGGAGCCCACCATCGTATTTCTTTCTTGTACTAATTGTGAGACTTCTGACCTGTTCCGAAACAAAAACTAGATTAACGAACCAGAAAAATAAATATCATAGTTGTAAAGTGTCAAGCAGTCAATAAAACCTCAGGACCATTGCTGTACTACAATATTTTGCATTTTGCGGAGAAGATATTCATTAGCATTAATAAATCAATGGCGCAGCCGCTGTATAATGTGGCAAGGGAGTCTGTACTGAAGTGCCAGTCAACATACACCATATTTTGTTGCCTATACTGGTAGTAATAAGTTTTTAGTGGGTAGTAGTGTGTGAAGATGTTTACATATTTGTTGCTTAATCATAAAATTGGTACATAGATACCATTACCTAAGTTAACACATGGAATACTTTTCATCCCGGAAACAAACTGGAGAACAAGAAAACTATACCACACGGGCGTAGCTGCGGGCATTATATAGTTTGTAATAAATAAAATTTATAATCAGCACCATAAAACAGAAGGATTTCTAATCAGAAAGTAGTGGGCACCAATCCTATCCAATATCGCCCTCCTAGCATATTATCGCAAGCTATCAATAATAAAAAAAGGGAAAAAGATCAGTATCATATGCTGGAAGGAGTTAACATGACCCACACATTACTTTACTAGTAAAAAAGTAAAAAAATTGGTGATATGTTACCTCATTCTCTTGAGTTCATTCTGCAAATGGTCAATAAGTCGGTCCCTTTCTACGATAGGGTCGGGCTGTGGTGAGGGTGACGAGTGCGCCTCGAAATCGTCCATAGTATCCGATGGTGCCTGCGCAAGACCACAATAGACACACATAACTATATGTAGTTTGATCCTTTACTTTTAATATTCGAATTTAATACTCTTTGGCACAACGAGTCTATGTAGGCGACTAAATAAGTGCCAATAAATTACCTGGCTTATTGTATCAGAGGTATCGATGAGTGATGCAACGGCATCCAACTCATCCGGCGACGGCTCCGGTATTGACACGACAGGAGTCACATACGTACCGAAGTCGCTCTACATACGAAATGACAAACCAAAATTAGTAAAATGAAAAATAAAAACAGTAGTAACATAATAAAGAATTTTATCAAGGATAAATTAAGGGAACCGAAAATTACGACCGAAATTTCATGAACACGTTGATGGCGCTGATAGCCAACTTTTCGGCTGTTTGCTTTTGAAATGCGATATTTGAATTCAAGAAATTAAAAATACGATGAAAAATTTCCGTGGTGGTATGTAAAGAGCCTTTTAGAATAGTAATCAGCTTTTTCCAATTATAAACCTAGCAACAACAAATCTACATAATCCCATTAAAAGTACCCATGTGAAATTTTGCGACCCATATTTCAACCGTTTAATGAATTCTGGAGTGAGCACGAACAACTATCGTAATCGTATCGTAAACGTAACGAGAGCACTCTACTGTGAGCGGGTGAAGCCTGCCCATCGCATTACTCCGTGCTCTCAATTACAATGCGATACGATTACGATAGTTTTTCATGCTAGGGGTACTGAAAATTAATAATTAATGTTTGTTCGTCGTCATCGTAAAAATCGTAAAACAACATTTCACATTATAATGACAAAAATTAATTCCTTTATTAGGTAAAATTTATAATATGAGATCAAACCTGTTGTAAAAAGTTGGGTGGGTTGGATGGCAGCACAGGTAATGTGAGTAAGTTCCTATAGTACTGCAGACTGCTCGCGTGTTTATAAAAGGAGCTCAGCTTTTTGAACTGCTGCCGAAATCTGGAAAGGGATATGCAATTTTTAGTTAAACATGACTATGCAAAATGGTGCCATAGTTTTAAACGTCACCCGTTACCACGTCACCTTGCGTCGATTGTTGCTGAGTCAACACACACATTGGACAAATACTTGTATAATTAAAAAACTAACGGGCCGCGATGGAAGAGTTATTGATCTATATATTGTGTATAGTTCTACCCCTTTTCGAACACGAATTCGCGCAGTGTGGACCGGCTTCCTCGCCAAAAACGAACACGTCTCGAACGTTTATCTCGTGCTCATATGTGCTGCACCAATTGCCGGGTTTTTCAAAAACAGTGATTTTTTTGCAAATCTTTGCATGCCCATTAGATGCCGCGATGACGAAATCCGAAACGACTCTTTTTTTGTAGTTTTCGGCTCGTCTAGCATAGCTGCAACTTAACAGTATCTCCAAAAAACTGACCTCTCTCGATGTCCAGCGAGTGTGTCGGCCGGTAATGTCGCGTGCAGTCGAAACAGCAACCGCACGTTGCAGTCGTATATTTGCGACGCATCTTGCGCACAAGGAATGAGGGCCGCCAGCCGACACTGTCCGCTGGCTGTCATGGAATTGGCCCGCGCATTGCCCAGGCTGTCGAATACTAAAAAAAAGGTGGATATATATAAAATTTAAATTCAGTGAAATAAACTCAAAATTGTCAACCTTAGGAAATTGAGGATAAGTTAATAAATGTGTAGGTAATAAATTAAGTTTATATAGGACTGATATTTAAGTAGAAAATCTTTTAAAGACTCGTACTATGTATCAACAAAGCTCAGTTTCCTTTGTATTTTTTTTTAAACGGACGTGCAACTTTTTGCGTTGCGAATGACAAAAAAAGCAATTTAATATCAAGGTAAATAAATGCTTCCTATCCTATTCAAATAAATAAAAACGTACTTAAATCAAGGCATTACCTTTGAATTCACATTTGAATACCAACCTGAAGCTTGCAAGTTGAGAATTTCATCCATATAGTCAAACAATTCAACACACAATTGAAAACTGGAACAAAAAGATACGATGGAATAAAATATAAGAGAACTATTTTTTAATCTGTTAACATCGACAAATTAAACCAAATAAAAAGATACAACACTATCGTCACATGATCTCACAGATATTATTTCAACTCGTCTGTAAACGGGCAAACCCATCACTTTCAGGCATTTCTTCCAAGAGCGCGTTGAGTGCAGATATCTGAGGGACCGGCGAATAATGAATACTTCACTATTTTACGAGAGCTCTTCTCCATTTATACATCAAATCAACGTCACATACCTACTTCATACGTCTTTTATAAGGTCCACGTTAATACAATTATATTTTGGTGCCAGCATACAGAACTTCGTAATTCGCGACCTATCCTGTATTCTACCATACGGTAAGGTTTTTGATTTATAATTCGATAATTACTATTTAGTTTTCCTCTAAACACCTTACCCTTGACGAAAAATACTCCTGAATGTTTACTATGGATTATGTGAGTAATTTTAAGGACACGCACGTTCTAACAACCAAAAGGTCAAGGACAACACCGATACTTTGAAATTTCTGCACCCATAATCAAAGAAACCTATTGAAAGCTTATATGCCAGATTATATACCTTTTAAAGATATAATGTCATGTAGCCCAATTCGTGGATAAAGAGTTTGCCAGGTAGACTTTGGATGAAGTAATATTGTACTAAGCTGCGGTAGTTTATCATGTCGTGTAAGTTCGAATAAAAATAGTCACGTTCACGTATTTGTTAATTCACTTACTAGTTATTGACATCATTCTCAGCGATAGCATCTAGTTCGTCGGCGGTGAGTTGCATGTTTCCGGGAAAGCGCGGGTTGCGCGAGTGAAACTTGAGCTTGCAAACTAATAAGTTGCAGTATAAATGGACCAGCTTGCCGTAGCCTTCGCGTAAGTGTACCTGTGAGAAATTGTGCCATACAATATACTGTTAATGTAGGGTTATCATTTTTACCTCCCACGTTCGTCAAGAATTCTATCACTACTGCCTTTGTGATAGCTAATTATCACATTATAGTAAGAATCTTTATTTTAGAAGATAGCATCTATGTGCGAATATGACGTGGGGCGACTATTTGTTGAATGGAAGACTCGGAAGTTCACCTAATCGTCGCAATCTTCCCATAGCATTCAATACGATAATCATTCTTTGATCATAAATTGTTCAACTTTAATAATATTCTACAACATTCTACACAACGCTTTTACGCACTTTATTTGGTAATATCGCAAAGCCAGTCATGTGGAGGTTAAAAACATGATACCATTTTCTGAGAATGCAAGTTCAAGCTAACAAAGGAGTGACGAAAGTAATTGAAACAGAAATGAAAGGTTGCCGAAATTATGGCACTACTGACTGTCCCGCGGCTTCACCAGTGGTAGGTATATTTGTTCGAAATCCATAAGCCAATATAATAGTAGCCTATATGTGTTATCCAAGATTATAAGCTGTATATCTCTAATCTGAATTTCACTCAAACCTGTTGAGCAGATACAGCTAGAATAATTAACTCATATAACTACAATGTTGTGAATGAGGAATTCAGAAAGTTTCTCATTATTTACATAAATTATTGATATTAGTAAGATATTTAGAATTTCAACAACTAAGTATATTCAATACTTTTGGAGTAAAGCGAACTCTCCTCACTTCTTGAGAAAAGCGACCTCGAATGTGCCGCCTTTTCTCAACCCGACTACGGCAAAGCCAAAGGAGGGCTAATGATTTTCTGATTTGAACGATGCTACCTACCAGGTCATAAAATGTAAAATGACCGACAATCCGACAAAGCATTGTTCTTCTCGGGGTCAAAAAACCGTGCATATCAATAGCAGATCATGGTTCGAATGAATTGCACAAACAATACCATAGGTAACAATACTTGTTGAGAGCTAATGAAGTATCAAAAGTTTGTATTACTTACCCATAGTTTTCCCAAGTTCTCAATCATACTAATGTGTCTCTGTGAATCGTCGAGGCAGGCGGGGTGACCCTCCCGCAGTAGTTTGTGTGTCACATGGCAGAATTTCCATGCTACTATGCGATTATCCTGAATCGGGAGGCGGACAGCCACCATCTGAATAAAAATTAGAAAGAATTCAGATATGGTTATGCAATTCCTAGACATGGAATGAATCCTAACGAAGGTTAAGAATTAGGCTATATTTAAGTTTTATCTTTTATATTCCTAGTAATCCAGCTTACGCGCCCACACCACGTCCACTTCTAAACGTCAGAATCAAAACAATGAGGGATAGTACGAGAAAATTAGGATTTATTTTATTTTTATTTTATTTATTTATCACACGTAACAGATTACAACCAATAAGAAATACAATAATAACACGAAGCAATAGGATAATTCCTAGTAGCAATTTTCTTTCGGAATTCATAGAGGGAGGTTACTGGAAGTCTAAATTTCGATTTGCGTGGTATTCGGTTCGTTGCGTTCTCCGCCATCTTGAATTTAAGGGTACATTTTTGTTTATCTACTAAATAAGTCGTTTATTTTTAATTTTACACGAAAAATATTTACTACAAAGTTGTTAAGAATTAAATTTACTACCGTTTAATATTCATAATTTTCTCCTAGGATCAATATTTTTCGATGTATACCCCAATAAGGTGGGGAAATTGTATTCGATTTTTTGACAAAGGAAAAACTCCTAGTTGTTATTTTCTTTGGAAATTCGTTAAAGCAGGTCACTGGGAGTCTAAATTTCGATTTGCGTGGTATTCAGTTCATTGCATTCTTCACCATTTTGAATTTAAGTGTGAAATTTTAGTTACTGAATAAGTCGTCTATTTTTAATTTCACCACCTTATTGGGGTATACATCGAAAAATATTGATCCTAGCGGAAAATTATGAATACTAAAAGGTAGGAAATTTAATTCTTAACAACTTTGTAGTAACTATTTTTCGTGTAAAAATAAAACTAAATGACTTATTCGGTAAACAAAAATTTACCCTTAAATTCAAGATGGCCGATAACGCAACAAACCGAATACCACGCAAAACCAAATGTAGACTGCTAAGGACCTTCCTTAATGATTTCCGAAAGAAAATTGCTACTAGGAATTTTTCATAAGTCAAAAAAGTCAAACAAAGATTTACCACTTTTTAGGGTATAAGTAAATCAAAAAATATCGATCCTAGAAAAAAATTAAGAAGAGTTAGATTGTAGAAAATTTAATTGTAAACTACTTTGTAGTAACAACTTTTTGTGTAAAATTAGAACTAAACGATTTATTCAGTAAACAAAAATGTATCCTTTAATTCAAGATCAAGGAGAACGCAACGAACCGAATACCACGCAAATCGAAACTTAGACTACCAGGGAACTCCCTCAACGAATTCAGAAAGAAAATTGCTACTAGGAATTATTTCTAGGTTTCTACTAGGACCCACAAATCGGTTGTACTAGGACCCACAAAAATACTGAGACAAAAAAAACCGACAATTCTATTATTATTAAATATTGAAACCCAGCTTTGAAGAAACTTGAACTTTAAATTATTCCTAATTCGGGGCGGGTGAATGCCCGTTCGCATTTTCGCAAGGACATGACATTTATACGCTCTTTATTGTGAAGTTGTAAACATCATCGCGTTGACGTCGGTCGTACAGCGTACTGCTTGTGATTATAATACGTAAGACCCGTATGCAAATACGCCTTGTAGACTCATGAGTCTATGAGCCGTGTGGCATTATGTAGGTATGTATATGCCATGGCGTTAATACATGTCATATTAAATTTAAGTAATGGAACCAATGTACAAGTATACTCATCAAGATGTCTTTATGTTGCTTGCTTGAGAACTGATTATTTTGATTATAGTCATTATTTAGAGCAGGGATGTTGCGGATGCCAATATTTTCACATCCGCGGATGCGGATGCGGATTATTTTGCCTTCACATCTGCAGATGCGGATGCGGATGCGGATTTTGTTTTTTTTTTTTACAACAAATTATATTATGAGAGGAGAAATAAAGTACCTTACTAGAATATAATGGTTTATCGTATTTTTTTTTTGAGGTTTTGTTTACAAACTCTGCTTATTAATATTTTTCTGTTTAGAAACTTAGTTTAAGTGCTAAAAACGGAAATTGAACTATTAGTACTTAAGTCAGTTAGTTTAGTTTATTTGCTGAATGGAGTGTAGCTACCTAGACGGGATCTTAACATTATTAATTATTATGACGCTTATCTTATGTACTTGCTTCAATGTTTTCCTTGTGTAATTGTTTTTTTACTCGAGCTCTCAAATAAACTAAACTCTTCTGGGTGCATCGATTTTAGGTGATGTTTTATAGACGACCGCCGCGCGCCGTACGGCACTTGCGAGAGTAGGTTTTATCGCATATTTTACAATCCGCTTTATCTCGGTCATGTTCATTTAGTTTAAAATAATTCCAAATATCACTTTGTGTCGGTGCCGACATTGTCATTTACTTGTTGTACCTAAATATATTAGAAATCTCCCTTAACATACAATGATCGCTGTTTACGATAAGCGGAGCGGGATATGTAATGTTCAATTTACGGTAAACAAAATGATACACAATAAACAATACAAACGCGTCGTCGAATCTTGTCATCGAACTTCGCTCCTATTGGTCAACGCGCACACGCCGATCGCTGGCCCCACCAAATTTCTTTCATGTAGTAAATAAATGTGGTCGCTGAAGAAGTGGCCGAAGCGCGCGTCACGTGCGCGATAGCATTCGAGCCGATGTCGCACGATGTTTGTACGGAAACGCCCGAACAAAATCCGCATGCAACTCCGCATCGATCATTGCGGATGCGGAAGCGGATGCGGATGTCTAAATTGATGCGGAAGTTCCGCATTTGCGGATGCGGATGCGGATATTAGCAACATCCCTGATTTAGAGTGCAACGACATGAAGTTGTTCTAATCTACATTGTGTACATTACAGTTTATTAGTCGCCAAACAGAAAAGACTCAATAATAAGGTAATGTTATCCGAACATTTCTTGAAGTGAAAATGGAGAATCCAGTTTAATATACTATACCAGTTGTATGTATTTACATTTTGACTAGTGATACCGCTGTGACCTTGAAATACTGAAACTAATTACTTGCTGAATCCTTCACGGACAAAGCAGTAGCATGAGGTACATATTAATTACCCAGTAGGTGACTGCACTTTGCTCCTTGAAAGTGCCGATGATGGTACTCCGAACATGTTTTTCTTTTACTGGTGTCTCGATAGCGTTGATCGCCTTTTGGATGGCTAATGTCTGTAAGAAATTGAAAGAATTGGAGTAAAGGACTAAATATAGGTCCATTAAGTGTGAGATTGATGAATAAGGTAAACTTATAATAAATTGTAATCGTATTCAAATATTCAGACTGCCTTGTCGTACTCAGCAATAGAACACATTGCCGGATATGCGTCCCCTTTCATAGTTAGATTAGATATATGCGATAAGGCTATCCAAGTCAATTTCCCAACACACCTATGTTGTCAATTATCGTAAAATAAAAAGGTGACACTTGTAGTCTTGTAGTCTAATTTTTGGCCGACCTCTATTTCATAGCATGGTAGAATTAGTTATATGTCTCTAGAAGCGTTAATTAATATCTCTCCGTTTTAATTGGGTCCTTACTCATTACGGTCATGGTGCAGTTCCGGTGAACTTTTAATAATCAAAATCTAGCTAATTTATGTGAAGGCTACTATTACAGTATGCATATACAGGGTGGAATATTTTGTCCTTATCTGGAGGGAAAGTACTCTAAATAATTACTAGAGATAGTTAATTTCACTGAAAGGAAGCATTCCCTTATTTTTAAAAAGAAACAAACCTGCATTCAATGATTTTCGAAAACTCGCTCGCCACACCCAGGAATCAAACCGGCTAATTTACCATGTTTTGTTCGAGAGATTTGATCTTTGTTTTACACTATCGATTGATACCATAAAAATACAGAACGTTATGTTTTTTCGGATTTTAGTCGGCTCGATTACCGGGTGTAGAAATTGAGTGAAATTCGCTATTCCTAGAATTTAGAGTACCTCCAGGTAAGGTCAACATTTTCCACCCTGTATAGGTACCGACCGCTGCGTCGTGAACCCTTGAGCAGTTACCCTGCTACTACTACTACTTAAGCATACGTAAGTTTTCAGTTACCTTATAAATCGAATTTGACATTACTCGAAATACGTTTCTTGGGCCTTTTCGTTTTAAATAGAAATACCAAAATTTTGATCGATACGGAACACTGGAGGCGGTGTAGTTGTCGGCAATAGTAGAGAGTTTACAGTTAGCAATAAAAATTCTTAACAGACATGCATTCAAAATGGGACGGGCCGACGGGCTCGGGCAAAATGTACTTGTATTGTTTGTAGTTGGTAACGTTCAATGGCCTCGTTTCATACGTGTTCAAATTAACCCCAATAGGATTCACCTAATCACTTACCATTTTATGCGTTGTTTTACGTTGTTATTGGTTCACGATTTATTTTTATTATACTACTAAGGTTGCAAGCAAGCTTTACCTTATGGTAAATAAGCAGTTATGCTAAAGCTATCATCGTTTCAAATACCAGATGTACCATTCGCAAATAACCACTCGCCGTCACCGGGGACCAGTCACAGAAAGAGGGAAAAGCACAACCACGGTACAAATTATTGTGTGACTAAAACGGCTGAAATGAATAATCGTTTTAACCCAAAATCTTTAACATTTAAGAAACCTGTACATAATTTTCGTCAAATATAAAATTATAAGTAGTTGATTAGATGTCAGATTAAAACGTTTTCTAATTTTCTCCTTATGCAAATATTTCTGTACAAAATAATAATGTCTTTTGTAACTTTAGGTTAAAAAGGGGTATGTAAATAAGAATTTTACGTACGTACGTTACGTTTAGAGAATGTGATCTCAATAAAAACACTTCAAACTTTCCATCAGTAGGTTTCCGTGGTAGGTAACCAATATGACTTTGTGAAGAAGAATGTAGGTATGTAAATTTGGAATGAATGTAAAATAACAAGCAGAGTGTATTGTATGCAATGAGGTTTTGAGTTTAAAATACCGTGTCATTTTATTTATCTGACCAGTTTTCATATTTGTTCTAAGACATACGGAGTACATGACCAATGGGCTTTGTGATTTAATTGATGATTGTGTATGATTAATGCGATGTCACAAAAAACAATAATTTCGTAACTCTTTGATTGCCTACACATTGTTTTTTTTTTATAGACCACTTAGGTGGTAGACAAGCACACACACGGCCCACCTGATGGGAAGTGGTTACCGTGGCCTATGGACGTATGCAACACCAGGGGCGTCACGTCGTCTTCCACGGTTTAGTTTAAAGTTTCTCCTGTAGTTCATTTTACATAATCTCTGTCTATTTTTCATGATTGACATTGCAGTTCTACTGGAAATGGTTACCTACTTAATACGGCATGGCCAGACATTTGTTACCCACGTAGCCAGACGGTTGCCGGAAACCGTGACCCTGGCGAAGGTGATTCCTACATTTTATCAGCGGTATCACGGATATGCAGGCTGCTGTAGACAAGGATTTCCTTACGCGTTTTTTACGTACAGTATGAATCCACGCACACACCCACCGCAGCATATCTCCTTGACACGTAACTCCCACTTGTGTCACTCTAACCACCTCTAAGCCTTTTTCCCAACGCAGTTAATCAATGAATTCCTGTGATCTACAGCCATTGGTTTACACACCGATAGAAATAATAGACACAATTCTATAAACTGCACTATTGTTTGCATTGTTTTTCTTTTTCATTATGACAGCATTCCAATTCCCACATAACTTGATCATGTTTATCCATATATACACAAAAATAATAGAAAGGATGATGATCTCAACCTCTTCTTTCGTGTCGATTTTTATCACAGACTAGCTGACCCGGCAAATTTTGTACCGCCATATTTTTTTAGCCCGTTCAAACCGTTTAAACCTTCCCTAGATATCCACGAATATTTCAAGACTAAAATTAGCCAAATCAGTCCAGCCGTTTTCGAGCTTTAGCGAGACTAACGAACAGCAATTGATTTTTATATACAAGAAAGAAGAAGAAGAAAGAAGATTCACTATCTCTCTGTAATTAACGATCCTATATAAAATAAAAGTAGATTTAGATAGACCAAACGAACATAGAGATGTTCGGGTTCGCCAATATGATTGAGGATGTATCACATATAAAAAATTATATTAAAAATAGATTAATTTGGACAACTAGTCAAAAGTACACTAGTAAACTAAAAAGTGTACGGGATATGCTTATGGAATAACTGAAACTATTCATTTTGAAGTAGCTACGGATATTATGTAGATAGTATAAAACTGATACTAATATGTAATGAATAATACATAAACCTCAAAGGTGTTCATTGAATACCAACCTCAGAGACGGCTATAATATTTTCCATGCTATTAACGACATGGTCCGACATCAGACCGTTTGCCAGGAGAGGTGTTAGGTCCGTGACGTCATCATCATTATTATTATTATTTCCAAGGGGGCGCCGCCACAGGTGTTTGGGCGGATGATCTACCCTACGTATTTGGCCCATATCCTCGGTAAGTAAGCTTATCCGCGAAGTGAAGTGCCCATCCTATAAGCAGGCCATGACCAAGTGAGCCCGTCTTTTTGATGAAAATAAATCTCTGCTTTTGAGAATCACATACAAAATATGAATACTATCTGACACACGTACGTTTGGGGCAGGGTCTTGCTGGTCACACTATTTATACAATTTACAAATAATCTAACGCGCCGCCCGGTGTCAGGCAGGACTTTCAGTAGTTCATGAACTGAGCTACAAATCGTCTACCTTGAAACTTTCTTCCGTTCTTGTATTGAAGTTTCCCCTAAAAATTTCATTACGAAACGTGACAAATTTTAACATTTGGATGTAATAATCAAATTATCTATTTACACTTGCATGCAAAAAACGAAGTCTAGTGGACGCCCAACGTAGTGGACGTATACGTATAATATACGCAGTGAAGCTCGTGAGGTATGTAAGCAGTAAGGAAGCAAATAGCTGGCTATGCCTACCCTGGATTGAGAAAGCCGCGAGTAGAAACAGAAATAAAACACAAACATACAAAAATAATTACAATAGTCGTTATTTCTCCATAGTATAGACATAAACGAGTGACTGAATTTTCGTATATAATCCGCGATGTCATCGCCATTATTAACTAACTTCCTGGCTATATTTCAGAAATATTATCAGACAGAAATAGGAATAGAATAGAAGTTAGTTAGATAGTATACTCACCAGCTGATAGAATCGTTTGTCGGTATGGTTCGCCATGGCAACGAATTAGTGCAGAGCGTTGTCAGCGGCATGCATTAGTTAAGTGCGGTGTGAGGCTGAAATGAAATGCCGCCACACACTATTAGTACTGTTAGTGAGAGTGAGAATTACAGTATAGGTTGCATATATAGACCATGCAGAAGAACACGCACAGTACGGTCAACGAATACTAATTAAGGCCAATGCGAATATAGGCTCAATTATTTTTCTTAAAAAGTCGACCTGCCATGACGTGCTATAAACGATCGCATTTTGGGCCACGATCATGTTAGAAAGGGATGGAGCTGGAGCTATACACCCTATGTAACTCCATCGCTCTCCTTTTGGACCGCGGTCTAATACACGATCACTTATAGCATGCCACGGTAGGCCCACTGATACCAATATAGAACGCAGATGCATAAAATTTATGACCTGTAAAGGTATGATTCCGAAGGTGACCGCATAATATGACAACTGTAGACGCACGCAGCAGATACGCGTAATTCATTGCGGTTTCTCAATAGTCCCCTTTATCCGTATCAGAGTTTAA
The DNA here is from genome assembly GCA_914767945.1 of Eilema depressum. Classification (NCBI taxonomy): domain Eukaryota; kingdom Metazoa; phylum Arthropoda; class Insecta; order Lepidoptera; family Erebidae; genus Eilema; species Eilema depressum. The sequence continues at coordinate 9,370,768 of OU612024.1, read as the reverse complement.
CAAGTAATGGGTACGCTGCCGCGCTGTATCTCCTGCATGCGTCTACAGTTGTCGTATGCGGTCTGCTTCGCAATCATATCTACCTTAAATATTTTATTATCATTTGTCCGTCCCGCCTATATTTGACTTCAACACTAACTTCTTATACCAAACATACCTACGCAGCATCTTTATTTTACTGTCTCATGCAATGATGTATTATATTCATAGATACGTCATACAAGAAGATGGCGGCTTTCAAAAATGGCGCATACACTAAGTATAAAAACAGTTTAGTTACTTATTAAAAATATGTCAATGTTATTAATTTATATGAATTATATATAAGTATCTAAGTACATTAATAATATTATATTATTACGAATTTAATATTATATTTGTTTTTTTTGGTCGCGATTCTGATTGGTGCATAAAATGATGACCAAAAGTCATCATTTTTTTGTCGCCATTTTTGAGTGCGGACAACATATCTATAGTTTATAATATATCATTGGTCTCATGGCAATTAATTTGAAAAAGTAATATTCTATATCAGTAATGTTGCGATGGCGCTATTCAACTTCGTACAATCTTTATTAGGTATAGTTCCATTTATTTAATCAAATCATAAATATTAATAGGCCACCTTGTCTATCACCAAATGCCTGAAGCTCAATTTGGGTAAATTTTGCCCGTACTGTGGTGACCGTGCACGCAGTTTCGAGGCCGTGGATGTGTGCTAGTGTTTAACGTTGGTTAATAAATTAAATACTAAGAAAGTACTTGTTACTTTGTTCGAAGCTGCGTATACGGTGTTATGGTCATAATAAACATTCCCAATAGAAGTCCTTAAGTATAAAGCGAATCCAAATATCATTATTTACACGTTTTGAGGGAGGCGATGATGGTTTTTCTTCATTACTGAACTGGTTAAGGCTACACGCTAATTTTAAATAGAATCACCCGGCAGATGCTACGTTTACAAATAAAGTTTTACAGAAGTACAGTAGAAGAATATTGTTATAAAATCAGAATTCAAAAGATTATAGGAACACGCAATATACTACTGAAAATGAAAAACAATACTAAATACTACATCTAATCTCAATATGTAGGTACCTATTTCGTTATAAACAAAAACGTTTATTTGATTAAATTAAACAATCCGTAAAAGATCCGCCAATACTCGGATATCCGATATCCAGCACTATTGTGCTGCAGACACCATATACATCTACAGTATTCTGAACATACAATAATTGTACTACAGGACAAGGATTATTCTACAATTTAATGAACTTCTGTAATATTCACATTTGATTTGGTTGCAAATTGAAAGTGTGATTTTTTTTCCAAGTTTTACACGAAGCGTAGTTTATTCATGCAGGTGGTTTCCACCAGAGTGGATGGCAAAAACCCAGTGTTCAGTGGATCGGAACAGCTTACCTGTAACAAACAATAAAACATATCAGAGTTGCGTTTACAAAAAAATAAGGTAAGATAAGTAAAAAGTATGCACCACAGACAGAATAGATAAATAGTACCTACTGTAATGCTAAAACCTAGTCGTACTACGTATTCTATAGCACCTTTTAAGAGATCCATCAGTAAATAAATAGAATGAAATCAGATTCAGTTAATAAACATAAATCTACATGGTTTAACAGTATTGGAGAAATGGCAGATTTCGTTAAGATTTTATCAAAAATTATATAAATACAGCTGTTTGTTGCCTGCAGCTCCACCCGCGTGGCCGCGTCTAATACTGAAATGGACGTTTTCTGGATATTGCCAATTTTCTTAAATAGTAGAGAAAATTGTAGAACAAGGCTGTTTGCTCTATGCCACTCTAATCCACCAGTGAATTCATTGCCACTTATTATGCCACTCTAATCCACTACAAAAGTGGATTAGATCCCATTTGATAATTTAATTCAGATGGTGTAAAAAGTAAGTAAAAAACGTCTTTATTGTACTGTACACCATAGATATAACAATATAACATAGAGAACTGAGTTAGGTATGTGGTAAGTACAGATGGCGGCCTTATCACTCTGCGGCAATTTCTTATGCTACGTTTACATACTCGCGGCAGAGCGAGGGAAGTGGCGAGAGAAGTGGGCAGAGACGTGGTGTGAATGGTATATTCGTCATGCCGCGAGTACTGCCGCGTATGTTGCGCAAATACTAGCGCGATGAACTATACGAGACCGCTAGATGGCGCTAAGCTAAATAAAACACGACTATCGTTATTGCTCCTCGAAGATTTACTTTTAAAAATATTTATATCGATCTACGGAAAGTGTATAATAGTTGAAAGTGATAGTTTTTATTAATAATCTATTTAATTAATTCGCTATGCTGTAAAAGCTTATTGCGTACACTGCTACAGCGTTGTCCTCCATACGTTTACGTCCGTCTCCGTTGCAGGGCGAATACTGTAATGCGGACCAACGCGATGATGGGAGTGTGTGAATGCTAGGGCATTAATCGCGCGAATATTTCTGGCAACACGATGAGCAATGCGAGCGGCAGTATGTAAACGCGGGGTTACAGGCAACCATATTATATGCTAATAATACACATATTATTTTTATGGCAGTAAAAAAGCAAGCTGAGCACAGTCTTAAATCAATAAACTTTCGTCACACTCCCCACTAAATGAGATAAGCCAGTAGCCGAGTATGGCTTCTGTTACCTCACTATACATTCGGTTATAGGATACGTTAAATACAATATAATCTAACGAGGCTAATACACAAACGTAATAGTTATTTGTTGTTGCTGTTTATGACTTTTTCGCCGATATTACTTAGCCGGTACTTAAGTACCGGGCGAGGGCCAGTTATTTGCGTTTAAGTTTGGATTTCAAGGATTTCCTTTCATTTAATTTACTATGTTTGTAAGAGAGATTTGATCCTTGTGATTGACACTATCGATTGAGACCATAAAAATACAGAAAGTATTTTTTTTTTCGGATTTTAGTCGATTCGATGACCGGGTGTGGCAAGCTCATTTTCAAAAATCATAGAATGCAGTTTTGTTTCTTAAAAAAAATATAGGAATGTTTCCTCTGAGTAAACTCGCTATCTTCAGTATTTAGAGTAAGGTCAAAATCTTCCACCCTGTATATTAAACAAATTCACAGGGGAAATATAAAATAATAAAATAAAATAATTAAGGTACATACAAACCTTTTAACATATTAAATGTTGTATAAAAAAATGACAACCAAAACGTGCGTGTGTTTTGCTATTGTACCAACGTAAAGTTTGTAAATCCTTTGTAAGTTATTAGTAAACAGCTTATTTACAAAAATATTTGCATTCCCATGCGAGTAAATGACCTCGTACATGTTACATACTTGCATTATTATGAATACGTTATGTTAATTGGCTACATCGCATGCTTAAGTTCAACTATACAAAACAGTCGTCCATGGCACATATTTGGATCAAAACATGCTATCAAGATAACATTTTGTGAATGACAGTGCATTTAAATTAAAGCTAAAAAGGATTAAGTGAACACGTTAACTGCGAATACAAATTGTTTATTATGTGGTTAGCTTCGATATGAGATACTTTTGGGTACTAAAAACAAACCCCAAAATGTACAACTTAACCCTTCTAATGGCCTACGGGCCATTCAGGACTGGGGGTCGTTCTAGAGTATGCTCTACTACTAGAACGACCCAGTCTTGAATTTCGATTTTTCTGCCGACAAATTGTGTAGACAGATTGACAGATTAGACAGATAGACAATCTGTCCTCAGATAAATCGAAATTCAGAACTACATTCTATAGAATAAGGGTCTCAATATGTTTTAAGAACTAGTAACACGTTTATAGACTTCTGTCCAGACTTTATACAGGTGACACATAAAGACTAACCGAAGTTATGTGGTTAGCTTCGATATGAGATACTTTTGGGTACTAAAAACAAACCCCAAAATGTACAACTTAACCCTTCTAATGGCCTACGGGCCATTCAGGACTGGGGGTCGTTCTAGAGTATGCTCTACTACTAGAACGACCCAGTCTTGAATTTCGATTTTTCTGCCGACAAATTGTGTAGACAGATTGACAGATTAGACAGATAGACAATCTGTCCTCAGATAAATCGAAATTCAGAACTACATTCTATAGAATAAGGGTCTCAATATGTTTTAAGAACTAGTAACACGTTTATAGACTTCTGTCCAGACTTTATACAGGTGACACATAAAGACTAACCGAAGTACCTATATACTTTGATAGTAAAAAGATAAAATATGAGTCATTTAGGTAGGTATGCACCTAACGTTGTACATACGTAGGTAGTCCACGTCAGCAACGCGTTCAATCACAAGTGTTTTTCCAGATAATTCTTGGTATGCTACAGGAAAATTAATACTCGTAGAACAATACTATCCGACTTTATCTGCTCATAATTGTCACCAAATTGTACATCTGTTGTGTCTGTACATGTGTAGGTACATTGGGAGATATGCGAAAAGATAGGTACATGGGTTATGTTAAATGAACGATTCTGAATAATATCTGTTGATAAGCGATGGATGCAAAAACGAATATGCATATTTTGATGTTTTTTTTAATAGAAAGGTCTTGGTCAGAATTAAAATCTGCCCAAATTGGTTGTGTAGAACCGGAGATTATCGTTAATAGCGATCTATTAACGATAATCTCCGGGCGAATATCGCGATATCTGATGTCTACGCGGGCAGAATCGCGGTTATCAGCTGGTTATAAATATGTATATACCTATGCACATCTATACTTATAAATAGACAGTTACATTAATAACCTGGGTGTCTCACGCGCAGGCGTCGTCGACCGGCTGCGTTGGCGCATGTCTAAATCCGGAAACTGCACTTTATAAAGGCCCAATCTCCATTGAGATTTATGTAGCGATATGTCAAACGAATGCAGCTGTAATTTAAATAAGATTTTGCATTTGCTTGTTCCATAAACAATATTGAAATATTTTTATCACAACACACAACTACTGCCCACCTTTATTTATTTTGGTTGTTTAAAATTTAGTGACACATGAATTATTAAGAAATACTAACATTATCAATATAATTGTAACTTCGATAAGTATTGATAAAACATAAAATGTCCATCAAAATAAAAACTTAACTTAATTAAAAATTCCATAGACCTCAGCCCACATATTACGGCACGCCGCGCCGCCGCGCCGGTATCACCCACGATCTTAGACAATCGTAGCTTACAATAGAAGCGATTTCACAACCATACTATTGTAGAATGAGATTTGACGCAAAGTTCACATCATTAGACTTCACTGTGTCGGTAACTCATACATAATATAAACAAATAAAAATTATCTAAAATAAATGTATTTATCTTGAGCAACGACCATACAACCAACGTGGTTGTATAGTCGCTGATCTTGAGAGTAGGTAGTATAAATTCGCTTTGGTGATGTACTAAAATAATGCAAAGTAGTGGTTCGATAGCATAAAATAAATAAAGCTAGGTGAGGCATTAGGGGCTCTCACAAACCTGCAGCTTGCTCTACTTAACGTTGACATGACGATATAAAGAAGAGCCATCTTTATACCGTCATGTCAATCTTTTACAAGTTCATTTTCGGGCTAGCTTCCGTTGACTATAGAATCTGTTCTACCCAGTGCCGGATTTAGAGATGTGGAGGCCCCGGGGCCATACAGGTGTGGAGGCCCCCTGGCCCTAACTTATTTTCCATGTATGTAGTATTATGCAATTTTTTTTGTTGACTTTCTTAAAATAAAAACAGTAGCCTGAAAAGACGGTGACTCTGTTAGCTTTTAACAAGCACAAAAATATTTTAAGTAGGTAAAAAAAAGATAGGAACATAAGCGCATTATGTAGAGCTGAAAGGCACCTTTCGAGCTATTTTGCTCGAAAATTCATCAGCTATGATATTTCAATATTAGGAAATGTGACTTTAAAATTGTGATTTTGCAGGAGTTGATAACAAAATATATCTCCAGAGATTGCGCTTTTCCCAAGTAATTTTTGTAAATGTTGATTAAAGATTAAAGTAAATCAACTCAGTAGCTAGACAAGGTTCTAAGTCCGAATCCATCGTCTAGATGCAGCTAAAAAAACAAATATTAAGCGCTCAGAGTCACACGTGTTTAATCTTCCATTCAGTACGATAGATAGCTGGTCGATTCGGATAAATCCAGATATCCTGTACTTCTCCCTCGGTGAGAGATTGGCGTCTGGCCTTTAACCTCACATTTAAGGTTCTATAGAGTGTAACGTACTGGTCAGTGCAAGCTATTTTTGGCTGCTTCTTCGTATTTTGATTTGTACGCATTGCAGTTTCGAGGACCAGTTTTGGATCTTGCAATGTTTTATTTGTTGCATTGAAGATGTTGTTCCAAATGATGGAGATGCAAATAATGCTGTTTGAAGATCATTTATTTTTGTAGAAGGTACCCTGCTTAATTTCTCACGATGTCTTTTTGCTCAGTATCGGAAGATATACTAGTTAGAGCTTCAGACAGAATACTTAGCGTTAACTCGACAGATCCCACATCCGTACGCATAGGCGATGATTTGGTCGAGCGCACGGACCAGGTTTATGTGACCTGTGAAATGGACTACGACGTCAGAACACGCATTGCTGCCACGCGGGCCAAGTGGCAAGAAATTACTGGCGTCACGTGTGATCCCAAAATGCCAGTCAGGTTGAAGGTTGAAGGGGCAGGTCTATACGACGATCATTAGGCCTGTCCTCTTCTATGGTTGGGAGGCGTGGCCGCTGCTTGATCGATACAAGCAAAAGCTGCGTGTAACGGAGATGAAAATGCTGCTGTAGATGTGCGGCGTCACGCGTTAAGATCGCGTGAGGATCTCTCGCATCCGCGGCAGCCTTCATGTCCGTGACATCGCAGATAAAATGCAAGAGAGCCGCCTTCGCTGGTGCAGCCACGTCTTGCGGCAACCGCCAGGCTACGTGTGTAGCAAGTGCCTGGCAATAGTACTCCCGCCCAGTCCAGGTATAAGGGACAGGCCCAAGTCCTGGCTTGACATCGTGGAGGGTGACATGCGTGCAAATGGTCTTCCTACCATGGACGCCCAAGATCATGCCAGGTGGAGGAGGAAGAGCAGAAAGGCGAACCCTGAGCTCCAAGATCAACTTGGCCACGGATGCAATCGGGAAAATGCGTCTGCATGAAGATAATGATGACTCATATTTGCAGCATCGATAAATGACAGACCACGGTAATCTTGAAAGTCTATTTGATAGTCACCTAAAAAAATGAGTAATGCATTTGCTATAGGTAGGAAACCTTTCTTGATCCATGTAAGATTCGTCGGGAGTTGAGTCCACTGATACAGAATAATATTTGGATTTTTTAATTCTGGTCACTATTTTAGTTAACCTTATCATATCACCCATAGAACTGATCAGGTTATTCGGAAATTGTAGGCGAAAGAAGGGTAATTGAAAAGAGGTACTGTACGGGGTAGGCTCGACTGCGTGCTTCGGATCGGGCGCTAGAGTTTCGTATTTGACCCGTTTCATACAGTCGCAATCAAACTATTTTATTGGTCTCAGTTTGTTAATAAATGTTATTTACTTTAAATATTTTGATAGATGAAAGCTGCTCTCTAGCTTTGTGATAAATTATAATGATCACGTCACGTAATGAAATATACTACATTTCGTTACGTTAATTAGCTAGTTTGGTAAAAAAAAATTTTCACATCTTCAATCATTCAATTTCAACCATGTTTTTTGTTTTTGTTTACTAGTACTCACTTTTTTTTTCGACGCCTATATCTTGTGGAGGCCCCCTTTTTGTGGAGGCCCGGGGCAATGGCCCCGGTTGGCCCCCCCCTAAATCCGGCGCTGGTTCCACCCTTGTTTGACACATGGTCAAATAAGACAAAATGGGACTAATAAGTCTAGTGGAGTGGTGGAGTCTATCATGTATTTCTGAAATCATAGTAAATTTTGTTGTATAGCATCGCAGTGAAAGGCAGGAGATATCGATGGTGATTTCACGAGCATGATTTATTTCTACCATTTGCCTTGGCCAAGGCAAAATGTCTTCTTAACTTCTACACGACCAATAGAACTACTCTCAAACCTAAAGTAAACCACCAAGTATTGACATTACTGATTCTGTGGCGTGAAGTCGACGCCGTGCTGTTACCCTATTATTTATTACACAATTCACAGATATATTATGCAAAAATGAGCCACTTAAAGGATAACCTACAGTTCAGTTCAGGCATCAACGCTTTTGTGAAGTTTCAACTGATTCTGACATATTCGAAATCTGATAACACTCCGTGAGAAAATTTAATAGCAAAAGTAACGATTCGGATGTCTCCACGATAGGCGACAAAATAATGAATATTTTTTAATCTAAATCTACTTTCACCGATATCATTCCGAGTAGAAAGTACGTTCAGTACAAAGTTTCAGGAAATCATTGAACCATATTTCTCTATCATACATCACTCACTTTACTTTGAATAATAACTCAAAGACACGCAATTGGTACAAAAAATATGAACATGATTTTAAAATTCAGATTTTGAATAGACACAACAAAACAATGGTAATCGCGTATAATAGGATATGTTTTTAAACACAATATTGAAGTATTATCTATAGAATATCGCGTGGTAAATATTGCCACGAAAGTTATTATTACTTGGCACTCTTCCTATATAAAGGCAAAGAGTGGACTTCATGACACAGGTACGTGTCAATCCCAAAATACAAAAAAACTCACATTAATAAGCATAGTTTCTGTTCCAATAATTTTTGCTCATAATTATAAGTACCAATCTAACCTGCGTCAAAGACGAATTTTCGCGGAGTCTCCAATGAAGAAAATAAATAGAGAGTTTAACAACTAATAAGTATTTTATGCATAACGTCTAAATAGGCAAACATACGTGGAGGTGTTAGCGTTAGCGGGTAATATGACATGGTATCAGTACAGGAATTTCGGTTTCTAGTACTCTTTAAAAAAACGAGAAAACCAACCTACAACATAATTATCTCGATTAGCCAAGTTTCTTATTTTAAATAACACCATGAACGTGATTAAGAAGCGCGTCGGGTTGTTAACCATTATACAACTCAGTGGTATTCAGGTATGCTCCAATTGTCACTCATAAATGCGTACCTACTCACGTAATTATTAACATCGGGTTGTCGATCCGTTACCGATGCGGTGCAAGAAACGCTAGTGACTCCTGCGTCATTCACCTCATCGATAATAGTCATATGAAGCCCATAGCCAATTGACAAACGAAGCAAATTTTACCAATATTCACATCGAAAATCCGTTACAAAAACTAACTAGCTAGCTAGCGAAAGTAACGTTTTCGACAGCTAGTTAGTTAATGTTAGTATAACAAAAACAAAAAGTAATTCATGTAACAGCAACAAAAAAATGTTAAGTAGGTACTAACAAACCAATCTTCTATTGCCTATGCCTTGTGACGTGGACATTGTTAAAATATACACGTGACATTTAAACCTTTTTGTCCGTTTTCGCATTTTCGGCCATATCTCCGGTTCTGCTCAAGCGATTGCGATCAAACATGCCTAAGGATTTAAGACTGATCAAGACGTTTCTATTTTTTTTAAAAGTGCATGAAATTCCGTTCTGTAGTTTTTTCGTTCATTGCGAACAAACTGACTAACACACAAAATTTTTCAGAATCGTTAATAAAATAACGCTTTTTTTAATATCTCAAATGTACAGACACAACTGATTTACAATTACATATATAATGTGATTAGTTTTTCACAGATTGATGACGTCTACGTTCCATGTAGACAGCTACAAAATATAGAAATTATGCCGTTATGCCCTTTCTCGTAACATGCTTTGAACGAATCAAAACAAAATGTAAAGGCGACCCGTTAGTTTAGTACTAACATAATAAATAATAGGGACGAGTACTTAATTTGTAGCGGTCTGATTGCGACAAACTACATGAGCTGAGCTTGTGCTCATGCACTGTGATAAACGGTGGCCGGTTGTAATGTTAAGGTCATAACAATGATCTTATATAAAAATGAAGTAGATGCGTTATTGCGCGAAAATCGTGAAGATCCGAAAACGAGTCAATTGGAACGTTTGCCTTGTAGTATCGCGTGCCGAGCGGCGCCGGTCGGACGTTAAGCGAAAGAATCAGTGACATAAAAAAATAACGAAAATGCTATCGTATGTTTATAGACACTGCACGAACATTTCAATCGATTGGTTAGGTAGGGAAATGTAGATGAATTAAAAATGTGTCTGTGTGTGTTTGGCACAATTTTCTACGTTGATTTGTAAGCATATGACATATCTATTGATATTTCATCTTTGGGTCATAACAATTATTATAATAAGGTTCAAGTAAATCGGGTAGGTTGGGTAGGTGAATATTTATAAGCTTCTACAAGCACATTTTTCTTTTTTCAATATTAAGTAACGTATTGTTGGTATTGTGTCATATTTTATATCTTATTTATATCACAATGTATGCACTAATAAATTAATTAGATCACCTGCAAATCTAGAAAAAAATGAGCCACCAAATCTGTTTTCCACAAAAACGATCTCACTTTGAACGATTGTTTTGTGCACAATTGGCCAGGAAAATTGCTTGCGAGGAATCTTATTCGTCGTGGATGTAAGATATGATTCAGTATAGTCCTAAATAGGTATATTGCGCGAAGAGTTTTCGCTGCACTCGGCTTGACCTTAGAGAACTTAGAGAAGTAAATTACTTGCAAGAAAGTAAATTAATTTTAATTTCATCCGCTGGTCATTTAGCGAAATGCATTGGTAAATTTATCAGAACTTACAGGTATCCAACGTTTCCTTCCCAATCTAGGAAATATACACGATTTGCCAAAAATCAAATCAATACCTCTCTCTCTCTATTAATATGGTGTTAAGTGGAATATTATTAGTGACATTAATACACATAACATACCAGCGTACAAATTACCTACTTGTAATAGCATAAACACGTGTTTCTGTGTAAGTGTGTAGTACACAACGGAAGAGGATGCTGCGGTGATTGCCCTCGGGCGCTCGGGACCGCGATCTACTTCCCATCTGGCGTCACACACAAACATTTTAAACTTGTGCTAACATTGGGTCACAGTACATGCATGTTAGCATATACTTCGGGACACGTATCTTGGACCTAAATCGTGAGACAAACGAGGCTCTGGTGCACGCGAATTGTTTTGTAATAATCTATGCTTGGTGAATTTGAGCTCGTCTACCGTAGCGTAGTAGCACCCAGTGCTATCCTAAGACACGCAAGAAACCAGCACTGCGCGCATTTTGAGCAAATTTTAGGTCCAAGATATATGGCGTGCAATACACGCCTAAGTAGTAGTAATTAGCCCATCCAATCAGTATAAACCCGTGAAAATGTTCTATAGAGTGCCGTTGCATTGCATTGTAACAAACACAGAATACTCAGTATTTTTAAACGTATTCTGATTAATTCAAAGTCGGCAATTACCTGCATGATTATCATAAGTGTCCTGGATACGCTCTATGTGCTAAATTTTTAATACAGACAATTTAGAGCACAGTATGAATACCTACCTACTCCAATAAGATAAAATTGTAATAAAAATAAATAAACCGTTTTCAAAAAGGCACTGTGAAGTGAAAAATTACTGAATTACAGATTTAATTCAAGATACAAATATGCGCGAATAATTTTTCTATTGAATGTTAACAAGGAATTTTATTGTCAGCTCTTGTCGTTCAAATCTAGTCCAGCCTATCACGTGTGTGACCATATTTAGAATACATTTATCTGATAGAATTTTGACTAAACGAAATATTCATGCCGTACAGTCTACATTCTACATCGTTAGGGAATTCTGTTGTCTGCCTTCGTAGTCTTCTAGTTAGAAAATTCTTTGACCAAAGTACCTAATGTTACATGGTGTAATTATGCCACGATGGTCATGAAGATGGTCATGGTCGGAAGTACTCGAAACCAGCGGGCTTGCATGAAAAGATTAATGACAGTAGAAGTAGACGAAGCTCGTGAAGTATGTAAGGATAAAGTCAAATGGCGGGCTGTTGTCTCTGCCTACCTCGGAGGGAAAAAGGCGTGAAATGTATGTATGTGCGATAATTTCATAATATTTTCTATTTTATTTTGAGGAGTTCCCTGGTCTGTCTCCGGATTCCAAGGCCCAATACAAATAAAATTATTTTGGACCAACACCAAACCAAATGAAAAAGAATCTATGAAATCAGAAGTTTATTTCCTCTAATAAAAATCTATTTAAAATCCGGTCTCGATCTAATTTCAAACTCCCAAATGTCAAAAACGATCACCAATAATAAGCCTCGATTTAATGTTAAAAATGATCACGATGTCACTTTTTTTAGAATTGTGTTGCGAAAGAACATTTTTTGGACGATTCTTTAGATTTTGACAAATCGAGACTGAATTTTGAATAGATCTATTAGCCTTCAGTTCAAAGACGACGGAATATACATAAAAAATTAAACATCCGAATGCGGAACCTCGACCTCTTTTTGAAGCTAAGAAAATTTCTAAACTACACATTTATTATCATTAAATTAAACAAATAACGAAATTAAGATAAAAATAATAAAATGCTGCGTTCATTGCCCTTGCAATTGTTTGAAATACGGAACTAATTTTCGTCATAGTAAAAATTAATAGCATTTTATTTTATTGTAGCGAAACTAACTAGTTTCTTCCTACTGAATGTAATAAAAGGTAATATAAAATAATTATAACAATAAAACATTATAATTTAAATCACTGTAACTTAACGCCCCGATCAACATCAATAAAATATTAACGAATACCACAAATATCCCTAATAGGTAGATTAGAACAATAATCGGAATTAGTAATTGATAAATAAATTACTCATCTGACTCACTAGTAGGTATAGTATAGACATTACTCATTCTGATCTGAGAATAATGGCTAGGGATCATAATATGAGATTGCAAAATAATATTTTGCAACCACTAGGTCAATGCGATAATATTTTTCCGTCAACAAACCGGTTATTTGTATTCAAGCCGGGCGTTGGTCGATCCACAATACAAGTCAGGCATATTTGCCGAGTCACACCTACTCGGTACTAATACTAGTTATAAATTATACAAGTATTACACTGAAAACTGCCTTTCATTAATCATTTCTAAGGAGCGTCTTACTTATTCAAACGCTACAATATTTTGTTTGCGGGAATAATGTAGAGTAGTAATAAGTCAATGGGTAAACCAAGGGCGTGGTGATGTCTTTTTTTTGACTCATACAATTGAGCCGATTATGAGTTCAGCTTCTAGAAACTTGAAGATATCCTGTGTATGAGGCCCCGCCCCACTAAGACTTTTGGGGTCAAACCAACCATTACACCTGCTAATTGACGGACGTGGCTCTGGCGCAGATTTTCCTCTCGGAGTTGGGTTGGGCGTTTGGAACCGTATAAGCCAAGCCAAAAGTAAAAGAACGAGTAACTCGAATCCCGGGCTCCGAAGTGAAAGCCTCGGATGTAACTGGAAATGTGTGAAATGTAATTTGGAAAATAGTGTATGGGATGATGATGACCATGTAAGATAAATAATGGACAGAGTAACAATAATGCTCATTCATAATCTGCCAATCGGCACTAATGGATTCGTACGAATCGTTCTTTGGTTCTTTATCACTCCAGCGAAACCCTTCAAACGAAAGCGAAAAGCTGTTTCATTTTGCGACTAGAGCACGTGTGGCTCTGTTTAAAGAAGATACCTAACACGAAAATGTCTATTACAACATAAATCGGTCCTAAGGGAATGAACCATATAGCATGCGGGCGGTCGGTGCTTTGGGCGGAAACCAACAATCACGACCGTTTTACTGAAGTACTACAGACACCATTACCCGACAACCAATGAATTCAATTGACGCTAAGATGGCCTAGATCTTATTTAGATATCAATCAAAAATCAAATTAAGGGAAGTAGATTTTTCAAGGTCCATTTGAACCTTGAAAAAATTGTCAAATGGGAGTCGGATTCGGCACTAACAGCACAGAATAAGTAATAGTACTACTACTAACAGTTCTATACACACTGGATTAAGGTGAAAATTACGTCGCTTAAAATACTGAGAAACTAAAGTTATAATACTGGTTGTTGCCTGCGGCGAAAATGTCGGTTATCGCGACCAAATACCAAACCTATGTCCTTTCCCAAGCTCTAATCTGTGTATCAAATTTCATCAGGTTATCTTTATAAATTATTAACTTTCATCCCCTATTTGAACCCTTCTTCTGTGTATCAAATTTCATCAGGTTATCTTTATAAATTATTAACTTTCATCCCCTATTTGAACCCTTCTATCTCCTTTTTTCGTGACAGAAGGTAGCCTATGTCCCTTCCCAATCTCTAGTCCATCTTTGTACCAAATTTCATCAAGACCGGTTCATTGATTTGGCAACCATGAAACCGTAGGCATACAGATAGATACAGACAGTTATTTTCGCATTAATAATATTAGGAATGGAGTACCTATGGATAGGGATTTCCTTCTCAGTTTTTTTTTGTGTATGGTAGGAATTAGTTGGTACTGTGAAATAGTATGCTTTCGCTAGGTGTAGTTTACTTTACAATTTACATGACATTTATCGCATTAGAGAAGAAACATATCGGCAGCGTGATGTGTGCAAAAACTGTATAATACACGTGACCTACCAAGGAAAAATATGGCGTTAAAGTTGACATAATATTCACATTCTTAATCATTTTCATTAACTACGTGTTGCAGTATGGTTACAAAACAGCGTAGTATTCCGGTTCATTGAAGCCAGTAATTTGAAACAAACATCTATATTTAACTCACGAAAGCAAAGTTCATTCACCCGTTTTTATCCTAATTAAATAAATAGAAAATCTTACCTAGTTTAGATAAAATTCATGAACTCACTTTCCACAACACTATTGTTAGCCAGATCTTCGAAACACAAGCGTAAACGTTTGATATTCGTAACTAGATTGAACGCTGTAGCAGACGCAGGTGAGGTGATAAGATATCGAAGTACCTACTCACAACAATCATTATCTGTTTGATAACAAAAATGATACATCGAAACTATCGGCCAATGGTATCTCTTATATCACAACTTATATTATTGACTTTTGAGGTGACTAGTTAAGTGCTCAACAGTCATTAAGTAATCGAGTTAGATGAGTAAATTCGTATTATATTTTACATATTATGTATATCACGCCTTTTCCCATTGAGGTAGGCAGAGACAATCTTTCCGCTTGCTGCAATCCTGGCCTACGCCTTTCGCTCCTTTTATTTACTTTCATATTTATTTTAAACTAGCTTTTGATCGCGGCTCCGCCCGCGTGGATGTCGGTTATCGCGACCAAAGTCTCTAGTCTACCCCTATACCAAATTTCATCAAAATCGGTTCAGTGGTTTAAGCGTGAAAGCGTAACAGACAGACAAACAGATAGAGTTACTTTCGCATTTATAATATTAGTATGGAGTATCAAAGTATGGATGGATTTAATCGTGACCAAAATAACAGTGAAATTGGTATTATTTAGTTTAACGCTTAATGTTTTCACTGTTATCTTATGGTAAATTCGAGATAGCTATTTGATGTCAGTGGGCTAATGTGCACATAATTTAACAATAAAATTACTTAGTCCGTATCTGCATACTGTCACTTAAAAAGACACGTAAGTACACAATTCGGTACAAAACAACAAATAAATTAGAATATATTTCGCATTATGTGTCTGTCAAAGTTTATGTTGCGCTACGGCTCACGTAACCGGTAACATCACAGTACACTACAGTGAAATAATAAATACATCATAAGAAAATGTGATTATTGTAATTGCATTTCTTTATTTCTATGTTTACAGAGACCGAACTGCTGTAATAACGACCTTGCTTTATCGGATAAAAGTGTACTTACATATTTAAGCTTTAACATTTCTTTCGTAAAGCAGGCTATCAATTTCTAATGGTACACAGCTAGCTTCTCGCTTTAAATTAAACTATCATTTTATTAATTATACGGTTCGGGGCGACAAGGTGCGTCGACAAGGTAGCACAGAGAGCGTAAGAAAAGAGGACTGGTGGGTTACCTACTCTCCCGTCCCGCAGAAAATGCACTGGAGGTCGACCGTCGAACTACTACTAGAACCCTAACTGAAGAAATAGTGACCTACATTAGATAACCATTCAGATCTCGAGATTTAGAACCTATACCTACAAAGCTTATACTTAATCGTATTTGCGACTTATTCGTCAACTCGCCTCAAGTTTTGCAATCCCAGTAAATAACATTGTATAGTAGGTACAGTATTGTGCTAATCGTTAACAAGGTTGTAGTATTGGCAACCTTTTCGTCCGTGATCAAAGTTGTAAATCTAAGATCTCACTTGACCTAGATATTAGACAGGCTCCGACCCTTATGAGGATCAAACCCAAGATAACCCCAACTAAAGTTCAAATGATTCTTCAATAAGAATACAAAAGACTTTAAAAGGTCGTGATAAGGTTTCAGTGCTCAATTAGCAATAAGCGGACCCCGGATTCCAAGGTGAGGGCCACGGATGCGATCAGAATTCTCCTTCTCTTCATCCTAGCGTTAATCCCAGTCGCAACCGAAGCTTTCACCTCGGAGTCTGGAGTTCCCTTATTTCAGTCTAACTGCGAGTTTGGCTGATCTTCGATACGTTTCCGTGAAGCGACTACCATCTGACCTCCAGAATCAATTGGCGATATCGAAGTTATCGGGATTAATGCTATGATAATGATGATGATGAGGATCAATTAGCATCCAGCCAGAGGAGGCCTTGTCATACTCGTATGTCTGTCGCTTTGACAAACAGGGTGTCCAGAACAGAATCCTTAATGAGCCTTTTTTTTATTAGCAGGGATATCGGGTATCATCTTGTCTCTGCACTCTAGGGTGTCGAATAAACTCGAAATCGCAATAAAAATCTATTATTATTATGTACTGTTTTTTATGAGCGGAAACATTGATGTAACAAAAAGAATAGCAGTGATTAGACGTAGTTATAATGTAACACAGACAAAGAGACTGATGCAGTGATATGTACGGCATTCGTATGGTAAGTAATGTTTGTATACACAGTTGGCGACATGACGTAACCCGACATAGTTTGCAAGCGTGTCGCCGCTCGCCGTGTATCCGCGACAGTGGCGCAACTAGCAATTTCCCTCCAATTTAATATGCTTGTGAACAGTCAATTGTCTCCATTTATAATAATAGCATTAAAAATACAAAACACAATTGGGAAGAAAAAGTATACAGGGCCCTGCATCTATACGGGTGGAGATCTGTGCAGGCTATCCTCTTGGCTTGGGAGGTCAGGAAGCAGTTACTGCCGCAAATTAAAACCAAGAGGACCTCAGGCTCCAAAACGCAAACTTTAGACACAACTGGGAAATTGCTATGAGGATGATGATGAATTGAGAAGAAACACTATAGCATATATGCTTATATTATACACATGACAGCTTCTGTGGCATAGCACAGGAAGCGTGGGTTCGATCCCCGCTCAGTGTAAATATTTGGATGCATGAACATGGGTATTTGCATAAGTCTGGTCGTGCCTCGGAGAGCACGTTAAGCCGTCGTCGGTCCCGATTACAATGCGAACATCTATGGCAGTTGTTACGTGACGTGGGGGAAATGGTGAAATGGCCCACACAGAAGGGCCGATCACCCATTCAGCCAACTGCGTCCCCAATGGAAGTAATAGTATGCTTATATTATGATTTATTTACGAGTCGTTCCCGCGATATCGTTCGCGTGGAACTCGGTTGATTTTTTCAGCGCCGTCGTTAAATTTACCGCACGTCATTTTATTGCTTTTATAACAGTTATTATGTTACAGTAATGTTACTCTGTGAAAGATATTATATAGAGCCATCAGGGGTTAAAGCTTAGTATCCTAGAAATTGCACACTACAATTTCTATGAAGCTGACTGTGTGAAAAACAGTTTCTAATAAGATCTACTATGTTACTCGCAACAGTTAACATCTGGTCACCCCCTTTAGGGCCATCTCGTCCACTCTATCAAAATGTCCACCATATCAAAATGTCCACTGTATGGAAATGTCCACTGTACCAAAATGTCTACTGTATCGAAATGTCCACTGTACTAAAATGTCTACTGTATCGAAATGTCCACTGTCCTAAAATGTCTACTGTACCAAAATGTCCACTGTACCAAACATTTTGTAGTACATTTACAAGCCTTCAGGACCATTACGTTGAATCCCATTATGTCGAATTCTCTGAAAGTTGGATTAATTGTAGATTTGGTCTTAATTTTTATAATTTTTCCACCATATCATCAAACATTTTTGTTGAATTGGATTCAAGTTAATACACACCTCCTGCCTCATATCACTTAATAATTTTGATATTTTAATATTTCTCCGTTGCCTGTACAACCTCCCACCCTATAAAGTACCCTGTTACAGTGTCTATTTTTAATACTTCTCCCATGAGGTGCTAATTAGATTTTAATGTAAATTCATAATTTTTTATTGTACACAATGAATATTAATGGAACATTTTTAACCTGCTACAGTAACAAAGTTATGGTTTACTAGGTAAACTTATTTCTATGCTCGTCTTATGAGCCTGCATTGTATAAGTAGGTACCTACTTATGCAGAGATTCTAAAAATTCTATATAGTTAGTACTATTGACAACAGTCATATTTTATTATATTACTCTAATACTTGAAGGTCACTCTTCCATAAAGTCAAGAGATGTTACATTTTTCTCTGATTTGCAAGTGTTAAAGCAGACTGTCTTGCTATGTCTAACTTGCTAGCCATAACCTGGCTGACAACAGACAGAAACATTGGCTCTAAGGAGCTGTCGTCACAAACCCTCTTTAAGAATCTCTATCTAAGTCTCTTTGAGATAGAGGGTTCAGTTTTGTTGTTTCAAAATACAGTCTGACACAGTTCACACTACCTAAGCCACAGCCAATCAAGTTCATAACTCAATAAATGTTACAGGTTAAAAACTATATAAAAATCTAAGCCTTTAGGAATGTAAATTCAGTATTTAAAAACAAAAACATAAACTTATTTACTTTTTAAAAGGTAGTAAGTAACTTAGGTGAAATGACCCACATCAGAGGGTGGATCACCCATCCAACAGTAGGCAGTAAGGAAGTAACTCATAATTTATGAACAATGCTATTTGCCTATTTTCTAGTTTTCCTAATTTTACAAATAGATAAGTGTTATTAATATATTTGAGGATTCTTGCTTCTTTGAATCTGAATGTAGTTCGTTAGGTAGGGCATTTACTTACCTTAAAAGGTAAGTAAGGAAATAAAGATAGTTTCCTTTAACCTTAAATCACTACATAGCCTTTACAACCCTATATTCAAAATACACCCTTGTAGAGATATACTCTATTTACCAAGAGTTTCTACTTATGTGGACATTTATCTACATTTGGATCTAAAAAATGTAGGGAATTAATATGAGAAGGTCAAAACTACTAAACTGACATCAGCTTTACCTGAAACTTCTCGAACTGCTCACGCTCAGCTTCTAAGCTGTTCTTCTTAAGCTGCAATACTCGAGGCAAAGATAGTGACGCCATGAATTATTCACAATCAAGCACTGGTAGGGTAAATATTAACTTTTCTAAGTAATTCCAAGTTCGGGGAACAAATACAATATAAATATTTTTCTAAAGAGGGCAGTTCGGATATTTATTCCGACACTGTGAGAACACTAACTTTTACACGTATTTTTGTTACAGTGATAACATTGGATCATGAAACATCAAAATTATCAGAAATGGTATCGTAAATAATAATTCTAAAATTCACAACATTACGCACGACCACCAACGACCACTAAACCCACTAAACACCCACTAAAAAAATGATTGAATGAAATAATGAATGAATCCAATACTAAGACGTCATGTTGACATTATAGATGCGTTTATAGAGCTAGATTTGCAACGGTAATCGACGCAATCGTTACCATAATTATTAAATAATGTACGTTAACGTGCGTGTAACCTTTTTGAACATGACCCATCATCATGTTTTACTTTTAATTCCTTAATTTGTTCTTTGGTCCAATAAGAGTGGTAAAGATTTGTTTGAACACGCTAGGCGTGTCGTGTCGTGAGCAGTGCCCCGTTCCCGCCCCATTTGTCAATCTTTCTAAATACTTATTTCCTAAGTTAATTGTTTTCATAACATATTGTTGACAATGACAATCCGTCGAATTATGGTCAAATTGAGTCGAATGATGTATGAAAATTATTGCAGAATAAAACCAACCATATTAGTAATACCAACATACAGAATAATATTTAGCTCACTCTTTTAGTCAGTTCATTCCATTTCCATTCCATTTTGCTCAAACAACAACTCACTCAAGTTCTCAAGTCAAACAAAAAAGTCAAAAAACGTCAAATACGTTACGTTACGTCAAATCTGTTGTTTCGTTCGTGGTGCCGCTGTACCGATTTTTTTTTCATTTTAGCGCGTGGAAGTTACAAGAGCACATTTTATTATAAGAGTAATTAATTTAATAAATAACAATTTATTGAAATCATAAGAAAACAAAAAATGGAGTTTCTTGAATATAATGATGTGCAGGCTGAAATTAAAGGAGCAATGGTATGATATCGCCAATGATTTAAATTTTGTTATTCAAATTAAAACAATAGAAATGAGTCTATTTATTTGAAATTGCAGGTTCCAGGAAGGTTAAAAATGACTGACCAAAACATAATATTCAAAAATAGTAAGACTGGTAAAGTGGAACAAATACCAGCCAGTGAAATTGACTTAGTAAACTTTCAAAAGTTTATTGGATCATGGGGCCTGAGAGTCTTCCTGAAAAATGGTACACTTCACAGATACGGTGGCTTCAAAGATGGAGTGAGTTTTTATATCCTACTAAGTAAAAATAAAAAAACCGTTTAAAAAAAAATAAGCAGCAACCCTATAACGATACTAAGGAGCCGCAAAGGTTTCGCGAGGCGTTTACACGACATTACAAGTGTTCATTCAAATGATGAAGTTGGTCCGTGGCAAGATTATTTATCTTGTCAGCTGAGACCCTTCTCGCTGAACAGAAGTTGACTAAGCTAACCTGAACAAAGCTAAATGGTCTATCTAAATAGTCAGCCTATCTGCTAAGCTCGAAGACTTATAGGAAGGATTCTTTCAATAGGAATTTGCAGATAACACTACTGCAAAAGTGCCAATGACACAGATTGGTACCTAAATAGAATGCGCCACTAATACGAATTGGAAACTATTTTAGCATTTTTGCATCTATTCTATAAAATTGACCCATCTCAGAGTAAAGTTATTATAAAAAAAATATTATGTTACAAATTAACTTATAACTATAGTGGATTTTTAATCCCCTCATACTCAACAAAGTATAGACAAAATATAATTATGCTAAAACCCTGTATGTAAAAATTCATGTTCGATAACATAAGTTTTTACATCCCAGTTGCAACCAAATTTGCACCAATATTGATACTGAATTTACCTAAGCCTTGTCTGTCGCTCAGCAGGTGTACCTGGAGATCTTAGTGTGGTTCCATATAGCCATCATTTTCACAATATTATTTAAAAAAAAGCAACCAAAATCATGTAAACAGTACTTGGTTTTGTTTTTTGGCAGATCCATATTCATACAGTTTGCACAATATTATGCAATTATTTGCAGGTTATTTGATGAGTGTTTATTTAGGAGTCTAGATATGAAATACAATTATTGCTCATTTGGTGCAACAATAGGCAGGTTTACACATGCAGTTCGGAATGACGGTTTTACCACGCCGGTTTTGCCAGCTGTTCTCAATCCACATCCTTGAGTTTTTGATGCAGCAGATTTTTCAATTATCCTTTTCATTTTATTTATTAATTGTCAAATTAATTCCAGGAACAAGAAAAGGTTGCAAAGTTCTTCAAGGCAAATTATAACAAAGATATGTTAGAAAAAGAACTGTCCCTCAAGGGTTGGAATTGGGGCACTGCCAAGTTTAATGGTGCAGTACTTAGCTTCAATATTGGATCAAACACTGCTTTTGAAATTCCTTTACATTATGTATCTCAGTGCAACACGGGCAAGAATGAAGTCACACTCGAATTCCATCAGGTAAATTTCAATGGTTCATCTATTAATATTCAACAATAATCAGCACATCATAGTCCACAACTAAAGATATAACACAGTCTCTACCTTAGTCTACATTATACATGCTTGTAAGTTGTAAGCCATGTGTTCACTATTTAGCATTTAATCTCAAATTAATTCAAAATTATGTTTTGTAAAACAAATGTTTTCTAATATACTTATTCATTGAACTTTTTTTTTTACAATTCTTTTTAATAAGTGTTGCAAAACTTATTAGAAAAATATACTTGATTTAATTAAACAAGCTTAACTCGAGTTATCATAAATCACTTCTATGATTTTTTTATTTTGCCAGAATGATGACACCCCCGTTTCTCTAATGGAAATGCGCTTCCACATTCCCACGAATGAGTTGGCCGGCGACATGGATGCTGTGGAGGCATTCCACCAACAAGTTATGACCAAGGCCAGCGTCATATCTGTTTCTGGTGATGCCATCGCCATCTTTAGAGAATTGCAGTGTCTTACACCTCGGTATGTTGTTTTAACCAGTTCATGATTTACAGCATGTATCTTATTGGATAACAATCAAAGTTATTGCTGGTCATTATAAGACTATTAATGGCCAAATTACTTGGATGATCGGTCTCCGCCCCAATATATTATTATGCAATAACATGTATTGACATTCCAGCACCGATCATCCTCAACGGCATTTCCGACAAGTGTGGCGTAGGCCTTACGGCGATTGCACAGGTGTATCGTATTGCACAGCCTGATGCCGTCTACTGGGTTTCTAGAATTAATTTTAATAACACTTGCCCTACCCTTCTTAAGAGAGCATACTGCAGAGCATGGCTTGAGATACTGCAGAGCAAATAGTCTAAACTTCTCATGTTTATCAAAATGACTTCTATTAATCAGATATTCTTTGTACACAGTGGTCGCTACGACATCAAAGTGTTCCAGACGTTCTTCCAACTCCACGGTAAAACTTTCGACTACAAGATCCCCATCTCGACTGTTCTCCGTCTATTCTTATTGCCTCATAAGGACACTAGGCAAATGTTCTTCGTCGTATCGCTGGACCCGCCGATCAAACAGGGTCAAACGAGGTATCACTATCTGGTACTGTTGTTTGGTATTGAAGAAGAAACTAGCTTGGAGCTACCATTTACTGAGTAAGTTAAATATTCTAGTTCAAAGTTATAGTCAAGTATGTTTTTTTTTTATTTTATTGTTTTAAATTTTTTTTTTATTGTATAAAATATGTTTATTAATTTTATGAATATAGTGATCAATGTTTATAAAAATAATAAAGAATGCATTTTAGTTTGCTAGTTTCAGCCACTTTGGTTGCTGACCGTTTTTATTTATTTAAAAAAACGTTTGTTTGTTTTGATTGATTGGTGTGTATTTCGATTTGTTTCTTCGTCTGTTTCAGGGAAGAATTAAAAGAAAAGTATGAAGACAAGATAACAAAAGAACTCTCAGGTCCAACTTACGAAGTGTTAGCTAAAATTATGAAAGTCATAATCAACAGGAGAGTGACTGGCCCTGGAGATTTCTTGGGGTATTTTTTTTTAATTTTCTTACAATCTTATCGCTATTATGAATGCTCAAGTTTGATTAGACAAATTTTTCATAATTACCAGCAAACAACTTGCTAATGTAACCTAGTAATTTTACGTCTCTTTGATTGGTCAGAGGAATCAGAGCTTTTTTTGGTAGGTCCATATAATGCAAGTACGTGAACTTTCCGACTTTGGTTCAACATATTTGCCAGTTGTTCTACTTAATCACGCCAAAACATTATCTGTTCTGTGCCAAAACTGTATCAAATAAGCAAAGAAGTTACCTGAAAGCTTCAATTAAATGTTGACGAAAAAGAACCCAATAATGGTATAGGTTTTGCCTGACCTTTGATTTGCCTGACGTTTCGACCAGGTACCTATACCATGATCGCTCCCGTTAACATTATTGTATATCAATAAACGCGAGACTTTAAAAGGTAATATGATTCGATTATTAAAAGTATACATTTACATCACTTTCCAGTCATCACAAGACGCCTGCGATAGCGTGCTCGTACAAAGCAGCGGCAGGTTACTTATATCCACTAGAAAAGGGCTTCATCTATGTACACAAGCCGCCAGTACACATTCGGTTTGAAGAGATCGCGTCTGTTAACTTTGCTCGCGGAGGTGCCTCATCCACTAAGTAAGTATATTAATATGTATGCCAGTATAGATGTGAACAGATTTTTTAATTGGAGCCCCCTTCTAAATACGCCTAAAGTATGGTCTCAACACCATACTGGAGGCGTATTTAGGAAGGTTGGATGTAAAAAAAATTACGTATCTCAGACCATTGCCAGTTTTGTCATTAGGCTCTATAGATCGCGATCTAAGGGCAGGTTTTTTCACAGGGGTATTTTATTTGTTAGAATAAATATGTATATGAGACATACATATATATTATCACGCTGTTATTTCCAAAGGATTAGGCAGAGGTGCATTTACACCCACATTTCACCAATCATTGCATGTATTGTATTATGGTAATAATGTAATATAATATAGGAGACACAATCAAGCATGGGGTGGCACTACTATCTGGCATTACTTTTTTATTGCTTTAGTTAATTGGTACTAGGAATATGTTAACTACATCTGTGTGATTGCTACATTCAACAGATCGTTCGACTTTGAAATAGCACTGAAATCTGGCAATGTTCACACGTTCAGCAGTATCGAAAAGGGCGAGTACGACAAACTCTTCGATTATATTACGTCAAAGAAACTGCATGTCAAGAACACGGGCAAGAACGTAAGTTTGTTTGTTTTTCTGAAGTTTCTCTTCCTAGTACGCTATCTAAAACATGAGGATACATAGACTCGCAAAAACATTATCCAAAATAAGTAAAAATAAAATATGCTTTTATTAATTTCAAGTAACTTAATAAAATAACATAACATGACATAAACTCACGCCTGTATCCCCGAAGGGGTAGGCAGAGGTGCTAGCACACACAAAATAAGTCAGTATAGTATATTATGTTTTTTTTTAGTATTAGCTAGTAATTTCATGTTAGTCTTGACTATTGAGTATGTCCACATAAAGTTAAAGTGAAGATATTTAATTTGTGTGTCTATAATTCACAGGACAAAGCTCTATATGATGATGACTTTGGTGATTCGGATACTGAGAAGGAGCCAGACGCATATCTCGAGAGAGTGAAGGCGGAAGCCAAAGAACGGGACTCGAACGATTCGGACGGATCGGACGAGAGTACCGACGAGGACTTCAATCCCGACAAGGCAAAGGAGAGCGATGTCGCTGAAGAGTACGTATTTAGTCCTCAATTTCCATATGAACGTCTAATTTCAGTGACGCCCCTGGTGTTGCATACGTCCATAGGCCACTTTCCATCAGGTGGGCCGTGTGCTTGTCTGCCACCTAAGTGGTATAAAAAAAAGGTTGTTCTCTATTTTTATTCCTACAATTTAGGTCATAACTAGCTTTTGCCCGCGGCTCCGCCCGCGTGGATGTCGTTTATCGCGTGGTGTTGTAAATAGTGCTGAAAGTTGAGCGTTGAACGCTGTTTAGACATTGTACTCGCCTCTAAATTCGACTCAAGGAGGTACATGACGGTATATCCGTCCGAATCGAGCAGTCCAACTGGGGAAGTATCTCCGCCCTACAGAAGGCCGTGGCTTAATAACCTCGTGTTGTGTTTCCGACGGTGAGTAGGGTAGCCAGAACTCACTGCAGAGGAGCTTGCGCTTTCTTCTTCCTCTTAGCGTTAATTCCCAGTCGCATCCGAAGCTTTTTCAGCTCGGAGTCTGGGGTCCGATTTATCAGTCTTAACTACGAATTTGGCTAGACCTCGATATTTTCCGTGAAGCGATTGTCATCTGACCTCCACAACCCAATGTTAACATTAGGCGATATCGAAGCTTTGCAGTTAGACCGTTGTTTTTGGATTTTTGAGGGCTCCAACTACCCGTAACGACTGCCATAGATGTTCTTATGGCAACCGGGACCGACGGCTTAACGTGCTCTCCGAGGCACGACCAGACCAATGCAAATACCCATATTTCATTCACACAAATATTTGCACTGAGCGGGGATCGAACCCTTGCCTCCTGCGTAGCGGCCGCGTTCACTACCGCTGCGCCACGGAGGCTGTCCGGAGCTTGCGCTTTGTGCTATGGGAAAACCAAAGGCTTTGTCCGACTTATCTTTTGCGCTGACGGCACAGATTCTCTAAGCTCTTACAGGGTAGGTAGGCAGCACGAGTGTGACGTACCTGGTGTTGCACTCACCCATAGGCCACGATAACCACTTACCATCAGGAGGGCCGTATGATTGTTTGCGACCTCATTACTACAGTACGACTCATGACTATAGTATGGGGTACTTCAAGAAGGACGAGTGTGACGCCCCTGGTATTGCATACGTTCATAGGGCACAGTAACCACTTTCCATCAGGTGGGCCGTGTGCTTGTCTGCCACCTAAGTGGTATAAAAAAAATGTTCTACCTGCATACTATCTACTCGACTCTCTACTCCCAATACCTTTGCCCTTCCCCCACCCTCTCCCCTACTCCTTCGCTTCCCCGTTGTATCTCTTGTCTACTCCACTATATCCTTCACCTGTTCACCAAGCTCTAAGTAATCTGTCTGCTGTCTTTGTGCGGAAAACGATTTTGTATCTGATCTTAAGACAGTACCGACATCTATTTCATACTTGACAAAATTAGAAAATTGAAAAAAAAATGATTAAAAATGCTTATATACGTCCAGTTGGAACGAAACCATAGTAAGTTCAAAACCGCGTTAACGCCATCTAGTTACGCAGGTGGAAATAAATTCATTGACAAAAAAATAATAATTTCATGATTAAAATCGCATTTGTTTACACAACTGTAAATGTAAATTAAAGTCTATTTATTTACATACTTGCTCGGATGTAATAAGATATAAAATTTCATCCATAAGAATAAAAAAGCGCCATCTATATTTCCGTTCATATTCCGTATAATATCAATATTGTTCACAACTCCGGTTCTACTCAACCGATTGCGATCAAACAAACGTAAGATTTTAAGTCTGACCAAGCCCTATCTAACAAAAAAAACCGCATCAAAATCCGTTCAGTAGTTTTTGCGTCCATCGCGGACAAACAGACAAACAGACAAACAGACAGGAAATGAAAAAAATATATTTTCGTGTTCAGTATCGTTAATATAACATAACCCAAGTATTTTTTTTTAAATATCTCCAATGTACAGACACGACCACTTTACAATTTTATAATAGTATAGATTTAACATTGCATAATGTTACTTGTCCTAACATTATTTACGCATAATACTCATTTGCCATAACTTTTTAATCATAATTTTTTTAATCCTATTTACTATAAGCATAATATTTTATAAGCATACTGTCCCAAAGCATAAGTTTACTTAAGCATAACGACGTGTAACTATAACTATTTTAAGCCAGAATGTTCATTTGACTAAATAAAGTTCTACATGGTTATAAAAAAAAATAACCACGAAGGCCTAATGCGGGAGCTTCGCTCCGCTCCGCTCCCGCATTAGCCTTCTAACCTAATCTATCCAAGTCGGAATCAGGGGCTTTCTCAATAAATCTGCCAAATAACTATTAGACAAATAAACAATATGCTTTACAACTTTATGCATATCAAAGTTATGAATAAAAACATTAGTATATACAATATTTATGCTTAATAACATAGTATGCTAAAAACCAATTATGGCACACTATTATTATGACAAAGAAAATTATGCCTAACTTGTTATGACAATTTAAATTAGGACAAAAACCATTATGACAAAAAATGGGATCCCTAAAAAAAATGTTCTAAAGTTAATTTCCTTAAGGAAAACTGCCAATTATTAGAATAACTTCGCCGATCGAGTAATCTTGCTCCTCTGCGTGACAGAGTTCGTTAAACTGTGTACCATGTTTTCAAGGGAAATATAGTTGAATTCCGATCGCTGCAACTGTGTTACCATTTGGAGATTTAAGAACCTGACATAGTCACAAAATATAATCAGCCCAGAGAAAACACTCAGACCAATGCAAATAGATTGATATACTCATAGATACAAATATACACTGAATAGACATCAAACCTAGCCAGCAATGCTATACCACTTCTCCAAACAGATTATATAGTATATAAAAATATTCAAAAAGTCTTAATATGTGTTATTAATTAATGAATTTGTGTAGGTACGACACTAACCCATCATCTTCAGAAGAATCCGACGCTTCAGGCGCTTCAAATGACAGTAAGAAGGAAAAGAAGAAAGAGAAGAAACACAAAAAGGCTATCACCATTGTGAGTATTAGAAGTCTAACTAGTTATATGGCACTAGGAGTACTACTTTGCTTCTAAAGGTCACAGCTTTAACAAAATTGTGTTTCAACTGTGTTGTTAGACTTGTGCATCGAACTTCAACAAACATTGTACACATATCTTGGACCTAAATCGCTATATAAACGAGGCCTTGGCGCTCGCGGGTTGTTTTGTAACAATCTATTCTTGGTGAATTTGACCTCGTCCACCGCATTATCACCCCGTGCTATTCTCAAAAGACACCCAAGAATCGTGTAGTTACAGCGCGTATAGAGCACATTTTAGGTCCAAGATATGTGTCACGAGCAATGCGAGTATATCGAAATATTTTCTATTGACTCAATTGTGTGGTTTCTATAAAAATTGATAGCGCGAGGTGGGCGTGGACCTTATAGACTGATAGATGACAGGCTCCTCGCGTTTCTATATCGCATCACATTTCTATGACTGCCTCTGTGGCGTAGCGGTAGTGAACGCGGCTGCTACGCAGGAGGCGCGGGTTCGATCCCCGCTCAGTGCCAATATTTGTATGCATGAATATAAATATTTGCATTGGTCTAGATGTTTCTATGTATAATATGTATGTATTTACAAAAAAAAAAAGTATCTAAGATATATATCCGCATTCTAGATTCCATAACACAAGCTAATTAAGCTTACCATGGGTCTAGATAGCGTTGTGTAGAATGTTGTAGAATATTTATTTATTTTATTTATTATACCTCTTGGGATATGGACATTCTGGGATATGGACGTTTTGCAACCTCTTGACATTCTGGAATTTGAAAACCTAAACGTATTATCAGTTGTTTGGCTCAAATTCTAGCCAGACCATTAATTTCTATGAAATTGCACTGAACACAGTCACAGAATGTTCTTATGCTTACCTGAAGGTTGATTTACATCAGACGAGCAAATGCTAATTGCTCAATCTGTCGCCCTCTACGTTAAATTCTATTAGTATAAACAGTGACAAAACATTTTGTTCATTGTTCTTTCTTACGTAAACGCTGAAAACAAGGTTTCGTTTACACTAAAATACTAAAAAAAATAATGACCTTGTTCTGGCTCTAGCTCTACGTTCGTTTGGTCTATCTAAATCTATCTTTACATGAATGCCAATAGCGTGAATTATCATGATTTTTTACGTTCCGTAGCCCGAGTCAGCGCCACGCAAGCGTAAAGAGAAATCAAAGAAACGAGAGAAGGACGTGAACGCGCCCAAGCGTCCTGCCACGGCCTTCATGTTGTGGCTCAACGAGAACCGCAAGAGCATCATCGAGGAGAACCCGGGGATCAAGGTCACCGAGATCGCCAAGAAGGGCGGCGAGCTGTGGCGCGAACTCAAGGATAAACCTGTACGTACTTCAAACTTCTACCTGCAAGTACTTCAAACTTCTACCTGAAAGTCTAAAAAAGTCACATAGAACTCGTATTAGGATAATATTTTGTCATGCTGCGATATTTACACGAATTTGGAATCTGCTTACTAAATGAATTATTGTGATTCTACTCATATGACTGACCACTATACGAATTTTATAGAAATCTATTGAGATCTACTGGGAATTCATAAAGTTATTCGTTTTTAGCGAAATCGCTTCACGTGGCCTCTTTAGACCCGCTGTTTATTTTACAGTATGGTGTCATAAACCACCCTTTCCTATACAACTTGATTTGGATTACGCCAGTAACAATTAGTTTTCACTGTTTACCTAATGAATTTCATAAATTTTATAGTAAAAACTGCTACATAGCACAATACTAGGTAATAAAATTATCCATTAAAACAAAACCAACTCTACGAAAGGTTTACTTCTGTCTAAAAATACTATTATTTTCTTTTACTCATAGGAATGGGAAGAAAAGGCAGCCAAGGCTAAAGAAGAATACAACCAAGCGATGAAGAAATACAAAGACAGCGGCGCTGCAGATGAATTTAAACAAAAGAAGAAACAGGCAGAGAAGGAGCGTAAAGCCGCTGAGAAGAAGAGTAAAGCTCCTCCTGCTAAGAAGGCTAAAGCCAACACGAGCGGTACTGGCACGAGCGGGAAATTCACCAGCAAGGAGTATATTGAAGATGATGATAGCTCTTCTGATTCTGGTAACGAGAAGACTAAGAAGAAAGACACCAAAGAGGTAAGGAATGTATATACTTAGGCTGTGCAAAGCACGTTTTTAGGATTCTGGGGTACCTTTATATGGGGTGACTAGAGATCAATGGGTGAATAGGGATAAAATAGTCAGCTAAATTCTGTAGTTATTTTCTTTCAAGTGAAATTATGGATTAGTTCAATGTAATAATGAGCAGAGTTATCAATAATATCTGGTTAGATACTTTATTCGGGAAAGAAATTATTTAAAAAAATTAACAACCAAATTATCCCTATTCACCCATTGATCCCTATTCTCCCCATTTTACGGTAGTAAGTGCAGGGTGCGACGACAGAATCGTACCAGTCAACCAATCATAGGTTATATTTAAACTAATTATGGGCACAAGTGGACTTGTGTCTTTGTTTGACACTCATCAAACCAAACCAATAGGAGTACTTTCTATTGGTTTTTTTGGTTGTTCAGTTAGTGCACATGTGCGAACTTATTGACGTTTGTCC
The DNA here is from genome assembly GCA_914767945.1 of Eilema depressum. NCBI lineage: Eukaryota > Metazoa > Arthropoda > Insecta > Lepidoptera > Erebidae > Eilema > Eilema depressum. The sequence continues at coordinate 9,339,579 of OU612024.1, read as the reverse complement.
ACGAAGTTAACCGATAAATAAGTATACGGTACCACGTGCTGTGTTTGTTACGCTATGTGATTCTAATAGTAAGAGTAAATTTCAACTCTGAACACTAATTACATATTCCCATTACATACTTACATGTCTTTGTAAAATTATAAGCCAGTACATACTACTGTCACCTAATATGGATTGACCAACCGTAATATGAACATGCGCATTTGTATTAACCGACACATTTAAATGCCGAGTTTGTTTAGTGTTACCCCAATTCTTGACTTAAAAAAATATATTGAATATATTGAATAAATCACTTTGACTGTCTCTGTGGCGTAGCGGAAGTGAACGCGGCCGCTACGCAGGAGGCGCGGGTTCGATCCCCGCTCAGTGCAAATATTTGTGTGCATGAATATGAATATTTGCATTGGTCTGGGTGTTTCTGTGTATAATATATGTATGTATTTACGAAAAAAAAATGTATCTAAGTATGTTTATCCTCATTCTAGAACCCATAACTCAAGCTAGTTAAGCTATGCTTACTTTGGGTCTAGATAGCGTTGTGTAGAATGTCCTACAATATTTATTTATTTAATTATTTATTTGAACCTTACCGGTTTCGCCTTACGATTGTAAATCTTTGAGAATGCCGTAAGGCGAAACCGGTAAGGTTCAAATAAATAATTGTGGAAAAGTACAAGTGATTTATTCAATATGTGTAGCAAGTTCCACCAAGTGCCATCAATCTCCAGTATAAACACTATAAAAAATAATTTTCGTTTAATACCTACATCCTATTTACATAGATTATACTATTCCCCTATACACAATTCAAACTTTCTGATTTTTTTTTAGACTAAAGAACAGAAGAAGGAGAAGGCAAAGACTTCATCATCAGAAGCGGAAGCGTCTTCAGGCTCCGGCGACGAGAGCGCCAGCGGGAGCGGAAGCGATTAAGTCTAGCTGATGTTTTGTTGTTAACAAGTTATTTTAGTTTTCATATCGTGAAACTGGATGTATTTTTCAAATCAGCGTTTCAATTTTATAATGAAAGCCTTTGAGCATAGGGTATTAATTAATTGTAACCAAATTACTTCAAAATAATTGTTTGTAACTCTTCGGCACACAGCGCTGGAGACTTAATAATACACCAGTAAACTCTGAATGTAAAAATGATTGTCAATAATTACGATTATCCAGTAAATGTATAATAACTCCTGGAGCAACGATAAGTATTATCGTAAAAGATATTCGTAGTGCAAAACTATTATCATGTATACAATGCAATAATAGTGACTGGTGACTTCTTGTGCCCCTAAGCTAAACGATAGTTTAACGCTAAACTATAAATTATTATAACTGTCAGCCATCTGTTACCATTAGACAGAAAATGCCTGCTTGTCTTCTGCGCTGACGGCACAGAATCTCTCTGTTCTTACAGGACGGCAGCACGAGTGTGACTCCCCTGGTGTTGCACTCGTCCATAGGCCACGGTAACCACTTTCCATCAGGTGGGCCGTGTGCTATTATCAGAGAACCATATTGTATAAATTCGTTATCTTGTTAAAATGTTTTTTTTTGGCATAAGCTCGAAATGTAATTTTAAAGATTAAACAAGTTTTGAATTCCGTGGTGTTGCAAATCACTTTGGCAAATCATTCTTTGAACAAAATAGTATTTTCAACTATCACTGATGTAGAACGCTGGTCGAACTACACAACAGTTTTTGCACTATGAATATTTTTTAAACTAAACAAGTTTTGATTATGTGTTTATTGAAACTAAAAAAATAAATAACAATCCGTTTTCCCGCCTATTGTCGCCGGTTGTCAAAAAAATCTCTTTAATTTTGGAAAATTAAGTATGTTTGTGATATTTCCCCTCAATTAAGATTTCATGGAAAATCAGTGTAGTGATAAATAAATCCCTGATTAGGTAAACCATCAAACAATGTAAATATATTTGTTAAGTTGCGTTGTAATTCCATTAGAACTTGTATTATTAAATGGCCCCAACTTCATAGTTGTAATGTTAGTATAATGTATTTTATTATAAGACTATATTTTTTAATATACTTGTTTTTTTTTTTTTTTTTTCAAACACACTTTAAGTATAAGCTTCTCCTGTAACTAACAAACCTTAGATTAAACGTCGTTAGAAAATCATATTCAACGACTCGAATTATGAATAAATAATAAAATATTCTAAAATAATGATACAATTAATAATTAATTTAAACAACTTTCGTCACTGTAAGCGTAAGTAAGGTCAAAACTAAATGATCAAGAGGACCGCTACCCAAAGCGACAGGGATAGAAGTATACACCCTATATAACTTCATCCCTCTTCCTCTAGATCGCGGCTCAAAACAAGATCGCTTATCGTTATGGTAGGCCCACTGTGATTACAATAAAGTATCGATACAAGGAAATTTCGACCTTATTTTTGTTCTTAAAACATTTCTTTTTTCAATATAGATGACACTGATCAAATATTACAAAATACTAGGCTTAGTTCGATTCGATGTCGAAATCGCTTGCACCCACCCATAAAGAATACTAACGTAGTCCTCTGTAGTGCATTTCTCTCACACTGTGCACGCACATGTGCGAGCGAAATGGTACTCCTAGTCTCCTACCTACTACGGCTTCACACGCGAGTTCTATGCGTTCCGTGGTTCCGTCTATGTTAAATCGGAGATGAAACCATGTGCGAGAAATTCTCAGAAGGCTGTTTTTATCAGTGGCGTAGCTAGGTGACCAAGGGCCCCGGTGCAAAAAGAAACAGGGGGCCCCCCCTATTATTTTTCTTAGCTCTCACTCCCAGGGTTGCCATCAGCTCCCGTCTCGGCGTCTCCCACGCCGAGACGGAGTGAGTGCACTCGGACGTTGGCTCTTTCTTCGCGGTCCGATGCAGATACCGCCCGAAGCATCCATGATTGGTGATGATCTGCGTCAGCCAGAACGAGAGGCCGCCGTATGGTCCCTATAGCCATTCCCCCATGATGGGTCTCACCGCCGCTACTACGGCGTGCCCTAATCTAGATATACCTACATCTAGCTGGTTTCCGCGCATACATACATAACTTTCCATTTATTTTCGTGTGCCTACAGAATAGGTACTTAGCATTAAACTCTATAGATCCCACACCCGTTCACATAGGTGATAATTTGGTCGACCACACGGACCAGGCTAAGTACCTGGGATCTGTAGTTAGTTACAATCAATTTACTATAGGTAAAATATTTTATTGACTGCTAGAAAAATATCACTCTCTAGTCTCTAGACATTAAGCTTAGGGGCCTCCAGAGGGCTCAGGGGGCCTCCAAGCTAGCTGCAAATGTGATGGCGAATCTTTCAACGAGACAATACTGCACAAAATTCCCAACAAATGAGTTGAGTGCAACTCTAATCAACGCCTACAACCCATTTTCGCATTCCAAAATTAAGACTTTTTTGGTAGTTCAATATGAGATTTGCTAGTTCAGGCTCGGGCTTGGAGGGCCCCCTGAGCCTGGGGGCCCTGGTGCACCGCACCACCTTGCCCACCCATAGCTACGCCAGTGGTTTTTATAATGTTCGTGTTTATCATTGAGATATTATTACTACGTAGTAATAATATCTCAATGGTGTTTAGCAGCTGCAAAAAAACCATTGTTAAAAAAAATCTGTACGGTTGCTGGGTTGCTGAGCTTAGTGTAGGCACTGTAGGCAGGGAACAACAAAATGTTGTTAAAAGCTGACGTTCGGCCGTAGACGCGAAGCGACGAAAGAAGCAGCAAAACGCCGATCCTAGATTCAATGATGTTTCCAAAATTTTAATTTCAAAATTATCAGAAAATAAGAAAGTTGCTTGTTGGAGTAACCATAGCTCCTTGGAGACCATTCGCACCCTAGTAGTTTAAAATAACAACACTGCCTACATTATTTTTACTAATAACCTTATAGTCATAACTTGTTACCCAAGGCTGTATAAATTTATAGTTGAGTACCTGCCTAAGTAATAAATAACTTCTCACTTGAGATATTTTGTCGGCCGTTAGGTACCGGTACCAAACACCACATGAAAAAAAAAATGGTAGGCAACAAAGAATATTTCAAACCGTTACATACTGCTAGTGCTACTCAGTTACCAGAAAAACACGGGCTGTGTACCTATCCGCTTAGTGCGATCACTACAAAAAAAGATATGAATGTCCCTTGGACCCTAACTATTAAGGCGGGCCGGGTGGCCAACAAAGTGAGACCGTCCTTGCGTTTATCGCCCCTTTTTTATAAGTAGTTTTAACTATTATGTTTATAAAGAGGAAGATTGTAGATACAAAACGTTTTACTTTAGTGCCCTTCTAAACGGACCATGTTTTTCTGCAATATGTGGCTGCACTATTGGCAACTGATTACCCGGCAATCTCAAAAATATTTCATTGCAACTAATGGCCGAACAATCAATGACTGGGCAATAATGTGCTGCAAATATGTCTGCAATAGTATGGCTCTTGAATCTTGATGCAGATTCATACACGGGCTACACAAACCGGCAATAATGGCTGACGAAATCACACTTGTTGCAGTAACTTATATTGTTTTATTAAAAAATAAACAGAAAAAGAAGAGATTGTGGATTCGACCTTACTTAAATAGACGTGAAACTTTAGATAATTTAAGTCTAGAAATAAGCCTTTATAGTAAATTATTTAACAATTCGCTTAGAAAAGGATAGACTGTGCTATAACAAAGAGAGAAACTGAAACAACAATAGAACTGGCCGAGCAATATTGCAGTAAAATTGACCGCCTAGCGATCGCGATCGTCCGGCAACCCATGGCGGCAACATTGGCCATATGTGGCAACACAAAACATGTTAGGCTATATGGGGCCGCCGGGACATTACTGCAATACTGGCCGGTATTGCTTGCAATCAGCAATAGTTGCAATGTTGCCGGGCCACAGTGTTGCAGCCACTAATTGCAGCAAAACATCGCCCGTTTAGAAGCACCTAGGTTATGGCCTATTTATAATATTATAGATTCGAGAGTTATATAATAACTAGCTGTCCCGGCGAATTTCGTAGGTACCGCCATATTTTTCCCGTTCCCGTTGCACCTATTTTCTCATCCTTTAAACCTTCCCTGGTCATTTCCCTGGCCTTCATCCTTTAAACACCCACGAATTATTATAAGATTAAAATTAGCCAAATCGGTTCAGCCGTTCTTGAGTTATAAAATAACAACGAAAAGTGGAATTGATTTTTATACATTAGATTCCACTTCTTAGTGGAACACCCCTTTACTATGTATAGTTAGATAAACATCAAAACGATATTAAAAATAGTCGAATATTAGCTAGGTATCTGCTAGTGCTACAATAGTGAAAGTCCCGTTGAAATAAGACCAGCTATTTCAGAGATCAGCCAAGTCGATCTAAAAGTTTAGAATAGTCGTTTGGACACTTTGGATCAAGTTCTAAATGAAATGCCCGTTCATTTTGAATAACGGCCAATATGATATGATAGGTATTATGTAATAATTATTCAAATGATCAAATTGACCGGGCATTATACATATTTTCCATCACCTTTTGGGCAGGCTGAGTAATAAAAACATAATTATTTAATTACTACTGTTTTTCGGTTTATGTAGGTAGGTACCTTCCTATGTATTCAACTATAATTTCGTTAACTTATGGTTGATTGAGATTGAACGGTATTTCAATTCTACGGTTCATGAGCCCCTACTCCACCTACGGTTGATGTATGGGTGGTTATAAAAATAACCACGAGCGGAGCTCTCAGCTCCCACTTTAGCCTTCGTGGTTATTTTTCTATTTAGCCACCCATACATGAATCGTAGGTCTGTGAGTCCTCCATTAGTTGAAATAACCAATGTCTTAAACAACCATTACCTATATGAATCGTTCAGTAACTAGTATAATCATAATCAAACATAGTTCAACTAAACGTAGGTAAATGGACGTGACGTGTACTTACTTGGTCCAGTCATCCAATATACATTTTAAATGTAGGTAAATCAACATGGAATGAACCAACCCCGGATCTTAAAATTTTTTTTAGGTGGTGCATAACTTGAAAATTGCCACCCCTCCGCGCCGCGCCGGAAGCGTTACTCGGAAAACGAGGAAAGGGCCCTCTCTTTCCTCGTTTTCCGAGTTATCATACATATATCCGTCACCCCAGCTAACCCGGACATGTGGGCTGTCCATTGCGCTATGCCGCTTCTACTAGGATATCACCCCCAATGTCGAGCCCCTCCGTGTCCGTGCCTCATGAAGCTCTGCGGCAGGGTTATTAGCTAACTCGTGATAGCAAAACGATAGCGATATTTGCGCGGTAATCGCGCAAAATCGGCGAATTGGTATTACGTAACTCAAAGCCCAAACGAAAGCAAAACAATCGACCGTGCTGCCTCTACCTTACAATAGGAGAACTAAAAAGTGTATTTTATCGCAAAGTTATCGCGAAATTTCCTTGGTGAGTTACAAATTTGGTATTACGTATCACATTTGATAGCAAGCGATCAGCGAAAGAGGTGCGATAAGCAGTGTTGCCCCTTTAGCGACTTTTTCCCTAGATTTCTTGTATTATAAGCTGAAATTAGAAAGAAAATTAACATTTTTTTCACTATTGAACTTGGTTTGACTACAACTTTCACACAGATACTAAAACAGCGACTGCAAGCGATTTTCGACCTTAATGACATTTTCCTAATTACGTGTCTTTTTGCACTTATAGATGACACTGATTACGAATATAAGAAAAAAAAACTCGATTCTATGTCATGTCATTAAGGTCGAAAATTGCTTGCACTACGTTTTTTAAGGTTTTTTATCCCTAGCATCCTTAACTAGTCTGTGCTATGGAGCAAATATTGGTCAATCGGTTATTAGACGTTATTTTAAGTAACTGGTCAATCACGGCGTGATTGATGGTCAAACTGACAGCAAAACCTACCGTGTAATGGACCCCTTAGGAACATTGTTTTCCATTGAGGCAACATAGTTCCTCTTATCGCTACCTTTTCGCGTTTGGCGCTAGTATCGTAGCAAAAAGTACATTCTTGGCGATCTGATCGCAAAGCCTTACGTAATACCAATTTTTTTGACGTATCACAATCCATCGCGCAGTAATCTCGTTCTTACTGCTCATCGCTCGCTGGTCGCGAAAAGTTAGCTAATAAGCCCGCGGATCGGGAGTTACCTTGGTCTCTCCCAGGCCTCATTCACTGTCCCTTTCTCGAGTATTGCTCACAGTGGCAGCCCACGCGTTCACGCTCTGCACCTTCGCTGTGAGCAAAGCGCTGAGCGAGAGAATGATGGATCTTACCGCGGCTGATAACACCGATAACACGGCGCCCTGCGCTTGGTCTCCCAAGTCGTTCATTCGTCTTGTCAGAGCTGGATGTTCACGACCTCGATTTCTCGAGGCTCGGGTTCCCGTTCCTGCTCCCGTGCCCCCTTATTCCACCGATATAGCAATTTGAGGACCAAACTTTGGAGACGCTACTCGAAGTCCCATCGGCCGTCGAGTACGAGCTACAAATAACTCATTTTTGGAACTTGATACTGATGGAAATGCCTTCCACTATGAGGCTGGATCCCTCGGTTGGCACGCTTCGAGGTCCATAGAAGAACAGTCTCGGTTTTCTGTACTCAGGAGAGGTGCTCAATGAGGCGCGTCACTATAACTCTTTGAAAGAGTTTGTACACCTCGTCAAGTAACACTATGGGTTGGTAGGCGGACGGTGAGTCCGCCGGGCGCCATTTCGGACGAGGACCAGTTTCCCCGTCTTCCACAATTACGAAAACTGATCCCACCACAAACATGCACTGGGAAGCTCTCTCAGTCGGGGCTCGATAGCATCTTCGACTAAAGCAAGGACCCACTCTCGTCGTGTTTGTTCTTGGTCTGAGCATTGCACCGCCAGCTCTAGTTCTAGGTGGAGCTATCTGAGGTGGAACGTGCCGATAAGTCCTCCGAGTAGCTCTGGTGGAGACAGCTTGTCAACGGCGGGGTCCGGGGGCGCAGCTTGCCGCTTATCTTTTTTTTTTTGTAAGTACCTAATAGTAATCGTGTTAAATTCTTTGCAAGTAAGGCAGGTAACAATATTAGTCTTTATAAAATGTCATCCAATTCAACTTATCAGTTTTAACGCGCCTTAAAAATTGCACCTATTAATCGTCCATTATGGGTACGTTTACCTACCTACCTATCTATATTTTTTATTTATCAGCACCTGATAAAGTAAAGCAGCCTAGGTAGATACCTATCTGGCGCAAAAAAAGCATTAGTTTTATTTTAATAATAAACAACTTTATAGACCCTATAACATATAACTTTAAAACGGTTGTTACTTTGTGAGAACGACAACGATATGGGAAGGGACCGGGAAGGAGTAAAAAAAATGTTCTCATGATTTGATATTGTCTATTTAGCTACCTATATAATAAAATAACAATGTCTTCTTGTCCCCTATTTTAACGGTAGATCGCGATACTACACACACCGTAATAAATAGGTTACCCCAGTAGGTACTTACCCCAAAATGCAAATGGTAAGTACCTAGGTAATCGTATGTTATTTTGATGTAAAAGCTAGGTATATTAATGTAAAGTTTCATTAAAAATATTAAAATCCAGTAGTTTTTACGTGAAAGAGTAACAAACATCCATCCATACTTACAAACTTTCGCGTTTATAAGTCTGATATGTAGCTAACCTAACCGAACGGAGGATTCTTAATAAGATTTTTTAACACAAAGGTGCATTATGACCACAGCACGTTGTCTCCGATTTTTACATTGAATTAACCAGAATAATCCACATTGCCGTCACAGCAGCCTAGACATGCCCTCTTCTCGCCACCGCTCTTCACTCCCTTGTGTCGTAGTCGTAGTGGTACTTGCGTGTATAATGATAATACCTACTGTGTGCTGTGACTGCTATGCTAACTGTTGCGTACCTACCTCACCGGGGGACCGGGGTCTGCCTGCCGCCGTCTCTACGACGGGGTGGTGCGCTCCAAGGCGCTCTACGGAGCGCCCATATGGGCGGAGGCCCTCTGCGCAGAGAATGTGAGAAAGCTGCGACGCGCGCAGCGCACCATAGCGCAGAGGGCCGCACGGGCGTACCACACCGTCTCTTACGAGGCGGCGTGTCTTATCGCGGGCAGTGTCCCCTGGGATCTCGAGGCTGGCGTCCTTAAGAGGGTCTACGAGGAGGGCGCCCTGATGCGGCGCAATACCGGAGGTCGGCCGCCTCCGGAGGAGATCGATCGTTGGAGACAGGCGGCTCGCGACGATCTCTTCCGGAGGTGGCACGAAAGGTTGGGCGTAACGAGGAGCTCAATGCTGCTCGTGGGGGCCGTTCGGCCCGTCCTACGCGAGTTTGTGGAGAGGGGTCACGGGGCTCCAACGTTCCACCTCAGCCAGCTTCTCACGGGTCATGGCCCTTTTGCCAGGTACCTGTGGAAGGTGGTGGGGGTGGAAGCGGAGCCCCGGTGCCGCAGCTGCACCAGTGGCGACTCCGACACGGCCCATCACACCCTGGCCGTGTGTGAGGCGTGGGACGGTCCTAGAGCGGCCCTCACCAGCACCATTGGTGCGAACCTCTCGCTGCCGGCCGTAATACAAGCTATGGCCGGCAGCGAACAATGTTGGGCCGCCGTCACCTCGTTCGCTAGCGAGGTGATGGCGGCCAAGAGAGAGGCTCTGCGGGTGCGGGAGCAAGCTGGGCTTACTCTCCCGCCCCGCAGGCCCCCGGCGAGGGGACGCCGGCGAGCGCTGTTCGCCTGCGTCCCCGAATGAGAGAGGCCACGGGCGGCGGGTCCCCCGACCCGCCGCCCCATGCTAATGTGGCGGAATGCGCCCCTGTGTGTTCCGGGGGTGCATTCTTAGAGGAGGACGGGCCCCACCATTTTGATGGTGGGGCCCCGACGAGTCGGGCCCGTTATATAGGGCGTCCCCAGCCGAGTCGCGGTGAGCAGACTATCCCGCGGCTCGGAGTGGGCGACGGAGGAACACCGTGGTGGTTTAGTGGGTAGTCTGGCCTCCCTTCGAGGTCAGGAGTCCCACACGAAGTGAACCCCCTGCCCCCGCGGGGGGGGAGCGAAGTGCGTAAATGCATTCCCCACGTTAAAAAAAAGAAAAAAAAACTGTTGCGTACCTGCATAAATGGCCAGGGCTCACTAGCCTACACAACACTGCATTCACTGATCTCAAAACGTCCTGCAGTTCATGTATAACTTCGGACACGTATCTTGGATCAAAAATGTGCTCAAAATGTGCCCTATACGCCCAGCCCAGTACACATTTCTTATGTGTCTTTTGACGATAGCACGGGGTGCTACTGCGGTGGACGAACTCAAATTCACCAAGCATCTGGGGGCACGGCAGTGCCCTCGCCAAGTCGAGCAAAAAAGAGCGGCACGGCCGTAACACTATTTTCTCGAAGCACTTCAGGCCATTTTCGACCCCCTAGGACTTCGTTGTGGATAAACCTAGAAGCCTGAATCTTCGGTTACTAAGTAGGCACTGTAAAAACACTTTATATTTTAAATTTCATTCAATTTGAACCAGTAGTTTAAGGATTATAACTAGTCAAAGTTTGCAAATTTTGCAAATTTTGTCACTCACTGACTGACCGATCATCAAAACTCTAAGGCACTTCTAGCAGACGTAGAAGCCTCAAATTTAGAAGATAAGTAGTGTTTAGTGTACAACTTAAGGGAAAATTAAAATATTCTTCAATTTCAGCAATTTCACCAACTGCATAAATAACTTTGTAATCTCATATAAATATATGGGATTACAAAGTTACATTTGCAGTGAACGTTTCAGTGTACATGAATCCATTCATACTAATATCAGTCTAACGAAGTATTATAATAAATGCGAAAGTAACTATCTTGAGCGTCTGTAATTTGTTAGTATTACGCTTTAACGCTTAAACTAGTATCTGAATAAACTTGATGATGACGAAAAGTGAAGAAGTGGGAGTGGGAGTGGGAGTTGGAGTGGGAGTAGGAGTGAGAGAAACCGGAAAGGTAATCTACAAAAAGAACTGAAATCCCATCAAAAACAATACTTGTAAAAAAATGCCAAGCCTCGCCGCCCTCGGTTCTTCTACCGCAAAAAGTTGTGAGATCCATGTAATACCAAGTCGGTTAATTTATTCAGTCCCTACTTCAGATACCTTCTGTCCTAAGTTATTACGTAATAAGTTTTTATGTTTTGAATATAATAAATTGACTTGGCCATCGCATGAAAACACAATGTATAGCACATCACAATAATTACATTAAATGAGATTGTTTCAACAACACAATCCTCCAATAATTGTATTAAGCCTAGATCTATACAATTCATTTCATAAGGTACGGTACACACGTGCCAGCCAACCTACAAACCTATTCTTGGGACAATCTGGAAGCATCTCACATAAATAGGTAGAAGGTACCAAAGGTTAAGTAGTAGGTAGGTACTATTTATAAAATTAATGTTTTTAGATTAGGCAGAAGATACAAGTTCTAATGTAGCTTTAAGTAGTAGGTACCTATCTAAAAGGTTCCTGCCTATACCCAAAAGTGATAGAAATTCTTTCATATTCTTCTAACGATCGCTTTTGTTACCTTTTATTCAAGAATGCATTTTAGGTTCATGACCATAAGAACTAAGAACGTCAAGTCCTTATTTCTTTGAAATAAAAACTATTTCTCAGGTTCCCACGAAATATCAAATCGTAAACAAACGCGTCTGCCATTCAAGCGCTATGTTTTATTGGCGTCCCTTTCCCGCTAACGTTTACCGCGCTTTTTACGTTTTCGAAATTAACGTTGGCGGCATTTAAAATAAGGCGCGAGTTCATTTCTATAGAAGTCTGATGTGACTGGACTGGGTCATTTTTTGATATACTTCTATTACAAGTTTGTTTATTTTATTTGTAATAAATAAGTTGTGTAGAGTTTCGAGCTATAAAATCATAATTTCTACCTATTTCTATACATATTTTTCTTGAAATACGATGAAATAAATTTATAAAGCAAATGTTCCACGCTATCATCATTAGTCGAAATTAAAATGTAACGAGTTGATATAAGACTTAAATTCGCATGCCAAGGCTAATTGATACGTCACGGATATACGTAGTACAAGATATCCCACCACCGTCGTGCAGTTGGCTGCCTTGTCTCTCCGGACCAATCACGTTCGACGTAGATGGCGCTTTAGTACCGACGCGAGCCGACCCCAAGCTAGCTTGCTCTGGGAACATTTGCTTCGAGCTCCATACATTTTCTTCTGGTTCTCTACGTCTATAGTTTGGTTGTGCACCAGTTCAAAAATAATTTCAAAATTTTTGCCATCAGGTAAGTCTAATGATTTTTCTAATCAAAGTTATGTGTTTTAATATGTGTATTCGTGTTTATTACGGTCAGATTCATAGAATTAAATTTCATTCCACGTTGGAATTCGCATTCAAACATGGCTATAGGCTTCGTCGTACTTTCCTTAGTACGCGTGGGTATGGAAGGACGCCTTATTTCAATAATTAATTTCTCAGATCTTTACTATTGAAGTACTGTAATAGTTCTTCCACAACTTTTAGACTAATAGTCATTGGATTATTTGGTAATTATGTCATCTTTAGTTATTGCGTATTTTCAACACAATCTGTGAAAACAAAATGGCTCTTTCGACCCAAGCTTAGGACAGTGAACTCGTTATATGGGGCGATAACGTTTTTGGTCAATTATATTGTGGTATATAACTTTTATTACGAATTATTGCTTTATTAAGCTTAACTATTGTATATTCAATATCGAAATTTCTGAAAAACATGTTAATAAGGTGTAAACGTGTTTCCCGCCAAAACGCCGCCCTACTGTGCCATATATGCAGTGCGGAGGCTACCTGCCTACCGAATACTCCAAAGCATGGGCCGCATAACCTGTTGCCATGCATTTTCTTATTATTTAACTTAAATTCTCTTTGTTTGATTGCAGGAAAAAAGTTAAAATGACGGACAAGCCTAAGCGTCCCATGTCAGCGTATATGCTGTGGCTGAACAGTGCAAGAGAACAGATTAAGTCAGAAAATCCCGGCATGAAAGTCACGGATATTGCTAAGAAGGGAGGAGAAATTTGGAAGTCAATGAAAGACAAGAGTGTAAGTACTTGTACATAGCATTACACATCATCATCTTTGTCTTGTCTGTGCTTATGTTACATCTTAATTTGTTGTTTAGGAATGGGAAGAGAAGGCTGCTCAAGCTAAGGAGCAATATGCTAAGGACTTAGAGTCTTACAACGCCAACGGTGGAGGTGGCGAGACTGGTGGCAAAAAGGCACAGAAGCGAGGGAAGAAGGGCAAGAAAGCGGCGCCTGCTGTAAGTATTTCATAAATATAAAAATTTATTATATTTTTATATAGGTACTTGCTTTTGGTTCTTTACTAACTAAACCTTGTGTTTGTAGAAATCCAAGAAGAAGAAGGAAGAGTCGGAAGATGAGGATGGAGAGGAGGAGGAAGAGGAAAGCGAATGATCTCCCAACCCTTAAGACATTACTGTTCATATTGAATAATTTACTTGGACTTAATTTATTACAAAGTAAAATGGGACTGGCTTTCCAAAGTCTGTATGACAATTCACACTTTTTTATGATTATATTTCTGAGTTAAGAATTTTATTATTTTGGCTCATGTTTCTGATGCATTATAACAAATAAATTTAGGTCTTCACATGGAATTGTTGATTGTTTCAGTGTGTGAATCTACTACTTGTGTTTTCTAGTATTAATAGTAACGATAGATGTTTATGTAAGCAGATTGCAGAGTTTGGAAAGTTCTGCCGTTGGCTAGGGTCTAGGTTTCTAAGCCTCAAAAAAAATAATGTTTAAGTGTTAGCATGTATACACCGGGGAATTGTACAGTTAGCCCTCCCTCGTTAAGTTCGCTGTGACTACTGGATGCTCACTTGAAGATGTACCTCAACTGGTTTCATCAAAACTAGTATGTCTGCAATACTACCTGATTTCCTGTATAACATTTAAAGCTGTGCTTTAATTTAGAAAACCATATTTGAATTTACTCTATTGATAAGTTGTGTATTAATTTTGGACATAAGAGTTTTGATCAAACTATACCAACATGTAAAATTAGAGACTATTTCATGGCAGTTTGTGACGGCTTGTTGTTAAATGAACCTACCTCTTCTCATTGTAAATTTCAATGCTGATACTGGTACCAAACCTTTAAGCTAAGAACGTGGTGGAGATGTATCCCCACCAAGCAATTTAATCTAGGAAATTGATGTGTATGTTGTATTTTTAGTTAGTTAATAGGTAGGTTTTCGATGTGATTTGTCTCTCAAATTTTACATTTGTGTTATTTTGTAAATGAGAAATAGCATTCCTCATGTCAATACGGATTTTACATGTTCAATAAAGTAATTTCATATAAAAGTATTCTATTTTTCAATTTGTATTTCATTCTTATCCTTCCTTCATTCTTACCCTTGCTACTATTCTCACTCCAACCAGTTCCATTACTTTTCCGTACCTACTTGAATTCGGATCTTTTTGTTATCAGATAATGGGCTAACCGCGTGGCAATGCTATGCATGCGGCCTACTGCCTACTAGGTACTACTAAACCTAATGTTCCTTCAAAATCTTCAAATCTGTTATGAATTACCTAACTGATAGGTACGGTACCTACCTACTCATTAATCTCAATTACGACTTACTAATGAGCACGTGTCAAATTTTCCAAACCTTTTATTGGTGAAATCGATAATATAAATTAGGGCATGACAATTCAATCCAAATTGTCGTGAAACGGGTAGGTAGGTACGGGTTCCCGTAGGTACTTATGGTAAACGGAAACCATCAAGATTTCGTGTTATGGGAAATTGATGGGTACCAAGTCGATACAAGGTGATTGGGTGAGGAAAAGCAATGCAGTTTTGCATTTATTGTTGTAGGTGACCACACTGACAAGAGAGGTTATCTGGTTTCAATTAGTTGAGTTACGTCACCACCAAAGTAAATGGCGGAGGTTAATCAATACAATACCTATATACCCCGCCTACACTACAGCATTATACAAAAGTGTTGCCAGACCAATCATCACTGATTCTAAAATCGCTGAAATGTACTATGGGCACGTTTATATTTATGAATAGCAACGACACGTTAGAGGCTAGAGCCCAATGATTTAACCACTTATAATTTCATCGTAATGGCGGAGTTGCCATTTTAGCGACTATAGTAGTTAGAAATGGTTTACAGACTTCCCATAGCTTTTAACAGCTTATTTTTTTCAATATTCTTGATTAATATTTACAAATCATGTCATCGCAATCGCAACATTCGCAACGTTAATGTCATTTCTTGAAAATTGTGTCATTAGCACACCTAGGTACCGTTTTCAATATTTGGGAGAATAAAATGAGATGTAGACTGAATTTTGAACGGATTTTATTAAGGGAATTGGCATTCCTATTACCTTCACTAATGAAATGATGAGTGTTCTGAATTCCAGATCGGAATATTTCTTAGGGGTTCATTACACGCTTATGCAAGCGTCATGCATCATGCCGTCAATCATGAATGTTATTGGTCAATCACGGCGTGATTGATGGTTAAACTGACAGCAAAACCTACCGTGTAATGGACCCCTTATATTTCTCACATTATCTTATCTACATTTATCTCACAGAACATTAGACACACCCAGAATTCATTTACTGAATTTTCATTATGTTGCTGAAGTGAAAATAAGTGTGATTAGAATCTTTGAAAATGCCATGAGGCCGCATGAGGCAATGGTCATTGGTCAGAAGCGATTCGATTAGCTGTCAAATCAAATTAAATGTCAAAAATGACTACGATTTTAATGGAAAGAGGACCAAATCACATCATAAATTTTTTTGCCGTTTTTGACATGTGGGTTATGACCATAAATTTATAATAGAACAGATGGGTTATACCTACAGAATTAACGTGTATTACCTACGTTCCATTTTTATGAATGAACGTTTGCCGACGGTTACTATGCTAGGGATTACCTTCTATTATCGTAACATTTGTCGATATCTTTCTATACTACCTGTTAAAGTGTACTAACCATAACTTTAAAACTAAAACCCGACTACTGCAAAATCACGAATCTCTAGAATGTATTGTTTAATTAGAGTAAATGGTGTGCGACCACGGCTATTCTTGATATTTTCTTGCTTAATACTTCTTAGAGCGTGATTTGCAGTAGTCGGATTTTAGTTTGAAACTTGATTTTTATTTGTATTATTTTGGTGCAAGCAACACCTAATAATGTATACATGTTTTTAATATGCTAATTGAGCCCTTTAATTTCATACCAAACACGGTCTATATATCTCAAGTTTTTTTTCATTATAGTCAGAGTTTCAGAGAGTCATTCACACGTCATATTGCCTATAACCAGCGGATGGTCAAGACGTTTCTAACAATACCACAAATTGCCCAGTTCTAATACGGAAAAACAGAAGAAATTACAATTTTGTCAATTCGTATTTCTTCAAAAGAGTACATTTTTGTAAAGAAGAATAGTTTCGTCGTCAAATCTTTTATTGGAGTACATCACTATTATGCTTGTAGTAGTATGTTCTAGAAAAATTCAACAATGGCTGTCGCAAATCATTCATAATGTTGGCGCAAATCATTCATAAATGTTGGCACCGTCGGCACGCTGTCAAATTCTCATACTCATTTTCCCAAGTGAGCAATAACTTAAATTTTTTGTCTCTTTTTAGCAGACACAACTGTATATTGGAAAAAAAGAGACAAAGTGATATAATCAAGGTTCAATTCATGTTTGCCTCATATTTGTATAACTAGAATTTCTATATGTTGAACGGGGCCCCCCTGTGGTTATGACTGTTATGAGTTATGAGGTAGAATCAAGCATCTGATGCTTAGAGTATCTGATGAGACCGTCAAGCTGAGTGCCTCCATTTTTGTACCTGTTTATAATGGTGACTTTCTTTTCCGGGACTCTGCCTTCAGCTTACCATCAGGCGAGTTGAAGTCAAATTGACGTGTCCTAAAGAAAAAAAAATCTACTCGCACTCTAAAATGGTAAGAAAAAATCGATTTATCTTATCAAACAGTATAGTAATATATAGGAGAAGAGTGGCAACTCTATGCAAAAACTTGCATGTATGGAAAGTGCTGCCGCCCCGGGATGGGTGGTAGAACTAATCACGATAGCTGTACATAATTATATACATGAAGAACTAAACGATACGATTTAAAATTTATTTTTAAATATCTATTCAACGATACACCTTGGCATAGCATAGTTTGTTGACTTTATTTTTACAATATGGCCTTCAGTAGTCGCAACATTGAATTTTCACTAACGCCATGTCTTTAGTGACACTTGCCGGACTAAGAGGAATCGATTGACGTGTGAATCATAAAAATCGGTTCAGCCTGTGTAGGGCTTCAAAAGAATATACAAACATACTTACGTAAATTTACTGATAAACACATTACCACTCCTTTGCGTCGCGCAGTCGGGCAAATAGAAAGCGCTGGGTAAAAGACTGGCTATTAGAAAGGAATTTCTTTAGCCATATAAACTTGTTGGCTGGTACATGGCAATCGAAAGAGGATACAGATTAGGCAAAAGAGAAAAAACAGAATTACATTAGGTGGGTACTGACCAATGTTACGAGGTGTAATGTAACATTCGCATCGAGCGTGTTACGCATTGAGCATGTTACGCTGTGTTCTAAAATCGGTGTACCATGCTCGTCAAAATTTTGTGCTCCGCTTTCGCCGCCAGTTCACTCCAAGATGGAGGCATATGTGGTGGTTTGTCATTGATGGCAATATTAAAAAACCAAAATGATTACTGGACAGTATAAAATCGATTTTGAAGAACTCTTGAATTTAATTGGATCAAAAGTACATAAAAAAGATACAAATTATAAAAAGCGGTCGTGACGACTTGCAACAGCGTACTGACTGAACCGCGTAACATTCAAAGGATTCGCCAAAAAACCGACAGCCGGGTGGAGCACTCTAAGCGAGCAACGAGCGGCTCGTTGCTCGCTGGTTTCCCCGTAACACGACGTACTGACTGCTCGAATGCTCGCTGTGTAATAGGTTACATTACACGTCGTAACGTTGGTCAGTACCCACCTTTACACGTTCACTCAAAAGTCATGATTGATGGTTGTATGACTTGTATGGTTCAAAATTTCGTTAGTCATCAAAAATCAATGTTTATAAATGATTGTAACATCATTTTATGGTTCCGATAGCTCGTATGAATAATCGCGGGTTCGAGTCCCGCTCGAAGTCGATTAACTTTTCTCTTTCTAAATCGAAATGCTATTACTCTGTGACTGATTAATTACTTATGTAACTGACGTGATTGAAATTTAAGCTAGCATGATTGTGTAAGTTATAGTTAATTTTGTTTTTAATATTGATTGGAATGTGTTAAACTTCAATTTCTTAGCTTTTATGGTAATATTGCACGCCGCAAGGCTAAATACAGTGATAATATAGGTACCCTAATATAAGAACATAACCTTATATTATACGTCTGTGAACATAACATCCAATGTATCTACCTGTATTTGCAATTTATGATAGTAAATAAATAAATAAAATAAACCGTTGCGGCGTGTAAGGCAAAACCAGTCGTTCAATAATAAATATCGTGGAAAAGTGCAAGTGTTATCAATATGTTCTGTAATGTTAATAAGAATAAAAAAATAATAAGATAGAATAAGATATATCTAAAAAGATATCTAATACATGGTATAATACTTTTATGTTCAATAAAAAACGTTTACTTCGCTAAAAGATAGTAGGATTTTGTCCACGGTAAAATCGTGTCATTCGTGTCGTTGGCTTGTTGCCGTTCCAGAATTATAAAACCGCCCAACGGGCGATTTCAGTACATTTGGTACGCTTAAGGGTCGGTATCCATGTCCATTGTGTCAACATGACAAATGTCAGTAAGCGTCCCAAATCTGTCAAATATAAAGTAGGTAGGTATTAAAATTGTGTTTTGAAAGAAAATTTTGGAAAAATCTGTAATTTGATTCGGTTGTAAGTTGTGTTCTGACTTGAACTTTGAGCGGTTGTGCTGTCTATATGGTTTACATTACAATAATTATTATGTTTATGAAATAAGCCCACAAGTTACAATACTATCGATAAATAAAATAAGTAGCTTACGGAGATTCAACCAGTAGGTAAATAAAAACAGATGAACGGCCACAGACGGCCACTAATTGGTAATAAAAATCTAAGCTTCAGCCTAAAAGCCAGTCAGCCTATTATAAGGTTCGATTTTTTTACATTGTTCTTTAGCGTAAAAATCTGTGAAAATAAAGGGTTACTTTGTCTACAGAGATGGCAGGTGACGGGAGCATGGGTGGTTCGCAGGTGGCTCTCGTAACTGGTGGTTATGATCACACCATTAAACTTTGGCAGGCACACAGCGGAGTCTGTCTCCGAACCATGCAACATCCTGATTCTGTGAGTAATGTGTAGGTACTTGTAACGTCTAAGACTAATGAACAAACCTTTGAAGCAGACTGTACTTGAATGTCTGAAGTTACATCGTCTTCTGTCCATCAATAGTATTGTAAGGGACTGGTCCCATCTGAGCATTTCACTTTTTCCTATCTTAATTGAGACTCGCTTATTTTGCAGCAAGTGAATGGTCTGGAGATATCTCCAACGGGACAAATGGTAGCTGCATGTGGGTACCAGCACATACGCATGTACGACCTTGCCAGTGCTAACCCAGATCCGGTAATCAACTTTGAAGGAATCAATAAAAATGTCTCCAGAGTTGGTTTCCAAGTGAGTCAGAATCTATTATTAGTTGTAATTTTTCATCATCTGAAACTTATATGGCTGGTTGAACTCTAGCTGAACTAATTCCTTCAGTTGTTCAGTAAGTGGACATTTCATCTGTGAAACAAAGTGGTTGTGTATGTTAATTAAAGGTCAGTTAAATAAACCTAGTATAGTATAAATAGCAATGTTCCACTTGTTGGAGCTGTGATGTTTCGAGGTCTGATGTCTTGTGATGTTGTTGACTTTCCTGTTGAATGGTCTGTGTTTTATACTATTTTGAGTTGGCTACAAGTTACCAAATTCATTATAAAAATCTCACCTACCTACACAGAAATTATGAAAAAAATTGGAAAAACATAAAATAGTAGACGAAAACAAGTCCATAAATCCATCAAAAAATAATAAGTAGGTACTAAGTATCATGACAAGAATTTCGGCTTTTTTATCTTTATTTGTTCTTTCTTTTATCACTCGTATTTTTTTATTTCAATATCTAAAACTCAATTCTACCCACATACTAATTTGTGCTGTATACTTGCAGAAAAATGATCAGTGGATGTACACAGGTGGTGAAGACTGCACAGCTAGAATATGGGACCCAAGGTAAGAAAATCAAAGGTGCACATATTAGTTCAAGAAGCTTGTTTGGGACTAATTGTGGTATCTAGATTGTGATCCTAAGAAGTTTACCTCTTTATATGTATAAAGAAGATATGGTTAAATGAGCTGCATATCAGGTTTCACCCTATATCTCCTCTATAATTTTTATGACAATCCATAAATAAAAAGTAGATTGCACATCCTGAAGGTGTAGTAGTGTTGGACGACAGCATCTCCCAACATTGTAAATAAGTGCTGAGCAACCTTTACCAGGTTTACCTGCTAGCTGGAATGAGTTTGGATTGGTACTGTAATTTTTATAACATAATATGTATGTTATAAAAATTACAGTACCAATCCAAACTCATTCCAGCTAGTTTTGTAATATACTTTTTGATGATAAATGTGATCAGTATGACCATGACCATGCTAGGTAATATTTATTTACTAATAGCCGCGTACTGACTGAGCGAGTAGCTTTGCGAGACAGGCGCGGGAGGATTTGCCTTGGTCGGTCAAGACGAGCTTCGCCCGAGGCAAACCCACGGGTTGCCTCACCCGAGCGTGCCACGGCCCGAGCCAAACGTTACCGGTTTTTGTCCATGCACAAAAGCGCCTCAATTAGAGTTGTAAAAAACTCAAGTCTTTTAGTCTTCATTTCAAGACTTGAGTCTTTTTTCAAGACTAGGACTCGTAAGTCACATGAGTTCTGAGTCCTTTGAGTCTTTTGAGTCTTCAGAGTCCTTTCGAGTCTTCAGAGTCCTTTCGAGTCTTAAGTTCTTTGAACTAGACTGAGTCATGAACTTGAGTTGGTGTATCACAACATTATTCAATAGATAGGTAGTAGTAGGCCTTTGCATCTCAAATAGATGATTCAAGCAGCATCCGTGCGGCATACTTTAGAATGACTGTAAAGTCCGATACGGGAACGACAGTGACGTCCGCAATATTGATACTTAAACTGTTAATAGTGTTAGTGTACCAAGCATGTGTCCTGAGCACACTTTTGTACGGGGCGGAAACTTGGACGTCATATGCGAAACAGGAAAGAAAACTAAACAGTTTCCATATGCGCTGCCTTCGCAGTATTATAAACATCACCTGGCGAGATAGAGTAACAAACGAGAGAGTGCTGCAATAGATAGGTACATAATAGGTAATAGGTGAAAGATGGTAGGCAAATATATTTTTGTCACACAAACGAACATAATGTTGTCAGTGTCACTTTAAAATTATCTATTAGTAGCTTGTTTCCCGTATTCAAACCAAATTGTAGATGCAATGATTTATCGCCTTTTCTAAATCAGGAAATTTAATTACCAAACGACGAAACCGATTGGGTAATAAAACTATAAGGGCTTCAATGTGCCTGTCTTTGTGGCTCAATGTACTAAAATAGTCATCATTAAATTTATCCCTACTTCCCTACTAATATTATAAATGTGAAAGTAACTCTGTCTGTCTGTCTCGCTTTCACGCCCAAACCACTGAACCGATTTTGATGAAATTTGGTATAGGGGTAGATTAGACCTTGAGAAAGGATATAGGCTATATTTGGTCGCGATAACCGACATCCACGCGGGCGGAGCCGCGGGCAAAAGCTAGTAAATAAATAATATACAAATTATATTCATTGTGATTTTAATGCTATACTTTACAACCATGGATTTAGAGGACTCAGTCATGAGTTCTTTTAAAAGACTCAGTCTTTGAGTTCTTTTTAGCAGGACTCAAGCTCTATTTATACTATGACTCAAGTCTTTTTTACAAAAGACTCCAAATTCTGAAGGACTTGAGTTCTTAGTTTTATTTATAAGACTCGAGTCTTCAAAAATAGCTCAAGTTCTATTAAATGAGACTCCCAAGACTCGAGTCTTTTACAACACTAGCCTCAGTAGGTTTGCCGCGCGCACTCAAGGCGGTTGTGTTTTGCCTCACTTGTTCGAAGAACACGGAATCATGAATATGATACAATTTATATGGCGAATATACTACTTTAGGACGCGCAACACAATGTCCTGATTATACCAACAGAGGACTAAGAGAAGATGCGTGGAGAAACAAACCAGGAAATGAACATTCCAATAACTGACTTGAAAAAAAGTTCGAGTCTCGACTTTGGCTCGGCCTCGCTCCGGCTCGGCTTTGCTGCGCTCGCAGTCTCATGCTTATTTAAATACAGACCGCGGCTGCCTCACGCAGCAAACGTTGCGAAGCAAACGTCCGAGGCTGCTCGCTTAGTCAGTACGCGGCTAATGGCGTATACATTTTATGAATATATTTATTTAAGACTAAATAAACATTAAGGGCTATTCATTTGCATGAATTTGTGTAGAATATTATCTAATGTATCTTCTAAGTTAATAGAGCATTAGTTTTAGCTATCATAAAGTATAACATTATATTACATTACAGAGCAGCACCGCAGTTTCGCTGTACAAAAATATTCCAAGTAACGGCACCAGTCAACACTGTCATGTTACACCCTGATCAGACGCAAATAATGGTCGGCGATCAGAGTGGTATCATACATATGTGGGACCTACGTACGGACCAAAATGAACAATTAGTAAGTTTGCACTTGTCATTGCTACAGCTGATTCTGTACACTAATAGATCGTACCCTTGCCTTGTTCAACACAAAAAGGGAGGAAGATGATTCCTTTGCGATTTAGAACTAATAACATGTTCTCGTTTTTTTTTTCTTTAATAATACATATCAAAGTTAATAAAAAAAATTACCTTTAAGATACCCGAAGCGGAAGCATCAATCCAGGACTTAGCCATCGATCCGGAGGGCAAAATAATGGCAGTAGCGAACAACAAAGGCAACTGCTACGTGTGGTCCCTGGGAGGCACGGCTCATCCCATCCCACTTAAGCATATCGTGGCGCATACCAAAAGCGTACTTAGATGCAAATTCAGTCCAGATTCTACGTGAGTGTCTTGTATTCTTTCTGGACCATTATTAGAGTTAGGCATTATCTCTGTAGGATCTGGAACTCTAAAATATTACAATCTTACGGACATTGGGACAATTAATGCACTAGAATAACAGACTTTACATGGAATTGAAACTAAAACTCGACACAGTGTTAGTTACATAAGTGACCACTTAAACTATTTGCGAGGTAGCACCATCCACGAAAAAGGCGCATCCATTTCTGAAACAGAATACTCAAAAACAGATGTAGTTAGTAGCCATCTTCGACTTGTCATTGAGAGTTTGTGAAGTTTATATCTCACTCATCCATAATAAATACTTGTACTTACTCTCTCACGTTCTAGTAATTTTATTATGAATAATTTTGTACTAGAGATCCCTATCGGATTGGTTTGACTGTTTTTCTGAGGGTTATTGCTGTCTGACTTCGCAAATCCTGAGAGGAAAGCTTGCGTCGGAGCAAGTTCGTTAATCAGTGCTTGCACAGGCTAGCAGGTGAAGTTGGTATGGACTCCAAAGATCTTGGTGAACTCCAGGCACCCCATAAAATTGTTGCTTTAGGTACTGTATTCTTTATGAATTAATCTAGCTAAGCTAAATTGCTTGTGTGAGAAGTGGGTTCACGTTATTAGTGTAATGGCTAGGATTTAAACCCTGGACGTCTCGATCGTAAAGCCAACTAACCACTAAGTTGCCGACGTTTAATTATTATTATTGTAATCGCAGCATGTTAGTTACAACATCTGGCGACTGTTCGGCCAAGATATGGCGCACGAGCGACTGGACTTTGCAGCGCGAGTTGCGCAACGAGACGCCGAGATGGGTTTGGGACGCAGCCTTTAGTATCGACTCGAGATACCTCTTCACTGGTTCGTATACCTTAATACCTTACACTCCCGTGCTATTATAGCTGTTAAAACTGTAGACTATGTAGACAAGTTGTTTAGCACAAAAATTGTGTCACAGTTCCTGGATGAGGCGGGAATTAATTTTGGACGTCGAATTTGGAGCAGGACTGGTATACTTCTGTTTATGACATCACAAACGTATCAGGACCCCGATTCTGCTAATAAACCTTTATTCTATAAAAGCCAAATACTACTCACTGAAATTTCAGAAACTTCAGAAACAATATTTATCTTTTTATCAGAAACAATTTTATCAGAAACTTCACAAACACACGAAATTTCAGAAACTATAACAGCTAAAAACTTGAAATTTGGCAGGTAGGCACTTTATAGGGTGTAGACATCCGGTAAGAATGGATTTTACGAACTGCACACCTAAAGGGTAAAACGAGGGTTGGAAGTTTCTACGAAAGTCCTATATTTTTGAAGTAACTACACGCGTGTGAAGTCGCGGACGGTTGCTGGTAGTAGTATATTGAAGTCATCGTTTACACGTGTAAATCCTATTTTAGGCTCGTCAGACAGCTACGCTCGCTTGTGGGACATCGAAAAAGGTACGCTGGAAAGAGAATACTGCGGACATCAGAAAGCAATCACTGCGCTTGCCTTCAGAGATCAGACTGTGTAGATAATACTAGTGATATCAACTATTGTAAATTTGTTTTTGTACATCAATATCTTCATTTAAGATAGGTTTAAGACAAACTTTAGGATGTAAGTTTAAATCATCTTGTTATAAAAGAATGATTTCATAGCAAGTATGCCTATCTTCTAACGCCTGATAATGACGAAGATTGGGATTAGTTTTTACAAGAATATATTTTAAGCAATTCAACAAAAGGTAAACTTAAATTTTACATAGAATCCCGGATACATGAGCATCATAAGATAAATCTATAGAATTTAAATCAATTCGAAATGTGTAATGTTTTTGATAAAATATATGTGTAGTAGGTACAATACTTATACGAAAACAAATTTTAACATTTTTATCTATCTATTTGTCTGTCCGTTTGTTCCGGCTAATCTCCACAGTGGCTTGACCGATTTTGACGAGATTTCTAGTGGAAGACGGTTATGCGCAAAAAAAAGTAAAACCTAGATCTAAATCCACACCAAGTCAAGGGCACAGCTAGTATCTAATAATATTAAACGACGTGGATATGTTTCTAACATAGTTCCTAATGTTATTTTTATATTATTCTGCATGTACATAATTATAATATTTCTATGATAGTAATAATAAAATAGCACAGCGGTTATGTTTCCTGTACATCTGAATTCCTGCATTCCGTACATCAATAATAATTATATAGTGACCTCACATAGTGGCCTCTATGCCTGTGGGGTAGGCAGGCACATTAGAATCAACGTTGAAGAATTTTGAATGTGAAAATCTGTGTCTACGCTACGCATTCAGGGTTAGACAGAACATAAAATTCTTTAATTTAAATAATCAAAAGTTCAATGAAACACGCTTATATTTTTACGACAGTAAAAGTTAAACTGTGTTACAATTATTAACATTTTGTTTTCCTATTCGTTATGAATAGAACTGCCCCTTAGACAACTGGTAATACGAATGTAAAATAGAACAGAATAAATTGATCAATGTATGGGACTGACATACGTTGGCGACTTTATAAACGTCAAAATACTTGTCAATCCCAACAATAACCTTCTATTCTACAATACACCGGCCAACGGATTGCCACTTGTCTAAGGGGCCTGGTATTCATTATTATTTCAATCTATTTGTATGAATTTCGAATTTGATTAGAATTTTCCAATATATGGCGCTACCATTACTGCCCCTGATAGTAAGAAAGACGTATCTAACAAAAAGTAAAATAGAAAAATATTTCAAGTCGAAAAATGGGAAAACCTGCTGTGATTTAGTTATTGCGCTTATCAAAATTTTGTGATTTTTTTTTTTGCTAAAAAAAACGTATTTTTTCAGACCATAATATATCTTCTCCTTAATTTAGTAATATCATTATAGTTTTGATTATTCATTTTATTTTTATTAAAATAAAGCTTTTTTGGCAAAAAAAATCCGGAAAATTACTCAGAACTATGTAAGAAAGCTATAAACTACCATTACGACCTGATTCTGGTTGACGTTCGGTAAAATAGATGGAAGTATTTATATAGATGAGTCTAAACTCATACATTACACATGCTACTAATACTCTACGTAAATATGTCCATTGATTTTACTTCTATCAAAATGTGCCTCTGTATAAGGCGATCTTCACTGTGCTAAATCTGAAACGAAATGAGAAAGAAAAAAAGAAATATACTGTAAATCTAATGGTGTACAATAAAGAATTATCTATCTATCTACCAGTAGATTTGCCTTTTTTCGCTATTTCAGCAATATACTTACAAAGTAATTTTTGAAAAATCTTAGATACGTCCTTTTTCTATCAGGGGCAGATTCAAAATTATAAAGAAATAAAAATAAATAATTGAAAAGTTCAATCCATAGAATAAATTTTATGCGATTGTTATGTAATTATTCAGTCAGGGTGTACTTTGTGTTCGTTAATTATTTTGTGAATTCCTCGCATTGCGATATTTAAGACTGGATTTCATCAATGTAAATTCCATGTATTGCTCATTGAATTTCTTTATGTAAAACTAGAAAAGGCAGTCTATATTGACGATGAAATCCAGCCTAAGAAATCGTCATTTGCAAAATGAATAATATGTGTAATAAAATAATACTAATAATAATAAATGAATAATAAGAAAACATTAATTTGAGCTCTAATAATGTTTGCTGTATTTTTATCAGAGCTGTGCACTCACAAAAAAAAATAGATTGCAAGTTTTTCTAGGAGTTCAGCAATATTTTGACGTATATAATAAAATATCAGACAATTTTTACTCGGTACCTCAACATGACTTTAGTTATATCTAGAAGAGTTTGATATTAAAAAGTAAGCACTGTGTTCGATGCATTTACTATAAGTACATAAGTAAATGATTTTTGTAAGTTGTAATTAGCTATTTTGTATAAGGAAAATAAATAGTGCTATTTATAAATGCGGTTTTATTGCATACATTAGTAAATCACCCTATATTCATAGTTAACTTTAGGTTTTGTTTTTCTGTCTGGTTTGGTTACATAACAACGGGTAAAACGCAATTAGGCGTTTATAAAAAAATAGAGGGGTCTGGTTTTCGTTCTGTGTACGGATAATAAATTGTAATACACCGAAGTGTGCCTTTGGAGCCCTGCGCTGACTGAATGACGGTATAGAACGGCAAATAGTTTTTATTTTTCGAATAAGAATAGAATAGATAAAATAGAAATTTCAATAACGATCATTTTACAATGAATATCATTAAAATTTCACTTATAATTCTAGGTCTATTTTATTCATATTAATAATTCTTAGTAACGTGCCGCCGTGCAGTCAATGTCGGCCCTTGCTTGCCGGCCTGAAAGGTAGAGTGAACTAAAAATATTAGTTTTTATTTTAAAAATAAAATTATAATTTATTTGAGTTATATTGCACAACGATTAGGTGCACGAACACAAGTTACTCTAAAAATGGTTACTATTCAAAAACCCACGAATCAAAATATCTAATTCAATTTCTGTTTGTGTTCAGATTGATTTTATAATTGTACATAAGTAAAATATAGAAAAATAAAATACTAATTCCGTATTGGGCAGATGCGAGTGAGATGTGGGTTAAGTTTGCCCAGCAATGCCATTCTGTAAAGGTTCAACCCCACCAAACGGACGGCATCGGAACGGATTTTACAATCTTTAAACAAAATAAATCTTATAACACAGCATTTAAAGTTTATATTACCAAGTCACGCATGACAGCTTGACGTGCGCCATGCCGCCGCACGTCGCTGTCAAGCTGTTTTGCGTGACTTGGTAATATAAACTTCAAACACTGTGATAATAAGATTTAATTTTGTTTAAAGATTGTAAAATCCGGGCCGATGCCGTCCGTTTAGTGAGGTTGGACCTTAAGCGTACAACGACGACCACAACGTTGTGACAGCTTTGATATGTAGATTGTCATTGGTTGATCTCCTGTGACGTCACCCGGTCCGACTTATGACGATCTCTATCAAGTAAACCAAGCCATGGGTTAATTCCGAACTTAACCCTGTACGGGGTTGCATTTGATTTGAGTTTTTGTATAGTAACCCCTAATAATATACAATAACAGCATTTAATGTACAGTAGTTACACATTGTTTTATATAAATGTACTAATAATACTAATCAATTACAGATCTTATACAAGGCCTTTACTGCACTACGCAATGTAAACAAAATGCCACATAATAATTTGTAAAAAATGTAAATCACACTTAATTATACAACTGAAGCCACTTAATAAGTTAAGTACAAACAAATATATATGATATATCTGGATATTAAAATATAAATTGAGGAATGTAAAATAAATGCTTTATCTCCAATATTCAATAATAAAATATCGACTAGAAATTAAATAAGTATAGATTCAATTACATAATTGTTATATCTCACTCAGTCCTAAATTTTTTGCTAGATACTAAAGTCGCCAGTCACAACAGCAAATTCGACAAGGAGGCACGAATTTTACGTATAGATTTGTTAGATTGCATTTTTGCTTTCTTGAGTTCTGTACCACTTATGATACCAGTGAAAAGCGAAAGTATTCAATCCGGTCTGTTGTGATGTGATGTGAACATAATGGGTATGAAGAAGAGTATTGTTATCAATTCGTTTGCTGAAAAGAACCTTTCGCAACACCTGTACTCCGAAAGTGGCATTCAATTTATTAATTTGATAGCTTGATAATGAAATTGCCCACGATTGAAATTTTTATAGTGAGCTGGCAACTTATCGTTAGCGAAGCTTTGCGATTAAAACTTCTTAGCGTATTTTTTTTTGTATAGCATGCAACTGCATGGCGTTAAGCGTCAGACGATAATAAATAAACTATTAACCACAAAATAAATTAATGGTTACAATTTGGTACTTAATACTATACACATTCGAGCTGGATATCTTTGACTTCGCCTATTTCGGAGACTGTTTCGTCGTCCTGTGTTGTGTACGTGATGACAAATTTGAGATCTACCGGGGGATTCGAGGGCGGTCGTCCGATCAACATCACTTGCGTGATGGCAGGGGGCGGTAGGAAGCGGTTGTACGGCGGGAGCTTTGTGCCTGACGGCGTCAGCAGACGTGCCTTGCAACCCTGCAATGTTTGTTACATTCATGTTGAACGACAAAAAGGTGGAAGAAGTCTATGAAGAAAAGTTACGGGTTTCAAAGTTGCCCTTGGAACTATTTAGAACTTATTATGATAGTTTTCAATCGTCATAATGTATAAATTCTTCAAGAAATATATTTTTATTTTAAGTTCCAACGACTATGGTTGTATCAATATTTAATGTGAATTATAACTTGAATTCTTACCTTTGGAACAGCACAACGAAATTCATATTCTTCAATAGCAGCAGTGTTTCTGCTTGTGGTCGACACCACTATCACATTAACATCTGGTCTAGGTTTGTCTTTGCAAAAGTGTAAGACGACAGTCACTCCCTCTTCCTCTTCGTATACAGTTAATGGAGGCAATTTACTAGGTTCAACACTATCTAAAGTCACATGTATATCCGTCAATGGTTTCACATCATTTGTACTAGTCTTTTCTCTCTTTTCCTCCTTACAATTATTTTCCTTATTGTCTACTGTTTCGCATTTGGCATCATCTAATGGTACACTTAAATCCAATATGTTTTCTAGCGGGCTTTTAGAGTTTAGATTTGAATTAGAAGTTGATGGGTTTGTACTAATGTCGACTATGACGTCATCAGTTGGTGTGATGGCTTTGGGAACTTCTGTAATAGCTTTGATGCTCTCTTCAGGTTTTTTGGTAAAGAAATCGAGATCAAACAAAGCGCTATTGTCTGGTGGAGGTTCGTGTTTGGGTGATGTTAGTGCATTCATAGGTATTTTCTTAATTATTTTTCTGAAACAACACCTTATCATTGTACATAGTCCTATATATGTTACGATAGTTGTACGTCGGCTCGATGAGGAAAATTCCTTAAAATACAATTTCCGGTTAAGTTAAGGACTAATATTAGCGGCCAAGGCCAATTGATACTATACTAAGTCGCGGGCGCGACTCAAACATCGGAGGTTGCTCAACAACCTCCATCCTCCATAAGCGTCGGCCTGATGGTAATGCAGGCTGGGAGAGCGGCGTTATGCGCGCCTTACTTTCCGTGGGGTAATATAGGGACACCGTCTTAAAACTGAAGATGGTCCTGGGTCAACCAAGGTGCAAGAGATACACTTCTTACAGCCCAACATCTGAAGACCCGAGACAGCCTGCCGTTTTATCCGATAAATTAATTCGATTAAAGTTATATGTACTACATTAACAATTAAATTATATTTTTTTCTTACCCATTAAAACTTTCCAGGCGTTTAACATTTTCTGGTAATGACTGCTTTATAAGTTGCTCACCAAGTGAGTCCAGTTCATTCCAACCTTCAACTTTATTTGGTTTGTCGCTTAACAGATCTACATCCTCTGTAAAAAGATTTAACAATTATTTTTTCTCATAAAAGCTACCTGTAAAAAAAATTCAATGCTTGGGTCGTGGTTTTTCCAAGTTACTGTAGAAAACCATATTCCAGTATGGGATTCTGTAGCATAGAAAATAACGCATGCGAATCTTTGTTGCGTTTTTATTGTTGCAAGATCCCAAAAACGTGCCAAGTTTTTTACAGGATGATCAACGCGCGTGTGATATCATAGGCTGTTGCAGATGTTCGTAGGCTATGGTGATCACATTCTACTGAAGGCTACTTGTGGGCCAGTATATGAAATTTTTTTTTCAGGGACATTTTGGGATCACTTCCTACAGTTCCTACCACCTGAGTGTTATAAAAAAAATAGGAATCTGTAAAATGGTTTTATGCTCACCTGTACTTGCTGTAGGCATCATGCTAACAGGTTTCAGTGGTTCTACAATATTTTTTGAAGTGGTTTCAGTTGAGAATATATCCCCAAGTTCATCAATAGCATTGTTTTTTGATGAACAGCCAGACTTGTTTCTCTCATCGCCTCCTCCGCTACTGATTACATTGGCGCCAGCAAAGTCCAGCAAACTCTCATTATTTGTACCTTGTGGCTGTTCAGTAGTCTTTGCGTTATTTGTAACTGCTTTCCTTTCTTTTTTATAGTTACAATATGTATTATATCTTTCAATTACTTCATCTAGAACTTCGTTAACATGTAAGATGTCACCTAAAAAAATTCAATATTTATTTATATAAACGCAGCGAAGGCGCTTATCCATACTCCATCCATACATACATATTATAAATGCGAGAGTAACTGTCTGTCTGTTACGCTTTCGCGCCTAAACCACTGAAGCGATTTTGATGAAATTTAGTATAGGGGTAGATTAGACCTTGAGAAAGGACATAGGCTATGTTTAGTCGCGATAACCGACATCCACGCGGGCGGAGCCGCGGGTAAAAGCTAGTATTCTTATAAAGTGTTCGCAGTTTCTAAGCATTTGGGGCCATCGTTGTTTTTTACCAGTCAGGGGTACAGGTTCTTGACACATCAGGTCCACACCTAAGGAATCCATAAATTGCCAAGTACCACCACATTGGATTATGTGGTGGACACACAAATCCACAACATTGAAAATGGGCTATCCTATGATTTCAGTTTAGCAATATCACCTTCAAAGGATAGTAATTTAAATTGTCTTATACATAATGGATAATCCACCTACATTAAAATAAATTGTAATGAATTGAAGTATAAACTGTATTTATGTATAATACACTTACTATGTATCAGGTTTGACCTAGACATTCTTCAGTTAAAAGTACATTGCAAGGCCACCTACCATTATCAATTGGACTGGAAAACCCAGCCCCTGGCTCAGGTATCATTTCTGCAACAGCCTGCCGCTGCAATGCCTGCTTTAATGTACTGCATGACATATGCAACTCGTAAATGAGCTGCTCTTCTTCGGGCGAGGCTTCTGCTGCATTTGCTAGTAACTCACGCAGCAGTTCAGCACTGTCGAGCGCAGTGCCTACTTCCTGGGCGCGCCGACTACATTCCTCATTTCGTCGTTCCTCCTATGAACGAGGAAATTATATTATGTAGATATATAATATTGTTGAATTTTTTTTGCAAATATTATACATACATTGAAATAAGGAAAACTATTTTTAATGAAAATTTTCATGATTTCTTATGATGTTATACCTAAATACAATCTGCACATATTCAGTTAGCGCCTTCGCTGCGTTAAGCGGGTGCGGGTCGCGGATGCGCGCGCAGTGCGTCCGCCTGTCCGTCGCGTGCGACGGGTATCCGCCTCACGCAGCGCTGCTCTTGAAATAACATGAAACAAGCACGCGAAGCGGACGTCAGCGCCGTGCGCCCGCTAAACGCAGCGAAGGCGCTTAGAATTGACTTGATACCAGCTGGAGTCTTCAGATGTTCTAAAAACCAAGTCTTGAAAATTGTAGACATTCCCAAAGTACAATGCCACATAAAGGTGTTTGTATTAATTTGCTAATGCCTCTGCTACAAAACCTTACATAATTTTCTATTTGTTATAAGGGCATCTCCTTCCAAGAAAACAAGAAATTATGAGGCATATTTAATACAGGCAAAAAATATTTTGTATTTATATTTTATTGCTATACATATGCCAAAGATTATCTAAATTATGATTTATAGTTTTGACTTGAGGAATATTGCAATGAAAGTTAGAATAATAAGTATTACTTACTTCTCTAACCATAGTTTTAATAAGTCTATTAGCATGCTGCAGATCTTCAGGTTTCTTACTTTGCAGTAGTTTTTGTAATAGTTTGGATTTCTCTTCATCTTCAAATACTGCACTTTTAGCCCTATTCCGTGGGATTGCCAATTCTTCTGGTGGGAGTGGAGGTGGTGTTTCTTTCACTACACCTTGGTTCTTTAGCATATCATATGCAACTTTAAATTTAGACTCCTTCGGGTACTCAATGGACCAAGCATGAAGAAGCTGGAGAACCTAGGATTTAAACTAACAATTATTATTTCATAATTTCATAATAATAAAATAAACATATGTTAATCTAATATCATATAACAGTTTATATAATTAAGTTACCAAATGAAGAGTTTACTTATAGCTGTTAATCAGTTGCACTATTCCCATCCTGGCTCCCCAGGTCAGCTCAATGTTCTCAAATAAGTGAATTATCATCTAGACATAGGGTTGCCAACCGTACTTTATAATAAAGTATTGTACTTTATTTCCGGTAGTTGTACTTTATATTTTATGAGAACAATAAAGTACGCAAAAATACTTTATTTCGCATGATTTAATTTTTTTGGTATTTTGAAACTTTGTAGATTTTGGTACTTTTCCACAATTATGTGGAAAAATACTAGTGATTTATTCAATATGTGTAGCAAGTTCCACCAAGTGCCATCAATCTACAGTATGTTTATTATTACGTATTTTGAAAATGAATGAATGAATTTCTTTATTTACAAGCAAAAAAGGCTCAATATTACTTTAAGTTTACTCTAAAAGCATTTTTTCGTTATCCGTTCAGTAGCTTTTGCGTCCATCGTGAACAAACAGACAGGAGCTTAAAAAATATATTTTCGTGTTCGCGGGAAGAAAGTGATTAAAAGTGAGCTCCTGATTTAATTAAATTTAGAGTTGACCTATATGGACTCACAATTATTTTAAAAATAATAAAAGCCTCTTTGTGTACCGTCAAAGGTACTAAAATCTACAATTTTCAATACTGTAAATAAAATGTACTCTTTTTTGTAAGTCTGTACTTTTTTTTTACCCCTTTTGAAATCAGATGTACTTTATTTCTTCTAAAAAAAGTTGGCAACCCTATCTAGACATCACACACAAAGTTTTAAATAATTGACTTCAAGATTTGATGCATACTACCCTTGTAAAATAAAGCCTGTAATTTTATCCTTATTGATAGGTACAGTTATCAATAAGGATAAAATATTGCATAGATACTAAATATTGATGTACTAACCCTGGTTCTTACTTCTGGGGAAGTTCGATCAGCAAAATACTTAGGAGAAACCAGCTTAATCATTTCATTGAGAAACCGGAATTTGCCTATTTCTGCATGAAAACTGGCATCACATCTTCGCATACATCGATCTAACATCATGAGAGCTAGCAGGGCTTCGCGACTGTTCGGCGTGTGGATGCGGGCAGCCAGAGCTTGACCTGCTAGTTGCGTGCCATCGTTTGAATCCCGCATAACGGTACAAAATGCCTCAAGTGCTGCAGCATCCGGACACGGTAGAGATTCATGGGTTGCTTTTACTGAAGTAAATGCACAAAATTGTAAATGAAACGTATTTGAAATGTATACAAAGACAGTAAATTAACTAAAAAGATACTTACATATTAAAGCTTCTAAGCTGGTTAACGTAACGTTCATTTTTATTAATTATAAAAAGATTTACATTGGACAAAATAAATAAATTATGTCAATTTTTGTTCATTTTATTTCCATTTCATATTTACGGGATGACATTTATACTATGTTGCTATAAATAAAATATTATTGAACGAAATCACTAGATTTTTTTTGTACAAGTCTAACTATATACAATTAGGATTACGTCTAGCTACTAACTCATGTTAATGGACATAACGTATTTAATTAATAAAATGTATGTATAATGTAGGTACGTCTTCAGGTAAAAAAGTATTAAATATTACAAATTATACGTTCGGAAATTGTACGGAGAGGTATAGAATCTGGCAATACCTTGAGTGCCGGCCGATGCGAGTAATGCATGAGTAATGGGACATACGACTGATTAAAAATTGTCACTCGAGTCAAAATGCCACGAAGTCCCCAGTTACAACTCGAGGGACGTGCGTCGAGTTGAATGTATGATGCGGTAATAACTTGTTAATGTTGTATAATATGTTGCAGCCAATTAGCTTAATTAGCCGTTCAATTAACAGCCTAGCCTCTATACTAAACAACTAGCAGCCTAAATTATTTTCAGCCGTTTGACCAAACAGCTAAGTAAATGACTTGGATGGATGACGTTTCATTATTTGCATGGCCATTTGATCATTCAGCTAGGCAAATGACGCGGATCGATGACACTTCACTTACTTACTTATTGCCTACCGTAGTTCACTCTAGCCTTCTAACTTAAGCTATCCAAGTCGGATTGCGCTGCTTTTTTTTCCATTAACCTATCACTTTCTGCCTTTGCTTCCTGTTTATTTTTGGGTGGTACCCTGTCATAAGAATGGCCTAAGCATTAGCATGGCTAACATCAGCCAGTAACCAAACGTTAAGGCTAAATATTATACAGACAGACCGCTAGTTGAACGCTACTGTTTAGTAAAGAGGCTGTTTGATAGAACGGCTGACTACGTTAGTTGGCTGCGACAATCAAGGACTAGTAGGATTCGTAGGAATAATAGTCTTGTAAGCACAAGGAAGGAAAGCTGTTAGCTACAAATATGAATTGCTATCACAAAGACAATGAAATCCTGTAGAGCCCTATCTATAGTTTGCCCATTCATCCATTTGATTGTATCGGCCCTTAACGAATCCATTTGATTGTAAATTCACCGCTATCAATATCTTTGCCTGAAAAAACATTCACTTTCCCACCTATTCAGTTTCGGCTAATTATATGTTCCATGGACGGACTGGATGCGGAAGGCGGAGGATCGGCAAATGTGGCGCGTATTGGGAGAGGCCTATGTCCAGCAGTGGACTGCAGTAGGCTAACTGATTGATTGATATGTTCCATCATTTTATTAAAATGACAGGGGCATAAATACGTTCGTACCTAATAGGGTTATGTCCTATTTTATTATTATTATCGTAAACTGTACATTTTACAATAATATGATGAACTGCTAAAGTGAAATATTCTTACGACATATAGTTTTCAAAATATTTGATTTTGAAAATTCAATTTCACCAGCCGCCCAGAAACGCTCCATACAAAATCGTCGCACGTGGTGACGTTACAGCGTGATAGTGCGTAGTGCAAAATGTATGGAGTGCAAGAGAATATTGCATTTATGTTGGTCTACATTGCGTTTACACGTATACAATTCTTATAAGATCGATTTGAAATTTAATAAAGAATCTAAAAGGTTATAAATTTTGACTTTATTGGATTGTTTATATTTTAATCTATTTTGGGAATTAAAAATAATGAAAATTGAAAAGTCATAGTTTCAGTTTACTTAGGCAATATCTTAGTTTACTATGCGTATTTTTTGAGTTTTTGATTTTGATTGATCTGATGATCTAGGACACTACCCTATTAACTTATCAAGATAATTTGCGTTAAGATAAAAATCAACGAGAACTCGAGTTGCTTAACTCGCAATCTTAGAGATTCCAAGCTCGCAATGCCCATGCCCATCACTATATCAATGTCATTTCTCAAATTTTAAAAAGTCAAATTGACAGTAGAAGCTGGCTAAAAATAGTGAGAATTTGATTTGCTCCAAAATTTTCACGGAATTGTGCACAAAAGATGGCTATTTTTCGGCTGTCCCGTTTAGTAGCACGATCCAAGGAGTTGTATAAAACTGAGCCCATTATTCATCGGAGGACTGCAACTACGACTCCTACTGGGGCTATTCTACCCGAACCCGAGAAGACACCGTTTGGACTTTTCAGTTTAGTGTTGGCCGTGGTACCTGGTCTGCTTATCGGAGCGGCTATTAGTAAAAACATTGCCAATTTCCTAGAAGAGAATGAATTATTTGTACCTTCTGACGACGACGATGATGATGACTAAAAGTATTATTTTAGGCACTTACGATATTGTTTTGATGACTTTGAACTGGTTCG
The DNA here is from genome assembly GCA_914767945.1 of Eilema depressum. Lineage (NCBI taxonomy): Eukaryota > Metazoa > Arthropoda > Insecta > Lepidoptera > Erebidae > Eilema > Eilema depressum. Next base: position 9,302,373 of record OU612024.1, on the reverse strand, counting down.
TATTCATTCTGTGTTTAGAAGTTTATTTCATAGTATTTGTTTTTTACATGCTCATGCCTGTTTCTATACATCTGACACACCAGCATATCAACACCAGAAGTATGAATTAAGGTAAGGGACAAAACACAATTTTTCAGGAAAGCTATATAATACATACTTTTGTTGTTGATATTGTTGTCAACTGGGAAGTTTTGGCTGACTCTGTATGATCTTTTTTAATAGACAAACCTTTTCAAATTTGCCTAAATGAGAATCTAAACCCCCTGAATTCATCCACAATAGTCAGTTTCTAGCATGAAGTCAGTTGCATGATCAACCATTACAATTGCTGCAATATTCTACTTCTTAAACATATGTTCTTATATTTCAGATGACTAAGCTTCGTGCGGGTATAATAATACAACTCAGTTGCTGTTAAGTTTTTTTTATTCTAAGGATAAATACAAAATGTTAAAATTTTGTGCTCAATAACAAAATCATATTGCACATAGTATATTTATGATTCTTGTTTTAATTTATAAATTTATATTAAACAAAATCTATTCATATTTACATCATTTACATAAAATACAGAATAATGTAACATGACCATAATATATTGACAGCCTTATATACAGCTACAGGTAATTCAAATCATGTTCATAATAAATGCATTTTGAAAAATGCAAGAATTCATTTGTTTGAAGAGTAACACATGGCAATCTCTGCTAATCTAGTCAAAAGTTACTCTCCCAAATGTAGAAAAACAGGTTTTTATAATTTCATCACACTTGTGCTTGATATTTTATAGATAAATGTTGAAATAAATGAGATAATGGCATGATTCAGTCTTTCATTTTTGACAAACCAACACAAATTCTAACACTACAAATACCTGAGTTGTGTAAAAGAAGCAAAAACACATCAAAAAGAAAAATATATTTCTTTTCCTTGTAGATTAGTGTAACTTGTAATTTTTATGCATTTAAGTTAAATGTGTCATCAAAAATGTGTAATCAAAAGAATATTATTAAAGTGCTGGTAACAATAGTGTTAGAACTTGTAATAAAATGATTACTCCCTAATTGTCTTTACTTATTTCATATTTTATGGAAGCTCAGTTTGTAATTAATAAATATTGTATAATACTTAGGTTTTGCAGACAGACATTGTCAGTGAACATTTAAATAATAAAATCAAAACTAATAACTCTTTAAATCATACTATTGAATACTATACCTGCAAACCTACCACATCTCACATACATGGGGAGGGAGATGTGCTATAAAAGGTATATGGCTCCATCACTTTCCCTCTGAACTATTATGCATGTACAGTCGGACAAAGGAGATAAGGTTGCACTTTTTCATATAAACTTGTAAGTAAAGGTGCAACCCTATCTCCTTTGTTAACTGTACATTACAGAAAACCACCCAAAGGTTTCTGAAAAGTTTAACAAATTCTGATATGCTTGTTACAAAATGGATTGCACAAAATAATACAGAGGAGGGTAATAAATAACAAATCCGCAATGAATTCCGTCTTAGTAACTAGGTACATAACACATACAAAATTAGGTATAGTCAATAAACAAAGAGAAGCTATACCTGACACCATCGCAGTGGCGACATAATTATGCTGTTTAGATCACTGTAGTCCAGCTGTTGATCATCCAATTATTTGTTTCATACTTTTGGTACAGGTATAGTAATTCGTAACGTAAACGTATTAATAGAATGGAGCATTGCGATTGGCAGGCTTCACACACAGATGTTTCACAATAGGCAGGCGGCCAATTGCAATGCTCCGTTCCCTCGATACGTATACGTTAAGAATTTGAATATTTTTCGTGCTCGGAGCACTGAAGACTAGACTAAATACATTTAAATGGCCTTGTTGCAAATGCAGGAATTAATTATGAACTACTAGATAGTTTCCACGACAGCTTTCTGTGCACTTGTTTCTATTTTGCATTACTGCATTAACCATTTTATTAAGATAATTTGTAAATAAATAGAACTTACGAAATATATTATTCTTATAAAGTATGGCTCAAATAAATGTATTTATTCTACTTTAATTTGATTATCTATGTTTACTTACTCTGGGGGCCTCTTGTGCTCACCCCAGCCATGGAAGCACTTTGTGAACCTGCGTGATTCTTTGTTCTTGAGGGTCAGGAACAATTTGCGCGTTTTGTTGGGTTGCACTGTGTTCATGTGTTGAATGTAGACCTTTAAATTTGTCAAAACATATACCGATTAATCGCAACCTTTAGGCGTGTGTAGACGGTTTTCGAAATAGGGTTCTCTACACGTAGACAGATTCATCAGCGGATACTAGCGGCAGATGCGTCCGCCGACGTGTGAACGGGATGATTTGCTCGTTTGTGGTCGGTATTTATCGTTAAATATCTACCACAGACGAGAAAGTCGCCCCGTCTGCACGTCGTCGGCGGACGCGTCCGCTGATGAAATCTGCGGATAAATATGTCTACGTGTAGAGGAGACATAATATTGAGATCACGCGAGGGTGCAGGGAGAGTAAAGAGCGAGAGGGCAAGATCACCTAAGCCGCCTTCCACGCGCTGCGCGTGATTTCGGTCCTTCGTAACACGTAGCGTATACATGAGCACTGAGCACGCGTGAAAAGAGCTTAGATACCAAAGGTTGAAACGGCTGTTGCCCGTCTTAATTGTCACCTTCATGGTTCACCCACATCGTTATTCGCATAGACGAACATTTAAATAAATGTAGAACCGGCCTATATAGCTCACTTTCTACAACAATCCTCTAGACTGCCGGTAGTTAGTTCATTTCATACACTGTCTTGGATGTTTAGTTTTCCCATTTTCATACATATTTAAAATAGTCAAGTAGGTAGACGTCAGGCGCATATTTCAATGCGACTTATCGCTAAAGTAATCATCATCAAATACTGACCACTATGTTTTGCGGCAACTGTTTAAAATAATTGAATATAATTTTTAAGACAGTTAAAGACATTATAATGAATGTGAGAATAAAGAGAAAATGTTCTGTAAAAATAATTCATAGATACCTGTGCCGATTTGTAGGCGAGTTTGATTTCAACTTCAGAGCACTTGGCACCGAGCCATAGGAACACTTGATCGCCGTTGTCCAAAATCATAATATCGTCATCTGCCAGATCATCCTATATCAAATAAATATTTTATTATTAGTTAATTTCAAAGAGAAATTATGTAAAACTGGCGATACGCGATCATATTAGCTTAGAGGCAAAATAACAAGTAACTAGAGTGAACACTTCGTGATTATTAATTGTATTTTACTATGCTGCACAGTAGAAGAGTTTAGAATATTGTATTTTGAAAACAAACCTCGACATAATTTCGAAAAACCATAAAATATTATGAATATGTGTTCTGATATATGATTATGCAGTAAAATATAGCATGGTAGTACAAACGAAATAGAACAATGAAAACATCACAATTATCAAAAAGATAGAATATAGTTTACCTGACAGAAGTCAGTACACTTTTCAGAGACAGTGAAGTAACCCTTCTCGTTGGAGCACCTGAACAGTCTGGTGTAGTTCAAGTAGGCGGCGTCGGTGTCGTAGGGCTTGCGACCGCCCAGTGCCACCCAGAAGAAGTTGTCTGGTTCGCTACCTTCCATTAACACCTGGATGAAAACAGCAGTACTATAAAACGGTCTTTTAGGCCCTATACATAAACTGTTAAAAAGAGAGATGATGAACTCTTAAGGTTTCTATAGAGTTTTGAAATCAACAGAAAAACCGCAATTCTTGGTAATATTTCCCCTCTTCTACCCTCCCCCCTTTTCCTAAACTTTTATTTTGTGCGTTGGCTTAGACGTTATGTCTAAAAATTCACTATTTTTACACATAATATAAGTAAAAACTCGAATTCATAATTTACAAAAAAGGAAATAAAGCCGCAATGCGTCAGCGCCAAAACTCCAATGCCTGAATTAATATTATGCGTAACGGCAGTAATAACAAAGTTTTTCATTGAATTTGTACGAATAAAAAGTGAACTATCGTCGACTGAGAACGCACATGATTGTGGTTCAGGAAGTAAGAACTAAATAATAACATTACCTGCAGGCTGACCCACGGGTTATTGAACTTCTCCTCAGCAATCTGTTCGATGAGACGCGCAGACTCCGCGTCGCTGTTGCTGCCGATCCAAGCGTACACTATGGCCGACGACGTGTCGTTAGCGCCCTCCAGCGGCACGTTTAGGATGTAGCTGTAGCAATATAAACAATATGAACGTTGATCCCTTTCACAGAAACCGAATCTGGAGATAAACCGCACCCTCTGTGCTATTCCAGCACAGCCCAACATATACCTCGGAACACGTATCTTGGACCTAAATCGCGATACAAACGAGGCCTTGGCGTGCGCGGATTGTATTGTAATGGAATAATCTATGCTTGCTTGGTGAGCTCGTCCACGCAGTAGCACCCTGTGCTATCCTTAAAAGACACCCAAGAAACGTGTACTGCACATATAGAGCACATTTTAGGTGCAACATATATTGTGTCTCGAGCAATAATAACAATATTATTAGCAATATGTAGCAATAACATGGTACTAACCAGAAGGCGCTGTTCAGTTGCGTGGCATCAGCCTTCACCTGTACAAGGCGAGTGCACAGCGTGGAGCCGTTGCTACGCAGCTCGAACAACTCCACCGGCTGCCGATCGCTATCCTGCAATTTTACACTAGATGAACATTCCATAGCTAATTGTTCCATACTTAGATCTGGATTTTCAATTTTAGGTGCTGATAGACTTGAGCATTCACTTGTAACAGAACATCGAGCATTCGCCGTTTTCAGATTTGTCGATCCGAACAACGAACCGAGCTAAGTGTAGAGCCAAATAATGTTACGAACATTTATATGATCTTTCTAGCGAACGCTCTAGTCTAGTCGAAGCAAATTTACAGTCGTTTTGCAAGCATGCTCGCCGGAACGCATGATAGAATCAAGCGTTCTGGCTCACTTAAACACTCTCGTTTATTTTTCTGGTGCTCATTACAAGTGAATGCTCAAGTTTATCAGCACCTTTTTCTACAATAAAAGTAGCCTTATACAATCAGCTATCTGCAATAAAAATCTCGCAATAAAGGTTACCCGGAACAAATAATCTAATAAATAAAATTCTTCTGTCACGGGGTGCGTAATCGAACTCCTACGAAACGGCTTGACCGATTTTGATGAAATTTTTTGTGCTTATCCGGTATCTATGAGAATCGGCCAACATCTATTTTTCATCCCCCTAAATGTTAGGGGTAGTCCACCCCTAAATTTTTATTTTTTATTTTTTAGACAAAATTTTTAATTTCTATTTTTTTATGATACAACATACAAAAATACATACAATCCTAAATTTTCACCCTTCTATGATCAACCCTTATTTTTTAATAGCCATTTTAGTAATTTAATCATTTTTCCTCTCCGGTCGAAAACTGATCAATCGTCATTTGAGTAGGTCTGAGGATCGGCCAACATCTATTTTTCATACCCCTAAGTGATAAGGGTGCAGCGGGAACGGGATTTGAATACCACGCGCGCCGAAAATATGGCGGTACGAAGTTCGCCGGGGCAGCTAGTAAATATCTATAAATGGTTCACAGGTAACTTCCCCATAGAGACAGTTTAAGTAATGACAAATTCTAGTGTAAGCTGAATTTGAAACTTCTTAGGCAATCACTCACTAAACCCTCAATAACTAGCTAGATCAGAAACGAATGAAATTGTGACACTAAGGCCTCAGCCACAAAATTTATCTTCTCTTTCTTTGGCTTCCACGTCACCGCCGCTGTCACGCCGTCACCTCTGCCGCGCTACCCACCGTTGATTTAGTTACCGAGGCCTTAATATCAACAGGCATTCCTTTACCTGAGTGCACTTCAATATTTATACATAGAAATATGAAACACTTACTGGCTTTTGATTTCTCTTGCCATCTTTGATGATGAACCGCCTATGGAAGTGCGCCATGAACTTCAGACTTTCCTGTTGCTGGTGGGTCCTCACCACCTCCAGTCTCTTGCACAGTTGTTTGAACTTCCGTTCCAGGCCGAAGGTGAACGTCAGCCACCCCATGTTAGGTGCCTTCCGACCTTGCCAGAAGTACACCACCCAGGTTGCTGCTTCAGATTCTGTATCCTCTGCATCGTTATTGGCAGTTTCGTTTTCATCTTCTGGCTGTGGGGGAAATTACAATCATATAACATAAACACCTTGCAAGTGTTCAAGTCTTGCGGCAACCGCCAGGCTACGTGGGTAACAAATGCCTGGCAAGTGCGCTCCCGCCGGGTTCAGGTAACCCTGGCTCAAGAAGTCCTTCCTGGCTTGACATCGTGGAGGTCGACATGCGTGCAAATGATATGGACGCCCAAGATCGTGCGAAGTGAGATTATCATAGCATCGGATGCAATCAGGAAAATACGTCTTCATGAAGATGATGAAGAACATAAACATGTGTTGGCGATTGTAGCGAGAAAACATGCACACAATTTTTTTCATTAACTTTCTTGGTTGATTTATTCTCTGCAAAAATGAGGAAAATGACATCTACTTTAACGATTTTTGCGCGAGATCAGCAGATCCTTATTTGCTCATCATTTTGGTTGTTGATGGGAACACAAAAATAACTTAAGATTCCATTTCATGATTATAAAATTGTTCCCGGGAATTAATGCGACATTGGAATTCATAATACCAATATGTGATTACCAATATAACTATGCTGAAATATTAGACAGGCTTCTCCTCTATCCATCTCTCTGGCACTCTGCAGGGAGCATCGTGCGATTGACATAGAGAATTTGTGAAATAATGACAGACAGAAGACCAATGCCAAAAAAGTCAATTTAAGGTATATATCCAGTCAAAATGGTCTAGCCAAATCCATAGTTAAGACTGGTAAAGCGGACTCCAGACATCGAGCTAAAAGCTTCGGATGGACTGGGAATTAACGCTAGGAGGAAGAAGATCCAGTCAAAAAAGTCTACATATTCTATAGTAGCTCTATGTTTTACACATTGACAACTATTATCGTCATATCCATCACCGTTCTCCCGTTCCACTAACCTCAGCGGGCAGCACGTATCGACACAGGAACACGTAGCAGTCGTGGCTGTGGAACACGCCCAGCTCGTTGTCAGGCAGCCGCACGAAATGTCTTCCCTCAAGCACGAATGCCTCCATCGCCTCCAGGTCTTCGTTCCACTCGTCTGCTAATGTCTTCGCTTCCGCAACACCCATGGCGGGCTGCCGTGGAGTGAATAATGCTGATAGGTCCGCTCTACAAAGAAAAGTACAATTATTACTTACTTTTTACCCCTATTACGTGGGACCTAATACAATGATTGGTGAAATGTGGGTGTTAATTCACCCCTGCCTAACCCTCTGGGATAAAGGCGTGATTGTATGTTTTTTTTATTTATAATTATTATATTTTAAAGACTACACTAATAGTACGACTACACTATTCACTTGGTTAATTCATTGATTTAATTTGTTACTTTGATTGATTTAATTTAACGCCTTAAGCATTGGCTACAATAACTGTTTAAAATGATAAATAAATTAAAAAAAAAAAAACGTACCTATTCTTATTCAAGCATCAAAATGAGGAAGGGGTAGGGTAATACGGGCGTGAAGTCAGCATCAGATCAATGTTGTTAATACCAAACTATTATAATGATCGTCCGAACTAAACGTGTGTATCAAATATCAGAACAGAACAGTCAGTCGACAGGAAGGGGGGGGGATACCAAGGTATTAAGATCATTAACCGACTTCAAAAAGGAGGAGGTTCTCAATTCGATGAGTTTTTTTTTGAGTACTTTGCTAGTCTAGCTAGATGGATCTGATGCTGACTGTACCATCACCAAAGGTGTAAACAGAGATTACTTATTAGGTTTACTGTTCATCTTATAATATAAAAATGAATCCCTAAATGTGTTGCTAAGCGCAAATCTCGAGAACGGCTGAACCGATTTCGCTAATTCTTTTTTTAGAATATTCCCCGAAGTACGAAGATGGTTCTTACGGAGAGAAAAATTAAAAAAAAAAAGAATCGACTGTTAGGCGGTACGAAGTTCGCGGGGTCAGCTAGTAATGTACTAAAATGATTTGAGATGGTATCTGTGGGATGTGATATTTTAAAGAATAAAATCTATTTAACTTTAAAATATCTGCTATCATATAAATAACATAATATGTATGCTATTCAACAATTTAAGCAATAGTTATAAGATATCGATTAGCTGGTACATACTTGGTTTCCTGTTGTTTAGCCCAACTAGCAAGATCCGCTCCAGTCCTAGCGACTGATTCTGCGGTTCTAGTGAAGTCCACCGCTATCACCTCCTCCCAACCCAGGAAATACGTTTTGAATACCTGAACAACAATCATGTTGATTGGATGAAACAGTTTTGATGCTTAATGATAGTTTAATTGACAATAAACAAGTCTTGGTCATAAAAGCAACATTTTAGAAGCGTCTTCTTTTTTAAACACATGCATTGCTTACCTGTGTTTCAGTTCCTTCCTGTAACCTTGTAACAAGTGCATGGGGAGGCCTCGCTACCATATTGAACAGTTCTTGAGCTAATTTCACAGCAGCTGCTCTGACTAGACGAGATGATTTCTTACCAAACCTAAGAAGAAAATTATACCGACGATATTAAGTTTTCACTGTAGAACAATAACTGTAGGAACAATAGGAAAACTCTTAAGGCACTGTTAACGGACTTACCAGACAAACACGTCGATATGAGCGTCCAGTATGTATACATTGCGAGTGGCTAGAACTCCTCGGGCCAAAGGAGTAGCTTCGGGCTGAGGTAGTTCTAAGTAACCCATACCGAGCTCGACGCGGTACAGTCTAGCCGGAGGCCACGAGAAATCGTCTGACACATTTTCCTAGAACAATCATTTATTATAATGTACAACTTTGTACAGAAAATTGTTATATGTAAATGTGAGCAAAATGTAGAAGTGTTTATAATTTTTTATAGTTTCAAATTATGTCATTGGGCGTTACATAATTTATTTGAAAAGGGGGCCGTAAAGTATCGAATCTTTATACAGCAGTGGGGCTGTTTTACGAAGAATCAATTTCGTTTATTCAGTTTAGGCACATAATGAACGTCAAAATTTTACAATTTTGTCAAGAAGTAAAAAAAAAGTTACTAATAATAGCGATTGCAATATAACAGCAGTAGTTGGTTTACTATCAATCAATTAGTCTATCGCAGTCCACTGCTGGACATTGGCCTGGTTTTACTACAGGGTAATTTTTTCTAGTTAGATTTCAAACCTAACTTTTTTCTTATTGAAACATTTTTTTCAACCAATATTTGTATCATCAAATAGTCTTCTCTTTGAATACTCACTTGTGGTACATAAGGCATGTCTCCATCGTATCCCAGAGTCTCCCAGAAGCTCCGCGGTTCTTTACCGGGCGGTTCTGCAATCAGTTCCGCTTTATTCTTTCTCTCTTCTTTGTTAATCTTCTCAGCGAAAAGTCGGGCCTTCGACTTCAAAGTATTCTTTGCTCTTTTACCATACCTACATTAACATAATACAACATTTTTTAATGTCCCTAAGAAAAAGTAAAGTAATCAGATTATTTCAGAATAACTTACACTATAGTGGGTGATTTTATAGGTGTTTAGGAGCGAAAGATTTTGGGTACAGTTTCGTTAGCAAAATCGTGTGGAAGTATTATCGAAACTGCGGCCAAAATCTTTCGCTCCGAAACGACTATAAAATCACCCAGTATAATACGGCTATACCAACTCATAACATAACATAACATAAACTCACGCCTTTATCCCCGAAGGGGTAGGCAGAGGTGCTAGCACCCACATTTCGCCGTTTATGTTTATACCAACTCACCATAAATAAATGACGAGGCCCGTGTCGAGAACGAATACATATCGCGGGTCGAGAGATTCCGGCTGCACCGGTACCGGCTCCAGGTGTATGCTGTTGCCCGCGCCGTGGACTCTATACAGGCGCGTCACGTAGTGCTAAAAAAGTTCAAGAAATGAGTTGCCCATAGTGTTGACGAAAAACTTCAATTAACCATAGTTAATTATTAGTATTAGGCAGTAATTTATGAACAACGAATTAGTACTCGATTAACCAACGGCCGTCGCGTGTGCGCCCTCGCTCCTTCATTTGGTTCGAGGAATAAATAGATTATTTAATTTCAATATTTAATCCGCTGTATTCTTTACTACCGTCGAGCAAACCTTTACATGGTCTTTCGAGCCTCGGCTTAATCCGGCTCGAAGGCCTTGGAGACTGCAATTTACGCCAGAGTTTATTGTTGTTCCGACGTAATAGGAGGTGTGCCTGGGTTGTGTATATCTCTCTGATTTTAAACAGCCTTTGTAAATATAATCTACTAGCTTTTACCCGCGGCTCCGCCTGCGTGGATATCGGTTATCGCGACCAAACATATCCTACGTCCTTTCCCAAGGTCTAATCTATCTCTGTACCAAATTACATCAAAATTGGTTCAGTGTTTTAGACGTGAAAGCGTAACAGACAGACAGACATACAGTCCATAGGTACAGATGGTTACTTTAGCATTTATAATATTAGTATGGATTTGTGATGGGAAATGAGAATGAAGTAAGTAAGACGTACGGGGTCGTCGACGGTGAAGAAGCCGGAGGGCGTGTGGCTGCCCTGTATGTAGACGGGCGGCGTGGCGAACAGCGCCAGGAACTCGGGCGTCTCGTCCGCCTGCTCGTGCCGCTGCGTACGCCGGGCTCCTAGTAGGTTGCGGAGGTTCACGGCGTGCATGGCCGCGCACGCCGCCTTGTCCAGCTAGGATGACACACTACTATGCAATACCGGTACTATGGGGTGAATAGGGATCAATGGGTGAATAGAGATCAATGGGTGAATAGGGATCAATGGGTGAATAGGGATCAATGGGTGAATAGGGATAAAATAGTCAGCTGAATTCTGTAGTTATTTTCTTTCAAGTGAAATTATGGATTAGCTCAATGTAATAATGAGCAAAGTTATCAATAATATCTCGTTAGATACTTGGGATTCGGGAGAGAAATTATTAAAAAAATCTAACGACCATTTTATCCCTATTCACCCTTTGATCCCTGTTCACCCCATTTTATGGTATCTATTTAATTTTATAATCCGCGCGCGATGAGAATGGGATGGAACCTTGTCAAAGGAAATTGGAAGTCTTTAATCTATATACAGGGCGTCCCACGGCGATGCCACATGGAGGGAAAGTACCTTAAATCCTTAAGTTAGCTCATTTTGTTTAAAGGAGACATCATTTTATTTTTAAAAAGAAACAAAACTGCATTCAAAGATTTTTAAAAATTCGTTTGCCACACCCTGTAATCGAACCGACTAAAATCCGAAAAAGTAACATCCTGTATTTTTATGGCATCAATCGATAGTGTCAATCATAAGGATCAAATCTCTCTAAGAAACATGGTAAATTAAACGAAAGGAAGTCCTTGAAATCTAAAATTATAAATTCAATTTGTCAAAATAAAACACTTTAACTCAAAGTTCATCCATCCATCTGATACCATATTAACAATAAAATTCCATACTTAAACTGCTTTTCTTTTTTTATCGTGCTGACACCGCTGCTGGTCACCAGTAGTATTTAGGTATGTCGAACTCAAACCGACTAAAACCGGACGCCGCCGTCTAAATTAACAGGTTATAAGTTGATCCATAGGGCAATTCTCTTGCCATTTTCGTTGCACAGGGTACACCGCGTGCAGGTTTCTAATCAAATCAAATATATCTGTAGTGTTGATACCTTGTAAGAATTTCTTACAAGGTATCAACACATCAAAGATATCTCTAGTGTTGATACCTTGTAAGAATTTCTCACAAGGTATCAACACTAGAGATATCTTTGATGAAATTTATTTAGTAAAATGAGTACTAAATGAATGAACTTTGTTACCTGTTTAGAATGTAACTTTATTGGGTAACTGCATGAGGTATGTGTAGGTAGGGTAGGTAGTTATTTTTGTGCTTGATTAGAAACCTGCACGCGGTGTACCCTGTGCAACGAAAATGGCAAGAGAATTGCCCTATGGATCAACTTATAACCTGTTAATTTAGACGGCGTGCGGTTTTAGTCGGTTTGAGTTCGACATACCTAAATACTACTGCTGACCAGCAGCGGTGTCAGCACGATAAAAAAAGAAAAGTAGTTTAAATATGGAATTTTATTGTTAATATGGTATCAGATGGATGGATGAACTTTGGATTAAAGTGTTTTATTTTGCCAAATTGAATTTATAATTTTAGATTTCAAGGACTTCCTTTCATTTAATTTACCATGTTTCTTAGAGAGATTTGATCCTTATGATTGACACTATCGATTGATGCCATAAAAATACAGGGTGTTACTTTTTCGGATTTTAGTCGGTTCGATTACCGGGTGTGGCAAGCGAATTTTTAAAAATCTTTAAATGCAGTTTTGTTTCTTTTAAAAAATAAAATGATGTCTCCTTTAAGTAAAATGAGCTAACTTAAGGATTTAAGGTACTTTCCCTCCATGTGGCATCGCCGTGGGACGCCCTGTATATAAAAATGAAACCCGTTTTCCGTTGTCACGACATGGCATGAAAACGGCTGGACCGATTTCGCTAATTATTTTTTTAGAACATTCCTTAAAGTACGGGGATGGTTCTTACGAAGAGAAAAATTAAAAAAAAAAAGAAATGACTGTTAGGCGGTACGAAGTTCGCGGGGTCAGCTAGTTATTAATACAAACACACTGAAAACACAACTTCGTCTCGTGAGCTTCGACATGCCGACGCTACGGCTGGCCGGCGGACCACGTTCGCATCAGTTCCAAAAGGTCGCATCCAATTCTTATCGCGCGCGGATTATACTCTATACCTATTGCTCCGGACATATATCTTGGACCTTAAATGTACGCGTAGTACACGTTTCTTGGGTATCTTTTGATGATAGCGCGGGGTGCTACGGCGGCAGATGAGCTTAAATTCATAATTAATAAAACAATCCGCGCGCGCCAGGGCCTTGTTTGTCTCGTGAGTTAGGTCCGAGATACGTGTTTCGAAGTATACCTAAGTCGCGAGACAATAATTAATCTATGCCTGGTGAATTTGAGGTAGATCACCGTCGCCGCGTCGTAGCACCCCGTGCTATCATGAAAAGATTCAAAAGACACCTAAATACGTGTACTGCACGTCTAGAACGCGTTTTGAGCGCATTTTAAGTTCAAGATATGTTCCGAAGTATACCTATATTTTTTTAAATATTCTACTTTTTACAATGTTTTTATGCAATAATTATTTCTTACCGTTGCCTTCGAGCCGATCCAGAAGTGTATATCCCAGGAGAGCTGGCCTTGCTCTTCAACAGTAGTCTTCAACACTATGTAGCAGTCCCCTTCGAAGAACTTTCCGTGAGCAACCTGTATAAAAATTAATGATGATACCTCTTGATATAATATTGCCTATAGAGTAGCCATATTAGGCATGTATGATAGTCAATTCTTACCTCATCCACAGGTGCAGGTATAAAATTCTCGATTTCCCACACTTGCATACCAGGTGTCTGGCCAGTATCTTCATCGAAAAACTCAGAATAGTCTAGTGGAGGCTTTTCTAAGCTTTCGTCCCAGCGTTTCGGTCTAAACAGAAAATCTGAATTACATTTATTTTTGGCCCCCAAAAGTGAAAACAATTTCGATTTTGTTCGTTTTATTATAGGCCCTTCGACCTACCTGATTAGAGGTAGATTTCCTAGAATTCATTTAAGTAAATGCTTTTACGCTATAATGCGCTTTTGCAAGTAGTATTATTCTGCTATTTTAGTGTCATCAGACCTTTTCCAAGGGTCCTAAAACTTCTCACAGGCGGAAACAACAGCCCGCTATTTGCTTCTGTCTGTACTCACTTGAGTTCCGAGTTCCTCTGGTCCAGCCTCTGGTCGTTGTGCTGAGTGTTAGCTTGCTCTTGCATGCCGCGTAATATAAGAGCCGAGTCGCGTTGTTCCGGCTCGGCTCGTCCTCTCCTTAAGCGCAGTTTACGAGCTATGGGGTCTGATTTTACACCTGCACAATGAAAGTTATTTTTTTCAGTAACGGAGGCCGGGCTAGACGGCATTCTCGACCAAATTGAGCAGCCCGACTGGGGGAGTACCTCCGCCCTACAGAATACCGCGGCCCTTATAACCTACTGTTGTGTTGCCGGCGCGTGAGTAGGATAGCCAGAGTTCACTGGAGTTTTTGTGCTGTCAGTTAGAAGACCAAAAGGCTTGTCCTGCCTTGTTTCTGCACTACGGCACAGAAACTTTCTGTTCTTACAGGGTCGGCAGCACGAGTGTGTCTCCCCTGGCGTTGCACTGCACACGTCTATAGGCCACTGTAGAAAGTGGAGTGGTGACTCTTGGGTTTCATAATGATGCAGTTTGTATTTTAATCCTATCACTGTCAAAAATATACATAACTAAATACTTACTGCTAGGCGTTGTAGGTTCACTAGTGGCAGCTCCGGCCAGTTGCAGTTGAGCTTGCAGAGAGAAGTCTATATTATAATACTGGACACCAGCTCCTCTTGGTCGCTCCACTGGTTTCGGCGGCATCACCAGGTCCGGATTACCGTGAAGTTGTAAGCTCTCCAAATCACTCAAGAGATGGATCGCATCCGGCAGAGTTATCAGTTTATTGCAACTTAGGTTTAGTTTCTTCAATGAACCACATCTGCAAAATAATTTATCTATTTGTGCTAAATGTTTATAGCCATATTTTATTAAATTATATAAATTGTAAACATATTAATTTTCCGCTTAATCTAAACCTAAATGTTCTCTTTACGACAGTAATAAATAGCACTGACTAATAAAGTAGGAAATATTTGAATATCAGCTCAAAGAGACATATTATTTACTTTGAATTAAATTTATTGAATTAATATACAGTTTTTTTTGTTCTAACTGATTATATATTATTATTACAAGCACAGCTGCTGAACATAAATCGAATACAATTTTATTAACGGGCATATTTTCTATCTCATTGATCTCATGTCAGTTGCCGGAATAGCGTGACAAATGTCTTACACGCGATTGCTTGAGAAAGCAATGTTTATGTAACGTATTCTAAAAATATCTGCTGCATAATCTCTCTTGATTGTTAACCACCTATACTCTTCTTTACTGTATTTTAGGCAGTCGTATAAAAAGGAAATTGGTATCCAGCGCGGTTCAGTAATTTTATAATAAGGACATGGATAGAATGGGCGTAGGTACTTAAATAGTGACAAATGCACAACTTCATAAAAGGGAGAACATTTTTTTGAAATTGTAGATTTGAATCCTACTACGGAAAGACCCTGCTTCTGTGAAAACCTAGGGAAATCTCTGTGAATCACACTTATTTTTTTATTTCCACAAAGATTTCTTTGAAAAAGGAAATTGGTATCCAGCGGGGTTCAGTAATTTTATAATAAGGACATGGATAGAATGGGCGTAGGTACTTAAATAGTGACAAATGCACAACTCCATAAAAGGGAGAACATTTTTTTGAAATTGTAGATTTGAATCCTACTACGGAAAGACCCTGCTTCTGTGAAACCCTAGGGAAATCTCTGTGAATCACACTTATTTTTTTATTTCCACAAAGATTTCTTTTTGCTTGCTATAAATACCTTGCTACCAAGGCACATGACCTGGTGTTACGTAAAAATCGATTAACCTCAATAACGAACTGGGTCTAAGTCATAATCATAATATATGATTGATAAGAGTTAGGATGTATTTAGTGCATGAGGCCATAACTGCGTCAACCGTCGCTACCCTATTTGTTATTACTGTGTGGCTGACAATAGACCCAATGAACAATAACTTTATTTCATATCACATCAGTTTATACAATAAACAATAGATTTTTTTTATAAGCTTAACCTGACCTAACAAAAAAAAAATTGAATTTATTCATGATTATAACTTTGATAGAAGCATGGATGTTATGAAATAACTGGCGATCGCTTGCGGCTCCGCCTGCGTGAAATATTGATCATGCTTCCGCAACCCACAGGAATATATTCCCAAGATAAAAAAGCCTATATTTTTTTCCGGCTGTACTTCATGATTATGCATAATTTCAGTCAGATACATCCTGCCGTTTTAGCTTAATTGAGTAACAGACAAAAAACAATACTTCACTTTCGCATTCATAATGCTCCAGTTCGTTCCACTGCGATACTACTTAGGAATATTATTATCTACAGTTGTGTTGGTTATCTCACGCTTACGATACCTTGTGAACATTACTCATATGAAATTATGTCGCTTATTGTTATTTTTTTGTGAGGACACACCCATTGTGGCTCACAAATACTCACAATTGATTACCTTAACTTACCTACCTACTTAAGAAAAACAAAATATACTCATCACATCTAAATATCTTTGAGTTCAAGTACAATGCTGTCAATCTATTTAATTAATAAAACGTGACAAGTGGCAGTTACAATGGTTTTTATTTCAAGTTCCTTAGAATTTATACGTAGATCTATGTATTATTGAATGTGATTTTATTGATTGATCTTTAATATTTACTCATTATCCAATCCCATTTATCTATAAATTTTTCTGTTCTAAAAAAAAAGTATTTGTAACAACATGATGATAGATAGATATTATGTATAATAGTTGAGGGGCATTTGGCAATATTCCAAATTTCAAGTTAACCTATTTAACAACCAAAGCATGTTATTTAATTGTTAGATTTATTGGTATTTACATTGACAAATACAATAAATGTGTTGAAATATTTAGAACGCACATAATTAAGCACACGTCGTGTATATTCTACGAATGAACTATATTATCTGACCAGTTATTTATTCGTGTTCCGTATTTCTATAACTAGGATTTATATAGTTTCACTAGTGAACCCAACAGATATCCAGTCCGAACGTTGTTTAGTCGTTTAGTAGTTTGCAGCACCACCACAGGAACTCTTTCAAACACTTCAAAAACAGATCAAGAAGTCCGAAAAACCTCGCGAGCTTCACCTCACTGGAGCCATCAATAAGGGTATGATACCAAAGGAGATTCGCGTATGATAAGCAGCAGATACGCGTAATTCATTGCGGTTTCTTAATGGTCCCCTTTATCCGTATCGGAGTTTAACAAGAAATGGGTACGCTGTATCTGCTGCATGCGTCTGCAGTTGTCGTATAAGGATTCGGATAGGTGATATCGGTTTAGAACCCGACTGGAACCGCGCGATGTTTCGTCACATCGGTATACGTGGCCAGGAAATCTGGTATTCCGCTGAGAAGATATCCCAGAGACCTTGACCGGCTTTGGCTAAAACCTTGAACCTGGGTTACAAATCCTTTCAACCAGTTTAAACGTGCGAAGTCAAGAACATTGGGATCATAGTAGGTTGAATTTTGAGAGTGCCGATACGCGACAGATAAAATAAATATAATACCTGCAAAGTCCTTCGGGTATCATCTCCAGCAAATTATTAGCTGCTGAAAACACTTCAAGGCTGCCTAGCTTCCCTATACCCGACGGTATCCCATCAAAGTCCAGTTTATTGTCGTCCACGTGTAGTCGCCTCAGATTCTGGAGCTTACACATCGATGCTGGGAGCGCAGTCAGATTGTTTCTAGATAAGTTCAGGCTTTCAATCTTCTGCCAATTGTCCATTGCTGTGGAATAATCAGAATAGCAGTTACACGTTATTAGTCGCAGTGTATTGTAGCACTATTTCGTTTGTAGGTATACAAGAATACATTTACCAAAATTAAACATTCAAAGATATTACTCGGGACTTGGTTCCACAGTAACAAAAAATATAAGTAACTATAAAGAAATACATAATACCAGAATTCGGGTATATAAGTAGACTAACAAAATCACAACAAGTCCAGAATTTTGAGTGCCCAAAGTCTATTTGTTATTCTAGATTAGTCTGTTAGCTTTTCCGGGAGCCATCTCAGCCTCTATCCCTACCCTGAGAGGAAAGCACTGCACCAGCCAGAGCCTCGTCCATTATTTGGTACCAACTACTAGCAGGTGAGGTTGGCTTGGGCCTCACAGATGTTCGTTGGGCCCTGTACAGTGTACACCCTGTGGATACTTGTATCAATGCAGGAACCGCAAGACTTGCGTAGCATATTCACGACTATCACTCCCGGAGGAAGATAGTCGAAATAATGCAAAGTGTTGTTTCCAACATTTTGCACTATTTATGAGTATTACAACAAATCCCTACTAATATTATAAATGCGAAAGTAACTCTGTCTGTCTGTCTGTCTCACTTTTACGACTAAACCGCTGAACCGATTTTGATGAAATTTGGTATAGAGGGAGGTTAGACCTTGAGAAAGGACATAGGCTATGTTTGGTCGCGATAACCGACATCCACGCGGGCGGAGCCGCGGGCAAAAGCTAGTATTACTTATATTCAAAAGTAATGTATGAAACATTTTTTACGTCGCGTCGCGTCGTAGTGATTTCCTATCGGTTTAAATATAGACAAGGTAAGCCAGACGCATGTTATCTACATATCGCCCGTTAAGTGTAGGTCCTTTGGCAACTTTCAAGTACAGTTCCAGATGCGGCCTACTATAGAACAGTCACAATATATAAGCCAGGTCAGCCGTATTCGCCTAGCCTTGTTCTTCTTCCGATAAAGTTTTTTTTCCCAAAATTAGAAAATTAGAAATTAAATTTTCCCAATATAATTTTCAGATAGCTTTCATTTTTTACACACAGCTTATTATATATTTACACTGCTTACAGTGTAAATCATCATACAAATTATCTAGTCCGGTCCGGGTGCAGACCAGTGTAACGCGTAATGTAATCTATCATGTTATGAAACACGAATCCTATGTGTGGACAGCACTACAAGCATTACATGTAACGCCCGCATCGGCCCTCGCCGTGATCGTCAGCTGTCGGTTTTCATTTCTAGAACAATGTAACAGTCGAATGCACTAGATACCACACAGAAGCCGACACAGGCGCGCAACAAGATTCACGTTGAGTTCGTGGGCCATCCATACTGTTGAAGCTATAATACAAGTTATCTTACATTACGCGTTACAACTGTCTGGCCCCGGCTTATCGTTTCGTTTGTTGTGCATACGAATATTTGCACTCAGCGGGAATCTTAACCCGCGAACTCTGATTTAGCGGTCGAACGCTCTACCACTACCCT
Source organism: Eilema depressum (assembly GCA_914767945.1). NCBI lineage: Eukaryota > Metazoa > Arthropoda > Insecta > Lepidoptera > Erebidae > Eilema > Eilema depressum. The sequence goes on along the minus strand of OU612024.1, from coordinate 9,283,132 downwards.
AGAGATTATAAGAGAAGCGTTTTTTCTCTAAAGTTCTATCAATTTATTAGCACACACCTCTTTGCAACAATCCTAAACTTGTCCTACATAGATGACAGTTTAAGATCAGTTACTTTGCCGTTGCCGTTGTTAAGATCGAGGTTTCGACACGGTTGGGTAGACATGTGCAACAGCAGAACGTTAATTCTTATGTTACAGTATCAAATGACACAACACGTGTGCTCTGGTACCCAAGGTAGTTTCTTAAGATTATTTTTAGTTATATAACTTTAAAAGCATTAAAATATTTTGGATAGCGCAGTTGCAGATATAGGTTTTAGCTTGGAGGTGTGTGGGTGAAAAAAAAACAAGATTCTTACAATAAAGGAAGATAGTGAAATTTTACATTTCTGATTACAGTAAAATTAATAGGTGCATAAGTTTATGTTAGGCTTTACCATGCTTCTAACAAGTGATTACTAATAAGTGCCCACTTGACGAACTATTTCCCTAATACAAGTGCAATTAATAAATAGTAATAAATAATTATTTGAATCAATATAAGATTTTACGACACAGGACTTACAGGTGTTCATTTTTACCACTTGGCGGGTCTTCTTTGAATGTAGTTTGTTTTTATTTTATTTTTAATCAAAAGGAAGTCTGCTTTCTCAATGTTCTACCTTACATCTATACTAAACTAATAATAAAGCTGAAGAGTTTGTTTGTTTGTTTCTTTGAACGCGCTAATCTCGAGAACTACCGATTCGAATTGAAAAATTCAAAGCAACCATTTTTATCTTTTACAAATTACAAAAAAAATATGTGTCATTTTCGAAGCAATTTTTAACAATACAGTATTATTCCTTATCCAATTAAATAAGTTAGATATATTGAGCATTTAATGTAGATCCAAATTGCCATTCAAACTTTATATGATTATAATGAAGAACTTCATAGTTATCGCAATTTGAAAAAAAATTACAACTGTAACGGGACTTTATTATATTGGTTACAAGGGAAGTTAAGTTACACCGTACAGAACAGGGCATACGCGACAATGATTGTTTGCTATCGTAGCGCAACGTCGACCGTCTGCTCTCACTGCGCGGCACCGACTGTCTCGTAATTCGATTGACATGGCGCGTCGCACGCGCCATAAGTACATCTTTAGGAGTGGTGTAGCTGGTAGACGTGATGTCCGAATAAGCATCGCTTGCCATAAGTACATGTTTAGGAGTGGTGTAGCTAGTAGACGTGATGTCGGGTTACATACTCCCCCTCTAGTTCGGACAAGGCGCCCTCGCGTTCGGACTAGCACACGATTAGCCTACGTGGCCGACCGCGTCTGCGCTTCTCCCTAACGGGTGGGTCTACGGCGCTGCCTACGTAAGGTGTCAAATGGGAGACGTGATACTTCCCTACGTACTCACCTCTCGTGATGCCTTCCACTATGTATGTCGTGGGGCTCGCCACCTCCTTAACCCGGTAAGGGCCATCCCTTCTAGGTGCGAACTTGGCGGGCTGGCCGGGAGCCACATCCACAGCCACATCGTTAGCGCCTCGCGTCTCTAATAGGGCTAGGTCACTTACTTTACAATCAGAAGGGGTTCGTCTCCCTTCGTCCTCGTATCTCTTCTTGACACGCTGGGCCCTTTCATGGACCTTCCCAGCGTCATGGAAGTCAGCAAATACCCTTCCCCTTTCACGTACAGGGACCACGAGGCAGGCGGAATCGACGTCATCTACCTCGGGCGAGCACCTGTACGGTACTCCGTCGGATATCAAACATCCACGGTTGGACCGGTTTCTCCCCCTGATGGGGTCGTCGGGGCCCTCCCCCTGCATTGGAACTGCTCCGAGACAGTAACCACTACTGTCGATCTTCGGAGGGGAATGCCTGGTTTCGTCAGTGCGCTGCAACTTCTCTATCTCAACGCCTAGTAGCTCCATCTTACCTCGCGACATCCGGTACGATGGTGAAGCGGTCTGCTCCTGCTTCTCATCGACTCGAATGCGTTGGGTAGCGCACGGCGTTGGGGGTCTCGCTGCGGCGAAGCGCTCGGCCTTCGACACTGCAAGCTGGTTCAGCTGCGTTGTCTGACCGGGTGACAGCTCGAAGCCCTCGTCCTGCTTGAGACTGACGGTACTAATCCGCATCAGCTCTGCGTCGTCGGTGGTTTCAAGACTGTAAGACTGCACAAAGGGGAATTTCTCCTTTGGTAAATTATTAAAAGACCAACAACCCTGTTGGAGGTCGAGTAGTATACCTGCTTTCGCTATGAAGTCCTGTCCGAGTAGCGTTCTGTTGTCGGCGTCCGGTAACACCAAAAAGCTTACGGGGATAACTCGACCCTGTATAGTAACGGTGGTGTCACCTATCAAGGTTTCACGTGACTGACGCGTGCCGTCCGCCAGGCCTATGGAGCGACGCACTTCGGTAAAACTTACCCCATTGTCGGTTAAAATCTTGTAGAGTCCGGGACTCGCAAGGCTCTCGGTGGCGCCGGTGTCGAGCACGGCGACACCAGTTCGAGATGCTACTTGAATCATCACTGTGGGTCGCGTCACATCTGGATCGTTGGTGACGGCACTTTGGAAACTAACCTTATTAGTTGCGGAGGCGTCCTTACATGTCGGGCATTTAGACCGTATCACACCTTCCCGTCCGCAACCATAGCAAGCCAGTGGCACCTTGTTGTCCGTTGTACTATCACTACTTTCTGACTTAACCTTACATTCATCTATCGTATGACCAAACCGTCTACAAAAAGCGCAGCGCGGCCTTACACGTTTCTGTGCAGAGTCGCGATCGTTATTGTTTACATTTTCGGGTTTAGCTACAACTTTGCTATCGGCGATCGCAGGGTTGACACTGCGACGCATTGTATTATTCGCGGCATTAGGGGGAGCAGTATTAGTATTTGATCGACTCACCTCACCCAGCGACTCCTCTACATACCTCGCTCGTGAAAGCAGACCGTCGACACTATCAACACTATCTCTTGACACTCTTTCCCTAACCTTACGATCTAAGAGTCCGTATACAATGTCTAGCTGCACTATCTCCGGTAGATCATACGGTAATCGCGAGAGGTTTGCGCGCACTCGCGATATGTACGAATCAGCACTTTCGTCACTCTGTTCTCGGGCGAAGATCTCACGGAAGATCCGGTGCGCGGGGCGGGGTGCGCCGTACATGAAACGCAGCCGCCGTAATGCTTCGTCCCAGGTCTTCGTGGAATTTTTCACACCGTGCCACCACACGGCGGCTTCTCCAGTCAGCAGCATCGGTAGCCCCCGTAGTGCGTGCTCGTCGCTGACGTTCGCACATTCCTTATACACCTGTGTGCTTTCGAGGAACGTTTCTAGCACATCGGCGCTCCGGGTGGCCCCGTCGAATCGGGCCGTGCATCTGGTGAAGTTGCTCGTCGGTCCGGCACATTCGGCGAACGTGGGCGTCGGCGTCGGTGTCGCGACACCTCGCATCACGTTGGTCAGGAGCCTCGTAAGTTGATCTTCCGACATGGTGATCGTGCCCCTATCGGCCGCCGTCGCGTGGTTTACCTCGGGTTCGTCGATTGTCGTCGGCGTCGGTGTCGCGGCGTTCTGCGCCGCGTGAGCGTGACGACCAGTCTCGCTACTGCAACCGGCGGCGACGTGATCGCCGGCGCTAACCACGTACCTTGTCTCGCTGTTGGCTCCGTTGTTTGCTGTCGGCGGCGTCGCGGCGCGCAGCGCCGCGTGAGCGTGACCTTCAGTCTCGCTACTGCAACCGGCATTGTCGTGGTCGTCGGCGGTTTGTTGGCGTGTCCTTGGCATGTCTGTCGTCTATGCCTACGCTCGTTCTCGATCCGACTCGCACTCAAAACGCGGGAACTGTCCACGGATGTACGCAGGTAGGTTAATGCGGCGCGTCGGTGCCGCCTTGTTAGTATCTACTTGAGTACGGGCCACTAGTTGGGCGCAATTTGTAACGGGACTTTATTATATTGGTTACAAGGGAAGTTAAGTTACACCGTACAGAACAGGGCATACGCGACAATGATTGTTTGCTATCGTAGCGCAACGTCGACCGTCTGCTCTCACTGCGCGGCACCGACTGTCTCGTAATTCGATTGACATGGCGCGTCGCACGCGCCATAAGTACATCTTTAGGAGTGGTGTAGCTGGTAGACGTGATGTCCGAATAAGCATCGCTTGCCATAAGTACATGTTTAGGAGTGGTGTAGCTAGTAGACGTGATGTCGGGTTACACAACGAAATAAATTCATGCAGAAATGCCGATCAAAGTCAAACCACGGAATCTGTACCTTTGTATAATTCTTATCTAAATAAATTATTTCGTATTCGAGATTGTTTCAATACCTGTTGATACTTTTTGAATAACTGAAATCGGACGTTCTATTTTACGAAATTTTGAATGTCAATAAATACAGTAGATTCCTACACATTATTTGTGAGCTATTTATACGGGTATGGATTAAAGGGGTGCAACGGTGGTTCTAAGAAGACGAGGGGGGTCAGAACTATAGTTGCAAAACTTCTGAAATATTCGGAATAATTCCGGAATACTTCAGGGAAAGTTTCCTTAAATCAGAATTATTCAAAATGAATTTAATTAAGTTTTTTTTTTTTTTGCTGTAAAATCGTATTTCTATTTTGCATCCGCTGGCGATATGGTGCCGCACCGCGCGTGCCCGATTGCCACGAGCATAGATTAATAAATAATAATATAATGTACGAGCCACGAGTCGTGTCGTGTGTGCGACTAGCTAGCGCCATAGCGCGCTGTGCAGGCGATGGCGGTGCGGGGTGCGGCAGAGGGGAGATGCTCCCTGGAGAAGTTTTCCTCGCCCCGCAAGAAAGATTCGTACCCCCGGAATCGAATGTTTCCGCCGAATATTTCCGAATATTTCGCCTGAATAATTCAATGGGAATAAACGTGTTTGTTTGTTTGTTTGTTTGCGTTAATTCTTGTTCAGTGGAGCATACGTATAAAACAATTAAGTATAAGTAAGTAAAATATATGTTTATCCCTACTAATATTATAAATGTGAAAGTAACTCTGTCTGTCTGTCTGTCTGTCTCGCTTTCACGCCCAAACCACTTACCTAACCGATTTTGATGAAATTTGCTATGTTTGGTTGCGATAACCGACATCCACGCGGGCGGAGCCGCGGGCAAAAGCTAGTTTTATTATAAATAGGATTGATTAAGTATATGTTGATAAGATTTTTTTGGTTAGTTTGTATGTAGCTCTGTACGCATCGCGAGTATTCGCGAGTCGCATTGGTAGGTAATTAATACATAACGCGTATAATAGCCCAGTCAATAAAACCTAAAGGCAAATCTTGCAAGTGAACACGTTTTGATGCGGTTTTCAGAAAAGTATTTGCTACTTAGGAGCAGGTTTTGGTATGTTAACCGACTTCAAAAAAGGAGGTTATGAGTTTGAAACGTACTTATGTGGGTATGCATATTTGTCTGCGATTATCTTGTGTTTGGCTGGACCGATTTTCATGCGTATTTCAGGAAGGTATTTACTATACTTAGGCCTGTTATTTCTACGTTAACCGACTTAAAAAGGAGGTTATGAGTGCTCAGTCGCGCTTGCGCTGCCCATTGTACGTTGTGTGTGCTTGATGCGACGTGCATTTACAAGCATAAACTTTTAACAACCGTCCGCTTACAACATAACTAAAGAAGATTTATATAATATACAACTTCCAAGCGCGAAATAGGTTGTAAGGTCGATTTTCCTCGTTTATTTTTTACAGTTGAAATATTCCCAAAGTTTCGGAATATTTCGGAATACTTCCGAAGTATTCGAAGGGAATGATTCGGAATTTTTCCCGCCAGCATCTATAGTCAGAACCAGAACAGAAGATGCAACGGGAACGGGCTCCGAATGCGTGGTCCGGAACCTCCATGCAATGCACCCTGGGCAACGGAGGCGAGACTCGAGACGGCATATGGTTTTAGTCGGTCCGAGTCCGACATAACCAGTACGTAAGAAAAGTTGGGGCGGAATCCAAATGCCACGCGGGCGGAGCCGCGGGCAACAGCTAGTAATATATAAGATATTGGCCCTCCAAGTGGCATAGCCGTGTGGCGTATCACATTTTTTGATATATAGATACCCTATATATCAAAAAAACATGTGTTCATTCATTTCAAAGAGATTACTTAACAGATTTTGTAAACGTCTGAAGCAGGTATATAGTTATTGTATACTTTCACTGCATTAGACATTGGTTATTGGTACATGAAAATGGAAAGTTGTTACTGTTGAAAGACATGCAAATGTATCATTGAGACAATAGTAATGTGCATTGATTTAATCAATAGAATGATGCGCAACGCAAGTGCAATTAACATACTTCCTAACGTTATGATTTCACTGAGCAGTTAATAACTGATCGATGAAACGATTATTATGTTATGTACGACGATAGTACAATACCCACATCGGCATCTTCTGAAACTATTAACTCATGAAAGTCAATCTTCTACAAAATGTTTATGACGTGAGTTAGGTACTATAACAAAAAGGAACATAACATGGATAGCGACGGACGTGTAGGTAGGTATCTATCTATATTTGGATATTAGGTAGATGGTTAAGTTAAAAAAACCTCTGATGGTTTTCAGTTTTCAGTTCTTGTAATCTAATTAAAAGCCAAAAATACGTAACATTTTCATTGTTTCCAAAACATTTTAACCCAGAACGCAGATTGGTTTGATCCATCCTCTTATATAAGACTTAGTGATATAAATAGAGGCCTACTAATTATAGAAAGAAGTTAGTCTCAATATGAAAGAATGATTTCATTGACACCTTTGCACACGTTATTTTTTAGCATACGCAAATTACGCAACTTTAAGAAACCGCTTCATAGGTTTGATAACATTGCGAATAAGAGACCTGATCAAATTTATAAAAAAAATGTGACTTGTCTTTTATGACAAGGATGTGTAAAAATCTTACGCTCAATTGGGTGCGAAGGTGAATCGCATTGAGTTCCAGAGTTCGCTGCTGTAGTTTCGGTATCTGTATAATATAAAAAATTGTGACCATGTGTCATGTGATGCTGCAATTACGTATTTTTTAAACCCCGTATATAATTTCGCCGAAGGAGACTACGCAATTATATTGGAATCCGAGGTATAGCTAGATAGAAAAGATCAGATAACATTTATCTGATGCCCACCAAACTAAAATCTACCATGTACCACTTCATGGTAGATTTTTGCTGTTAGCAAGCAGTTGTTTCATGAATTAGAAATTGTTTTAAATTAGAATGGTTGATATATTGATATATCTGCTGCATATTTTTTTCATAGCATGCTGCTACTTCAATTTTACTAAATTAATAAAATGAAAAAATATGGTACAATAAGTAAATGTAATGGCCCTAGCTAGTACATGTTAGTACAACATCCTTATCAATGTATGTAAACAATACCAAATGACGGCATAATATTATTGTGTAGATAATCCATAGGAAATAGAACTAAACTAAATAATGTAAATGGATTTAAGATAAGAAAAAAGTATGAAGTATCAGTGGAGCTCAGTAGAATTTAAATTCATGTTAACAAATTGTATAAAGGTTAATGACTGAGCTTATCTGGAGCATATACTAATTTATGAATATTTTATATATTTCAATCAATAATTTGGCTAAAACAAATAACTTACCGGCAGATATTTCGGTGATTTCATTGTCGCTCAGATTTAATCTCTTTAGGCCAAGTAGTGAATACAGAGCGTCAGGTATTTTAGTTAGAGCATTCTTAGAAAGGTCCACATCGCACAGATTTGATAAAGTATCCAGAGACGAAGGCAGATTCGCTAGTGTACGTTGAGTATTACGCATGTGCAATGTTTCTAAACTTTGAAGTGAGGGTAGTTGCCTGAAAAAGTTATGTTAAATAACCACAAAGTTACCTAAGACAAACACACATTACCATATTATTATATGAGATATCAAAATACACTTAGATATTTGCAAATACTTTAATATTAAATTTGTAAATAAGATAAAGCTTTAGATAGGAAAACTGTAGTGATCTTAGTAGAGGAAAAACTTAAATGAAGTTAAGTAAAATTGCCTACATAATATTTACACTTCATTGAAATATAAAAAGGACCAACTTGTATTATATGAAGACCGATTATTTCCTCACCTCAATTGAAATACTCCTAAAGGATTATCATTAAGTATCAGAGTTTGCAGGTTCGCCAGTCTCCTTGTCTGAGGTGGTAGAGTCTCCAGCATGTTATGAGAAAGGTCCAAGAACAACAAGTCTGTCAGTTGTACAAACAGAGTTGGAGGGATGCTCTCAATTCTGCAATGTAATATTTGACATTAGTTGGGAGATGATTATCACCACAAAATTTACGAGTCTTTGTGGTGAAAATTTGATATTACGAATTATTTAACATTAGCTGACCCGGCGAACTTAACCTTAAAATATGGCGGTACCCATATTTTCAGCCCGCGTGGTATTCTGATCCCGATTTATCAGTGTTTCTCTACAATATTATGCATGTATTATACATATAAACCTTCCTCTATCTATTAAAAAAACCGCTTCAAAATCCGTTGCGTAGTTTTGAAGATTTAAGCATACATAGGGACGGACAGACAGCGACAGCGACTTTATATTATAATATGTAGTGGTAGTGATGATAGTGATGATGATGATGATGATGATAACAATAGAATTCACAGTCAAAACTCAATTATGATTTATGTGTCATAAAACATCCTATGTGGTGTGGATAGGTTGGTTAATCAGAGTTAGATTAAGCAATCCTATCTTCTATTCTGAGTATGGAGTTATGATGTAGAACAATCCTGCTGATTGACAATGATGAAAAAGGCAGCTCTTTGTCCTTGTGGGGAAATAGCCACAACATTACTAATAAATAATAAGGCAGAAGCCCATTGTATAGAATATTTTGCATTACAATACTTACCATTTTATACTATACTACCCAAAAATGGTGTGGTGTGGTCACAACCATAGAAATACAGGGTCAGACATCATCTTTGGAAATGAAGTCAACACAGGCTACTCCATGATTCTTATAAGCTACTCATATATGTACTGTACTCTTGTACCGTACCATATACTTGTACTGTTTTATAAGCAAATCCTTTGAAAGTATGTATCTACTTAGTAAATATTTTGTACAGAAATGTTATAACTTACTTATTATGACTGAGATTTAAAACTAGTAAAGATTTGGCTTTTTCTAGCCCTTCAGGCACTTCCTTCAGTCTATTATGAGAGAGATCCAAGGTGGTTAGTTCTTCTAAATGAAATAGTTCTGCTGGTATTCCTGAGCTCTTCACTTTATTGTGTCTCACATTCAGAGATCTTAGGCATTTTAACTCGGTTAGTTCACCAAACAATTTCTCTAAGCTATTTTTCTTCAGTGAAAGATTTTCCTGTTGGAAAAGGCACTTGTATTCAGGAACAGTACTGACCAACTGTATAAAAACTGTCCACCTGGCCAGGTGCACTGACAACCTGCGAAAGGTGGCTGGGACGGACTGGACGCAGAAGGCGGAGTATCGGCAAACGTGGCGCATATTGGGAGAGGCCTATGTCCAGCAGTGGACTGCAATGGGCTTATTGATTGATTGATATAAAAACTGTATAGTTCTTTTAATAAGGTATATATTGATAACAGACATATCCACCACTTATATTACTATTAGATATATTGTTATTATTTTGTAAATAATTACCTATTATGATAAAGTAAAAAAGTATTAACACTCCATGAAAGAATTTTTCAAGTTGGCAAAACTATTTTCCGTGTGTTACAACGGAATAATATAAAATTTCAACAACTTTTTGTCAGGAGACTCCTGAAAAGTTATAAAAAGTCCTACTTACCAATTTCATAAGTTTCCCTAATTCCTCAGGAATATCAGTCAGATTTGTCTTATCAAGCCTGAGCCATTGAAGGCCAGTCATGTACCGAATAGCATCAGGGAATTTATCATCCTGAAATGTAAGAATATTATAGGCCCAAATAAGAAAGCAAAGGTTATAAAATGATATCATCCATCGGTATTGTTAGAAAAATATGTGAACCAATATGGATATTACTTACGCTGAAATCATTGCAGGTAAAGTCTACACCCCGCACAAATGGCAATAAACCCGTATTTGCCATGTTTACAACAATTTATTTATGAAAATACATTCGTTTTATATAAAAAAAAAGTTGTCAGGTGTAAACTGTAATGACAAATATGACAATGATTTGACAATGATGACATTTACCAACAATACCAAAGACATTTACAGATGTCGGGTGCAGATTAAATAGTAATTTTATTTCTATAACAGACGAAAAACCACAGATAGATAACATAAAACAACCCAGCGGCGTACCGCAAACATCGGAAAGATTTAGTAAGTAATATGTAGGAGGCGTATCGGTAAAAAAGACACTTTTAAAAACTCTTCACACCACATAAAGAAATTTACGCTCGTACCGTACATAGGCACCCCTACTAACACGGACTCCCCAGCGGGAGTTACTTCCAAGAGATGTAAGCTATTCGTAAGCACCCAAAGAGTATACTTGATCTGCCAGAGGGTAGGGGAAATCATTCACAGAATACAACTTAATATTCTGAAAAACTTCTTTTCATTGCTCACTTCCTCAATGTAGTACAATAACATAGCGCGGCCCGAAGTCACAAATGTTAATCAGGTATATACATACTTACCTTACTGCACGATTGACACAGCACCAGGGCGGATTGGGAGGTTAGACGGCAGTCAGTCCCGCAAAAGTCAAAACTAACCAAAAAGAGAGGCTTCAGAATACCTATCATGAGTCAATCAGAAGTGGGGTTTAAAGATGCGTGTTTATCGTGATTATAGTGCTCAAATGCAAGATTATTGGAAATTGAGAAGAGCTCATCGAAAATGTGTGTCTTCAGCTTGTCTATAAATTGTAGAGTCGAATGTTAGAGGCTATACAACTACTAAAATAAAGCACGTGTGTATTGTGTATCCTACAAGACGATTCTTATATAATTAATAAAATCACATTTTCAACAGTACATTTATTCTAATAACAAAGCATCACCTATAAAATGGTTTACACAAATCAAACAACTATCTTAATAACCAACCAGTTGTTATAAAATTAGACCCCGTGACTGGCATATCTGCAGCCTTCAGCAACGGGAAGAAATATCAGATTTTAGAAAATTAAGAGGAAATGCAACTTATTGAATACAATTAAGATAAGTCTTTTAACAATAATTTGACTATTTTGTAGACATTAATGATTAAATGCAAAACGGAATTTTCACATGGGTACTTATGTACAGTCCAGTAATATAGAAATAATATTAGTGTCCACAATATAAAATATTTCAAATCATGTTTAAAAGAGTTCCTATTTATTTAAACTAATACACTAACATTAAAGCATTTAGGATGTATATTATTTCCATTACATATTATATTGGAGTTGTCAAACCGGTTACAATGAATGAAGTCTGATAAAATCTAAATTATCGTGGCATGGGTGGCATGGCTGGTGTAGGACCTGTCAGTGCAGTATTGGTTCCTAGCAGCACCTGAAATTATAAAAAATATAGTCAGCAATACTGAAGTTAAATTAAGAAATGGTTCTTTGTAAATTTTTCATATTTTTGGATAGACTTTTCAAGTGTGTTTAAAACAACGCGCCCTCCTGCCCGGCCTCCCTTCTTTGGTAGACGAGATGTAGCGGAGCTATACATCCTATAGTGCAGTAGTGTACAGCTCAAAACTCTATCACTTACAAGCACGTCATGGTAGCGATGCTGGCGTATAGTTTACCAAACATGCACAATACCTTTATCTATTTCTATCTGAAAGAAAGCAAATCTATATACATACCTATATCCTAATTAAGATTACAAGTTGAGATGATTTAATAAAGTTCAGAACTGAGAACAAACCTGTTTCTGCTGACTTTTTTCCATTTCAGCCATTTGAGCTCTTTCCACTTCAAATATGACTGGAGCAAAGAGGATGACAGAGGAACTGGCCACCACCCACATCACTGAGCGAGATAGTCCATATAGAGATTTGACACCGGACCTAAATCAGTAGAATACACTTTATTGTACACAAACCAAATATACATGTAAGGAATACATAAATTACATGTGCAAATAGCAGCAATATCACTAAAACTATTTTCTTACAGGCATCCTATGGATGTCAGGTAGCAGGCAGTCAGGTCTTATAGGCAATCAACAATATTAATTCGTTATGCCAATTATAGCACTGTTTGCTTATTGATAATATAATAATAGTAGTAACAATAATGAAGTATATTGATACAGTATATCAGTTGGTACTAGTATAATACCAGTATATTAGTAGCTGGTGGACCAGCTCATTGATGGACAAGTATCTGATGCAGTTTTCGCTCTCAGGGTCAGAAGTTCATCTGGTAAAAGCTGTTTAAATCAAATCAAAAGGAGGAGTAGTAAGTGGATCCCAAGTGAGTTCACTTGTAACCTTTTTGCATAATATATATAAATTACCATTTACTTGTCACCGGTAAAGAAGAGAATTATCTTTTTAATCCATTATTAGATAAATTAGGCAGTTTTTGGTGAGTCTTCAATTGCAAATCATCATTTCTTTTCTTTGAGGAAGGCATTTCTACTGCACCTTAGTTACCCAAGACTAGGTTATATTTTTCATTGTTCCGCTTTAAGAAGGCAAAAAGGTAAATACTTTCTGTACCTATAGTCTTACAATCAGGACTTACCATGTATTAGAAGTAACCGAATAAGTGCAGGTTCGAACACATTCTGGAAACATTTCAGTCAGCCCCCATAATCTCTCTGACAAAGTCTCATCGGGTTCCTGCAATAATGTAATTCATTCAATGCTTTTGATTTTGTAGTCATAATGCTTATATTCTATTATTAAGCATTTAATAAACTAAAACATATCCTGAAAAATAAAGAATACCCACTAAGGATCAAAAGGAGCATATTCAACACCTGCATCCTACCCATTCTGACATATGGCTGCGAAACTTGGATCAATAAACAAGAAATAATCCGAAAACTTATGACTTGCCAGAGAAGTATGGAAAGGAGTATACTGGGCTACACAAGAAACGATCGGAAAAGAGCTACAGACCTCAGAAAGATCACCAAATGGGAAGACGTGATAACGAGGACCAGAAAACTGAAATGGAGATGGACAGGACACCTGCTCAGAGGCCAAAAGCCAAAGTGGTCCAGGAAAGCCACAGAATGGACACCCCGCCACAACACCAAGCGGAGGAGAGGCAGACAGTACGCACGGTGGGCGGACGACCTAAGAAAGGCTGCTGGCCCTCTGTGGCAAAGACTGGCAAGAAACAGGGAAAGCTGGAAGCTACTGGGGGAGGCCTTTGTGCCATAGGGGCAGACTGAGTGGTCAGCTGTGCAACAAATTTGTTAATGTTAAAAAAACCTTGTAAACTTAATCAGTCAATAAAAGGCTTGAATTTGAATTTGAAACAAAAATATATTAGGAGAACGAGGAATCCTCAAATTTAATCTTCTGTGAAATCCTTCCACAGGGTTAGTAGTTCTATGTTTATCGTTAGCACAGCTTATTGTTTTCTAGCATTGGGTACATTTTAGAGATAACTAGTTATTTTTTAAGTTTTTTTAATCAGCACCATGGTCATTATAGCACCATGGTCATTATAGCACCATGGTCTTTATAGCACCATGGTCTTTATAGCACCATGGTCTTTATAGCACCATGGTCATTTCTCCCCGAAAGGATCATTATGAAGCAGGAATTTAAAATGCAGTACCTAATTATAATGTTTATATAAACAAGAATACTCACATCATCATATTCTTTTAAAGGCCCAAGGGGAGGCCCAAGAGGAGTCCCGGCGCTAGGCGATGATCCTAACTGAAATATGCAATTATTGATTACAAAATTATAGTATAATTTACACGAATAACATAATATGGTCTGCTTTTTTTTCAAATGCTAATTATTACTATTTGTACCTACTGAGGGGGTTATGAAATAATCCTCGGGCCTACGCTCCGGAGTATCATCTTTGCTCGCTGTCAAAGACTCCATTCCGCTGTCGCTCTGTTCCAGTTCATCAGTCAAATCCATAGGTATGTACGAAGACGATGAATTATTTAACACTCGCTACTTACTCACTTTTATAATTCGTTTTATTATAAAGCCTTTTATATCGTAACATGCACAAGTTTGCACAAAAGACGTGATTGGGGTTGCCAACACTAAAATAAATTAATTTAATCAAAAAATCTGCCATGATTTTTATTATTAATTTATTACTCAATACATATTTTAACATACCATTTTTTACATACGATATTTTTCATTCAAAGTTAAATAAGTAAAATTAATACATCGTCAATAAAATCTAATGATATTTTTTCACTGAACTCTATTATCTATACCACTTTTTATTCAGTGACATATAAAGCCCCCCATCGATAGGGGTCCATTACACGCTCATGCAAGCGTCATGCATCATGCCGTCAATCATGAATGTTATTGGTCAATCGGTTATTAGACGTTATGTTATTGGTCAATCTCGGCGTGATTGATGGTTAAAGCATGGCAAAACCTAGCGTGTAATGGACCCCATAGACCAATAAGTACAATCGCATAAAATTGAAATTTTAAGCTTGGTGCACACGGTAGTGACCTCTAAATCGATAGCGACTTGCTGGCGACGCGACGTCCAAGCTATACCGGTTCGCCAACGATCGTGTAGAGCGGGCATAATGTGTGGACTTGAACATCTCTCCTCTATACGCTGGCGAACAAAGTGGCAAACTTAAATTATTATTCTCCGACGTCTTAGTCATGAGTCCTGCGAATCGGGAGATACCTGTACCTCTTCCGGTCCCACTCTGCTATCTCCTTCTCGAGCCATTGCTCGCAGAGGGAGACCTTTTCTTCCTGATTCGAAACAGATGGTCCCCGAAACTTCATCTCCCGGAAATCACTTACATCAGCCGGTACGAAGGCTCCCGCGTTGTCACGGTAGTCCTCCATGATGGATGGGTCTTACCACCGATAACACGGAGTGCACTCCGCATGGTTCCTCTCTCCGTTTTCTGTCGTCAAAGTTATGGTTTCTAGTGATTGTCCACCTTCATTATTCTATACATCCTCTCTGCGATCGGTGATCCAATCCCTTTCTATGCGCCGAAGTTCATACATTAGCTACTTCCGTCACATATGGACCTGCTGGATTTCCTCAATACGGACGGGCCCTTATGTGCTTTTATGAATGAAACGAGGTCACACGAGGTCTGTTCGGAGTTAACCACGTGAACTTCGTGGTCAACTCTGAACAGACTAAACACCTAAGCTCCTCCTCCTGATATGGTTATTTGACCAAGTAGCAACTTAAAATTTTATCCTGTTGCTGGCTCACCAAGTGAGTAGGTACTTAGGTAAAGATACAAGTATTGTATGTATAAAGAATCAAGTACCTATTGTCGAGCGAGCTACTTTCAAACTAGCTTACCTACCTAGTAATGAAATATACATGAGTGAAGTCTATGGCGTCCATTACACGGTACCTAGGTTTTGCCATGGTTTAACCATCAATCACGCCGTGATTGACCAATAACATAACGTCTAATAACCGATTGACCAATAACATTCATGATTTACGGCATGATGCATGACGCTTGCATAAGCGTGTCGTGTAATGGGCACGCAACGCAAATATTTTGACGCATAGCCGGCCACACGGTGTGGCACAGTAGCCTACCAAACAAGCAGAAAAAAATGTGGTTGTTAAGTACTATAGTTGGTAGGTAAGGATGGACAAGTAAGATGCGACACGTACGGTTACAAATGCGTTTATTGGCCGACTGGCGTTCGTCGAGCGAGCGTCGCGCAAGACGCTGTCGGGTGTGCGCGGGAGACGGGGGTGTAAGGGCGTGGCGCGCATGCGCCGTGAGGCGCGCGCATCGCCCGACTTGTTGCTAAGCAAGCAAGTAGGTACTCGACATTACACCTCCCCCACAAATCAATTGCATACCCATGTAATTCAAACATAGTTAGGTACATAAAAAAATAAAAGAAATGTAAATAGTATACAACTTAACAATAGGAACTAACAATACAATATTCTAAGTTATTATAATCTATTTTAACCTTTTCTTAATCACTTTCAAAACCATATCTAACAACTGGCTTTGGTTGTCGCCTTAAACGGACTAGAGGCTGTGCTTGTGGTGATGTATGGACAGTCTCTTCATTTATTTTCTTATTGTTATTGGGAATAGGACTAGACTGTTGTTCATTATGAGAACTTCCATCCATCACCACCTCCGCGGGCAGCTGCGGAACTTCATTCTCACCCTCAGTCACCGGTGCGTTAGAACCCGTAGAATCTTCTGGACAGGCAACATCAGACAGTCTTGATCTACGTCTAATTTGATCAACGTGCCTTTTTAGAATTTGACCGTTACCACTTTCCACGACATATCGCCGCGAACCTTCTTTGTTAATTATAGTGCTTTTTACCCATTTGTCCTGTGTACCATAGCCCCTCGCCCACACCGGCTCACACTCCGTGAAGTCACGTTGAACGCCCCCCGCACGTCGGGCCTGACTGTGCTGCGCGTGGCGCACTCTATCCTGTACGGCGCGCTCATTACGTAACAAGTCTAGCCTCGAGCGAAGTGTGCGTTTTTGTAGCAACATAGCTGGTGACTCCCCCGTAGTGCCATGTATGGTATTTCTATAGGTCAACAAGAATGTCTGAAGCGCGGCGTCGATATCAACATTATCTCTATAAGCTTTCTTTAGGGCACGCTTACAAAGTTTGACGGCATTTTCGGCAGCCCCATTTGACGCTGGATGGTAAACTGGCGAAAACACTTGCCTAATCCCGTTGTTACTTAGGAAAGAAGCAAACTCACTACTCGTAAAAGGTGGGCCCTGATCAGACACGAGCTCTGCTGGCAAACCGAACCTTGCAAAAGTCATCCGTAAAACTTTAATAACTGCACGGGCATTCGTGTTGATCATTTCGAAAACCTCCAGCCATTTAGACGTAGAATCTATCAGAACTAAATACATTTTATCCCTGAATGGGCCCAAGAAATCTAGGTGTATACGTGTCCACGGCTGCTCGCGGTAAGGCCAGGGCGAGGGCGCGGCGCGCGGCGGGGCGGCGGCCTCGAGCGCGCACGTGTCGCACGCGCGGCACAGCGCCTCCACGTCGTCGTCGATGCGCGGCCACCACACGTAACTGCGCGCCCAACCCTTCATCTTGACTATGCCCATGTGACTGCTATGTAATTGTTTTAAGATTAAGGGCCTCAGACTAGTCGGTATTATCATACGATATCCCCACATCACACAGCCACCTTCAATATATAGCTCGTGTCGTCGATCAAAGAAAGGTCTAAGCCCTACATCTGTACATTTGGTGGGCCATCCGGACTCTACGTACATTTTAATTCGACTTATTTCAGTGTCTTTTGCCGTTGCCTTCTTTACGTCTTCGTTTTTAACCGGTAAAAAATTTTCGACAAAATTTACATAAGTTACGTCTTTTGCAGTACCTCGACTACAGCTGCTAGGGGTTGCCGGCAACCGTGACAATGCATCCGCGCAATTTTTCTTAGATACTACGTATTCGATATCGTAATTATAACCGGTTAACTGCACTGCCCATCGCTGTAACCGAGATGCCGCCATCACGGGTATTCCTACTTTGTCACCGAATATGTGCGTCAACGGTTTATGATCCGTTCTCAATACGAATTTCCGGCCGTATAAGTATTGATGATATCTCCGTATACCGAAGATAATCGCGAGCGCCTCGCGATCTATCTGCGAGTAGTGGCGCTCGGCGGCGGTGAGCGCGCGCGCCGCGTACGCCACGGGCCGCTCGCCGGCCGGCGTGACGTGCGACAGCACCGCGCCCACGCCCACGCTGCTGGCGTCCGCCGTCAGCACGAGCGGCAGCTCCAGGGAGTAGTGCACGAGCACCTCGCTGCTCGCCAGCCGCGCCTTCATCGCCTCGAATGCGCTCTGGCAAGCTTGGCTCCATACAAATTTGGTACCGATTTTCAGCAACTCGTACAGTGGCGCCAATATCGTACTAACATTTTTTTACAAACTTTGCATAGTACATGACCATGCCGATGAAAGACCTTAACTCTGATACGTTTGATGGCGCTGGCGTTTCTACTATAGCTTTGACTTTACTGGGACACGTGCGTACACCGTCTTTACTTATGACATGGCCTAGGTAAGTTAACGATTGAGCGAAAAATTCACACTTTTCTTTCTTAACCCGGAGCCCGTATTTCTCCAGACGATCAAACACCTTATAAAGCCGTTGTATATGCTGGCTCGTGGTCTTACCCGTGATAATGACGTCATCTAAAAACACCCCGACGCCAGGTATGTCACGAAACAACTCCTCCAACCGTCTTTGGAAGATACCCGGGCTTGAGGCTAAACCGTAGATTAAGCGGTTATACATGAACAGACCCTGGTGCGTGTTGATGACAGTATACTTTTTTGAGTCGTCTAGAACTAACTGTGCGTAAGCCTGCGATAGATCTATTTTGCTAAAACGTTCTCCCCCATGCAAACGCGCTAACAAGTCTTCAACTCGTGGTAACGGGTAACGGTCAACTTCCAGGACTTTATTTAATGTAACTTTAAAATCTGCACAAATTCTGATGTTACCGTCCTTTTTTACAACCGGCACGATGGGTGTCGCCCAGTCCGAGCGCTCGACGGGGGTGAGAATGCCGTCCCGCACGTGCTGCGCCAGCACGCGCTCCACCGGCTCGCGCAGCGCGTAGGCGAGCGGCCGCGCACGCATGTACACGGGCCGCGCGCCCTCGCGCACGTGGATGCGTACCGGCGGCCCGGTGAAGCGCCCGAGACCGTCCGCGAACACTTTACAATATCTGGAACTGAAAGCCACCAAATTAAAGTCTTCGTCTTTCACTGAATGTAAAGAGTGATACGACAAGGGCGGTAACTGTACATTTAATGCCGCTATCCACTGGCGGCCCAATAGTACTGTCTTACCCTTTGCTATAACATATAAATCTAACTTTTTACACTGTCCTTTATATTGAACTCTAGGCCTTATTAGACCTAATGGCCGGACAACTTCTCCCGTATAATATCTAAGCGCTAATCGACACTTTATGATCTCCAGATCACTGAATAACGTTTTATACATTTCTTCACTAATACACGATACGGCACTACCGGTATCACACTCCATCTCGATATCCTTGTTGTGAATTTTAAGCGAGATCATAATTGGTTTGCATTGGTTTAAGGTCAGCTGATTTAAATCAATGTAAATTACCTCTTCACTCTCACTGCTGTCTGTGACACTACCTTCTACGCCGTCCTCGACCCGGTGCTGCTCCGACAAATTCGGACACACTCGCTGTAAGTGACCCTTGGAGTTGCAGACTCGGCACACGTAGCGCGCGAATTTGCAGGTGACGCCATCGTGCGCGCCGCCGCACGCCCGGCACGGCCGCCGAGCCCGCTCGCCCGCAGCCTGCGCCGCCGCCGGTGCGCGCGCACGGCCCCGCTCCGATGTCCGCGAGCCGGCCTCCCGCACCGACACGCTGTCTCGAGCAGTACTCACCGCCTTCCTGCCGCTTTTTTGTTGCCATGATGCCTTATTCGTGATCGAATGATTATCGATTAGGGCAGTCTTTCCTTGCCCTTGACTTTCGACCACTCCCGCCGCATCCTTCTCCGCCGTCTCCAGGCTAATTGCCAGACTATATGCCCTTACGTACGTTAAGCCGGGTTCTGCAAACAGTCTTTGTCGGATGGGGTCACTTGTAATGCCGCATACTAATTGGTCGCGCAAACTTTCCTCTAACCCTGCACCGAACCCGCACGTTTTCGACATTTTCTTTAATACCGCCACGTAATCGCTAATTGTCTCACGTCCTGTCTGTAGTCTTTTCCTGAATTTAAACCTCTCTGCTAGCTCACTCGGTTTAGGTTGCAAGTGGTTTCTCATAGCCTCAATTATATCGGTCAATGATTTTGTTGCTGGCTTTGTAGGTGTACATAAATTGACGAGTAGTTCATAACTCTCCGACCCCATTACTGTAATTAATGTTGGTACCTGTAACTCGGTTTTAATTTCATTTACAATGAAATATTGCTGTAACCGCTCCACGTACAACGCCCAGTCGTCTTTGTGAATATCGAACTCTGTGATTTTTCCGATGGTCATTGTTCCGACTACAACTGCCCACTGCACTAAATTGTTTCACCAAGTTTACTTGATCACACGCGTAAATTCTATTTCTCGTCGCCACTGTTAAGTACTATAGTTGGTAGGTAAGGATGGACAAGTAAGATGCGACACGTACGGTTACAAATGCGTTTATTGGCCGACTGGCGTTCGTCGAGCGAGCGTCGCGCAAGACGCTGTCGGGTGTGCGCGGGAGACGGGGGTGTAAGGGCGTGGCGCGCATGCGCCGTGAGGCGCGCGCATCGCCCGACTTGTTGCTAAGCAAGCAAGTAGGTACTCGACATTACAGTGGTCTTCCTCACGATTGAGATTGTGTTATATTATATTTTTAATAGAAAATAATAATAATGTAGGTATCTCAGTGCCATGCCGCTTCCACCTCTGCAGGTAGGAAGGGTAGACCCAAAAAGTGCTGGCTTAGCGTCGTGCTCGTGGAGGACAGTGTCTCCAACTGCACCGTAATTACGGTAGATCTACCGTATTTCTTACAAATCTGTCACCTTAGAGTATATAGTATAAGAGACGAAACTACTACGATTTCATTCATAAAATCGACTGAAGTTTGACGCCAAATCGCCATCTTTTGTTCCAAGCAACAAGTACATAGTTACGTCATTCGAGGCTTGTTTACCATTGTTTACTACGATTATCTAGCAAATAAACGTGTAATCCAGTGATTTTGGTGTGAAGTGTGAAAAAATACGTGTGACAAAGATGCCTACCTGCTCAATTGTTGGATGTGGATCATATTATGCAAGAAATAAGCCAGAAATAACATTACATAAGTACGTATTCTTCTCATCGAGATATCATTGTTATTTGTTGACCTACGACATCAATAGTTCGTTTTGTCTGTCTGTAAAGCAAACAAGCTTGTAAAACTCACAATTTAAATCAATAATTACGTCGTATTTTTCTAAAATTCAATAAAACATCTTTGTATGGAAAACGCTAGTGTTGCGGTGATACGATTTTGATTATCGATATTTTTTTTGTAATTTATATATTCATAAATTAATATCCACTCCGTATTGTTATTCGACTGGCCCACGACGCAAATTTTCTACACACGTATATATATGTATGTACTTTTTTTTGTATGTATTAATTTATTTATTAATAGATACATAATATTCACAAAATTTTCTTCACCAACCTGCTACAGCAGTTTGTAGGCATTCGCTCATACAACCTTTTATGTTATTTCTATATAAAGTTCGCATCTTGTTTTAGGCAAATCCGTCAGTACCTTAAGACGAATTGCATTGGAAGGACAAAGAAATAAAGGAATTTTCACCACATCAGGAAAGCATAGAGCGGGACGGCCTAGAAAAGAAGACCCACCCAAGAGAAGACCCACCCCAAAGCTCAGATGAACACTTTTCTGGCGTGGAATATTTGGATGAAAGTTTTTTAGATTCCGATTAGAACACATTCAATTGTACTATTAAATTGTTTTACATTACACTCAGTTCAATCGTTTTATTCTTTTTCTTTTAGGGATTAACGCTAGAACTAGCTTTAATCCGAGACGCATCCGAAGATCTTACCTCGGAGTCTGGGGTCTGCTTTACCAGTCTTACTACGGATTTGACCGAATTTTGTCATTTTTCGTGAAGCAACTGCCATCTGACCTCCACAACCCAATAGCGATATTGGGCGATAATGAAGTATTGCAGCTAGACCAGTTTTTAGACTTTTTTAGGGCTCTAACTACCCGTAATGACTGCCATAAGATGTTCGTATGGCAACCGGGACCGACGGCTTAACGCGCTATCCGAGGCACGACCACGACCAATACAAATATCCATATTTATGCATACAAATTTTATCAAATATACTGACAAACAGAAGTAGTAGGCACATTTTATAAATAGTGTACAAAATCGAAGTATCAAAGCTGTTTTGGTCGTAGTATATAGGGTGGCTACATGCACGATTGTGGCGCCCCTATTAATTTCACGACTTTTTTGCCAAGCTGTATTTAAACATACAATAATTATCATTTTAACGAAATAATAAAATTGTGATTTAAGTAAAAAGTTTTACAATATTATGTAACGAACTGCCCGTTCTTCTTTGTAATATAAAGGACATATTGAATAAAAGCACTTGTACTCTTCCACAATTATTTAATTTTTTGTTGCCTAACCGGTTTCGCCTTACGGCATTCTCATAGGTTTACAATGGTTCAAACTATTATATTTAGCAAATATATGCTAAATACTAGCCTTTCGCCCGCGTGGATCTCTTATCTTCGGTTCTACTCAACCGATTGCAGTAAAACAGACGTAAGATTTTAAATCCAAACAAGACCTTTCTAACAAAAAAAACTGCATCAAAATCCATTTTAGTAGTTTTTACGTCCATCGCGGACAAACATTTTCCATTTATAATTATATAATAGTATAGAGTATAGATAGATAGATAATAGTTTAAACCCTTGCTTACATTTTTAGTCTGTGCTTCTTTTATATCGATAAGTAGTTATCGACAGTTTACTGGGCTTCTCTATTATAGACGCCATTTAATGTTCTTATCCAAGTTTAGGTATACAGTTTTTTTTCGTAGGTATGCCACCTCTTATATACTCTAAGTCTGTCACCTACTGTAGACATGTCATTACGGTACTAAAATCTACCGTAATTTCATCTGTCGAATTTTTCAATACATTTAAAAAAAAAATTACTTTATATGTAATGGATTTACTTTTACACCACTGTCGCTTAGACTTAAAAGTCCAGTACCCATGGCGGTTAAATTAATTTCAAAAAACTACAGTCGCTGATAGTAGTGATAATAGACTACTGCTGGTGGTTTATTACCCTTCATTTTTCATTCTTTTTATGATTTGCAAATGGATACCGCCTACTATCTAGCTTGTTTGGGTCTTTACAGTTTACAGCCGCAGTCGGGTATTTCGATTTTTAATCATTATATTTTATTTTATACTTTTAGTTATACTTAAATATTTTTTTTGTAATACCTATCCTTCTAATTTCCTTAATTTTGATCCCCTTTTATCATATAATAATGACAAAAAAAAATTCATAACATTATATTTCAGTGCCAAAAATTCAACATTTTATGACATTCAGGAGATGAATACCTTTCTGTTGTACCTATAATTTTTAAAAACTAACTGACTACCTAACTATTTTCGAGTTTATTTGTAAAAATGGTCGTAATAAAACCACCGTATTTTTACCGTAATTAACATTTAGTGTCTGCCGTAATTTTCTAGAGTTTACCGTATTTTTAGGTTAGAAACACCGTAATTTTGATTGTGACAGTTGGAGACACTGGTGGAGGATGACATGTGAGCCAGTGCCCCATGGTCACTACAAATACACTATTTCCATGAGATTGAGAGGCTCAACCATCCGCAGCTGACATTCATGAGGCATCATGATGAGTATCGTGACATGATACACATCATACAACTCTCTAGCAGTTTACGAGTTACTTGAGAGGGAATTGCTCATGAAATTTGCGCCTGGCTCGAGGAGCATAATCTATGTATGACTTATTACAATCTAGGTTGTGTGAAATTTAATTCAGATGAGGTGATGAATAACCCAAAACATTGACAATACAAAAGTACCTACACTACTTGTCTGTCTACTAAAAGGCACATAATGTCGGTAATAAATACATCAAAATATTACTTGGCAACTAGACGGGGAACTGCATCTACAGGGACTCTCTGTGGGCATTTCATAAAAGTTTTTGTTACGGTTTTTTTTCTGCTTGTTTTTATTTACATTTGCCAATAATGCTAATGTCAATACTGATCAGAAAGACATCAATGTCCATAAGACTCGATGAATGCAGTTCGAAATTCAAAAAGTTTGTTTAAATAAAAAACCACTGAATCAATGAACTCATTTATAATAGTAAGGTATTTCGTTTCGTTAGCATCAAAGATATTATATAAAAAGAAGTAGATATGTTATTGCGCGAAAATCGTGAAGATCCGAAAACGAGTCAATTGGAACGTTTGCCTCTAGTACCGCGTGCCGAGCGGTGCCGGTCGGACGTTGAGCGGAAGCATCAGTGGCTTAAAAAAATAACGAAAATGCCATCGTATATTTATAGACACTGCACGAACTATTACTCTCAAGGTAATACACCAAAAGTGTAGATGAATTAAAAATGTGTGAGTGTGTGTGTGAGTTCGGCACATTTTTCTACGTTGATTTGTAAGCATATGACATGTCTATGTTATGAAATGTCATTGGTTAGCATGCATTAAAAGAATACAGTCACATCTTTTTCTCAATGGGCTATTAGGTATAAAAAGTATTACCCCGCGTTTACACTCTGCCCATCGCATTGCTCATCGTGTTGCCGGAAATATATATTCACGCGAATAATGCCCTAGCATTCAAACACTCGCATCATCGCGATGGTCCGCATTACAGTATTCGCCCTACAATGGAGACGGACGTAAACGTATGGAGGACAACGCTGTAGTTGTGTACACATTATGCTTTTAAAGCGTAGCGAATTAATTAAATACATTATTACTAAAAACTATAATATATTTATAATAATAAAATACCTATACGTTTTATATTTTATAAGCCACGAGCGCTCGTTGCAAAGTCAAGAAGACGCAGGCATGCGCGTTTACAGCAAAGGTATCTTCTTTCCTTCCCCTTCCAACTCTTCAGAGCACGCCACAGCCACTACAGGACAATCTCAATATCCTAGGTATGGATGTTCGCTGCAAACTGAACAACAAAAACTACATCGAGAGTATCATCAAAACAGCCTCGCGTAAACTCGGAGTCCTGAACAAAGTGAGACATTTTTTTTTACGCCGGAGCAGCGGTGTCTTCTCTACAAGACACAAATTCGCTCTTGCGTGGAATACTGCTCGCATCTC
The DNA here is from genome assembly GCA_914767945.1 of Eilema depressum. Classification (NCBI taxonomy): domain Eukaryota; kingdom Metazoa; phylum Arthropoda; class Insecta; order Lepidoptera; family Erebidae; genus Eilema; species Eilema depressum. The sequence continues at coordinate 9,257,927 of OU612024.1, read as the reverse complement.
TGGGATGGCTCCGCAAAGTACTTACTAGATGCTCTCGACAGGTTGCAGCGACGTGCGGTCCGCATTATTGGGAATCCTGAGGTCACTAACACCCTCGAGACTTTGCAGTTGCGTAGAGATGTGGCATCTTTGGCGGTTTTTTACCGTCTCTACCATGGTGAATGTTCTGATGAGCTCTTCCAAGTAATCCCACCCTCTCCTTTCCTATATAGGACAACACGTGCAGGACTTAGATGCCACCCGCATACGGTGCAGAATATTCCATCAAGAACCAAGCGATTCGGCGACTCCTTCTGCCGCACTGTTAAGACTTGAAATTCCTTGCCAGCTCACGTGTTTCCTTCCTCCTTTAGTCCCGGGTCCTTTAAGCGGGGCGTGAAAAAGCATCTGATGAGGCCGTCAAGCTGAGTGCCACCATTGTAACATGGTACGTGTTGTAATGGTGGCCCTCTTTTCAGAGACTTTGCCTTCAGCTTACCATCAGGCGAGGCGAAGTCAAATTGTTGTGTCCTATATAAAAAAAAAAAAAGTGTGTTCATCGCGAGTACATCGCGAGTATATGAACAGTTCATCGCGCTAGTATTGCCGCTCCTTTGACTCGCGACGCCAAGCCGACATTCGCAGCAACATACGCGGCAGCACTCGCGGCATGACGAATATACTATTCGCACCACATCTCTGCCCACTTCTCTCGCCACTTCCCTCGCTCATTGTCGAGTATGTAAACGCAGCATTCGGCACAAACCAATGGCCACATGCTTCCACTGTACCTACAGTTTTTTTGCGAGTTCATACAAGAATACAGTAACAATGTGTGTTCTGCACTAGGCACGGACCAGTGACGAAATGCTTCCACTTGCCACGATCCTGGCCTATGCCTTTCGCTATTTCTAATTTCATGAATCATATCATGAGAATCGCTATAGGTGTTTCTCAAGAACGCGTAGGTACTAATATTTTATTGAATAGCATTTGCGGGTGGGCGAAATTTTCAAAAAATTCTGTTTTTTATACCTACTTAAGTATCTACATTCAACGTGATACGGCATCATATGAAACGCTTAAAGAACAAAAAGCCCTTAATCCTGTTTGTGAGCATGACAACATTTTCGTTTAAAATGAAAAGACACGCAAACGTTACAAATATCACTTTGTGTTTCAAAAAGGTATAAACGCGTGGTATCGTTCTAAAAATTTTTCGTCCAAAATAGTCTGTAACAAAGATATAGTCTGTGGTGGTGGTCATAGACTCTAAACAGAGAATGAAAATGAAATGAATGAATGAGAATGATTGCATAAAAATTGATTTGACAGTTGACAGCACTCAGCAGTCTTTTTTCCAGATTCTGCTAATTTCGTATAATTACCTAAAATTAATAATAGATCAGTTTTACCTCGTCCATTAATTTAATGATCTGATGGCTTTAGGTTCCTTGCTTTATTTGATTTATTTTTACATTGTGACAACAGCTTCGGATCATTGAACATTAACTTTAGTAGGTTCCATTTGGGTTACCTTATATTTGTTCAAATCGAAGTCCTTACAACAATCAGTGAGTGTACTTCACCAATTGGAAAATTCTGTTTATGCACGATTGAAGTCTTTGCAATATATCTAAGGTATGTTACCCCCTCATACTCCATTATTGATTCATTACAGATATACACATATAAAAATCATCAAAGAACCAAATATCTACTGAATAACAACATTAACAACGCTCAATAAAACAAAAAATCGATTATGATTGACTTGTGTATCATTCTATGGTTTCTTATGATATTTTATGTTTTTCTGTTAAAAGCACACAAAGCACAAGTTCAGTGTCAGTACTCAGTATTATGTCACTAAATTAATGACCCTTATATGTTTTTTATATTATATTGAATGGAAATTGATGTGGATGTTAACTTGGTTTGGATGGCTGTGCTAATTTATTCACCATAACATAAGTCTGTAAAATCATTTCATATCATGCTTCCAAAATGACAATATTTCTCAATATTTGCTAAATAATAATGTTCATAACTGACTGGTATCCTGGGTCACCGCGAATGTGGCAACAAAAGTTCTATAACCTGATTGTAGCGCTATCTACAGACATGAAAAACTGAAATAAATAGCTAAGAAACATGTCATATCAAAATTTGAACTTAACTTACAAATCTATGTAATATCTCACTGTACCTGTATTCGCAAATAAAGATTATGATAAATTTTTTTATACCACTTAGGTGGTAGATAAGCACACGATCCACCTGATGGAAAGTGTAGTTGTGGGCTATGGTTGGGTGCAATAACCGTTGAGTCGCACTTGTGCTGCTAACCCAGTAAGAACAGAGAGATTCTGTGCTGTTAGTACAGAAGACAAGCAAGATAGGCCTTTGGTCTTCCCACTGATAGCACAAATTCTCTCCTTCAATTTATAATAATATAATAATAATGGGTGCTTGGTGACTTTTTGAGTTTTGTGGCATACAAAAATTAATATAATACAACATACTATCTTATCCTACTAATATTATAAATATGATGAAAGTTAGTGAAGATGTTTGGATTAATTAAGCTCTAATGATTGAATTGGGAATGGGATCAAAATTCTATATGGGGCAGAGCCATGGGTGTCAGTTAGTTTATTACATTGAAACCAATAATAAAAAATATTTATCTTCAGTCTCTTAAATCAATATTTATCATAAAATCATAAACTGAGGGTTATGAAATGAGCCTCATACATACTATTACTACTTCCATTGGGGACTCTGTAGACCAGACGGGCGATCAGCCCTTCTGTGTTTGCCGGTGCAACTACTAGTTCCTGAGATTTCTAGTGAAACATAAGGCATCATAATTAATACTGATGGAGCGGAGTAATGTGACGTCACGCGCATCTAGCGTGAGGCAGTTGCTGCGCGGCTACTATAATAGGCCATATTTTTATATTATAGGGAAATTAATTGATATATCAAAATAATTATTTTACATGTATTTCGTATTTTCAATACAGAATACAGTAAGCTAAAACTCTAAATTAGTAAATGTTCTTCATTCTTTAAAAAAACTACTCATTCACATCTCAGAAATAAAATTACAATTGGATTTTTTTTTACTATTACATAACTGAGTAATTTAAGTTAAATAGTGGTAGTGCTGATAACATTTTAAATATGATTGACAGTTATGGAATAATAATTGTATATGGCACAGACTCTGTTTATACAATATGGCGTTCTTCAAGAAGGGCATTAGAAGGTTTCTTCAGGGTTGCCAGCACGAGTGTGACACCCCTGGTGTTCCATACGTCCATAGCCCACGGTAACCACTTTTCATCAGGTGGGCCGTGTGCTTGACCTAAGTGGTATAAATAAAAAATACAAACGTTTTATAAGGGATAAATATAAGGATCTTATTTTAAGTCCGACTTCAACTTTTTCAAATACAATATACATACAGTCACGCCTCTTTCTCAGTGGGGTAAGCAGAGACCACAGTTTTCCAGTACATTTTTCGCTTCTATTTTCATTATTGTTTTCATGCATGCTTGCTGGTTTCGGGTACTCTTGACATTCAAATCGACTTTTAGAAAGAAAAAAGAGAATCGACTTCGGGCGGGACTCGAACTCGCGATCTTTCTCTTACCCGAAGATTTGAATAGACAGCATAATAAATGCTTCAAAATTTCATTCATTTAGTAAAGGTCCGTTCGGTGCTTTTTTTGTTTTTATGATGAAGGCAAAGCCAGATCTTTCAACATAAAATATAGAAAAACGTTGAAGCTATTAATTAATAAAAAAATAAATGTACATACATGCCTTACAAGACTAACGTTTCTACGCCTGTCATCTGGCTATTGAATTCATTTTCATTTCATTTTATTAAATAGCCTAATGGCCATTGCTGGACCACCTAAAATGAAGAGGCAGATCCAAGGTCTGCCCCGGATAATCTTGATCTGGGCATTTTCGCGAAAATGGCTACCAACCCACTCATGTGATGTCCCATACTATAAGTTCCAAATAACTGAGGTATTTATTTACATAAAGTGTTGAGTTATTATTGAATATTTCCAAAAGACTGAAGCTTTCTTTTTTTACTTAAATTGTGAACAGAAACTTAAAACATAGTAATAAAATTAAATCCAGAAATGCGGCATCTTACGTCTTGCAGTACTGTCCTCTTTTAGATATGAGACCTATGTTGAACTATTTCTTAGCTATTTGCTTCTTAATACATACTTCACACAAGTTAGTATTTGATATCTATTTGTAGTTTTTAAGTATGTTAAACTATATAATATATTGTTATACAAATATTTTAAGATTTTAAAGTTTATATTCTGTCCCTATAATGTGTGTTAAGTGGACATGTCCGTGCTCCATGACCATAAATTGAATTTATTTTAGTAATGTTTTTTTCGAATACTTGCCGACTTTTTACTTAAATAGCAAAACCAAATCGAATATGTTGACACTGCAGCAATTTTGAGGTGTTAGTTTATATTTTGTCTTCGTTATGTGAGTGTTTCGACCGGTAACGGACATTTTCGGAGATTTTGCCTCACATTGGCCGGTTAGTATTTCCCGTTTCTAGAATGGTTATGTAATGTTAGTGTTAAAGCAAAAATAGTTTCACATGGGGCAATTAATCCTGGTTTTCGGTAAATAAAAGCTATTTAGTTATTAAACAACATTTTTATGTTATGATAAAAATAGTGGCAGAAGTTGTAGTACCGTTACGTCCCGACCATTACCAAATGGCTAGTAACGTATATGCCGGACTTAAAAAGTAACGGGGAGGACAGTCTAAATATGTGGGCACACTGAGAGAATCCTGGCTACTAAAGTAGTCTCAACGTAAGAGGCCCACTATGACATTTGTCATTTGGACGTAACTAGGGATGTAACCACACCACTCGGTACACGATACTCAAGATAAATCGATTCAAGTTTGTATGCGTATTTGATCGATTAGAATATGTATTGTATTGTAGTGTAAAGTTCATTGGCTTAAAGTTCTAATTAGAAAATTTAATCTAAACTTTGATATTGTAGGTATTTTTAAACAATACAATACTGCAAAAAGTCAATTTTCTTTCATTTAACATTTTTATTACAATAATATTCACTCAATAATAACCAATAGAAATCGCATGAAAATGAATCTTTAGTAAATCATTTTCTTGATACCTACTGACCCCAATTCTGACGTTACCATCTCTAAACTTAAATTTCTCTAAAATTTTCTTATTTTAGATAAGCGATTGACATTTCTAACTGTATTCTGTTGTTATGTCAAACTAAATTTAGTGTTTGCTAAGCACAAGACAGCACTAAATTTGAATATGACGTCGCTAAAACGAGTGTTACAACTATTAAAAAATTAAGAATGAACGATAAAGATTTTCATAAAATCTGTAAAAACTTATCTTAATAAGTCTTTAGAATGCCGACAAATGATAATTAGTGCATATTATTGATCAAATAGTAAACAAACTGTGATATTTCTCAGTCTTAACCAAGCAAATACAGTTTTTCTCGGTCCACGTACCTGGCAAGTTCGCGGGGTCCGCTAGTTATTTATAAAATCCAAATCAATCGACGATTTATAGAGCTTTATAAAGGCTTTAAGCGTATATAGAACGACAATTGGCATTATTTTAGATGATGTCTAATTTTAGTTTGGACATTTCTTATTTTAGTGCATATACGTACAACAGAATACCGTTTAACCAAAAATGACAGTTGAGTACTTTCTCTAATTTTAGTTGTGTCAAGCTAATTTTAAGTTAGTTGTGTGTTCTCAGAATACGAAATTACATTTTGACAGGACTAAACTGACATTTAGAGATTTTTAGCTTATTTTAGTTAGCTTGTGACAAGACAGAATTGGGGTCACTGTCTGAAGTTTACGCTTATATCACTTATTGAAATGAAACCACTTTTTAACGGCTTCTATCGCGATTTATCTGTCACTATTTACTTTTAACCCTACGTCGGCTACTTTCTAGCAGCCCTGGTCCCGGGGTGACTTAAGATGATATTTGAAGCCTAGGAATAAAAAAACCTAGATAACAGCAAACACAACAAAGTCACAAATTGGGATAATGTCATATTTGTCGATGAGACTTGGCTGAACTCGAATCATACCGTGCCGCAGTCATGGACAGATGATACCAAGGCCTCTTGCTCAAAAGTGCCAATAGGAAAAGGTGGACGCGTAATCATCTGCCACGTCGTCGGGTCAGCTAGTGGTGGTTTTGTGAATGATACCTTGCTCGCATTTGAGTCTAAAAGTACAAAATAATATCACAGAGTGGTTTACTAACCTGTTAAGGCCAACGCAAACGAGGGATTTTTCTCCGCGGTGGAGCAAAAAGTACGCTCCGTCAATAAAAAGTCCTCTGCGGAATTACCACGTACTCAACGCACACGGTGTGCGATCATTTGCTGTCCGAAAAATCCCTCGTTTGCGCAGGCCTTTAGCAAACCTCTCTGAACAGTGCATAATAAAATTATTGTGTACAATGCACCGTGACCACTCAGCTCAAATAAATAAAGCACCTACTCAAGCAAACAAAAAGGCCGATTTAGTAGCATGGATACAAAGATCAGGCGTTGAAGCTGATACGAAATAGTTAAGAGCTGAATTGCTGTAACTGGTAAAAAAATTAAACCTGCAAAATTAAAAAATTAAATTGATGAATGGGCACTTCAGCATGGACATAAAGTGACAAGAACGCCGTCATACCATTGTCAGTACAATGCTATTGAGCTGATCTGGGCTCAAATGAAAGGATATGCAGCACGCCACAATACAAAGCGGCCATTCTCCACTAAGAAAATGATGACATTGCTGAATGAAGCTTGTGCCAAAATTACTAAAGAAGACTGGGTAATAGTTCTGGGGGTCCAGGGCTAGGTTTCTAGGCTTCCAGGCTTCTAGACATAATTAAACCTACAAATCTTGAAGTCTACAAGCCTAAAATTTAAAAAAGACCTAGAAAACAGCAAAAAACAGTCAGACTTAACGAAACCGCGAGCTCATTCTACGTAAATAGTCGCTGATGTTTAGTCACTCCGCGACCACGGTTGCTGAAAGTTAGCCGAAACTTCGGGTTAAAGTAATAAAGAATTAATCGCGATAGAATCCGTTAAAAATGGTTTTATTTCAATCACGTTCTTCTGATGATCAGCCAAAATCGTCTGTTGAACTATCGTCTTTTTACAGATAAGTGTACGATCTTTAACTTTGTCTTAGACATTTTTATGATAAAATTAAAAAAAATATCTTAATCGATTTATTTTTACCATAACCAATTTATTAATAGTCTGTGGAGAGTATAAAAAACTCGTTATGGACAGCACTGAGCGGAGTGGGCGGTACCCATCAACACCCACCCTACACCCACTCTACACCCACCTCCCCAGTTCAAGAGACATCCACCGAACATACACAATACACACCACTCACAACGGAACAAACGTTATCAAGGAGTATGGATTACACAATCATCGACGTCAACTCTATTCCGGAAATGCAAGAGACTATCACGCAACTTCAGTCAGACCTATACGGCTCTCAAAACGAACTGGAGAGTATTATCTTGGAGAACAACGAGCTACGTAATCAAGTAATGAAGTTAAGTAATGAAAACAAAGCACTAAAAAAATTTCTAATTAATTCTCCAGTGAAGCTAAATGAAGCTCCGGGCAGTGTACGGAAGCGCAAATGCTCTTTACGTACCGTTGATATAAGTACACCTGCTACAGATCCTAAACGTGTGACTAGGGTAGATTTAAAGCTCGAAGTGATGATTGCAAAACAACGACAACACCTTGAAAGCCTGGAACAACAATTATAACAGGCTAATCGTGAAATAATAACACTAAATGAACAATTAGAGCTCCTACAGCGTGCGATTCAGGGACAGAAAAGTGAGGAGTTTTCGTTTCCTCAACGTGCTACTAAATCAGCCTCTATGGTTCAGCTCAAGCGTGGTAAATTGTGCTTTCTGACAAATAGTAACTTCTATGGTACCTTACAAGTGATTGAAGATACTTTTGGCCGCGAATTCGAGTACTGTAGGTATATCTCAAATAATTGTAACATAGTACAAATTCTGAAAAACATCGATGAGAAAGTAAAAAACTTTGATCTTAATGACTACTGTATCATAATAATAGGCGATAAAGACTTTAAGTGTGCCCATGACCATATTACATTGGTTAAGAAAATAAGGGAGGCATTAGAACGGATAACTCATACAAATATAATAATATGTGCTCCCACTTATGTATGTGGGGCTCCGATCTACAATTATAAGATAGAACTATTTAATCATTTAATGTATTTGGATCTACAAAATAATAGTTATGCGTATTTAATTGACACAAATCGTAATCTAACCTTTGACATGTTTTCGTATAATAGTGGCAAACTCAATAAGCAAGGTATAAAAAATATATACAAAGATATCCTTGATGCTATATACAGTTGCACACATGTTGCTGATGGCAGTGACTTTTTTCGTAAATTCAAGTAATGAACCTCAGGAACCAGTGTCCACTGAATCCGCTGGGGACAATAGATTAGATAATAATCAAGAATATATTGAAACCTTAAATATTTTCCACCAGAATGTTTGCGGTATAAGTAATAAGAAACATGAAATTGAAGTGTATGTTGATCAGAGGAAGCCGCTTTTGCATTATGTATGTATAACTGAACACTTTCTCAAAGAGCGTACTGTAAATTTTTTTAATTTCGCCAATTTTACATTAGTAGCACACAACTATAGGGGAAATGAAAAGGATAGAGGTGGCTCTTTGATTCTGGGACGGAATGACAGGGATTGTATTGAGTTGCCTATATGCCAGAAATTGTATAAAACGGACGCTTTTGAGATAAGTGGCGTTAGAGACATCCAGACGGGGATTTGTGTCTTATGTTGCTATCGTAGTCCTTATGACAATAACCTAGAAGTGTTTATGAATATGCTGGACAAATTACTTGAACACCTATTTGATAAGAAATGCTTTATATGTGGAGATTTTAATATAAATATCTTAAGCGAAACTGACAAAAAAACGAATTTCATTAATTTGTTGAACGGTTATAATTTTAGACCATTAGTAGATACAGTTACATTTATACGCAATGACAAATATTCCTGTTTGGATAATGTCTTAACTAATATCGACAACAACAACATAGTAAACTGCATAGTGGACCACAATGGCTTGGCGGACGGTCATGCAGGGTTGATATGTAATACAATTCATAACAGTGTTGGGTCGAGAAATAGGTACAGTGAATTTAAGATTGTTTATAAAAGGACCTTCAATAATAGTAATAAAAGTAAGTTCAGAGCGTTGTTACTAGCCAATGACTTAAATGCTATGGGTCCGAATGCTTTTCTAACGAAATTTAATGAACTTTTCCGTGACTCTTTTAAAATAGAAAAAGCATAAAATATACCATAAAAATGAGAATGGTCTAAGATGGGTAACCAGGGGGATTAGAATTTCTAGCAAGATGAAACGCTTTCTATGTGTGAAGGGCAATAATCATAGCTCCTTAGTGGCGTACAGAAATAAATATATTAATATATACCGAAAAGTTATTAGAAATGCAAGGAAATTAGCGGTACAGTCGGCACTGGCCTCATCAGACAATATCTCTAAAGACGTATGGGGTATTATTAATAAATACAGGAATAAGAAAAGAGATAAACAGAATTACTCCTTAGTAAATGGTAGTGCAATCACCTCGGATTCTCATGAAGTTGTGAATATATTTGCCAAAACTTTTAGCAAAACTGATAGTTCGGAAAACCCCAAGTATGAAACAGTTCTAAAGATTCTCCAAGACAACACCACTAGAATAGAAAATAAAATGAATATGGAGTTGGTAAGTCCGAGGGAGGTATATGACGTGGTCAAGAAAATGAAAAATAAGCGCTCGTGTGGATATGATGACGTACCTATAGCTATTATTAAAGAAAATATTGACATTTTGGCGGAACCCTTAAGCCACTTTTACAACAAATGTATCCAAGATAGTATATTTCCAGACCAGTTTAAGATAGGCAAAGTTATACCTGTGCATAAAAAAGGCTCAAAGCAGGATCCTAACATGTATAGACCTATATCTTTGTTACCGACTAAATCAAAAATTTTCGAATTATTATTAAAAAACAGATTACTAAGTCATTTCAATTCAAATCAGATTATTCATCGGAGACAGTTTGGTTATTTGAGGGGAGTTGGAACACAGGAGGCTGTCGATACATTAGTATACGATGTACTGTCTAAGCTAAACTGTAAGAAAAAAGTTGCAGGAATATTTCTAGATTTAAGCTCTGCTTTTGACACTGTTAACCACAAAATACTTATTGAGAAGTTTGACCATTATGGAATTCGGGGTCCAGAGAAACAATTATTAAAATCGTATCTAGAAAACAGATACATGTATGTAGAGGTTAGTAGCGAAAACTATGAGAAAGTGGGCTCTGTCAAAACGAAATGTGTAGAAACCTGTAAGTCAAAACTTATTAATATTAAAACAGGTGTTCCGCAAGGTTCAATACTTGGTCCCTTGTTTTTTATTATATTTGTAAACGACCTTATAAGTAGTGTAGTAAATAAGCAACCTGACAACATCAATTTAACTGTTTACGCTGATGACACTAATGCCATTGTTTCTGCTGATACCCTAAGTGACTTAAACCTAAAAGTGGATGAAGCATTGGAGCAATTTAATGAATGGTTTTATGTTAACTGCTTGAAAATAAATGCAAAAAAATCGAATTTAATTCTTTTTAAATCAACCAGTAAAAATTCGGACACACTACAATGCTATCTTAAGGGAAATCAGTTGGATACGGTCGAGAGTGTTAAGTTCCTGGGAATACATGTAGACAGCTTTTTAAATTGGAAACGTGAGTTGTTGAATGTTGAGGCTAGTATACACTCGGCTTGTTATGTGCTAAGGGGTTTAAGAGATGTCCTACATCTGGAACAATTAAAGGCTGTTTACTTCGCTTTAGTTGAATCCAAACTACGGTACAGCATTCTGTTCTGGGGGGGTAGTTATGATTATAACATTGAAAAAGCCTTTATTGCACAAAAGAGAGCTATAAGAACAATGGTTCGCATAAAACAGCAGGAGTCATGTGTAAGTTTTTTTAAGGATTTGAACATATTAACGGTTCCAAGTCTATACATCATGGTTTTGCTGACCTGTTTCTCAAAAAATAAGCACCTTTATGAAACTCACGATGAAAGGGTATTACGAGAAAATACTAGGAGAAAGCATATGCCATCCATGATTGCGCCTACATTGAATGTGGTCAAACATGGCTCAAGGTACAATGCAGTAAAACTATTCAACAAGCTACCTTTGGATATAAGGAGCAGTCTGTACACACCAAATTTTTTATCGAAATTGAAAGCATTTCTTATAGATAGTTGTTTTTATTCAATTGACGATTTCATAGAGTGACATGTACAATTGAGAATGTGACAAGTATGCTAATTAATACTATTTTATTGACAATTTTGATTGATGGGTTTATAATTTCTCACTTTTAGTCGGCTTATTGACATTTAATTGTGCTTATTGACATTCAATTTTGACATGTTATTCTTTTATTGGTTTTTATTTTTGTATTTTAATTTTCCATTGAATTACCATTTGCATGACATTTTACATTCAATTTTGACATGTTATTCTTTTATTGGTTTTTATTTTTGTATTTTAATTTTCTATTGAATTACCATTTGCATGACATTTTATTTAAGCATGAATGTATGGAAATTAAATTAGTAATTGTCTACTCTTAAACATTTCAACACAATGTAAAAATTGTTCAGAAATAAATAAATGAAATGAAAATAAATGAAAAATCAATGAAAAATGACATTCTACGTTTGAAAAATATCATTGTTTTACGTTCTCAAAATTGAGAACTTCATGGACTTGAAATGTCCAAACGGGCTTTTTACATAGCGATTACTTTATGAAACTACCTACCAATGACATTTCATAACATAGACATGTCATATGCTTACAAATCAACGTAGAAAAATGTGCCGAACTCACACACACACATTTTTAATTCATCTACACTTTTGGTGTATTAACTTTAGAGTAATAGTTCGTGCAGTGTCTATGAACATACGATGGCATTTTCGTTATTTTTTTAAGTCACTGATGCTTCCGCTCAACGTCCGACCGGCGCCGCTCGGCACGCGGTACTAGAGGCAAACGTTCCAATTGACTCGTTTTCGGATCTTCACGATTTTCGCGCAATAACATATCTACTTCTTTTTATATAATATCTTTGCTACCTACGTAATAAGGCGACATCGCATTCGTGAGCATATTATTTTAACCCCAGATTATATTATCAAATAAAAAATACTTTGCCACTATTAACGTGTTTACTATGTCAGGACCGTTACTCGCTGGTCATGTATACGTGACTGTCCCTCGAAATATAATTTAATAACTTTTATATTTTTTCTATTTTCTTAAAATAATTGAATAGATTTTTTATAATTTCTAAAACAAAGCCATTTAAGTTAAGGTGGGCATGGTAATTTTAGATCTATTACTAGTTGTTTAATTAATATTTACAAGTTAAGTATAGCGTTTTCGTAACAAGTAACGATCATGACATTTTTACAAATTACTATAGCAATATTTGGCAAACAACTAAGTTTTCGTGTTAGATTACTAACAAGACAATTAATTAATTCATACACACCAAAAAAAATCTAATCCTTAGTTCCATTTTATTTCAGGAGCAGTTTATTATTTGGTAACGGTCATGATCAAAACGTATCTAGGTTACTATTTATTTACTTAGATTACTTGAAATAAGGGCCAATATAATAAAAAAACAATATAGAATCATGATTTATTAAATTTATGACTTGACTAAACCAAGAATTAACCAAAATATCCAAAACAATTATCAGTAAGCTATTTTCACAGATAGGTAGCAGTTTAAAAAAAAATGCCCATCTATCACAAGATAGATCGTCACTAAACTGGAATACCGGCTACTCAACTCGCATCGCTTACGTTGATATCCTCTCCGGCACTGTTAGATCAAGGGACATTCATGGAGACTGAAGACATATTCGTTCAACAAAGTAGCAACTATCGTCACCGGGGCGAAACCGACGACAACGCGAAAAAACGACACGTATTAGGGCGGCCACTTTACTTTACAATTTAAAGTTGCTTTCAATGTCGTAACCTTGGCCCCGCTCACAAGGAAATACTTTTCTATTCAAATCGCGTAATTTCTCCAAGCTCTACTTCCTATATTTGGAAGGAAGTTGACTTAATTTAAAGTCAACTTCCACGACACTCGTCATTTAAAAAAGCTTCCTTCCTCGAACGCCAATGTTAGGTTAATGTATTGGGATTCACTGATAATAATTTCACATGTGGGTCTTATTTCCGCCATTTAGTTCACACATTCCAAGCAGCAAGGTCGTAAACACCATGACTCAATAACACAATGCCACACATAATAAAATAATAGAAATATTGCCACACTTCTGTATAATTAATTACCTTTCTGCCAACGCGGCTGCTTAAAACTGGACGCAAGTAAAATCTTGATTTTTTATGGGCTAGTCTTCTTGCGTCTCACCTGAAAATATGACAAAATTGTACTCATTAGTGCCATTCATCCGAAAGTTGTTGTAAAGTACCTAGTAGCTAGTATAACAATAATTGTATTATAATAGTACGAGTATCTACCTATACTTTTCATCTAACTTTACTAACCGCAAAACTGTAGGTGGTGTTTTAGGCAACATAGAAATTGTCTATGCTAACTTAATGGCCACTGAAATATGCACAAAAACAATAAAATTGAGAGCACAAAATTTCTTGATTTCTAATTAATGCACCTGGTTTTACTGCAACATTGACCAACAATGTAGACTACCTTCAACCACAGAACAGATATAGCACTCTTCAGTGGTGCTAGGTGGGTTTCAGTAACATATAAATCTGTAGTCGAATCTCACACAGGTGAGAGAACTCACTTCTTGTATATTCGGGGAGCTCGCTATTGGCACTATCAGCGCGCTTTTGTGCAGTCCAGCCTGCTAGCCAACTCCGTTCGTGATTCGACAATAACAGTGTAGCGTCGGACGGGATATCTATATGTCATCTGCGAATGCACCAGTGCCGTATTAATCAGGAGGACATATAAGTGGTCGCCATGGCCGAAATCGGTCGGCGTTCATCATCAGCATCACTCGAACATGGCCCAAGTAAATTGTCTCGTCTGTCTGATTGAGTTTCGATTCGACATCGAAATTGTACCTGCAGAATAGTTCTACAGTTTATCACCCATTTAATAAATGACTAGCCCTTTGTTTATAATTATTTTATTTATCGTCTATAGTGCAGCTGATAACGAAAAGAAAGATAATGAAAAAGCCTAATTTTACATTCAAACAGTTGTTTTGAAAGTATCATACACACATATAAATTTACTAATAAGTCTAATTATAAACATTTTAAGCTGAAAATATCATGAGTTATTGTTCTGTGTAGGTGTGTTCAGCAATCTTTTAATGTGCTTTTTCCTTTCTGCAATTAAAAATACATTAATTTTGTCAAAACAAAGTCTTGAACATGATGCAAAGTGATCCAGGTTCATAATGGAAGTCTTTGTGAAATAAAAATAAGTTCACTTCCGTCCAAGTATGTTGTGTTGGTCCAATAATAAAACTCAAACTGTCGTGGTTATTGTATTGGTGTGTGTGTTGTTTTTTATTTACACACCGCTCCTCGACAGTTTCACTTTAATTAAATAAACAGATGGGTAATTTTCGTGATGGAATATTTTTATAATAATTATAATGTTTTGCAAGATCTTGCCAAATAAATATTATAAACTACTAGCTTTTGCCCGCGCCGTCCGCGTGGATTTCTGTTATCGCGACCAAACATAGCCTATGTCCTTTCCCAAGGTCTCATCTATCCCTGTACCAAATTTCATCAAAATCGGTTCAGGGGTTGAAGCGTGAAAGCTTAACAGAGACAGACATAGTTACTTTCGCATTTATAATATTAGTATGGATAAATTCTTGGTAGCCACATACCAGTTTCAGCATCCTTTTATTATCATTTCCTAAGAGGCGCTGACACAGCACTCCGACCGACGGATGATATCCATCCGCAACTTATACCTACAGGTGATACTATACATTTCCCCAGAACACTCCTTACATTTATTGTTATCTGCCTTTTCCCCTAACATTTTTCTCCTGTTAATGCTCCAGTTTTATGTAGGTAATTGGCATAGATGCAAATCACAATCTAAATGTGCGCGTCTAAAAATCTCGTAGTAACTAAAAATATAATTTGTTTTATTACACATATTAATATTTTTGTACGGTACTTATAGACTACTGGCCCGTGTACAAAAATGATGGGTCATTTGAACCACCAGGTGACCTTTATAGAACGATATAAGAGCATAAAATAATAAGATTCAGCACTATGCCGTCACTTGTAAGCTGTCCAACTGAGTGCAGGTGAAGAAGAGGGGGTTGTAACCCACGATTACTTCACCATGTCGCATGATTTTTGTACGGCGTTGCGGAATAATGGATTAGAAGCAGTATTGAAATATTATGAAACTGATGCCGTACAAAATCAAATGACCAAATTTACCCTGGTAATGTCGGAAAATAAAATAAAAATTCCGACTTTGTGGCTCACCATTTTTTGTACAGCACTACGCGTTTGCTTGTTATTTTTCATGGATCTATCGATGGTAAGAATGCCGTACAAAAATATATGACCAAAATGTACTCACTCTACCTGTACTTTGTACCTGTACTCACCTGCACTCAGTTGGACAGCTTACAAGTGACGGCATAGTGCTGAATCTTATTATTTTATGTTCTTATATCGTTCTATATAGGTCACCTGGTGGTTCAAATGACCCATCATTTTTGTACACGGGCCAGTAGTCTATTACCCTAGTTACACGATGGACAAAATATCTCTGGAATTCGGATATATCGAATTAAACCGTGCTAAATACCAAACGTCTGAAAAGCTGTATAAATACTTTTTTTTTCAACTGTCAAGGACATAGTAGCTGTGTCAGATAATAGCTATAACTATTGGGTGGCGCAAAAGTACTGGCACTAAAGAAAATACCTTTATTTTTTTTATATGACATTTTCTGTCATTCTGTTGTTGAAAATTGTGTAGTGAACAAATGTAAAATACACTGAAAATAAACATGGACCGTTTTACTCCCCAAGAACGTGGAATAATTGTGTCAATGTTCTTACAGAATAATTCATCAGTGATAAGAACACAACGTGAATTTCGTCGACGATTTCCCCACCGTCCGGCACCGATTGGTCGCACAATTCGACGCTTTGCCACACGCCTTGAAGCAACTGGCTCAACATTGGATAGACCTAAGTCTGGGAGACCAAGAACAGGCCGTTCAGCTGAAAATATCGATGCTGTGCGCGAAGATGTGGAAGAGTGTCCAGAAACATCAACGAGGCGACGTGCCACGCAATTGGGCATTTCCAGACGGACCCTGCAGCGTATTTTGGTGAAAGACTTAAAGATGTTCCCGTATAAAACTCAAATGACTCATCAGCTGCTGCCTGCTGACCACCGAGCTCGTCTAGATTACTGCCAGCGCGTCATAAACCTCAACCTTGAAGAGGATGATTTTCCTTCAAAATTGGTTATGAGTGACGAAGCGCATTTCCATCTCTCAGGGCATGTCAATAAGCAGAATACTCGGTTCTGGGGCACTGATAATCCGCGCATTATTCAAGAAACACCTCTACACCCACTAAAAGTTACTGTATGGTGTGGCATCTGTGTTGACAGAGTGATCGGACCCTATTTTTTCGAAGACGCTGGAGGCAATGCGATAACTGTCACTGGAGAACGCTACAGAACCATGTTACGTGAGTTTTTGATACCCAGTTTGGACGAATTGGGGCTGGAGCACATCTGGTTTCAACAAGACGGCGCTACGGCACACACAGCGCGCGACACTATGGACTTAGTGAGGGACGCTTTTCCAGGCCGAGTTATCTCTCGTTTTGGCGATTTGCCTTGGCCTGCAAGATCACCCGATCTGACCAGTCCAGACTTCTTTCTTTGGGGTTTTTTGAAATCTCGGGTGTATGTGAACAAGCCACAGACTCTCGCAGCTCTAAAAGAAAACATTCGTCAAGAAATAACGAACATATCGCAGGAAGTGTTACGGCAAGTTATGCAAAATGTCATAAATAGGGCTCAAATGTGTATCAACTCTGGAGGTCACCATTTAAAAGACATCATCTTTAAATCCTAATGGTACGAAATTTAATGGTACAAATATACATTTAAAAAAACCTAAATCTAGTTTTCTAATTTAGAAAAAATGTTATAGCCGAACCAAATAGGGTCTTTACTTTTGCGCCACCCGTTATAACTTGAGCCCGTATCCATCACTCTTAATCATTCAAGAGTCGACTGACGTCACACCCTATCGTCATCAACGCCATCGCACAAGAATACCCTCGCTGGTATGGCTTCTAATGTATTTACGTCTGATATGATTAGTGAGCTACGCCACTTCCGCATATATACACAAATAGCCATTGTTTATCTTCGCTCGCGAATTAGCTCTACAGCAAAGCAATCGTATATATGCACTTAAGTAATGTAGGTACCGGATCTGTATCTTTGATGGCGTGTGATAGGAATAATAACTAGTCATTCAGGTACAAATGCATGTGAGATACCTATTGGACGAGTATTATCTATAGAGGTGCCTTATCAGACAACTGTTGTCTTCCTTAAGGAAAATCTCTTGTGGGTTACATTACAAGGTACTATTTACAATATTTGGCTAGATAGGCTATTGTATTGGAAGGCATGGAATTAATATGGCACGTGGGAATTAAACAATTTATTCTTCTTCATCCTAACGGTAATCCCAGTTGCATCCGAAGCTTTTCACCTCGAAGTCTGGGGTTCGCTTTTACACTGGTAATAATATAAATTGTATAATCCGCAGATAGCAGTCTATCTAAAATTTATATTTCCAGAAAACCATATAGGTACATATTGTGTACATACTTAGACAGAATGAATTAGGCATGTGAAAGTACTTACCTGATTGCGATGCGATGCGACCAAATCAAATTAAACTGGGTTATCTTATCACGCTTGTTTATTAAGTAAAACGTGAAACTAAACTTTATTTTCATTTAATGAAGATTAAATGAAGATGATGATCTTTATTTAATCTCTAATCGCAATTGCTTTTATTACCAACAACGGGCGAGTGTGTTTAAAAAAATATTATGAAAGTAGAAGAAATAAAAGTGTGCTGAGATTGTAGCAAGTGGAAACATTGTTGTCTTTACCTATCCCAAAGTGAAAGAGGCGGTTTTGTATGGTTCACCCTTGTTTGACAAAAAACGTATGACAAACATCGTTAAAACTAATCATTTGACAAACTTTCATTTCGCAAACATATTATGTACTTACTTTAGAAATAATCATTTGACATACCTAATACACGTTTCGCAAATGTATTACTTAGAAAACATTTCGATTGCAAAAAAAATATTTTAAATAATGTTCATTTGACTAAATAAAGTTCTGCATGGTTATAAAAAAAAATGAGCAGCTTTCTCAATAATCTATCACTGTCTGTTTGTCAACTAACATGCTTTTAAAATAATGAATTTGTGAAAAAATTATGTTTTATATAATGATTTTTTTCCAAATAAATATTTTGTCTAATGAGTAGTTTATCAAACAATAGTTTGTCAAATGATACATTTATCGGGAACACCCAACAATTCCGAAAAACTTAATTCCGAATTTCAATATTCCGATTTTCAAAATTCCGAATATTATAATTCCTAAGAAACAAAACTCCGAGTATTCAAAAACACGATAGTTATTTATCCGAAAGTTATAAATACGAATGTTCATTCTTCCGAATTTCATTTTTACGAATAATTAAAAATCCGTAGTATTATTGGCCCGAAAAACGTTATTCCGAATTTCAAATTTCCGAAAATTCATTGCTCAAATTGAAAATTTGTATCAAAAATAGGTAAAAATTAAAATTGATTTGACATGTTGCGCATTTTAGAGTTGTTTTTTTATAATAATAAATTAATTTTCTCGCCTATTATTACGTATAAAAATTAAGCCAAACCCGACTTGCCGTGGTCCTACTGCCGTGGTACTTGTTTGCCCTACACTAGAGTGTTATTTAAAAACCGGAGGCGCGGAGGGAGGGCAGTCCTCGCCCGCAGTAAGGAAGCTCAGGCGCCCGGGCGAGCTGGAGCGGCTGAGGCTGGTCGCCCGAGGCGACCAGTAAGCCGAAGCTGCGGAAGCGAGCATGGGTGCCCGAACTTTGTTACGCAAGGGCGGAAGGACTGCACATCCCGTAGCGCCGGAGAAGAGCGAAACTAATGCATGCCTGCATGCATGCTTGCCTGAATGCATGCTTGCCTGAATGCATGCTTGCCTGAATGCATGCTTGCCTGCATGCATGCTTGCCTGCATGCATGCTTGCCTGCATGCTTGCCTGCATACATGCTTGTTACTGAAAGTTGTATGGCAACGTGTATTTTGTAATCATTAACATAAATAAATTAAAATAATAGTTCAATAATTCTATTTCCTGTTTATCTCGTGTACCCCGAAAATGGCAACTATCCTACTTACCTAATGCAGGTTTACAAGGCGCTTGATTGTCGGGTTTGTGTTGTTTCGGAGTTTTGATAATCGGAATTCGTATTTATGATATTTCGGATTATTAAGAATTCGGAATTGTAATGGTTCGGTATCTTCAAATTAGGAATTTTAATATTCGCAGTTATAATCGTTAGGAATTTTGAAATCGGGTTTTCAATAAATAGGATTTATGATACATCGGATATCTGACTTTCGGAATTTTGAATGATTCGGAATTATGAAATTCGGAATTTTGAAATTCGTGATTGTAACTTTCGGAATAAGGCTTTTCGTATTTATGTAGTGTACCCACATTTATCAAGTATAATTTTGTCAATCGTTGTTTGTCAAATGAAAATTTGTCATTTGTTTTTTGTCAAATGATAGGACACCGTTTTGTATGTATGTGCTTTCTTTGGTAAAATCCTTCCTTAGAGGCCTTTATTGAACCTTGAAAATGCAGTGAAGTACTGATTATAAATTCCTTCATTCTTCCTATGTTTTCCCTACAACGCTCACTATTAGGCCAGGCTCGGTATTTTCGTAGGTCGCTATTGTCGATTCTAGCGTATACCTCGAAATCACCGCAATGGTAGTGTGAATCGTATAAGTTTGGTTGAAATTAAAATGGATCTCGATATTAGAAGTTTATGTTAGTTATGTAGTTTTTGTGTACGAAGTTAAAAATATCTTGTCATCTAAAAATGTACTAACTTATAATAGCTTCTGCTGTTCGATTTTTGTCTCGAACAAAGTTTATCTGGATGACCTTTTCGTTTTGTGATGGGACAGGGGATAAGATATTTACCTACTAAAGTTGTCTAATTCGGTACTGTTATACGTGTTTTAATACAATGAAGTATGCATAGAACCCTCTGGATATTTGAGTATCTATAATATAAAAATGAATCCCTAAATGTGTTGCTAAGCTCAAATCTCAAGAACGGCTGAACCGATTTCGCTAATTCTTTTTTTATAATATTCCTTGAAGTACGAGGATGGTTCTTACACTTCTTACGGAGAGGAAAATTAAAAAAAAAACATATTCGACTGGTGTGGAATAAATATTTGAAAAAAAAACGACTTGGGTCGGATTTCCTTAAGTAGATAACTAAAAATAATTGTGATCAGATCAAACTATACTAAAGTTTGCAAGAAAGTCAGCTCAGAAGCAGAGTGCATTCACATTTTTTTGAAAGACAGTACTTAAACGAAACTCGTAAGTGTGTAAGGACAGAAACCAAGTAGCTTGCCAAGTGTTGTTCCTTTTACTCGGAAGGAAGAAAGATGTGAGTCATATGTAGCAAATATTTTAAAAGTTAATGCTATGTAAAACGGCTATAAATATGAGTCAGTCTTTGCAAATTACAGACTTGTATAGATTAAAATTGAAGGACTTTTTTCTCATTTCCACGGAGCGACCAAGTTTAAACACTACACATCCTCTTCCTGGTTGTAACATTTTCCCCTTGTATTTCCTGTGTAAAATTACACTTAGAGGCAAAATGTTTGTAGGTTTTTTTATAATAAGGAAAATATCGGCCAATCGTATCCGTATACCTATCATCAAATGTATGTGGTTTCAGCACGTCTTTATAAGCGATGACTAGTAATAAGAAAAAAATGTTGTGACTGTCTGCATAGTCCCTGCCTTGTTCTACTTGGATGGAATAAGATGATCGGAGACTAAAAAGTGACAGTGATAAAAATGTGGTCAAATCATATCGTGAACACTGAACCAATACAGTTATAGACTAGGAATTGTTTATTTATTACCTAGCAATTGAAACGATATGTATATAACTATACAGGGCGTCCCACGGCGATGCCACATGGAGGGAAAGTACCTTAAATCCTTAAGTTAGCTCATTTTGTTTAAAGGAGACATCATTTTATTTTTAAAAAGAAACAAAACTGCATTCAAAGATTTTTTTAAATTCGCTTGCCACACCCGGTAATCGAACCAACTAAAATCCGAAAAAGTAACATCCTGTATTTTTATGGCATCAATCGATAGTGTCAATCATAAGGATCAAATCTCTCTAAGAAACATGGTAAATTAAACGAAAGGAAGTCCTTGAAATCTAAAATTATAAATTCAATTTGGCAAAATAAAACACAAAACTCAAAGTTCATCCATCCATCTGATACCATATTAACAATAAAATTCCATATTTAAACTGCTTTTCTTTTTTTATCGTGCTGAAACCGCTGCTGGTCAGCAGTAGTATTTAGGTATGTCGAACTCAAACCGACTAAAACCGCACGCCATCTAAATTAACAGGTTATAAGTTGATCCATAGGGCAATTCTCTTGCCATTTTCGTTGCACAGGGTACACACCGTGTGCAGGTTTCTAATCAAATCAAAGATATCTCTAGTGTTGATACCTTGTAAGAATTTCTTACAAGGTATCAACACGTAAGATATCTCTAGTGTTGATACCTTGTTAGAATTTCTCACAAGGTATCAGCACTAGAGATATCTTTGATGAAATTTATTTAGTAAAATGAGTACTAAATGAATGAACTTTGTTACCTGTTAACTTAACTTTAACTTAACGTTAACTTTATTGGGTAACTGCATGAGGTATGTGTAGGTAGGTTAGGTAGTTATTTTTGGGTGCTTGATTAGAAACCTGCACGCGGTGTACCCTGTGCAACGAAAATGGCAAGAGAATTGCCCTATGGATCAACTTATAACCTGTTAATTTAGACGGCGTGCGGTTTTAGTCGGTTTGAGTTCGACATACCTAAATACTACTGCTGACCAGCAGCGGTGTCAGCACGATAAAAAAAGAAAAGTAGTTTAAATATGGAATTTTATTGTTAATATGGTATCAGATGGATGGATGGATGAACTTTGGATTAAAGTGTTTTATTTTGCCAAATTGAATTTATAATTTTAGATTTCAAGGACTTCCTTTCATTTAATTTACCATGTTTCTTAGAGAGATTTGATCCTTATGATTGACACTATCGATTGATGCCATAAAAATACAGGGTGTTACTTTTTCTGATTTTAGTCGGTTCGATTACCGGGTGTGGCAAGCGAATTTTTAAAAATATTTAAATGCAGTTTTGTTTCTTTTTAAAAATAAAATGATGTCTCCTTTAAGTAAAATGAGCTAACTTAAGGATTTAAGGTACTTTCCCTCCATGTGGCATCGCCGTGGGACGCCCTGTATACAAGTCGCACACGCCTTATGTCACTGTATTCTGTCTCAAACCTCTTGTCTCAAATTTATCTGGTTTACATTGGTTCCATACAGATTCACTATTCATTTAAGTTGATTCATTGATCAAGTAAATTATTTGTTGCAAAAGTAGTATTTTGAGACCAGGAGATACTGATGAATTACTACAATTAATTATTTGGTTATGTTATGTGATATGTTGGATTGTCTTCTTTTGGTTGGATTTAGATTGGAAGAAGTGAATCCCTTTCCTAAAATTTCATTTAAAAAGTCTTGCTTTTGTATTATGAATTGAATGTTAGGTATGTGAGCTAGTTACAAGCGGTAGAAATTCATCGGTTAGGTAGAGCACTAGAAAGAGACAATAGACATTTTGTAATTTCTGCAGTTGTAATCTCTTAAATTATTGTTTTTGACAAGTGGTCGCATACCTGTTTTCAATCAAGATTAAGCTGCAAACAAGTATCCACTCAGTATTTTCTTGAGTGATGACAATGTATAAGTTGAATGATATTTCCTATGGTATGGCATGAGTGGCGCGAAGCCAAGTCTTTGCATTCTGTAGACAATTTCCTCTGTCGCTTTTTAAAATCATTATGATTTATTTGTTGAATGAATGAGTTTAGTATGATAATCAGCAATTTTAAGTGGCCAGATTATTCATTTAAAGTTTTAAAGCTGATGTAAACTATTTCATTTACTGAACTACCTACCAATAGATTGTTCCCATATACATGGACCAATAGATTGTTCCCATATACATACATGGACCAATCAATTGTTCTAAGTCTCTTGTAGTAATTAGTTAGTCTGACATTGAGCGAGAGTTAATTGGTGTAGATCTTGATGAAACATGTATTTATTAATCATAGTTTAAACGTTTCGAAGACAACTGTTGCTTTAAGTAATGATAATTTTCTTAGAAGTTGCCGATGCAATCATTCTTAATTGTAGTCTGTCAATTTTCCGTTTGTCTAGCGTTCGAGGCTTGTATGGTGTTTAGGTACAATAGCCGAAGTTTATACCATAAAAGTCTTTTGGCGACACCATTGACCAGTAGTTAATGGTACACCGTACCCGGTGTGCGACGATATCCTGGCCCGTCGGCTAATAGCCTCCATGGACACCGAATAGCAGCCGGCAATAGTCTATTGGGCAAGGAGGCAACACGAAACCCTTTCCTTTGGACTGACTGGGTGGACTTGGTGCTTTACGGGCTGCTTCGGAAAGTATTTGTAAAAGGAAAATAATACCGTGTGCCGTGATTGCTCGCGACTTAAACTCCTAGATTTACCTAAGCCTTACTGGAATGCCTTACTGGAGAGGGTGAACTAAAATTACTGTATACAGTTAATTCTCTGATCCGTGAGAGTGATGATCTCTCTTGTCCTATCTTTTTTAGTAAGGCGTAATCTCTATATGTGTCATGTTTAGTACATTCTTGACCGAATTAATAAAAGTTTATTACATAGTGTACATACGTGCGTGATAAATGCTATGACTGAATTTATGGACAAAACTTTAACCCGTCAAATGAGGATTTCGTATGTATTTTTTGTCACATTAAACATAACAAATAGCTCTGGCAAAGCAGATTTTGGTGACAAATATGTTCGTTAACGTATCTAATTTGTTTGTACCAAACGCTTAATAAATTTCTCCTATTTGTGTTAAAAAAATAAAACTGTCACAAGCTATCTATGTTATTTGCTGTGTAGTGTATTACGAAAACCATTTTAATGAGTACATCATCATATTTTTTTTGGAACTTCATATAAGTCTTTTGCGGTTAGTTTTTCTATCGAATGCGTTTTTGCTTCTCCCGTCCGTCATTATTATCATACTAAAAATAACAGTAATAAGCACAGGGATTCCCAGTGGCATTTCTTAATTAACGGTTTTATTTCGTTTGATCTGCTTGTTGGTAGGTTATATTTATATTTTATTAAGCTATAGTAATATTTCCATATAATATGTAATATCTAAAAAGTAAATAAATCTTCAGTTCACTATTCTCAATTTGTTTGAGGTAAATTCCCTTTTATACTTGATTAGTCTTATGTCATAGTATACGAAGTGCTTCTGATTACGTCATGGTTTATGCGTATCCTGTCACAAACTTACATAATAACATGAAGTGACATTAGCGTTTCAAAGGGCACTTCCTCGTTGCATCAGTAAACCGTGCCAAAGTGTTAATTACAGTGAATATCTACACATAAAGGGCTATTTTGGATTTAAAATTAACAAAGTTAATTTTGTATACCAGAGCACATGTGGTCTCTGGTGTATTGTAACTTTGTGCCTGAGAACAAATATGGCCTGAAGCTGGTATATTGCTGGTACCAACTAACGAAGGATAGTAATTTCATATTTAAATATCTTCAGAATACAATATAATGCTTACACGTATATGTATTTATTAGTATTGCCATACTTACGTATTTGTTGTACCACAATAAAAAGTATTATGTGCGTAAAATCAAATAAAAGGTGTCGTCACATATTTATTTGTATTTGACCTGTTTAATGCATTTGCCTTTACCTTACTAATGGTAACCAGTAACGATGTTTACACCAAAACATTATTTAACTAATAGAGTGTATTGAATTATAATGTTCCAGTAAACAATGAATCATTATTATCATATTCATGTGTTATGTGTAAATAAACACTACGTAGTTGTGTTATTTTACCTTCAACTGTTCGTTTTTGGATTAACTCTAATCTGTAGTCAGATAACTTGCCATTTTACAACTATGTTTACGCTAAAGTGTTTTTGTATTTAAAAAAAAATTAAAGCTGGGCTCATTAAAATATGACACTGCAATAAAATATATCTGAGTCTTTTTATACTTTGATTACTGCAAGTGATAATGAAGTCTATAATGATATTACGTATAAGGATATTTAAACTACCTAGGTACTAACTGCTACTATTCTAACCTACGTTGACGTCAAAATCCTACTATGTAATATTATAAACGCGAAGTATGTAGTTGAGGATGTATGTAAGGATGTATGTGAGGATGTTTGTTACTCTTTCACGATTTTAATTTTAATGAAATTTTACAAAATTATAGCTTATACATCAGAATAACACATAGGCTATATTATCAGCGATGAACGGGATCAGAATTCCACGCGGACGGAGCCGCGGGCAACAGCTAGTTAGATCATAAATATGAATGCCATGCTGTGCCAACGTTCCATATAATTCGTAAGGCGATTGGTTACTACTTAACTGATATTTTCTTACACGTTTAACTACTGTTATAAATTATACTCAATCAGACTAGTATTGCGAGAATACTGTTTTTGAAATTGATTCAATAAGGACACTCAGTCCTGAGTCTCGATTTATCGGGAGCCTGATTGTATAGATATAGACCGATTGACAGATTTGACAGATTGTCTATACCAGTGGTTCTCAAACTTTTTAAATGACGGAACCCTTTTGGGAAGCAAAATACTTGATGGAACCCTACAATAAAACAATTATTTTTATAAGTGTATTCTTTATTAATCAGCATAATAAAAGTACAATGTATCAGTTACTAATTATTATTTACTTCACCACTTGGTAAGGACAATAATAGAAAACATTAAAAAAGAAAAAATCTAACTAGTGGGAGGTATGAAACTGTTTTTTATTTTTCATCAATTGCTTGATATCAGGTTTGATGGAAGAAAGTTGGAGTCTCATATCAGCTTCGGCAAATATGTTTCGCACAAATATGTAGTTGGGAACGGGAGAAGAATATCCAGAGCCATTTGGCCAAGCATTGCATATTCATCTTGGATTCTGCACCAAAAATCATTAAGAGGCGTCGTTTTGAACAATGACTCCATACTTGTGTCTGATGACATTTCTAAAAGAGATTCATATATCTCATTTGACATGTTTTCAGGCTTTTCCAAGTTGGGTAAAAAAGGATTATGAATCCAGGAGTTCACTTTAATTTTTGTATTGTGTTCTTCGGGAAAATACTTTTCAAAAGATGCGCGCATCGAACTGAGATATTGGACCAATTCTTCAAACACATTATCTTCAAACATTTCTGAGTCGTTTTCGCTAACAAACTCACTGAGTAATGTAAAACTTTCTATTTCTTTCTTACCAATGCAAATGATCCAAAAATCTAATTTTCTTTTAAAAGCAGTTATTTTATTATAGGCCTGAAACACTGTTGTCTGTTTACCTTGCAACGATAAATTTAATTCGTTAAGTTTTTGAAAGATATCCGCCATAAAAGACAATCGGAACAACCAAGTTTTATCATACAAACGGTCCTTCAAATTAAAAGAAGTATCTGCTGAAAGAAACATTTGTAACTCGGCTCTAAGTTCAAATAGCCTTGTTAAAGTTTTTCCCCGAGACAGCCATCGCACTTCTGTATGGAGCAGCAGTGTTTTATGTTTGCTGCCATAATCTTCACACAATAATGAGAACAATCGGGATTGTAGTGGTCGTGATTTGATAAAATTAATTATTTTTACCGCTTCATCCATAACTAATTTTAGATTAGACGGCATTTGCTTCATCGCAAGTGCTTGTCTATGCAGAATACAATGACTGGAACTACAATTAGGCGCTTTATTTTTCATTCGTGACACTGCTCCTGCTGTTTTACCTGTCATCGCCTTGGCCCCATCTGTACAAATGTCAATGCAATTGTTCCAACTGAGATTATGTTCTTCAAAAAATATATTTATTTTATTAAAAATGTCTTCCCCGGTAGTGTTTGTAAGCAGCGATGAACACATAAGCATGTCTTCTTCAAAAGAACTTTTATATGGATATCTCACAATAACCAGCAGGATAGCCAAACCAGCGACATCAGTCGACTCGTCCATTTGCAAAGCGAATCGTGTATTTTGTAGACGTGTAACTAGTTCTTGTTTGACGTAGCTTGCCAGATCATGGATTCGTCGTGAAACAGTATCGTTTGATAGCGGAACAGTAGAAAGATGCTTTGCAGATTTTTCATCAAGCATACATTTTGTTATGTCTAATACACATGGTTTTATTAATTTCTCAGCGATAGTGTGCGCTTCACCTGCTTGTGCAATGCGATAGCTAACTAAATATGATGCCTCCGTGGCCTTTTCGTTGGTAGTTTGTGTTACATGCATCATATTTTTTTGACTTTCTAATAACTGATCTTTTTTGCGAACAAAAAATTCTTTATTCTTGTCTTTAGTCTCGGGGTGTACGGTTTCTAAATGTCGACGCAATTTGGCAGGTGCCATGGAACTATTAGGAAGCAGTTTACTACAGAGCATGCAGAGAGGTGAGCCGTTGGAATCAACAAATCCGAAACTGATATAAGATTCATCATACTTCCTTTTTTTAGTCTTTGAAACCGTCGAGCTTGACGTCGTGGCACTCGTGGCATCATCTTCTGGATCGGTGATTGCTAAATTCTCCGCGCGCATTGCTTTTGAACATTCAGCGTCATTAGAAGATGTTGTTGGAACACGTTTAACACATTTAAGCCAACGTTCCATTCTTCTTTATTTATAATGTTACAAGTCAGGATAGTGGGGTTTAAATAATGCACAATCGTTACTGCGTATAAGAGACTAAATTTAGAACCTACAGGGAAGAAATGTATAAAACTGAGACAACAGAATACAGCAGGCAGTAAAACAATGAACACTAGTTTCTCGCTAGCGAGCTTGTAAGTAGGTAGTAACTTATCGCTCCGAACGCTAATCATCAACTGACGACGCCAACGCGCGATCGCCGCTTTTATACTTAGTCCTAGACTCGATCTCAAATATTCTCGAAAATACTCGAGTCGGCACCTTTGATAAACAAAAAGCAAAAATAAAAACAGAAATTTAAAAATAGCGTTGTAAACAATATCGACTTTATCCTTTGAAGTTAGAGACGAAAGTCGCTTGTTGACAACTATAGCGTCTAATTCAGAGGCGGCTTTTATCAAAGAGACTGAGCGCTTACAAGTATACTACCCGCTCGTTTTAAGTTTGCCGCTGGCGATAGGTATGAGTGTATGACGTTCGAAATTTTTTATTTAATTGTAACAATAAAAATTGTGTACGTTAGATATTTGGGTAAAACTATGACACATTATAAGTTTTGTTGTCACGTGGGGGAGGGTACGCGCATTCCACAGACCGGCAAACTTAGAGCGAACGCGTTGTACAAGTATAAAATTGTTGAGACCAAACTTATGAGATATTGTACCAGCTAATGTAACACAAGCTTATACAAATACAAATAAATAAATAAATAACATTCATAGCGTTTTGTCTCCGCGCGGCCGCGGAGTCCGCACAGCCGCGGAGCGACCAGAGAGAGGTGTTTTGATTTTTTTATTTCTAAATTCTTGCGGAACCCCGACAGAGGTATCACGGAACCCTAGGGTTCCGCGGAACACACTTAGAGTATAGCTGGTCTATACAATCTGTCCCCAGATTAATCGAGATTTAGAACTGAGTATCATTCTAGAATACGGGCCTAAATTAGATTTTTTTACAGATAATCATATCGCGACATCATCTTTTTATGTTAGGAGAAATGGCCTTCTGATTATCATCATCCCCATAGTGATTTCCTAGTTGCATCCGAAGTTTACATTTTGGAGCCCAGGGTTCGCATATTGATTTTGATTGGCATGTCGGCTTTTCCGGGGCAATTGCTATCTGACCTGTCAACCCCGAGAAGAAAGCCTGCACAGCCTCGTCCGTTGTTTCGCAGAGCAGGAGCCCTAGACAAAGTGACATTCTATTGATGGAATCGCGCTGAAGCAAACCATTTTTAAGGTTTTAACAATGGGTTTCGGGGCATTGCGGTGGTTATAGTAATAATAATAAGTTAAATAATGTATTTCGAGTTACAAAGTCTTGGGTCTCGAAGATTTTCGTAGTGCTCAGTCAATGCGTGGATGTGTAGTTTAAGTATGTGAAACTTGTTTGTATATAGTCTAACTACCTACCTATTTTATTGTAAGCAATCTTCAAATAAAAAATCTTCGTCCATTTCAGGTATCAAACCCAGCTTACAACCACAGTAGTCGTGTTGAAGCCATTAGAGCAACGAGCCAATCGCGGGTGAGTAGATAAGAATAAGTACGTAATTTTTTTATACTAGGTAGACTGAAGACAGTACATTTCATAAAATTTATCAAAATAGCACGGGTATGGATGCTCCACAGTGCAGAATAATAAGAAGCTACCTCTATTTCTATACCTTTTATTATATTAGTTCTGCGTTCTATTGCGTTAATTATATTATTAGTCCTATTGCATTGTTTACATCAGGGCTGTCCAAACTAGATGGGACCCAGGGCCAACAAAAATAACTAAATACATTGGGGGGCCACAAAATATCTAAAAAGTATATATATAGTAGCTAGACGCAGTGCATGATTAAATGTCTGTCAATGAAGACCTGTATTTTGATTTTATAAACTTCATTGTTGATTAAGCACTTTCACAAAGGTAGGTGCTGCCCATCATCGAGCCCATTTTTAGCCCGAAATTCGTCAGTTTCGGGAAACGTTCAATAAGGAGCTTAAAAAACTAAATTCCTGTTTCTGTTCTGCCCTTGTAAAAGGGGTCTGATTGCAGATCACCCAGTTCCAGTTGATAATCAATCCTCACACTCTCAACTGCAATCGTTAATGGATGAGTGAAGAGTGCTATATCACTCTCAATTTTTTTAAAATCTGCGAAACGTTGCTCAAATTCGACGATTATTTCGTCCATGTAATTGAGGTGGTCCAAAAAATTAAATTCTTCAAAATTTTTCATCTCTAAATAATGTTCTTTACAACTTGGAAAAAAAGAAAAATCATTTTGTTGTAAAGACGTTTTGAACAATTTCAGTTTGCTCATAAATCCATTCACGTGTCCGTACAAGTTGGCTATATTGTGGTTTTTGCCTTGCAACTTTAAATTCAAGTCGTTCAAGTGTTGCGTCATATTAGTTAAAAATGCCAGATCGGCCAGAAACTGAGGATCTTGCATTTTATTTTGTAATTCGGAAGTATCAGATGGTATTTCATTTTTTAGAAATAAAGGTATTTCTTTTCTCAAAGCGAAGAAGCGTTGCAAGCATTGTCCAGCACTTAGCCATCTGATTTCTGAATAAAATAATAAATCTCCATAGGCTGCATCGATTTCAGTTAAAAAGTCCCTAAATTTTCTGTTAAATTTTCTGTCTAACTCCCATTTCTCATTGAATGTACGGTTTTCTTCACTTAACTTCCTCTTCTTTGCAGACATGATGAGATTAAGTTTAATATAGTTAAACATAAAGCGAACAACACAATAAGTAAGTTAAAAATAATGGAAAAGTCTTTAATAACTTGAGAGTATTCTTGCTTAATAAAACTTTCGTCGCGTCGAATGACAAGATTGACAAGTGACTAACAATGCCCAATGAACGACGCGCGATGTACTATCAAGTTTATAAGTGCATTAGCCCAACAAGGCTCAAAATGGTGTGGCGTGCGGCCGTGCGCCGGCCCGGTTTTGTGTTTACATAATAATATGTGTCATTAGATACTAATACAGTAATTTACCAACTTAGTAAATTAACTGATAGCTAAGTGGGTTAAGCAAGATACTATTGATTCACAATGATAGAGGTTCCAGGTTCGATTCCAGCTTATAACGATTTTTTATGTTTATGACAAAAATATAATTTTAAATATTGATAAAGTAATTTTGTATGAAGTTGGCATTCTTTTTACATTTTATGTTGATATTTGCTAAAATTTAACAATTAATAATACAATGATATTAATTTATAAATGAAACACAAAAAGTGTTATTGCAAGATCGCAGGATTTGAACCATCAACCTTTGCATTTCCACAAACCTCATGCTTTAACCACTCGGCCACGGGTTGCTTACGTAGTGACAACGAAATTATCGATAATATTCCTACGGAAGAACAATTTATGTGTGTTGTAAATTGTCTTAAAAGAAAAACGTCACAAGTAGCGCTAGAATGTTGACGCTATAGTTGCATAGGATTGCTACTGCACTTTTGACTTCGACTGTACCTATTTTGTGTTCGGGGAATTCCCGCGTGATGTGTGCGGCGTGATCCACACATGTGAACATTTGAATTACGTCGCGAGAAAAATAATTTGCTCATTAATGTATATTTTAAAAAGATGATAAAAAAGATTCTGCGGGCCGCAACAATTCAAGCCGCGGGCCGCATGCGGCCCGCGGGCCATGGTTTGGACAGCCCTGGTTTACATCAATAGAATTTATGGATTTTATATAATTAGGCTGATAATCCTGAGACGAGAAAAATATCCAGCCGTTCGGCTGTCACATCTAGTTAATAAATCTAAACAAGCAAATGCATAAATAATATCTTTGCCAACACTAGAGTTTTCCGTTCCTTACCTACATAGTTATAATACCTACAAGATTTCAACATACATAATACATACATATTGATCATATCTTCGGTTTACTTAACGCGATTGGTCTAGTGATTTAACAACACAGTGTCCATGCAGGCCATGAACCTTGGCTTACGTCACCATACACACATCTAAATTGAACTTGTCTTTTTTCTGGAATTTTGATCGGTCAAACTTTTCTCATCAATCTACTTTGTTGGACTACATACATATAGAGAGCCTTTCAGTACTGACCCCATTATAAAAATAACTTAAAAAAGTTAAATAGGAAAATTCACGTATTTAATTAGTAAGTACTAAAGACATGACATTATCCTATCATGTTTTTGCTATAAAGGGTTGCAACTCGCGGCATGACGAATATACCATTCACACCACGTCTCTGTCCACTTCTCTCGCCACTTCCCTCGCTCTGCCGCGAGTATGTAAACGCAGCATTAGAAAGTAAAGCAAATTATAACGAAGCATAAGATTTTCTTTACGAAGTAGCGTCTAATGTGCGATTAGAACTACAATAATTTCCACGAAATCATATACATAATTATGAGAAGTAAATATTGCGAATATTAGCTGTAATCAAATATGTTCCTATTAATACTTCTTAGAAATAGAATTTCAAAAAGTAACCGCGAATATTAATGATCATTGAGTTATTTCTACGAAACAAAGAAATAAATGCGAGTAGGTATTACTTTGCGATAACCAACTGGTACGGTTGACGCTTTGTGAGTATTTGAGGAGATAGGATATCTATCATATTATGGCATTTTCCTTTCAAATGTAGAAGCGCTCAATCGGAAAATTACCGAATTCGGAGAATTGCGAAAACAACGACCAAAAAACTACATTTGTATAAAAATTGCGAGGTCATAATATGTGTAATAGATTTTTTATTGGATATTATTACAGTTATCGGGATATTTATTTACCATTTGTTTTGTTTTGAGTTTCCGATATTTCGGTACTGTTGCAAGAGCCACGGAACACTTGGTAAATATCCCAATAATTTTAATAGGGATTAGAGATTAGACGGAGATACATATATTAGAGGTCAGAGACGAGTCTAATAAATAAATATACATGTAGGCAGAGAATAGATTTCTTTTAATACTACTATTCAGTGTACATTTACAGATACGCTGGTACTGTTTTTAACCGACTTTAAAAAGCAGGATGTTCTCAATATGATCGGTATTTTTTTTATGTACGTACACCGATTACTGAGATTTATGAAGCGATTTACGTGATTCTTCTTTAGTTTGATGCAGAATAGTTCCCTATTTTTTCCTATTTGGTCCTAAAAAAATTGAACATAGTTTGGCCCAGTAGTTTCATTTTATGAACATTATTGTGATTTTTATTTGTGTTCCCCGATATTTCCGTCGTTTATAAATCGATTTTGAAGATTATTTTTGCATTGGCTCGCTATAGCTCACTGAAAGAAGAAAGTAAGAAAGAAAACACATTTATTGCAAAACACAAGGCACATTACACAATACACAATTTAGAATAAAAAACAACTGGTGGTCCCAAATCAATTTCATGGGTCAGAGTTCTCTGATGTATCACACTGGACCTTGGGCTCCGGAGATACATCAGAGAACTCCTCAAAGTCAAATAGGAAATGGGAAATTATTGTTCCACTCCAAAACGATTATGCTCGTATAACTTACGTCTGTTCGATAGCAATCGGTTGAGTAGAACCGGAGATAAGAGATCCATGCGGGCGAAGCCGCGGGCGGAAGGCTAGTTGTAAAATAGAATGATGAATGTATGGGCTTTGACGTTTATGACAGCCGTCAACGTATGTCATAATCGTCAAATACGTGTCACATACGTCAAATCCCATACATTCATCATTCTATTCTACAATACTTGTCTAGGGGGCTGAACTCCACAACCCTTCTCTATAACATCGGGAACAATTACTAGGTACCCTGATTTATACCAAGATTTTAAATTGTTTCCTGTTTTACTTTATTCTTCTTATCATTCTTGGTTCAACTGGTTAGCGGTTTATAAGAAAATAGTGACAGTATAATTTAATATTTGTGTACCAGTTAATAAATAATATCTATGTGGTGTTTATCTATTACCATTTTTGTTTGTGATTGATAACTTGGTAATCCCAAGATAAAACACAGTTGCGTCATATCATGTTTTGTTCAGATAATATAATATTTGTGTACACATAAAACTTGCCTGCTGACGTCTAGTGGCCTTGAAAATATAACTCAGTGATAGATGGCATGTCTTGTGTAATATTTTGAAGCCATAAGCCATCTGGTTAAATTAGCCAGTTAATTGGACGTCTAGACCCTAGGGCGTTCATTAAAGGCCGGCATACAATCAAATGCCTTAAGATCAATGAGCAGTTTTCCAGTAGGTATTTATAGGGTTCCCAAAGACGCGCTAGATGGCGCAGCCGGCACTTTTGGTAAGAAGAGTGTGGTGTCACATCTAGTGTTCTCCTTGCATGGAACAAATGTACTTCGGTTTTGTAATGATTTACTTTACATAAATATTCTGTAATTTTTTCTGATACAATTATTTAAAAAATAATATTATTATTTTAAATTACAGACAAAATTACCAAAAGCTATGCTAGCGCCATCTCCTGATGACTTAAAAACCAACTGATTATTATACCTACTGGAAAACTGCTCATTAGCCTTTAGCCAAATGGTTGAACGAATCGTTTAACTGTTTGGTTGAACATCATGTAGTCAGTTTATATTGATCTGACTGATGGATTTTTTGGAGCTATGTTGACATAGTCCATTCGTTCAAACTATAACTATTATAATGTATATTTACTAGGTATATTAAATAGACCACTAACAGGAAACCCATTTAAAATTTTAATTTAAACTTAATCATATCATAGTTTGTTTCTAGAATATTCTGTAAACTTAAAAACAATATTATTATAGGTAAAATTATGGTAAAAAAACTACATACACAATATACAGGGGTTTCAATTGAATTATTTTCTGGGTGAAGTTTGTTGAAAACGTAAACATGTTCCATGCTATGAATACCTACTTTTAATAGTAGATTACCCAACAAGTGAAAAAAAGGTGAATTCTTTTCGAGGCACCAAGTTGTATCCCGAGAGGAGTGAAGGTTTCTCCGGTAGAATCCCGAGCGTAGCGAGGGGTTCTAGAGAGAAACCTGAGTGGATCGAGGGATACAAGAGCCGAGATGAATTCTTTTTTCACGTGTTAGGTACTCAACTTTTCACCATTGACTACGAGAAAACGATTACTCTGTGATTATGAATTACATTTTGTTATGGATAGTACACAAAAGAAGCAGCAAATTATCAGTAAAAGCTACCGCTTTAGCGCGAAAAGACTCAGGAGTATTTTCGCGTTCGAGAATATGAGTTTCATTTTCATCACTAGATGAAGTCATTTTATGATTATGAGACAAACAAACTTTTACAAGGAAAATTACACAGAAAATGGCGGCATTTTTTTTTTTCTTAATTTAAACTGAGCCACATTCCATCCAGCCAGTGATTACATTTAGGTGGCTTTTAGTACGTTTTTATAGTGAGAGTGTGCAACCTCTTTGTATGTTTCACTAGAATCCGTACATTCGCGCATGTTCCAAATTCAAATTTTTTTATTCACTCAGTGAAACAAAGAGCGTTTTATTCACTGTTTTTGATGAATCACGGGCCCTTTTTCGAGTGTCAATGGTGAAATAGTACATTATGGTACAAGTGAGCAACGTTGGTGATTACCGCCGAGGCGCCATTGAGACCCGAGCCGCCAGGCGAGGGTCTTAAGACAGCCGAGGACGGTAATCATCATGCTCACACGTGCCATACGACGTTTTACAACACACTTGCGAATAAAATAATACTACAAATACTAAATAAACAATACTACAAATTAATTCGTTTTCCTATGCGCGCGCATTTAACAATGGCGGTCGACCATATTTAAAAAAAAAGAGGTTTGAACTTAACTTTTTTTTACTCTGTTTTTTTTTCTGTACTTACTTAGAGAAAAAAAAAGTTAAATTTGAGCGAAAATTTTGTTTATTACACAAGTATTACAAGTTGAAATTATTTATTTAAATACGAAAATGCGTCAAATGACCATACAATAGGCGTATTAATTTATTCGTACTATTAAACATGTTATTTTTTGTATCAAAACTTTTTTAAGAACATAGACAATTATAGACACTTCCTATAAAATTTAAAAAAGAATCTATAACTCACTTTTGTGAATAATAGTAATGAAAAAGTCACAGTTTTATAATAGGTGTCATTCCGTGCTTAATTGCGGTAAAATAATATCACTGTTATGAGCAGGTGTGTTGTAAAATATATAACCGCCTTATTTATGTATGCTCCAGCAATTGCGCAGATGTCAGTAACATACTTATACTGAGTCATTCAGTATCTGAGCGTTTACCAAAAAAAATGACCACTCGAATAATGGCATGTCCTACGACTTGTAACTAAATTTTGTGAACTATTGATATGAAAAGCTAGTTCCTTTAACATTGTACATTATAAAACGCATTCAAAGCTAATAATTTACATAAGTAAAAACCAAAAAATATAATAATTTCACATAAATTTTGATAAAATAAAATGAAAAAGTAGTGATTTTTATAGTGTCCCACCATACTTTTCCAAACTTCGGTACGTGATTTTTATAAGTTAACTGTCTCTAGGTTATGAACTATTGTGTTTTTCAGAAAGATTATATCAACCAAATGTCATTTTATAGCTTGTTGGCATAGATTTAGAGATCAAACTATAAAAAAATACGTGTTTTGACGTGGGTCAAAAAATGATGTCTGTGGAAAAATTCCGGAACGCTACGACTATAAAATGAGTTTTTACGACAAATTTCTACTAACTTCGTCAATTTTTATGAATGGCAACATTTAACACTATAAAACACGCGCCATTTTAATTTTTTTAGCGGCATAGCTTCAGAAAGTCTATGGAAAGTCATGTAGTGACTGGTTGTGCGTCACGCTGGGCTACTTTTATGTTCCACTACGAACCTTGTTTTTATTGGTAAGTATGGATATCTTTGCCTTACAGTTTAATAAAACTTATTGCGTTTGTTTTATAGAAAGCGATTCAATGCTCTTATTTATTAAATATGTATTAAAACAACAACTTTTTTTGGATTTGGTTATGTACCGGCATCAAACGTCACGTCCACCACGCGACGTAATGTACTAGATTTCTCTATGTATTTTTTTTCTCCTGGGTGGAATTCCATAACGCGACGGTCATTTTTTTTGGTAAACGCCCATCTACATCATTTAGTGAAAGATAATGTTAAAATTGGTTAAAATACTTTTATTCTTGGGAAACTTATCTTTCGCCGGTAGCTGCAGTTCTGCTCCATTTCCCTCCAGTCCATTTTATTATGCCAGTAACAGCTGTTGTAGATACAGGATTGAATAACAGTTTTCCTTTTATGACGCCCGTCTAAGTACTTTGACGGTAGACTAACTGGCGGGTAACTCACGGCATGGCTCACGGCCGTGACGGAGTTATCCATTGTTTGAGATTACTCAGGCGTACAGGTACAACTGACAAAACTATTCGTTTATTGAATTTAACAACAAAACGATCAGGTGTTTCAGATTGTACATAATAGAGGAAGCTTATTTGTTGCGTTACTAAGCCTGAAGTCATAGGTTGGGTTAATGAACCATACAGTATCATTTGTCAGTGATCACTTTGTGTTTTGGCTATACTGTGAATGTATTGCAATGTTAGGATTTTTCAACTCGTTCATCATCATAAAGGACTGTTCTCTAATCCGTCATATGAATATCAAGTACTATCTACTCTGTGGTAAGAGTACTAATCATGTGATTTGCATGTCTTCGATTCTTTATGTGGGAGAAGGTAGTCATTTCTTGGCGTGTATGTGTATATGTCTTTAAAATATAAATTGCGCATGTTGGTAATTTCTGTCACGAATCATGAAGAACGCAACGAACCGAATACCACGCAAATCGAAACTTACGCGGTGTCCTGCGTGAACGACGAATACGACGCGACGCGACGCAACACGATGCGACGTAATGCGACGCGATGCTACACGCGACAAATGTCCTACGTGATTTTGATCATAACTTCGCGAATCATGAAGAAGTACAGTACAATATTGCTCGAGTTCGCAGTGTCGCGTCTGGTCGCGCTCAAAACAAGTACGCGTTACGTCGCGTCTCGTCGCAGAGTGTCACATACATAGGTCGCAAGTAGGGTAGGCCGTTGATTTGATCGCGTTCGTCGCGTTCGCAGCGTCGCGTCGCGTCGTATTCGTCGCTCACGCAGGACACCGCGTTAGACTACCAGGGACCTCCCTCAACGAATTCAGAAAGAAAATTGCTACTAGGAATTATTTCTAGGTTTGCCCCTTAATTGAGCTAAATCGGTTGTACACTTGTACTATTCATAATTTAAGATTAGTACTGCAATTGGTGCGAGCATTCATTTGTTTATTCGTGTATCTACTTTACGATACATACGAGTATACTCGTGTTTCATTCTCAGGCTAAGCAGCTGTTGAGTTTACTTCGCGGCAGTAGTTTTCCATAATTACAACAAGCAGTATCTAGGTAATTTGTTACGTAGTACGATTTACTTGCAGACTAATAGATATACGAAGGTGAGCGGCATGAAATGACTAGGTACAATAATTTGTTTTTTCATGGCATTTATTGTTGCTATGCCGAAGTCATTTTATTCATCTAATCAGCATTAAGTGTTACGTAAACGTAGATAGCTAATATTCAAAAATAGCATGGAACAATGACACGATAATCACTTACACGTATTGTCTGATATTTGATACAAGTTCATTTTAATCCTCGAACATGATTTAAGGCAAGATTGATGAGAGATTTAAGTGCATATGTTCTGTATAATCTAGGTGTATATTTATACAAATAAATAATATTGAAGAGCCTGTTTGCAATTTTTTAACGAATGCCAACCTATGAATGTATGCATGACACTGATAAATGTAAGTACCTAATACAACAATTAGAAAAAAATACTGCCTGTATTCTTGTCCGTTTGATCTGAGTTATTACCGCTATTGACGGGATTTTAGTGCGGTGCTCAAGTTAGGCTTAGTTTAGAAAAAGTATTAAGGGTCCTTACCAAAAGAAAATCCCAGACCCAAATCCACGCGTTAAAATTCGCTGGCGCAGCTAGATAAGCTACTTTTATTCCAAGTAATAACTGTCGACGATCGTCCCTCTATAGGTATATCAAGATCTGATGGTATCATCTCACAAAGCTTCCCTAGCTCTTTATAGATAGTATCAATAGCTCTCAGACTTGCTTGTGTGAGTGACGCCCTAGTTGGCTGAACTCCACCGTCTTATAACGTTTGCTTACAAATTCATCTTCAGCGCATTGATTTCAAAATAAGTAGGTATCTACTTAAGCCTCGTCCAGAACTCGTGTATTTCGCACATTTTCACTAGCACAACACAACAAAACATGAAAATCTCTACATCTCTATGGATTTTTACAACATATTTTTTTTTTAAGTTTCGGCAGTTTAGAAAAAGAATGCTTTCTCTAAGATGCTCGTTGTTAAATGTTTGACACCTTAGAGAAAGTATTCTTTTTCTAAAGTGCCAAACCAAGTGAAGCATTATTTGTAAATAGACCAAAAAAAAAAAGCCCGCTGAGTTTCTTGCCGGAGTCTCCTCAGGCCAGGGCCGCGTTTCGAACCGGTGCCGCGGTGGTCCATTTGCTAAGCTAGTTAAAGACTAGCTTAGCAAATGGACCACCGGTTCATAATTATAGTACATAATTATATATTTTTGACGTTTTGTAAGTGCCGTTTTAATGGTCTATACAGAATAAATGATTTTTGACTTTGACTTTGAATAAAAAAACTAAACCATGGAGATAGATGTAGAGATTTCCATATTTTGTTATATTGTGCTAGTGAAAATGTTGCAGAAGAAGGTAAGGTACTGTTTAATAATTTGATTTGCAGTTGTTTAACACAATTTGTTTTGAAACAGTCTGATTAGTATTTGTTAAATCATTAATTCTCGTCTTTAGGCTAAATGTAAATTAGAATAAAATGCAGTTAGTTCAAAAAAATGTTAAATCGTTCCGCTAAATAAACCACATTCAAGTATTGTCTAGACTTCTAGAGAATCTAGCACGGCTGACAAGTCTTGACTTTAACCAACCAGGTCCTCAATTCAACAACAATGTGCTTGACTTTCGTGTAAATGTAATAAAGATTATTTTGCGTAATAATCCCACAAATCCCTCAGATCCACGGAATTGATAAATATAATCACTAATCAATCATGCAAGCTTGCAGCGTAGTTTTTCTTTAATTTCTGAATCGAAATAGTATAAGTAAATACGTAGGTACATACTTGTAGTTGTAGGACTGTAGTTGTCAATAAAGTTAACGTGAATAACTATTAGCGTTTTATCAATCTCAAACTAATAATAAGGTTACGCCCTATTTTGTATTTATAAACATAATATCATAAGTTTATGACTTGAGTTTACTACAATAATTTCACATCAAATTTCTAAAACCATAATGTTTAACGTCTTTTATTTACAAAATAATACCTGACTGTGTCCGTATTGCCACTTCATAATATTGTTATCTATTCATATTCAAACAATAGCAATACCCAGACTTGACCGATATCATTCGGTCATATAAGGATAATGTTACAATCTGCTCACAATGTTTGCGCTAGCGGTTATAATACTACTTATACACATTGATATTTTTCAATATTGGTGAATGTCACAAACAGAGCCTTTCAATACCTACCAATTAAAAGAAGTCTTGTCTATTTTAAGCAAATAAAAATCACCACTTTATCTTATCGTGTTTTTAGCAGTCTCTTATCCGCACTAATTAATGTTTTGAAGTAGTTCTAGAATCATTATCATATTGTTCGAGACAAGCTGTCTTCATAGAAGACTCATACTTACATGTAGGACCAAAAAGGTGATAGATGTGAAAAGGTGATAGAGATGTAACGCTTCTCAAAACAAAAATTACCTAGGTAAAAAGCATGTAAATTATGCGCAACTCCTGAGATATCTTTACAGGGGACACGACACGATGTATGGAAGCCATACGATTCCACCACTGTCGCTGATCTGCTGACCTTGTGTATCTTATACACCGATGGTCAAGGTAAGGTACTTGCAGTCAGCTCAGATATCGCGAATACCTTACTTCTAGTTTAGGCCTTCGATTGGGTCTATCTTATAGAAATTGCCATGAGCATGACCTAAGCTGTGGAATCCTAGCACAATAACACATAATATGCAGTAATCAGAATTTAGGAAATTAATAAAATGTTATGTGTTCCAATTACGTGATAGCTTGTCGAATATTTTGATTACATATTGTTTTAGCACAATAACACAATATGCAGTAATCAGAATTTAGGAAATTAATAAAATGTTATGTGTTCCAATTACGTGATAGCTTGTCGAATATTTTGATCACATATTGTTTTTGTCATCATACGTCTTAAGAATCACTGCTACAATCAGTCGCATTCGGTATCGCACGGTTTTTTTCCGGTGCCACTTCCTCAAAGTCAAAGTCAAAAATAATTTATTCTGTATAGACCATTAAAACGGAACTTACAAAACTGGGTCCAATAATACTAAAGATTGTACTAATGCCTATTACTATTGCCCAAGTCAACTTGCACTTGAGCAATGAGTTTATGTTGACACAGTTTTATTGCAATCAGGTTCACGATAGTTACGGCAGCACATAAAATACGAACGAACAAACGAAAATTTTATAATTTTAAAATTTTGTTAAAAAAACCAAGTAATTAGTTGAAAAAACTCTGGCCCATCAATACTTGTGTTAAACCTATCTGGACTTAACTAAACCCACAAGGTATTGATGGGCCAGGATTTGCAACTAATTCCTAAAATAATATCGCGACTTCACGGTAGCAACAGCGAATGATGGATGAGGGATGGACCATTACATTAATTTTTCGTTTCCGATTTTACTCAAAGTGTAGTGAATTAGTGTCCTTTTACGTAGATATTATCGACGTAAAAGGGCAGTTTTTATTATTTGTTTCTTACACAGAAATTATATCATAAATCTTCAGAATTTGCCACGTTAACCTAAATTCCCTAATCAATGACCGGCAATACGGCTTTAGACCGAAGCGGTCAACGGGTGATCTTCTGGCGTACGTTACCCATCTTTGGGGTGAGGCTATGGACAAGCATGGCGAGTCACTGGCAATTAGTCTTGACATCGCCAAAGCTTTCGATAGAGTCTGGCACAAGTCGCTTCTTTCCAAGTTACCAGCCTTTGGTCTGCCTCCCAGACTGTGCGACTGGGTGTCTAGCTTCCTGCAGGGGCGTCGTATTCGCGTCCTCTGTGATGGTCGAACTTCGGAGTTCCTGCAGGTAAATGCTGGCGTGCCGCAGGGGTCTTTCTTATCACCCACTCTCTTTCTTCTGCATATCAACGACATGTTGTCCACTGGCAGCATTCACTGCTATGCAGACGATAGCACCTTACACGGGAGTTATCACGGACATCCTGCGGCCAAGCAGTCTGATATCGCGGAAAAAAGGCAGCTTCTCGTCAGTGAACTTGACCGGACCCTGAACCACGTTTCCCAATGAGGCTCTGAAAACCTGGTCGAGTTCAATGCCAAGAAGACGCAGGCATGCGCGTTTACAGCAAAGGTATCTTCGTTCCTTCCCTTTCCAACTCTTCAGAGCACGCCACTGCCACTGCAGGACAATCTCAACATCTTAGGTATGGATGTCCGCTGCAAACTGAACAACAAAAACTACATTGAGAGCATCATCAAAACAGCCTCGCGTAAACTCGGAGTCCTGAACAAAGTGAGACGTTTTTTCACGCCGGAGCAGCGGTGTCTTCTCTACAAATTCGCTCTTACGTGGAATACTGCTCGCATCTCTGGGATGGCTCCGCAAAGTACTTACTAGATGCTCTCGACAGGTTGCAGCGACGTGCGGTCCGCATTATTGGGAATCCTGAGGTCACTAACACCCTCGAGCCTTTGCAGTTGCGTAGAGATGTGGCATCTTTGGCGGTTTTTTACCGTCTCTACCATGGTGAATGTTCTGATGAGCTCTTCCGAATAATCCCACCCTCTCCTTTCCTATATAGGACAACACGTGCAGGACTTAGATGCCACCCGCATACGGTGCAGAATATTAAAAAAATTACGAGTATCTGGGTTGCTATTTTAAAGCTAATTTTATTACCATCTAAAATTAGGGTTCCAAAACACCTTTAAATTCCATCTTTTGACGTTAAAATAATTCAAGGTGAGGTAAATATATCCAGATGCGTCATTATACAAATATTTCGCTCCATATCTATTTTAGTGTCAAATATTTTGTTTACGGTGACATGGTTTTGCGAATTTATATAATTTACGTTAAACTATTTTTATCTGAAAACGTTGCTATTATAACAGCGAGCTGGCGCCGACCAACGATCACTATTTATTACTTTTCTTTGGATAAACGCCAAGTGAACGCAAGTATCGACACATGCCAAAAGAAAGTCAAAGTTCGACGGCATGTGATGAAAATATAGTATGTATAGCATTTAAATCAAACGCGACATAATATTATTTCTTCTGCTCTATCACCACACCCCTAAATAATATCACGTCATACATAGGAACATTTT
Source organism: Eilema depressum (assembly GCA_914767945.1). Taxonomy (NCBI): domain Eukaryota; kingdom Metazoa; phylum Arthropoda; class Insecta; order Lepidoptera; family Erebidae; genus Eilema; species Eilema depressum. The sequence goes on along the minus strand of OU612024.1, from coordinate 9,213,824 downwards.
CCATCAAATATTATGTAAGTCGACAAAGGAGATACGGTTCTCCTTCATCGACTGTACTAATGCTGAGTAATATGGAGTTATGGACATCAAAGGTTTTCTGGCGTCAATGCCGTCTACTAAGTACGTCATAACAAAATATTTACTTTCATAACTCGCTTCTTAACCTATGTTGAAAAAACTACTGATGATGATGAAAACTATTATGGCATTACTGAATATCATAACGATCCTTTGAGGTGACATTTAAATAATTATGTATGTACAGTCGACAAAAGATATACGGTAGCACTTTTTCATATAAAGTTGTATGTAATGGTGCAACCGTATCTCCTTTGTTGACTGTACATGTTATGGGCTTCTTTGTTTGACAACCGTCAACAAAGTTCAATTAGTCTCCTTATACCTTACCAACTGTCGCCCGCGGCTCCGCCCGCGTGGATGTCTATTAGCGACCAAACATAGCCTTCTCAAGGTCTAATCTACCCCAATACCAAATTTCATCAAAATTGGTTCAGACAGAGTTACTTTCGCATTTAATATATCCGTATGAATACTTACTACATAATTATATTTCATGTAAGGTCGCTTAATCTTATAATGTCGTTAAATCGGCCTTTCTCGTGCAAAACATGTTATTATTACGGAAATAGGAATTTGCAGAATACGAACGAGTGGCGATCTAAATATTTACGTCCAGCGTGCGTACGGCTAGGTATGTAAATTAAGCGGTTCCCTGCGTGGGGGAACAGAAATAACTAAATGTAATCAGATGTCGATACGAAAAATATCACCGTTTATAAGAGACTGGCTGGACCGTTAGTCAGTGTAAATCAATGTTCATCACGATTTACTGAATATTTTTATCGTACAATGTACCTAGGTATGTATACCTATTTAGTTTTGAAATTTGACATGTATGATTTTGTATTTACCCGACTGCGCTAGCAAGGGTAATGAAGTTTACTTTGTTCCCGTCTATAGGGTACATCTTTACTTACTATTATAAAATTGTAAATTGGTCGTGTCTTGAAAATATTTAACGAGATAATGAGCAAAAGTCGCAATAATTGTATGAAAATTAATGGGTACCACCTGCTATAAAACTTATTTTTATCTTTTCTGCAGCAATCAAGTTTTTATTTTTAATCCTTTATTAAGAAAACCATTCTGTCCTTCTTCGGTGATACACTGTACTTAAAAGTTCACAAAGCTGACTGGAGTAGCAAGAATATCCTCTTAAGATTCATACAAGTAATAACTGGACGTTGTTGCCTAAAAATGTACCTACAGCTTTTGTACCGTGACGTATCGTCGTAGCACTCGTAGCGTTCACAGGTATATGTATAAATCAAAGCGTCATTAGTTTTTCATCATTGTTTTAGTCTCTTGTTGTAATTCAGAATTATTATTCATTAAGTAACTAAAAAACACGTAACCCGCGCAAAGTGTCGTAAATAACCGAGGCTTGTCTCTCTTTCTATCGAGGGCGTTACATATATACATACAAATACTTAAATAATATTATTATATAATAAACTAGCTGTTGCCAGCTGCCTCACACGTTGACACAAATACGAAATACTATTTACTAATAACTAACCACCAACGGCGCCACTTGTTAGGTCCAAATTTTGAGATTTTGGCATTTAGCTAACGTGTATTGTTAATTTATTAAAGAAGTGTCTAGGACGCTACATTTATTCACAATCTTAGAATAGCTATGAACTGTCTCGGCACAATAAACATGGTGTGAATATGACCTCAATTAGTCAAGTCGTACAGAAAGGTTACACAAAAAACAATAAATTAGTTTAGTAAATTTGAATTTTGTAAAAAAACTAAAGATACACGCTTTTTTAGAGAATTGAACTGCAAAACATAGAAAAAGTGTCCATTAGTTCATTAAAATTACGAAATTTAAAAAAAAACTGATGTATTTTGATGAAAAGTAGAGTTTTAACATTGTCGTAAAAGGTGATTATTATTGGGCGACTTCTTATCTAAGTGAGGTCACGTGAGGCGCAGCTCAGAGGGCGCAGGACTGGGGCGTACCGTTGAGTGACGTCAGCACTTGCGTGACACTGCCTCCCTACGCATTCTGGAGGCCAAGGCCTAACAGTACTTCGACCCATTATACTTGACATTGTGGTGGACCAACCATTTCAAACACGTGTAGAGGTTGAAGCCACATTGTTAAATTAGAGATTTTGTAAATAATATAGCTGTAACTTAAAAACTGTTAAAGGAGTTATTTCTTTGATTAAAATTCTTGCAAGCTTGAGATTACTTCTGTTTCACTGCTAAGAATTTTTAACTCGATTCATTGAACTGACAATGTTACATTTATTTAAATTATTCTATTATTACGGGTTAGTTAGAACTTAAACACTAATTAATTATATCTATAATTTATTTTTATCAGGTGTTCTATTTAGTTTGACAGTTCAAGGTGGAGACTGACATGAGCATTTGTTTGCTCGATGTGAATATTCGCATAGAGAATTTGTTCGTTGTGAGTAAACGCGCATTGACACCTGAATTTTCGTGACGAACATTGTTTGTTTGTGCTCTATCCAGTAGTCAAAATGGCGAATATAGAGGTATTGTGTGCTGCATTCCTTTTAATTTAATCATTTTAAAGTTTTTTTAAAGAAAAAGTGCCTGGGCAGCAAATTTCTTCATAATGAAAAATAAAGCTGGTGGATCAGCAAATCAGCAGCTAATTCAAAAACTTCGTGAGAATGTCTTCGATTAAATTTGAATGCCTAATCAATTTATATTGTAGCCTTTGTATCAAATCTGTTTTAAATAAATATACATAAATAAATACATAAAAACAACTTTACATTTCCAGTAAGTTCCCGTAGTTTTTGTTTACTTTTAATGCTTAGCAAGCTGACTAATCATTTTTCTCTTACATTTTTCTACGTTTTCATTAGTTAGAATTTGTCGGAAGCTTATCTTATCCAACTTTTTTAAATCGTGGTATGAGCGCCTGAGCGGCCTTTCGTATACTATGCCGAACCTAATCAAAATTGAACGTCGTCGTCGCGTGTTAATGTGATCGCAGCTGAAAACCTCAAAAACAAGTCGATACTACAGTACATAATATAATATTACCCTTTCTAAGCTTGTCTTCATAAACACGCTACAGTGTAAATAAGTTCCACAGTAATGTAATCTCTTTTTATGACAGACGATTCAAAATTCTACACTGTACAGTTAATCTGTAGTTTATACAACTTTAATAGTGGTGTTTTATCTTAGTAGGTAAATGAGGAAGGTAACCATTCCACATAACCAATAACCATTCATTTTCTTGTAGAAACACTCGGGTATTTTGACAATCCCTCGGTACCTACTGGTATTTTGTTCCATTTATAAATGCTCTCAGACCGATTGGAGATACTATATGGAAAGTTAGTAACCTTATTAAAAAAAAAATCAAACAAAATCGGTCCAGCAGTACATGAGGAGTGTGACCTTAAACACCGACATGAGATTTTATATATGTAATAATGTGTACATACTAATTTAAACATAATTATTAAAAATCTAACATCTTTAACAATAACAATTCATTATGTACATCTGATACGTGTTAGACTTGACAAATTATTGCCAAGGATTGGCAGAATTTAAAGAATCTCTGTAGTTTCGTAAAGATCTATGATTGGGTTTGGCAGACTACTTCTTTTTTTTCTTGATGTGTCACGTATTTTTTCTACAAAACACGTGTTTTCGACACACGTGGAAGCGAATCTGCAAAGCAAAGGTGCTAAATAACATTATTCATAGTATGACGCATAATATTTACTTGTTAAATTGAAATACAAGAAAATTATAAAAAGGCATGATACAAATTAGTTTTGACAAGTGTGGGTCCAGATAGATATGGTAGGGGGTGAAGAAATCGAAAAAGAAAAAGAAACATAGGTCCAGCCAAAACCACTTACATACATACATACATACAATCACGCCTTTATCCCCGGTGGGTTAGGCAGAGGTAAATTAACACCCACATTTCACCAATCATTGTATTAGATCCACGTAATAGGGGTTGTTGTAAATTCGTCTCAGTGAATATTCGTTATTGCCGTTTTCCGGGCACTATTGTTGGCTCGAGCTATGTATAGGCTGAGTCGTGGTTGTATACATATCTGTCTGATGTTAAACAGCCCTATCCCATAGTCGCCTTATACGGTACCACATGGGACGAGATGGGGTGGCCCAAATTCTACTCTGCCGGGAACCACTTATTCTAGATAAATAACAAAATTACACATACACTATTATCTGTTCCAGTTTGCAGATGCTATGCATTTTCGCCATAAATACAACTTGCGCTTACACGCAATGTATTTTATTTTTCACGTTGCACCACCAGACTAGCTTGCAAGCAACACAAAATTCGGAATACTTCTGCTCATCATACTATGCATATAATAATAAAGGTACAGAGAATAGCTATATATATTATTCGAGGATACGTCCTCGGGGTGTTTCACCCTGACCTTGAGTTGATTTATCGGGAGATGGTATTCGCACTGCGGCATTTCGGGAACAACCTTGAAACAGTTCCCCTCATTTATATTCTGGAGCCTTGCTAAAATTATCTCGAGTTGGTATGTTTTGTTAAAACAGTTCTATTTTGACCCTTGCCTTCTATTTAACAAGGCGTGTATTTTCACATGTGACGTAACGTTCCTCACGTAATTTTAATTGAATTTATGGTAAAGGTGTGTTAAGATATATTATGATAAATAACGACAGGCATTCTTCTTGGTTAGCGTAGCTCCTATACAAATGGCTGTAAAAATATCTGACTTGGAAATTTTCAGTCAACATGGAATAGAATCGCATGAAAGCAGACACTCCTCTGCGTGGGTGTTACAGTTAAGGCACAGCCAGTGGGTGGCGTAGGCGTAGTGAGCCGGTGGCTTTTGAAACCCTCATTCTCGTTTTCTTCGTTATGATGTAATAAATATCGATTCGCTACTGTTAAAATGTTATTTTTAACAATCGGTCTAGAATATTCTGTAATGGTAGCTATTGTATCATTCTTTGTAACATTAATTTGCTTTAGAGCGTTATCAGTTCGTGATATAAATTTTACAATCTAACATAAATATAATGTAATAGTATTGCCATGCAGGTATCATCACGATATTATTATGTATACCTATACACTTACTGGTAATTGAAAGTTATAAGTAATGATATTAATTTTAATAATTTGCAGTCGCCTTCCGTATCCACAGTATCCACACGGATATCCGTGGTATCCACCCATATCCCAGTTACCTTATTCAGGTCTTCAGTCTAAGTGGCTGGAGATCTACGTCCAGCAGTGATATTCTATTGCTGGGCAAAAATTAGTTGTTGCAAAACCAACTGAGATGTACTATGTAACTCTGGGACTGTTTTAATATCCTAAAGTCCTAATACTTATCACATTATGGTAATATTATTAAAATTTTACTGAGCTACGCGGTTTTCCTACACACGATACTTGTCAAGTTCTAAACATAACTATGATGGGAATTCTCTGATATTTATCTGCATAACTTATTAAATCGTTATTAGTTCTCAGTTGTTTATGACGGGAAGTAAACGCTTTGATGTCATGTTCTCGTAAGGTATTATTCAACTCACAGGAATAATTGCGCGAACCACTAATTCTTTTTCTTATTAAAAATTAACCTAGAACAGTTGAAGTTTATAAAATTAGCTAACTGCCAGTGAAAAATCAAAATTGAAGCAGGTGTTCCAGCGACCGCCTGAATCGAAATCGACAGAAAGACGACAAAGACAGTCAAGACAGATGAACAAAAGTATTAAAAATTCCTTGTTTAGCCGTAAAATTGAGAGAGGAATGTGAGATCGTTGGCAGTGGGTATAGCATAAATCAGTTAATAACAGTCAAAACGCAAATTATTCCAAAGTGCGACATCGATTGCGAGGTTTTCGGGGAAATCCGTAAACTTCACAATTGATGTTGTTACTCGTAGTTTAATCTTAAACTCCGTTTGTGATCTTGCAGTGTCATTATTAAGAAGTATCCGAATAAGATTCTGGTTTTAAGGAAATACTTAACATGTGATTTGGCGTTATTGGTGAATGTTTGCGGAAAGCAAAGTATGTACACAAAACATTATGTACAAACACCTGTGTTTTCTGATTTTTTAATCTGAACTCTATTAGCTTTTTTTTTTAATAAATCAAGTTCATTGTTATTAGCTGTACTGTACATTAGAACTCCGGTAAAACCAATAGGTACATGTTATAATTTAAAGAATGAAAAAAAAAATCATAGCCATAAACCGTTATCCAAAGCCCGGTAATGTGGCTTGAATGTTGAAAAGAGGCTATTATTTTAGATCTTTTAGACTTCAATGTCCACTTTAATAATTTTATACCTATGCTTAAATTTAGTGTTACTGTTTATAAAGGTGATGAAAATTCACGCAAGGCGGATAATTTCATAGAAGCTTCCGGGACCAATAAATAATATGTGACTTCAGAATTTCCTTTGATCTAAAGGAGAGCTATAGAAAACTATATATAACAACTCGCTTATATAAATCGTTAAAAGCAAAGTGCTGCAAATAAGATAAATGACAGATGATTGAATGGTAGCGTAGATAAGGATGTTAAGATGAATGTGTCTGTCGTGATATGGACATTATGATAACGATAATAATTGTAATTTGTGTTGTAATTATGACTGTGAGAAAGTAGAATAAGATGATGATAAGTGTAAGAAAATAATGATATCGGATAGTGCAATCTTGCTTACGTCATAGTTAATGAAGAATATTCGGTTTGACCCTGTACAATATAGTACTTGACCTTAACTCTTAAGCGACCTTCAATAATACATCCAAACAGGTGCTTATATTTTGTTAGTAATTATTAAATAGCTTTTATGTCGACAAACTTGTGTTAGGTTATTGTTAATGAAATTCTTAAGATCAAGGATGAAATACCTTTATTTGGGCCGGTAAAGTAAGCAACAAATTATGAGCATCAAGATTTACATAGTGAGGTAAATACAGCCAGATTCGCAAATCTGTAGCTATTGGTCAGTCCCTCTAGACAAGTGACAATTCGTTGGACAGCGTATTGTAGTAGGTATAGAATAACAAAATGTATGACGTATTTGACATTTTATGATATACGATGATAACAAACGTCGTATACGTCAAATCCCATACATTCGTCATTCTATTCTACAATACGCCGGCCAACGATTTACCACATGTCTAGGGGGGCTTGTCTGTGAGAGCATAATCTAGGAATTAAAAAAAACTACTAACAACCACTCTTTTTTAAAAATCTCAATTATGTAAATAGGTACTAAAACTATAGTCTGAACTAAAATTATACTCGTAAATGCAACAATTCCGTTGTTTCCCTCCTTATTCCACGAAATGAAAAATAATGCTTAAAGATTTACATTTTTACAATCGTTAACTACACTGGACCGCCTAAAGACATGCTTGTGAAGCAAATAACATTCAATGGGCTAAGATATGTCATGCATGAACCAGTGTAAAAAACTCAAGTTCAGTGATATTATGACTACCTACTAAAATGGGAGTGAATCGCGACCTTGTCGAGCATGTAAAATGTAAATGCTTGTCTAGGGATCATAATAATTATACTCGTCAAATCATTTATTGGAGTACAATAATTAGGTAGGCATATTAGGTTATTATAAAAATATGGAGACAAAAAAAATATACAATTACTTACAAAATATACATAACTATACAAAACTATGCTATATATACAAAAAAGTGACCGTTAGGCATCGAAAAATTCCTCCCCATCGATCTCTACTGGGACCGTGCCCAGAAGGCTGGCGGCATTACCTCGCTGAATGGCGATGCCAATCCTCTGAGCGAGGTAAAGGCCAGCCCTATGGTCACGGGAAGCGTCGATTAGTCGCTTTGATATTTCCTTAAATAGCGCGCGCGCGCTTGGACCCCACGGACCCAACGTTTCGACTCCAAACGGCTCAAAAATGTAGCTACCAGCTAAATTGGTATATTTTCGCCGTTTGAGAGTCTCCGCTGATGCTGCAGCAGCGCATACGCAGTCCATCGTACTTGGAAGATGGGAAGGCGCCAGGGTGTCGACACAAGTTGCATCCCACACCAAAGGCCTACCCATCCTCCAAGGCATCAACGACATACCGTCGGGTCTCTTGCCATCGTCGCGCGCCAAGCCAACAGGTTCAAGTAAAGCTGGCACGCCGGCGGTGACAAGAGCCCGACGGATAATGTCGTTAATATTGGCATGTCTGGACATGCGGCCTGCGCTCCTGCAGCAAGATAGTCCGTGATGTCCAAGGCTATCGACTGCTTCTCCACAGAGACATCGATGCGGAGAAACACAGGGTGCACCCAAACGTAGGCAAGTCGCGATGCGGAAAGTCGTGTCGTCCAACATTGTACCAATGTTGGGCGAAGGAAGTGCCTGGAGCCAAACACCAGATTCCCATTCCCCCACAGCCAATAGGCGAGCACGCTCAGCAGTATTGGTAGCTGTATTGAATAAATGTTTTTAACACCAATACAGAGCGGCTCATCCCATTGCCTCTGGGAGGAAGGGTTGGCGGGCATAACGGCATTTGGGCAGGTCATTTTCCAAGCATTCAAAGCTTCGGCCCTACCTGGCACATCTGAATTAATCAGTGCAGGAGAAAGAATTTTCCTGACTAATTCTTCAGTGCCATAGACCGAAGATAAAAATGCCGGCATACTTACATCTGCAATTTTGCGAACGCCGAGGCCGCCGAGGCGAACTGGAAGGGACGCCTGAAGCCACACTCGGTCGTTCAAATTTATATTTAAAATTTTGCATAGGTATCTTGCAACACTCTATCCACTCGACCTAAAAGTGCCAAACATTTAAAAAGCTGAGTTGAACGCAGAGCATGTGTAAATTTTGGTACGAAAAGACAAAACCGAATAATAGTGAAAGCTGAATGAATGTTAATTTGGAACAGTCGGTCCGAAACTTCACAAAAATTTTGTATTTTCTCTTCCACAAAAGACTCGTAAGCATCTTCAAGGATTGGCGACCCAAGGAGGCGGAGAGAACTTTTTGTAAAACTTTTAAATTTGGAGCCAAAGCATTGAATTTTGAGAGTACCGAAAGACTGTCAATTTGATCACTGAGAAAAATTTCACATTTCGTGGGATTTAATTCTAGGCCGATTGAACTAAATTCTTCTTTTAGAAACGCCAAATCTTATACTCGTATACTTATTATACTCGTATACTTACCTAGATGTCAAATTTTGAATTTAAATTTCGTATGTCTTCGAATTATGAACCATCAAATTGCTGCTGCCGACTTACTATTCGTTGCTTTAAATTGTTGTTTTAAGGCACGGCTTTCTCCTAATGACCTTAGTCTCATAAATACGTTAATAATGTAGCTTCAAGTCTAAAATTCATAAATATTGTTACAATCCAGGGGATATCACCAATAGGTTCAAGGTGTGAAGTGCGTGAACCCAAATATCACAATGCTATAATTTAGACCCTGTAACATAATAACTGCCATTCATATCATGTCACGTCGTGTATTTATCTATTTAATAGCTTGCGTAGGTACAATAACTACAGTGCTAGACTAGATCTTATTAAAGATCTACCCTTAAATGTACCAACATTACATTGGTCCCTTTTGCCCATTGGTACAAAAGAGAACAATACACATACAGTATCTGGCTGCCTTTTGTGCACATTTCTTGTGTTTTCTGTACATGTACTATAATTTATTAGTGTACCTACAAAAATATTATTCTATTCTATTATGCCTTTATTAAGGCAATAATTAACAGTAACATGTATGCACTGCCTGTATTAGGGCAATAATCAATAATAGTCTCTAACTAGTTTCCTCTTTAAGCAGATTATGTAATGGTAATAGGTATAAAGGTATTTCCCGGTATAAGTTAAGGTATTTCCCAGAACATATTTAGATCGAAGTAGGAAAATTTAATTAATGTAGTTTAAAGAATAATAATTTTAAATCTCCTGTGTGAAGGTCAAGATAGTTATGACGAATTGGATACTGATTTGGTTACGGTTTTGTGAATGTTTTTAGTATGCTATTCATAACAAGCTAAGGTTGCTTTTCCTGTTTATAATTGATATACTATTTTGCCGTCCAAGTGTCTACTTCTGATTCGTTGAAATCTTACTCATCACTGCGATAATTCGATAAACTATATCATTATTTATATTTGTAATAATTTTCAACAGATGCAAATAACGTATGGAAACTTTCAGTTATATTTTGAGATGCTTCCTGACTTAGCTGGTTAGTCGAAAATACCACGGTATAATAATTATTTCTGCCACCTAATTATAACTTATTATGACTGCTATTTTAGTAGATCGTTACTTTGATCAACACTGTCTGGAATATCTTTGAAACCAAAGGTAAAATGCAAACATTCGATATAAATAGAAGTATGAAAACATTATTTCCAGATAAGTAAACATTTGTTTATGATGTTTGCTGTAGATTGGGTTGCTAGGCAAACAGACTGCTTTAAAATCAATGGAAGTACGAGAGCGTGACGCACCTTCGTATTTGACATTTAGACGATGTTATCGCAATATATATTATAATCAGTGTAGGTATGCTTAAAGGGTGGATAAACAGATACACAGCGGTTTCAAAGTTCTAATATCGTCTCAATACTTTGTACCGCTCAACAGCAGTACATATAAAGATGCTATCATTAAATTGCCAATGAATAATTCATGTCCATGTAATGTTTTAGGTTACTAATTGGAAGGTATTCTTCACCTAGATACGTTACTGGCTTAACCTTGTAACAGTTAAGTCCTTAGTATCTTCCTTAAGTGTCACCGTCCCTCTTTATCAGCTCCAATGGTGACTAATTCGCGGAGGAAATAGAAATGATAAAAAAAATGAGGAAATAGAAATGAAATGAAATTGATTGATGCACTAGTACTTCTTTTTAATAATAATAATGTTTATTGCAAAAAGATTACACAGTTGACAATAAAATTAACATACAAATTTTATAAGCCACAATTTTAGCACTTCAAACATCGAAAGCTATGTTCAGGAAGTTATAAACTCTGCCTCTTTAATAATTAGAGTTTACCAGCGTTTCTTCAAATTATAGCACAGTAACATCCTTGCATTGTCATCTATCTATCTAAAGCTGAGATACAGGTTCCCGCCTATTTCGACTGAAGATGCTCTCAATAATTGTAAAAGTACCAAACATAATATTTTGATCACGTCATGTACACTTAAGGGGTTTGACGCAGAATGCGCACTTCGCAAAATGAGCACTCGACGCAAAATGTGCATTACGCGGAAGGAGCACTTCTCACAAGGGGCATTTCTCATAATGTGCATTTCGCATAATGAGCACTTCGCAAAATGTGCACTTCGCAAAATGAGCACTTCGCAAAATGAGCACTTTTCTAGGGTATGGGTCAGCCCCCCCCCCCCCATGGTGGGTCAGTTAGTCACAAAATAAAAATGATATGACTTGTATTTAAAATAAAATAAACACTTTTACAATGTAATCATTTATTCATTTATTTAAAAAATAATAAGTCTAGACTTAGTGTTCATATATTGTCAGTTAAATAATTAAAAAAGTAAGGAAAAATAAGAAAGTGTAAAAAAATATAAGTACCTACATACATACATCAAAAACATTTTGCTTTATTTTTTTAAAATATACAATTATAAACTTGTAAATACAAATAAAAATCACATTTTTATATTATACTAATCTTTATCCTATTGTTACAAATCCTCATCTTAGTTTTTTCGACATGAACATGTTGCTAGTGTAAAAAAATGAATTAAATTAGTAGTAAAACCATTATACAATAGAAAACAAAAACATTTTAACCCAATTTTTTGCACAGTACCTATTTCTTATTTTTCCTTAGTTTAATTATTTAACTGACGATTATGAAAACTAAGTCTAGACTTATTATTTTTTGAATAAATGAATAAATGATTACATTGTAAAAGTGTTATTTTATTTTAAATACAAGTCATATCATTTTTATTTTGTGACTAACTGACCCACCATGGGGGCTGACCTATACCCTAGAAAAGTGCTCATTTTGCGAAGTGCTCATTTTGCGAAGTGCACATTTTGCGAAGTGCTCATTATGCGAAATGCACATTATGAGAAATGCCCCTTGTGAGAAGTGCTCCTTCCGCGTAATGCACATTTTGCGTCGAGTGCTCATTTTGCGAAGTGCGCATTCTGCGTCAAACCCCACTTAAGTTCTACTATTGTATTTATAATGTAATGGATTTTATGAAAGAAATAAATAAAAATATATAAACAATAAATTGCAAAAACTTCACGATCTCGGGCATTAATGAAATCTGCTTTAGATTCATGTCATTCTAGACATGAATCTAAAGCAGATAAATCTATTTCCTGTGCACGAACACTATTACCAGAGGTTTGGTTCTTTCATGATTGTTTTGAGTCCCCGTGAGTTTTTGGTCACTCAGCAGTCGTGTACACGATACAGTTGCAGAGGACACAGCAAAACCAATTTTCTTTAGCCCAGATCGACATTGCCTCTTGAAATTTTGAAGAGATTTGACAATTTTCGGTTCGATACTTCCGGACAGTTTTTCCCAAGCTACAGCTCTTTGGAGAAGAATAGAATGCCTAATAAATTAACATATATGACTATTTGAGCAACTGTCAATTTGAGATCTCTGAATAGTAAAGTAGAAGATAGTCAAGCTGGGCAAGGAGATTCTTCTAGGCTTTTCAAACGAGTTGGACAGAAGGCCCATTTCTTTTAGAAGACTTCAGCCTTAAGATACTTCGGTACATTTCTGATGGGACAACAGGGTGTTAGTTGTAGAGGCAGCTTAGGAAATTTGCCACGAGACCAAATTGGTTTTAGCTCGAGTCAATATTTGGTTCATCGTTAACCCTCTTATTTTTGTTTCCGCGTCGCATCGCATTTCCCCTACCCTATCGCTGATTCATATCGAGTGTTTGTTTTTGAAGTGGTGTGAGATAAATGAATTTTTCAACACACTTGCTTATAAACAGGCTTTTATTTCACCGCAATTAAGCACGGAATGACACCTATTATAAAACTGTGACTTTTTCATTGCTATTATTCACAAGTGAGCTATAGACTTCTTTTTTTAATTTCATTGATTAAGTTGCTTTGTTCTTAAAAAAGTTTCGATACAAAAAAGATCGTGCCCAATATTACAAACGAATTAATATACCTACTGCTTGCTCATTTCATACAACTTCGTATTTTAAAAGATAATTTCAACTTGTAGTACGTGTTTTTTTAACAAAACTTTCACTAAAATGTATTTTTTTTTCTCTGTGAGTATTTACAGAGAAAAAAAAAACAATTCAAATAAGTAAGTGAATGACAAGGCAGCATGGTGATAGCACCTTAGCCTGTTCCGAAAGGAACAAATAAAAAAAATGTTACATGCGCGCGCATATTTATGACAAGTACGACAACAAATAGATTTTTACTATTGTGTTTTGATTGTGTTATGTAGTATTTTTAGTTTTTTAGTATTATTTTATTCGCAAGTGTGTTGAAAATAATCGTATGCCACTTGCGAGTATGGTGATTACCGTCCTCGGCTCTCTTAAGACCCTCGCCTTACGGCTCGGGTCTCAATGTCGCCTCAGCGGTAATCACCAACTTTACACGTTTGTACCATAATGTACTAAAATTTCATTCTTAATACTGTGACACACTTTTTACTCAGAAATGATTTACTATTCGAGAGTCGAATGAATCAGAAATTTTCATAACTAATTGCAATAATATTCTACAATGAGAGCAACTCTTAAGACAATAATTAGATTACTTTGTTCGTTTCTCCGCTTTATTGTTCCAACGTGACGCGAATAAAATCATTTTTCATCCCACCATCTCGGAAAGAGTACTTTTTTTCTTCGATATCTGAGTGTAAAAGTCGCTTTTATCCTCTAGAGTGGTAAAGTAAATTTGAATTTAGAACATCGTGTGTACTAGGTTTGTGAACTCAAAACATCATTAAACCTATTAACTTCTACCTCTATGGTGCCGATATATCATACAACTTTTTTTTAATTTATGAAAAACTCAACTCGGAACCTCCTTGGTGTACCTACTTTTTTTTTTAAATTTGCTTTGCGCGCATAATTTTTTTTTCACGTCCTATGGTTGAACATTGTTGTTGAATTTTATTTGTTGATATTTTATTATTAGTATTATTACACATAATTATTATACAGCCTCCGTGGCGTAGTGGTAGTGAACGTGGCCGCAACGCAGGAGGCGCGGGTCCGATCCCCGCTCAGTGCAAATATTTGTATGCATAAAAAGTTCAACAACAACGGTCTAGCTGCAATGCTTCGATATCGCCTAATGTCACCATTGGGTTGTGGAGGTCACATGGCAGTCGCTTTACGAAAAATATCGAGGTCCAGCCAAATCCGCAGTTAAGACTGGTAAAGCGGACCCCGAACTCCGAGGTGAAAGCTTCGGATGCGACTGGGAATTAACGCTAGGAAGAAGAAGCATTTCATTATTTCCTCGCTGAGGTGGGATGAAAAGTTACGTGTTGCACTCGAGTGCAAAGATTTTACACCTTGTGCTCTTTTGATTCCCTCGCTAACGCTCAAGATTCTAATTTATGAATCACTCGCTATGCTCGTGATTCAAATTTAGAATCTTTCGCTTGCTCGGTCATCAAAACTGAGCACGCGGTTAAAAAGCAACTTTGCACTCTTGTATAACAAATAACTATTTTAGGTGAATATAAAAATGTACCTAAATGTCATAATAATCATTGTTTCTCTTAAGAATGAGTCGTATGTAACGTGGACATACTTTAATTAACACTGCGGGGTATCATTTTGGCGACTAGCCAAGTGTTTGGGGGCTTTAACCTGTAAATGAATTTTTTTTGTTACTGTCTCCAGATATTTGGTGCAATCGGCCTCTAAAGCTTTATAAAGTTTACAAAGCATCAGTCCAAATTTAAAATACTGCAGATTCCATCGAGATGCGTTGTCCTCATGAATATCTTCTTTATCACGTTAATGAACGATTAAAATATAAGGAATAAGAATTTATGTATTAATGATAAGTGGTAAGAACATTTTATAAATAAACAGTCTACTAATATATTGAAAGTGTATAGAACTGTCTATACACTTTCAATATATTAGTAGGGTGAGATAGGCTGATGATAACAAATGTTTATTGTGGTAAGGTAAGTATATTTAATTTTGTTTATTTGCGATTTATATTCTTGATGTCACGCTGATAAGGCTTTGCTTTGTACCCAATCTAGATATATTTGGTGATACCCAGATAAGGTGAAGGTTAATGGGCTTTTTCCTGTTTTCATCGATTGCGACCCAGTACATTGATTGAAAGGTGACTTACAAAATTCACGAATTCGAGATTGCGTTCTACCAAATTAAAATAAGAGTGTAATCTGCGTTGCCTATACTGATGGTTTATAAAATTTTAGCCATCAAATCTTAGTTGACCGGAGTGGGCGTTATCATGGTTAGTTATGGTTGTAGATGATATACATAATCCCATAGCTAATAGATTACATTGTGAAATACGAGCCAATATATATGTATGTACATATTGTGTTAATATGAAGGATTTACTGCTGTTCCAATATTAGCGTTGTTGTACACATTTCTTAACTACGTTGCGAGTTTGTACAGCAAACATTTGCCCATATAATATCCGAGAGTTTAATCCAATTTGAAACTGCAATCCTTTTCTTTAAATTGCATAATAGGTACAGTCGACAAAGGAGATACGGTTGCACTTTTTCATATAAAGTTGTATGTAAAGGTGCAACCGTATCTCCTTTATCGACTGTAGGTACTTGGATAAAGAATTCGTTTTGTGCTAACCTAACTGGGCGCACTGGCTGGCTCCGTCCTAGTGCTCTTACAGTTTAAAACGCATACAAATTCTTGCATACAAAGCATGCCCTAAAAGAATTATCCAATATAGTGCAATCGTTTGGAACTTATGTGCATAAATAAGTACGTACATTTCGGTCATCACTACATAATATTATAAATTAATTATATTAGGTATACATATTAGAGCCGACTTTTACTCCTTCACTTCACACGGTCTTGGCCATCTTTGGTACTGTGACCGTTGACATGCACGTCTTTTTCAACTAACCTTGCGTCATGAGGGCAATTAAGACTTCAAAATACTTGCACTCATTTAAAAAGTGAGACATAATTAATGACTTCGCTTTTTTTCTCTACCGAAGTTCAGAAGACCCTTTGTTTGTTGCCAGTCCGAATATTGGTTTAACAAGGTGGTGGATTATGTTTTGCGAGTTTGCGTTCATCCCTTGTGCTTCGTAAAACTATCCACAACCACTAACACATTTGCCACCGACCACCATTTCTATCCGCAACTGTTATAGGGTTGGGCCAAGTGAAGATGTATGCTAGTTCACGTACACCCCATATACACCATGTACTACATTATTGCCCACTGTAAAAGTCAAGCCCCTTCAAGTAAAAGTGGAAGAAAACGTTCTCGAAACAAATGTTCGGAGCAGCCACATCTTCGCAGAAGAGAAAACAAGAAAGGGATTTTCTTTGCCTGTGGTTTTCGTGTAGGCTTTCTTTCATTGTTCCTGGTGATTAAAATAGACATTAAAAACACATACACAATCCTTAATTTTCACCCTTTTGCCATCAATTTCTCGTAAATCAGTCTGTTTAACTTAAAATGATTTAATAACTCATTATAATATAATTCATTGAAAGAACTTTGGTTTTGATCGAAATTAAGGTATACTTATGCATTAAACTATCTTGGCGCAATCTCAGTTTAATCTGGACAATTTTTTGTACCGGTATTATCGGGATTACATGAATAGATAAAATGACGAAATGCAATGTTAAATCAATCAATAACATGTTATTTAGATTTAGTTTGGCAAGGCACCTTTGCAATATGTGACAAAGCGTACATAGCTGTTATCTTATCTGTTAAGTAATGTAGCTACGGTAATCTGTGCACTACAGACTTAAACGAAGCACTTGTGAAACATCATACCATGTTGCTGTCAGGTGCGCGTCGCACGTCCCTTGCGGGTCCAATCAACTCGGACATACAGTTTGCCTCCACACCGTCGTTAAACTGTTACGATCAGGTAAGAACAAGATTAAATAAATATCACAAAAGCTATGTTTATCAATATAAATAGAGCTTAACTTTATCTGATTTGAAGTGGTAAAATGCAAGAACAATTGACTTGGACATTTTTTTAAAGCAGATAGTATATATTCAAAAAGAATTGCAGTCATATCATATCCTAGAGTCTGCATTTTGTGAGAACCTTTAATATTATTGTTATTTCTAATTTTCTGGATTTCTTTCTGAGCAAGCATTAACTACATATACCTATGACAAAATTTAGGAAGTGTGGCTTTACTAGAATAAGTCAGTTAAATACTGAAATATAAATTTTGAGTCACAGTCTAACAATACCGTTGTTATGAGTACCTACTTGAAAACTTATAATATCGTGCGATAGTGATGTAAGATAAAGATGATTATTATTTTAGATTCTGAATGTACGCAGCGGTGACTAATGCCACAGAACGTTATGAACTAATACAAATACGTAATTTACTTACCAATAAATATAAGAATTTGGATAAGAGGATGATACATCTTATATCAACTAAAGATCTAACACGGTTTCTACAGGTGTTCTTTAATTTTAATTAGGTATCGTCACCATGATCATTTCAGCGTTAGTCCCGGTCCCGGGCCATCCGAGGGTCACCTCGGAGTCTGTGGCCGCTTTTTACTCCTCCATTTCACAAGGACTTTAGCATCTCAGACCATTGGCATTTGGATCATATATGCCATCTTCTATGACGTTAAACCAGCACTTCTTTCACCTTAACATCATTTACAAGATTAATAGAGATACAAGCATGTTTTTTAAATATGCAGATTTTGACTTAGAATCTAAACTAAATTTAAGATTAGGAGACTTGAAGCTCGCTTCGTTTTAGACAAACCCAACGTTAAATTAAATATTGTGACAAAGGTCGGCCTTTGTCCCTGAAATTATTGTCTAAATGCCAGAAACGTTGAAAAGCTCTTTGTAATTCAAATTATGTCAGAATAATTCTGTGATATTTCTCTGACTCCCCATTTGTATGTGGGTACTCTGCAGGATTCTTTGTTTACTCAAAAATCTAAGAAAATTTATTTCAGTAATCAGCTTTCGCACACTATTGAGTATTAACCCTCGTCCCGGCCTCAAAGTGTAATTTTATTAAGAGTGAAATTTGCCCCACATTCATATAAACTTTGTGATCGTGATTGGATCGATTGGATAGTTTAAACCAAGTCAGTGTTTCTCTTATTATTTGCAACTGTTTGTTATTGTGTTGATCTCTTCAACACGAATCAAAATTCTTTTGTTAGATTCCTTTGTAAGTGTTGGTGTGACTAAAGGTATGATTCAGAAGCCGCGACCGCATAAGACAACGGCAGACGCTTACAGCAGATACAGCGTAAACTCCGATACGGATAAAGGGGACCACTGACAAGCTGCGCGCAACTGCTGCGTGCGCCGGCAGTTGTCGTATGCGGTGAGCTTCGGAATTGATAAGTATTAAATACATACATTTGTTGAGAGGACATCGTCCGCTTCCTCAGCTTGTCAACATGTGTTATTGAATTAAGAGCTGTATTTTAAGTGATATGGCCAACTCCTCGAATATTCTCTAACATAGAATTTGTATTATTACAAAATAGCGTTAGGGGATGTATATTATTTTGCCTCAGTAGCGGTCATCCTCTTTTTTTTGTGTTTTTAGATGGGAAACAACCAAACTAGATTTGTAGTGAAACTCCCAAATTTTTATCTATCATGGTTTAAGAGAAATTGGGAAAATCGAGAAAAGTCCATAGAAACCATAGAAACCATTAATCTCCGTTGTTATTCGTTCTTTTTCATGGATTTTTTTTTATATGATCCTGTTATAATTTAGGCACCGATTTATAAAAAAAAAGTGAAATAATGTTCTCTAATTTAGGCAGAATATTTTATTTTTCAATTATTTCATTTATTTTTTTAAAGACGTATCTCTGGACGGTCGCACGTTTTTTTAATCACAAATTGTTAACTGCAGTTATTACTACTACCAAAAAAAAAACTAGACGTTACGAGCTTAGGACAGCTGCGATATTCAGTTTTAAAGTTTTTAGTTAGGGTTGTCTCTCAAGTCTATGGTGTAGTTTAGTTGTCATTATATATTCTTTTTGTTATTATTTTGAATCAAAACTGAATGATAGCCTCTGAGACGTGGTGGTAGTGAATGCGGCTGCTATGCAGGAGACGCGGGTTCGATCCCCGCTTAGTGCAAATAATATGCATAAACATTGGGTATTTTTATTGGTCTGGGCGTACCTCGAAGAGCACGTTAAGCCGTCAATCCCGGTTGCCATACGAAGATCTACGTTACGGGGATTTGGAACCCTAATAAGTCCTCAACTAGTTGAATGGCAGTCGCTTCACGGAAAATATTGAAGTTCAGCCAAATCTGCAGTAGGTATAGCGGACCCCAGATTCCGAGGCACAGTGTATTATTTTGCCTCAGTAGCGATCATTCTCTTCTTATTATGTTTTAAGATGGATAACAACCATATTTAATTTGTAGTAAAACTCTTAAATTTTTATCTCTCATGGTTTCAGAGAAATTTGGGAAATCGAGAAAAGTCCATAGAAACCATTCATCTCTGTTGTTATTCGTTCTTTTTCATGGATTTTTTTAATATGATCCTGTTATAATTTAGGCACCGATTTATAAAATAAACAGTGAAATCATCTTGTCTAATTTAGGGAAAATATATATATTTTTTCCAATTATTTCATTTATTTTTTTAAAGACGTATCTCTGCTCTGTCGCGTATTTTTTTAATAACAAATTGTTAACTGCAGTTATTACTACTACTACAAAAAAAAATTAAACACTACGAGCTCAAGAGAGCTGCGTTATTCAGTTTTGAAGTTTTTAGTTAGGGTTCAAGTCTATGGTATACATAGTTCAGTTATCATTAGGTATATTTTTTATTTGTTATTAATTTGAATCAAAACTGATAGCCTCTGAGACGTGGCGGTAGTGAATGTAGCTGCTATGCAAGAGACGCGGGTTCGATCCCCGCTTAGTGCAATTATTTCTATGCATAAACATTGGGTATTTGCATTGGTCTGGGCGTACCTCGAAGAGCACGTTATGCCGTTAGTCCCGGTTGCCTTACGAACATTTACGTTACGGGTAGTTGGAACCCTAATAAGTCCTTAACTAGTCAGATGGCAGTTGCTTTACGGAAAATATCGAAGTTCAGCCTAATCCGCGGTACGTAAAGTGGATCCCAGACTTCGAGGTGAAAGCTTCGAATGCGACTGGGATTAACACTAAGATAATGAAGAAGAGCATTATGAAATAATATGAATTAATATCGGCTTACTAATATGATAAGTAAATTACAAGTAATCTATCAAAATAATAATGATAAATAAACTCTAAATTAAAATGAAAATTAAAAAGTGAAAAATGTTTATCAAAAGAAACCAAATAGTAAAGTTTTTAATTGCATACCTATATATTTTTGTCTTTACCTCAAACAAGTAGTGCTGAAACATTTTTGATGAAATTCAATATACTACCTCTATTGCACGACTTATCAAACCGGAAAGAAACATCACAATCACGCTTTAATTAGTTGAATGACGGCTATCCGCAACTGACAAACATACATTATATCTGAAACGTCTTACGAACTTAAAGCGAAAATTAAAGAGTTCCGCTTATATATATCTTAAGTTAAAAATAGGGCTGTGTCACTAAATCATGCTAAAATTTAAGCCAGTCTAACTTTATCTCAATCGTACCGTCAATCTGAATATTATAAATTTTGGATACCTATAATTTTTTTGTGACAACCCTATTTCCATAGAAACTCATAAAAAACTTAGAAACGCCATACCTCAGCTGTCCTACATCGAAAAAAAACGAAAGTTTGTAAAAAAGAAGCTACATTGCTGGAGTATATTTTGCCAGCAAAAAAGCATGCGACAATCTTCTAGAAAATTTACTATTATTATTTTTCTGAAATTTGCTAAATATTTTTTTTTTCTTATTTCAGAGTAGTTACAGACTTGTGATCTTTACAGTCAATTACATATATATTCCTCCATTATTTGGTAATTTTAAATAAGATATTTTTTTATTATTTCGCGCTAAATCTGTAAAAATCTTTTTGTCAAAGTTCAATGACCTTTCAAAAGAAGCTGTATATTTTAAAAACTAAGCCATATTTTTTTTTTGGTGTGTCATATTATGATGTATTACGATTATATCTATCGAAATTGGCTATAAAAGGAGGATGACCGCTACTGAGGCAAAATAATATACTGTGGGATGCAACAACAGGGGACTTTCTCAAAACCTCAATACACATAATGTACCAATAGTAACAACAGTAACCGCGAGTAACATACTTCTTTTAAGATGTCGTAGTATGCAAGACTTTTTGAACACTGCATCACATCACAGACTAGTTAGTTCTTCGTCTACTAGTTACTTCGACTGCACCCTCTAACTAAAGGTTTATTACTTTAAGTTAAAGGTGCAAACTTCTACGTTTATGTTCGCTACAATTTTTTTTAAACTTAAAAGAAACAAAAAATCTTTCAAATTACTACTGCGTTGACCGATTGTTCCGTGTTGACAAAGTTTTCACGGTTTTGTTCACAATAAAACATTTTTTGTGCTGCAATTCGGACTCACCTTCAAAATTCGATTGGTTTCTTTTTCACACTAGACTTTTTTAAGTCGATCAAGGTATGACCTTATAGAAATTAGCGATGTTGCATATATTAGACGTATGTTGTTGTTTAATGGTATAAAAAAATGAAAATAACGCATTTACTCCAGAGCTACAATCACCTTGCCCTTCAACATCACCACCCCCGCGTTAGTTACTTGAAAGCCTGGGGTACGCTTTCCTATTCCATTACATACAGTCATGCCAGCATTTCTTGGGTATATCCCTGCAACCGGATCCGGCGGAAGCGAAATGCTTGACTAGACATTTGTTACCTAAGTATTTGTCACCTATGTAACTAGGCTAGCTGCAAAACGTGGCCACACTCGTGAAGGTTCGCAGTTTATCTGCGATATCACGACTTAAATTGATACCACCTATGATAGGTTGTTCTTCATTTAGAATTTTCTTCATTTCCAGTCGAGAAATCCCCTTCATGCATCTTTTCCAACGCGACAGCGGAAGGAGATTTATGTCATTTATGGACAAAAAATCCATAAAGACTTCGCACTGGGACAGAGACGGGGACGCTGATTATAGATTATGGATTTTTGTCCAGAAAGCCCTTAGCGCATGTTTAATTTGCCGGAAGGAGATTTATGGATAAGAATTCCAAAAATCCCCTTCGCTGGGGCACTTGATAGGCGATTATTGACGTTGTGCTCTCAGCACCACTTGATCGATTTCGATTTGAATATGATTAATTGCTGTACAAGAAGTAACTAGTTTGTTTGATAAAACAATAGACAGTGAACAGTGACTAATCGGTTGATTTGTGCATCTAGCAACCATGTCTCACCATTGTAATAGAACTTCGCTGATAAATTTATGATTAATTATGCATGGGGCGAGGCAGCATAATAATAGCGTTGTTGCGGGTGTGGTTTGGACGCAAACAGTAGCATTATAGACTTAATCATTATAGGTATTGTGTATGATACGATACGGGGGTTAAATCGGGTTCGTTTACACGAATCTGTAGTGGTCGAACAGGTACTCCAGACGGGCTCCCGCGGCGGTACAATGCTGTCCCCCACTGTTCCGACTAGGTCGGGTGTCCCCTGCATAGATGTGTGCGACCTCTGTTTACAGATACGGCACACATTGGTTTGCTGCGCAACATTGATTCGTGGTTCGCGCTGCGCTCGCTATCGTCTGTCTCAGCTCAGAGCTCAGTCACTAGTGCGCAACGCCAAGAGAAACAAGTGTTTGCGTTTCGTAGCGCTACTTTTATTTTTGCGTTAATTTTTTTTTCTGCAAGTCTACGTTTTAACAAAGAAAACCTGTTTTATATTGCCCATGTATTATTTGATGGACAAGAAGGAGCGAAGTTTTATTTGTAAAGTGTGTTACGTCGTTTGGTTCTGTACCCAGTTCGGTTCCTGTGTGTTGAGTAATATTCTGTGGCAGTTGTAGTGAACTAGTGGTTGTGCTTGTGATAGACTTTGACAATTTTATCGTGAACGTGTTCCAAATTGGGATTTCACCACGAGCGGGCTCAAGGAAGTTTATAGTCAAGTGAGTTAATGATGAAATAGTTATCCTATTTAATTTGTAATTTTCGGTTGTTGATTCTCAACTTTCTTTTTCTCTTATTGGAATTTGCATCCGTCAAATCAACTCATTCAGTTCGTATTGGTAAGAATGAAACTGCTCTAGATTAGAGCACGTCTATACTTTAGGTGATCAGTTGGTCTTTTATAAGCTGGTTTAGACATTTTACAAGTTAGAAAACGTGTTGATCATTGTGGGTTGGATTGGATCGCGTGATGGTACCGTGCCGTCGCGCCACTGCGCGCCGCCTCGCTGCACCACCACGTCAGTCCTCGCTATCTGACTAAACGACACGGCTGTCGGATACAGTGGTACACGCTCCGCTCTAGAGCGCCCCCTTATAATCTCAAATTCTCAGCCAACATTAGTTTGTTGAAACTATTTATTTCATGGTTACATTTGACTTTAAAATTTCGATCGGCGTCCACGTAGACTATAATTTTAGTACCTGCTAATGTAATTAGAATAGGAAATATTGGTATATTTTACTTTAAACTGCTTTGTATAGAAACTCTGTTATCTCTTCACCCGAGCGCCAATGCCGATTACTCCGCAGTTTGCACGAAGAAGCCCTTAGTTGGTCCTCCTACTGCTTCCCATGATTTGGTTTGGTTGGTTTTATGGGACTGTCTGACCTTCCAATTAGAGGAAACCCTTGTCCGTCAACCAGCAGGAGACTTATCCGAGACCGAAGATAGGCCTTTGTGGTACAAGTCACAAGCTAAGCTCTATCTTGTCTTATAACTATAAAAATAGGCACTCTAGGTTTTATTAATCTTTTCGGTTTCACATTTTAGTGACTCGAAACGGATATCCGGTAACTATCCGGTATCCGGCTTATTCAGCCTTCATTTATTATCCGACTGAATAACAGATATAAGCAAGTATTTAATATGACACTATGTATCTACACATTCTACACTAAGTAATTTAAGTATGATACTAAAAGTGAGATTATTATTTAATAAACTGTATTTAATCCACTTAATATTATAATAATCGAATTTTCATTTAATTTTAGGTTAAATTATTATGAATATCAATTTATTTTTACTGAGAGGCCTTTATAGACAAAAATTCAGCTTCAGAGAAAACTCTTTATCTGTATTATACACTATTGCAGGTTGATGAATAGAAACCAGTGCGCCAATAGGAAATGTTCAGCGACCGGATATCCGGTTTCAAGGTTGTCCTAATATCCGGTATCTCTGCTCAACTAATTATCTGTGTTATCTCAACTTATTGGTGACTTTGCATTATTTACGCTTAAACTTACGTTTTGCTAAAACCGCTAGACTACGTGGGTAACAAATATCTGATAAAGGCGCCGGGTCCCAGTAGGAGGGGTTGACGCAAGAAGTGTTAGTTTGAAGTTGTTGGGAAAGAGAAGAGAGAGAGAGACAGAGAGAGAGAGAGAGAGAGAGAGTATTCAGTTGCCTTTGAGATAAATTCGAAATTCTTATTACAATTCCCAAAATGTAATTTAGGGTATTGTGACATGCCTGCCACTCGTCTCACCACCATGGATGCCCAAGACCGTGCGAGTGGAGAAGGAAAAGCCGGAAGGCGGACCCTGGGCTCCAAAAAACTTGGATCCAATCCAATACTATACTTTTTGATGATGATCGTGGAAAACTTACGTCTCTACATTTTACAAACTTGTTCACTATGGATCCAACTGAGCATTTAGCAACCCCCCGTTTTTTGTGTCCAAATCTCAGTATACCTTTTGCAACAACTGTCATCATCGTTCAAATCTCACCGCTTGCAATATCAATATTCCTTTATACAGGGTGTCCCAAAATTCAAGGATAAGCCGGCAACAGAGGGTGGCCCTACTTATGGCTGGCATGGAAAAAATAAGAAAAAAAATATATCTCTATTTTTTTTTTAATTATTTAAACTTTTTTAAAATCCTTCGAAATTCGGTACCCCTAATGATATTTTCAACTTCCAGGCCCACAATTTTGCAAATATTTTTGAACTCTTTTCTGTATTAGCAAGCTTAGAAGCATGACTATCTATCACCACCCTGAAAAATTATAGAATATTTGTAGTTATTTTACAAAAATGAGTCAAAATATTTTTTTTTGTCGTCAAATTTTCATACATTTTTACTTTCGACCCACTTTATCTTATCTCGGTGAAAAAAAAAAGTATGGACACGACTATGGCATCCTTTTTCAAAAATTGGCGCAACTATCCAAGATTTCAAAATTGTATGATTTGGGTATGATACTATAATGAAATACTAAAAAAAAATTTTTTTGTAAATAAGAATCATATTTCAAACATTACTTCTTTGAAAATTACCCGATTTACTTTGTACACAATGCATTCATCCTCAATAAAAAATCATTGACGGGACTTTTGACTGAGTGGTAACCGAGTAGGTTATCACATTACGAGGTTAAGCAACACCAAGCCAAGGCATACCTAATTAAATAGTTACTTTTATACCACTCTTAATTTTTACTTAATTATATTTTATCGTACTCTGAATTTTATAATATTTTATAAATGCACCACAACTATATTTGATAAAAAAATTATAGAGGTGGAGTAACAGAGGCCAAAATAAACTTGTATAATGAGTGGGATCTACAATAGTCCTTGAGGATTCCTTGTATTACATTTTCTCTTTGACTTTGGCCTCACTTTTTAACACCATAACCAACGTTAATGGTATGGAAGCTATATGTACTGGGTGAGGTTAGATATGCCGACCGATGCGAATATGCAATGCTATCATCCCCAAAAAGTTACATGCCAATTTGTGTATAAACACACACAACACAGCGATCCAATATTTTTCTGACTCATCTTTATAGGCAGTTGTCTATTGTGTAGGACGTGCAATGCATTATGGTAATGCAAATAAATAGTGACTGTTGCAGCAAAAACTGTTTATGATACGATATAATATGATTAATGGTCAATAACATTCAGCGTCACTGCTTATATTACGTGCTGATGATATTATCATAAATTATTCCTTAAATCACGTCTATCATCTTTTATGAAACCTCGAATAGATTCCTATTTGTGCAGCAGATTTATTTGTAGAATAGTCTTGCTCCCGGCGTAATTTATAACAAATACGACGAATGCCAGTTCCTTAATTAAAAAGATAATGAAAAGACTAACAGCAATGTCACCAGGACTGGAACATGCTAAAGCCTTCTGCCCCCCTAGACAAGTGGCAATTCGTCAGCCGGCGTTTGGTGGAATAGAATGACGAATGTATAGGATTTGACGTTTTTGACATTCGTTGACGCCTGTCATATACGTCAAATCCCATACATTTGGCATTATATTCCACCAAACGCCGGCCGACGAATTGCCACTTGTCTAGAGGGCCTGATCTTCAATGCAAAATTTATAGGCGCTTACATTTTACTATATATTTTTACAGGATTAAACATCCTCTGCGAGAGTTATACTAATCTCCTACATACGAAGTAAACCCTTGGGCAGTGCATCTTATCTCGCCACACTTGACCTAACTTTATAGCCCACTTTATGGCAAATGTCGTGTGGCTTGTTGATATCTTAAAATTAAAAGGCAAGTTTGGATTTTGGTTACGTTGGTGGCGTTAAGACTCCCAGAGAGACGGTTTCCTTGAAAATACAAAACAGCCACAGTTTTCTGAAGCTTAGTTAAAACAAAAGCGTCTATTAGTTTAACTGTTCCTACATGGTTTCTCTTTATTATTCTAGTGTTTTTTTTTTTCATTTCACATTTCACAAGCTTGCACATACATGTACTAAACTAAACGAAATCCACTTTCACGATTTTGCTATACCGAGCCAAACCGAGGTTTAAAGAATTGTTATTCTGTGTGATTATATTGAGTAAAGGCGTACTACTTGTAACTCGTATTCGTTTTATAACTGATGTTCGCGTAGCGTCCTTAACCAAAATAAATTACTTTTATTGGAGGTCACGTCAGTATTGCACTGGTTGAGTTCAGAATTTACTAGTTAAAAACTGTTCAAACCCTCCACTACTATTACTATATTATACTGTATACTTTGGGTGGCAAGTTTGATACATACCGCCTGTCCTAGGGCTGCAATATGAATTAATTATTTATTGTAAAGAAATCTTGTAACAAAACACCAAACATTCGAGTACCTGCGTTTTAAACTAATGCCCTTGAATTTACACACGACTTTAATTTGACAATAACTAACCGGTATAACTTGTAGAGCCAGTTGTGTAGTGTATGTCCCACAGTCCAGCAGTTCTGGCCCAAATAATGTATTTTATCATTCCGCCTGCACAGAAATAAACAACAAACGAGTATCTTTATGTGTTTACTTTTGCCCTTAAATCTTTGACATAGTGGTACATTTTAAACTGGTTTTACCCTAGTTCGGTCCATGCCTCCATGGTGGTTTTGCATCGATCCCGCATTCAGTGAAAGTGTCGATGCGGAACACGACTTGCGCTGGCGAAGCACAGTTATTGTATGTCGTAAGTACGCGTGCACAGAGGGGAGCTAGAAAGCCATCTGGAATTTTCCATCATGACCAGAGTGTGTACATTTTGTTCCGGCTTTCAAAACAAACACTGGCCATTTGCTTTCCTAATTATTGTAGTATGATTAGTTTTATTTTACAAGACTGCAAGTTCACTTTGATCGTTATTATGTAGGTATACAAATATAAATTGCTAAAATTGTGTCACCGGTCACGTTTATAACAACAATATTTATCCGTCAACTATGCTGCAGTACAGAACAGTAAGTCATATTTATACCAGGGAACAATAGCTGCTTGTATGTGTATATTTTAGTTAGCTGTGTAATTTACAAAGGTACAAGGCCTCGGTAGAAAAAAAATATTACCAAGGCAAAGAAAAGCTTTAAGTATAGAATCCTAGATCATACCCATACTTGCCATTTCTATTAGGTACAAAACAAAAATGATTAAAATTGGCCGAACCACTTCGGATGAAAGGATTACTGTTAATCGAATACATTTATGGGCGGCATGTTTACAAAAATCTGTTTCATTCTTTCTGGAGTTGCCTATTTTCTTTAAACATCACCATAATAGTTTCTGTAATGCACTGCAACAACAGAAGCAAGTGACTTGTAACAAAATTCAGCCAGTCTCAAGCGGCGTTATCCATCAGTATCACAGATAAAATTCTTGATTCTTAGTAAAATCACACCTACTAACTTAGAATTTACTTAGAAATACCTTTAATACAAATGTTGGATGTTCGGCTAATAGCAGTTTAATCCATAAAATATGTATAATGTAGTCAGATACCGTAGTTGGCTATCAAACTAAATCAGAAGTGGGATACTGAGATGGGACCGGTACAAACCGTCGACGGAAGTTTATGTATCTAGTTCAGTCACTCACGCAGCTGAGATATCAAGACATTCAAGACTATGTTTATTGTAGCACTGTTTGAGCCTAGGTTTGAGCGGTATTCGCTCAGTTGGAAATTGCACAACGTAGTCAATCTACACATGTCCCAAACATTAGTCAATCACGGTATTATATCGTATCAATCATGTAATTAACTGGCATATATTTAATCATGAATACGGTTGGCGTGCAACGATGCATCGAGCGCATGCTTGTCCACGTGATGTGCCTGCTCTGTATAATAGGTCGCAATCACCCACAACTACCGATTCACAACAGTAAACAGCACATCATGCATTTTACTAACAGTGAGGTATGACAGGGTGTGGGTGTACAAAATTATTCAATACGATCAAGATCATGGTCGATCAATGTATTATTATGTAGCGATGTAAACAGGTTAGGAGTTTTCTAATACGTATTCATTTGCTCGTTACTACAAACATACTACTGGTAGATTAATGTTTTATTGCTGTCAACTAAGTTAATAATCATTGGATCATGGTGTGTTTTGACGCATTTTATTAGAAATGCAATGTGAGTTATTCATCCATCAGAAATGCAAAATGTTAATGAACACGTGTATACAGAATACCAAAATGATTCAAACTGGTAAGGACAGTTTCACAAAATGACTGAAAATGCAATTGGCAAGTAGGTAGGTACGCAATAATTATAAAATTAGTTGCCAATGAAGTAGGTACACAGCCTGCCTGATGATAAGTGGTTACCTGTACTTGTATGTGTTCAACATACTGATCTTGTTATTTTTCTTATCTTGTCCGCAACGTTCTCTTAATTATTTGTATAATGTTGTCAGCACATCGATATATCTTTAAAATTACTGCTGTTCTTTTTAAATCAATCACTAAACGAGAAGCAGCTCAATTGAAATACTGATTCCTAAACAATAAAAAATTCACCTTTGATTACTTCAACAACCCATCTGCGAATTAAAACATCTGGTAATCATAGAGGACGGAGTTCATGATAAGTAATGTAATGACTGGTAATCATTTAGAAAATTATACAAGAAAGGACAATATGAATGAAATTAAAATGACACCTACGCAGGGTTTTTCATAATTTTGATACTTCAACAAAAGTATGATGTACTGAATGTTGCCCGCGGCTCCGCCCGCGTGGATGTCTATTAACGCGACCAAATGTAGTTATTCTGATGTAAGTTATATTATTGTAAAGTTTCATTAAGAGATCCGATTCTCAGCACTCCATGGATTCACCGTGCAGTTCCGTCCACCGTCCGGGTTCATAGCGTGATACAGAGAGGAACACCGTGACGGCGACTGGGACTTGCGACCCAGATGTAGGTTTAGGGTGGCCACCTTGTGATGCATCAGCGCTCACCTCCGCCGTCAGTAGTGTTCCCCCCCCCCCCCTACCTATCCAAATTTGGTAAGATCCTATCAATGCCGCTTTTGATATTCGATTTAGTAAAGAGCTTACTGAAGCTCTTGGCAATCCGAGGTCTTTAAGTAAGTTGTACAGGGATTTAGCTGGAATCAGTGTTGGCCGAAAGTTAATCTGATTAACGATTAAAAATAGCAATAAGACCCGCTCTAATATATGGTTCTGAGTGCTGGCCAATAAGAAAAGTGGATGAACAGAGGGTCCATGTTACCGAGATGAAAATGTTACGTTGGTCAGGCGGAGTTACTAGGGAAGATAAAATCAGAAATGAGTATATCCGTGGTACGTTTAAAGTTGCGCCGATACAAGATAAACTACGCGAAAACCGTCTGCGCTGGTACGGACACGTGATGAGACGGGATGATGACCACATGACCAAGAAAGTGTTGACCATTGACGAGGAAAAAAGAGGCCGGGGACGACCAACAATGACTTGGTTACAGACGTTGAAAAGGGATATGACTAGTACTAATACAAAGGAAGAGACAACCCGCAGCCGCACGGTGTGGCGCAGGAGTACTAGGAGAGCTGACCCCAACTGACCTGGGATAATAGCTAGGAGAAAGAAGAAGAAGAATTAATCATAATAAAAAAAAATATTATGATTAATTAATCATAATCAAATTTGACATGATTATGATTATTAATCATAATCATTAATCGTTAATTTGATTATTTGATTAACTAGGTATTTATCAGCTACTTTATTGGAACGAAGTTCTTTATTGCGCGTTGCGAAAGGGGGCTAAACGGAAAAAATTAAGAGCAAAAGTTGTAACGACACTTTTTGCATGACGTCACGTCACGTCGTATTCGTATACTTTCGTTACGTAGAATTAATAATATTAATCAAGTTAATCAATTGATGATTAATAATTAATGATTCAATCAATAATCATGATTAAGATATATTTTTTAATCATGATTAAACTAATCATGATTAATTTAATCTGATTAAAATTAATCAAATTAATTAATTGATTAAAAATATAATCAATTAATGCCAACACTGGTTGGAATTCCCCTTGCTCCTACTTCTACGGCGTAGAGTTTAACCACGTAGCCGTTTTTGGTAACTCGTTAGTGAAGTCAAAGTATTTGTTTGTCTTTATAGCGTGGTCTTTAGGTATATTAGTTTCCCACGGTACTGTGAGTTCTACAAACACTGCACGCTTATGCGATCGTGAAAAAAGGATTCATTCAAGGAGTCCATTCAGTAGTTTTTACGTGAAAGAGTTACAACATCCATTCAATACTTATAAACTTTCGCGTTTATAAAAGCCGCAAGAAATTAAAACAATAAACAATATCATATTTAAGTCTATTTCACGGCACGCTATATCTGCTGCATGCGCCTGCTGCTGCGGTCTGCGGTCGGTTACGGAACCATAATCATACCTTAATTCCATAACTGTCATATTGCAGGCACATTCATCACTTGTTTGATAGTCATGGCCTGTCCAAGGGTCATGGAACTCGTGGATGATTATGATTAATGTAGAGCTACTGCGTGCGTTTTGCGTCTATCGATCACCGTCAATACATGCGATTTACTTCGCTAGTTGTTATGTTATTTCCGGCCGGCTCTTCTTATTCTTCATAGACTCGTGTTGCTGGGCAGCTAATAATAATGAGTAAATAGTGAATAATTATTGTTGGCACAGCATTATAATGGTGAGCGTTGGAGCATGTTGTCGCATTCCATTATCTTGTGATTACATGTACCTATGTCTTCAGTTGTGAAATCTCTTACAGTCTTATTGGTTTCTTGAAATAGAGCTAAAGCATAATTATTACAGCCCACTTAGATATGCACTTGTAGGTCTAATCTGCACTCAAAATTGTCATGATGTTTTTTTTACAAATGTTTGATTATTTTGTTGTTAAAATTAAATAAAAAATAATAATTATATCAGTTAATCAATTTCAACGTTTTAGTGTCTTCACTAAACTCATTACTGCTAATTTTGTTAATTGAATAGGATTGTCATTTTAGTTAATCCTGTCATTAAAATATGGTAATAAAATAAGAATTTAATTGCGTAACATTATTCAATTAAGTGTTTATTTTTATCTTTTTTGAACAAATTTATAAGTCTACATATTCCTACCGTTAACGTGGCGCCTGTCACAAGCCCACCATTTGATTGCAGCTTGCTCAATATGAGTTTGTGCAAATCACGTTGCTGAATGACCACCCACGCTCGTTGTAATAGGTGAACAAGATTTTCTGGTGTAGTTACACAGTATATAGTTATGTGGGGCATCCACACTTGGCAGAGCTCTTCATTGAAGCATGTCCTATGCGTTCTCAATAATATTCAAGTTGGGCGCTTGAGAGTGGATGTTCTTGCTGCTAAGCAACGTCCTACTATGGCACGTTTAGACAAGTGTGTTTATAACTTCCCTCCCTATAGTTTGCACGTGCGTTGTTTAGTTGAAAATGACCTGAAATGAACGATCCAGTCAACTGGATAGTTCATTTCAGGTCATATGTATTAAATGTTATAGGTAATTCCTCTACGTACTCAAATGCATAGAGGAATTTATTACCTATAACATTTAATACATACAATACAATCATTTCAGCGCAAATATGTGTATTATAATAAATTGGAAAAAGCGAAATCAATTCTCGGGCGGGACTCGAACCCGCGATCTTTCCCTTACAGGGGGAACGCTCTGACCACTGAGCCACCGAGCTTCGCCCGAGAGTGACCCAATTTTTCCAATACATCCATCTTACTACTTGCTTAATAAACTAATTGCTTTAAAAATTATCTCAATATGTGTATTGCCTCTATCACAGTGAAAGAGTCGGAACTAATTTGGATTCCAATCCAAGATAGGTTCTTCCACTCCCTCTCATACCAAAATCGTGCAATTACTATTTGCATGGATTGCCTGCGATAATTTTAACTAATCTAATACGCAATAATCGAAATTTTAAAAGTCACTCTCCTTCTACAAAAATAAAGTATTCAATATTAATACATTTAGCACAGAAGCACCCTGGATTTATTATGCGATACAGAAATTGTTCTGTACCACGGAGTATTTATTACAGAATTTATACCTTCGCAACACACTTTTATGTAGGTGTGACCACATAGCGCAACCCAGTGACCTATATTTGTCATTAATTACTATGCTGCTTGCGAAGTTTCGTTTATATCTATTCTCTGCGTTCAGTACAAAAATTAAATACAATATATTATGAATGAAGAAAATTACAAACAAAGCACTCCATGCAGTTACATTAAATATTATTAAGTTTGTTCCAAATCAGTGTTCTAGAATAATTAGGGCAGTATAAGTAGGCAATGCAGTAATAACATGCCTCAACTGTTAGAATTAATGAATTCACACATTTAGATAATGCTTTCAACGCGGATGGAGACCTCAAAGCTTCAAACAGAAATACACAGCTGGATGCTCGGAATTCTTGTTGTGTTTCTTCACGTCAGGGCCGTTGACGTTGTATTAAAATTAAATTGTATGAGTATTCGTTTGTCCAAAATAGCTAGCAACACTTGCTACGAAATTTCGGAGTCAATAAATGACCTTGTATTTTCAATGTTAAGTAGCATTGTATTCATCCGTGAATGACACATCGAATTCACCAAAAGACCTATTTGTTTGACTAGTGAAGTGCTGCTATGGTAATACTATTTTGAGAACAGACGAGTATGTATACAGGGCGTCCCACGGCGATGCCACATGGAGGGAAAGTACCTTAAATCCTTAAGTTAGCTCATTTTACTTAAAGGAGACATCATTTTATTCTTAAAAAGAAACAAAACTGCATTCAAAGATTTTTAAAAATTCGCTTGCCACACCCGGTAATCGAACCGACTAAAATCCGAAAAAGTAACACCCTGTATTTTTATGGCATCAATCGATAGTGTCAATCATAAGGATCAAATCTCTCTAACCCCGCGTTTACATACTGCCGCTCGCATTGCTCATCGCCTTGCCGGCAATATTCACGCGAATAATGCCCTAGCATTCAAACACTCGCATCATCGCGATGTTCATCGCGTTGCCCAACACTCGCATCATCGCGATGTTCATCGCGTTGCCCCGCATACAGTATTCGCCTTGCGATGGAGATGGACGACTTTAGTTACTAACCGAATGCAGTATAGGCATTTTATTAGGCTAGGCTATCTACTTAGATACTTAGCTAGTAG
Source organism: Eilema depressum (assembly GCA_914767945.1). Classification (NCBI taxonomy): domain Eukaryota; kingdom Metazoa; phylum Arthropoda; class Insecta; order Lepidoptera; family Erebidae; genus Eilema; species Eilema depressum. Next base: position 9,179,320 of record OU612024.1, on the reverse strand, counting down.
GTAATCAGGCTAATTTGGTAGGTAGGTAGGTACCTACCTACCTACCTACTTATTTTAATTTGGTAGGTAATTAGGCTAATTTGGTAGGTAGGTACCTACCTACCTACCTATTCTAGTTTGGTAGGTAGGTACCTACCTACCTACCTATTCTAGTTTGGTAGGTAGGTACCTACCTACCTACCTATTCTAATTTGGTAGGTAGGTATCTACCTAACTACCTATTCTAATTTGGTAGGTACCCTAGCTACCTGTTTGGTAGGTATACTTAGGCTAATTTGGTAGGTAAGTACCTACCTACCTACCTATTCTAATTTAGTAGGTGGAGGTACCTACCTACCTACCAAATTAAAATAGGTAGGTAGATAAATTAGGCTAATTTGGTAAGTAGGTTACCTACCAAATTAGAATAGGTACCTACCTACCTACCAAATTAGCCTAATTACCTACCAAATTAAAATAGGTAGGTAGGTAGGTAGGTAGTACCTACCAAATTAGCCTGATTACCTACCAAATAGGTAGGTAGGTAGGTACCTACCTACCTACCTATTCTAGTTTGGTAGGTAGGTACCTACCTACCTACCTATTCTAGTTTGGTAGGTAGGTACCTACCTACCTACCTATTCTAATTTGGTAGGTAGGTACCTACCTACCTACCTATTCTAATTTGGTAGGTACCCTAGCTACCTGTTTGGTCGGTATACTTAGGCTAATTTGGTAGGTAGGTACCTACCTACCTACCTATTCTAATTTAGTAGGTAGAGGTACCTACCTACCTACCAAATTAAAACAGGTAGGTAGGTAGGTAGTACCTACCAAATTAGCCTGATTACCTCCCAAATAGGTTGGTAGGTAGGTACCTATCTATTCTAGTTTGGTAGGTAGGTACCTACCTACCTACCTATTCTAATTTGGTAGGTACTACCTACCTACCTACCTATTTTAATTTGGTAGGTAGGTAGGTACCTACCTACCTACCTATTCTAGTTTGGTAGGTAGGTACCTACCTACCTATCTTTTATATACATATGTATGTATTACCTATATTATTTAATTAGATCCGTAGCAAGCATTTCAATAAATTCTATTGATTTTTCATTGGTTGCGTCATTGCATTGTTATGATAATAAATTCGAAGTAATCCTGTGACTGTGACACGCGCGTACACAACGAGCGCTCGATGCGAAGTGTGCGCGACGCGAGTATGTGAATGCTTCATCGCGCTAGTATTGCCGCTCCTTCTCGCGCCGCCAAGCCGACACTCGCAGCAACACACGCGGCAGTACTCGCGGCATGACGAATATACCATTCACACCACGTCCCTGCCCACTTCTCTCGCCACTTCCCTCGCTCTGCCGCGAGTATGTAAACGAAGCATAAGAAACATGGTAAATTAAATGAAAGGAACTCCTTGATATCTAAAATTATAAATTCAATTTGGCAAAATAAAACACTTTAATCCAAAGTTCATCCATCCATCTGATACCATATTAACAATAAAATTCCATATTTAAACTACTTTTCTTTTTTTATCGTGCTGACACCGCTACTGGTCAGCAGTAGTATTTAGGTATGTCGAACTCAAACCGACTAAAACCGCACGCCCGTCTAAATTAACAGGTTATAAGTTGATCCATAGGGCAATTCTCTTGCCATTTTCGTTGCACAGGGTAGGTACACCGCGTGCAGGTTTCTAATCAAATCAAAGATATCTCTAGTGTTGATACCTTGTAAGAATTTAATTTAAATGCACGAAAATGGCAAGAGAATTGCCCTATGGATCAACTTATAACCTGTTAATTTAGACGGCGTGCGGTTTTAGTCGGTTTGAGTTCGACATACCTAAATACTACTGCTGACCAGCAGCGGTGTCAGCACGATAAAAAAAGAAAAGTAGTTTAAATATGGAATTTTATTGTTAATATGGTACCAGATGGATGGATGAACTTTGGATTATAGTACATTATGGTACAAGTGAGCAACGTTGGTGATTACCGCCGAGGCGCCATTGAGACCCGAGCCGCCAGGCGAGGGTCTTAAGACAGCCGAGGACGGTAATCATCATGCTCACACGTGCCATACGACGTTTTACAACACACTTGCGAATAAAATAATACTACAAATACTAAATAAACAATACTACAAATTAATTCGTTTTCCTATGCGCGCGCATTTAACAATGGCGGTCGACCATATTTTAAAAAAAATGAGGTTTGAACTTAACTTTTTTTTACTCTGTTTTTTTTTCTGTACTTAGAGAAAAAAAAAGTTAAATTTGAGCGAAAATTTTGTTTATTACACAAGTATTACAAGTTGAAATTATTTATTTAAATACGAAAATGCATCAAATGACCATACAATAGGCGTATTAATTTATTCGTACCTACTATTAAACACGTTATTTTTTGTATCAAAACTTTTTTAAGAACATAGACAATTATAGACACTTCCTATAAAATTAAAAAAAGAATCTATAACTCACTTTTGTGAATAATAGTAATGAAAAAGTCACAGTTTTATAATAGGTGTCATTCCGTGCTTAATTGCGGTAAAATAATATCACTGTTATGAGCAGGTGTGTTGTAAAAGTGTTTTATTTTGCCAAATTGAATTTATAATTTAAGATTTCAAGGACTTCCTTTCGTTTAATTTACCATGTTTCTTAGAGAGTTTTGATCCTTATGATTGACACTATCGATTGATACCATAAAAATACAGGATGTTACTTTTTCGGATTTTAGTCGGTTCGATTACCGGGTGTGGCAAGCGAATTTTTAAAAATCTTTGAATGCAGTTTAGTTTCTTTTTAAAAATAAAATGATGTCTCCTTTCAACAAAATGAGCTAACTTAAGGATTTAAGGTACTTTCCCTCCATGTGGCATCGCCGTGGGACGCCCTGTATATTTATTTTATAGAATAGATTGATTGATTAGATCGCATGTATAGGTATTAGCACAACTGATTTAGCTCAATTAAGGGGCAAACCTAGAAATAATTCCTAGTAGCAATTTTCTTTCTGAATTCGTTGAGGGAGGTCCCTGGTAGTCTAAGTTTTGATTTGCGTGGTATTCGGTTCGTTGCGTTCTTCGTGATCTTGAATTTAAGGATACATTTTTGTTTACTGAATAAATCGTTTAGTTCTAATTTTACACAAAAAGTTGTTACTACAAAGTTGTTTAAAATTAAATTTTCTACGGTCTAACTCTTTGCAATTTTTTTCTAGGATCGATATTTTTTGATTTATACCCCAAACAGTGGTAAATCTTTGTTTGACTTTTTTGACTTATGAAAAATTCCTAGTAGCAATTTTCTTTCGGAAATCATTAAGGAAGGTCCCTAGCAGTCTACATTTGGTTTTGCGTGGTATTCGGTTTGTTGCGTTATCGGCCATCTTGAATTTAAGGGTAAATTTTTGTTTACCGAATAAGTCGTTTAGTTTTATTTTTACACGAAAAATAGTTACTACAAAGTTGTTAAGGATTAAATTTCCTACCTTTTAGCATTCATAATTTTCCGCTAGGATCAATATTTTTCGATGTATACTCCAATAAGGTGGTGAAATTGTATTCGATCTTTTGACAAAGGAAAAACTCCTGGTAGTTATTTTCTTTGGAAATTAGTTGAAGCAGGTCACTGGCAGTCTAAATTTTGATTTGCGTGGTATTCGGTTCACTGCATTCTTCACCATTTTGAATTTAAGTGTGAAATTTTAGTTACCGAATAAGTCGTCTATTTTTAGTTTTACACGAATAATGGCGATAAAACATCTTTTTTTCTTTTTGAAATTTAATTCTAAACAAATTTTAAATTACCATTTTTAGTGTAAAATTACAAATAAGACTGAATAAGACGACTTATTCAGTAACTAAAATTTCACCCTTAAATTCCAAATGGTGAAGAATGCAATGAACCGAATACCACGCAAATCGAAATTTAGACTGCCAGTGACCTGCTTTATCTAATTACCAAAGAAAATAACTTAGGAGTTTTTCCTTTGTCAAAAAATCGAATACAACTTCACCACCTTATTGGGGTATACATCGAAAAATATTGATCCTAGGAGAAAATTATGAATATTAAACGGTAGTAAATTTAATTCTTAACAACTTTGTAATAAATATTTTTCGTGTAAAAATAAAACTAAACGACTTATTCGGCAAACAAAAATTTACCCTTAAATTCAAGATGGCCGATAACGCAACAAACCGAATACCACGCAAAACCAAATGTAGACTGCTAGTAACCTCCCATAATGAATTCCGAAAGAAAATTGCTACTAGGCATTTTTCTTAAGTCAAAAAAAGTCAAACAAAGATTTACCACTTTTTGGGGTATAAATCAAAAAATATCGATCCTAGGAAAAAAATATGAACGGCAAAGTTGTAGAAAATTTAATTCTAAACAACTTTGTAGTAATAATTTTTCGTGTAAAATTAAAAATAAACGACTTATTTAGTAAACAAAAATGTACCCTTAAATTCAAGATGGCGGAGAACGCAACGAACCGAATACCACGCAAATCGAAATTTAGACTGCCAGTAACCTCCCTCTATGAATTCCGAAAGAACATTGCTACTAGGAATTATTCCTGTGTCAAATCCTAATTTTATCGTACTATATGTCTCAGATACATTTTATAGCATAGATTGATCGATATTCGTCATTGTTATTAATTCGATTTTGAAGTTTCTAACTAAATTTATATTTTGTTATGATTAGCTGTTGTGAGGATTACTTGGTGTTTTTCCATGTTCATTTCCGATGAAAATGCATTTTTATGGTAAGGTTGACTTTTTTTTATAAAACTTAGGTGGCAGACAAGCACACGGCCCCATCTGATGGAAAGTGGTTACCGTAGCCTACGGCCTACCTAACTGATATTCAGGATAAGTTCTAGATTTGCATGTTGTGTATTTACACACTTTAAAGTACTTTTAATTAGTATTCTCACTCTTCAACAGATTGAATATACAGGGCGTCCCACGGCGATGCCACATGGAGGGAAAGTACCTTAAATCCTTAAGTTAGCTCATTTTGTTTAAAGGAGACTTCATTTTATTTTTAAAAAGAAACAAAACTGCATTCAAAGATTTTTAAAAATTCGCTTGCCACACCCGGTAATCGAACCGACTAAAAGCCGAAAAAGTAACATCCTGTATTTTTATGGCATCAATCGATAGTGTCAATCATAAGGATCAAATCTCTCTAAGAAACATGGTAAATTAAACGAAAGGAAGTTCTTGAAATCTAAAATTATAAATTCAATTTGGCAAAATAAAACACTTTAACTCAAAGTTCATCCGTCCATCTGATACCATATTAACAATAAAATTCCATATTTAAACTACTTTTCTTTTTTTATCGTGCTGACACCGCTGCTGGTCAACAGTAGTATTTAGGTATGTCGAACTCAAACCGACTAAAACCGCACGCCATCTAAATTAACAGGTTATAAGTTGATCCATAGGGCAATTCTCTTGCCATTTTCGTTGCACAGGGTACACCGCGTGCAGGTTTCTAATCAAATCAAAGATATCTCTAGTGTTGATACCTTGTAAGAATTTCTTACAAGGTATCAACACATCAAAGATATCTCTAGTGTTGATACCTTGTAAGAATTTCTTACAAGGTATCAACACATCAAAGATATCTCTAGTGTTGATACCTTGTAAGAATTTCTCACAAGGTATCAACACTAGAGATATCTTTGATGAAATTTATTTAGTTAAATGAGTACTAAATGAATGAACTTTGTTACCTGTTTACAATGTAACTTTATTGGGTAACTGCATGAGGTATGTGTAGGTAGGGTAGGTAGTTATTTTTGGGTGCTTGATTAGAAACCTGCACGCGGTGTACCCTGTGCAACGAAAATGGCAAGAGAATTGCCCTATGGATCAACTTATAACCTGTTAATTTAGACGGCGTGCGGTTTTAGTCGGTTTGAGTTCGACATACCTAAATACTACTGCTGACCAGCAGCGGTGTCAGCACGATAAAAAAAGAAAAGTAGTTTAAATATGGAATTTTATTGTTAATATAGTATCAGATGGATGGATGAACTTTGAGTTAAAGTGATTTATTTTGCCAAATTGAATTTATAATTTTAGATTTCAAGGACTTCCTTTCATTTAATTTACCATGTTTCTTAGAGAGATTTGATCCTTATGATTGACACTATCGATTGATGCCATAAAAATACAGGGTGTTACTTTTTCGGATTTTCGTCGTTTCGATTACCGGATGTGGCAAGCGAATTTATAAAAATCTTTAAGTGCAGTTTCGTTTCTTTTTAAAAATAAAATGATGTCTCCTTTAAGTATAATGAGCTAACTTAAGGATTTAAGGTACTTTCCCTCCATGTGGCATCGCTGTGGGACGCCCTGTATAACACAACGTTACTAAAACTGCACAATTTGTAAACCTGAAGTTCAATTTATAACTCCATTATACCTTCACACAATTTAGGGACATCTTCAAAGTCTACAGTGTTGTATTAGTTAAGGTTAACTAGTTGTAACTTACACTAAATTAAAAATGTATTATTTATTTAGCTGTAAGACTTCCTCTTATAAAATTTAATTGTGGGAAGACTATCGTAAATAAGATAAATTCTAGAATACACAGACTTGTATTGCTTGCACATTCTATCGAGTTTTGGGTTGAGACTTCGTTGCATATGTCGTATTGGTATTTCTCATGAAATAACTGTCAACCATATGCGGTTTATGTGAAGGCCACAGATCGATCATCTACCATATCCCTAGAATTGTCTTACCAACTGAAATGAATATGACTACCGACTCAAACATTTTAAGTTTCGTGTCTGCGCTGCGACTAAGCACTAACTAAATCATTTCTGTATAGTATTAGTATAGGTTTCAAGGACGCTGCCAAGATAAAATACTACTTAGATTGATACTGTGGTATGATGGATAAAATTATGAAACATATTTATGTAATATTTATCTGGATAGATGTTACAGCTTTCATTATCATTGCGCGAAATAAAATATAAAACTATAGAAAAGTTATAAACCCGACAAATCACAATCAAAGAACAAGTAAGATAACGTCATGAACAAGAATAATAAGAATTTATTTGAACTGTGGACTGTGGGTTATATAATAATTTATATTTAACTTCTAATTGAATTTGTTTGCTAGTTAAGGCTAAATAATAATAATTGTTAAACTGCGTCTTTGTTCAATTATTTTACAGTATTATTACCCTCTCACCGAATAAATTAAGTATAATAAGCAATTTACCTTGGTAAATCTATATTAATATTATAAAGGGGAAAGATATGTTTTTTGTATGTAACGAATAAACTCAAAACTATTGGACCGATTTCAAAAACACTTTCGCCATGATAAAGCTTATCAGGTATCAATATAGGCTATATCATTACGCTACTTATCAGCACAGCAATGAACAGGATCAGAATTCCACTGAGGCGGAGCCGCGAGCAACAGCTAGTATAATATATTAATTTTATTTTATTTATTTCATCACTGTCATTGAAGTTTGCGGTTTTACGTTCTTCTTAACAAACCATGTGATTGGATTGGATCATCGGCGTTAGACATTGCGCATAATGACTGTATCCATTCCCATTAGGTTACGTAATACATAATAACAACAGCTACAGCTGTCAGTGCTCATTTGATAAATTTAACTGCGTATGTCGAAACAACAGCTCCTCATTCTCGATTCGGATAATAGGTGTTCCGTTCTCAACACTCAACACTCATGCATGACCTAATTATGTTACGCTTTGCTAACATTCGCATCTTAACACTATGAATTTTACTGAGCCGAGTAATACCAATGTATTACAAACGCGCAAAAGGATAATATAACATACGCATAAACTGCTCTTATCAAGAGTTTGAAGGTCTCGTCGATAGTACAGTAGTATACTGGCGTGGGCCTGTAAATAAGTTATTGATATACATTATACATACATCCTCACTCCATAGTTGCATTTTTTAAGTAGGTAATCATTGCAGCAAAATATTACTATTTCTGTAACGTTAGTTCTTTGTATTTATTTTTAGTGCCGATTTCCTGGCAAACTGCTGTTGTTTACAGTTAACCATATGATTGAAAACGTGCGTTTTTTTAGTATTTTTTTGTTTTCTATTATTGTATTTCCTACTTTTGCGACGTAGAAGCTTCGTCCACCGAGGAGGCGGGGTTAGCGCGTCATGCGAATATACCGAAACAGATGCGAACACTCTTCGCTTCTAATTTGGTGACGCCTATCGGACGATAGTCCGCTGGCAAGCTTTAACGCTGGCTACGTAATCCCCACGCGTCGCCGCTCTAGTATCGAAAGCGATTGTAAAGGTTTGCGTCACAGTCTCATTGATAGAATAAACAAAGAATATAGTAAATACGTCTGTGTTTACAATTGAACAGAATCGTTCGTTCTGTACATCAGTTGGGTAGGCTATAACATCCATCTTTGCATAATTATTTATCAGATAAGTGGCAACATGTTGACGCTAGCAGGTGCTGGTCAATTGTTATTATTTGTTATGTAAAATATTAGTTAGTTCGCTGTGCCCTCTACTTCACTCGTGGGTTAATCGGTATTAGGGGATAAAAATAATTCATAATCTGTTACGCGGTTATTATTATGTTGATAGTTGGTAAAGGCCTCATTTTCAGCTTACGACCAGACGTTCATGACTAATAGATTGACTATAATTTTATTTGACATGCTTGCACTTGAATTGATTGAAATTGTTTTACTTGAACTATCATTTATTTTATTTACCTACACCAATTACAATCACAGAGGCTGAATGACATATATTGTACTTTTTACTTTTGACATACACATAATAAATAGCCATGTAGGTTAGGTAGGTACCTACCTACTTACCTAGTAACTTTTTTTTCAAAAATCTATTCCTCTAACAATACTTACATTGTTCTTACGTATTAAGTACGTGGGAGTAACTGGTTGAGTAGACAATGCACTAAATGCACATCATAATATTTGCCCAGTTTAAACACATTAGCTGACGTTAACGGCTATGCAGAGTGCGTCATAGTAAAATGTCAGTACATATGTGAGAAATCCTACTTAACAACTAGGGGGTTCAGGCGGTAGCAAAAGTGATGCAACAAGTTCATTGTATTGCATTTACGAGACGTCAAGTTGTATTGAAACGTTTCACATTATGCAATTGATTTAGAAACCATAACAATTTACTTAGGTACGTCAATTTTTACAAGTTATGGGATGGATATACACTGTACGGCAAGTAGGTAAGTAGTTGTGTACAGCGATAGAAACGTTAATTAGAGGCAGCTTAAGATTCGGATGACTACCTAATAGTAGATTACCCAGCAAGTGAAAAAAGGATGAATTCTTTTCGAGGCACTAAGTTGTATCCCGAGAGGAGCGAAGGTTTCTGCGGTAGAAACAAAAAAGTTAAATTTGAGTGAAAATTTTGTTTATTATACAAGTATTACAAGTAAATGTATCAAATGACCATACAATAGGCATATTAGTTCATATGCATTTTCGTATTTAAATAAATAATTTCAACTTGTAATACTTGTTTAATAAACAAAATTTTCACTCAAATTTAACTTAAAAAAAGTTAAATTCAAACCTCATTTTTTTTAAATATGGCCGACCGCCATTGTTAGATGCGCGCACACAGGAAAACGAATTAATTTGTGGTATTGTTTATTTAGTATTTGTAGTATTATTTTATTCGCAAGTGTGTTGTAAAACGTCGTATGCCACGCGTGAGCATGATGATTACCGTCCTCGGCTCTCTTAAGACCCTCGCCTGACGGCTCGGGTCTCAATAGCGCCTCGGCGGTAATCACCAACTTTGCTCACTTGTACCATAATGTACTATTAACAACTCGTAGTGCACCTGTTTCTGCTGACTCCATTACATTAGAGGCGTGTAACCGCGTGTAGTATTCGTTGGTTCGAGACGAGACTAGTCTGGATTTAAGCAGTTTCCTGTCACAAGCGTAAACAAGTGGAGAAGAGGTGGGAGTTACAAGAATACTAATTATATTCTTTTAAATACCGTTTGGTGGGCATAGTTCCAGACTTAAAGATAGATTAGAAATAAGAATCTGGTGAGAGACAACTTAATAACACATTTCCAGTTTGTAGTAGCACAAGGTCAGCAAGAAATGCTTGTTTGTTGCAGGTGGACAGCGGCGGCGGTGGCTCGGCTGAAGTGATGGTGTACTCTCTCGGCTGGGGCATGGGCGAGCCGGAGCGGCGCGGCGCGGAACGTAAGCGCGCCCAGCCGCCCACCATCAGCGTAGTTCACGCGCCGCTCTCGCCCGACGAAGGACATGAGGTGGATGTCCTACCCCTGCACAATCAGGTAATTACTGGCATTACTCTGTTAAAGTTAGGTGCTGACGTGACTTTAATTTCATAGTAGGATTTTTGTTATATGAACCAAGTCATTTGCTTATTTGCGCAACTTCGTCCCGTTAAATATCGATTAGGGATATAGACGATGCCGTAGGACTCATGAGCTAACAGTACATTACTAAGTCCCAGACAACCTCGTCATATTTACGATACTTCCGACTGTCTTTAGATGTTCAGTCGTGATTGTTGTGAAAAGATAAAATCATAGTAACAGTCATACAGTTATAAGCATATTATAACAATGCAATTATAATATTGGTGACTTGTATTATAATGTTATTGAATGTAGGTACCTATTAACTGTGCTATTAATGACTCTCCTGCAGGAGCCTATCCAAAAATACACCACATATTTTAGAAAATTTATGAAAACTTATTACTTAGTCTTATCACGGTATTGACAACACGTTTATTCTGTGGTGACGTTACTGTGTTTTGTACCTCCTACGTGTCACTCAAGAGTATTATCACAGTATAAGCTGTGGTATAAGTTCGTTAGACTGTGATATTATTTATTATGCTTCATGAAGAATGATAATGAATGATAAATGATTTCATTTGATAACGTGCTGAATGTGAATCATACAGCTACCTTTTTAAAACTTGAATATTATGTAGAACTGCGAGATCTCATTGATTATATTCGTTGGAGTGATAACAATATGAAGGTGAGTGACACCGACAAGTACGGGAAGTGAATGATATTTGTACACTGTATTTAAGGCCAAGTGGCTCACGTACCTTAATATGTACTGAGAAAGTCATGACGCAATGTTATTATTATATTGCTTGCACTGTAGATTTTTTAAAATATGGAATTTATCAATGAATACATCATACACACGTGTTGTGAACTGTGAATACTATGTATGTAAATGCGACATTTCATCATACAAAATCAACCTTGAAATCAAGTAAAAGACAAACTTCGACAAGAACACAAGAGGCATTTAAAAATTTCCTTACCTCTCTCAATACCATACTATTGATAAATTTTGCGCCTGTGACAAACTGTGAGTGAAGAATGAACTGACTTTTATACTTCGATATCAACAATGATGATCTCCAGTTTAACGGCCTCGGTTAAAAGTTTTTGAGAATATGTGGCAGGAGCAGGTGAGAAAACATGGTAAAGAATTTCTGGTATTTATAGGATGACAAAAGAAAAGTGAGGTTGAACAGTTTAGTTCGAGATGGCATTATTTGCATCAAATGCCTCACAGCCACAGCAGTCACATCTCTGCACCTGTTTTCGTAATAGCAAAGGCGATGATGAATTCTAAGAGATCCCATGCTTGTCCATGATTGGAATCGGATCTTCGAATGAAATCAGGAAACGCGTGCCACGCGACACGCAAGGTACTTACATGTTGAAATATTGATTACGGGAGAATATAAATAACTATTGGTACTGATTTTGATGTTATGAGCACCCCCCTGGTTTGATCCATGGGAAAAAGTAGCTAGTACCTTGGTACTTGCAAAATAATCTTTTCCATGAAAATACTTACTTGCTAGCTTTCAATGTACATAATCGGTTATATGAGCGTTAGAGTTTTTTTAATATTGGCAGATAGTCTATTTTTATACACACTAGTACAGCGAAGAATATTTAGGCTGCTTACAGGTAATACTCACATACGGGTATTACCGCCCAATATGTATACTGATAATCTTATTGAATATCAAAGTTCTACCTGAGCCTGTGATCAAGTTAACTTGCGACAATTTGACCTCGTCGCGCCCCAGACGAAGCAGTGCGGCCCAGGTGATGCGTTCGTTGCCGGGTCAATGGCATTGCCCCGCCATACTTTTTACACTATTTTCTCACTCGCAAGCAATTCGATCGGCTGATGAATGCATAAAGCACCTCACTTTAGCAGAGCACGTTATGTGCACTTTACGTAGAGCGTATGTATCATGCATGTTCTGTATTATAAACTGTATAAAGGTACCTACCTACTTACTATAAAAATCCACCTTTTTTAAAATAAACATAAATAAGTAAGTACTTATAATTTATAGCGTGTGCAAACATTCCTATAATTGTAACAAAGTCTCAAATTACGTCGTAATTATCATCGGATAAAGAAAACGTTCAACTCTGTAAGTAGGTTCGCCGCCGCGCGCCGTAGTGCGCAGTGGTCAAAAGTCCAGGCTGCGGCGAACTATAGTTGCGTCACGCTATTATGCCCGTTTTGACACGACTGGTTTTGCTCATTTTCTTATTTTTTGGTGCGTAATATTGGACAACGAACTGTTAGACGAATAATTAAAGAAAAATATGGCGAGACAGGAAGAAAAGAAAATCACACACCAAAAAGAGAAAATGAGCAAAACCAGTGGTGTCAAAACTATTAAAAAAAACTATTGATATACCTACCTAACCTACACCTCATAAATGAAGAGAATAAAATAACTATTCTATTATGCCAAGATAAGAAAATCCTAGTAGGTACGAGCACTGTGGTCTACCCCTTTGCAAAATACCTAGCACTTTATAGAGAACGAATCATGGAATATCAGCACTGCAGACTGCAGCACATAACGTTATGTATTTTATTCAGGTATTTAACGTATAATGTATCTACTCGTGTTTAGAAATACAACTTTGAATACTTCTTCTTGTTTACATTTCCTTACTTCTTCTAGGTAAGGTCGGGCGGGGCTATTCCGCCGGAGGGGCTAACCCGTCGTTTCGCTTTAACTTCATTATTTTAAAGTATTATCACTATTGAAATCTATGATTTGATAAAGAAATTACTAATTTTTTTGTTAAAATATAGATGGCAGCGCTAACTCTTATACTGTTGTACCGACAGCCATTTGTTTTTAGGATGCCATTTTAGCTATGCAGTAGCAAAACACGTGCTTACCCTAATTTAGTTTTTAAGTGGAATAAGTGAGTTTTTAAAACTTTATCAAAGGTGAGTGATGATTTCGACACCTCTGGGTTCAATTGGCGTATAAACCATTTTGGCCAAAATGAGTTATATACACCGTTTTGTTCAGATTTTTTTTCTCTATCGATCTGTATATTTAAAATGTTCAAATTCGCATAAAAAATGCTTTTACGACCCAAAAAATTTAGATCATCCAACCACAAAAAAGATAAAATGTTAATGTAACAGCCAAATTTTTCTTTTTTAAATTTTTAGTAAGACGTTATGACCAAGATTTTTACCAACCCGGGGCGTAAGATCTGCCTTGATTGTAAATGGATTTTACGCCGTGACGAATAAATAGATTTCTTAAACGTAATTTAAAATTGAGGTCGTAAATCCAAACATTTAAATAACATATGGACGTATTGCAAAAACTGGTATTCAATTTTAGACTTTATTGCTATAGAATTAAAGTCCAAAATTAAATGACAATATTTTTACTACACGCTTTCGTTCACTCTACAATAGACCATTTAATTTTAGATTTTACAGAGATTGCTTTAAAGTCTTAAATTAAATGGTAAAAATTCAAAAAATTATTACAGTGTCCGTGTTATGACGGTGGTTTTGCTTTAGCAGAATCGAGACCCTGGCCCTCGATTCTGCTAAAGTAAAACCACTGCACGAACAGTCATGTGGGTGACAGGTGTGAGGAGTTTGGACATGACCACGGCGGTTTTGGATACGGTAGCCGTAACCCAGAGGGTAAGCACATCCTCAAAACGTGTACGGCCACCGAACATGCCGTCGTGAACAGGTTCTTCAAAAAGAAAGCCGAACTTCTTGTCACCTGCAAGAGCGGAGAGCACGCTACCCAGATCGATTTCCTACTCACTAAGAGGTATAGCATCAGCAGGGTGGCTAACTGCAAGGTAATACCCGGATATAGTCTCACTAGCCAACACCGTCTCCTTGTCATGGACCTCCGCGTGAAACCCAAAGACAAACGCGCCGAGCGTGGCCAACGCAGAATCAGGTGTTGGTGAAGCCAAGTCCCAAAGTGTCGTCTCAGCCATCGGTGACAAGTGCGCTGATGCTGTAGACGAACCAATACAGGTTAGCTGGGTCAGGATTCAGGCAGCCAGGATAGCGGCGGGGAGGGCGCTGCTCGGTACGTCTAAGGGTGGACGCATCTATGACAGGGATACTTGGTGGTGGAACGACACAGTGCAGAGAGAGATCAGGGTGAAGAAAGCCCTCCTTTAAAAAGTGGCAAGCGTCCAAATCTTTCGATGACCGCGACGCGTACAAAGATTCAGAACGCGCCACCAGGAGAGCGGTAGCCAGTGCCAAACGAGACCACTTGCAACCACTATATTATAACAAGTTGGAATCGTCTGAGGGACAAAAGCTTATCTATAAGTTGGCGCATTCTACGGCCAAAATGGCGCAGGCTCTGTCCAAGTGCCGCTGAATTAAAGACAAAGACCCTGAGGACAATCTGTTGTACGAGGCAGTCGCGGTGAAGGAGAGATGGCTGTGGAAGAGCTACAGATTTAAATAATTGGCTTTATTAGTTTGATAATCTGATCATGACTGATAATTTGTGCCATAATTATGTGTTTTATTTAATAAAACTAAGTTAATTTCTTTTCTGGTAGTTTAATTTCGTATATATCGACCACAATTCTGTAGTAAGACTAATATTAATGTAATTCTGCTACATTCTAACAGTATCGAGATTGTTTTTATTACTTATAATTCTATTGATGTGCAAAGTAAACAGTTTTTACAGCAAAAAAATCTACAGTTACGTGCTTTTACATCAGTAAATGTGAATTTAATTTTACCAAATATGGATATAAGTACAGCTTATATCCATATTTGGTTTTTCATCCAATTTTCATGGGGTGTATACACCATAAATTGGTATTTTCTAAGACGTATATCCATGCTAACTTCCAAACCAAAGAAGATAGATATGATTGAATGATTTAGCCTTTTTCATCCCCAAATTCTAAGAATCTTTCTCTTTGGAATTTTTTATGTAGCTTCTAAAATAAAAAAGTTATGATTTTTTTTCTAAAAATAAAATCGTTTTTTTGCTCTCCTGAAAAGTCGTGTTTTGGTTTATACGCCAATTGAACCCAGAGGTGTCGATTTGAAACAACCAAATTTAATTCTTTAATATCAATTTTACTGCACGTTTTGTTTTTCCTGAGTTATTGTGTGCGACATAATAGCCCCTCAATATTTTGAGAGAGGGGCAAACACGTCTAAAGTGAGGTGGCGTAATAGCCCCACGATTTTTATATGAGTTTGCAAAAAGTTAGTGTTGTTGCGAGTCGATAAAACTACGATAATTTTGTTTACTGTAAATGCACTTTCGATACTCAAATCCTTAATGGCTGAACCGATTTTGATGAAATTGTTTGTATGCTTTTGCCTGGATCTTTGAATAGTTTCGCTTTAATTATTTGATTTATCGTTTATTCCATGTTTTTCAACATTAGAACTTTAGTTATTGACATATTTTTATTTTTAGATGGTCCGACATTACAAAAGAAAAACAGAAAAAACTTATTCAGAAAACCAAATTCAGAAACCTCCTATTGTAAAAACAAAAGGCTGATTTTTTATACTTAATTACTTTAAATAAATGAAAGTTATATTTCCGAAATCTATTTATTTTATTGAAAGACAAATTCAACATACTGAGAGGAGGCTCGTGTCCCAGCAGTGAGAACATGAAAAGGCTGATGATGGTGACAACAACCGTTGATAGATTTTTCAGGGTGCGCCGCCTTTTTATTAGAGGTTGCGCCGCCTATTTATTAGATAAAATGTCAGGCGTTATTGTAAAATGTTCGTAATCAAAGTTTTAATAAGTGCACTACTATCGATGAAATGCAGCACATCACTAGCATGTATGGGAGCTCGGCGGATTTACCCCACGTTTGACCAAAAAACATTTTTACTCAAAAGTAAGCGTTAGGAATGAGCCATGAGTCATAGATAGCATGCCAACTATTTCAAACTTTATTTTGTACTGTGTTTTAGATTTGTAACTGTTTTAAAACTAAAGATATAAATAATCGTCGTAATTGCCCCGCGGCGGGGTAAACCCGCCGTTTATTGGATCCCCGAATAACCTTAGCCTTTTAATACACTATTTGTTAGTTATTTACGACATAAATATATTGATACGAATCTGGAAGCAATGCTTTTTAAAATAAATTCATAAAATTATTAGAATTTTCATCCGGAATGACTCAATTTTGATTCAAAGTTAAGGTATTATTTTTTTTCGTCGGAATAGCCCCGCTTGACCTTACTCATTGGAGGCACCCTGAAGTTACTGAAGGTTCACTTGAAGTTTGTTTGAAAGTTGTGTAGAATGTCCTACAATATAAAAAAAAAAAAAAAATCTTGTTTATATATGTTCGTTTCTATTAAATCTTATACTTAAACGTTTCAACTTTCGATTTCAAAAATATATTTTAAAATACTTATCGCAGCTGCTATTTCCTCAAATTTAATTTTGAACACTGTGCATTGAACTCCCCTCTGCCTACTTAAGTACAATCATGGCCAATCAAATGACTCACGTACTGACGTTATCAATATTTAGTTCCAGTTAGGGTTGCCAACCGGAAAGCCCTTGCTGATACTATCGATCACCGCGCCGGCAAGCCGGGCGATGGAGGCGCGCTTACGAGTTTCGAGCGCCTTCTGTCGTCCTAAATGTGGCCGCGGCTGATTGGCCCGTCACCAGCGTCGGTGTGTGTCTGAACGTCACTCAGTTTGGTGATGGTGCCTGCACTTAGCATTGCTAAATATCTTCAATTACAGTGGAATGAGTCCCCACATGACTTTTCCAGCGGCACGGCTTTTCCGTAGCGTGCAGTATTCAGATGAGGTACATTTTTCCTCTAGTCTCCAAAATCTTCGCTGCTGGGTTTATGTGATAAAAACTCACACGAGGTAATTTATGGAACTGATGCTGTACGTGTGGCAGGAGGGGTGGTGTTGATATTTGTTTTATCCAGCAGGTCAGGACTCCACTGGCTAAACTTTATATACCCAAATACTAACACTATACCCCTGGCATACTGACAGTTAACCACCGTAGCAATAATGTTATTATCAATGAAATGAGCAAATGCTTTAAAAGGCTAATTTACTAGGATTTCTCTTATATTAAAATTCGCAATTCAACAGCTCTGCATAGCCTTGAATGACCAAACTCGAATGGCTTCTTTGCCTCTCTCCTCGTCGATAAATATTAGTTGTATCTGGTTATTTAGAAAGGTTGCAAGCTGTTTCTTACACTGATTGTGATCATATTTTGCACTACATGTATTTGACACGTTTTGACGTTTTGCCTTCAGGTCGGGGGTCACACCAGACTGCTGGTGTTAAACGACAGTACCGTAATCAAGCCACTCAATATACGTGAGCTGCATTTCTACCAGAACATTCCCGAAGACATCCATAACTTCGTACCCAGATACAAAGGTGAGCATTATAGTCCTTTGTCCACTCCCAGAGAAACAATGCCCGCCCGGTATGCTTTTACGATTCGCTAAATGCATCATGTTCATTCATTGCATTTTACATTATTTTCTGTTATACTTATGATATTATTAATTTTTATTTACATTTTTAATGTGTTGTTTAATGTGTTGTTTTGCATTTAAAGCCCTAAGGAAGTTATAGATTAATCATGAAATTAAAAATATTTTTTATCAGTTTTTCCACAGCCTTATGTTTTTTAATTGGGCTTACGAAACATGGATTCATTGCTTCAAATTGTTTTGAAACGTTTCGTAATCTCAATAAATACGTGTTAAATATATAGAAAAATCATTGTTCTTATCATTTGCGTCATTCGGTACTTTAGATAATCTAATGAAATCGCAATCGGATACCATAAAGCTGTGAATATAATACATATGTGATTAATTTTACTGATTAGCTTTCCTTATTGCTTGATGATCGTAATCATCATTTTCAAATTGAGTTATGTGTATGAATGAGATGGATGTATGTTAAAATACTGCAAACCCGCCGACCGCAAAATTATATAGAACCGCTATACCCTAATTTACCAAAATTTTATGGATATCCTTAATAATTTTATTTAGTTAATAACTGTAAATTTAAAAATCTACATATTATCCAAATCTACATCTACATCAAAAAATTCGGTAAGTATGACGTTATTTTAAAGAAAATAAATGCTGTAAGTATTCCATGTTGGGTTCTAACTTAAATTGCATTCAGGAGTTTTGTGAACGATTTTTTTTTAATTTGGAAAGTATGGCATCGGACATTGATATTGAATTAGTTTTGCTATTATCAGAGTCCATGTTATAAAAAATACAATGAAGGTTCGGGTTTTATCGAAACCTGGTTCTACCGAAATCTTATTGAGTGGTACATTTCTTTTGTCAGAACACAGCTGTTTACTGAGTGTTGCACAATATGGCAATATCTTTGTACTCTAGCTTTACCCAAGCATTTTTGCAAATTAAAATAGTCTTAGGTACTGTTATACATTCATATTGATCACATTGTGCAACAAATGAGACTAATTGAACTTTTACTTTTGTCACTGTACCGCCTTAAAGTTGTCGACGATTTGCATGTTATTATTATCGTTAAAATTTTGTTAGCTTGTTGTTTAGATGGATCTATGTTATAAATTGTGTATTCACCCATTTTTACTATAAGTAATGAGAGACTCATCACTGAATGATTTGAAAGTTAGCAATGAGTGAAAATATCTCTTATCATTCTCTGATAAGTTACCTACTGTTTTAATTAGCGACGTATTTTATGTGAACTCATGAGAAACTGTGCCAGTACAGTGTCTACGGAGTATAAAGTGAAACGTGACAAAAAGTAAAAGTTCAAGATGTGTACGAACGCCTCTAGTCTAGGACATTATGTTGAGTCAGAGGTTGATGGCGTGCCTCGTTTAGGCGCGGCCGCGGCGGGCGGGTTTGAATGCGAGCTAGCGTGCGAGTGGGTGCGGGCCTGGGGTCAGGAACACAATATTAGTTTCCTTGTTGTCGCAAGGGCTGCGGCGCTGCGGCGGGCGGAGCGACGCCGGACGCGGCACCACACAACCGCCCCTAATAGCGCCCTAGCGGTAATTTTACATTCTGGGTTTGTAAACCTTTACTTAAAAACTACACCCCACACCACACATATACACACACTCACATAAACAAACACCTACATGCATTATCTACTTACAACAGCATTAAAATTGTTACATACACGATTACCAGCACAGTTACACGCTCCATGAGACACTGTACAAAAGATATACAAACCCTGTTTAAATTAAAACAAAGTAACCCTTTTTATTCACTTCCTCATCAAAATAACGCTGGCAACTTGCACTATAGTAAGTTAATATTGAATTTACCAACGTAGATAGTGGATAAAGTAAACTCACTGTGTGTCCCTATGTCGATCATTTACATACTGGCCAGCCTCGGGGTCAAGACCCGGCTGGGGATAAATGGAGTTTAATCTTCTATCGTTTCATATATTTCATTCATTAATATGAAAGTGATGAATTTTTTTTTGTTTATTTTTAGTTACCAGTTGGAAATAACTAACAATTTAAATCAGTGCTATTATACTTTACAATAGTGTCTGTGTGTGCAAGTGAGCCCTGTACTGATGACGAGGCTGTTTGTTTCAGGCGTGATGCAGGCATCTAACACTGGAGGCCCCAAATTGGACAAACGCTACTCTCCTAGTTTCCGCGACGAGAACGGGCGCAAGCAATCACTGAGCGGCAAGCGCAAGCGCGACGATGTGTTCAAGTGCGTATCCGCGAGACTCGCGGCACGCGGCCTCACTCCTCGACACTTGTCATGTGTCCTTTATCATATTTCAGAAGCTTTGACGTACGCCGGCCCGGCAACCGACGTCGCCATTAATTCATACGATCGCAATACTTACATGACTATCCCACTAACGCGTGAGCGATGCACGACCCATTCACACTCTGCGAGCCCCCAATGACTTGCGTCGTGGAATCGTGGTAATGATACAATTTGATTGAATGTAACAATATAGCAGATAATCACAAATCTGTGTTTCATTAGCTCCTAAACTTGTGTCGATCGTAGCTTGGTGTGACCCGTGACGAAATGATACATTGTCAGTTTTCCTTTTACAGATTCAAAGTACACCGAAATGGCAATGCGAGCGACGTGCTAAAAAGTATTGCACACATAGACAACACAAATAAGCAGTGTAAGTGTCAATATCTTATGACAATGTAGCTATATGGAGCATGCATGCGTAATACATTATAACAAAAATAATATTTTACCCTTTGTAACAGATTTCCTGATGATGGAGAATATAACGTCGACGTATCGGCGGCCGTGCGTGCTCGATCTCAAAATGGGCACGCGACAGCACGGCGACGACGCTTCCGCGGAGAAACGCAGCAAACAGATCGCGAAGTGCGCGGCGAGCACGTCCGCCACGCTCGGCGTCAGGCTGTGCGGCATGCAGGTGCGGATCACAACGTTTACGCTTCTATTGTTCTAGAAAGTTTAAATCACTTTTTATTGCGGTTCCAAAGATTGAAATTCAGGTTACGTTTTATCGTCTTGATAATTAAAAGAGCACTCAGTAGAGAGTAGTAACTCTACCAAACTGCGAGGCAACACTTAATACCCCAAATTTTGAAACCGCGCTGAGTGTTAATTATAGTTTGATAACAATTAAGCGTCCATCAAATTCATGGCTCTACAATAGCACTCTTTTCATAAGAATGTATTGTACAAATTACTTTAAAAAGTACGAGTAGCGGACTGTTGCAACCGGCACGTCGTCGTCCTGGCTGCAAACGGTAAAATGTCGAAAATCAAAAGAAAAATATATAACCCGATAGCAGCCTTTTTTAACTACACGAAAATTCATCAGATAATTACAATTAATAGTCGTTTAACGTGGGGTTACGACTGTTACGAGACCCCCAAGGCTCTTTCTTGTTGCTAAGTCAGTTCACCTGTAAGCCGGCACACCTGGACGAGGTTCTGGCGCAGGCTCTCTTATCAGGTTTTTCACCTCGGAGTTCTCGGACCCACGCCCTGAGGTAAAATCCTCGGATGTAAGCGCGAATCACGCTACAATGTTGAACAGTTAGTCAACGGTTCCGTTGTGTACGGCAGGTGTACGAGGCGGCGACGGGCGCGTGCGTGCGGCGCGACAAGTACTGGGGGCGCGCGCTGAGCGAGGCGGGGCTGCGCGAGGCGCTGCGCGACTTCTTCGCGGCCGGCGGCGCCCTGCGCGCGCGCGTCGTGCGCCGCGTGCTGCGCGACCTGGACGCGCTGCGCCGCGCCATCGCCAAGCAGACCAGCTACCGGTTCTACTCGTGGTCAGTGTTACTTTCATCCATGTTAGTTATAGGCAATTTGAACAGGAAAAAGTCCACATTCAGACGAGACTTAAACCTATGATCGGCCCCTTTTAGGGGGAACACTCTGTTCTATTAAGACCGCGATGAGAATTTTGGCTATCCAGGACAAATCCATTTATTTAGCAGCTCAGTCATTCCCTCTAGAATGGAATTGATCACGGAAACTGCTTCTAATTTAAAAAATGCTTCTAATTTAAAATAATTCATGCTAAAATGTATGTTTCCTGTTGCAGTTCATTACTTATAGTGTTCGAGGGTGACATATCGAGCACGCTTTCGGCGGACGAGGCGAGCGGCGTGAGCGAGTACGACGGCGACGCGTCGAGCAGCTCCACCGAGCTGGCGCCGTCGCCCGGCCACTTCGACATGTCCACGCTGCACGACGAGATCTCGTCCGACGCGCCGGCGCGCGAGCCCTTCCGGCCGCACTCCGAGGAGACCATGGGCGGCTACGAGGACGGCGAGGTGGGCGGTCACTCGCCGCGCCGCCATCCGCCCAGCCCCGACTCGGCCGACAGCTGGATGGCCTACTCGTCCACGTCCAGCGAGTCGTGGCGCGGCGAGGCGGACGCGGCCGCCGACGCGGACGCGGACGCGGCCGAGGGCAGCGGCAAGCGCGTGCGCACGCGCGACGGCTGGGCGCCGCCGCGCCGCGCGGGCGGTGCCGCTCCCGACGAGCGCGTGGACATCCGCATGATCGACTTCGCGCACACGGCCTTCGCCGGCGCCGCCGCCGAGTCGCCGCTGGCCACGGCCACGCCGCACCACGGGCCCGACTGCGGCTTCCTCACCGGCATCGACAGCCTCAAGCGCCTGCTCACCGAGATCCTGCCGCCCCAGCCCTACAGTTAATGAGCCGCCGGTTGGCCCCAGTGGCTTTCCCGTAGAAAAAACGTTAAAAATCCCCTCCTTTCGGACGAAATTCTGGGAGAACCGTGATCGTTTCGGACGCTCCAGCGTCGGGGCGCACGTCGCCCCACGGTGAAATCTTTCGGATGCACGTTTAAGTTCGCCGACTGTGAGTTTCGATGTTGTTGAAATGTATATTATATTTGAATGTAAAAACTATTTTCCTCAAAAATTTACCGTTCGACTGATGTAACTTTAAAAGTAGACAAATGTCATGGATCGCTGTGCGCTTACATAAAAAGGACGTACGCAGGGTATTTTCCAATTAAACGTCCCGCGCATGTACAATGCGCGACTTCATGTATGTATCGATTTCTTTTTATGTGATTGCATAGTGATTATCGCACTTAGTGAATGTTGGCGGTACAAAGTATATTAATTTTATAATAAAGCTATTATAATTTGAAGTGGGACCCAGTAGGTATTCTTAAAATATTATGTATTTATAAGTATTACTATTAAGTTATTCCAGATTGACAAGCTTTGAGTTGTTCTCATAGCCTAATATTTGAGTTCTGTGCGAGTGCTTAGTCGATGTGATTAACCTTTAAATTGACATTAGACATTCCTTGCTACTGCTGATTACGATATAGGTAGCTCAGTAATAATCATCTTGCGTAAACTAACTTTCTCACAGCGATTTTGCGTCTTCAATCATTAAATTCATTTCTTGGAGCCTTCATTGTCAATGTACAGTTCTACTTGACCAGTGTTATTTATTATAAATTAAGTAACATCAACCCAGTCAATGAAGCCAAAGCAAAATTAGAATACTAGACGTAATTCCTGTGCTCCAAGTTAAAAATATGTAAGTAACAAACATTTGTGTTCAAAATGAAAAGAATATTATTAAGTTACATCGTCTACCACTTTCGAAAGCGAATGGTAAATTAAGCAAATTAATAATAACTGAAACAGTGACTTTTATTTTCTATATTGTAGAATATTTAGTTGATGTGAAACATCTGAAACATGTTTCCATAGACTTGTGTATAAATATGGTGTACATTAATGACAAAAGCAATTTTATTATAGTTCCGCTAACAGTATTATAAAGTTGTAGCTATCAGAGTCGGAGAATCATCGATCGAATGCGATGAAGTGATCTGTGTAAATCTGCATGTGGAAATTTGTAATATGGTACTAGTTTGTAATTGTTATGCCGAAGGTTGTAATGAATCTATTAGACTATGTTTAATATTACGAATTGAGAATTCAAAGTGGGTCAGTGTAAATAGCTAGTTTCGTGCACCGAGCGGTGAGTAGTGTGTTGACACTAGCGTTAGCCAACATTCCTTCGTGCTGCATTCGTCATTGTTTGTCCTTTTACTCTTATTATTTTTTATTAGTGGGTAAATTTTTGAAAAGTACCTGGTTTAATTAGGATGCTAGGTTGTATTGCAAATTATCATTTATGTCTGTTATTTTAAATAACTGTATGACACTATTTTGTTAAATAAATTTTAGGTAATAAACATGTCAGTTTTATTTCTTCAAGTTTATTGCGTAATTATTATAAACCTACGGCGTTTCAACTTTCTCAGTAACCCGGATTTAGTATTAAACCCTGTTGTAGACAGCAACACTCAGCCGATTATAAAATACTAATACGTTGTACGCCTGAACAACTGAATCGATTTTGATGAAATTTGGTATAGAGATAAGACGAGTTTGGGCTTAGGCTATGATTGATCGTTATAACCACAGATAATATTCACGTGGGCGGAGTCATAGGTAACAACTAGTTTTGAAAAAATAGATCAATTTGTAAGAATAATACTAACGGTACTATGGGGTGAATAGGGATCAATGGGTGAATAGGGATAAAATGGTCAGCTGAATTCTGTAGTGTTATTTTCTTTCAAGTGAAATTATGTATTAGTTCAATGTAATAATGAGCAGAGTTACCAATGATATCTGATTAGATACTTGGAATTCGGGAGACAAATTATTAAAAATATCTAACGACCATTTTATCCCTATTCACCCCATTTTAAACTAGCGTTCTTTCCAGAATATTTAAGACTAATTTTGACCGTGACTTCGGCCGCATTAAAATACACTCGTATATACAAAATAAAAACAAATACAAAAAAACAAACATAGATCAAGGTATGATTACTTACTTCTGCATTATTGATCCCATCAAATTATATTAGCGTATCTATTACTAGCTTTTGCCCGCGGGTCCGCCCGCGTGGATGTTGGTTATCGCAACCAAACATAGCCTATGTCCTTTCTCAAGGTCTAAACTACCCCTATACCAAATTTCATCCAAATCGGTTCAGTGGTTTAGGCGTGCAAGCGTAACAGACAGACAGACAGAGTTACTTTCGCATTTATAATATTAGCATGAAGTATGGATATGGATTTCAGCGGTATACCTACTCGTATTAAGTATTTTCAATATACCTACTTCGACCCGCACGGTCTGGATTTTTTAGCAGTTCAATTTACTTATCATTATAAAATCTAGTTTTCGACAGTAAAAAAAATAGTCATTCCTATTTATGAAAGTTCCTTGGCTTCTTGTTTCTGACAATTAAAAAAAAAAGTTCCCGCCATTGCGCCCAATTTGCACCTGTGAATTGTGAAAGTTATTTTGTAAAATATGGAAGAAAACAAGGACGTACAAGCTTTAGAGAAAATATCTTATGAAGCAGATGAGTCCCAAATAAAAGTAATTTTGACAAGCCAGTATATCAAGGGTAAGTTTTTGGTCTAACTAATTACGTTAAATACTAAATAGGTACCTACTTATATTAGACTAGACTAGCTGACCCCGCGAACTTCGTACCACCTAACAGTCAAAATGTGATAAGTGATAAATGTAGAAGCGCTCGACCGATTTTGTGCAAAGTTCACATAAACTATCTACTAAATAGTCCGAACAAAGCCTAAACATTTGTGTCCCTTCGCCCAGCATACTCACCATGGAATCTTGATATTTCATGAATGCCAAAAAATAGTTCTGAAATAGTTTTAAATAGTTGCGAAAGGAAAAAAATAGTTCTCTTATACTTACGAAATTACAGCCATAGTTCTATGAGTATGCTGGGCGAAGGTTTCGTCCAGCATACTCACATCCGTTTGGGGAATCTGCGTACGCTTCAAACATAATTCATACTTCAAAAAATAGTTCATAAATAGTTCATAACGGTGTCCAAAAAGAAAAAATAGTGCTGTAATAACTCCGGAGTTATAGACTTTGTTCACTGAGTATGCTGCCCGTAGGTTCTACGCCCAGCATACTCACCTCACTGCGCAAATACCGAACGAGCTATAGATACAATTTATGTCTCAAAAAATAGTTCTTGAAATAGTTGTCAATATCAGTCTAATTTTCGCTTGACTTTTGACCTAGAAAACCATTAAATTTGGTTGTTAACTTCTACATACTAACGTTAAATGAGGTACAGTCGTCCACACAATGTTTTTATAATATAAAAATATTAAACATTATTATGATGGGCGTTGTGATTGGGAATAATATTGTGGTATTATCTCACATTCAAAAACAGTCGAAAAAAATATATTAGCATTTAGCTAGTAAGTATATATTTTTTAATAATAATAAAATAAATGAAACTGTAAGCGTAAATAAATCCTATTACTTCATTGCTTGTAGGGTGAACTATTTGCCAAAAAAATTGTCAGGACACTAAAGCACAGAATTCCTAATAGTTGGAACAGATAACTCACTGCCTGGAAAATCAACGATCCAACTTAGTTAAGTGCCTAAGGGCCGGCGCCCACTGCCGGCATGGCATGGCAAAGGATTTTATTACTAATCAAGTTATTTTGAATCTTATTTCAGTGACTTTAGAATTCATTTTACTTTATTTCGTCAAACGATGCCGCGGCAGGCCGCGTGACGTGCCACATTCCCTTTGACTGCCTCTTTGTTGGTAGTGAAGGCGGCCGCTAAGCAGGAGGCGCGGGTTCGATTCCTGCTCAGTGCAAATATTTGTATGCATGAATATGAATATTTGCATTGGTCTGGTTTCTATCCTACTAATATTATAAACGTGAAAGTTTGTAAGTATGTGAGGATGTTTGTGACTCTTTCACGTAAAAACTACTGAATGGATGTTGATGAAACTTTTCGATAAAATAGCTTGTACATCAAAATAACGTATTGGCTATATTAAGCGATGAACGGGATCAGAATTTCACGGGGGCGGAGCCGCGGGCAACAGCCTGCTGCTGTATAATATGTATATATTTACAAAAAAAATTGTATCAAGTATGTTTATAGGCTTTCTAGAACCCATAACACAAGCTAGTTAAGCTATACTTACTTTGGGTCTGGATAGCGTTGTGTAGATTATCAAACATAACTAAGAACACTCCCGACCCCGACTAATTCGCCTTTCAAACAAAAAAAAACAAAATCGGTTCGGGAGCTACGATGTACACAGACATACACACAGACACGTCAAACTTCCGTCCGTTTTTGCATCCGGGGTTAAAAAATTGTTATACCTAGTACAAAATGTACCTAAGTTATTAGAAAGTTTTGTACCCGACTGTACTAAAATCGAATGTATGTAGAAGTTTACAACCAAATTTAATGGTTTTCTAGGTCAAAAGTCAAGCGAAAATTAGACTGATATTGACAACTATTTCAAGAACTATTTTTTGAGACATAAATTATATCTATAGCTCGTTCGGTATTTGCGCAGTGAGGTGAGTATGCTGGGCGTAGAACCTACGCCCCAGTATACTCAGTGAACAAAGCCTATAACTCCGGAGTTATTAGAGCACTATTTTTTTTTTTGGACACCGTTATGAACTATTTATGAACTATTTTTTGAAGTATGAATTATGTTTGAAGCGTACACAAATTCCCCAAACGGAGGTGAGTATGCTGGACGAAACCTTCGCCCAGCATACTCATAGAACTATGGCTGTAATTTCGTAAGTATAAGAGAACTATTTTTTTCCTTTCGCAACTATTTAAAACTATTTCAGAACTATTTTTTGGCATTCATGAAATATCAAGATTCCATGGTGAGTATGCTGGGCGAAGGGACACAAACATTTGGTTGGGATAGGTGAGCTAGTTATAAAATTGTTACGAAACGTGGCATTGATTTTTATATATTAAGGAGGAGGAGGATGAACGAAATTAGCCTTAATTTTGGTGAGAGTTAAGAAAACAAAAGTTTAACATAGACAGCAGCAAAAATATGCAGCGCTAGATCATTTCTAGGCAGTAGGTAGAGTTGTTGTTGCCTAGTGGAATTATTTTTCCAGAACCAACTGCATCCTAGATACCTAATATAAATTTTGGGTCAGGATTCCTGCTTGAGGCGGGAATGAATTTTGATTTTGGTACGGGACGCCTACCGACTAGCCACATTTTGACTACTAGGTATCGGTATCTTGACATACACCCGTTTGCAATGCTACAAAAAGTTGCACATTGTTGCTTCACGATTTGTGGTCTTTCGCGATACATTTTTAGCCAGTCTACTATAAGCACCTATGGTGATTTAGATTCGGTTCCATGCAGCAGCAAGTTTACTTACCTACCTACCTACTGACGTTCTTTATGTCTAGCACAAGCATTTTTGCTTACTAAACTGAAAAAGCAAACCGAACGCAATAAGGAAATCGGCATCTTTATCAACAGTGCTAACTTGAAGGTACAGAATGAGATCAAGCAGGCCGAACAGGAAATAAGGAGGTAAGCACATTATTAATATTATAAATGCGAAAGTAACTCTATCTGTCTGTCTGTTACGCTTTTACGCCTAAACCGCTGGACCGATCTTGATGAAATTTGGTACAGAGATAAATTGGACCTTGGGGAAGGACAAAGGCTATGTATAGTCGCGCTAACCGACATCCACGTGGGCGGAGCCGCGCGTAACAGTTATAAGCTATATATCAGCGATGAACGGGATCAGAATTCCACGCGGTCGGAGCCGCGGGCAACAGCTAGTAAGATATAAATTAGAATTAGGTAAGTAGCTGAATTAATTCGCCAACATTCGTAAATATAAGATACCTACCTTTATTCGTGGCTCCGCTGCACCCACGCAGTTCGCGTTTACCTACGTATTTATAAATAGGATAGGTATGTGGGCTTTGGCGCCCAGGCTGTATGATACAGATACTTGCAGGAGCCAGTCAGTAGAATAGACGGCCAAGCAACGTCTCCAGTCAATCTTTCATGGTGGGTCTTAAGCCGCCCATAGTTGCTGTCTTCTCCTTCATAAGAAAATGCTGCTTCAACGCAATCTCGCAGCTTCGGCGTTTCGACGCTAGGTACCTACTAATACGATCGTCATCACACTCGTCGCCCCTAGGTCTTAACTGAGGTCACACTGAGTTTAATTTAATAACGATAGGTGATTGATAACGCAGTCTAGTTCGTCTTAGTCACAGTAGGTAGGTAGGTAGTTTTTTTAGAGAGAATACAAAGGTAGGTCATATTAATTAACTGATTGTCCATTTCCGCTTGCGTAAAGCCTTAATTCGGCAACTCCATTCACTCTTACGAAAGGATTTCGTGTTCGTGGTAAACCTCCGTTATTTGGTTGGGGATTGCGGGAGTACGTAGATACGTGATACGTACCTATGTACCTACCTATTTATAGAAATCAGCATTCAGTTTCATCAGATTTCAGTTTATTATTCCATCCATCCATATATCGCTATCAGTTTACGTCAGGTAATTGATAAATGATTAATGAGATATCCTTATAATGGATTGTTTGTTTACAGCATGCTAATTGCTCAAGACACTTTAAAATCAGCTAAAGTTGAGTTAAAAAAAGAATGGCTTTTAGCTAAAAATCGAAAAGCAGATGTTACAGAACGTGTTATCGAAGGAATAAACAAATATGAGGCTATGTGGTTGGAGTGTAAAACCAGATACGAAAGTATACCATTTGTTCAAAAATTGCTGCAAGCTAAAGAAAAGCAAAAGATGTCTGAACAAGATATTAATGATCTGGATAAAGAAATAACAAAGATTTATGATGATATGGAAATACGACGCAAGATGTGTGCTCAATTAACCATAACACGCGCCGTAGAACTAGCTAATTTCCTAATTAACGAAAGACCAAATGCAATAAAAATAATAAAGGAAAAATTTAAAATGATAAATACTTTAACCCGTGACATTGAACATTTGATGAAAGAGCAAGATAAAAGTAAAGAGGTGGTGGTTGTCAAAAATACTGAGTCCCCTGAGTCAGATGAAATTATAATAATGAGAGATGAAGGATTGAATAAAGATGATGATTCTACTCTCTGTAAATGGGAGGATGATCCATTGGTATCTTATTTATTTAGTTTTATTATATAACTGACAGGCGCGGATCCAGACGCGGAACTAGGTTGTGGGCACAGGTACCTGAAGATCGGTCAAGTGCGAGTCGTAGTGCGAACTCATGTCAAGCATGTTAAATACGCCCGGGGGAGGGGGGGGGGGGGGGGGTCTTTGGCGGTGTTGGTCTCACATTGATTTGTTGAATTGAACGCGGTGAGACGGAAATCGAACCTTATGGAGTGGGGTGCAGAAATCGCAGGGGCAAATGCTAGTCAGCTTCCTCGAGTAGCTTTCATTAATAGTTCCTTTAAGAAAAACCCCAACAGGAAGTGGACTTGGTAACGCCGGGACTCTGCGATAAGGAACGAGACAGACTTTTTCATAATGGACAGTAGTTACGCACATATTTAGA
Source organism: Eilema depressum (assembly GCA_914767945.1). NCBI lineage: Eukaryota > Metazoa > Arthropoda > Insecta > Lepidoptera > Erebidae > Eilema > Eilema depressum. Next base: position 9,148,940 of record OU612024.1, on the reverse strand, counting down.
GATGTCTTTGTGATCAACAATTTTCAAACTGGAAGCGATCACCAACTTATCCGATGCTCTCTAAATATCAACATAAAGGCTGAAAGATTCCGAATGATATATAGCTCTAGGGTCCGAAAAGTTCCAACTGGAACTTCAAAATCGTTTCGCAATGCTGGAAACCTAGCGGCATTGACGAGAAGGCCGACATAGTGGTCAAAACATTGCAGGAAGTGTCTCGAAAATTGTTTCCCGGAAAACGCAAACAGCAAGAGTCCAGGCTCTCTCCTGAGACTTCCGAACTTTAAATCAAAAAGCCGATACGACGCGATCTTGAACGCTCCAACACTCGCTCCATCCAGGAGACAATCGAGCTATATAGGGGGGTCAAAAGTGTTCGCTCAGCAGTTGGGAAGGCCCCATCTGACGAAACTTACTTACTGAGCTATACGCAGCACGGATGAGTAAACCGACGGGACACAGCGACGAAGACCTGTGCAGAGACACACCTGGACAGAGCCCCACTCACGCGCCATTACACCGAGGAGATACCAGATGTCGAATAGTCGGCTCTCAGGCAACTGAAGAACAACAGATGCCCTGGTGATGACGGAAATTACTACTGAGGTACTGAAAGCAGGTGGCGCAACAATCCTGAAAGAGCTAGCGAGTCTCTTTAATTCCATCATCCGGCAAGAGCTAACACCTAGGGCACAGAGCGGGAGTGCGGTGGTACTGTTCTTCAAAAAAGGTGATAAGACTCTCTCACTCCCGAGCTATGTCTATAAGTTGTTCTCAAGAGTCGTCACAAATCACCTCGCGGATAAGCTCGACGAGTTCCAGCCACCTGAGCAAGCCGGGTTTCGAAAAGGCTATAGTACCGTGGACTACATCTATACTGTTCGGCAGATTGTAGAAAAGACGCAGGAGTACAATCAGCCGCTGTGTATGGCGTTTGTGGACAACGAAAAAGCCTTCGACTCAATCGAAACCTGGGCAGTGCTGAATGCCCTGCAGCAGTGTCGTGTAGATTGGCGATACATCGAGATGCTGAGATGTTTGTATGACACTGCCACAATGTCCATCTTACTCCAAGACCAGAAGACGAAACCCATTAGCCTCCAGCGTGGAGTGAGACACGTAGATGTTATATCTCCCAAACTATTCACCAACGTATTGGAGGACGTCTTCAAGACTCTGGATTGGACTTTGGCGGGGTACCAACATCCACGGTGAGTACATCTCGCATCTTCGGTTCGACGACGACATCGTCATAGTTGCTTAGTCGCTGGAACAACTGGGCGAAATGCTGCACAGCTTGAATGGAGCTTCTCGACAAGTTGGCCTGGGTGTAAACTTGGACAACACCATGATGCCACCCCATCTCTTCCCGTGAGTGTCGTAGATATGTGCGTGCGGGCGCTGCTATATGCGTCGGGGAGGTGCTATGTGCGTGGGGGCGCTGCTATGTGCGTCGGAGAGGTGCTATGTGCGTCGGAGAGGTACTATGTGCGTCGGAGAGGTGCTATGTGCGTCGTGGCGCTGCTATGTGCGTCGGAGAGGTGCTATGTGCGTCGTGGCCCTGCTATGTGCGTCGGAGAGGTTGTATGTGCGTCGGAGAGGTGCTATGTGCGTCGGAGAGATGCTATGTGCGTCGGAGAGGTGCTATGTGCGTCGAGGCGCTGCTATGTGCGTCGGAGAGGTGATATGTGCGTCGTGGCGCTGCTATGTGCGTCGGAGAGGTTCTATGTGCGGCGGAGATGTGCTATGTGCGTCCGAGAGGTGCTATGTGCGTCGAGGCGCTGCTATGTGCGTCGGAGAGATGCTATATGCGTCGGTGAGGTGCTATGTGCGTCGGAGAGTTGCTATGTGCGTCGGAGAGGTGGTATGTCCGTCGAGGCGCTGCTATATGCGTCGGAGAGGTGCGATGTGCGTCGTGGCGCTGCTATGTGCGTCGGAGAGGTTCTATGTGCGTCGGAGAGGTACTATGTGCGTCGGAGAGGTGCTATGTGCGTGGGGGCGCTGCTATGTGCGTCGGAGAGGCGCTAGGTGCGTCGAGGCGCTGCTATGAGCGTCGGAGAGGCGCTATGAGCGTCGGAGAAGTGGTATGTGTGTGGGGGTGCTGCTATGTGCGTCGGAGAAGTGCTAGGTGCGTGGGGGCGCTGCTATGTGCGTCGGAGAGGTGCTATGTGCGTCGGAGATGTGCTATGTGCGTCGGAGAGGTGCTTTGTGCGTCGGAGAGGTGCTATGTGCGTCGGAGATGTGGTATGTGCGTGGGGGCGCTGCTATGTGCGTCGGAGAAGTGCTATGTGCGTGGGGGCGCTGCTATGTGCGTCGGAGAGGTGCTATGTGCGTCGGAGATGTGCTATGTGCGTCGGAGAGGTGCTATGTGCGTCCGAGAGGTGCTATGTGCGTCGGAGAGATGGTATGTGCGTAGGAGAGGTGCTATGTGCGTCGGTGAGTTGCTTTGTGCGTCGGAGAGGCGCTATGTGCGTCGAGGCGCTGCTATGAGCGTCGGAGAGGCGCTATGTTTTTCGAGGCGCTGCTATATGCGTCGGGGAGATGCTATGTGCGTCGGAGAAGTGGTATGTGCGTGGGGGCGCTGCTATGTGCGTCGGAGATGTGCTATGTGCGTGGGGGCGCTGCTAAGTGCGTCGGAGAGGTGCTATGTGCGTCGGAGAGGTGCTATGTGCGTCGGAGAGGTGCTATTTGCGTCGGAGAGGGGCTATGTGCGTCGGAGACGTGCTATGTGCGTCGGAGAGGTGCTATGTGCGTCGGAGAGGTGCTATTTGCGTCGGAGAGGTACTAAGTGCGTCGGAGAGGCGCTTTGTGCGTCGAGGCGCTGCTATGTGCGTCGGAGAGGTGGTATGTGCGTGGGGCGCTGCTATGTGTGTCGGAGAGGTGCTATGAGCGTCGGAGAGGTGCAATGTGCGTCGAGGCGCTGCTATGTGCGTCGGAGAGGTGCTATGTGCGTGGGAGCGCTGCTATATGCGTCGGAGAGGTGCTATGTGCGTCGAGGCGCTGCTATGTGCGTCGGAGAGGTGCTATGTGCGTCGAGGCGCTTCTATGTTCGTCGGAGAGCTGCTATGTGCGTAGGAGAGGTGCTATGTGCGTAGGAGAGGTGCTATGTGCGTCGGAAAGGTGCTATTTGTGTCGAGGCGCTGCTCTGTGCGTCGGAGAGGTGCTACGTGGGTCGAGGAGCTGCTCTGTGCGTCGGAGAGGTGCTATGTGCGTCGAGGTGCTGCTATGTGCGTCGGAGATGTGCTATGTGCGTCGGAGAGGTGTTATGTGCGTCGGAGAGGTGCTATGTGCGTCGGAGAGGTGGCCACGTGGCCTGGTGCAGTAATATCCAGGTACAGTACCGACGGAGAGGTGCTATGTGCGTCGAGGTGCTGCTATTTGCGTCGAATAGGTGCTATCTGCGTCGAGGTGCTGCTATGTGCGTCGAGGCGCTGCTATGTGCGTCGGAGAGGTGCTATGTGCGTAACAGCATAGGTCTTATAGTTTCGGAGAAAAGTGGCTGTGACATGCGGACGGACAGACAGACGGACGGACAGACATGACGAATCTATAAGGGTTCCGTTTTTGCCATTTGGCTACGGAACCCTAAAAACGACTGTTTATACTGGAGATTGATGGCACTTGGTGGAATTTGCTACACATATTGAATAAAGCACTTGTACTTTTCCACAATCATATAATTGTGAATTTCACATTAATATAATTGTTATAATTGTGGAAAAGTACAAGTGATTTATTCAATATAAATAAAATACGTGTCGGAGGAATTAAATTTTGTGTTTGTAATCGTAAGTTATATGTTTAACTTTTGTTTCTTTAAACTTTCTCATGAACCTTTCTGTTGTTTTCTTGATTGTACCTGGCCTTTCGCAATAATGACATTTTCACATTTTGGACGTTTTACTAGTACCTAAGTCGTTTTGTCACTCTAGACATTCTCATTTTATAGACATTTAAACATGTGGACCTTCTGCAAACAATGACATTTTTCCCTTATGGACCTTCTGATTCGGAGGGGAATGTACTTACACTTCAGACCTATGCTCCTTAAAAAGGCGTACAAAAAAGCCGCAATAATTTCTGATATTGTAACAGTATGAACAAATGCTGGTATATCGTCTATTGCACTATACGCTGTGTTCCAAATCACGCGTGATTCATGATTCATTTGTTTGGTTTTTTTTCAATAAACCATAAAAAAGTGACGTCACAGGTCTATTAAGGTGGTGGGCATGCCCATATTGCCCACCCTAGTGGATCCGCGCCTGATAACTGAACATAATGCAGTATTGAATTTTAATTCTTATTTGATAAACTTTTCAGATTCCGAAATTAAATCTAATCAACTTTGATCTAGATATGATTGATGTTAATTTAGATCAGGTGGGTAACTAAATATTATTATAAACTGCCTAGTAAATATTATGATACATATACGTAAATAAATAAATTTTGTATCTACATTTTTATTCTTCAAAACAGGTAAAGATTAAAAAAGACGAGTTATTCAATACCCTTCCGACTAGAACAAATTTTATAGTACAAAACATTGAGAAAACTGTTATACACGACAATGCTTATGATTTTATGATATCTCCATACTTCAAAACTTTTAAAGAGGACAAACCACGCAATTATTCCGGGAGAAAGCTGATTAACATACTGGAAGATATCAAAATTGATAACACTGAAGTACACAGTATTGTAAAGAAAGTTAACCCGGAACAATTAAGACTTGTAGGAGAAATTTCTGCTGAGGTGACTCCAAACGTCGACGAGTCTGCAACTATCGAGAAGAACAAGGTAGTTATACGATACGTTGATGATCTGCTGAGCCTGGTGGTAGTCTTCGATTGTTAGTAATAGCGAGTTCTATTCCCGATTAAGTATTGCAGTTATTATGTACGAATATGTAATTTGCATTGGTTTAGGTGCAAACCGGTTCTCGAAATCCGCCTACATTGACGGTTTTTTGGGATTTTTGCGGCCGTTTAGATTTTGCGAAAAAAGCACGTTTATCCGGTCTACGTCCTTACGTTGCCGACGTTTTGAGACCCCATGTAGGTACCTAGTATATTATAATCGTAAATATAGTTTCAAATGACTAGCCTATCAGGGAGTAGGTAGATGAAGTTGTAAGTGGTTTTGACCCAAAAAAATCTCATTTCTAGGGCGACACTGAGATTGCACAAGTCACTGAGCATATTGAAGAAATTGAGTTGGCGACATCATCCAATGTGGAAAGTATTATAATTCCACCAACACAGTTTTTGGATATGACATTATCGATACATGTAAGTGTGTGTTCCAGTGAATTTTCTATAGAGTATGTAGGAGTGAAACTAATTAATACCACACGGTGTGATCTACCTACTATACCCACGGAGCGAAGTACTCATCAGTCCGCGACCTCGTACCTACCTTTGCTGGCAACTGTCTGTAAAAAGGAGATCTTACCTTCCTCCTAGCTTGAAACTTTCTACTAGCTTCAAAAACTTTTCGCTAGCGCTCCGAAATAACCCAGAATCCGCTTTTCCCATCGGTGTTATCTTACTGTGTTAGTACATGGACATGCAGTTATCGTTTTTCTTTCCTTTATCTCACATTAAAACTTCCTTTTATGTGTTTTGAAAATGTAATAAGGAGAAGGGAGATCTACTGGATGACACACCAAAGAAGAGAGTCTGTTTCGATTTGCCATCTTCAATGCAAATAAGCGAAATAGATGATGATAAACAAGGCACTGAGGAGGTTAATGAATCCATAAATCAAACTATGAACAGCCCGTTAGACGCAAGTACTGCAAGTGACGAAACTTTTAAGAAGATAAAAGAGATGTTATTGAAAAAACAGAATTTAGACCTCTCGCCGCAATTTGTCTACGCTAAGAAAACTAAAGAATTACCGAAGGTATGTAAAGTAAGTGGATAGTTAAGTCAACTAAAGGACATGTGCGTGACAATGGTATTGGTAACTGAACATATATTATTTATTTTCAGAAAGAAGATGATGAAATTGTTACTTCAAAATTTTTCGAATGTCTTACTGAAGATACAGAAAACGAACATTGCAATAAGAAAATGGAGGTAGACGAACAACCACCGGTTGAAGAAGGTGAAGAAATATTGGAATTACAAAACTCGGTACAAAGAACGCAGACACTAAAAGACCATGTTGAGGATATTGTAATACCGATGGATGTAGATAAAGTAGCTATTTCTAGCCCTCGGTCAAAAGAAGTGTGTATTAACTATATTTTATAGTACTATTATGCGGTTTACGTATATAAAATAAAACCTTTAAGATAATAATGATTTTTAAAATTAGGTGGAGTTGAAAACTTCTGAAGAACAGAAAAAGTCGGAGAAAATAGTAACTGGATTACTTTTTACACATGGAAGTAGAGAGATTCCAGATTCTCTAAATGTATCTTTAAGTACAAATGGATATGAGGACTCTGACTTTCCACATTGTATTGGTAAGTAATAAACCTATTAATTTTATTATTATTTCTAACAAGGACACCGTTAGCAGAACGAACGATACACTCGTGACTCTTGTGCGCCGTTTACTCAATTCGTCTCGGCGAACCTTCTTGTGTTTCTCTTTATCTGATTATCTGTTTACCTTCAGAACTCTTGGGTCTGTCTGCATGTCATAAATGGAAGAGAGTTTCTTTGCTGTCCATGCACTCTGGGCATTTGGGGTCAGTTTTTAGATTTGTGAACAGTAAATATCTATCAGTTGAGAGTGTCCTGTTATCACTCATGTTCCTTCTTCAGAGTTTCATAACTTGGCATGTCCATATCTTTCATGATGTGACTGAACAATCCCTTGTAGACTACTGGCCCGTGTACAAAAATGATGGGTCATTTGAACCACCAGGTGACCTTTATAGAACGATATAAGAGCATAAAATAATAAGATTCAGCACTATGCCGTCACTTGTAAGCTGTCCAACTGAGTGCAGGTGAAGAAGAGGGGGTTGTAACCCACGATTACTTCACCATGTCGCATGATTTTTGTACGGCGTTGCGGAATAATGGATTAGAAGCAGTATTGAAATATTATGAAACTGATGCCGTACAAAATCAAATGACCAAATTTACCCTGGTAATGTCGGAAAATAAAATAAAAATTCCGACTTTGTGGCTCACCATTTTTTGTACAGCACTACGCGTTTGCTTGTTATTTTTCATGGATCTATCGATGGTAAGAATGCCGTACAAAAATATATGACCAAAATGTACTCACTCTACCTGTAATTTGTACCTGTACTCACCTGCACTCAGTTGGACAGTTTACAAGTGACGGCATAGTGCTGAATCTTATTATTTTATGTTCTTATATCGTTCTATATAGGTCACCTGGTGGTTCAAATGACCCATCATTTTTGTACACGGGCCAGTAGTCTATTGGTGGTTTTGTGCACTATTGGCAATCAGGATTTTGGTCCCACCAAGAAATTCTCAGGCTGATTTATCTCTGGCCGGCGGCGGCGCTCCCAGTGACTTTTTACATTGATTGACTATTATTTTTATTTCAAAACGTGGACCCTGGAAGCCGAAGGGATGATCCACCCGCGACATCTGCAAGCCATTTCCTCACCTCTCCCCTTAGAGAGAGAGCCTTCCAGAGTTCTTCGAGAGTTCATTCAGCTTGCTTGACTATAACTATTGTCTCCACTTCACACCTAGTGCTTCTAGTGCAGCATGGCTGTTGTTGTAGTTGGTCACCTTGCTGTGTTGGTCAGATTCACTATGTTTGCACATTCCATTATGACATATACATAATATGTATGTCTGGCTGAGAGTCTTCCCAGAGAAATGCCTTTCTTGTTTATATCCCATCTTGGATCACATGCACATAAAATGTGAACAGAGAGCTTTGTCAGCGATTGATATATTATATACTTTATTTTTAGTATTGTAGATTGTAGGTATATAGTCATCTTTTAACCGGCAACGATGAATGAGTAACGAGTAGAGCTAGAATTAGAAACGAGTTGGCGAGCCGCGAGGAGCGAGTGCGTAGTTTCGATAGTTGTGTACCTTGGCTATATACGCGAGTGTGCGAGTGAGGCGACCGATTACTCGCATCACTCGCTCGTGGCAGCCAAGCGTACAGCTTCACCATGAGTTGACACAGAAATTAGCGATAGTCGCTAATCGCTTAGCGAGTATCGCTGAGCGAGTGTTGTCTTTCATGGCTATTGTCGCTTAGCGACAAACTAGCGAAGCGAGCGCTCGCCGGCAGTGTGAACAGTCAGCGATCAACTATTTGTATATGCATCTCTTTTGTTTACACGGAATGTATATCTATTGTATGTTTCTTGAGCGAGAAAATAGTCGATAGTTACTCGTTTTCTCGCGGCGGCGGTGGGACAAGTGCCTTATCTAAGTAGTATGACAGTTTCTAATTGTAATTGATGAAGCAATAATTAATATTTATAAATTTTATTATTATCAGGCATTATAAAACATCCTTTATGTTTTATATTTGATTAGTTAATGCCTTTCAGATTCAAGTCTTCTTCTATCTCCTAAAGCTGATGTACCAGCTAATATAGATCATCATGAAGCCTTATCACAAGAAATGCCTAACTTCCTTTCAGGTAAACATAAAACTAATAATGCTCTATAAGCTATTAGCAACCATAAAATTCTTATTGAGTTGTAGTTCTTAGTAAAAATAAAGTTACTAAAGATAAAAAAAACATTTCAGCACAATAACATCAGCTGAATTACAGTAATTTTTTTTTTATGTTTTAGGATTTCGTAAAACAGGATTTTCTTTTTTTGGTGGACCATCAACATCATATGAGCCCAAGCCAGAATCCAATGAACCAAATGAAGATACTAATTTTAGCTTCAATTTTGGAGGAGAGAAGAAAAATAGAGGTGGTCTATTTAGCTTATTTCGTTGATGCCCCATTTAAGTTCTTACTAATTTGAACACAATAAAGAAATTTCCTTAATATAATATAGTTTTATTTTACATAATTGAAATATACACTTTCATTGATGTAACTGACAGGCTCTTACTGCTATCAACTGTAGCAGTATAAATAAAGGTGCAAACACTTCACTGTACTCTATACCAGCATCACCTTGAAGTTTTCTACACAATAAAAACTTAAATACGAAAGTCAGACCCAGGAATATAGCACTCCATGATGCTCTATACAAAGAGGTTTTGTATGAGCTCTCTAAATTCATTCGAATACATACAATACAACAAAAATATGCATTCATTGCATCACTAACAAACAATGGTGCAAACACTGTCCACCAGGCACTATTCACCACACCATCTATCTTTAAAGCTAGCAACACTGAAAATATTGTAATTGTTATTAAGTTAATCCATATTTCAAAAACTGTAAGTCCAATCCACTGCACTATTTCATTCAGAGAGAAAAACATTTTATTGGTTGGCACCAAGCATTGCAGTTCTGAATATCCTTATGTGTATTGAAGATGAGTGCCTTACTTGAGAATCAAAATCTAGATCTTCAGTCAGTGGCTCCAGGTCATCTATGGACAAGAATTCATAAAGATCATTTGCACACTCGAGCATTTCTTATCTTTAAAATTTTTCCTGTTTATAGGTTGTACATGTACATGTTTTATTGACAATTCTCACAAGGGGATATTTACATGCTAATAATAGAATGATGCCATTCCTCTTGTAGATGATGAAAATGACCTATAATATACAGAATTTTATGGATGATAATATGATATGATTCTTTAGACTAACAAATTTTGATATTATATACCTACTATGCGAGATGTGAGGTTCAGATAACATAACTTTAAAACAAGTACTTACCAATTAAATCAACAGTTCCAGTATTCACTTCTACCTGGCATGTACCAGAAAACAGTATTTCTAACTGAAGTGCCAAGTTACAGCAACGCTGTATAGCAGCACCTAAACCATGTAGAATTATTTCCTTTTCGCCTCTTGTGATTAGGTCGCAACACTTGTCTAATTGGGCCTAGAAATAATAGTATAGTTTAGTATTATGATAATAACTTTCAAATCAAACCTTGCAAGTAAAATTTGTAATCAAGAAATGTATCTACCTTGAAGTTTGTTTTCTTCGTTATGAAAATTACATTGTCGCCGTCAATGGGTCGTGATGGTACACGTTTTTTCACTGCATAGTTTTTATTCAACTGTCTTTTGGGTTTTTTCTTAGGATCCTCTTTCTTTTGAGTGTTTTCATCTGCCATATTTCACAAATTCGCAAGTGACAAAATGCTTGACGCAGAGCGCATATCTGTCAGTGTGACTGTGACACATGTGTTTTTTTTTTTTTTTAAATATATTGTTCCTTTCGGAACAGGCTCAGGTTCTATGACCATGCTGCCTTGTCATCAGTTATATTTATTTTTATTTGGATGATGATGAGGATGATGATGATGATAATGGTGAGTTGATGATGATGATGATGATGACGATGACGATGATTGCTGCTTCAGTAAAGTGGTGGAAACTTTACTAAAGGCTTCTTACGGAGATTTGAAACCAACACGAGAAATCACAATCCACTGTAATATTTCACTTTCCTACTCTTGTGCGCGTTTTCTAAGACGTTATGTCTAAAATTCCACCATATTTACACATAATAACTCGAACTCACATCAATTTCGGAAAATAAAATAACACCGCGATTTATCATTCTACGCGTTCGCGCCAAAACTCGTGACACATGTGTTTCACATTGACATTTGACAGCAATGTTTACCGTTTTGAAATTTTAACCACAGATTCTGAAATTTTAACGGAAAATAACCATCTTTTCGTATCTATATGATTATAACCATATCTCCAGCCTCGGCTGGAATTGACTTACTCGGCAGCGCACGAAAGAGCACCTGGTGCGCCCGCGTGGAGGTTCCTGACCAAGCACCTGCATATCTATCGAGTTCGACCTCTAAGAGAAACGAACCGTAGCGGCGTAGATAGATGATCAGGCGGGGTATCATGGAAATGCCTATGCGGGTATTACCAAGGATACCCTCATCGACTGATCAAAACAACACGCTGTCTCGGGTTTATGTTAAATGGGTGTAACATTACCCAATACCTAACCTAAGGCATTTCCCTCGAACCCGGCTGACCTTGGTCGACTTACGGTTCTAAGAAGACCTCTCGGGTGTGGGAAGCACGATGTCCCCCAGATCACCCCCGGCTAACTCTCCATTGGGATCTCTGCTAGTCAGAGGGATATCTAGAAAGCTTACCAAGTGGTCTTTTGCAGGCATGTTCCCCTGACTCAGTCGGAATTGACCGTAGGTGGCAGCGTCTCTCCCGTGTACCTTAATGCAATGCATATCTATCGACCTCCTCCTCTACGAACCAGTACAAGCCATTTCTTGATTTGAGTAATAGGTAAGTAGGTAATTGAACTCTTTTATACAAACGTTTGAAATTCTCGGTACCGGTGGTCCTCTGTACATTTTCTGTGATTGATTGTCAAATAATTGTCACTTGACAAATGGGGGTCAAATTTTACATGCCTCGTTAAATTATTTTTAGTAATTATATAAGCAACTACATTCTCTGTTATACTTATAGATGAAGATGTAAAAAGGTTAAAGCGCAATAAAAGGGGTATAAATTTTACGGGTACAAATGGTGTTTAATCAAAATGGGTTGCGTGTGTTGCTCAATAAGTTCATTTGTTTCAATCCTCCTAGATGCCCTCGAAAGGTAAGAAAAGTTTTGTACCTACATACTTAGTAAAAGGTAAACGGTGTCAATGTAAACTTACATAGGTATACCTACTTATGTACCTACTCACGTCTTTTTCCCCCTTAGTCCTCGTCGTGCCACCAACTTGTTCCACCAGTGACACGATAAGGAATTGTCATTCCTCGTCGTACCACTGAATGATTATTGAATGATTGTTGCTCTACTAGTGATAACAAAATTAAAAATAATAATTATTGTTATTGTTGATAATAATAAATAATTATTTTATTATTATTATTAATTATAATAATAAATAATATGGATTTATTTAAGTCAATACATTATACATTAAGTCACAATAAAATTAAAATTAAAATTATCTTAAGTAAAAAACTAATCAAATAACCCGCCCCTGACCGTTCCCGGCGCAAAAGTGCCCATCACACTCGCCGCGTTTCCACGCTGGATATAATATTATTATAATATTATTAATTATTAATAGTGGTTATTATTAATAATTATTAATAGTGGTTATTATTAATAATTATTAATAGTAATTATTATTAATAATGACATTATTATTATTATTATTTTTTGTAATCGATAACATTTTTATTATTTGTTAAGTAATATCTAAAGGGACATTAAGTAGAGCTACCATCCCTGCATGTATCTGTATTCAGTGGTACGACGAGGAATGACAATTCCTCGTCGTGCCACTGGTGGAACAAGTTGGTGGCACGACGAGGACTAAGCCCTTTTTCCCACTGGAGTAGGCTGTAGCCATATACAACAGCCCACCATCTGCTTCTTTCCTTCACGAGCTTAATCTACTATCATTAAATCTTATATTACACTAGCTGACCCCGCGAACTTCGTACCGCCTAAATGAAAAACCGCACGACCGATTTTGTGCAAACTTCATATAAAACATCTACTAAATAGTCCGAACAAATCCCAAACATTTGGTTTGGATAGGTGAGCTCGTTCTTGAGTTATAAAATTACAACGAAAACTGGCATTTATTTTTAATATTAGATATAGATAGATTACAAAACCCTGACACTTGTTCTACATAGGTATTCTCCTTCAATCGTAACGTTACATTCAGTCATTTCCGATAAATCCTGTAAATTGTACCTACCTAGGGACTAACATCATTAAGATGAAAGATAATTTATATTTTGCTCTTTTACAGAATTTCACTATGCACAGTATGTGCCATGCTAACATGTTGCTTCTTCTTCACCATCCTAACGGTGTTGATTATGGGTATCGGTATCGGTTACCACTACTGTTTCGTGCAAACTTCCGTGGAGGCTATAGGTATGTTGCTTCTAATGGTTCTGATATTCTTAGAAGGTACCAAAGGACCGACCTAGGAACTTTTAAGGATAAAATAGCGACGCAATGAAGAATCGTTGAAAATAATTGACCAAGATGAACACCCAAGAATTTTCCATCTCCTGAGTGAGAATGGGGATTTGAGGAGCATGTAGATGTCCACCTGGTGGTGATGTCTATATCCCAATTATTAAATTAGGTATTATTATTTTTACAGAAAAGGCAGCTAGACATTCAGCAAATGTTTTGCGATCGGGAGACAAACCGGAGAGAAGTCAAATGTTGCGATCTGTTGACAAAGCGATGAAACGAGGTTTGTCGCGGAAAATAGCGCGTCGTAACGCCGACGACGACAGTCCGTTGTTTAATAACAACACTCTTAATTCGTTGTATCCTGCAAATTACAACTATACACTGCATAACGATACGGACAGTTTATTTAATGGGACAGAATTGTTTAATATTTTAAACAGCACATTAGGAAATTCAACAAATCTTACTGTCACTCTCATTTGAATTTTGACTGTCGGAAGTGAATGTCTATTATTTGAATAAATAAAAATCATTTTAACATTAAACACTTTAATTTTCATTTCATAAGCTCTATATTATTATGTTTTCGATCGCTACAAATAGCCCTACACTCGCTCGCTTGGGTAGTCCATTGTTAGGCGAACCCTGCGATAAGCTTTCTTCTCTAACGCTTAATTTTCTTTTCATCGTCAAGAAACCACATGCACAATATTAACTGTCTAATAGGTAAAGGTTGCTTTTACTGTTCTAATATGGATTACACACCAAGCGAACGATGGGTAACGAATGAAACAGCGTGGCTTCACGTCACTGCGAAAGCATACGAGTGAGAAATCGTCTTTCGACAGCGTGCGATAGTTTGACGGACGCATTCCATTCGTCCGTTCACCTAGTATGGTTCGTGTGTACCTAGCATAATATCAACTACAAAATCAAATGAATAAAAATTTCTTCAGCCCACCCATAAATTCAACGAGAACTTATCTAATTTAAAATCCCATATGACAACACCGGTTTAAATCAAGTAAAGGCAAATGGTATTAAAGTAGTAATGTTTCTCAACGGCCTCAAAAACGGTACGGCTGTAGTGTTATTTCGTGAACGACGGAATCTGCCGATGAGTTTTCGCGCCAACTCTCTCTCGTTAGGGGACAGCTCAGGTGCTTGCGGGGGCCTGGGGAAAAAAATACTCTGCTGTAGTATCATTTAGAGCTAGAATATAGAGAGAATGTGAGAGTCTAATAGATTAGAAGCTCTCCATACTTTGCAGCGACGACGTGACGACATGCAGAGTGAGTTATGTAGAGAGGTCACTTCCAGCTTCCTCGACAGTATTTTATTTACTGCCTCGTGTCTCTACCAGAGGTGGATTCAGATAGGGTGGTCCAATATACCTAAAGGTTTATATTAAGCCTATGGGTTGTAGAATATATGGAATTTTGAAGGTCAGTAAAATAAGTTTAGTGTCAGCAGTCTAACCTCTCAGTTTCCAACAGGACCATAGGTGTTGGTGACGCTTCCAAGTAGATATTTTCGCCAGGTTTCTTAGTTTCATACACCTCTGTAATTATTATATTTCACATAAAATAAAATTGTCGCGAGGTTCCCGGTAGTACAAGGTGACTAAGGGATAGAGTTGTTTAACATCAGACAGATATAGACAGCCCAGACTCAGCCTAACATACATGGCTCGAGTCAACAATATTGCCCAGAATACGGCAATAGTCTATTACGTGGGACCTAATACAAGGGTTGGTAAAATGTGGGTGTTAATTCACCTCTGCCTAACCCTCCAGCGATAAAGGCGTGACTGTTTGTACCTATGTATGTAAATTAAAATTGCACGTTTTGTAATAGTCGTCGGTTTTTGAAATAATTGAAATATGTTTAATGTGTCTAGAGAAAACTAAAAAAAACATCATAGGTCCTGTCTACATAATTTTAAACCTTGATTTATTTCAATAGTAGGTACCTATCTACTAACTTTACCATGAAACTCTTCACACATGGTTTTTGGTATGTAGAGCCTATCAAGGGACCCCACCTGAGGGTAAGCGGAGGTGAAATTTAAAGTATAGTGGCCACTATTATAGACGCTGTTATTCTGTGTATATTACCAAATTCGACAAAAAATAGGATTCTATTAAGCTTTTGTAGCTATAATACAAACCAATAAGTGGATGCGGTGCGTGCTCCACCTCCGATCTGTTGACTGCGAGCAGCCTCACCACAGGCCTCTCCTGCCCAGAGCGAGCCATCAACGCCGGTTCTGTCGTTGATCTCGACGACACTAAAATAATAACAATGATAAGTTAATCTAATAATGATTAATCTATCAATGATAAATCTAAAAATGATAAATCTAACAATGATTAACCTAACAATGATAAATTTAAAATGAGTATTATGGACTTACTAGCGAAAGACGAAAGTTCTTTCTGTGCGTAGTGGTACCCCACTGAGATACCATACACCATTAGCATGATGATGGAGAACATCAATAACATCAGCAGAAATGCGCAGCAGGTCCATGTCAAAACTCTGATTACAGAAATCATTTATTGCAGAATAAGAGTACCTATTTAATTATTATTAAAAATAATAGATTTACCTACTTAAGTGAACATTTGAAAGGACGGTAGGTACGTGTACCTTCTAAGTAAATATTGAATGTCACGCTGTTTCACATTAATTTTGTTTGGTGGATGAGGCTGCGAGGACGAGTAGGCTTCATTGCAGTCTGGCCCCCAACGTAAGTGCGTGTATAGACAGTCTATTGCAAATCAATATTGCGATCCAGTGGTACCTAGGTATAATACTGACAGGATCGCGATATTCGCGATATAGACATAGTGACTAAACACGCCCTATTAGGTCGGTAGGTTACACGCTAAGCAAGTCCGAAACAGCAGTGTTCCTAACGCTAAAATTCAGTTATAAGATCTACAAGATATACCTAGGTATTAAAATACTAGCTACGAGATATTTACCTCTCCGCACAGAATGTTGCAGAACAGAATACCGATTGTATTAAACCCATTGTCTCTGTTTAGATGAAAATCTGTTGGAACGAAAGGTTTTTTTTAAACATAAGTACCTATATTTTAAAAATAAAGAAGTCGTTTACATACAGCTCCACGTAGAGCGGTATCTAATTGTGTATCTTTTTGCGATTATCGCCTTCATGAAGGTTGAGGAAAATCATATCGAGGAAAATCATGTCTAGTCCAATATAAAAACTATAATTATATCCGTGAACTTGAATTTTCTTCAATCTTAAACTCACCTCTTGTATGTACCAGCGGCGACCGGCGACGCGCACAGGTTTTTTTTTAGTTCGATGTCTGATGAAGTGATGGCGCTGACGCCCTCTATTTTTCATAAGAGAGATGCGTTTAAAATGATCACTTACTAGGTATAATAATGGAAAATCTTATGAGCAACCCTGCAATATCTTCATAATGTTCTTGAGGTTTTGTTTAACCTGACTATTTATAGGTAAGGCCTAACCTTTCTCATATGGAGTATGATGTATACTCTAAGACGGAGTGGATACTAGTATAATAGAGATCAGTGATACTAGAGAAGACAGAGAGGTAATAACCATACTTAATACTCACGCTGATACATACTAACATACCTACCCGAATTTCATACAGACAGAGGTGCTAGTTATATATTCACAATGAATCTTTGGCTAGTGGAGACTGTGGAGAGAGATGGTCGTATTTTAATTCGTCGGGAACCACGCTGCTTCCAAATGCTCGTGTGAAAGTAATGTAGTGATTTAATTGTACGTACCCACACATACGATTATTACGTGAAATATGTACATAAATATTTCGATAGCATTATACACAAATAGTCGGCAATGAAATGTTATGCAGCACAAAATACTATAAAAGATGTATAAAAGTTATGAGTGCATTCTTCACTATAGAAAAGTCAATGACAATCAATATTATGTCAACAGAAAAAGTTATACAGAATAATAAAATTATTGATTTTTGCGGCGATTTGTTACAGAAGCCATTAAGAAGAAGAAGAAGAAGAATTACTGTTTTTGGCCTGTATTTAAACTCTTTATTGGAAGTATCAGTGCCGTTGATCAACGTCGATCTTGGACTCGTTGAAACAAAAATAAACCGGCCAAGTGCGAGTCGGACCCGCCCATGAAGGGTTCCGTAGTAGCAAAGGCAAACATTGCGGTTTATGACGTATTAAAAAAAACTGCTTACTGGATCTCGTTCAAACCAATTTTTGGTGAAAGTTTAGGTACATGGCAATGCACATCATATTTTTTTTTTAGATTTATCATTCTTTTATGTTAGAAGTTAGAGGGGGGGGGGGGGGGGACACATTTTTCCACTTTGGAAGTGTCTCTCGCGCAAACTATTCAGTTTAGAAAAAAATTATGTTAGAAACCTCTATAGCATTTTTAAAGACCTATCTACGCCACACGTATGGATTTGATGAAAAAAAAATTTTTGAGGTTCAGGTCTAAGTATGGGGACATGGGGACTCCCAAAATTTAATGCTTTTTTTCTAATTTTGTATGAAATTCTTAATGCGGTTCACAGAATACATCTACTTACCAAGTTTCAACAGCATAGGCCTTATAGTTTCGGAGAAAAGTGGCTGTGACATACGGACGGACAGACAGACGGACGGACAGACATGACGAATCTATAAGGGTTCCGTTTTTTGCCATTTGGCTACGGAACCCTAAAAAAGTACGAAACCTCGAGAGATTATAGAAATCTATTATACGAGTAGGTACTGATGACAAGGGAGTATAGTGATAGCGCCTTAGCTTGTTCCGAAAGGAACGAAAAAAATTAGAAGTCATTATAGATAGAGCATGGACGTATTATACTAATTACAGAGGTGACTGCCCCGTGGCACTACCCAATGGCACTACTGGTAGTGTTTAAGCGTAAAATTCTTTCCCCATGACACTATCGGTAGTGTCAAGGGAAAAAAAATCCCCATGACACTACCAGTAGTGTCAAATACAATTGACACTACTGGTAGTGTCACGGGGAATAACTTTATTTTTGCGTAGTTGTTGAGTTCCACTATTTTTTTGTGTACGTACCTATATCTATAGATAAGTAATAATATTTGTGTTGACCTTTGCTTTTTATTCTGCGGGTAGTACCTAACTACAAACTCGAGTCAACCCGTCAAATTCTGGGCCACTTATAGTAGCTCTACTCGTACTACGGGACATTGGCGGAAAGCACAGAGCCATTCATTAAGAATTGAACTGAGTTCCACTATCCATCCACACACGGTATGAAACGACAATTAAATTATTTTTTCGTAACTCGTTATATTGAAAGCATAAAAAAAATTCCACGCACGCAACTGGTTATGAAAAATTAATTACGAAAATGGCTGAAACCGGTGGAAATAAATTGTCTATAAGAAATTGTGAAGGTGAACATTAATATTATAATATTAGGTATACCTAACTGGTATATAAGCTCCATGATAAAATTATACACCAGAGCCTCACCTAGTCTTGAAGTCGTTTGTAAATTAAACCATGTACTTACTTCATTTATTTTATTTTATTACATATATTACGTGAACAAGATACTATTTAATCTTAATAGTCTGCTAATCTTTAGGTACTTCATTATTCTTCTTGTCGGCCTCCTCTTGAGGCACTACTCGTACCTCGCCCTTGAGTGCTGCTTCGACTAATGCTCTGGAAGAGTCATCGGTTTCCGGATCTGAAATTTTTTCCTTAGAAGGACCTAAAGAGAATGACAAATTATATTAGATTCGTTAGTTATTTTGCTTAGCGATGAGATGTGAATATGTATTACTGATTGCCAATTAATAATGATCTCAAATGAAAATATGACAAATCAGAAAAAAATATTATTTATTTTCTATTTCATGTACAATATGTACATCTAAATATATATAACTCAAAGGTGACTGACTGACTGACTGACTGACATAGTGATCTATCAACGCACAGCCCAAACCACTGGACGGATCGGGCTGAAATTTGGCATCCAGGTAGATATTATGACGTAGGCATCTGCTACGAAAGGATTTTGATTAATTCTACCCCTAAGGGGATAAAATAGGGAATGAACAACATTCCGAACTTAACGCGGACGAAGTCGCGGGCAACAGCTAGTTCGTTATAAAATTTAAAAGGTCGTTAGAGTAAGAATTTGTAACATACAGAAAGTAAGATGTACCTACATACCTAAGTACATCGTATAAGTCGTAGTCTCGTGAAACACCTTTAGTATGATTTGAATAATCAGACTTGAACTTAGACCTAGGACGCCGATGTACGTGATGAATTTTGCTAGCTGTGTGTATGGACACAGCTAGCAAAATTCATAACGTACATCGGCGTGAAAAACGCATTTTGTGTGAGTAAATTCCTTCAGTAAATCCCTTTTTGGTAGACTTTTCAACTAGACTTGCACGATTTTGGGGAGGAGGCTCATGGCCCCCGAGACTCCCCCGCCTCGGACAGCGCAAGTCTACACGTAGACAGTTTTATCTGTGAATATTATTATTAAGGACGCGTCCGGCGATGACGTCTGCGGATGAATCTGTCTACGTGTAGAGGAGTCATTAGACTTGAAATGCACAAGCCCGTCACATGATAGCCCCCCGTCACCTTGCTCATCAAGGCTTGGTGTAGTGTAATACAAAATACAGTTATGTTAAACGCATATTATGAAGTAGACGGCTAGTAAAAATCTTCTTCGAATGGTGACCATACATGTGTACTCACTGTTCATATTTTTAGCCAATTGAGGGTTTAAGGATACCGAGGTCCGTGATGCGGTTATAGTTTGGATTATCGCTTTTGATACCTCATCGACTAAATAGCCTGTTAAAAGTGTTCGATCTGCCAGCGTAACGTTCACGTCGGGAGCCAACTCTATTTTTCTGAAGAAGTAAAATAGTACTCAAAGTTACAAAAAATTAAGACAACGCATATCTTCAACTCAAGAAAATATTAGGTAAATTACCTGTAATTATAATTTGTTGTCATCGAAACTATAACGACAGTTGGATTTTTATAACACAGCGCAGCGCTGTATTAACTCATAGCACCTAGGCATATTATATCAGTATGCAAGACTTTAGATACCTTTATAGTTAGTATACATAGAAACTACCGTAGTCTAGCTGTCAGACACTAGTCTTGATTAATTCGAAGTCTTTGTACGTTCATCTGGTACAACTATCAGGATATTTTTAATTAAGTAGGTACGGCAGTAGATTCAAGAGAAAGAGAAAGTGAAAATTTAAAAATAAAGGTAAAGTACGTAGTCGAAGTCATGACTACTTAATAATAGCAGTCCATTGTTAATTAGCCAATAGCAGTCCATTGCTGGACATACGCCTCTCCTAATGTGCACCACGTCTGCCCATGAGTTAGTACCTATACTTAAAAATAATAAAGTTTGAATGGAATAAAAGTTGAGATAGATTATATGGATCTGAATTACCTGAAACCGACCACCTCTATCTTCGGTTGACTGATTCCACCGCCTTGAACGTCAATCTCTACATTCACAGCGAAGTCACTAATCTCGATAGAGAACTCAACAGGATCCTTATTCGGCGTTATGCTATTTATTTCTCCACGGACCTGTGTTGTTTCCAAGACATTATCATTTCACAAATATCTACCAGTCAAAGCAAAATCACTGTAGCACCACAGATACTGGAAAAAATGGCATTAAATTTTAGAATTTATATCTGCAGGCTTAAAATCCAAAATTAAATGAAAAGAGTTTCAATACATTTTTTCATACACTGTACAAAAATTCATTTCATTTTAGACTTTAATAGCATTACTTGAAAATCTAAAATTTAATTGTTTTTTTTTTGCAGTGTTTTGCTTTAGCAGAATCAAGGCCCAGTTTCTCTGGATAGAAGCCGTTCCTGTCGACTTCTCTTAAACTCGAGCATTTTTCTGTGAAGCAATCTCTACTCTGTTAATATCTGTGTTAACCTTAAGATTTACTGATGCTTTTATTCCTTCATTTTGTACTTTTTTGGGCATGAATAGCCAAGGTAGTATGACTGCAGGTCATGTCATCTTCAATTACATCAAGCCAGCACTTCTTGGGTCCATTGCTCACATTGGGGCCCGGCGCGGCGTATAAAACGCAGTTAGATAACTACACAATAACAGAACCACGGACCTGATATAGAAGATCAATCGCAGATACTTTAGTCATAAAATTGTGACCTACCTGTAACGTATTGAATCTGATCTGTTCGCCTATCATGGCTGAGTCCAGTTTAAAGGGGCCACCGGTATTGGAATAGTACGCGGTGCCCAATCCAGTTAGAACCATTTTTGATAGTCTGATCACGCCATCTTGGTTACATTTCTGAAATTAAAGCTAATATGTCATTTATTTATATGACTATAGATCGGAACAAGAAGAGAGACAAAAAAGAAACAGCGAGTGAGAGAGTAAAATAGTTGTAAAGCAATGATTAGACCAGTTGTTGACTGGTAGGTATGACTCTGAAATCACATTCCTCAAAACATAGTCTTCGAACTTAAGAGAAGGGAAGGAATAGAGTTGTCAATAAAACCTTCCCTCTGCCTCTGTCCCAGATAATTTGTAAGAGATTTAATAAATGTAAATTCGAACATCTATGAAGATATCGCGACTGCCCCGTGGCACTACCCAATGACACTACTGGTAGTGTCAAGGGTAATAATTCTTTCCCCATGGCACTACCGGTAGCGTGTACTTGTGGATACACCGAAGAAGTCGGTAAGTAATTCTTAAATATTTGAAACAACATAATTCAAAATGCAATTTGCCTTAGGACACTTGTCCGCGGTGTCCCACGTGGTGTAGTAGTCAGGAAGGTTGACAGCTCCACCGTTCATGTTTAGAATTTTATTGTTTTGATCCCTGATACGTTTGGTTAAATTATTTGAAGTCATGAAGAATAGATCGCCCTGTTCTTCTCTGTTTAAAAGAAAAAAATAAAGTGTGGTTTAGTATTTGAATGTACGGATTCATATTTGTCCATATACAAAATCAATGAGATTTGGTACACCGTAGATATTATATAATTTAGTAGAGTTAGCTACATTTTTCAAAAACGGAAAGTGAATAAAAAATAAAGATTTTGTGTTTGTTTTAACTATTTTTAATGAACAAAATAACTGGTGATGACAAGGTGATAACGAATGATGACAAACTTACTCATAAGCCGGTAGATTCTGTCCAATTATAGCAGAAGTATTGATGTAGCTGTATACTGTAGCTTGTAGTTTAGTTATAAATTCATCTTTTAACAATCTCAATAGGTAATGTTTGATTTCTAAACCTTATTAATAAAATAAAAACGGCTTTAATCATTGATAGTCAATTCAATTAATCGTCTTATTTGATTCTGATGTGCCAACGCAATTCGTATCTATTTTCAACATGAATCATAATTGAGCCTTTGTTGCTTGTAAAATAAAGAAATTACATACATTACATTACATAATTATGATCCTACCATGATTCGACTAAAGTAGAGTCACTACTTTAGTCGAATCATCGTAGAATATTGAATTGCTATATTTATTGTCTGTTTAATCCTGAGGTTTAATCCCTGCCTGATTAATCTTTTGAAACAAGTATTTTTCGTTGTTTTTAACACTAATATATAATGGGGCCCCATTAAGGTTTTCGGGGTTTAAAATATCAACCACACCTGGAACCCGATTCTGCAAATTGTCAACCACTGTCATACCACTGACACTACAAAAATGCCTTTTAATTTTAGACTTTACTATTATGCTGTTCAAGTCTAAAATTAAATGGCATCTTGTAGATGGAATGAAAAAATGTAATGAACTTTTTTCATATAATTTCGGACTTTAAATTATGTAATAATAAGGTCCAACATTTATTGTCGATTTTTGTAGTGTTATTGGTTATTGGTAATGACAGTGGTTGACAATTAGCAGAATAGGGGTCCTGCTTATTGGTGGACAAGACTTTGGCGCAGGCCTTCCTCTAGGGATTCAATAGGTACATTATTATTATTTGTAAAGGATCTACGAGATGAAGAAGAAATAACCAAACCCGATATGTAATATTAATTCACTCACTATTTGCAGCCTTTGTATCCGAATATTGAACGATGACTGGCGGGACCCCTGTGTCCTTGTTGTATATCTATGAAGGCCGAAAGCTGATTATCATATAACTGTGCGAACTTACAGCACTTTATGTGGAGGAAGAAAATACAAATTATTACTTACCTCAACAGTGTATTCGCAATTAATTAACTTAAAATTTTCATGTCCTAAATCGATAGATCCACTTTTCAGCTTTGCTATTATATAGCCTGACAGAAGGCAACCATCGACCAATATGCTACAACATTACAAAACATATTCGATAATGACTATTATAGGTAGAAACTATGAGAAACGATCTACGGATACATTTTCACCAAATTATGATTGTATGTTGTGTACAGTTGTGTCGAAGGTGATATTCATGGCGGAGCTTCGAGATCATATTTTGGCCACGGATTCAATCATGAAAATGCGTCTCCATGAAGATGATGATGTCGAAGGTGATATTAGACCTTAGAGCGTAGTAGATACTAATATGTTGTATTACTTATTCTGTGCTTAGAGTCACAGTATATTAGAGTTGACATTAATTTACTTAGATAGTTATACTTAGTTAACTGATTTTAATATTAATTAAAATCAGTTAACTATCTAACTTTACTTAATTTCATTACGTGTTAGTAAGTTACATTTAAAAAAATATATAATTAATCAACCACTTAGCTACATCCGGGATAAAAATTAGCCTAATTTTTATTCCAGACTATGATTTATCCCTGTACAATTTCAGCCAGATAGAAAGAAAAGAAAGAAGAAAGAAAACACACTTTTTTTTTTATTAGATACGTGTGGGGAATAAATATTCCGTCTGTACAATTTAAGGAAATTTTGGTAGGTAATGATGAAAAAAAAAATGATTGGTAGGTAGGTAGGTAGGTACTTACCTAACTTGTCCGGTATTCTGAACTTGCTTAAACTGAAATGGTGAAAGCTTGTACGGGTCTTGGTCTGATTTGTCAGAGATCAGATCAGATGAATTCCTTATTAAAATATATTCCGCGTTAATGATCATCTTAGTGAGTGTAGTTTCGATTTTCAGTACATTCGATGACAATGAAAATATGGCGTCTGGCAACCAACAATTTGGCAGCTGCACCAGATCCAAATCCTTCAATAATCTAGAAATAAACATACAGGTAGCGAAAAATATTTATTATTATTATAAATAAGTGTTAGTGTACAATGTCTTATGAAGACCCGTCATGGTATCGAGGTGGCCGAGAGTGCCGAGACAGACGACTGAAAGAATCCAACAACATCCATAGACGGTGCAGAGCTTACCTGGGTTGGGAATGCTGGGATACCTGGTTTGCAAAACGTAATGCTGAGAAATAACTATTGCATTTGTGTTTTCGTTCTGTCACAAGCTTTATACACGGCGGTTACTAGTAACTCTACGTATTCCTGTCAGCGGGTGTCAGAGGACCCAAAATGCTACAATTTTGACCCCCATCCCCATTATGTATGGTCGAAATTCAATCGTTTTCAAAATTTGAATGAAATTTTGAAGCATTTATTATGCTGATTGTTCAAATCGATTTACAAAGAGAAAAGAGAAATGACTTCAGGCGGGATTCTAACCCGCGATCTTTGAATGCTCTAACCGCTCATTTCTCTTTGTTAATCGGTTTTCAAAATTGTTATTTTTATAGTTTTTTCCGGATTAACCCAGAAATCAAGTGCAAATAAAAAAGGTTTATGCAAAGTGGGACTTATACTTTACCTAACCTAAAATACAAATAAAAACTAAAATACAAAAAAAAATATAGAGCCCATTTTAGGTCTAAGATATATGTTCAGTTCAGAGGTATACCAGCACTTGTATATCATGAAACGCGAAAGTTTAAAACTTGTCAAAAAAATGGGTATGAAGAGTTTTACTAACATTTCCACTGGATCATGCTTGAGATAATACGTGTCGCTCAGTCTGAAACTAGTCGGCTTCATCGTAAACACGTTTAATCCCTCTTTGCCTATGGTCTCCTGCATCGCCTGTAAGATTTATATGATGAGAATACCTTTTTGTACTTTTTTTACACCTTATTCTTTTATATACAGGATGTATTTTTAAACGGGTCAGTACGGTACCTCAACTATTATAGTTACAGCAAAACATTCTTAGGAGACTGATTCTATTTCTTGTGGGGATCAAAATAACTCTATGAGACTATTTAAGGGACTAGAAACGACAGAAATTGAGCAATCTCGGAAAACGTTCGGAATGCATTTTGTAAGAAAAAACTAAAAATTAGCTCAATTTTTACTTTTCGTCAAATAATACTACTTCCAATTGTTATCAAAAGACTCCTTAAGACCAAGTGATATTTGTGTATATGTAGGACTTTATATAAACGGTTTCAACTGCTCGATAAAGTTATCAAACTGTCAGTTCGATTATAACGATAAAAGCTATAGAGCTTTTATCGTTAAAGGTCTGGTTTGGGCGTAATTTGACCTTGGTTTTCTAAAACCAAGGTCAAATTACGCCCAAACCAGACCAAACCAAAAGTCGGATATTGAAGAAAGGTCTGGGTCTGCACTTACACTGGCTAATGCTTGTTCTATAGGTTTCCTGTGGCCTTCCCATAGTTTCCTTAACTTTTGTACATTATCTGCAAATAGTCAGAATATTCTGTTAAACCTTACCTAAACCTAGTCAATACGAGGGTAGTCCAGTTCTAAGGCTCTTTTTTATACCATTTTAATTAGGTGGTAGACAAGCACACGGCCCACCTGATGGAAAGTGGGTACCAAGGCCTATGGATGTGTGCAACAGGGGCGTCACACCCGCGCTGTGGTATGTGGAATGTAGGTACTACTACTTGTAACTATCCTGTAACTTCTGTACCTAGATATATAATGTAATATGACTTAAATAGAATAGATAAATAAAAAAAATCTTACTTACTACTTTTAAAATATCGTACGATATCATTCGATATATCGGAATGAGCAGCACTTAAAACCGAAGCAAATATAATAAAGAAACACTTCATTTCTATAAAATGTTGAAATTATTCCATAACTTGGAAAAACAATGCTTGATATCAATTATTTTCATTCAAGTAAAATCCCTCGGTGTATAATTTTGTATTAAGATAATAGGTACAAAACTTAATTGATTTTCATGTTTTATGATTGCAGATAAAAAAAACCAATGTATATACAAAACTTTGGAAGTTATTCAGGTATCATGAGAAAGAAAATTTGCTATTTGCCTCTTTGGTTCATTTTTATAGGAGCAGTCATTTGTAATGATTCAACAGGTAAAGTTTGTTCATTGAATCTTCTCGACAAACCCTTAGTGACTTGTTGATGTGCCCCACAAAGCTTGGTCCCCCAAGATCTTAGTGTGATCTCATACTGCCATCCAAGAAAAAATATGCGTGTTTTAACTTATCTGGTCAAGTTAATGCAAAGGCTGAGGCTGTAGTAATTCGGTCGTGAATTCGCATCCATACATATCTAATTTTCTGGATCTTGATCCAAATCAACTTCATTGTGTTTGAAGCTTACGAGCAGATCCGTCCGTAGCTTAGCCCGGGTTCCAATCCTGCCCATTACACTACCGATGTAAACCCGGAGTGGGTTTCAACACAAGCAATTTACTTTCGGTTACTAATGCACATAAAATTCTCTTGTAAGGTACAAAACACAGTAATGAAAACAGTTGCTGGATGTCACTCAGAGGCCAAGAACTCTTCCGCGTTATGAATAAAATTGACAGTAAGTTTGTTTTCTGAAATATTTACTCAATATATTCTCAAATATCGTGTGTTGACTTTTGACTTTTTGTCTAGTCATATTTTAAAACCCAAACCCAAAAAGTTTAGGTTTCGATTAGGCCAAGCCATCTCCACCGAGCCCTGGTAGGAGGGGTAGATAGAACCCAGAAGTGCTGACTTGCCGAATTTGTAGAAGATGACATGCGTGCCACAGTCGCTGTCGTGCTGTGCCGGGCAATTTATAAAATGATTGTTTTGCGTAACAAATATTGGAGAATATTATCCACTATTCTGGTGTAATTGAAAGTAGTGAAAAACAGGATCATTGACACGAAAGAAGAAGAAGAAGAAGTATCTACTTACATAAATTATTATACATTTTAAATTATTATCGACAACTGCCTTAAATTTAAAATTGCATGTTTTAGAGGAATTCTCTACGGCACGAACACAAGCTCAGCAATATTTAAACAATATTGATTTCAACAAACGCATACTTGAGGTATGTACCTACCTATCTAATTCATACTTCTTTCACTGTTTTTCTTTTGAGCCGGTATTGTACATCAATCACAGTTTTAATATTATGTACCTATATTAAAACTGTGATGGAAGGGTAAGTACCTACTGGTACTAGTTAGTAATTAGTACTTAAGGGTTGTCTTGGAAAAGTTTACCAAACGTTACTTTTTTTTGGGTGCGGGGCGTCGCGCTGCTTCTAGATGGCAGGTTCCCGTATCTGTCACCCCTGAACTGCACTCGTGGCAACAGAAAGAAACATTTTTTTTGGTTCCACCGTCCAAAAATGAATGTTTGTTAGGTATTCTTTCACACAAAAACAACAAATCACAATCCATCTAACTAATATGGGGTTTTCAGACATTTTTGGTCGACGGCGTTGTCACCCATCGAGAGGTTCAAAAACAAAAACCACATAATGCCAGAATGCCGGGAGGATTGCAGCTTAGCGGTCAATGTATGATGAGGATGCCGAACTCAGTTCTGTAAGTGAAAATTAATCAGTGCAAGAGAAGGAAAACTTGAGAAATAAAACCCTGTACCAACCAGTGTAGGCAGCGTAGAAACAGTAGGTCAAAGCCTCCCAACATTGGGAGAGGTCATGTTCAGCAATAGACTACGATAGGCTATTGATTGCAAATTGATTGATTGATTTCGATTTTTTCGCCATTAATAATTTCATGAACATTTACAATTTACTCGACATTGGCAAATTGCGTCGATTTGCTGCAGAAGCCATTATGAAGAAGAAGAAGATTTCGATTTTTAATGAAGTTCCTATATGGCAGGTTCTTTCATCGCTTGGCACTACTGAATGACACATTTTTCCGGGTGAACGTTTTGCACAACGATATTGAGAACATGGTGCTGAAAGGGCACCTCTCATCGAACGGTATTCATCTGATTGGAGGCTACGACCGCTTCATCACGGACAAAGACTCATCAGTGCTCAGATACGTAGAATCGTTTGGGCATGTTCAGTAAGTTGAATATTAATTTTTTAATTTTGCGGTTCACTCTTCTACTTTTTTTGAGTTTGGTTTGTTTTGAACTTTACGAGAGTGACTGCTGTCTGACCCTAAAAGGCATAAGCTCGCGCGCGCGCAACAGCTTCGTCCATTAACAAGCAGTCATTTTGTGGTTGAAGTAAAAAAATATCGTAGGTATCTACCATATTCTAAATCATCATCATCGTAGCATATTAATCTCAAATTCTCAACCGGCATTCTCCTCCATTTCGCGCGATTCTCATCAGATACAGATACCAAAGTATCAATCATACTTAATAATTTGTTGCAGATTTTTCCTGGAAGACCTAATATATACGATGGAAGGTCGATATAGATTAGTACAAAACAGAATAGTTATCGAACTGATAGTTTCATCGCTGAGTACTAAAACTATCCAGATGACGGTAACTACACTTTTACACATTGTAGGACGTAGGTGCTAACTACCACAGAACAGATAACAGTACTAGTACTAAGTAGTTACATTGAATCTATTTTTGGTTGTTTTGAGTAGGTACAGTAAGCTTCAGAGAAAAGGGACCCCCCTTGATAATGACATGAAAGCATTGAAGTTTTTTGAATCATTGTGTATAATATGGAATGTTGGTCTAGTGGTTATGACCGATGCTTTGTGGATACGGTAAGCGGGGGTTCAAATCCTCGGACACAAAGTTCTTTTTTTATTCATATAATTATTACATAAGCACTTTTATTCGCACAAGCACTTTTTGTTAATTATTATTTAAGGAATCAAATTTTATAGTAGGTCATACCTAATAAATAGGTTTGTAACAAAAGATAGGCTTGTTGCATAAATAACATTAAACACCAATGCAAATTACCACGAATTATAAAGTTACCTTCAATCATAGTTTAGTAAATAAGGCAAAGAAGTATTCTAATTGCAACCTTAGCGCGCTGTCACAGATATTAAAATACTATAGCCGCAGCTCATACAGTAGATAAGTTTTTGAAGTAAAACATGACGGTAGTGCAACAATATTGAACTAAACGAGAAATCTATACTAATTTCAACCTTATCTTTTAGTCAATTGAGCAGTTATTATTATCACATGGTGTAGTTGAAATTTAAACCTTAAGGTCTAGAAAATTACACCTTAATCAACTTTGTTCGATAAAATAGAAGTAATGTTATTTATATTTTCGCCATCATTATCAAGTGAACCGTAGCCTAGTGGTATAAGGCACGGTCTAAGTGATCGGCTGGCGCTGGAGATGCGGGTTCGTATCCGAAATGAACATGCAAATAAAAGGCTGCTCAGCGACGATCGCATCACGTGACGTCATTCGTGAGTCATGTGACACGGCCGGCGCAGGCGGCGATATTCTTTAAGTATTGAGGGGGTCTGTTTTCTCTGACGCTGACTGTACTTATTAATATTGCTAGTTGTTGGAGCTTCAAACATATATTTTAGAGCGAGAGTACCTACCTACCTAGACGTGACTAACACCCGTATTCACAAACAACACTGTGAGGTCTCATAGTGTGCTCGAGCGCATAGGGCTGGTAAAATTAATTCACAAACATCACGGAGCAGAATCTAACGCAGTGCGTTCCCTCAACGAAGTATTACTTAAGTGTTATCAATGAATAAAAAGGCTTGCCAAAACGAACGCACTGAGAATTTGTCGTTCTTTGCACAGTTTTGGTAGTACGCATAGCGAAGTATTGTTTGTGAATACGGGTGTTAAGGTACGATTGGTACGATACCGAAGCCGACCGCATACGACAAACAATTGCCGACGCACGCAGCAAATGCGCGTAATTCATTGCGACTTCTCAATGGTCCCTTTTATCCAAGTTATTCCGGTTGGATCCCCTGATCTGATCCCCTGCCGATTGTTATTATGTTTTAATTCCCGATTGATCCACCGTAAACTGTGTCATATCCATATCGAAGTTTAACAAGTAATGGGTAAGCTGTATCTGCTGCATGCGTCGGTCGTTGTTGTATGCGATCGGCTTCGGAATCATACCATAATATAGAGAGAGAGACTCTCGTTTGTTAGATTTTGATTAGCACGCGCCCTCGAACAAGCAAACATTTTTGACAGGGATATAAACAAAAGTTTCCCTAACTCTGAATCTTGTTTTTTATGCTTTCAGTATGCTAATGCAAATGAGACTGATAAACCGGTTGTGCTTGGAAGACAACACTCGGGTATGAATGATTGTTACTAAGTAGTTGGCATTGAAACGATGCAGCTTGATTTCAAGGCTTATAAGTGTTATAATGTTTTATAGTTTTCAGCTGATTGAGCTATTACTTTTTTTTATCTCGCATCTAAAGCAATGCTTTATCTCGCAGTGACTCTGACCATATAGGTATCATCCGAAGATGATAATGGAGGTAGCTCCATTCGGGTGGTCAAGTAAACCCTCGCTTAGAGAGGCTGGACATTAAAAGTCAAACTCTTTGTACGGGTATATATTTGCAGGAGACTTCCTAAATAGGCTGAAAACTGATCTAGACAAATGGGCACAGGACTATTTCAACAGCTACCTCATAGTCACGGATCTCTCCGATATTCCTACTATTTCTTCACTTAGGTAGGTATGTTTATAAATACCTATGTACTTACCTAAATGTACCTACATAACGTCTTAAATTTAATATTTATATTATTTTGGTACCAAGTCAACGTTTCCCAAACTTTATTATGCCCTACCTGTATTTAAATGCTTGCCTATCGTAACCCACCACAAGGTTTTTTTAAACCTATTGCGTATGAGGAAAATAAAGAACACATTTTATGCAAAAGCAAGAGTGTGGGCTCCACGTATGCGACTGCGAATAAACGCGAAAATAAATCTATATTTTAAAATTTAATAAGCTAGTTTAATGGAATAAGAGAGACCCACATTCTCGAGTAGCGAACAGGAACTACAAAGTGTAACGTGGGACATTAGATATCTCACTAAATAACTGTTGAGTTGCAGTAGAGCTAAATTGCTCTATAATTTATTACTAATAAAAGTTTGAGAAACGTTGAAGTAGACTATACGAATTGCTAGTAAAGTCCGACCAATAAAATAAAAAACCCGTACTGGGGGCGCCACAAACATCTATGATTATGACAACACCAAGTATAGTGATACACATGTAAAATGCCAAGTGTACAAATATTTTTTCAACACACTTGCTTATGAACAGGCTTTTATTTCCCCGCAATTAAGCACGGAATGACACCTATTATAAAACTGTGACTTTTTCATTGCTATTATTCACAAAAGTGAGTTAAAGACTTCTTTTTTTAAATTTCATTGATTAAGTTGCTTTGTTCTTAAAAAAATTTTGATATAAAAAAGATCGTGTCCAATATTACAAACGAATTAATATGCCTATTGCTTGCTCATTTCATGCAACTTCGTATTTTAAAAGATAATTTCAACTTGTAGTACGTGTTTAATATACAAAACTTTCACTAAAATGTATTTACAGAGAAAAAAATGTACTATAGTTTAATTGGAAGCTGTTGCAGAAATAAAGTGTCATTCACAAGAGCATGGCATTTATATAATACTAGCTGGTGCCCGCGGCTCCACCCGCGTGGATGTCGGTTATAGATAAAAATGACGAAATTTCATACAAACTGTCATCCTCATTTTCCATCTACGGGATTTTTTCGCGATTCTATATCAAATTTCATCAAGATCGGTTCAGTGGTTTAGGCGTGAAAGCGTAAAATACAGACATACGGACAGCCAGACAGACGAGAGTCACATTCGCATCTATACTAGGGCATACGAAACCCGAGCCAATTTTGAAAACCCGGGTTTTCGGGTTTTATCCTAATCAAAACCCGGGTTACCCGGGTTTTTTTCGAGCTTTTTCATCCTCTTTATTTTTTTTATTTGAATTACAAAGAAGCTATAAGCTATGCCCCTGACGGGTTAAGTTCTTTTTAAGGGTACCAGATTTGACTAAAGTACCAGAAAAATGTGGCAAAGGCTGCTCGCGAGGTCTACTGTTCACAGAAGTATCCAAAAAAAACGATACGTTCTTATTTTAAACATCTTGGATGTTTCACCAAAAAGTAATGACGATCCGAGCTTTTAAAAAAGCGCTATAGTAAACGGGGGGAACCCCCTATAACGTTACGACGCATTATTTTTTTTCACAACAGCTTATGTGCAATCATGTCCTTGAAGTTTCAGCTAAAAATCATCAAGTATCTTTCATAACGTGACAGCAAACTTCCCCCTTTTCTCCCCCTTTTTCCCTCCTATCAAAAAAAACTCTAGACAAAAGTTGTGTTTTAAATCAAAGAACATGTGTGCCAAATTTGGTGAAAATCGGTTAAGAAATGCGCCCTCCAGATCGGAACTAACATAACCACAGACATTCTTCTTCTGTCGAGTCGACGGCATATCTTGTCATATTTTGTTTGCCCAGTATGTAGCCACTCCGAAGTCTATTTAAGGACTTCCAAGTGGTCCAGGCAAGGTCCCGTCCGGGGGGAAGATTCTCTGATAGCGGGACGAAGATGATAGGTGGCCTCTGTGCTCCCCATAGATCAACTCTGGCTGAAGAGGGTTCGCAGATAATAGGAGCAACGTACGCGATTAAGCTCTTGCGGCTTTTCAGCCTCTGTGTCACACCAGAATGATTATGCATGGGGTGTCGCTGACCACAGACATTAACACCGATAAAAGCAAAATCGGTCATCTTGTCGAAACGGAGACTCGCTCACTCGGACAATTAAACAGTGCTTCCCAATTCACAAAAACAGTTTTAATATTAAAAGTCACTTCTAATGTGCTCGAAAGAAATCTCTCAATCTCCAGGACGCTATCTCTATCTATTACAATCACCACATCATCCACGTCCATTATACGTGCACCATTCCACCGTCTAGTTGGTTCCGCCAATTGAACCCTGGGCGCATCAGGACTCCGTAGAGCCTCTGCATTCCACGACCGCTATATGTGGTCGTGGAATGCAGAGGCCTTACCTTCAGAGCCTTACCTTCCTGTCGCTTAGGAAGCCTTGTAATAACTCGTCTGAAATTTGTGGGGCACTTTTCCTCCACCAGTCTCAGGCCCGGTTTCCACCAAAGCGGAGAGGAGAGAAAGGAGCTGCGAAACTGACAGGTGATTTTCACCAAAGCGGAAAGGAGATGCGTAGCGGAGACGACATGTGAGCTGTGTCTTACATAGGCCACCAATCAAATGACGCCTTCTGGTGACCGAGGCGCGGGGAATGGGGATTGCGAGCGGGGCAAAGCCAACCGCCACAGGCCGCCCGGCTACACACTTCTCCACTCTTCCGCGCCGCTGTAAAATTAGACATCTGCTTTCCTTTCAGCTTGATCCGTTTTCTCCGATCGAGAGAAGTGGAAATAACTTTATCTGGCGAGGGCTAGTTTTCAACAGCGGATAAAGTTGAGACGAGCCACCAGCATCTTCTCGTACACCTACTCCAAGACGAACGATAGACCATCGACCATGGAGACGGTGTACAAATCCTTACCTGGCTACTCAGTGCCACCACTACAGCTTTCTCCTACATCTTAGAAAAGTAGCCGTGGTGAAGGTACTGATCCAGCAGCTTCACGAAGAGCAAGCGGTTGGCGTCAATGGTGCAGATATGTGCAGTGAGGCCATCCCCTCCGAAGAGTTCGCTCGAGTAAGGATGCGTAATTATCTTGATGGGAGTCATTATGATAATGACCCACCCTTTACTATAAGCGAACTCTTTGATGCCCTTCAAAACCTCCCTTCCTCCCTTGCTCATCCGACCTTTTGAGCTTTTCTCTTCTTTCGCGATGCCCCCGTCGTCTTCTCCTACCCAATCTTGTAGGTAAAAAGCAACTCGGCCGAACCCTTTGCGTCCTATACTCATAATTACTTATCAAATAATGAAAAGAAAAAAACCCGAAAAAACCCGGGTTTTGATTAAAAAACCCGGGTTTTTTTTTCGCACCGAAAACCCGGAAAACCCGGGTTTTTTCGAGTCGAGTAAACCCGGGCTCGATGCCCTAATCTATACTATTATATAATTGTAAAGTCGTGTCTGTACATTGGAGATAGGTATTTAAAAAAAAAAACTTGGGTTATATATTTTTGAATTTCCTGTCTGTCTGTTTATCTGTTTGTCTGTTTGTCCGCGATGGACGCAAAAACTACTGGACGGATTTTGATGCGTTTTTTTTTGTTAGTAAGGGCTTACTCAGACCTAAAATCTTACGTTTGTTTGATCGCAATTGGTTGAGTAGAACCAAAGATATGAGCAAAGGTCGCGTTAACCGAGATGCACACGGGCGGAAGGCTAGTTTATAATATTAGTATGGATATTATGTTTTAAAGTTTTCTGGTTAAAATAGAAAAATAGACGTGGCGTGTTATACTGGTTACAAGGACTGGGCACAAATCACAACACAGTAGTATCCGTATAATAGTTTACTGCTTGGAATGGTAAATACATGTTAGACATACAGTTACATTACACTATGTATAGAACAGGGACCACGCGACATTGTTTTTCGGACTGCATAAAATTCTTGTATTTTAAGCCTAACAGCACAGAGATAAAAATAATCCAGCATGACTTTCTTTTTTGCGTTAGGCTTATTTTTCTTAGGCGTAGAAAATACATTTGACGTTTGACCTTCTCTTCGTATTTTTATTACAGAAGATCGGGATATACCTAAAAATGTGAATAATAATTAGTCACAGTAAAATCAGTAGATTAGGCCAATTTCAATTGCACGTACTCTATGATGTACCTACCCGTCATGTTGACAACAAGGTCCGTGATGTTATTTAGAGGAACAGAGTCCAATCCTTCCGACTTTTTATCCGACAAATACTTTGTTATATTATAAATTACTTTTCTTAACTGGCTTTTAATAGTTTTCGGCATATTACTATAGTTTTGTAGTTTTGTAGCGCACTCAAACTCAACAACACGCAATTGACACCACACTGACAGATGACCATAATGACATCGTATAGATTGTTACCATATGAAGAAATTAGTTCCAATAGTTTACCGCAATATGGCGAGGTATTTTATTTTACTGGTCGGGCTTTAACCTCTTGCAACATTCGTCTCATTTACTTCAATTTTATATATAAAACTAGCTGTCCTGGCGAACTTCGTACCGCCATTTTTTTTTTTTTAGCCCGTTTAAACTGTTCAAACCTTCCCTGGACATCCACGAACATTTCAAGACTAAAATTAGCTAAATCGGTTCAGCCGTTCTTGAGTTATAAGCTAACAACGAAAAGTGGCATTGATTTTTTTATATATTAGATATGGGAGCCCCTTGTTTCGCAGACAGTAATTTCATAGAATTTCGTTTCCCAGAAAATGTTTCATATAATATTTGGTCCTTGTATTTTTATTTCGAATATTATTTTTTCAAAGCCAATTTACTGGAATGAAACTCTTTTCACAGAAACACAATTTAATTAATTTTTTATCACATTTTTTTGTTTAACAAACTTTTCAAACAGTAGAATTATTTTTTAACGAATATTAAACCACCATTTACATTTTTACAATTTTATTTTTTTTCCGATTGCTTGTAGTAATTAAATTTCTGAATAATCTTGCTTATGCTGTAAAATTCGATCAATACGATCCTTTTTTGATATAACGTTTATTTAATCGAAAACCATTTGATCTAACGTTTAATGATATCAAAAACGTCATTAGTAGGTATAGTTAACACCCCGACTCGGATAGGTTAGGTTAGAAGGCTAAGGCGGGAGCGAAGCGGAGCGGAGCTCCCGCCTTAGCCTTCGTGGTTATTTTTTTTAAATCCACCCAGAAATAGGAGCCCCGCAGAGCGGGGCTCCGTCGAATTATCTTACCGCAAATAAGTTTTATATCTTTTGAGTGGTATGTCAAATGATTTTATATTTAATGTATGTTATGATAATAAAGAATATTTGATTTGTTATTCTATGATATGATTATTCTAACATTAAACTTTATGTGAAACAAAAATCAATGATGTAAAATCTTCAAAGTAAGTATTCTGTGTATTGATGATTCTGTTCTGTGAAACGAAAATATGAGAAAAAATTTATGTGAAACGAAATTCTATAAAAAAATTAGCTATAAAACAACGCACACCCATAAAATATGTATTTATTGTATTTTAGACAATACGACGAAATCAAAAACGCAAAGCTAGCGGTGTTCACCGACATCGCATTAGCCACAATAAATAAAAGGATCCGTGCCGTTGCAGGCCCGCACCTTCGTGTACCAAAATTCAAGATTATACTTGCGTACGGACTGGTAACACCCCTTCTATACTGTTACCTACCATTATAAAACTGTAAATTAGTCGTATAATGTACCTACTTATAGAACATTGGAGATATTTTGAAAAATAATGCTTGGGTTATGTTACCTAAATTAACGATTTTGAACAAACAATTTTTTGGATGAAATTTAAAGCACTTAATATGCTAACTACCTATTCAAATCGATTAGGTATGATTGGAAAAAGTGAACCAACTCAGGCCTCTGGACTCTGACCTTAGAGTATAGGTACATTGTTAATACCTACTCTAAGGCTCTGACCAATGAGCTATCGAGTCATGCATTGAGTGCTTCCACCGTCGCGCCCCAAGACGATTGTACCTATAGAAGAATTTGAAGTACGTAAAATATCCCGATGTGAATGACCATGATAGTCTAAATACCTATAACAGTACCTAATTGATAGTGTGGAAGTGAAGGATGCAACCGGAAATCTGAATATATAGGGGACAACGATCTTGTCATATTGACTCCCACTAGTATTTTTCACCTAGGAGTTAGGACCTGCTACTTAGATAATTATTGATTCTTTTTTGCTAAAACTAATCTATATCTATCGTTTGTAGAGTATTGAAATACTAGATGGCACCCTGCAAGGTCTGGACACCATGTACAGACGATCAGTGGCCACCACATCTGCGCGGAGAGACACACTTCGATATGTTAATACTATTATTGGCTTCAAGGATTTGAAGGTATAGGTATAGATACATTACTTTTTATTAAACAGGTCTTGACCGTAAAGTGTCAAAATTATCTAAATACCAAGATAATAAGAGCAAATCAAACTGTTTTATTGACTTAAATTGTATTATTGTCTGAACTAAAGGTGTGTACC
Organism: Eilema depressum; assembly: GCA_914767945.1. Taxonomy (NCBI): domain Eukaryota; kingdom Metazoa; phylum Arthropoda; class Insecta; order Lepidoptera; family Erebidae; genus Eilema; species Eilema depressum. Next base: position 9,111,300 of record OU612024.1, on the reverse strand, counting down.
AAATATCAGAACAATTAGTCAACACCCCTTCCTGTTGACTAATTGTTCTGAAAACCAAGGTACAATTATTAAGATTTTTTTAAGTAGGTACAATTTTGTCAAGATCGATCTGACGGTGACTGTACGTACATCTGATTAAGACAAAATATATACTAGCTGTTCGTACCAGCCGCTATCCGGATGCTGAATCTGCCCGTAAATTTTCCAAAATGTTCTATTATACAAAGCTACGCTTCACGAAAAATATCGAAGTTCTCTAGAGAAAATCAACTCCGGACGGCCTTACGCAAGGATAGGAGCTGACGTTCTTGATTAACCTGGTCCCGATAATTAGGAACATAATCGATATCCCCCCCCCGCCGGAGCCGGACTCGAACCGACTAAAACGCCCGCCGTCTATGGGCCGTCACCGTCGGTTGCCGGAGGTGACATTATCGAAGACATCCGTCACACCCCAGCCGACCCAGGGCCATCTCTCTCGATCTGGCCCTCTGCCGATGTGGGGACCACGGAGTCCCTAACTCGCCACTCCAACCACTTGAATAATTCCTGTACCTACTTAGTAGACATCTAGTTTTCCCAGTTCATGACAAAGTTAATAAAAGTTGCGTTTTGTTTTCAGATTTCATACAAATACGAAGTGACATTCCCTCGTGGTCTTGAGTCGCCGCCACCTCTTACTGGTGTACTGTCCATGTCAGCAAATGATCTGATGGCCCGTTTATCTATGGGCTTATTGAGTGAGCCTGATGTCGTGGAATTAGACATCGTTTTTTTAAATCCCATGGGGTAATATCATTCTTATTCTATTGTACCTAGGGATTGCAATTCGAATACTTCGAAATTCGAAAAATTCGAATTATTCGAATTTTTGGACCAATTTATAAATTCGAATTTTAAAACAAAGTATTCGAATTATTCGAATTTCGGTTACTATCATGAAAAACTACTACGCAATAGTAGGCTAGACACTCTCACCATGCACAGACGCCAAAATAAAAGGCCCCCAGTGCCCGATGGTCCCGCTATTCCCAGTCATGGTAGCGGGAGGCTACCGAAACCTGCAGTGCAGTACGGCTGGACGAGCACCTCACCGAACTCGAGGTAGAACTAATTCGCATAAACTGGCACATATTGAGAATGTCAGAGATCTGAAGAAAGGGGAGGACACGACAACCCTTGAATCAGGCGACCTGTTCTATTTTAGAGAAGGTGATCAGCTCTCCCAGGGAGGAGTCGGCTTTCTGGTAAAAAGAACCTCATCAGCAGCGTTGTTGAAGTTGTCTGTACCTTGTCCTGAAAATCACGAACAGTCGTTCGCTGAAGGTGATACAGGTATATGCGCCGACCTCGTCTTACCCCAAAGAAACTGCTGAGGTGGTATATGAGGATATCCTTAGCAATATTGCTAAGGCAATGAATCACACCGCCAAGGCCACTTACAAAGTTGTTATGGGGGACTTCAATGCCGAAGTGGGAGTACAAGAACGCAGCGAGACGAAAATTTGACGTTATAGAGTGGGGAGCAGAAATCGCATAGGGCAAATGCTAGTCAGCTTTCTCGAGTTACAGGGGCTCTTCTTATGAATAGGTTCTTTAAGAAAAAAACCCACAGGAAATGGACTTGGCAACGCCGGGACTCTGCGATAAGGAACGAGATAGACTTTTTCATAACGGACAGTAAGCACATATTTAGAGATGTCTCTGTGCTCAACAAGTTTAAAACTGGAGGCGATCACCGACTTATCCGAGGCTCTCTAAATATCAACATCAAGGCTAAAAGATTCCGAATGATAAGATAAACCCTCCGACCCACGCCGTTCCAAGTAGCTCTAGGGTCCGAAAAGTCCAACTAGAACTTCAGAATCTTTTCGCAATGCTGGAAACCTCTAGCAGCATTGACGAGAAGGCCAGCATAGTGGTCAAAACATTGCAGGAAGTGTCTGGAAAGTTGTTTCCCGGAAAACGCAGACAGCAAGAGTCTCGAACTTATGAGGAAGAGGCATGAACAACCATCCTCACAGTCATCTTCATCGGATGGAAGAGCCTTAAACCAACCAATCAAAAAGCTGATACGACGCAACCTCCGACACTCCAACACTCGCACTATCCCGGAGGCAATTGAGTGAAATAGGGGGTGGAAAGTGTTCGCTCAGCAGTTGGGGAGGCCCCATCTGACGAATCTTAAAACTGGGGATGGCAAAACGATTACCTCAAAGTTCGAGATACTTGAGGAGATCGAGAAATTTTATGGACAGCTATATGCATCACGGATAAGTAAACCGATGGGACACAGCTATGAAGACCACAGATCCCCAGTCACGCGCCATTACACCGAGGAGACGCCAGATATCGAGCGGTGCGAGGTAGAGGTGGCTCTCCGGCAACTGAAGAAAAACAAGTGCCCTGGTGATGACGGAATTACTACTGAGCTATTGAAAGCAAGTGACGCTCCAATCTTGAAAGAGCTAGCGAGTCTCTTTATTTCCGTCATCCAGCAAGGGCTAACACCTAAGGCATGGAGCGGGAGTGCGGTGGTACTGTTCTTCAAAAAAGATGACAAGTCCTTGCTGAAGAACTACAGGCCCATCTCACTCCTGAGCCATGTCTACAAGTTGTTCTCGAGGGTCGTCACAAATCGCCTCGCGGGTAATCTCGACGAGTTCCAGCCACCTGAGCAAACCGGGTTTCGAAAAGGCTATAGTACCGTGGACCAGATCCATACTGTTCGGCAGATTGTAGAAAAGAATCAGGAGTACAATCGCCCATGTGTATGGCGTTTGTGGACTACGAAAAAGCCTTCGACTCTATCGAAACGTGGGCAGTGCTGGATGCCCTGCAGCGGTGTTGTGTCGATTGGTGATATATCGAGAAGGGTGCTGAGATGCTTATATGACACTACCACAATGTCCGTCCAGCTTCAAGACCAGAAGACGAAACCCTTACTTTTATAGAAGAAGATTTACTTTCATTAAATTGAGAGTGAGTATGAATGAGGGAATGCTCACTTAATAAGATACCAAGCAAATATAATTAAGTAAAGTATATTAAACGCAAATTGTATAAAAATGGGCTGCCTTTTTTTTCTTATTGATCAGTGTAGGTATGCTCACTAAAAAATCCAAATGTAATAAAATATGCTCCTTTGCAAAAAAAAACTTGGAAAAATTCGAATAATTCGAATAATTCGAATTTAGGTCAAGTGGAATTCGAATAATTCGAAATTGAAAATTTTTCGAATTTTGCAATCCCTAATTGTACCTACTAACTTTACTAACGAGGTGTTAATTATAGCACAAGTACATAGCACTCAAACAAAAGTACCTAATTGACCTATATTTACCTATGCTAATTATACGGCGAGAATTGTAGGTACATTGATAGTACGGCATAAAATAATATATGCTACGGTGAAAATTGTACATTTAAAAGTATCTAAGTGTAACGATGAAAATTATATTAAGGTTATAGATATAGAGAAGTACAGTGTAGTAAACTTGGTAGGTAATCTTATATTAGCAGAAACAGTGTGATAACTAGGCATTCCCACAATAAAAATCTTTGAGTGCTAAGTGCGAAAGCAGATTACAGTTGAAATTATTTAAGAGATACGATTTGACAGATCTCTGGATTCTTAATAGGTAACTAGGCAGTATTGAAACGACACACGAAACTGTTATAAATTAAGTTAAATAATTTGTAAGTACGTAATAACTTAAAATAGTAAGTGTAAAAAATATGGTGTGACATATTTCACTTTAAATTACTACAAATAATTTAAGAATTGCTACAAATAATTTAAACTTCGACGTGATTCTTAATTTTTGCGAGATCTCGTGTGACAGCTACGTCATATCGTTCTTATTTTTTCATTTGAGTGATGTGGCTATATTCTCTATGGTTGTTACATTTTAATCGTATGAAGTTTCTGTCAACTCGTTACGTTTATGGTCGGCGTTGCCAGAATGTAACTTTTGTAATACTATGTATTTCTGTTTACCCAAGTTTTTTCTGTTTATCTCCAAGTACGAAGTATGCATTAAAGTCTACTTTGAAAGTAAACAACTTAAATACGAGCTTACAATAGAAAACTCGGAAGCACCGAAAACTAAAATACGATGACAGATCGTTGAAATTGCTGCATGCTGATACCTGGTCCTTAAAGCTAAACCAAAACGAGAGCAAAAAGATTTTTTAAATCGATGCCCAAACACCGGAATGATGTGTAATGGCAGAGACATTACAATAATATGCGATTGTAGCAATCGCGGCTGATTTCCTGGTATTTTTTTAAGAGTTCCTTGGTCTTATCTTGGCAATCCATTATCAGGTCTTTACGAAATTTAAATGGGACCATTTCGGAATAATGTACTTCCTAACAAAAAAAAAAATTTGCAAATCCGTCTACGCATGACAGAGCCATGAGCGTACAAACATAAAAAAATATATAAACATCCGAATTAAGAACCTTCTCCTTGTTTAGAAGTCGGTTAAAAAAAGAAACCACAAACAAAACACACACACACACGCGCACACACACACACACACACACACACACCCTATTTACTTGGTTCCGGCCCGTAAATGTTGTTATCACGAACTCATTGAGTTGAAAAAGAAAAGGGACACTAAAAATAATAATATTGGGATTGATCTATCATCACTGACAGGACTATTTTGTAGTCAATAAGCCTGACATAGTGGTAATACATCGATTACAGCGCCTTGCAATGATTGTTGATGTCACCATTCCTCATGAGTCATGACGAAAACCTCACGAAATCCGAAAAAGACAAGCAAATAAAATATTTGGATTTAGCTCATGAGGTTGTTGACATGTGGAATATTGATTCGGCAAACATTGTCCCGATGGTCATATGGGCCATAGGCTAAGAACCTTGATCAACACCTTAAGAGGCTCTCGTTAGGCAGCTGGATCAAGGGCTTGATGCAGAAGGCGGTATTCCTGGACACGGCACGTATTGTGAGGCTTGGTCCCTGTACCCTATACCGGTGGGGCACTATATTTTATATTTTTAAATATATGTTTTTGTATGTATATAATACATAATAAAATAAAATACATATAACATATAAGATTTTTTAAGGAATAAAGAGGAATAATAATGATACCCATTTTTTCATTAAGCCTAACACATATAAGTATTAAGTACCAATCTTAATATCAATATTAGATTTACATGATTAATCAGTGTTGCCAGGGCCAGATATTCTAGTGTAAATGTTAACAAGATAGCTTAAAAAGTTACATATCGGGGAAAAAGTAACGTTTTTATGGTATGGAAAACCTTTCGGATAAAATTATGGGGCGTGGTGGGGTGGTTATGACGAATAGTTTTATTTATTTACAATGTTACAAAAGTTACATTTTGGCAACGTTGCGATTAATCTTTTGTTACCAGAATCGATTATTCTGACAATTGATTTGAGACGCGCCAACCCTAGACTATAAACGTCAAATCGTATCTTTTAAATAATTTTGAGTGTAGTTCGTTTTGATCGCAGTTCCTATCGTTAGTGAAATCACTGAAATCAGCCAGAAGACGACATCACCAATACGCATATTTATATTATTATGTACTTAAGCTCTGCCACATAATATTTTATATCACAAATCGTTTCCTTTCAGGCCAGAAGCTATAAAAGTAGAGGGTGCTGCCAATATATTGACATCAAACTTCAAGAATATATTGAATAACGAAATTGCCACACTGATGTCGAACTCCTTGATGTATGGCGTAGGATTGCTCAGAACTCTTCCGAGATGTGGTAACACCAATCTACCTACTCATCACAGCTTTAATCATATCCCAGATCCATACCTAGATTTCCTTTAACGGATAACCGGTAAAATGAAGTCCGGTTAATCGTTAATGCGGCCTTCACTTGCGGCCTGCATTAACGGTTAACTATGTTAACCGTTATCATAACTAATTTTAAGCGGTTAACGAGCCTAACCTAGAAGTTAACGACCACACTTATTGCTGTTTAACCCTCTTATAATATGAACACTGCTCCAACTAAATATAGGGATACCTACGTACATATTAATGAATATACCTACTTATTTTAAGGGAATAATCCTTCGGAAACGTCCAATGTACCTAACTCCTGTTTCCTTATAGGTATAATACTACCCCAACAAGTTTCCATGGCAACAAAAATGATGATAGTTCGTCGTTTACGTTCTAACATCACACACCGATGGTAAAAACAATAGCAACGCATTCGCGCTTATTTGTATAAAAACACATCTCATAATGTAGATACAAATGACGAATTGACATGATGGCATCCGATCAGGGCCTCAATTCTGCTAAAGCACAACCACTGTCGCACCACGGAGACTGCGAGAAAATGCCATTTGATTTTAGCCTTTAAAGTAATGTTCTTAACGTTTAAAATTAAATGGCTTTTTGTAGAGTGAACGAAAGTGTGTAATAAAAATGTTGTCATTTAATTTTGGACTTTAATTCTATCGCAATAAAGTCTTAAATTTAATGCCAACTTTTGCAGAGACTGTGGCACGACAGTGGTTATGCTTTAGCAGAATCGAGGGCCGAGGCCCTGGCCCTCGATTGAAAAGAGTTTCATTACACTCTTTCATTCACTCTACAAAAAGCCATTTAATTTTAAGCTTTAACTGATTAACCTTAAAGGCTAAAATCAAATGGCATTTTCTCGCAGTCTCCGTGGTGCGACAGTGGTTGTGTTTTAGCAGAATCGAGGGCCTGTTTCTTTATACAGGGTGTAATCGTTAAGTGTGTCCAGGCGATTATTCCGTAACTATTACAGATATCAAAAAACTTTAAACTGATATCGAAAGTACGTTACCTAATGAGTATAATGACATCAATAACTTTTTAAAAATCAAACGAGAGGTATCTAACATTTTGACATTAAACACTCCCATACATTTAGTATGAGATTAGTAGAAAGGTTTTAGTGTCCTTATTTTAAAAGAATATTTTAGCTTAATACTGATATTAAAGGAAACTGTTTACTAACCTAACAGAGTAATAAAACTTTCTTTTAATTGAATAATATTTATTTCTTAGTAAGTACAAAATTTTGTGTTCAAAGCAGATTTTCGAAGTGACGTCCTTGTTGTGCGATACAATGACGAGCTCTACTTACAGTTTCTAAATGAACTTTCCTTAACATTTGCGGAGTAATTAAAGCAATTGCACGACGTACACGATTCTGTAACTCTAGGCTGTGCATTCTCTCAGCGTACACTTTGTCTTTGATAAACCCCATAGGAAGAAGTCACAGGGCGTGAGATCTGGGGATCTGGCAGGCCAAAGGGTTGCACTGTTATTGGCTATTAAACCATCAAATTTGAAGTGGTAAGATAATTAATCTACACGTGTATCTACTTGAAAATCATCATTGTCATATCATACGTAATCATAAAATATGATTAAGGTAAAATTAGTACTAGACCACTTAAAATAAGGTAACTAAAACCTTTCTACTAATCTAATACTAAATGTATGGGAGTGTTTAATGTCAAAATGTTAGATACTTCTCGTATGTTTTTAAAAAGTTATTGATGTCATTATACTCATTAGGTAACGTACTTTCGATATCAGTCTAAAGTTTTTTGATATCTGTAATAGTTACGGAATAATCGCCTGGACACACTTAACGATTACCTGTATATGCACTCTATACCTGGCCCTCGATTCTACTAAAGCAAAACCATTGTAATACCACCGAGACTGCAAAAAATGGCAATAAATTTTAGACTATATTGCTACAGACTAAAAGTCTAAAATTAAATGAAAAAAGTTTCATTACACTCTCTTATTCGCTCTACAAAAAGCCATTTAATTTTAAACTTTAACCGCATTGCTTTAAAAGCTAAAATTAAATGAAAATTACTCGCAGTCTCTGTGGTGCGACAGTGGTTGTGCTTTAGGAGAATCGAGGCCCAGGATCAATAGCAGTGACTCATGAATTTACGTTCGGTAGAAAATCATTGACCCTTGTGATATTCACATTCAGTAACACTTACTTAGTACATATTTTGCTTATTTCTCATTTCAGTTCCTGTAATACCTGGCATGAACAGAAGGCGTAAATTAGATATTTACAGAATGCATGAAAGTACCAATTTTCCATATGATAATGATGGAAATTCTAACAGCAGCACATTTCCCACTGCAGAATCTATGCATACGCACAAAGCGAGAAAATTATATACTACTCAGATTCCAAAAATGGCCTAATAAAATGCACATTATTAATTTTACTTTTGTTATTTTTTAAATGGTACTTGATCAACATTTTTTAATTTTTATATCGTACGGATGTCGGAACAGATATTTGGCTTCTTCTCTTAACTTTTTAAATTATAGATACTTTATTCTCCAACGAGGGCTCATTGCTTTAGGAATTGCCCGATAGGTACAATGGACAAAGGACATACGGTTGCACGTCGCACACGATGCATGAACATAATTATTCTACAATAAAACGTAGATTAAATTAAACATTTTATTAACAAGTATAATAAAATACTAATTATAACAGTCTCCACAGTTGACAGGCACTTACAATACAACACAACCGATACTTATTACATTACACATTACTGTGACACAAACATTGACATTTTTAATATTTACACACACTTGTAAATTTCTCACAAAATATTTAGGAGTAGTATAAAATAAATGCGTAGTCCGAAGAGATCTAAAAACGACAGTTAAATGGTCGTTTTTATCTGTCAGTTACTTAATTTGAAACTTCCTATTTAGAGATAGCTGCAGAAAAAAAAGTAAAAGGTTACAGTGAGAGAAAGGTGTTGAAGAAAACGGATACAGAGGAATTCCACAGTATAAAAAAGACTTACAGCACAGCAGAGGAATTCCACAATATAAAAAAGACTACAGTACAGCTTTCTAACACCAGCGAGTCAAAACATTTCAGATAGTAGGTATGTGTACACCAAAGACTTTATAATTCGTATATGAATATGGGTTTATGTTTATGGTGTTCAGAAAAGTCTGCATGACTCTTCTGAGCACCTGTTGATTAACAGGTGAGGCTCCTGGCGTAGGCAAGTCAATAGTTCTTACCATTAAAGTACAAGTTCGAAGTCGACTGCATGTAGCAACAGTAGACGACGTGTCATCGCGATTATGACTTCTAACTATTTGTATGAAATACCCGGCAATGACGTGCCGCCGCTGCTAGCAACGGAAGGTATTTTATGGAACTACATAGACAAAAAAAATCTGTTGTGTCGCAAAGAAACGTCGTTTGCTGCTGCGTTCTGAGGTCGTTTATGGTTTTTGTTAGTATTGGAATTCTTATAATATGTGTTTATTGATATAAAATCACCTATATTAACACTATTATTTATACAAAGGATGTATTTTTTTGTATTTGTACAATTTGAAGAAGTGAAAATAATATAATCAGTATTTATAAATATGCTAAACATTTATTAAAATATAACAATAAAAATACGATTTCTATACGTATAAAATATTTGTAAAATATCAAACAAACATCAATCTTTTTTAAAAACATTTTCTAAAGTCAAAAATACAATTTCCTAACGAATTGACAAAAACATCTCTATGAATATTGCTTATAATTTACCAATTTACATGGAAATTAAGACAATTACACAAAGCACACATGAATATCTTAAAAATATCAATAGTTTTTTTATGAGTGAGTTCGATTTATTGTCATTTTCAAGAAAAAAGAGTTAAAGAAACAAGATTTATTTTGTTTAAAATATCTAAAAAAGGTAAAGTTCACAACAGAAGAAACGGACGGTAACATTTAAAAATGAACTTAAATTTCATGTTCTATATAATATAATTCTATACAGAAAATTACAATAATAAAATAGTAATACATAATAGTATCTCCGCGTGCGGTTCACTACGATTAATAAATATGATTTTTCAATGCAGTTTTTCATATTTACACATCTGAATTTTTTGTATATTTAAAAATAGGTTACATTTTTGTGATTTATTTAAGATTTTAAAATGGATTGCAGATTTTGTAAGTTTTTTATACATTCAAGTGTTTTTGATTGGTATTTGTGGTAGTTATTTTTAAAATGAAATTAATAAATTCTGAACGCAGATATGGAAATAATATCTGCATACTTTCTAGTTTTTATTGTCGTTGACGCACGATGTGATGCATCTGCGGTAGAGTCAACACGAAGTATACAAAAGCAATGCTCATAGCATAGCGCAGCACAGAACTGCACAGAGAAGAGTAGCAACGGTGAACAGCAAGGGGTCATTGCTTGGCATGCAACATTTCCCAGAGTGGCAGTTCCTGAAGTGCGGTATGCAGTTCCCTCTGTAGTTGTGCAGCTAGTGCGGGCACGGCCAAGGCACGAGCCGCTCCCCGTAACCACGAACAAACCAGGGGTGACGCACCACTCAACGGTCCCAACCCCGTCACGTGTAGGTCCGCACACCTGGCAGAGAAACCACCCATTCTTTAAATACTAATGGCGCCCAACGTGGGACCACATATCCGGCCCTGTGACATGACATGCCTATTTCAGAAGCCACAGCATAGCAAGAAAGACTCAGTCTTTTGAGTATTTGCGATCAATGAAATAGCAGAAATATCTGTCTTAAAAGTTTCGTTTCATTTGGCAAAGACGCTCGACCCTCTACAGTACAGTAAGAGCTTTGGATGGGTTTCTACTGAGATAAATGTGATTTTTTACGTAGACAAAGTCACAAATCAAATTTTTCTTTATCACTTCTTGGACTACAGATTGTAGTTTCCTGCTAATTATGAAGAAGTTATTGAATGAAATTATAAAGCATTTGGTACTTATGCTAACAACCAAATCGATTAAGATATAAAAAAAACGAATACAGCTTAGGTGTGCTTAGCCTCGCGAGGGTTGGTGGCTAAGTGGTTAGGACATTTCTCCTGTAGGAGAAAGATCGCGGGTTCGAATCCCACCTAAGCTGAATTAGCTTTTTCTATCTTAACCGATACGAAGCAGTTATTCTAAATTGTAAATTAGTTGCTCAAAAATTGCAAAGTACTTACTCTAAATTCTGCACATGTAGATCATCTAGCTGCGCGTACGGTTCCCAGTGCGCCAGTCCGACAGTGATGGCGAGGTGTAACATGTGCCGCTGCAGCGCGGCCGCGGCACGGCCCGAGCACGACACACCCATAGCACGGATTCGGTATTCATCGTAGCCAATCTGAGAACACATTCACACATCAATACGCTAAGCAAAAAATTGAAACAAAACGCTGTAACGTTATTGACAAATACTTATGTAGGTATTACGTAAAAGTAGAAAAAGTATACCTACGCTTAGAACAGAAACTGTGTCATAAAATTGAGGGCTAAGAGGGTGTGTCTGTGTGGTGTATTGACCACATTCTTTGCTCATTCTTACTAGTGTACATCGGTGTTCTACTAGACTAGTAGACCGCCGTGTATACTAGAAGATCGCCGTGTATACTAGAAGACCACCGTGTATACTAGTAAACCGCCGCGTATACTAGTAGACCGCCGCGTATACTAGTAGACCGCCGCGTATACTAGTAGACCGCCGCGTATACTAGTAGACCGCCGTGTATACTAGGTGACCAGTGATCTAGCAGTAACTTAGGCGTCTTTGGGTTATAGTTATCAAAATTGAAGGCAACTGTTATATGATATAAGTAAATAAATCCGTTTTGTCTTACTTGTAAGTCCTTTATCCTTAATGTAACTCTAAAGCAGGTCTTCATGGAGTCTGGTCGGGTGACGCTGACGTCATTGATTCTGTTGATGGTTGCTAAATTCTTCACCCATCCAGTGTCCGTCTCGAATTTACCTATGAAAGATAATGATCCTATCTGTAACAATAGAAGTAGAGATGTAGTATAGATAACGTCAAGAGTGACTGAAGAAAGGAATGACGCCAGTGTACACTGTACAGTCTCCGATAAAAATTGCCGATTGCTAAGAAATTCAAAGTAATAAAACAAATATTTTATGACCATTTTGGTCGTTGATCAAATTACTATTAGAGCAATCGGGATATTTAAAGCCCGACCAGTAAAATAAAATACCTCGCCATATTGCGGTAAACTATTGGAACTAATTTCTTCATATGGTAACAATCTATACAATGTCATTATGGTCATCTGTCAGTGTGGTGTCAATTGTGCGTGTTGTTGAGTTTGAGAGCGCTACAAAACTACAAAACTATAGTAATATGCCGAAAACTATTAAAAGCCAGTTAAGAAAAGTAATTTATAATATAACAAAGTATTTGTCGGATAAAAAGTAGGAAGGATTGGACTCTGTTCCTCTAAATAACATCACGGACCTTGTTGTCAACATGACGGGTAGGTACATCATAGAGTACGTGCGATTGAAATTGGCCTAATCTACTGATTTTACTGTGACTAATTATTATTCACATTTTTAGGTATATCCCGATCTTCTGTAATAAAAATACGAAGAGAAGGTCAAACGTCAAATGTATTTTCTACGCCTAAGAAAAATAAGCCTAACGCAACAAAGAAAATCATGCTCGATTATTTTGATCTCTGTGCTGTTAGGCATAAAATACAAGAATTTTATGCAGTCCGAAAAACAATATCGCGTGGTCCCTGTTCTATACATAGTGTAACTGTAGGTATGTCTAACTTGTATTTACCATTCCAAGCAGTAAACTATTATACGGATACTACTGTGTTGTGATTTGTGCCCAGTCCTTGTAACCAGTATAACACGCCACGGCTATTTTTCTATTTTAACCAGAAAACTTAACAGAGAAAAACTTAACTTTTTAACAGAGAAAAAAAAAATACATTTTAGTGAAAGTTTTGTATATTAAACACGTCCTACAAGTTGAAATTATCTTTTAAAATACGAAGCTGCATGAAATGAGCAAGCAATAGGTATATTAATTCGTTTGTAATATTGGATACGATCTTTTTTGTATCGAAACTTTTTTAAGAACAAAGCAACTTAATCAATGAAATTAAAAAAAAGAAGTCTAATAACTCACTTTTGTGAACAATAGCAATGAAAAACATGACAGCCTCCGTGGCGTAGCGGTAGTGAACGCGGCCGCTACGCAGGAGGCGCGGGTTCGATCCCCGCTCAGTGCAAATATTTGTGTGCATTAAATATGGGTATTTGCATTGGTCTGGTCGTGCCTCGGAGAGCACGTTAAGCCGTCGGTCCCGGTTGCCATAAGGACATCTATGGCAGTCGTTACGGGTAGTTGGTGCCCTAAAAAGTCCAAAAACAACGGTCTAGCTGCAAAGCTTCGATATCGCCTAATGTTAACATTGGGTCGTGGAGGTCAGGTGGCAATCGCTTCACGGAAAATATCGAGGTCTAGCCAAATCTGTAACTATGACTGGTAAAAGCGGACCCCAGACTCCAAACTGAAAGCTTCGGATGCGACTGGGAATAACGCTAGGAGGAAGAAGAAGCAATGAAAAAGTCACAGTTTTATATTAGGTGTCATTCCGTGCTTAATTGCGGGGAAATAAAAGCCTGTTCATAAGCAAGTGTGTTGAAAAATATTGGCATTTTACATGTGTATCACTATACTTGGTGTTGTCATAATCATAGATGTTTTTGGCGCCCCCAGTACGGGTTTTTTATTTTATTGGTCGGACTTTACTAGGTATTGTTTGGAGTTTCCAATATTTTGGTGCTGTTGTATGCACCATGACCAAGGAACTAGAGCGATACTCCAGCGTTCCTCAGATAAACAGTGAAAAAGTTTTTAGGAGTAAATATTAATGATCTACTCTACCCTCATGCGATTTCTCTTGCTACGCGTATGAGCACTATCACTAGTTTCAATTTCACTACAAACTCGAACTCGATCTCGATCACGTTCACGAATCACGACCCTATGATTACTGTATCCACTCGCCATTTTGTTTTGGCTTATTTCCGGTTGTTTTTGCAAAGACCGATAAATCTGCCGATAGCTCTAATAGTAACGTGAATGACCATGATAGTTTAAATACCTATGTTGATCGAATAATCTTCACAAAAGTTTGTACGGAATACCCGGAGCGCGAGTCAGACTGGCAGTTCTCCAGTTTTTCAGCGAAACATACCTTGTGCATAAATGTAGCATGTAACGGCGGTACTTCAAGTACTTCTCGACAACTCTGTAACAGCGTTCGCCTCATATTGATCAGTATCATGTCCACCACTTTATTACCGTTTTGCGCCAAGTTGTCTATCATTGAGCTGAAACAATTCACTCATATTTAGACTCAATAAAGTGCTTAGCAAATCTCTATATTATATACTATTTAATTGATAAATACCTGTAAGCTTGCATCAGACTAGGATTACAGCACATAAGGTCGGAAACGCTTGTCGCTTGTCGCAATACTAACGCTAGGTGGCGTTGTAGCTTCTCTCTTAGAAGTGCGTATAAGGGCAACGATATTGCTGCCGTGAGGGGTAAATCATCTGAAATAAAAGATACAGGGTTTTGCATTCTTTATTACTTAAGTAGAGGTGTGGGCCTCAACAATACCTACGAGGCTCAAGTCAACCGCACTTGCAAAACGGTACAGCTAGGCCTCTTGTGTAACCGTTACTCAGTCTGAGACCTAAGTGCTATAAAAAAAATCTCTCTGCGAATATAGGTACGGGTCCCGCGGGTTGACTTTGATTTCTGAAGCTTAATGCTGTGGTAATTAAATGGGAATAAGTTTGACATAATTTAGCATTTATTATGAAGATTCATTATATCCTAGCGCCAATCCCGGGTTCGACTCATCGTTCGTGTTATTGAACTTTTTTGATAAGATATCAGAAGAGTCCAAAAACACATTGCCTAACCTGCTATTTAAACTTAGGACCTTACGTAGGTATTTGCAGATCGCAAAATTGTATTGCGATACGGTTTACGCTTCATACTTTTTGTATAATTCACGTTATCCTACTAATATTATAAACGCGAAAGTTTATAAGTACCTATGTGAAAAAATGAGAGGATGTTTGTTACTCTTTCACGTAAAAACCACTGAATGGATTTTATTGAAACTTTACAATAGTATAGCTCATACATCAGTATAACACATAGGCTATATATCAGCGATGAATGGGATCAGAATTCCACGCGTACAATAGCTAGTAGGCCATATTTACGACTTATTAATTATAACTCCTATATAATGAGTAATAATTTATTTGAACATTCTATCCTTGTATTTATTTTTAAACAATTATAGGTTCGTGTTATCTGTCAACTCCATTATGTTAACGTGTCGTGTAACACCGTTATCGAAACGCGAGTGATAAAAAACACATTAACATGCAAACTGTTCCATACAGCCGTACCTACCCCAGTAAGAAACTTCACCGTGTTTAAATGGAATTTAGGAGAATCCTTCTTTTCTTAATTCGAGTGCCAATTTCGGCGGCAACAATTTTTATGATAATTATGGAAGACGGGGGGTCTCAGTCTTAATTCGAGTGTCAATTTCGGCTGCAACTATTTTTAAGTAGTAATAAGTATGGAGGACGGGGGTTTTAGTCAGTTTTGTATTAGGAAAGGAGGTGGGGGTAGATTCATTGAAGAAGCTCATCGGCAACATACTGTCATAAAAAGAGGCAATGTCTCCACTTCTGCAAAAGCTCAAGGGCGTTTGAGTTTCCCAGTGACATAGATACAGTTTGGGATAAGCAGACTTTTTTTTTATCTAAAAAGAAGTGTACCCAGCTAGTACACCTCCTTTTCCCTAATACCCAACTTGATATTCTGGGAACTTGTCATTCTGGGAACTTGTCATTCTGGGAACTTGACATTCTGGGAACTTGACATTCTGAGAACTTGACATTTTGGGAATTTGACATTCTGGACTGGAAGGACTCCTTTGCCTGCTTCTTTGGGACAGTCTTATTTCGTCGTAGATAATTGACTCTGCAGTATACCTACTTTGGATGTTCTGAGTGAATGTTGCCGTCAAATAACTCACCTATATGTTTTGCCAACTGCTCCGTCGTCGCGAAATCGTAGCCCCCGTTCCTTTGGGGTGAAGGCCAAGACAACTGCGACACAAAAATTTACATTATAAGTAAAATACAGATTATTCGAATTTAGGTATGTTTTAGGTATATGTTTGTTAGCTTTCTACTAGAGTTTGGACTTGCTATCTATATTCTATTGAGAACGTAGACACAACTATGGCACAATTCGGAAGCACACTGCTAAGTTCTTGAAGCATATTGTATTGTGAATCGTTAAGGTGACGAATTTGAGACAAAAAGAAGGCAAATAACCACTGTATCCAATCAGTTTACTTTCTCCTTGATTACGAATTCAAATAGCCCCAGTATAGTGATATGAAGGTACTCTTTAATACAAGCAATTTAGTCCAAGTAGAGGGTTTAACAAGTACATAATATGTTGTGACACATGTTTTAATAGATAATCTTCCTTTATTAAAGAGAATTGGTACCTATTGATTATCTATATAATAATCTATTTATATAAAAATAAATTGCAATTCTGTCAGTCTTGCTAAAACTTGAGAACAGCTGAACCGATTTGGCTAATGGAGATGGATACTCTTCCATACATTCGTGGGCCTGATTGACAGAAAATGGAGCTGTCAGCTGTCACAGCTTAAAAATACAGTTGATAAACACAAGAAATAATTATTAATCGATTAACGGAAATCGATTCAGAATTTATTTTTATTACACTATTATTTGGTATTTTAAATGGTTATTATTATTATTATGATTAAGTTTTGTTCACTCTGATTGATTTAATATCAAATTGTGATCATGGGCGTATTTAAATATTTGGCGCCCCGGGCCACTTAGGTTTGCCGCCCCCTATGCAGGCGCGATCCGAGGGGGGGGGGGGGTCACAGGGCACATTAAGGAATTTCCGAAGTGACCCCCCAACAGCAAAAGCACCGCTTTGGGACCTGGCAGCATTCTAGGCTCTAAAGGCACTCGGATCCGGTTTTGAAGGGCTCTATAACATATGCCTCAAGTAGAGACGGATTCCGAAAATTTAAAAGACAGGAAAACTGATCCTCTTCTGCAAAGTTACCGTCCGCCTATCGGCTCATTGTATTGATGGACAAGGTGTGCAGTCATGCAGGTGTTTCAAACGAATTATTCCTCGTGAAGTGCCACATCGAGCGCCTTACAGGAGTGAGGCCGAATTTGGTAGACAATAAATTTGGTTATAGTCGGGAGCACCGTGGATGCCAACACGCGCTTGAGGGCCCTGGTGGAAGAAGCAGTGGCACGGCGAGTTGATGCTGGCAGTGTCTATTGTTGCCTACGTCTTTAACACGTTGCCATGGAGCTGCATCAGAGCTGCACTCTTTCAGCACGGGGTGCCTCTCTATCCTCGCGTCATTGTCGGGGCTTACTTATCGGTGAAAGCCAGTATCTACCCATGTAGGACAGGGCTTGGTAAGTGAGATATGTGGCGGGGTGTTCCGGCTGGCGCGGATCTGGGACCGCTTCTGTGGAACATCGGTTAGGACTGGATGGTGACGGCACGAAATCAAAAGCAACCAAGTAAGCAACAGCTGGAGTTACCCAAGTCCTTGGACGTATTTGGTGACTGGATCTGAAGTGGGCATACCTGGTTCTCTTACTTACGAATTCTTTCTGGCCAATTGATGTGTGGGGAGCACAGAGGCTGCCCATATACCACCTGGCAGTCCTTAAATAGACTTCGGATGCAGGTCAGCCGAAGTAACGAAAATCGAATTAGATGGAGTTTCTCAGATAAGGTGGACCCAGGCACCACGGTGTGAATGCGGAACTACAGTGAGGTAGGCGCTAACGTGTGCTGCATGCCTAAGCACGTGTACACCGCAGGAACTCATGGGTGCCTCTGAGAACGCCATCAGGGTGGTTGCACACTGGGCAAACAAAATATGACATATGTCGTCGACTCGACAAAAGGAGAAGATTAGCTCGGTTGAGGTGATGCTCGAAGGGGGTTCTCACACGTCTTCACTGCCGATAACGCGATAGAGGTATCACAGTAGCTTCTCCTACCAGCTGACGCAATGCGCCCAGCTATGGCTGCTTCGGTGAGTTCCTGAGACATACAGATCAGGAGCCGACCCCTGCAATGCCACCTCTGCCTGGGCTCCTCCATGTATATGCCACTTCACGCGTTGTATTCTTTAAGCAACCGTCAGAGCGGGAAACCTCTCGCCGCAGGTCCTGATGCTAGTTATGGCCGTCTGCGAGGGGTGATTATTCCTCGTGAAGTGCCACATGCGGTCTCGGTTTAAAACCGCACACCGTCTCTGTCGGGTCTCAATTATCGGATGTAAAGTTACCCAATTAGATATTTCCCTCGCAACCCGGCTGACCTTTTAAGAGATAGCTCCTTCGGGTGTGGGTAGTCGGTGTCCCCATTGAACCCCGGAAAGGTACGGGTTTCACTGCCGCGTTACCGGTCTGAATATATTGGAGTAACAGGCGACCACACCTGTCGCCCCCAGGTCTCGGGGAACCAGCCGCCCCTTAGCTGCTCTTATCTGTGCTCTCTGCTAGTCATAAGGATACGTGGAAACCCTATGAGTAGCCATTTACAGCGCCGCTACCACCTCGGCCGGAATTAACCGTAGGCGGTAGCGTCTCCCTGCGAGAGAAAGGCGCTGCCGTCTTCGGCGCCCAAGCTGCCTGGCCCCAGTTACACCGTACTTGAACACAAATGTTATTTAGGGTTTTCTAATTTGAATGCAATTAAAATAATGAGTGACATAGTCATATTGTAACTAAGTAAGCTCCGAAAAAAAAAATAAAAAAAAAATACGTAATATTTACTCTAATAGGCGCCTTTTAGAGTCAAGATTAAGGCGCCCAGAGATAGACGTTCGGGGCGGCATGTTGCGAGGGGCGGCGGAACCGCCCCGAGCGTATATCTCTGGGCGCCTTTTAGAGTCAAGATTAAGGCGCCCAGAGATAGACGTTCGGGGCGGCACGTTGCGAGGGGCGGCAGAGCCGCCCCGAGCGTCTATCTCCGGGCGCCTTTTAGAGCAAGATTAAGGCGCCCAGAGATAGACGTTCGGGGCGGCAGGATGCGAGGGGCGGCGGAACCGCCCCGAGCGTCTATCTCTGGGCGCCTTTTAGAGCAAGATTAAGGCGTACAGAGATAGACGTACGAGGCGGCAGGTTGCGAGGGGCGGCGGAACCGCCCCGAGCGTCTATCTCTGGGCGCCTTTTAGAGTCAAGATTAAGGCGCCCAGAGATAGACGTTCGGGGCAGCACGTTGCGAGGGGCGGCGGAGCCGCCCCGAGCGTCTATCTCCGGGCGCCTATTAGAGCAAGATTAAGGCGCCCAGAGATAGACGTTCGGGGCGGCACGTTGCGAGGGAGCCGCCCCGAGCGTCTATCTCCGGGCGCCTTTTAGAGCAAGATTAAGGCGCCCCGAGATAGAAGTTCGGGGCGGCAGGTTGCGAGGGGCGGCGAAACCGCCCCGAGCGTCTATCTCTGGGCGCCTTTTAGAGTCAAGACTAAAGCGCCCACATCAGATCTTCAGGGTCGGCAGCACGAGTGTGACGCCCCTGGTGTTGCATACGTCCATAGGCCACGGTAACCACTTTCCATCAGGTGGGCCGCACCGTGTGCTTGTCTGCAACCTAAGTGGTATAAAAAAAAATTAGACGCTCGGGGCGGCTCCGCCGCCCCTCGCAACCTGCCGCCCCGGGCCATGGCCCCCTTGGCCCTAGGGTAAATACGCCCCTGATTGTGATGCAAGTGTTATAATACGCAATATTGTTTAAATAATTTTTAGTAATCGATATTTTATTTTGCTAGTGAAATAAATTTAGTTTTAAGATTTCTCGTCTTCAAGATTTTTAATTGAGCTGGTTTTTTAATATTTTGAAATAGAAAAAAATACCGCTTTTTTTAAGTCATATCTCAACTCATTACAATTTTGGCCCAGAAGTCCCCATCTCCTTTAGTCTTGAAATTGAAATACATATTCGTGAATGTCGCAAAACTTCCGAACACTGCACCAAATTGGATAGTTCTTTTTTTTGGTTTTCGTTAATGTGTGTCGTATAAAAACAAGATGAATAGAAGATGCAGCGAGAATGGGATAAGAAATACACGCGGAAATTTTAAAAAATGAATAGAAGGTGCAGCGGGAACTAGATCTGAATTTCACGCGAGCTGAAACAAATATGGTGGTACAAACGCCGGGTCAGCTAGTATGAGACAAAAAATGGGCTTACCTTTACTAGTACTTCATCGTGCATGAACTCAATGCCAGGGTTGATGAAGGAGAATGCATCATCTTCGAGGACTAGGCCCACATTCACATCTGCGATCATGTTTGATAATGATATTCTAGAACCGGTATACAAGTTAAAATTATTTTTTGGAAACGAACATGGCCAGATCAGGGCCGGTCGCGGCTTGAAGCTTTGGGGGGGGGGGGGGGGGGGGGGGTCACTTCGGAAATTCCTTAAGAAATTTAACCTCCCCTCCCTTCGTACTGGGACTGGTCTAGTCTGGTTAAGCCGTCGGTCCCGTTTGCCATACGAACATCTGTGGCAGTCGTTACAAGTAGTTGGAGCCCTAAAAAGTCCAACAACAACGGTCTAGCTGCAATGCTTCGATATCGCCTAATATCACCATTGGGTTGTGGAGGTCAGATAGCAGTCGCTTCACGGAAAATATCGAGGTCCAGCCAAATCCCCAATTAAGACTGGTAATGCAGACCCCAGACTCCGAGGTGAAAGCTTCGGATGCGACTGGGAATTAACGCTAGGATGAAGAAGATATGACGACAGGACTGTCTATTAAGATTTTAAAATGTGTATCAGCCTCTCAGCAGTTCATTTAATCACTATCTCTGCTACTGGACAGGAATATGTCATATATCTAGATACCATTACCAACCTTGCTAAAGCATCATATGAACAGACCTGTACAATAAATTGATTTGATTTATGACTGTAATAAAGTATGCAGGCACAAATAGGATGTGGTGCTCTTGTTACTGCAGTGCAGTGATGTGTATTTATATTTAAAAATAAGTAATTTAGTGAACAATAAAAAAATATAACAATAACAGAACAGAAGTGGAATAGAACAGGGTCTTTTTTCATTTGTATGATTTTTTTAAGCAATTAGTTTGCTAACTATTCGAATCGATTAAGATAGGAAAACGTAATTTTTTTTTGAGCAATCAAGATGTGACTGTATCGCAAGGGCCCAATCATTCCTATAAGGGGCTGGTCGCGGGTGCGAGTCCCGCCTTCTCTTTTTCCCATCTTAATTAACCTGATTTTCCATTTTTATGAGATCAAAGGTTGTAGGTTTAATTTCACCGTGCAAATATTTGCATGCATGAATTTTCATTTCTCTTGGTAACACTTTTGTATGTATTCACAAAAAACAAATTCTCTGTAGGTATGTTTATATGCTTTCTAAAATCTATATCATAAAAATGTCTATGTAGAACTGTGTAGTGTAATTTTTTAAATTTTTAAATTCTTATTTATATGTTAAGATATGCAGCCATTGATAAGTGCAGGTGTGACCTAAGAGGGAATTCTTTCCTACTTATGTTATAACCAGTAAAATTGTCTATTAATTACCATTATATTACCAATACCATTACCATTATATATAATTTGAGAATTTCCAGACAAAACAATTTATGCAATAATATTGCATAATAATGCTAATATGGTTGTGGCAACATCTTGAATGTAACATAATAGTGCATTGACACAATTGGCATATCTCCATAAAATTACCTAACATGGCAAAATGTTATAATTATTATTTTTGATACAACATACTCTACAACCTTCACATGACACAGAAAATATTTATGCAAATAAATAAATTGAAGTGTCTGTTTGTAGTATTTAAATAAGAGATCTGTAGTAAATTTACATGTATGTAGGATATAGAGTATTTATGATTATTAAAAAAACTAACTTTTAAAAAATTTGTAAATATTTTTTGATGGGACTAACTGATATGTAGCTGATTTAAATAATCACAAAAACATTAGGCTTTTAACAGTAACACTGACTCTAACGATTTCTGCTAACATGTTTTGACATCATTTTGACAGTTGTCAAATGGTGCAATTTGCTATTTTATACCTGATCGGTACTTTAAAAGCACTGTTAAAGTAAGATGGTGTAACCTAGCCTTAATAAGTCTGAATGCATATTGAATTGATTAAATGTAGAAAATTTAGAAAAATCATATTAATAAAAATAGTACTTACAATACATGTCCTTCTGCCATCACAGGTATGAGATTATAGAGGTTCTCGTTAAATGCACTATAAAGTCCTTTCACATTCACCTCTCCGAGTGAACACCGCAACGTCAATGACATTGACTTTAGATCCAATGACAGTGCCTGCATGTGGAATGTTGGTGGTTTTACTAATTCTAAACGAGATAAATTACTGAAAGGAAGAATTATATTTTGTTAATTTATGTCTGTGTTTACATTAACACACTTTCTTACTGTATTTAATGAAGTTTTAAAGCAATGAGTATGTTTACTGTTCCTATCGATTTATTTTTTTCTACAATTATTTCTTACTATAGGGGGTTATTTCAATTCATTTAATATAACAGAAATATTGTTTTTAATAGTTTCTTTCAATACAGTAAAAGGGCCAAACAAAATAAACTGACTAATGTAACCCTGCTGACAATAAGCTGAGTTGGAGGGATTATACAGTACATACTATGCAGTCAATCATACAAATAGTTCTACAGACTTTAGAGGGCTCCACCACTGTATAGTACATCTTCTATTCGGAAAACCTTTTTATTAAATTTAAAGAATGTTATGCATAATTATGTAAGCCATTTCTCATGCTTAGAATTTTATAAAATACTATGGTTTAGTTTTCTTCTCAAAGCTTTATTCATATCTCATCTGTAAGTTATTCATGTAATAAATTGAATAGGTTCACAATTGTGTATTACTTGTTGGGTGGACACTGGCACAGAGTTAGAATAGGTGTCTTAATAAAATACCTAGGTATATTATGTCACATCTCACTCCAGAATATTATGATTAACACACTACTAAAGTATTAACTTGTTAGCCAGAAGTTCTAACGTTTGATTTTATGACTAGAATGTTGCTCAGTGAAGTGAAGCAACTGATAAGTTTAATGTATTCTTACACTTGTGTGTTCTTCGCAAAGTACGAGGTGTCAGCCAAAGTGTCCGGTTTAATTTGTTCACCATTTTTCGTCTGCTGCAGAGCCACGTTCGTGAAACTCTACAATAAAAGATTTCCCAATCAGTCTTCTATACTAGTAAGAAATCAGCACGTAAATATTCATTTGAAATTTTATTTACCCGTTTAATAACATCTTGTAGGTTGGGCTGGACTTTAGTCAACAGTTCGTTTAATTCCTGCTCAATATCTACAACAGGTTCTTCGTCAGTCATTTTTTAAATGCATTACCTTACACATAAAAAGACTACGATAATAAACTGCTGTTGCAGTTATAGTATTTTTCAGTATTGATATTGAAACATATTGCAGGCTACAGAATCTACAGATGAGGCTGACGTCTGACGTTGACGTACGAATGACAATGACAGAAATTTGTTGTGTTGTTAATGTCAAAATAAGAGTGAGTACTTAATTCAAAACTCGAACAGTATTACTTTACTCTATGGTCAGCTCACTCAGCTTGACAGCCTCATCGGATGCTTTTTCACACCGGGACTGTAGGAAGAGGAAAACGCGTGAACTGGTAAGGAATTCCAGGTCTTACAGCGGGGGCACACGATGCGTTGCGTCGCCGCACCGCAGAAATTTCAGCCAATCGGCGGCCACAGAAACGGTGCGGGGCCGCTCGTATTGCCGCCGATTGGCCGAAATTTCTGTGGTGCGGCGACGCAACGCACCGTGTGCCCCCGCACTTAATGGCGCGGCAGAAGAAGGAGTCGCCGAACCGCTTGGTTCTTGATGGAATATTCTGCACCGTATGCGAGTGGCATCTAATTCCTGCACGTGTTGTCCCTTATAGGAAAGGAGGCGGTGGGATTAATTGGAAGAGCTCATCAGAATATACACCACGGTAGAGACGGTAAAATACCGCCAAGGATGCTACATCTCTACGCATCTGTAGGGCTCGAGGGTGTTGGTGACCTCAGGATTCCCAATAATGCGGACGTCGGTGCAACCGTACTCAAGCAAGAGCATCTAGTAAGTACTTTGCGGAGCTATCCCAGAGATGCGAGCAGTATTCCACGCACGAGCGAATTTCGAATCTAAAAAAGCGACTGGTCGATGTTTCGCGTGACCAGAGGGCTGGCCCCTTTATTGCCCAAAAATTGGTATTGCTAGCCAATGGGCAATGCCGCCAGCCTTGTTATTAATCGACATCGACAGAAAATTTTTCGACGCCTGAACTTTTGGCTACTCGTTTTTTCTTGTAAATATTTTAGTTCATTACTTTAGTTTTAGTTTATTAGTACCTAATTAAATTGTAAATTTGAATGAAAATGAAAATATACCTAATTGTAAAATAAACAAGCATATTACCTACCTAAGTAGGTTCTCATAAGTAGGTATAGGATGAAAATTTTCAAAAGGGAGGAAGTCGGTGATTTTTTTTTACCGTGATCTAGTTAATCACGCACCAATCACCATATTATTATGATCCATACATTGGTCTCTACCATATAAGCAAAAACAAGCCGGAATCGTGTTATAGGAACCCCTCGCCACTAATAAATACGGATTAAGTAGGTAAATGAACAATTCTTGTTTTTTTTTCTTGTTTTAATTATTTCCATTACCATTAGCAAAGTACATACAAGTCAAAATGAACTGCGGGCTTACCAAAAACTCTTAAACCAGGTCAATTATTGAACGGCTGTCATTCTACCGACTGCATAAATAAACTTTGTAATCCAATATAAACATATAAGATTACAAAGTTACATTTGCAGTTGGTAGTATGACAGCCGTTCAGTTATTGACCTGTTTTAAGAGTTCATGGTACGGGCTCTGTTTGCATTGCCGTTTGGGCCATATACGAGAAGGATGCAGTCATCATGCACGAGTCCACCAACCAACACTAGAATATGATCGATTTAGATTGGAAAAAGTCTGAAAAAGTCGATGCTCAGATGGGACTTGAACCTGCGACCATTGAATAGTTAGCATAATATTAATTGCTTCAAAACTTTATTAATAAATGTAAAATTATAAATTAAAGAATTATCAATAACATGTTTATTTTATTTACATCAGTTATAGCATAACAATATCTTATGAATGGGTCTTGGTTTTTTCTCCATCAGCAGTTTCATCAGATGTTGATAGTCCATTGCTGATATTGACGACCTTTCCCTCAATAACTTCGGAAGAATCAGAGTTGCTTTCCGTCTGGGCATTATTACTTATTGGTTTACTTTTTATCTTCCTAAGCATTCCAGGGGTAAATGGTTCTAGAATCACAAGTAAGTAAGTAACGTAAATAAAACACTATTCATCATTAACGTCAATCCCGGTTTCGCCCAAAGTTTTGACCTAGGAGTCTGGAGACAGGGTTCGTTTTCCTATTCCATAAAGGTGGTGGTGCTTGACTGTTCGTATTCCGTTACAAAATTTTACGATTTATTCCATCTTTAGTTCAGACTTTCTATGTCTAGTGTGTCGGGACACACTAGACATAGAAAGTCAGGTCAGTCAGGTAGGACATAGGGTCGGCCCTATATTCTTCCATTTATCAGTGTGTACATGGAACATTCGGTGATCATTACCACTAGACAAGTAGCAATTCGTTGTCTGGCGTATTGTAAATAGTATAGAGTGATGAATATAATATGGGATTTGAGGTATTTTCTCGTTTATGATTTATGACATGGTTCCCGGCAGAGTAAAATTTGGGCCACCCCATCTTCTCCCTTGCGGTGTCGTACAAGGCGACTAAGGAATAGGGCTGTTTAACATCAGACAGATATATACAGCCCAGGCTCAGCCTCAGATACATGGCTCGAGTCAACAATAGTGTCCGGAATAGGGCAATAGGCTCACCCCCTATTACGTGGGACCTAATACAATGATTGGTGAAATGTGGGTAGTAATTCACCTCTCTGCCTAACCCTCCGGGGATAAAGGCGTGATTGTATGTATGTATGACATAGTATACGTCGACGACACTCATCTACGTCAAATCCCATACATTCATCATTCTATTCTACAATACTGCCAACGAATTTGCCATCAGAAATGAAAATCTATTACGAAAAGAATGAATAAGTAATGACGGTTCTTACCACTTCTTGGAAGTGTTCGGATCATTCCTACACCGTATGTTAAAGCATTTGACATAATTGCACCGACCTCATGGTGTAATAAATGTTTAAAGTTTGATATCATTATGTTAGCGGCACCTTCCACAGTAATTGACTCTGGCCTGGAATAAAGGTGAAGGTAAAAGGTAAACAATTCTTCCATCGCAACTGGTTGCGAATCACGGTTGCGACGGAGGCCGAAGCGGTAGGTATTATTTTATGTCGACGGGTGAAAGACAAAGAGGTGCAAGCAATATCTAATTTTCAAAGGAAAAAGATTCCAAGTACTTTACAAAAGAATATTGATACAAATTGTCAACTGACATTGTTAGTTACACCTGGCTACACTGTTAAGCCTCACAACACAACCAACGATGTTATGGATAACATGTGAGCCTCGGTAGCTTAGTGGTTATGGAGTCAGCCTTACGATCGAGAGGGCCTAGATTCGAATCCTGGCCATTACACTTGTTTACACTACCGACGTGAACCCACTCCTAGCACAAGCAATTTAGCTTAGTTGGAGGGGTTAAAGGGAATATTTTGTAATTTCGGTTACTTTAAAATAAATCAATCGCGCTAATCCCGGTTGCATCTAAAGCTGGCACTTTGGAAACTAGGGTCTCACCTACTTCTTCTTTCCTAATAGATTGGTTTATTTTGGGAACGACTGCCATTTGATCTCCGAATAACCCTGATAAGTAAGCGCTAGTGACTCCTCAGTCGTTGCAAGGGTTCATCAACCACGAAACCCTTAGAGTAGGTATACATTACTGTACCATCAGGTGTGCTATATCTGTACCTATACTCTAAGACGAAACCGCTTACCAACCGGAGATCCATATTCGTCATCAATCTTACGTTAAAAAGTTCCTCCATTTTCTTTTTGCTACCTTTTAGCAGTTACCATGAACTTTCACTAGTTTTAAGTTGAAGTGACCTCTAGTAAAAACGATGAAACCTCATAATAGAAAAATTGTATTACCCAAATCGATTTATGAAGTCAATATCTAATTCCAATACTTCTGGGTCTTTTAATAAGCCTATAGATAAATGGGCCGTGACCTCTTTAGGGGACAAAGTGAGGGCACCAACTAGAGGCGGCGGTCCCTGCATGCTCTCTGGGA
This sequence comes from Eilema depressum, assembly GCA_914767945.1. Classification (NCBI taxonomy): domain Eukaryota; kingdom Metazoa; phylum Arthropoda; class Insecta; order Lepidoptera; family Erebidae; genus Eilema; species Eilema depressum. The sequence goes on along the minus strand of OU612024.1, from coordinate 9,083,849 downwards.
AATGAATTTCGTATCCGTACGAAACCTAAAAACAATACACATCTTTTGTTAAAATTCACATGGGTCAGCTGGACCTAAATGAGGCCAGGTCATCGCTGGGCTCATTTGAGTCGTCGCGTAGGTAATATTATACCTATAGTGTTATAATATTAAATCTTTCCCCAGAACCTGATTATCCCTTAGTAAGGGATAGTCAAAAGTTTCAGTGCGCGTTACCTTTTTTTCGTGCGGTGATCTTGCAGGAACTGACTAAAACCGCATGCCATCTTCGATCTCGAATACTGGGGTGGCTAAGTAATGCCTGACCCTGGACCATTTCTGGTTTTCAGGTGTCCCCCTCGGGTGTGACTCTCTTGCCAAGCTTTTGTTACACTTTGTGGAATATATAGTTGCTGTCTCGATACGAACAACCTACCTTCAAATTACCGAAGCCAATGATAGCATCGACATAGCGAAGATTTGATCTCTTCAAAATGGTGGTGGACACGGATCGTCTGTACATGGTGTCCAGCCCTCGCAGCTTGCCGTCGTACAATTCCAAAGTCTAACAGTGACAGAAGGTTATTATTCATGTATTTAAATTAATAAATATTTTATAGGCTTTTGTAAAGGGAGGTTGCGCAATTCCGGCTTATATCGTGATGTTTATACTCCTCTACTCATTTCTTCTTAATTCTTATCGCTAGTACAACAGGCTCATGTAGGTGTTCGGTGTATAGGGCCCCAACAGGATCTCCAAGGTCCTATATCTCTCCTGTAAGCCGGTACACATCTGCTGTTTGATGAACAACGCCCTGCTCCTCTAGACAAGTGGCAATTCTTTGTAAATAGAATGACAAATGTATGGGGTTTGACGTCTATGACATGCGTTCACGACTGTCATATCCGTCAAATCCCATACATTTATGCATCGATGCAGGTTTCCTTCTCTGGATTATGGGTTCAGACGGTAGTGCTTCCGGTAAAAGTCTAAATAAGCGCTTGTGTAAAGTGTAAGTTACCTTAGTAAGTTAAGTATCTATTTGGGATCGGTGCAAGAATGCAGCGAAGGTTAACAATTTTTAGATTAATTAAGGATCATATTACCAGTCCTTGAGCAGCTATAGTTTTGAATCTGGGTAAGCGAATAACGTCTCCTCCTATATTGCGTAACCTTTCATTAATTTTGAGTATGGCGTTGTCCGTGAATTCTGCGAGCTTTATAGCTTTTTGTGCGTCGTATTGGCTAAAAATATTCTATATCTATCAATTTTATTTAAAAATTTAAATGGACGTAAGTAAATCTATAGGAAATCTCGTAGCAAGTACAGTCGCAATCGGTCTTACGTTTACTGTCTTACGTGATATTGTCGAGAATCGATATCCTCGTCATCTGTCGCCTCACTCAACACGTCGCGTCCCTACTACAAACCGGTTTGGAGCAGGCGAAGTGGGGGACCGCAACGCATCAGCGACGCGACGACCAGAACATTCGTCACCGACTGTGCTCGCCTACGCATCGTTCCACCGCTCGCGCATTGCACCATTGTACCTCGTACTGCTTCTCAAATACACCAGCGAACCTAGTATACAGTCCACAGTCTTTTATTTATTCTCGACCATCGGAGAACCCAACAGATATTATTAGTGTTTTTTTGCGGAAATATAGTTAGGGCATCAAAGCAGCATTTGCTGTGTGCACAGCAAATTCTGCATTTGTCTGTGGCCTCCCTAAGAGACTCATTATTTTCATGTTTACACTCTTGATATGCTTGATCAATAAACATATATCTACCTGAGCTCCGAAATGGAAGGGACGACCTTTAAATCTTGGCGCATAAGATAATCGTTAAAGTAGTCCAGGACCCAATTATCCAGATCTGTTTTCAGCCTCGATATGAACTCTCCTGTAAACAGAACATTTCCAGTATCAAAATAAGAGGATTTTGTAGGTTGGCAACGCCTATGTAATACTATTAGTCAATAATAACACCCCAAATTAAGTCGAACCGTCTTTAGAAAAGACGTTCCCGTTTCCTACTAAGTCATCGTTATCATCTTAGCGTTACTCCTAGTTAGGTACATCTAAGGCTCTGTTGGACTCCTAGTTACACCTTGGAGCTCGGGGTCCACTTTCCGGCTTTTGTTCTCTTTCACTTCTACCGAGGCAGGTGTAGAATACTTCATATTTAAAAGGAGCGGGTTCAATATCTTTGGATATTTTGGAGGAATAGACATCGTCTGGTACTTATTGCCTTTCGGTCAACTCGAAAACGACTAGGAAATGATATTCTCTAGGGACTGAGCGGATGGTAATCTATTTAGAAAATCACCTGGGTTGCTTGGTGGCAGTTCAAAATCGACATATCCAGTTCATGATACCCTCTGCAATATGTCGTTGAAATGGTAGGGTCCCTCAAAATTAATATCAGCGCGAAGCGAAGGTCAAGAAAATTGCGCTGTACCCCTAGACGAATTACAATCTATCGCGATGCGTTTTATTGTTTCGCATTAGCATTCGCCGGCAGACGAGTGTCATCTTAAAATACATCGAACATAGTAATTGCCAGATCAATGCGTCCAAACGCATTCGCTAAGTCTAGTGTCTATGGTCAAGTCAATACACGTACTCAATACTACTACTCGATAGTATCGAATATAAATATTAAAATTAGATTATTAAATTAGTAGGAATTCAAAATATTTTTATAGCTCGAGATATTCTTTCGATGATCGACATAAGAATTCGAAAATTGAAAGTTATAAATCGAATTACATACGATAAGTATACGATTCAAACTAGAGAAGAATCGAATCTATGTTTTAAGAATAATGGGAGATTTTATGGTTTAAGAATATTGTGAACATGTTTGAAATTGTTTGTAGATTTACAATTTATTGGAGTCATTGACCCCAATTCTGACGTTACCATCTCTAAACTTAAATTTCTCTAAAATTTTCTTATTTTAGATAAGCGATTGACATTTCTAACCGTATTCTGTTGTTATGTCAAACTAAATTTAGTGTTTGCTAAGCACAAGACAGCAATAAATTTGAATATGACGTCGCTAAAACGAGTGTTACAACTATTAAAAAATTAAGAATGAACGATAAAGATTTTCATAAAATCTGTAAAAACTTATCTTAATAAGTCTTTAGAATGCCGACAAATGATAATTAGTGCATATTATTGATCAAATAGTAAACAAACTGTGATATTTCTCAGTCTTAACCAAGCAAATACAGTTTTTCTCGGTCCACGTACCTGGCAAGTTCGCGGGGTCCGCTAGTTATTTATAAAATCCAAATCAATCGACGATTTATAGAGCTTTATAAAGGCTTTAAGCGTATATAGAACGATAATTGGCATTATTTTAGATGATGTCTAATTTTAGTTTGACATTTCTTATTTTAGTGCATATACGTACAACAGAATACCGTTTAACCAAAAATGACAGTTGAGTACTTTCTCTAATTTTAGTTGTGTCAAGCTAATTTTAAGTTAGTTGTGTGTTCTCAGAATACGAAATTACATTTTGACAGGACTAAACTGACATTTAGAGATTTTTAGCTTAATTTAGTTAGCTTGTGACAAGACAGAATTGGGGTCATTATCCTCCTGCCCTTAACGTACATTTATTTAGGGTCAGCGTAGTACCTACCTAATAAAATAATACCAATAAATCGCAATAGAATCCGTTACAAAGAGTCTTATTCCATTTAGTATATTTTAATTGGGATTATGCTATTATACAGTGTCTTTATCAAATTAATTACAAGTAACCGTGAGCCCTTTGGGAGCAAAACGCTGGGTTCATGGGGTCCGAATGTACGGTTGCTTTACGTTTAGTTTGTCACGATAGTTTAAGTTTAATAATTAAATGAATTTAATTTTATAAATAAAAATAATTTCATGTAAATAAAGTACAAATACAAATCAATTTAGTTAATCATCTTGATTGACAATATTTCAGAGGATATTTTCCATAGATGGTTATCGTGGACAAGATGCTTGCATATGGATAGATATCATTTAATTTACTATTGGTGTTTGGTTTTTGTATCACTCTATGTTTATAAACAAGTATTAGTATTAATTAATTATTTAGTAAGTTATTATTTAATGAGTAGTATTTCAATGGATTTCAAGGTTCACAGTTCACCCTTTTGGTTATCTATATATATTTCAATACTCAGTCTTTGTGGTTTTTGTGACACTACTATTGAATTATGAAAATTGTATATTATAAATTGAAATAAAAAAAAAATAAAAAAAAATATTCTCATAATTATTTTTGGAAATATATATGACATTGGCAACACAGTCACAGTCACAGTACATGTACAGTACAAGTCAGGAGACAGTCAGGAGTTTTGGCGCGAACGCGTAGAATGATAAATCGCGGTGTTATTTTATTTTCCGAAATTGATGTGAGTTCGAGTTATTATGTGTAAATATGGTGGAATTTTAGACATAACGTCTTAGAAAACGCGCACAAGAGTAGGAAAGTGAAATATTACAGTGGATTGTGATTTCTCGTGTTGGTTTCAAATCTCCGTAAGAAGCCTTTAGTAAAGTTTCCACCACTTTACTGAAGCAGCAATCATCATCATCGTCATCATCATCGTCATCATCATCATCATCAACTCACCATTATCATCATCATCATCCTCATCATCATCCAAATAAAAATAAATATAACTGATGACAAGGCAGCATGGTCATAGAACCTTAGCCTGTTCCAAAAGGAACAAATATATTAAAAAAAAAAAAAAAAAAACAAGAGTCAACTGTCATATAGCTTTGTTTTGTTTGTGAAAGAATAATATTTTGTATATTTACGTTAAACACGATCCCATCATTGACCCTGGCTTGAATATTGACAATGAACAACCAAATGAACTGTATTACATGTTTGAAAAACCTCTTCAGTGAGCTCTGGCTACCCTACTCACTACCGGGAACACAACATGATGTTATTATTTAGTCGCAGTATTCTGTAGGGCAGATAATATATAGAACTGATAATAAATGTTAATTTCAAGTATTTTTACTTGCAGTTACGAGGAACGTACCTACTAAATATGTCATTCATATTCCTGACGAAGCAACCTCGAAATAATGTGCAATCTATATATCTGACAAACAGGTATCACCAGACATCCACCATGTGGCCTTATAGACAGATTAAGACTGTACTCAAATGGTTAACATAACATAACATAAACTCACGCCTATATCCCCGAAGGGGTAGGCAGAGGTGCTAGCACCCACATTTCGCCGTTTATGTTTAGGTCCCAATGTAATAGCTGGCGAGCCTATTGCCATTAACCGGGCACTTATAAAAGGTTAACAAGTCATTAATTTGTTATCCTTACATGTAATTGAACATAATATAAATGGAAGGCAAGCACAATTTCATAATATAAACATTCTTATTGAAAATATATACTATATTCTAGGCTTGGAAACAAGACTAGAATATAGTGAATCAATATTGTTTGCTTGTGGTACCTACTTATATTACCAATTAAAACAAGTCTGTCCATATTACAGAAAGCATATTAGAATTGATGGTACCAGTACAATTGAAGTGTGCAGGGAGATAGCCCGCAACTTACCTATAATACCTACCATATATACCTATGTCCAGCAGTGGACTGCGATAGGCTAATTGATTGATTGATTGAAATAAAATGGATGTTTTATTTACAGTAACCCGCTAAATATGTTGTTAATAAATAGTGTGTGAACCTTGATACAACTTTTTAATAATGCTAATATATATAGGTACTAGCTTTTGCCCGCGGCTCCGCCCGCGTGGATGTCGGTTATCGCGACCAAACATAGCCTACGTCCTTTCTCGAGGTCTAATCTACCCCTATACCAAATTTCATCAAAATCGGTACAGTGGTTTGGGCGTGACAGACAGACAGACAGACAGAGTTACTTTCACATTTATAATATTAGTAGGGAAGTAGGGATTAGGAATTGATTTCTATGGCAGTCGTTAGGGGTAGTTGGAGCCCTAAAAAGTCCAACGATCTGGCTGCAATGTTTCAATATCGCCTAATTTCACCATTGGGTTGTGGAGGTCAGATGTCAGTAGCTTCACGGAAAATATCGAGGTCCAGGCAAATCCGCAGTAAAGACTGGTAAAGTGAATCCCAGACTCTGAGGTGAAAGCTTCAGATGCGACTGGGATTAACGCTAGAATGAAGAAGAATAATTCACCTCTGCCTAACCCTTCGGGGATAAAGGCGCTATTATATATATGTATGTATGAAGAAGTATAAAGGCTAGGCCTAAACTCCATAATACTAAAGTGTCTAGTAAGTACCACACAAGTAAACATGTATGTAAACCTAGTACATCATTATTCTCATCTTTTCACAGATTATGATTATCCGAATAGATGCAACAAAGCCCAATGCAAATGAGTGAAGCCCAAGACAGCAGATATCTATACTATTATATAATTGTAAAGTGGTCGTGTCTGTACATTGGAGATATTTAAAAAAAAATACTTGGGTTATGTTATGTTAACGATACTGAACACGAAAATATTTTTTTTTAATTTCCTGTCTGTTTGTCTGTTTGTCTGTTTGTCTGTTTGTCCGCGATGGACGCAAAAACTACTGAACGGATTTTGATGCAGTTTTTTTTGTTAGAAAGGGCTTGATCAGACTTAAAATCTTACGTTTGTTTCATCGCAATCGGTTGAGTAGAACCGGAGTTGTGAACAATATTGATTTTACACGGAATATGAGCGGCAATATAGATGGCGCTTTATAATATTATTGGTCAATTTTTATAGCTTATTACATTCGGGCAAGTATGTAAATTTATAGATTTTATTTTTACATACGCAATTGTGTAAACCAATACGTTTTTAATCATGAAATTAAAATTTGAATTTTAATGATTTAGTACCAGAATCATAACTAGATGGCGTTCTCGCGTTTAAATTCAAGCTATCGTTTGGTTTCAAACTCCCGATATACCCGAACCGGTATTTTATACTTCATTTTTTAATTTCTAATTTGTCATTGTGAAATAGATGTTGGTATTGGTACAGTCTTAAGATCCGTTACAAAATCGTTTTTCACGCAAAGATAAGTAAGAGCTTGGTGAAGTATATAGTTGAGTAGACAAGAGATACAACGGGAAAGGAGAAGGAGAGAGTGGAAGAAGGGCCATATCCAGGTAGAAAGATTATTTTATACCACTTAAGTGGCAAACAAGCACACGGCGCACCAGATGGAAAGTGGTTACTGTGGCCTATGGACGTATGCAACACCAGGGGCGTCACACTCGCCTTTCTTGAAGATGGGGTACTTCCATACTGTAATAGTGAAGTCGAGTATAGTGGCATCAAGTAGAGAGGCGAATACTGAGTGAAGTATTACGTCGAGTAGAGAGTGGAATACAGAGTGAAGTAGACAGCCGAATAGAGAGGCGAGCACAGTATCCTAACCTTTTTTTTTATATATACTACTTAGGTCGCAGACAAGCACACGGCCCACCTGATGGTAAGAGGTTACCGTGGCCTATGGGCGAGTGCAACACCAGGGGCGTCACACTCGTGCTGTGCTGTAAGAACAGAGAGATTCTGTGCCGTCAGCGAATAAGATAAGTAGGACAAAGCCTTTGGTTTTCCCACTGACATCACAAAATCTCTCCAATGAGCTCTGGCTACCCTACTCACCGTCGGAAACATAACACGAGGTTATTAAGCCACGATCTTCTGAAGGGCGGAGGTAATTCCCCAGTCGGACTGCTCGATTGGGACGGATATACCGTCGTGTCCTACCTCCTCTAAAAAATAAAGGTCCTCTAATCAGCGTTCAACGCGCAATTCTCTGCACAAAATTTATAACACCACGCGATTAACGACATCCACGCGGGCGGAGCCGCGGGCAACAGCTAGTACTATTATATAATTAATATTAAGTAAATTAAATATACTTATTTTGTGATAACTAAGTTATATTATAGGTACATAAATACATACTTGCTGTTGTGAATAAAACAAGTTAACTTAATTAATCTATTTAACATAAGCACTGACTTTGCAGGCTGAATTTTACCAATAAATAACATTTCTATTCACTGAATGTGCAAAAATAATGTTATTAGGATGATATCATAAAGTACCTAGTATGAAGTAGTAAGTACATAGCTAATGACAAAAGATTTATAATACATTGTGTAATTGTATTTGTACATTTAATTTCAGATATGTGGCTGTGACTGCCGAACATTAAATGTAAATGCAAAAGCGGAGCGGCATCACTTTCATATGAGATACATTGAAATAATAAGCAAGTGTAGTTATTAGGTTAGTATCAAAAAACTTAATAGGTACCTACTAGATTAATGGTATGGGAAAACTAATAACTTCCATAACATATGTTCTATTCTTCTCATCCTAGCGTTAATCCCAGCCTTATCCGAAGCTTTTACTTCGGTGTCTGGTAAGATGCATATAACTATAACTTATATTCTATTGTAATAACTGAATTGTGATCATACTTACCAAATAAAAACCTAACCGCCTAGGTTACAGGTGCTTATATCACAGATTTAACTTTTCTGTTCTACTAATAAGATATTCATAATTATATTGTTAGGTGGATTTTGATTCAATAAAGACTTACCGTTGTTAAATAGTGAACTACCCATGTGATGACTAACTTTACCTTTTATTTTTAGGTGATTCTGGCTATCTACAACATCCCTGGTTACTGACACCATAGACATAAACCACTCTTCATGGAAAGACCCGGTGACAATAGAAATTACATTTTGGTAATTGACAAGTTGGTAGCGATGTTAATGAGAGAATTATGAATAAAATGTAACTGCTTGCTGTGAGCCACACAACCTGACCATCGAGTACAATGTACCTGAGGCAGAACCTAATGTTTTAACAACACACATGATCTCCTCGGAACATAATTATCATGAATGTATTTAAATAGTACATTAAGTTCTAGGGGAAAGGGCGATTAGGCGATTAGATGTTAATAAACACAATGAATAGACTACACTCATTATTAAAATCTTGAATATAGTTTAATAATAAAAATAAATATTTAAAACATTATTTTCTTTCTTCATTCCTTTTTTCCCATCCCTGTAGTCTTCTCTTTCATCATGAGGGATTGTGATATTGACATTAACAATTGGTTGAGGACAGTATGGTATCATGGTACGCAATGAAGTAGGTTTCTTCACTGTAGCCTCAGCAGTTCTCGGTTGCCGGAGTCTGCGTACGTCTTAGTTCATTCGTAGTTTTTAATAATTGAAGCTTATAATGAAATAATCTATACGCTCGTACTTATATACTTAAAATATCACAGTTTCACTGTACATTATAATAACAAACTCATATTATATAAAATAAACAAATCGATTAAGTCTGTCAAAAGTGTCAAATGCGTTATGTCAATTGGAGTAGTGTCGTTCAGAAACCAAAGAAAATATTTCAAAATGAATTTATTGTTAATATATTTTTGTCGATTATTTTGCATTTCACAATCTTTTATACCTTATTTAAGGACTTTCTTTTGTTTATAGAACTGTGTTTAGCCTTAATTTCTCATAAATAGGTCATTTAGTGAAAAATACCAGAAATAGCATTATTTTATTTACTTTTCGAACGTATAGTTCATTCAACACCAAGTTTAGGCTCCGCACAAACGTACGGTTTCCGTCCACGGTTTCCTGATCAAAAAGTCAGATTTGAAAAACCGAATGCTCCATTTTCATACAAAAATGTTCTACTAGGCGCACACGTCCTTACTTTTTGCAGAACGGAAAAAACCCGACGTTCGGTTCAGAACGGAAAAAACCTAATGACGTCATACCGAACGCAGCACTCGCATACATTTTGTACGAATCGCCGCACACGTCAGGAAATTTCCATCCGGAATCGCGCTTGAATTGTGTCCAGCGTTGTCAATTCCCAAGAGAGTGGGGACTTTCAAGTCGATTAGCGAATTTGTGGGGATTGTGCTTATGTGGGGCATTTAGACATTCACAATAGACCTAAACTCAGAAGTATTATGTGGCAAGTATTATACATATTGATAAATTATTAAAGCAAAATATCCGACATTTAGGTTCTATTTAACTCTCTATTGGCAATATATGTACACGAGCCGCAATAAACATCGCAAGTGGTGAATATAGCGGGAAACTTCAAGAGAAGTAAAGTCCGACCAATAAAATAAAAAACCCGTACTGGGGGTGCCAAAAACATCTATGATTATGACAACATCAAGTATAGTGATACACATGTAAAATGCCAAGTGTACAAATATTTTTTCAACACACTTGCTTATGAACAGGCTTTTATTTCCCCGCAATTATGCACGGAATGACACCTAATATAAAACTGACTTTTTCATTGCTTCTTCTTCCTCCTAGCGTTATTCCCAGTCGCATCCGAAGCTTTCAGCTTGGAGTCTGGGGTCCGCTTTTACCAGTCATAGCTACAGATTTGGCTAGACCTCGATATTTTCCGTGAAGCGATTGCCACCTGACCTCCACGACCCAATGTTAACATTAGGCGATATAGAAGCTTTGCAGCTAGACCGTTGTTTTTGGACTTTTTAGGGCACCAACTACCCGTAACGACTGCCATAGATGTTCTTATGGCAACCGGGACCGACGGCTTAACGTGCTCTCCGAGGCATGACCAGACCAATGCAAATACCCATATTTAATGCACACAAATATTTGCACTGAGTGGGGATCGAACCCGCGCCTCCTGCGTAGCGGCCGCGTTCACTACCGCTACGCCACGGAGGCTGTCATGTTTTTCATTGCTATTATTCACAAAAGTGAGTTATAGACTTCTTTTTTTTAATTTCATTGATTAAGTTGCTTTGTTCTTAAAAAGTTTCGATACAAAAAAGATCGTGTCCAATATTACAAACGAATTAATATACCTATTGCTTGCTCATTTCATGCAGCTTCGTATTTTAAAAGATAATTTCAACTTGTAGTACGTGTTTAATATACAAAACTTTCATTAAAATGTATTTTTTTTTCTCTGTTAAAAAGTTAAGTTTTTCTCTGTTAAGTTTTCTGGTTAAAATAGAAAAATAGACGCGGCGTGTTATACTGGTTACAAGGACTGGGCACAAATCACAACACAGTAGTACCTATCCGTATAATAGTTTACTGCTTGGAATGGTAAATACAAGTTAGACATACAGTTACATTACACTATTGTATAGAACAGGGACCACGCGATATTGTTTTTCGGACTACATAAAATTCTTGTATTTTATGCCTAACAGCACAGAGATCAAAATAATCGAGCATTCTTTTTTGCGTTAGGCTTATTTTTCTTAGGCGTAGAAAATACATTTGACGTTTGACCTTCTCTTCGTATTTTTATTACAGAAGATCGGGATATACCTAAAAATGTGAATAATAATTAGTCACAGTAAAATCAGTAGATTAGGCCAATTTCAATTGCACGTACTCTATGATGTACCTACCCGTCATGTTGACAACAAGGTCCGTGATGTTATTTAGAGGAACAGAGTCCAATCCTTCCGACTTTTTATCCGACAAATACTTTGTTATATTATAAATTACTTTTCTTAACTGGCTTTTAATAGTTTTCGGCATATTACTATAGTTTTGTAGTTTTGTAGCGCTCTTAAACTCAACAACACACACAATTGACACCACACTGACAGATGACCATAATGAGTATAATGACATTGTATAGATTGTTACCATATGAAGAAATTAGTTCCAATAGTTTACCGCAATATGGCGAGGTATTTTATTTTACTGGTCGGGCTTTAATATAGTTATCAATGTCTAATATTGGGGCCTTTCTGTTGGGTTTGTGGGGAATTCAGATCATCAGTAATTGGCAACACTGATTGTGTCTCGCTTCCGGGGTTGCCAGATTGTATTGTAACTTTTGTTACATTTTGCGTAACTTTTGACTCTCTTACGACCCAGCCCCATAGTGGTAGACGCTCTCAGCTGCATTAAGTCCCAGATGAAATAGCTGGGGCTCGTACTCAATGGCCGGTGGGATTTCAAGGAGCATCTCGGAAGGCCGGCTCCTAAATTGGGCGGATACCCGAGATAAACCGAGAGGATTTGTCTCTACTATATAATAAAACAAGAATACGTAACTTTTCCCCCGAAAATGCAACTTTTAAGCCAGCTTGTGTTACATTTGACAATTTGGCACTGGCAACACTGCTCGCTTCGAACTAATAATAAAAAAACCTAATGCAAAAAACCGAACGTGTGTGCTCGGCACACGGAATTCCAAATCAGGAAACCGTGGTCGGAAACCGTCTCCGGAAACCGTACATGTGCGGCCACCCTTAGATGGAAATCACATAGACTTAGATTAAGAGAACATTTCTTGCAACAAATTCCCTAATCGGCTTGAAAGTCCCCACTCTCTTGGGAATTGACAACGCTGGACACAATTTAAGCGCGATTCCAGATGGAAATTTTCTGACGTGTGCGGCGATTAGTACAAAATGTATGCGAGTGCTGCGTTCGGTATGACGTCATTAGGTTTTTTCCATTCTGAACCGAACGTCAGGTTTTTTCCGTTCTGCAAAAAGTAAGGACGTGTGCGGCTAGTAGAACATTTTGTATGAAAATGGAGCATTCGGTTTTTTGAATCTGACTTTTTGATCAGGAAACCGTGGACGGAAACCGTACGTTTGCGCGGAGCCTAAATAAAGCTAAAACTAATTTATGTTTCCAATTTTTATTTTTATTTTTGGTGTGGTAATTTTTGTCGGACGTGACATTTCAAAAAACTATAACATTATCTGTCTGTTGGAGTTTTGGCGCCAAAACGAAAATGAACGATCGCGGTGTTATTTTATTTTCTAAAATTAGTGTGAGTTCGAGTTAGGGATGTGATATTGAAGGAAAACAATCGATTAAATAAAAATCGATTTTTTCTTTACTCAATATAAATCGATTTGTTAAAAATTGATTTTTTTATAAATAAATAATCGATTTCTGTGAAAAAATCGATTTTTTTCCTAATTTTAAAAATCTGCATGCTTTTCGTATTCTAATAATAAACCTACTGACATTACGAAATTATCTGATTAAAAATAAAATAAAATAACAGAATATGATTACTAAAAATAATAACCAATTCAAAACTAAATCTCAAAGAAAATGTTCTTTTAAACTTTCAAGGTATTTCAATCCATTCTTCCTTTCTTTCTTCTTTCTAATATTATAAACTCTGTCTGTCTGTATGTCTGTCCGACTGTCTGTCTGTTACGCTTTCACGCCTAAACCACTTAACCGATTTTGATGAAATTCGGTATAGAGGTAATAGAGGTAGATTAGACCTTGAGAACGAACCTATGTTTGGTCGCGATAACCGACATCCACGCGGGCGGAGCCGCGGGCAAAAGCTAGTTTCTTATAAATGTAGAAATTGATTTCCGCAAAACTATTTTTTTTACTGGCAACACTAAAAGAAACGACGACCCACTAACCGTCCGTAACACCACTGTGTCACACTGGCCCTGGTGTGACGGATAGGGAAGAAAATTATAATCGTCACACTATTCGCTGTCATTGTTATAATGACACAGGCAGCGGTGTAACTGTTAATTGGTCGTCAAAGAAACATCAACAAAGTCAATTTTGTCTGTATCATATTTTCATTATCACAACAATATGAATAAACTTCTTCATAACTCTTTTAGAAAATTATAAATTAAATAAAACTATAAACTGAACACATAATAGTACTAGCGTTACCATAGTGTGTGTGAGTGATTCGAGAACCGAGAAGTCATATAATACACAAAGTGTTCATAAATGTTACAAAAATTTCGCATTTATGAAAATCGATTTAAACGCGTAAGTTAAAAAATCGATTTATTAAAAATCGATTAATATTACTATAAAAATCGCTAATAAAAAGCGATTATAAGAAAAAAAAAATCGTTTTTTTTTTAAATCGATTATTTTTTCACATCCCTAGTTCGAGTTTTTATGTGTAAAAATGGTGGATTTTTAGACATAACGTCTTGGAAAACGCGCACAAGAGTAGGAAAGTGAAATATTACAGTGAATTGTGACTTCTCGTGTTGGTTTCAAATCTCCGTAAGAAGCCTTTAGTAAAGTTTTCACTACTTTACTGAGGCAGTAATCATCATCATCGTCATCATCATCATCATCAACTCGCCATTATCATCATCATCATCCTCATCCTCACCATCATCCAAATAAGAATAAAAATAATTGGATGACAAGGCAGCATGGTCATAGAATCTTAGCCTGTTCCGAAAGGAACAAATATAAAAAAAAAAATGTCACGCATGACAGCTTGACGTGCGTCATGCCGCCGCACGTCTCTGTCAAGCTGTTGTGCGTGACTTGTTATTATAAACTTCAAACACTGTGATAATAAGATTTAATTTGTTTAAAGATTGTAAAATCCGGGCCGATGCCGTCCGTTTGGTGGGGTTGGACCTTGGCATTGGCGAAATTGCGGCGATTTGCTGCAGAAGCCATTAAGAAGAAGAAGTTGAAGTCAACCATTATCAACTTATCAAGTTACTACGACAAAAAACATTGAATGTGTTTGTGTTTCTGTGATTACATAAGGTACGGCAAGTACGAAACTATATAGGCACGAAACTGACGATAGCCTAACGGTAGACGGGCAACGTGATGGCGTAGCGACGGCGGCATATAAACAAAAGCAAAATAAAGTATAGCTACGGGCACAAAACCGGTGAGAGCGGCGCCGGCGGCGATGGAGCCGTGCACGAGCTGCGATGGAGCGGTGGCGGCGCGGAAGTGTATTCTGTGTACAGCCTAGAAGGCACACAGAGTATTCTTCTATAACACTATCATGCTACTACTTAGAGGAGTGGAGCAGTTATCATAAATATGAACACATCCTGCAAATACCCAAATGTTATTTGAAAATCAATAAATTAATTCGAAGGGACAATTTAGGGTTCCCAATAATCCCACTGATGAAGCCAGACGCAGTCTCTGATTAAAGCAAAAATAATTGTATTGTACCTAATGATAATTTTTGTTAGCTGTAAGTTTTATTAAAATATAATGAATGAATAAATTAAAAAGTTTTATTTCACTAAAAGTGGATTAATTAAATAAATGTGGAAATCAGAATATTTGTATTTTTCTATTATATTTATACCTGCATCATCATCATAATTATAGTATTCATTATGCTTAAGTAGGTAGGTATATTGTCAAAGTTATCATGGTTGAATCTAAGGCCTTTCACATTTTTTTTATATACTGTCCATCCCGTTAGATAGTAAAAACTTGAGGTGCAATCCAGAACATGCGAACCACCATTAGGCTTGAATTAGGCAACATTAGCTATGACATTAGACTGTTTTGGTCATTTATAATAATATAATTATTTATAGAAGCCTCACAAATTAAATAAGGCTTCAGCGCTTTGCCTGTTGACTGGGCCCTCCACTCTGGTGGGTCGTTCCCTTGTATGGACTTTTTTTTATTTATTTTTTTTTTTTTTATTTATTTACCAAAGTACATAAAAACAGATATAATTACTCTAGCATATCTTGAAAATGTATGTATATAAATATATAATATATATATATATATAATCGTAATTTGCATCGTTAGCAAGCAAGTAGGTATATCACCAATTCACCATTCAATTATTATTCAATAAATGAAGGGGGGAGACAACACTACCCCGTCGCCAAAGCTTGGCTTTTGCAGGAGCAACTCTGACCTAACCTGAAATAAAAGTCCACGCCAAAGAGTGAAGTTGAATTGTGCCCTAAACATCTTAGTGAGGTTTAATAATACAACAATAACTATGAAAACACCAATATGAAGGCTAAATAAAGAGTAAATGTACCTAAGTCCGTAGTAACATTCAATAAGTCACAAATTTGACGTTATGAATGGCTCATATATTATTATTTAGACCAATTTACGCATTTTTTCAATTTACACATGAATGATGATTGCTGTCTTAGAAAATTAGTGAAGACTTAAGAGACTTAGAAGATTTGGAACCAACAAGAAAAATCATAATTCACTGTTCCTACTCTTGTGTGTAATATAAAGTTTACTCCAAAGACTAACGAGAAATATTCCTTTTGTGACTCTTTTGCCAAATTTCGTTATTATGCGTAGCCCTCAACAATCTAAAATCATGCATTTTACAAAATAAGCACACAAAACATAATCACACATTCTATCAAAAACCCGCCATTTTGTAATTTTTGTGGCAATGCGTCTGATTGCATTGGCGTTCTTAATTGAAAATTGGTAGACGAGAGTAATGGCCTTGTCCTAGGTGAGCGACCAGTGCGTAAACGCTAAAAATCAAATGTTCGCTGTACATACATTGTGTCCTACGTGGTAGCGCTTATCTATATGCGACGAACGCGACGAGACGCGTTTTTGATTTTTGCGCGACGAGACGCGTAAATGACAGAAGAAATAACGATAACATTGGAAATAGAGGGCCTTCTCGTGAGTTCGCTTACGAAGTTTGGTGACATTCAAATCGGCTGCCCAAATTCAAAACCCAGTAAGTGTTTTTTAACAAATTTTACAGGAGAGCGTAAAAACATAAAACGGGCAAGCCTTTCAAAAGTATTGGGGTTAGAGTAATAAAGTGATATTTTTTGGATAGAGTACTAACCACTGACTACATAATGAGTAAAATATTTCGATAATAATAATAATAATAATAATAATAAATCGTTTATTTTCTCACCACAATATTGCTTACATAGTTGGAGTTAATATAACATTATTGTACCAGTTTATGTGGGAGACTGGTGCCCAAACTAGGTAGTATCCTGTATTTCAGGCCACCAGTGCAATCCTCATCTAGGGTCAATAGCGGAAGATTTAGTAGGTATTGCTTAATGGCAAAATCTACCAAACCCTGCGCTGCAACCTCTGTGTAAATATGTCAGTACATCTAGAAAATCACATCATTTGAGTACAACTACATCATTATAATAATATTATCGGTAATGTCAGGGTTAGTATTTCGGTTGTGTTTGTGTGTGCGTGTGCGTGTGTGTGTGTGTGTGTGTGTGTGTGTGTGGGTGTGTGTGGGTGTGTGTGTGCGTGTGTGTATTCGTAGAATGTAGATATACCGTGCGTATCTGCATTTTCATGCAATTACTTTTAGGAGATCCTCTATACTCTCGTAGTCTAAGGTCATGAGCCATTCTCTGGCTGTTTTCTTACAATTAGATTTGGTGAGCGCGTAGAGGGATAGCTTTTTGTTGATCGTGTTGTAGAGATAGCCCCCGAGGAAACAGAAGAAATGGTTTGTAAATTTGTGTTTCAATGTATCCAAGGTGCGATCAACCGGATTGTATCGCCTCCTGTTTGCGAGCAGAGTGGCATCGAAGCTTAGTAGTGAGTGTTGTTTGATTATAGTGTGAAAGATGAATAGTTGGCGTACTGACATCACCTTGCACTTCTCGTAAAGTTCCGACGTGGGATATCGGTAGGGCAGAAAGTTTGAAACCTTAAGTATCCCTCGCTGCGCTCTTTCCACTTGGATCATGACGGTCTTTTGTGCTCCACCCCAGGTTGTAATACAGTAGGTTATTAATGATTGGCATAGGGAGAAGTAGACTGTCCTTCTTAAATTTTCATCTGCAGCATGTCTGAGGTTTTTAAATATATATATTAATTTGCGAATTCTAGTTGTGAGAGTTTCAATGTGCAGCTGGAAATTCAAGAAAGGGTCCAGAAGCACACCAAGGTATTTGATGGACGAAGTCCTCTGGAGGTGTGTGCATGAGCAGTTTGTGTTGTGAGGAGGTGTGCACGTATGTGCTACAATAGGAAGCGCAAGGGTGAAGTGGAGAGCACTGTTCTGAATAGCGAAAGGTATATATTTGGTTTTTTCTGCATTCAGTGTTAGGAAGTTGTCCATTAGCCATTTCGTCACACTGTCCAGCCCTGCCTGAGCATGTCCATAGACATTCTCCCATGAGTCGGCGCTAAACATGAGGGCGGTGTCGTCCGCAAAGGTATATATATTGCCATGTGGAAGATTCATCGTGCACAGATCGTTAATGTAGATAAGGAATAAAGTTGGAGAGATAACACTACCTTGAGGAACTCCATACGTAACAGTTACTTCTGTACTAATGTGTCCATCTATTTTAACGCTCTGTGCACGACCACTAAGGTAATCCGTAAAGAGTTTCAGTTGAGTACCCCTTACTCCAATGAGTTCCATCTTCTTTAAAAGGATGGAGACAGACACAGTGTCGAAGGCCTTGGCCAGGTCCAAAAAGATGCCCAGAACTTTCTGACCCTCATCCAGTTTCCTCACGATGTGGTCGGTTAAGTCATGGACTGCATCACCTGTAGACCTTCCAGCACGAAAACCATATTGCGAAGGTGAGATAATTTGGTTTTTTTCGAGGTACTTGGTCAATCTGGAGTTGATGAGTCTCTCGAGAATCTTTGACATTGAGGGCAGAACAGCAATGGGCCTATAATTAGTGACTTGGGTTCTGTCTCCAGCCTTGTAAATAGGATGTATGAGCGCTTTTTTAAATGTCTTGGGGAATATACCAGAGGTTATAGACAAATTGCAGACATGTGTTAGTGGAGGAACAATAGCTCGTTTATTTTGTTTTATTATGTCTATTGGGATATTGTCCCAGCCAACTGCGGAGCCACTTCGTAGGGAGTCTACTATTTTACTCACTTCACTCTCTTCTGTAGTGAGCATAACCATTGAGTGTAATGCGGGGCATTGTGTGTAGTTGGGTTTTATGTGAGAATTTGTGATTTTTTCGGCTAACTTTCTCCCAACGTTGGCAAAATAATTATTAACTGCTTCTACTGATTGATCAGGAGAAGAGGTGAGTGAGAGCAAGTCGGACGCATTCACTTTGGCTGTAGATCTACCCGTAATTTGATTGATTGCCTGCCATAGCCTCTTATTGTTTTGCCCTGCTTTAGTTAATTCGGCAGTTTCATATTGCCTTCTAACCTTTTTAAGGAGATCATTACAGAAGTTTCTATATCTCGTGTAAGAAACTCGTAGGATTTCATTGGTTGGTGTCTTTTTTAGTTCTAAGTGCATACGGTCTCTATGTTTCATACAGCGGATGAGACCAGGCGTAATCCATGGCTTTAGAACCTTTTTACGGTTTGGCGATTTGACTGTGATGGTATTTGAATTAATGATGCCTCTGATCGAATTGACGAGGAAGTCTGCCGCGATGTTCGGGTCTTGCATATCGTAAATTGTACCGAAGTCGTAGTTATTTAGGTCAAGGGATATTTTGTCATAATTTATTAGGTGTTTGACACTAGCGGGCTTTATTTTGGGCACATTGTTTAATAAGTACATCATTACTGCGTAGTGATCCGTAAGAGATGTGTGTGCGACGAGGACTTTGGCTGGTAGTGTTGTTTTTAGAATAATATGATCTAAGCACGTGTTGTCTCTAGTTGGTATCGTGTGGGTTGGCAAAAGGCCGTATGAGGCGAGTAATGTCAGGTATGGGTCACAGTCTGGGTCCTTTATATCACGGTTTATGTTTATGTTCATGTCTCCGGCTACGATTATATGTTTCGTGTTGTTTATCATAGTTAGGGTGTTATTTAGATTGTTTAGAAAACTTGGGGTATCCTTTATCCCTGGGGGACAGTATATGGCTAGGATTATCGTATTGTCATTTATTTTTATCTGGAGGCAGTTTGCACTCGAGAATCCCAGATATGTCGAGGTAGCCATTATACCTTCCTTAACGTAAACGACCACGCCCTCGTTTTGGGTCCTGTGGATTGTAGTTGAGTAATGGTCATATCCGGACAGTCCAGGAATATTGCTGTTTTTATACAACCAACATTCAGTTAGCACAATTACATCCCATTCAACGCCGGATCTATGGAGTAATGTTTGGAAAGCGTGTATATTTCTGTTTATACTTCTAATGTTAAAGTTCATTATTTTCAAGCTATTGTTGGGTTCCACACCAGGGGGGATACACCGTTCGATGTCACAGGTATTAAAGTCCGCCGCAGACACAGAATCTACATAGTCTAAATTTACTTTGATGTTATCGAATTTTGGTGATCTGTGTGGATATTGCAATCAATCCTAGCGGCCCAGCAGTGACATAACTATGCACGAGTATGTGGGATTTGCGTGTTATAGGCTTGGTTGAGTATTTAGTTGATATTGGTGGATTATTTGTGTATAAGAGGAAGTTATTTGTGTAAAGTTTTGTGTGGTGTAGAAGTGTGTGTATAAGTAAATTAATATTAGTATGGCTTAAAACTAATATATATAAGTTTACATAATACTTTTTCCTTAGCTCACAGGCCTGACAGTCCTGAATTCGGTAAGAATTAGAAACATAGCAATACACAATTGTTCGCAAATAAATAATTGTATTAATTGCGAGATTAAAGAGAGCATTGGATAGAGTATACTCTGAATTATGGACATTATAGTTGTAATTTAGTATTAAATAATGATATAACATGCTGCACAAAGATATAAAATAGTGAGATTGTTTAGGTAGTCATGCAGCCTTTAGTTTTTCAATATCTGCCTCTGTTTGCACACGGATTTGGGGGTCATTCATCTGTTTTCTTAAGTATACTATGCCGTGTGACGTCCAGCAGAACGAATAGCCATAGGCGCGTTGGAAGGCGCGGGCTTGGGAGTATAACCTTTGAGTTTTGTGCGTTAGGGATTCTGCAACATATAATGGTCTGGGAGGTTGTTTCTTGTTGATATGTGTGGTATTTAGCTTATCACAGTTGTTCTTGTTTCTATTGAATTCCTTAACTGCTTTGATAAATCTCTCCTTAAGTATAACTGTATCAAGTTCCACTATAACCGGATTTGAATTATCCTTAGAACTAACTCTGAATACTTCTCTTATATTTGAACCTTCTATGTTTATATTTACTGTATGGCACACTTTCGTTACCAAGTTGCCGAGAATCTCTCTTGTTTCGCCGTTGGTTTTGGGCATGTTACGTATTTCAACACTACATGCTCTGTTTTTACGTTCCAGGTTTTCTACCGTGTTTTCTAGATGAGCTATGCGTTTTAGGTCTTCCTTGCGTTTTGTTTCTAGGTGTGTTATGCGTTTCAAGAACTCATCATGTTTGTCAGACATCATTTCCACACTGCTCTTGAGTTCGCAGTTTAGTTTGATAATGTTGTTTATCTTGCTTATAAGATCTTCAAACCTCGTATCTTGTTCTTTAGAAAAGGTGGTAAAGATGTCCACAGATAGCATATCCAGTCCTTTTTCGTTTTGTTTGGTAGTCCTTTTTTTCCGTCCTGCTGCATTTTGAGCGGGGTTGCCTTGGTTTACCTCTGACGCATTATTGTTAGAGGTTGCAGGCAACGATTGCTTAGACACTTCAGTCGTCTTAGATGTTATTGGTGATCCGGTGGGCGTACGATTGATTGGCATTGTGAATCTATGTCAGGCAGTGGTGCGATTATTGTATGGTATAAAGAAATTTGTTTATATTAGACTTTTTAGAAATAGTATAATCCCAAAAAGACGTTTAGGATAAGTGGGGTTCGAACCTCCGCCACTTCGTTGTTTGACGTAAGCTGACACCGTAAACCGCTAAGCCACGACGTAAGTTAACGTATGAGCTGAAATTGTTGTGTACTTTCGTGGTGTAAGTGCAGAGCCGGCTACGTATGACTCATGTTATAGGAATTTTTTCTCACATTCCTTATTATTGCACTATGTTTGTAATTTTTTTGCACTTTTTTCACAAAATATACACTTTTTGTTTTGTGATTGCACTTCACTTGTGGTTTATTTTTATTTACATGTTTGGTATCACTTTTATATTAGGTTGATTGAGTGCTTTTGAAAGTTTGAGATGATGAATATTATTTCACTGAATACTTCTTTATAGTGTAGCAAAACTTAAGATAACGTTTCCGCCTTTGCTTTGATTCATTGGACACCAATTAACTGTGTAAATGACTAATTTTAATGTTTTAAATTAATTAAAATACAAAAAATTCGCGGAGCACTTTTTTAGATGTACTGACTAGATAGCGCCATCTAGCGGAAAATGAATAATGTATATTGCACGTTTTATACCCCTTATTAACTTTTAAAAAGTGGAAATCTCAAATTTTTTCTCCGTCCTGACCCGTTTCAAAACCTAGTATATGCATGTTTCGTAGAGGTAAAATAAAAAATATGAATTTCTGCATCAATCAAGTATTTTTATTGTTTAAATTAACATACAATTAGTTAGAAAAGTAAGAATATAATAGTGTGCGGGCGGCGGCGGTTGCAGGCGGTAAATGCGGTAATTCGCTCCAATTTCTCGCGTCGCGCCCAAGTTCTAAAACCTAGTAAACCACATTCCCAATAACAAAACACAGTAAGTGCATGTGACTTCCTGAGTTTTGAAGTTGTAAATGCGAGTTGCTAGGTTTTTGATCTTGTTTTCTGAGAGTGAAAATGCACTTACTAGGTATTTTAAAGCAGGTGTCTTCACAAGTCGATGCGGTTCCCTATGAAAGTTCGAAATATGGAAAAAAAGTGTTTTCGTAAAAAATGTCCCTTACTGGGTTTTGAATTTGGGCAGCCGAAATGTCATCTAACTTCTTATGCGAATCTACCGCCATCTATTGATGATATTCCGACAACTTCTGTTATTACACCATACATACCTATATTGTGCATATATAAATAATGTATTAATTATTACTTATGTTACGATATTTTAGAAAATAACTTACGTATATATATAAGGGTTTATTTATAACCAAATGAAGTAAATAAATCATTTATTTCAGACTTACTTAATGAATAAATATTTTATTTACATTTATTTATTAGTTAATAGGAGAAATTATTAAAGCATGATATAAAAAGCACAGAATATAGTCGCAAGGTACGACTATATTCTAGGTGCTTTTGCGTCAGAGGGAGCAAAATGTACCTTGCCCACATTAAGTTTAGGCTATGCCTAGTTTGGTCGATAGCATTTAATACCTCTCGTTCCCAAAAAAATATTCCATTTATAATCTACCTGATCTTCATCATCATACTCATTATTACAGACATGTTTTCCTGATTGTATCCGAGGCCAACGTGAACTTGGAGCTCAGGGTCCACCTTCTGGTCTTCCTTCTCCATTTCGCATGGAGTTAAAGACAAATGAGATACGATGTAAAAATGTACAAAAGAAAATGTCATTAAGGTCGAAAGTCATTTGCACTGTTTTTAGTGATGGAAGTTCTTGAAATATCACTATAAAAATATGCTTTTTGGCATCTATACGTAACCCTGATCACGGAAATGTAACTAAAAGATGAGTACGAATTTAAATGAGTAGGGATTTACACCTACAGATTGAAAAACACTAAGTGCAAGCAATTTTCGATCTTATTGGCATCACATAGTACTTAGTTTTTTTTCTTATATTCGTGATCAGCGGCATCTATTATCGGGAAAAAACATGTAATAAAGAAAATTTCATTAAGGTCGAAAATCGTTTTTCTATTCCTAGTAGTCTCTATGTGTAACTTATAGTCGATTCGAGTCCCACGCAACGGATCTACGTCGTTAATTACCTCCTGTGAGGTGAAGCAAGAGGTTACCGCACGAAAAAAATGTTTTTCAATTTACATAACTCATTACATACGATTAGGATCTTGATGGAGTCTTACAAAACCAGAAGGAGCGATCTCCATATGGTTTTCATCGACCTTGAAAAGGCATTCGACCGAGTCCCGAGGCCACTGATTTGGCGAGCATTGCGCGCCCAGAATCTCCCCGAGTGCTACATAGAACTCATCAGAGATATGTACGCCAGAGTGACAACCCGAGTGCGATGCCCCGCGGGAGTAAGTGAGACGTTTCAGGTGCAGGTAGGAGTACATCAGGGATCGGCACTCAGCCCATTACTGTTTAACATAGTAATGAACTACCTGACAGCCAACATACAACGTCCTGCACCCTGGGATATCCTGTATGCGGACGACATCGTCTTAATCGAAGAAGACCCGATAGCTCTGCAAGCAAGGTTGGAAGAGTGGAGATTGGCTCTGGAAACCGCTGGCTTGAGGATAAGCAGAGAAAAAACAGAACACATGCACTGCAACTTCTCAAACAGCAATGTCAACCACACCATCACGCTCCAAAACACCACTGTAAAGGCCGTTCAGCACTTCAAATACCTCGGCAGTGTACTCTCAGGCGATGGCAATATAAACGCGGACATTACTCACCGCACCAACTCAGGCTGGCAAAAGTGGAGAGAACTTACGGGGGTACTCTGCGATTCACAAATGCCAATAAAAACCAAGGGCAAGGTCTATAAAACCGCAGTACGACCAGCGATGACCTATGGCGCAGAGTGTTGACCAATAACAAGAGCGCAGGAAAATAAGGTGCATGTCAACGAAATGCGAATGCTTAGATGGTCCGCGGGCGTCTCACTTCTGGACAAAGTACCGAATGTGTATATCCGAGGCAGCTTCAAGGTGAGACCGATACCGGAGAAGCTCAAAGAGATGCGCTTGAGATGGTATGGTCACGTCATGCGTCGACCCGACGAACACATGACCAAAAAAGTGCTGCAACTGGAGTCGGGACCGAGAGGCCGTGGCAGACCCCGGGCTGCATGGATGTCGACCATAAGCAAAGACCTCAGGGAGGAGCAAATGGACCCCACGACGACCCAGAACAGACGTCTCTGGAGAGAAAGGATAAGGAGAGCCGACCCCGATTAGAAACGGGAAAAGGCCGGACGAAGAAGAAGAAGAAGAAGAAGAAGATAACATAAAGTTATTGTTAGTTTTATTTGTTTTGAAGAACATTTTGTTAATTTTTTTTTTGGTATGATATGCTATCTTGTTTAATGTTCAAAAACTACTTAAAGTTCATTTATTTATCTATGATTGGTTTGGAAGCATCTTTATGTAGCCTGTGGCACCAGACCGTTGGATGTGTTGTCCGGTCATCTGTTGTGCACAAGACCACCAGACTTTAAAAATATATAATATATTGATCGATTAAATTGTTTTCCTCAACTGATTATTAAAGCTGCATCCACATTCTGCCCATCGCATTGCTCATCGTGTTGCCGGAAATATTCGTGTGAATAAAGCCCTACCATCCACACGCTCGCCTCATCGCGTTGCGTTGCCCCGCATTCCAGTACCAGTATTCGCCCTTCAATGGAGATGGACATCACTACTGTAGGAACGTACGCATTATGTTGTATTTTTTACTATTTTTTTTTGTAGTAGTTTGTAGTAAGTACTTAAATTAGTACCTACTTACTTCGGATACTAGCTATTGTTATTCGACCATTTTATAGGCTGCGTCATGGTAGGGCATTATCCACGCGAATATTTCCGGCATCACGATGAGCAACGCGATGGGCAGCGTGTGGATACAGCAATTGTCGATTGGGCGGTACCCATCAATGAAAAATGGAATTACCTTTAGAACTTCTCGATCGGTAATAAAATTAATTATTAAAAAATAAAAAAACCCGACTGCTATCTAAAAGATTGAAACAAGCTTGATAGCAGGCGGTACCCATTTGCCAATCATAAACCGAAAGAAATTTAATGGGTACCGCCTGCTATCAAGCTTGTTTCAATCTTTTAGACAGCAGTCGGGTTTTTTTATTTTTTAATAATTATTTTTATTTTATCCTTTTTAGTTAGGATATGACATCTATATATTTTTGTATTCTCCTTTTAATTCATCAAAATCCGTCCAGGCGTTAGGCTTGTAGAGGGGAACAAAGAAAACTACATACACACATAGACACATACATACATACATACGCGCGAAACACATTACCCTCTCGCTGGCGCAGTCGGGTAAAAATAGAAAACTTCATGGGCGAGAACTGTCCAACCGGGCTTATTATTTTTATTTTGTAATGATTATAACCTGTTTGAACTACTTACTACTTTTGTTGGTACTAAATACTAGATGGCGCTTCAAACTAGCTTGAAAGTTTTGACATTTGATTCATTACAGATGATTCACCCCTTTATGTCAGGTTCACTGACATTACTGCAATCTGTGTTGCCAAAAACATCAACAAAGAATCTGCTAAAACGTTGTTAAATGATGCCAAAATTTTTGGATGTCTTGTAGCATAATATTTCCTTTAGCTGCCTTGGTATTGTAGCGCACCTGGAATGCTTGCAGAGGAGTACACAGCTGACGGGAGCCCCTTGTTTCGCAGACAGAAATTTCATAGAATTTCGTTTCACTGAAAATGTTTCACATAATTTTTGGTACTTATATTTTTATTTCGAATATTATTGTTTCAAAGACAATTTACCAGAATGAAACATATTTGACAGAAAAACAATTTAATGAATTTTTATTTTTATTTTTTTGTTGAATAAACTTATCAAACAGTAGAATTATTTTTTAAGGAATATTAAACCACCACCATAATCGAAAATAATTTGGTCTAACTTTTAATAATTTAGAACACGTCATTATAGTTTACACTCCGACTCAGAGTACCCCGACCTGGATAGGTTAGGTTAGAAGGCTAAGGCGGGAGCGAAGCGGAGCGGAGCTCCCGCCTTAGGCCTTCGTGGTTATTTTTTTTTAAACCATCCAGAAATAGGAGCCTCGCGGCGCGGGGCTCCGTCGAATTATCTTAGCGCAAATAAGTTTTATATCTTTTGAGTGGTATGTCAAACGATTTTGTATTTAATGTATGTTATGATAATAAAGAATATTTGATTTGTTATTCTATGATATGATTATTCTGACATTAAACTTTATGTGAAACAAAAATCAATGATTTAAAAATCTTCAAAGTAAGTATTCTGTGTATTTATTATTCTATGAAACGAAAATATGAGAAAATTTTTATGTGAAACGAAATTCTATAAAACAATTAGCTATAAAACAACGCACACCCACAGCTGACTTTTATTACGCCATAATAAGAAAACACACTGCTTCCATGCTCGCGAGACTCCGCCATAGTACAAATATGGTCTCCTGAGCGTATTAAAAGATAGGTGGGGCTCACCCTTGCTAGGTCGCTGGTGAAGCTCCACACAACATTCAAATGAACAAATTCATATAAATTACTAAAAAAAAGTAAAAGTATAGTATAGTAGTTTCTTTGTAAGTATCCATATGGACTGACGTCTGCAATAAGTTATTTGAATTTGAATTACCCTTCTTGGCAGAAAGTAAAATCGGTTAAACTGACGAAACCTCTTGTTCGCTACACTCGTTTGAATTTCAAACAGATCAATAAATTTGTAAATATGTTGAAATATTGATTTATTTGGTATTATTTACATTTAAGCCAAAGATTCGGTTACTTTTCAGCAGCCATTTTGAAATGTAAATAATACCATTTGCCTCTGTGGCGTAGCGGTAGTGAACGCGGCTGCTACGCAGGAGGCGCGGGTTCGATCCCCACTCAGTGCCAATATTTATATGCATGAATATAAATATTTGCATTGGTCTGGGTGTTTCTATGTATAATATGTATGTATTTACAAAAAAAAAAGTATTTAAGTATGTATATCCGCATTCTAGATTCCATAACACAAGCTAATTAAGCTTACCATGGGTCTAGATAGCGTTGTGTAGAATGTTGTAGAATATTTATTTATTTATTTATATTATTTACAAGTGGCGAAAGAATCTGTTAAAAGTGGTTTTATTTCAATAAATAATATTCGCGTAGGTAAGACAGTGTCTTTTTCTTGGAGTAGGTTTTATTTTATGTACTAAAAAAATGTGCTAAACTACGAACGTCATGAAAATATGCTAAATTTGGCAATAAATATTCTGAGTTTAGCATTAAAAATTCTAAGTTGGTATCACTCGTCGCGTTCGTCGCGCTTACGCGCTTACGCTCACGTAGGACACAAAATTACGATACGCTTTGGTCGCATTTGACGCTTGTCGCTGAAACGCGTCTCGTCGCTTTCGTCGCCCACCTAGGACAACGGGTATATAAAAGCTTGAACGCTCCTTCTATTAGAATTTACGCCAAATCCTCAAATATTGTCTATGATATTGTTGATAAACGGCTTTTTTTGGCAATTACGATCGATTGCTAGGAGGCTAGCCAACTTCACAGTCAATCGATCGAATTGCTAGGATGAAATAAATCAATGTAGATTATTTAAATATGATTATGTTTATGATTTGTGATTTGATTCAACCAATAGAACTATGCACAGCCCCCAATAGCCTAAATTAATGCATTTTATAAAAAAATAATAGAAAAATATACCACTATTTAGATCAGCTGATCAAAAATCCGCCATTTTAAGCGTTATCTGCAGCATTTTTTAAACGCCGGAGAGTCGACGCTAACCCAGCGTAAGCGTGCACAAATAATGCAGTATGGCTGCGAGTTCGTGGGACGCTTAGAGCGTTTCGTACGGTCTAATTGGTTGCTGTCACATGGCTGCCGAATTGGTCGTAGGCCTTGTCCTAGGTGAGCGACCAGTGCGTTAACGCTAAAAATCAAATGTTCGTTGTACATACATTGTGTCCTACGTGGTAGCGCTTATCTATTTGCGACGAACGCGACGAGACGCGTTTTTGATTTTTGCGCGACGAGACGCGTAAATGACAGAAGAAATGACGATAACATTGGAAATAGAGGGCCTTCTCGTGAGTTCGCTTACGAAGTTTGGTGACATTCAAATCGGCTGCCCAAATTCAAAACCCAGTAAGTGTTTTTTAACAAATTTTACAGGAGAGCGTAAAAACATAAAACGGGCAAGCCTTTCAAAAGTATTGTGATATTTTTTGGATAGAGTACTTACCACTGACTACATAATGAGTAAAATATTTCGATAATAATGTATATTGCACGTTTTATACCCCTTACTAACTTTTAAAAAGTGGAAATCTCAAATTTTTTCTCTGTCCTGACCCGTTTCAAAACCTAGTAGGTATATGCATGTTTCGTAGAGGTAAAATAAAAAATATGAATTTCTGCATCAATCAAGTATTTTTATTGTTTAAATTAACATACAATTAGTTAGAAAAGTAAGAATATAATAGTGTGCGGGCGGCGGCGGTTGCAGGCGGTAAATGCGGTAATTCGCTCCAATTTCTCGCGTCGCGCCCAAGTTCTAAAACCTAGTAAGCCACATTCCCAATAACAAAACACAGTAAGTGCATGTGACTTCCTGAGTTTTGAAGTTGTAAATGCGAGTTGCTAGGTTTTTGATCTTGTTTTCTGAGAGTGAAAATGCACTTACTAGGTATTTTAAAGCAGGTGTCTTCACAAGTCGATGCGGTTCCCTATGAAAGTTCGAAATATGGAAAAAAAGTGTTTTCGTAAAAAATGTCCCTTACTGGGTTTTGAATTTGGGCAGCCGAAATGTCATCAAACTTCTTATGCGAATCTACCGCCATCTATTGATGATATTCCGACAACTTCTGTTATTACACCATACATACCTATATTGTGCATATATAAATACTGCATGTATTAATTATTACTTATGTTACGATATTTTAGAAAATAACTAACGTATATATATAAGGGTTTATTTATAACCAAATGAAGTAAATAAATCATTTATTTCAGACTTACTTAATGAATAAATATTTTATTTACATTTATTTATTAGTTAATAGGAGAAATTCGTCCCCGTAGAGCGAAAAGTCTCTAAGTCGAGTAATGGCCAAAATGAGTTATGAATGTCATTGAAATCACAATTTTTTTCTCTAAATATCTGTCTGATCAACATTTTAGTAGCTGTCTTAGTTTTTGTTTTATAAAATGTGAAAAATAATTAAGTCAACCCTTTGGAACCTGGTTCAAAATGAGAGAATTCACTAATTTAGTTAATTATTGTTCACTATAATAAACACTATGAAATTGGAAGTTAAAACGACATAGTTTATTTTACTCATGAAGTATTGATGCATAACTAATCTTAAAAATAGTCTTAAAATCACTAAATTGAATTAGTTAATTTCGAAATCTGTAGTTTGATACAACATACGTAAGCGAAAACTAACTAAGTCTATTTAGTGATTATTCACACATTACTTTTTAACAATTTGCAAGGTTGCACCAATGAAAAAAAAACATTAAACCATTTTAGTGATTTTTTTTCTATTATGATTGGTACAATATATTTATTACGAATAATAATTAAAAACATTTGATTATTATTCCCACAACTTCGACGCGTATCGTTACACTGTAGGTATTATTCACTCGTGACTTAATGAGTTTTATGCGCTGGAGTGAAAAGCACACAGTAGTTGGTGAGTTTCATACGCGGCAATCGCATCGACAGATAGGTACACGCGTGTTGTCAACGTTAACGTGTATAAAAATGAGTTAGAGTTACATAAAGATGAGTACGAATTTAAGTGAGTAAGGATTTACACCTACAGATTGAAAAACACTAAGTGCAAGCAATTTTCGATCTTATTGGCCTCACAAAGTACATTTTTTTTTCTTATATTCGTGATCAGCGGCATCTATTATCGAGAAAAAACATGTAATAAAGAAAATGTCATTAAGGTCAAAAATCGTTTTTCTATTCCTAGTAGTCTCTATGTGTAACTTATAGTCGATTCGAGTCCCACGCAACGGATCTACGTCGTTTTTATTACCTCCTGTGAAGTGAAGCAAGAGGTTACTGCACAAAA
Source organism: Eilema depressum (assembly GCA_914767945.1). Lineage (NCBI taxonomy): Eukaryota > Metazoa > Arthropoda > Insecta > Lepidoptera > Erebidae > Eilema > Eilema depressum. Next base: position 9,053,168 of record OU612024.1, on the reverse strand, counting down.
AAAAGTTTTTCAATTTACTCCATATACATACAACATAAAGTTATTGTTAGTTTTATTTGTTTTGAAGAACATTTGTATATTTTTTTTTTTGGTATGATATGCTATCTAGTTTAATGTTCAAAAACTACTTAAAGTTCATTTATTAATCTATGATTGGTTTGGAAGCATCTTTATGTAGCCTGTGGCACCAGACCCTTGGAAGTGTTGTCCGGTCATCTGTTGTGCACGACGCACCAGACTTTAAAAAATATATATCTTGATCGAATAAATTGTTTTCCTCAACCGATATTAAAGCTGCATCCACACCACATTCTGCCCATCGCATTGCTCGTCGTGTTGCCGGAAATATACGCGTGAATAATGCCCTACCATCCACACGCTCACCTCATCGCGATGTTCATCGCGTTGCGTTGCCCCGCATTCCAGTACCAGCACTGCAATCAATGGAGATGGACGTCAACACTTTAGGAACGTACGCATTATGTTGTATTTTTTACTAATTTTTTTTTATAGTAGTTTGTAGTAAGTACTTAGTACCTACTTACTTCGGAAATTGCGCGGTACCCATCAATGAAAAATGGAATTACCTTTAGAACTTTTCGATCGGTAATAAAATTAATTATTAAAAAATAAAAAAACCCGACTGCTATCTAAAAGATTGAAACAAGCTTGATAGCAGGCGGTACCCATTTGCCAATCATAAACCGAAAGAAATTTAATGGGTACCGCCTGCTATCAAGCTTGTTTCAATCTTTTAGACAGCAGTCGGGTTTTTTTATTTTTTAATAATTATTTTTATTTTAACCTTTTTAGTTAGGATATGACATCTATATATTTTTGTATTCTCCTTTTAATTCATCAAAATCCGTCCAGGCGTTAGGCTTGTAGAGGGGAACAAAGAAAACTACATACACACATGATAGACACATACATACATACATACGCGCGAAACACATTACCCTCTCGCTGGCGCAGTCGGGTAAAAATAGAAAACTTCATGGGCGAGAACTGTCCAACCGGGCTTATTATTTTTATTTTGTAATGATTATAACCTGTTTGAACTACTTACTACTTTTGTTGGTACTAAATACTAGATGGCGCTTCAAACTAGCTTGAAAGTTTTGACATTTGATTCATTACAGATGATTCACCCCTTTATGTCAGGTTCACTGACATTACTGCAATCTGTGTTGCCAAAAACATCAACAAAGAATTTGCTAAAACGTTGTTAAATGATGCCAAAATTTTTGGATGTCTTGTAGCATAATATTTCCTTTAGCTGCCTCGGTATTGTAGCGCACCTGGAATGTTTGCAGAGGAGTACACAGCTGACGGGAGCCCCTTGTTTCGCAGACAGAAATTTCATAGAATTTCGTTTCACTGAAAATGTTTCACATAATTTTTGGTACTTATATTTTTATTTCGAATATTATTGTTTCAAAGACAATTTACCAGAATGAAACATATTTGACAGAAAAACAATTTAATGAATTTTTATTTTCATTTTTTTGTTTAATAAACTTATCAAACAGTAGAATTATTTTTTAAGGAATATTAAACCACCACCATAATCGAAAATAATTTGGTCTAACTTTTAATAATTTAGAACACGTCATTATAGTTTACACACCGACTCAGAGTACCCCGACTTGGATAGGTTAGGTTAGAAGGCTAAGGCGGGAGCGAAGCGGAGCGAAGCGGAGCGGAGCTCCCGCCTTAGGCCTTCGTGGTTATTTTTTTTTAAACCATCCAGAAATAGGAGCCTCGCGGCGCGGGGCTCCGTCGAATTATCTTAGCGCAAATAAGTTTTATATCTTTTGAGTGGTATGTCAAACGATTTTGTATTTAATGTATGTTATGATAATAAAGAATATTTGATTTGTTATTCTATGATATGATTATTCTGACATTAAACTTTATGTGAAACAAAAATCAATGATTTAAAAATCTTCAAAGTAAGTATTCTGTGTATTTATTATTCTATGAAACGAAAATATGAGAAAATTTTTATGTGAAACGAAATTCTATAAAACAATTAGCTATAAAACAACGCACACCCACAGCTGACTTTTATTACGCCATAATAAGAAAACACACTACTTCCATGCTCGCGAGACTCCGCCATAGTACAAATATGGTCTCCTGAGCGTATTAAAAGATAGGTGGGGCTCACCCTTGCTAGGTCGCTGGTGAAGCTCCACACAACATTCAAATGAACAAATTCATATAAATTACTAAAAAAAAGTAAAAGTATAGTATAGTAGTTTCTTTGTAAGTATCCATATGAACTGACGTCTGCAATAGGTTATTTGAATTTGAATTACCCTTCTTGGCAGAAAGTAAAATCGGTTACACTGACGAAACCTCTTGTTCGCTACACTCGCTTGAATTTTAAACAGATCAATAAATTTGTAATTATTATGTTGAAATATTGATTTAAGTAGGTATTTGGTATTATTTACATATAAGCCAAAGATTCGGTTGCTTTTCAGCAGCCATTTTGAAAAGTAAATAATACCATTTGATATTATTTACAAGTAGCGATAGAATCTGTTAAAAGTGGTTTTATTTCAATAAATGATATTCGCGTTGGTAAGACAGTGTCTTTTTCTTGGAGTAGGTTTAATTTTATGTACTAAAAAAATGTGCTAAACTACGAACGTCATGAAAAAGTGCTAAATTTGGCAGTAAATATTCTGAGTTTAGCATTAAAAATTCTAAGTTGGCATCACTCGTCGCGTTCGTCGCGTTTACGCGCTTACGCTCACGTAGGACACAAAATAACGATACGCGTTGGTCGCATTTGACGCTTGTCGCCGAAACGCGTCTCGTCGCTTTCGTCGCCCACCTAGGACAACGGGTCTGTCGAATACGCTTGTCATGTCAGCGACTCGTCTACGGATGAAGAGAAATGAATGTACTTATGTGGCGTTTCAATCGTACTGATTGCTTCGAAATGCATGCTTGGCTACAAAATTCATGTTCTATTAGGTCGATGGAATCTCAAGTTGTAAATCCATTCATAAATCATGTTAAGCAATGCGTTTGCGTGAGCGTTTGTACATCTTGTCTAAAGCCCCTGGCCAGAATGATGTTAAAATTTAAAGAATCCTGCTATTTAAAGTTTGTTAATTATACGCAATACTCCTCTCCCCGTACAATCCTTAAAGAAGTATGTAGAATGCATGAATGATTTCATCTTTTCTAATTATTGTATTAAACTTATTAAATTAGCCATACTCATTCTTACCCATATGACGTTGTTCTAAAAATATCGGTGGGTCAGTGGAGTTGGGGTACTGAAATCACAAGATTTTCAGAGCTTTGAGTATTAGAATAATGATATGAATCGTTGATATTCACTACAGAGGTTGTATTTTAAGAATGCTTAATTCCTAGGTACGAGTACTTTCAGAAGCAGGTGGCCATCGTATTCCTTGATAATGAGAGGTATTCGACAAGGTAGGATATTAGACATAAGTAAATAAGTTTTTCATCCCACCATCTCGGAAAGACTATTTTTGCTCTTCGATAACTGAGCGTAAAAGTCGTTTTTATCCTCTAGAGAGGTAAAGTAAATTTGAATTTAGAACATCGTGTGTACTAGGTTTGTGGACTCAAAACATCATTAAACCTATTTACTTCTACCTCTATGGTGCCGAATTTATCATACAACTTTTTTTTAATTCATGAAAAACTCAGACTCGTAACCTCCTTGGTGTACTTTTTTTTTAATTTGCTTTGCGCGCATCAATTTTTTTCACGTCATATTGTTGACATTGTTGTTGAATTTTTATTTTGTTGTATTTTATTACTAGTATTAATACACATATTATACAGCCTCCATGGCGTAGTGGTATTGAACGCGGCCGCTACGCAGGTGGCACGGGTTCGATCCCCGCTCAGTGCAAATATTTTTTATGCATGAAAATGGGTATTTGCATTGGTCTGGTCGTGCCTTGGAGAGCACGTTAAGCCGTCGGTCACGGATGCCATACGAACATCTATGGCAGTCGTTACGGGTAGTTGGAGCCCTAAAAAGTTCTACAACAACGGTCTGGCTGCAATGCTTCGATATCGCCCAATGTCATCATTGGGTTGTGGAGGTCAGATGGCAGTCGCTTCACGGCAAATATCGAGGTCCAGCCAAATCCGCAGTTAAGACTGGTAAAGCGGACCCCGGACTCCGAGGTGAAAGCTTCGGATGCTGACTGGGAATTAACGCTAGGAAGGAGAAGCATTTCATTATTTCCTCGCTGAGGTGGGATGAAAAGTTACGTGTTGCACTCGAGTGCAAAGATTTTTCACCTTGTGCTCTTTTGATTCCCTCGCTAACGCTCAAGATTCTAATTTGTGAATCACTCGCTACGCTCGTGATTCAAATTTAGAATCTTTCGCTTGCTCGGTCATCAAAAATGAGCACGCGGTTAAAAAGCAACTTTGCACTCTTGTATAACAAATAACTATTACTTCCATGTCTAGTACACCCTACACCCATTGATATACTCGTATACTGCAGCATTTACTAGCAGCACTTATAAAACTGACAGGCCGTTAATTGAACGGCGCCGTTTATAGAGCCTAGGCAGTTAATTGAACGCCTGATTAAGCTAGTTGGCTGCGACAGATCCAAGCCATTTGCTTAGCCGTTTGATCAAATGGGTGAATATCATTCAGGCCGTTAACTGAATGGCGCCGTTTAGTAAAGGGCTTAGGCGGTTAATTGAACGGCCGATTGGCTGCGAAATATGTTTACATACAATACACAATCGTTAAAAAAGGAAGGAGTGCCTAGCCTAATCAAAGCGGAACTCGAGTTAACATCAGAAAATAAATATAAAATCAATAAAGTGCATAGAGTACCGTCATCATAATATTTTTAGTTTCGATGGTTGATACCATTACTTCGATAACAAGTCTCTCTTTTATCAATCTGTAGCGGCCTTCTATTATGTATTCACCACCTTGTAATAATATCCTGAAACAAGAAGTTATTGTTGACGATAGAAAATGGTTTTTGAATTTTATGATAACACATTATTTCCACAGCTTGTAACTATATCGATTGCTATTTTCTAAGTGTAAATGTTAGCACATTTCGATGACTTATAAAGTCTATTCAATTTTGTGGGGAACCTTCGGAGTGTCACCTGTGTGACCTCACGTTACAAAATACGTTTGAATGAAATTATAAAGGATATAAAAATAATATCGAAGGAAAACAATTGACTGATTTAACATAAATAATTCTAAGTTGTGGAGGTCAGATGGCAGCCGTGTCGCAGTTGGGCTGGAAGAGGCGGATCCTGGACTCCGAGGTCTTCGACAAACCGGCCGAGCGAGGATTCCGAAATATTCGTGTCCTCGTAAAAAAGATGATGACAGACATAATGTCCACGGCTGCATTCTATCATAGCACCTCTCGCCACAGACAGAGAGTCCATCCTCACACGTTGCGACTGAAAGGAACTTCATCCCCGTGAACTCTCTGCCGTGGTTTTTCCGAGCGAATTTTTTCAAGACAGTTTTTCAAAAAGGTCATTAGAAGGTTCTTAGGGGTCGACAGCGCGAGTGCGACGGCCAATTTCAATCAGGTGGACAGTGTGATGGTCTGGCACCTAAGCGGCATAAAAAAAGATCAACTCACTCAATTTCTCCAAACGATGGCGTGTATAAGAGCTCTGATGGGTCCTTATCCGTCATTGAGCGGTCGTAAGCGCCCACCAGACGCAAATCATTCAGCGATATGTGTCCCTTTAATACCATATTCTCAAGATCGGTGTGCAGAAAGTTGATTCGGAAGTTTGTGTCGTCACGTAGTTTCATACGATGAAAGAAACTATAAATAGAAAAATACCACTGGGATATTTAAAGAGAAATATTAAAGAGTCTGTTATAATGTCATAAAACGAATATAAGTTATAGAAACTAGAACGATGGTGTCATTTGTATAAAGGGCCCTCTAAACGTATTTAGTAGATATTACGTATAGGACGTTAAATATCTAACACAGACGAGCAAGTCGCCCCGTCTACACGTCGTCGGCGGACGCGTCCGCCGAAGACATCTGCGGATGCATCTGTCCACGTGTAGAGGAGTCATAATAAGGCATAGGTTCATATCACCGTGTATTATTAAAAAACATTACTATTATCATACATCACGTCTTTATTCTCAATGTGGTAGACAGAGGCGCTTATTACGCCCACGTTTGGGTGGTATGCCTGTTGCCGTTTCCGTGGACTGAGTATATTCGTCAGAGCATCGTCGGTTTGTTAGCAGATGCACCAGGTGAGGCTGTCTTGGGCTTTAGAGATGTTGGAAGGACTATTATACATGCGTATAATCTCACCTGGAGTCATTGTAGGTACATATACCATTGTTGGCATCCATAAATAGTGGTCTTCATTCTATGAATTAGCTTGCGATCAGACAAGATATGTTGTACGCGAACTAAAGGGTATACCAGTCGCTAAGACTTAAAAATAGGAAAACTATGCTGGTAGCGCAAGTCATCTGTTTTGTAAAAAGGGTCCTGTACCGTGAACCAAAAGGCAGAACAAGGCTGTTAAGATTTGGGTGAAATCTGATGTCGAACGGTCCAGTAATAAACTAACATAACTAAAGTTAGCATACACAGAAATTGTAACATTATTGTGTATTTTGGCTAACACATCGTTATACAATAACTAATACACGAGGTGGACCCACGGTGTGAGCTGCCTGCCCAAGCACGTGTACTCCGGAGGAATTTATGAGTGCGCTATCGGAGTGACTGCACACTGGGCAAACAAAATATGACACGATATGCCATCGACTCGGCAGAAGCAGAAGCTAATCGTGGTTATACAGGATAACATATATGTGAAATCTTTCTCACAGAACTGAATATGGCATCCTCATCAGGCACAAACCGCCAAGGTTCAATCCTGACGGTATTTTGGGTTGGTCTGCAGGCCTTTCTTTGTAAATTTCTCGCTGTGCGGCGGCGCCAACACACAGCATTTTCTGGAACGAATGGTTATAAACTAGAATAAAAATTGTTTTCTCAAGAAAATAATTTGCACGTGAGAAACTACGATTTTACTGATTACCGGGTCTGGCATTTTCTAAAATTTTTGAATGCAATTTTGTTTCTTACCTCAAGTACCTATTTAAGGTACTTTTCATCCAAGTACGGACGAAAAATTCCACCCTGTATAGCTAAATATCTACGTCCCGATATCGTTTAGAGAAGTTTGTCCATAGTAACTTTTGATCACTTTAAACTTGTACTTTCATATTATAGGTACGATTTTCATTAATGGCTGTTCAAATCCAAAACGACGCCAAGTTTACCCAAACCCCTTTCTTCATTCAAAAATTTCCCGTATTGTATCATAATCATCATCATCATCATTTCAGCCACAGGAAGTCCACTGCTGGACATAGGCCTCCCCTATAGATCTCCAATAAGACCGGTTGGAAGCGGCTCGCATCCATTAATGTATTATAATATTATGTTATTGTTATTTTATATTATGCATAATATTATAATAAACCCATAATTGAAGTTATAAATTGTCTGTCTATCTTTTTGTGTTTGTTTCCAGCTAATCTCCAAAGTGCCAGGCTTATGCAATAACTTAAATCATTGTACCTACTCTCTCTCTCTGTGCATTGTGGACTCTTAATAGATATCATAAATCCTTATAATAATGTTGATAAAGATTACATACCCTAATCATACGCTCGTTGAAATCTGTTGTGTTTAAATAATTATAAGCGACAAGTCGCGCTGAAGCGTATGCATCTAAAACAATGAAATAAGACATAAAGAATATGTAGATACGAATAAATTATAACACACCGCACACCATACCAGTACACACCAGCCCCTCTAGACAAGTGGCAGTCGTTGGCCGGCGTACTGTAGAATATAATGATGAATGTATGGGATTCTACGTTTATTAGATACATATCTTGACACACAAAGAAGTAATGTCATATGCGTCAAATCCAATACATTCGTCAATATATTCTACAATACCCTGGCCAACGCGCTCCTGCAGACCGTCTGGGCATCACGGGTGTTAACCCGTTCCCGATCCTCTACTCCAGTATGTCCAACTATCTGTTCAACCGGTTGAACAAATTGGACAACTTTCCCCGATCCCGACCCCGTTCAATTAACCCTCCCACCCCAGCTTTACGCGTGCACACGTTGCACCCCTTTAACTAACATAATATTATGCCCGTACTTTAATATATTTAAAATATTGTGACTTATTTGATTACTACATCTAAAGACATTTATGATTACCGCTCCCTTGCATAGTAGCGTGATCGTATTATAGTCAATGTCACTCACAAATAATGTGGCTTTTTATTGGTAAAAGAATTTTTGAAATCAGTCCAGTAGTCTTCACAATATTATTATACCTATTAGTATAGGTTCCTCCTTATATTATGAATATAGATATAGATTACTATAGATGAAGCAAACTTACTGTCAATTTTCTCCATGTTGCGGAAAAATTCTGGGGCTCCGAGTGACATCCAACGATCAGAACGGTCATTATTTTTATTCACACCTTGTAGAACGACTATTTCTTCAGTATGTTCTAAAGATAATGATAAAATTCCAAATTGTATTGTCATAATAGTAATAAAATGGCTTTTATTATAGTGTTAAAGTATGTTCTACCTTACTCTATTATGGACTTTACTTATCTCTTTCAACCTAATCCAAACGTCTCCTTTCCTATCCTGAGTCCGTACCATGAACTCTTAGAACAGGTCAATAATTGAACGGTTCTCATTCTACCCCACTGCAAATGTAACTCTGTAATCGTACATATTTACATGGGATTACAAAGTTCTTTATACAGTTTATAGTATGACAGCCGTTCAATTATTGACCTGCTTAAGAGTTCATGGTAGGCCTGCAGGACAACATGTGATGGACTCGGTGCCAACCATTTAGGAGAAACAATACGATACCGTCTCACACCAAGCAGTTTAGTGCTTCTTTGTCGCATGTTAAGAACTGGAAAGATGTGTCCGCGTACGTGTATCCCTCTTCTTACAATCCCAGGTTCTTTAGGCCGCACGTGAAAAATATCTGTCAAGGCCGTCATGTCAGGGATCGCCATTTTAAATAGGGATAATGGCCTGTATCTTCTGGACTTAACCCTAGATTCTTACCATCCACAGAAGTGCAGTCAATTGATATTCTACATAATATAAAAACATTATAAACTGTCACTACATAGATTCATTAGGTAGAAAGAAAATGTAATAGTTTACCTGTCTCAGAATCGGCAAATAATGGTACTTTTTCTGCTTGAACACAAATTAAACAAATAAAATAAAACCAAATCATGTTTCTCATGCTATCTATCTCCAAAGGTTTTGGGTTTTTTGATCAAATACCTACTTCTGTTTTCTTATCTACAGTCGTAATGTTTAAAATTCAATTAAGTTTTGTGTAATCTTAGTAGGTACGAATGTATTGCTATAGGATTTGATTTTGAAAATTAAATGTGACTTCAGATTCATAGGAATGAATTATCTTTGTATTATTTTTGCATCTATAATAAGTGTTGGTAGTTCTGACATACTGTCCAATGATATTATACAGTATTTTAAGAGCGGTAAGATTAGTTTTTCAGTATTTTAAGATTAACATACTTATGTACAACATTTAATTTAAGTGTCGGTATCGTAAAGCTAAAACAATATTGTAAAACATAATAAATAATACAATCTCATGTAGGTATCAACTTTTTAATAGATCAAGGCTGCTCAAATTTTTCAACAGTTAGTCGGGCCAAACGTACGATTCCGATATCGTTAGCGCGCCCGGAGCCAGTGAACGTTCCTATTTTTGTTAATTTTCACATGTGCAACAGAAAACTTAACATTTTGGAATATATCCAATTGATATTATACTACTATTTTTTTTTTTTTTTTTTATACCACTTAGTTGGCAGACAAGCACACGGCCCACCTGATGGGCAGCGGTCACCGTGGCCTATGGACGCATGCAACACCAGGGGCGTCACACTCGCGCTGCCGACCCTGAAGAAACCTTCTAATGCCCTTCTTGAAGAACCCGATATTGTAGTCGCTTGGGAAAACCACCGCAGGGAGTTCATTCCACAGCCTCAGTGTGCGTGGGATGAAATGCCTTTCAAACCGAACAGTGCGTACCGTTTCCGGACGCAATGTGTGAGGATGAATTCCCTGCCTGTGGCGAGAGGTGCGATGATAGAATGTAGCTGTTGGCATCATCATGATTATGGCATGATTATGGCATGATTAATGGTGGCCCACGGACTTGTGCAACATCAGGGGTGTCATTCTCGTGCTGCCGACCCTGTAAGAACCTACTAATGCCATTCTTGAAACACCTCATATTCCAGTCGCTTGTAAAAACCACAGTAGGGAGTTCATTCCGTAGCTTGATGCGTGGGATGAAATTCCTTTCATACCGTACCCCAGCATGGGCCCCGGCCTGCACCATTGCCCGAACCCCGTCAAGCTGCTGTATTTTAGTTTTATTTATTCTGTATTTTTTAGATCCTGTAAAGTTTATAAGGCTAGCATGGGATGATCACAGATCATCTATAGAACACTCATTAGGATATGTAAGTACCCGCCTAGATCAATGACGCGAGCGAGTCGATTCGAGTCAGTGATTAGTGATTACTTTAATATAATTTACTATGTTCTGCCGTCACACCCTGCGCTTACCACCAAAGAGACCTGAAACGCGCATTGCGCAGCTATAGTAGGTATGTCAACAAGTTTGCCGATCACTAGAAGTGATCAAATCTGTAATGTATTGAAAGAAAAGGGCAATTTAGATGCACGGAAAAACCATGCAGGTTTGTATGTAACGTCTAATGATAGTGGAGAAAGCTCATGTAACGAAGGAACATGGACAGAAAGAAGTAATGTCAGAAGTCATGCCAAAATGGAGAAAGGCTTGAGTATGTGTGTATACAGATAATGGAAGGTGCAAGAGTTGCTAAATAATTAAATTAAATTTCAAGTGTATTACATGAAATCAGAAGTAGCTCCCGCCGCTGAAATCAAGAGCAGGCACGTGACCTATTTAAATATTTGTTAGATTAGTGTTAAATTAGTAAAGTCGTTATCAAGGTCTAGCATAACCATAACCGGATACGGGATCATTTTATTATGTAAGTGGACCAGATGTCCCTTCACCCCTCGGCACCAAAGTAAATGCTGAATGATGACACTGAGCGATTCATCTTTATTTAAATAGATTGTTATTATCTAATTAATTTAATATCTTTCAGATTATGCAGGAATTCATTGGCAAGAATGGTTCAAACAAAGTTATGAGTAATCACACTAGTTTCAGATTGACTAAGGCATATTATATTAAACGTGGTCCAGTGAACATGTTAGTATTAAACTTATACCTAGCATAAAGTCTTAAAAAATTTGATTCTATCCTTGTCCCCAACTCAACTAATATAGGTATCCCAATTTAACCCTTTATGTCAGATTAAGATAAGATAAGATAAGATAAGATAAATACTCTTTATTGCACACCAAACATAGGATACATACATAAGATACGTACATGACAGAGAGTTGTACAATGGGCGGTCTTATCGCAAGTCTGCGATCTCTTCCAGACAACCAGTATGGACTATATTGCCAGAACAGGTAGTTTTAGGTGTACACAAGACATTAATACTTATAATTTTTGTACCTATATAACTTCGCATGCGTTATAACATCTGCGGATTTACGGATAACCCATTTTCCTACTTACGGGTACATCTGTTGCCATAAATTCGTCATTTTATTCTACAATACGCCGGCCAACGAATGGTCATGACCCTGGTATTCATTTACGAAAATACAACAACGATTCATTTATATTTCCATTCAGGCAAGCACACGGCCCTTTTCGTCACACTCGAGCTCAACCTGTTAAAACCTAATCCCCTACTTGAAGAACGCCATGTCTGCTCACGATACTCATTCCGATCATCTGAGATCAGTGCAATAGGCATCATGTTGTAGTATAAACACATGGAAATATTTGTTTGACTGCCTCTGTGGCGTAGCGGTAGTGAACGCGGCTGCTACGCAGGAGGTGCGGGTTCGATCCCCGCTCAGTGCCAATATTTGTATGCTTGAATATAAATATTTGCATTGGTCTGGGTGTTTCTATGTATAATATGTATGTATTTACAAAAAAAAAAAAGTATCTAAGTATGTTTATCCGCATTCTAGATTCCATAACACAAGCTAATTAAGCTTACCATGGGTCTAGATAGCGTTGTGTAGAATGTTGTAAAATATTTATTTATTATATTTAAATATATTGAATTTAGTCCATTCTTCTTTCTCCTAGCGTTAATTCCCAGTCGCATCCGAAGCTTTCACCTTGGAGTCTGGGGTCAGCTTTACTAGTCTTAACTGCGGATTTGGCTAGACCTCGATATTTTCCGTGAAGCGACTGCCATCTGACCTCCACAACCCAATGGTGACATTAGGAAATATTGAACCATTATTATATTACCATTACCATATTGAATTTAGTCCATAAAGTCTGTCAACAAAGTCTAGCAAAAACAGATAATTAACTTTATAATTTGCAGAATATTAAGGAACTTAAACCTGGTGAGGATGCCGTACTGTTGGATACCAGACGCTTTGTTGTCACTGGCATCAAACGTGCTAAAAATTGAGACTGAGCTCACCAAGATGCTCATAAACGCTGATTACTTGTTGATGAGGAACAAGTCTCACATAATCGTGGGTGGCCCGGGCCAGAGAAGGCGGATACCGTTTTTGTATAAACAGACACTTAACATAGGGCAGCTTACGTAAGTTCTAATCTTTCTAATTTAAAAATTTCTGAATTATATTTTTGATGTGAGAATTTATTTAGGCGCGTTGGGCACTCTTTGAGTGAACAAAAATCATGGAAATCGCGTCATCGTTACCGAACGCCTTTGGCTGACGTCCGAAATGGGGTCTAGCCCACCTATTTTGACGTCACGACGATACATTTCTTCATTTACACTTCTATCACCAATCCTCAAAGACTGCCCCGCATATTTTTTTCTTCTTATTCATCATCTTCACTATCATAGTGTTAGTCCTATAATCCATTCGATTAGGTACTTCATCATCATCATCATCATTTCAGCCATAGGAAATCCACTGCTGGACATAGGCCTCCCCTATAGATCTCCAATAAGACCGGTTGGAAGCATCCAGCGCGTTCCTGCAGCCTTAATGAGGTCGTCTGTCCACCTTGTGGGTGGACGTCCTACGCTGCGCTTGCCGATACGTGGCCTCCACTCGAGAACTTTCGACCCCATCGCTCATCAGTCCTCCGATACTTAACTAAACATAACTAATCTTGATGTATCTTTTTAACATGTTTTATTTAAAAACTCAGTTAATAATATTTTTCTGTTTGGAAATTCATTTTAAACTTTCGAAATTAAACCATTAGTTTAGGCTAACTAACTGACTAACAGTTAGTTAGCCTCAAGATTGTTTACCTACCTTTAGTTAAGTACTACTTTAGTAACCTAACCGAATGGAGTATAATTACTAGTTACATCCAATTATTTTATATATATTTATATCCATATTTATGCAATGGTCCTATTTTGTAGCTTATCTGTTGATAAATGCAAACTGTCGGGTTATGTGATAACAAAGTTGAAAAATGGAACCGTCCACTTCGGCCATGAAAACTTCTCGCTAACTAAATGCCAATATACTGCTATGGTAAGCATTGATAATACCAGTACCTTGCCTCTGCTACAAAAGATCCTCCTCCTAATCACGCTAATGAGTTATTTCAGTTTTAATTAACTTCTCTAATTAATAACTGTAAATAAATGTAAGTAAGCTGCCAAAAAAAAAATCAAGTAAGGAAGTAAAGCAGACACGTTTAGCATGAATTATTTTTACTAATTTTTCTTCATTCTCGAAAGTTTGATTATTAAACTTTTACGCCTCTGCATCTGGAATAGTCGAAAATCTTTTTATAACCTAGCTCAGACTTATTTGTCACTTTGCATAGGGCATATCAATTCGTTGCTCTAAATAATTAACCGATTTATGTTTTTACTAGATTCACAATAATGATTCAACGCAAACTAAAACTTTGTTTTATACCAAGCATGCTCAGCATAGTAAGTGAATTATCAAATAATTATTAATTAGTGATTTAAATTTGCAAATTATAATAATTAGGTATCTATCTCTGTGTTAAATTCAATCTTAAACATTCAGCCGTTCTGCACCCCCCCCAGACTAGTGAAAATTCGAATTTCCACTTGTCTAGGGAGTATAATTCAACCTCATTCAATAATCCAAAATTTCGTATTTGTAGGAAGTAGATGTAATTGAATGGAAATTTTAAAGCATTTATTATGCTAAGTATTCAAATCGATTAAGAAATAGAATCGACCTCAGGCGGGACTCGTACCCGCGATCTTTCCCTTACAGGGGGATTACTTTGACCACTAGTCGCGGTGTCAAAGCAATTCCCCTGTAAGGGAAAGATCGCGGGTTCAAGTCTCGACCGAGGTTGATTCTCTTTAGTCTTCCTTACTCGATTTGAGTAGTTGTAAGATAAAATTAACCTTCAGGATCTTATCTCTAGGTTTAGGAATTGAACATTATCTGTTGATGACGTTACGGGAGGAATTTTTACAAAAGTTACAAGCTGCTGTAAACACGCGCGTAAATATCTCGGCAATATTTGGACGAAATCACTCTTCGTTTGAGTAAGTTTGGTTTTTCCATTTTTGCAAGGTAACAAAATATGAATGGTTCAAGCATGGGCGTGTACTTGCGCGGAGCAAGCCTGGGGCACAAGCATGTGTCATTCGAAGCGCGGCTGATATTGAACGTGTCATTGGAAAACCATCTACCCCTTAAACTCAAGTCACTTATTATATTTTTTGTCCCATTATTTTTTGTTTTTATGAATCACTTTATAGTTATTTGCTTGTATTACATAATATTATTTGCGTTACACGATTATCGCTCATTTGTTATAGTTTTTGTCAAAACCCTTTACAATAATGCAACAAGCGAAATGTATACTTTCGCTTACAGATATTTTTCTCGCTACATGTACTATGAGTTGGTGTGTATAACTTTAAACAGGACATGCGCATGCCCAGTATGCTTTGTTTACCTCACGTCGTCAACGTTTTATAGCGTAACTAACAAACGTACGACTGTTATACTTCTGCGCGGCCATGATTTGTTTGTGGTTGAGCCTTATATTTTGAGAAAACATAATTTAATCAATTTATGTTCTGCATATGCATGTGTGGGCGTGTGTAGGTATGTTTATGTGTGTATGTGTATATATATATATGTATGTATGTATGTAAGTATACATAATATATATTTGCTCATCCAATGTTTTGCTTACCATTTAATAAATTACCCTTCACATGGCCCTTATTTAGGTTTGATGATTGTTTCGTGTTTCGCGTCTGTTATCGCGTCTGTTAACGCGTCATGCCAAACCAGTGATGTTTGAACGGAACCTTAGGCTTGGTTTTTTTAATGCAGGTTCACTGGGAACAGATCACGATGATTTCATAGCCATGGTGCAAAGGCATCGCTTCGACTTAATTGCCATAAACGAAACCTGGCTGCGTCCGCAGGAGGAGTGGCGTGCACCGACTGTGCCCGGCTTCAGACTGCGTCACATTCCACGTCCGGCAAGTGTTAGAGAGGGGCACGGGGGGGGAGTGGGGTTTTATTTGAGGCGTGGTTTGAGTGCGCGTGTAGCTACCATCCTTACCGACCCTATCTATGACTCGGTCGAGCAGATGTGGCTGATACTTACGCTTAGCGGGAAGAGGGTTGCTATTGGAACGGCGTATCGCCCACCGTGGCTTGACTTAAATCTATTTCTCGACGGTGTGACTGATGCCATGACGGCCGTGGGCGTTATTGATCACTGCATATTGTTAGGAGATTTTAATGCCAATTTTTTAGAATTAAATGATAGCAAAACCAAAAGAGTGACTGAATTCCTCGTTTGTATGAACCTATCGCAACTTGTTACGTCACCAACGCACTTCACTGACGAATCGGAAACATTAATTGATTTGGTCTGTGCTGATCTCCGGGCACGATATGTATCTGTAGAACCATTTAAAAAGTCAAAGGGTCACTCTGTTATTGTGTCTGAATTCTACATTAGGCGAGAGAAGTTCATACCTTATGTGACACAATATAGGCCTATAAAAAATATGCAGAGGGAAAATTTTGACCGGGATCTAACCAGAGCGGACTGGAACGGTATGTCACAGTTAGGCACAGTGAACGACATGATAGATGCTTTGAACTCCGGTATAATGACATTATTTGATTTTCACGCACCACTTATAACTACTGTCATTCGGGAACCGTCGCCACCGTGGATCACGGATACAATAAAAACAATGATGCATTTACGTGACCGGGCACTAGCACAGTACCGAAGAGTAAAGACGGGCACAAAAAGGGATTACTATTTACAGTATAAAACACTTGTAAATCAGTCGTTACACAGCGAAAAGGTTGCTTTCTTTAAACATAACATAAATAATAAAATTAATAAACCTAGATTATTATGGAAAAATTTAAAAACTACGCTACTTCCTAATAAACGATCCGATGACCTTCCTTCTCATTTATCTGACCCGAACCAGGTTAATCTTCACTTTTTAAATGTGCCCGGAAATTCCGTAGTTAGCCTTCCAACCATACTGTTCTATGAGTCGAACAGATTCGGCACATTCCGTTTCAGTCTCGCCCCCGTCGGGCGGGAGGACATACTGCAGCACATATTAGGACTGGGTTCAAACGCGGTAGGGTGTGACGGCATAAGTCGTGATATGTTTTTGTTGACTTTGCCTCACACACTTGAAGTTGTAACGGAGATTATTAACGCATCAATCCTAACATCAACGTTCCCTGACCTCTGGAAGATGGCCATCGTTAGGCCCCTGCCCAAGAACACTCATCCAGTGACTTTTAAAGATCTGCGGCCAATAAGCATACTACCATGCCTGTCTAAAGTTCTGGAAAAAGTTGTGTGTAAGCAGTTAACTGCATATCTGGAGGAAAATAACATCCTGCCTACACTTCAGTCAGGTTTTAGAAAGCGTCGCAGCACCAGCACTGCCCTATTGGACGTGACGGATAATATACTCTCCGCTCAAGACCAGGGAATGTGCACGCTGCTGGTGCTGCTGGATTATTCCCGTGCTTTCGACTGTATTAACACGTCGCTGCTTATCTCGAAATTAAATTACTATGGATTTGACCCCAACACGGTCAGATGGTTCCATAGTTATTTGGATAACCGCCACCAATATGTCGAAATACGCTTGCCGGATGGACACGCCATCCGCTCTAATCCTACTCCGCTGCAAAGGGGCGTACCACAAGGGTCAATCCTTGGTCCAATTCTGTTCCTTTTGTATTGCGCAGATATTACGGGGAGTATTGAAGTATGTAAATACCACATCTACGCTGACGATTTGCAGGTCTATATTTCTTTTAAGCCTGCTGAGTGGGAGGCGGCTGTTGCGGCGTTAAACAGCGACCTCGAGAGGATTGTTGCCTGGTCTGAGCGTAACTCCTTGGTACTCAACCCTCTCAAGACCAAGTTCATGCTGCTGGGTACAAAGAAACAGCTAAGTAGCCTACCCGCCCTGAACATTACACTCTTGGGGGAGAGTATCGAGAGAGTTGATGACGCGCGTAACCTGGGCTTGGTAATGGACTCAAACCTGAGATTCGAGAAACACGTTATGGAGATTTCCCGGAACTGCTTCTATCGTTTGAAACTGTTGTACAGAATGAGACCATACCTATCGGAGGAACTGCGAGTACAGCTGGTGGAGTCACTAGTTCTGTCCAAGCTAAACTATGCCGATACTGTATATGGCCCCCGCCTATTATCACAGACAGAACGGCTGGTCCAAAGAGTACAAAATGCCTGCACACGTTTTTGTTTTTCAGTACCCCCACGAAGTCATGTCACCCCTTTTCTGAACAGACACCATTTGCTAAAAATGAAAACAAGGCGGAAACTTCATCTCGCATGCCTGATGTTTGGGATCATTAGGCACCGGGAACCGGCCTACCTGTATGAAAGGATCAGCTGGGTGTCTGGCGGACGTACTTGTGGCAACAGACTGTGCTCGCAGCAGTTGTCCATCCCCCGACACAAAACGGCTGCTTTCACGGGTGGCTTCCGTTACGCGGCTAGCAAGGTCTGGAATAACCTCCCCCCGCCGATTAGGTCGCTTAACAATGTAAACACCTTTAGGATAAGACTACGACTGTACCTGATCGACGCACAGAGGGAGCTTGGCTTAATTGCACCAAACGTATCATTTATTTAGTACTAGCTTTTGCCCGCGGCTCCGCCCGCGTGGATGTCGGTTATCGCGACCAAACATAGCCTATGTCCTTTCTGATGGTCTAACCTACCTCTATACCAAATTTCATCAAAATCGGTTCAGCGGTTTAGTCGTAAAGGTGAGACGGACAGACAGACAGACGGACAGACAGAGATACTTTCGCATTTATAATGTTAGTAGGGATAAGTATTTTATGTCTAATGACTTGATGAGTGGGGACATTCGTAACTCCTCAAGATATTTATCTGGGTCAACCGCTTATCATGTTAATCTTTATTTTTTATTTTTTTTGTATTATGTATACGCGTATTTATAATAATATAATAATATATATTTATTTAGTATTGCTAACATGTATTATTGTATCATATTTTGGGTGGGTTTACCTCGGTCTATTTTGTTTTTTTCTTTTTGGGTTGCTTATATAAGTGCAGCTGATTTGCATCCGTGCATCACCTTCACATAGGTCTGGCTGAAAACCAGCGCCTGACAGCTGTCTTGACAGCTGACTGGCTATATGCTGAGCCAGAACCTTTTCGGTTGGCGCGTGAGGTACATAAACGACACAATTGTATAATTGCTTATTTAACGCCTTTGTTTTTTTTTTTTTTCTGTGCTGTGTATCTTAAGTGTCTAGCTAGAATAAATATTTTTTCTTTCTTTCTTTCTTCTTTCTATACAAGGTTTGTGATACCATTTTTTCAAGGTTCAATTTTTTATATTATTTTCGATTTAAGCCGCGTTGTTCACGGCAGAGTAAAATTTGGGCCACCCTTTCTCCTCCCATGCGGTGTCGTACAAGCGGCAATAGGTTCACCCCCTATTACGTGGGATCTAATACAATGATTGGTGAAATGTGGGTGTTAATTCACCTCTGCCTAACTCTCTGGGGATAAAGGCGTGATTGTATTTATGTATGTATGTATTTTTTTTTTTTTTTTTTACTAGTTTGGTAAAATTTTTTCAAGGCAACAAAATATTTATACTTATTATACAAGGTTTTATATTAAATTAATCGATAAGTAGGTACTAATTTTATTGCTTTAAAATGTCATCAAAATACTTTTTCATGTTTATTTAGAGCAGCACAGGAGGACATATTCGCCAGGACTTCCAGTAACCTGACCAACCTTATTAATGCACAAAACCGTAAATTTCTGGAGTGGAATGGTGGTGCTATGAAATTAGCTGATTATGTCTACACTTGGAATTATTGGGACTCTTCGTTTTACAATGTAAGTGTAGATCCTTGTTATGTACTTATGATTATTTTCGGTTCTTCCAAGTGGTTTTATGTATAGAGCCCCTGTAGCTCCGCCCGTTTAGATATTGTTTGTCGCGACCAAACATAGTCTATGTATTTTTCCAAGGTCTAATGTCGTTGTATCAAATTTCATCAAAATCGTTAAAGTGGTTTAAGCGTGAAAGCATAACAGACAGCCAGGCAGATAGAAAGAAAGACAGATAGACAGACAGAGTTACGTTCGCATTTATAATATTAGTATAGAGGATGGATTCTATTACATACTTGATATTATGTACCTACTACTTAAGTTTTTTGAGACATTGAATTCTTACACAGCTCTCTGAATAAAGATATGACTCGACAGCCAGAGTCATACTTCTTCCATTACGTATTGTATTACTTACCTACCTAGTTGTTTCACGGGCAAAGTGAAAGGTTTTACATTTACTCGTTTTTTTATGTATTCGGAGGACTTTTTAGGCAGGGATTAGACAGTCAATAAATTTCGCGATACAACATCGTGACGAATCGTGTTTGTATACATTAATATAATTGTTAGGATCGCGCGATATATGTTGACAACCAATCCTTACCTTAGATTACAAGTTCCACATTACAGCCTACAATTTATACACTTACTTATAACTTTCTAATGCTAATATCATTGATAAAAGATAGGTATGATTTCAGGAACCCGATGAACCTGTCACGATAATATTATCAAAAATGATGCTATCAGGATTAGACACCGCGTACAGTTCCAACACCGGGGGCCCCTTTAAATTTGATACGGCGATGATTGGAGAACAAATGCGGTTCAGTAAGTTACGTGTAAGTTTTTAAAAAGTACACAAATGTCTAGTTGCAATCAAGCCCTCAAGTAATGGAAACTTGCACCACCTAGCAGCGTGACCCATGCAGGTGACTGCACTGCACGACATTATTTATGTGAAATTTGTCTAATATTAGGTATTGCTCAGAACAGACACCCGCATAACCGATAGTTAAGCTAATATAATATAAAAAACTTAAAAACAAAGAAAACTGAATTTCATCAACAACCTGAATACTTAAGCTACGAGTATTCTTGCCTTTGGTGGATATTAAGATAAACTACCCGACTAGTCTTGCCTTTAATCGCAATCGGGTGAACGATACGTTAGCGTTAGCGTAAAAAATATGATTTTTAATTTGTTCAACTGAGATTTAATCTTAGGAGTACAATAAATTTATTCAATAATACAATTGTTGACTATTGGCAAAAATATTGGAAACAATTGTCGGAAATAAATCCTCTTTTCGCGGAGAGTGTTTAGTGACTGAAATTTTCCTTTCTTGCCCGTGATACTACCATTCATACTACCAGCAGCCACGCTCACTCTATGTACTTGCGCGCTATATTCACCTACTCGCCGCGGGTCGCCGACGGTCCTCAGTCGTCAGTCGGGCTGTCGCTAGCCGCGCGCACGTAATAAAGTAAAGTTTGATTACGTTTCAATCGAGTCTTTTTGTTTGTTATTAATATAATTTAATACTCAATCTATGATGCTATTATGAAAGCATAACGGAGAAGGCTCCGTGTGCCGTGTATGGGTGCGAATCTAACAAATCAAATAAAAATCTTGCCTCTGCTTGCCTGTTAATGAAGAACGGCAAGTAGGTACCTACTTAATAAGTGCAATTACATTCGTTAAGTTACTGTACCTACCTATGACAATATTCAATATAAGTAGGTAGGTACATTTGTTGTACAAAGTAATATAGGTACCTACCCACTTCGCTACCTACTATACGGAAAGGCTTAAAAAATATTGGATTCAGTACGTAGTTAGGCTATTTAATAATTGGTTGGTTGGTACATGATGTAGCTATCACTATCTGACCTAGTACCTACCTACTTATATCTAACGGCCCGGGTCCTGACTTAACACTTGAATGCAATAGTAAATAAAAAATTGTAGGCAGGATGGTAGCGCGAGGCGATCAGCGACGGCGACGGCCGCCGCGCCGCGCCGCTGTCGCTTGACTCCCATGTACTTGTGTAGGTAATCTGTCGGTGCGTTACCTCTACTGCATTGTTTTCGTTCAGACCTATAAAGTACGAATAAGCGCCACTGTGCACTGGGAATAGTAGTTTATCTAAGGCCGCTCGGTGAGCTATTAACTTACCTACTCTTGAGTTGCTGGTAGGATTGAGATGAAATACAGATTTGACCGAATGTTCATAAATATTCGGCTATTATTCTATATTCGATGAATAGGTGAGAAAAAATGTCGAACTATTGTAAAAGTATTCCTTTATTAAGCGAGGCAACCCTAGCGTCATAAAGTTTGCTAGTACGTAACTACGAGGACGAGGCCGAGCGGCTGCAACGTAATAATAACCGTATGGCTGTTTGTTAAGATACATATTCGTATGGAGTGGTTGATCACGTGGACTTGTAGGCACTTAACTGAGTTGGATCGTTGATTTTCCAGGCAGTGAGTTATCTGTTCCAACTATTAGGTAATCTGTGCTACCAGTAGTAACACCGGTAATAAGTTTACCCGTGGTACTACTGCAGTTGAAAGTAATAACATCAGCAAAAAAAAATTACCCGTGTTACTACCGTAATAATAATAATAATAAAGCTTTTTATCGGGCGGTAACAAGGTGCGCGCCTGCAATGGTTGGATCATGCCAGTCCTAATGTACTCCTTTGGCATACTTAGATGGACTCAGACTGAACTAGACGCCCTGGATAGAAAAGTTCGAACACTGTTAACCGCATTTCGGATACATCACCCCCGATCTTCCGTAATGAGGTTGTATATCCCACGGAAGTTGGGGGGTCGTGGCTTTCTTAATATTAAGAACCTCCATAACCGTGAGATATACAACCTCAGACAATATTGTCTACAAGTAAACACGGATATGCACCGTGATGTGGTTGCAGTGCAGGCGCGCACCTGGTTACCGCCCGATAAAAAGCTTTATTATTATTATTATTACGGTAGTAACACGGGTAATTTTTTTTTGCTGTTGTTATTACTTTCAACTGCAGTAGTACCACGGGTAAACTAATTACCGGTGTTACTACTGGTAGTATGAATGGTAGTATCACGGGCAAGAAAGGGAAATTTTGATAGATCCAGCATAAAAACTGCTGTAGTGAGTTATTCATATCACCCACATAATATAACCTATCCACGTAGAAAACCTATTGCGAAACACATTTGGTGCGCGAACATAAATCTAGTGGCTTTAGAAAACTGAAAAGTGATTGAAAATACGCAGGTAACCGGCGAGTTATCTCTCGTATCACGGAGTGAAAGGAATCATAATAATTTCTCTATAGAGATAAGTGACTTCGCCGTCAATACTGAAATAAGTATCGATGAAGCTGCAATGAATCGAGGCAAGATTGAGGTGGTCGGCTACAGGTAAACTACTCGTATTACAAATCTGGACATGTTCCAATTATTCATATGTAGTTTATCACATTTTGTTTGTCAGTTAAAACTTAGCTAGTATGAATTTTCATCCCTACTAGCTGTTGTCAGTGGTTCCACCCGCATGAAATACTATCCCGCAACCCACGATACGAACGCAACATGATAACCAGGATATAAGAAATAGCCTATATATTATTTCGGAATATAATTTACCTCTGTACCAAATTTCATCCATTTTCAGTTTGATACAAAACGTAAGAGCTGTTTTTGAGATACATGAAATGTACCCTCCCGACCCGTGGTACTATCGCGATCATAAGTGCAGTACCAATCTGACGCAACTATAGCGCGTCAACAATAGTCGTACTTATGACCTTATTCTTTGAAGACAATTCACACACACATACACGTCAACACTACGTCGTACAGTACTCTTACTAAACTTTTGAAGTTATGACCTTAATCTTTGAAGATAATTCACACACACACATACACACACATTAATATTGTTCACTCGTTGATTGTTAATTTCAATATCATACGTAAGCCGCCCCGTAGCTGAGTGGTTTAATGTGCGGCTTGTAAATAGTATGAAACCTGTCGGTGATGGTTCGAACCTACCGGAACTAATATAACTTTTTGTGTTTTATATTTAAAAGTTATGATATATAAATGTTGATACGAATATAAAAATGTTTCTTAGGTAGAATTTTAAACTTAGCGAGAAAATAATTATTTGAGGGTGCATTTGAAATAAAATGGATTCATTGGCTATGAGTGAAGTTGTTGGTTGGTGAAGTCAGTTACGACTACCCTATTTATATATTATATCATCTATGGTTACGACTGTTTGTGTTAATTACTGTTCGAGCGATTACATTTCTTTTTTAATAAATCAATATGTCAAATATAAGTATTGAAGCAAAAGCTAATATTGTGGCCATATTCGAATGGTCTGAATATATCTCAAATTTCTAATGAGACGGGCTTATCTGTAAGTTAATTAATTAATTAATATTGTTGTAGTGCAATTTTGTTCATTGGTTGCAATTGTGTAATATGGTTGTTGTTTTTTTAGAGAAATACTGAGAGTCGTTGCGTGAAACAATTTGAGGAAGAAGAGTTGCAGAGTTGGAGGAGAAGTGGAAGACCTGCTGAAGCGGCGTTATATGGTAGCAGAATATGAAACGAATAACGAAGAGTATTTACTTTAACTGGGAATCAACAATATTTTCTGATGAAAAAACGTTTAAATCATCTCAAAAAGGAAGATTACATTTATGGCATAAGGATAACACACGGTGGTGTGAAAACAACATAGTACCGAACACTGAATCTAAGTGTAAATTATGTGGGGGTGGATTAGAGCGCAAGGGCCGGGTGAATTAGACCCAATATCTACGCGTGCAAATAGTGCAAATTATGTGGGAGTGTTAGAAGATATAATGTTGCCCACAGTGCGAAATGTCTATCCAGATATAAATGAAGGTTTAAGGGCATTAGAAGGTTTCTTCAGGGTCGGCAGCATGAGTGTGACGCCCCTGGTGTTGCATACGTCCAAAGGCCACGGTAATCACTTTCTATCAGGTGGGCCGTGTGCTTGTCTCCCACCTAAGTGGTATAAAAAAATGATATAAGTTTTGTGCACGATAATTGTCCCATTCATCGAGCCACCATACTTCGCGAATGGTTTAGTGAACGTAAAGTTATTCCTTGCTGTGGCGAAGGGTGAAAATGTTCAAAAGGGAAGCCGGTGGCAAATCCCAAAGAACAACCATGACAATTTTGTATGAAATTCTCTCAAATTTTAGATAGGTACTGAATTTTAGGTGTAATACATGTAATAATGCATTAAACTTAAGCATCTCTACCATGACTTCCCTTTGCAGAGCAAGCCGGCAGGAATCGTGTTATGAGTACTCCTCGCCACTGAATTTCCTTGGCCAGCACGATCCCTTGATTTGAACCCGATTGAGAATATATGGGGTTTAATGGTGCAAAGAGAGATAAAAGTTATTGTTATTATATTATATTATATTTTATATAAAATAGTTAGGCTCAATTTAAAGTGAAAGCTCTCGTGATATTGTTACTCCGTGCTAAGCTATTCTGTTTAAATATTTTTGTTATTTAATTTCAGTTGAGCCTATTGAGACTACTGGGCCTATCAAGGGACGTGCTGGCCTGTAATTAGTATAAGACTGTATGGTTGAGGTTAAGTTTCAATCCTCTTTTCCGAAAAAAAACTTTCGAGAAAATGAATAATTAAGCTATAACCTCAATATGCAATATTAATTTTATTATAAAAGTATATTTTTTGGATGAAATTATTATACCCACAAATTAACATTGGATAATGCTTTTAATAAACTTTTTTTTTAAAACTATTGTTTTATTTATAATCTATTGTAAATTAAGTACAATATTTTTCTATTTGTAAATAATTATTTCTAATTCTGTTAACTTGTTCCTAAAATTTCATGAAAACAAAACAACAAAAAGTGGAAAAACTAAGATCCGAACTCACAACATCCGATTTCAACACTATCCATAGCAGCCTTGTTACCGACCAGGCTACGCACTGCCTTACGTAGAATCACGAATTATTGCATTACTTTATATAGATGCATGCTTTAGTATGAAAAGGCGAGCATAACGTTTTCTTTGTTTCGCATCACACACATTTATATTTTCTCATATCGATACTGTGTGACGTATAAATGTATGCGTTAAACATTACATACACATAGATACGCGTTTAACCGGACAAGCGATTATAAACATTACGGTGCTAATGCACTTTTAATTACGATAGTACAACTGTATTTTTCATTCCAATAAGTAGGTTTATATTTATGGTATTCATAAAAAAAATTGCTGAAATCAAGAATTGACAATAATGCTAAGGGCAAAGTTATGCACTTATTTTTTCTTCTTATCATCAATATAGTGTTTGCAAATCGCACTTATCATGTTTGTCTTCTAGACCGTTTATATTTACTTTGGATTTTATTGTTTTATTTCCTCAGGGACATTAAATTCGCCCAACCTGACCTCGTGACAGCGCCAATTGAAACATTTATAACAGGTTACGTTAAGAACGAGGTCTCCAAAGCTGTAATAAAAAATATTTTCGCAATATCAATGATGTCTTATAATAAAAACAGTTTGAAGCGGAGTTCAGGTTTGTTTGTTGAACAAAATTATAATGAACATGCGTGGTTCCCGGAAGAGTACAATTTGGGCCACCTCATCTCCTCCCATGCGGTTTAACATCAGACAGTATACCTACAGCCCAGACTCAGCCTCATGACTCGAGTCAACAATAGTACCTGGAATACGGCAATAAGCTCACCCCTATTACATGGGACCTAAAAATTATTGGTGAAAAGTGGGCGTTAATTCACATCTGCCTAACCCTTCGGGGATAAAGGCGTGATTGTATGCATGTATGTGTACAACATTTAGATAGATATATACTGGGTCAAAGTGTTCCACCTCTGGTCAACAACTTTTGATCAAGACATGTTACAATGGTGGCACTCAGCTTGTTGGCCTCATCAGAAGTATTTTCTCGCTCCGCTTAAAGGACTCGGGACTGTAGGAAGAGGGAAACACGTGTACTGGTAAGGAATCCAGGACTTAATTTATATTAACTAACTTCTAATAAAAGCTTTCTTAAAATTATTGCAAAGAGCTCTTTACCAGCTTTTTACTCTCTTACGCCAAGTGGACATGACGACTATTAACAAAATATCCCCACTGTTAATAACGATGGCTCTGTATTGCTTTCTTCTTAGGTGTGATTGCAGAAGAAACCACAGCAACTTCGAAAGTTACCACCATGAATAACTTGAACACAACCTCCAGTGTCGAATCGCACACAGGGAAACCCAGTTCGCAAACCGATAGGGTATCAATTAATGAAATACCTGCCTAATAAAAACTAGAAAAATACAAATTTATGCGTTATTTTACATATCCTATGTGATGTGATGAAATAAATTAATGTGTTTTTAAATTAGTTACCCTGGCAAAATACGACACATAAATAACCTAGTTAGGTATCTATATTTTTATTCATTATAATTAATCATTTCATGTATTACTATTACATGAAAGGGTTAATGATAGTGTAGAATAAGTTCCTGAAGTATGTTAAAACAAAAGCTTATGGCAGGCTGTACCACTATGATTTAAAACAAGGACGTATTTCTATAGCCGTCGTCGATGAGTATGGTGTCTTATCTTATCGTACAAAGCCAAAATATTTTAGGGCCCATTCACCAAAAACATTGCTAGTTACTTTTGCTCGAGGCGTGACACGGCAATAAAATTACGGTGATACTTGAATACATTTTATTAGAATATTTTAATTCGGAGGATTCCTCATGTCAAAGCTTCATACGGGCTTGTACACAATACTGTCATCATCGACATCTTCGGTGACATATTCAGGCACAATACGGCGATCTGCAGTCGACCACACAGGCATTGCTGGTACAAGGCTGCAAAATAAGACATTAGTTATTATTTATTTTCATTATATTTTTTTCTTTGTAACAAAATGCACTAGCGAAATAATCTGTTTTATAGATCGCTCAAGCGCTAACTACTTCCCGAGCACACATTACTCAGAAACTCAGAAAGCACAGATTACTGCCTCCATATAGGTTTTATAGTAATTTTAATAGGTTCCTATTTTGTAATACAGCTCTGCAGTCACAGAAATTTCAAGTGAAGGTGTGTGTTTAATATCAGGTGGCCTTTGTTTCTTACTAAACTTAGTGGCTTAAAAATACAAAAAGTAAAACAGAAATATTTGGAACGTTTTACCTTTGACGGTTAGTTTCAGTATGACCTATACTCTCTGGAACACCCTTATACTTATGTGGACCACCGAGGAAGCCAATAGATTTAATTGATGGGGCAGTAGCATCATACTCATTTTCTGATATTTTTGTTATATCTGACGGATCATCGTCCAGTGGTTTGTAACTTCTCATTATAATTTCCGATGAGCCACTCTGCCACGATATTGTTGCCAATAATGGATTGGGTGGTATTGAAATGACTTGGGGTTTAGACTGGAACAAAGGATATTGGATTAAATCGTCAATATGGATATTTGCATCATTTCCTTGGGGATAGGCACATGTAGTAAATACACGATGAGCAGTTTTTAATATTCATGTAATCTAAAATCATTTGAGGGGCTTAATCAACGCCTGCAAAATATCCTGGAGGGTGCTCTGGAGGAAATCGCAAGTGCCTTCATGGGTACAGGAGCGCCTTCCCCTGGAGACCATGGTTTTGTATGTGGTCCGCAGTGAAAGCGGATGAAACTTCACCGCCTAGAACGAGTTGGTGATATACACCAAAAAGGCAGAGAAAAGAAAACAGGTGTACGATTCAGTACATAACAATACATCTAACACGTGTTTCAATTTCAGTTAGATTACAAACAAAAATGCAAAAGTTTTCAGTATTCCGTATGATCAAAAAACAATACGTGCGTAGATACTGTCATTTACACTATCCGTAAGGTTTTTTAAAGTTCATGATCAGTCATAGCTTAATTTGTTTTGAATTATATTTGGAAATATTATTTTATAAATTTTGATACCTACATACATTTTGCAATCACATGTTTTAAATACATAATTTTACTGAATCGTGCTCCAGGATGAAATGATATTCAGCCTTCGAAAACGCGGCCTATGTACTAAGGGAAAAGGCGTGATGCGACCGTGCGCATAAGTAATATGGTTAACTAGCTGTTGCTCGCGCTGTGTTATTCTGGATGTATAAACTATATTATTCGAAAGTTTCATTAAAAACCATTCAGTAGTTTTTACGTGAAAGAGTAACAAACATTCATCTATACTTACAAACTTTCGCGTTATAATATTAGTAGGATATGAGCATGACCGAGATAAATAACTTTGCAACTAGAATTTACGTTTATTATTAACATATTGAGGTTACCGCATAGAACTTAAAATTTAGCGTTACCGGATAGAACTTAAAATTTGGCGTTACCGGATAGAACTTAAAATTTGGCGCTATTTCTGCAGAGACCTCTTCAGGCAGAGTTAGTCCGGTGCCGTTGAACGCGTCAATTTTCTTTATGCCTTCAAAACCGGGGTTTTTACACAAAACTGCGTTTAATTTGCCACTCGGTTCTTGTTCGATAGTGAACTCGGAAGGGCGTTACTTTGTTCCATCATTTTTTCTATTATTTCCAAGGACTGGCACAGAGGAAAGTTTTTAGTTTCTAGTTTCTCAATAATTGCATAGGGTAGGTATATAAGTATATTGCTAAAATGTGTTTCAATAAGAGCAATATTTTTTTTATCAAAGGGTATTGAAATAAGCACTATCAATGAAAAACTACCAAAATATGCAATAACCCTATAAAAATAGAACTAGATGCATTTGCATATGCAAGCATGCAAATGCATAGGTATTATCCGATGTCTACTAATTACTAAACAAGAACGCCTTTTCTAAAACTGTAATTACCGGGATAGGATTTTGACCTTCAACTACAAAATGCTCAATTGCCTTTGCTGGAGTGTACTTGGTCAGCTTCTCAGCGTACTGCCTAGTGTCCTTGGACTGCAGCCATGCATCCGCTAGAGGTTGGCTTTGACTACCGGCATCTTCATAGTCTGACGATCGATTTGCTGCAGCTGCAAACACTACAAGAAAACAAGCAAGAATAAATGTCTAAGCAGAATAATAGAATGATGAATGTATGACCGATTGAATTTTGACGTTTATGACCGAGTGTCTATCGGCCGTTCCCAATAACATATCTACAGATAAAGGTAAAGGTAGAGATAGTTCCTTTGTCAAATCCTATTGTTATTTTGCTACTATATTTGAATTGTGTTACCATAGAGATTGATGACGTTTTTATTATCCTTTCTAATGTCAAAATTGGCGATAGATAGGTTATTGGGAACGGCCGTAAGACAATTCCATACATTGATCTATCTATTGTATTCTACAAACGTATTGCCATTTGTCTAGAGGGGCTAAAGCATTCATTGATTTGTTCCGACGACAGCGTACCTACAATTTCTAATAACAAAAATGTTGTCACTACAACGATTCAAAATAATTTAGATGTGACTCGAAATAGTTACTCACAAGCATCTTCACCACCACCACCAGATCTCCGCGCGAATGGCATATCGGGCTTGTCGTAGAACTGACCACGTCGCATGTATACCGTCACATCAGAGCCTGGAAATACAGTTTCGTCAAGATCAACCTTCTATTACTTTACTTCTATGTTCTAAAGGTAGGGTGAATAAAGAATCGGGTATAGTAGAACGTTATAAGAAGGGGCCAGGTCAAGAAAACCTGCTACATACAAGCGTTCCAGGAAATAGTTCCGAAAGTTTTAACGACTATCGGTAGATGGCTCCCTCCGTCACCCCAAAATGGCTGTATAGGAGAATTAACGTGTCTCGGTAGCCCAGTGGTTAGATCATTCTCCCTGTAAGAGCGGGGCACACGATGCGTTGCGGCGGCGGCGCGGCGCCGGAGCGGTGTCGCTGCGTCGTTTTACATAGAAATATCTGTAGCATGTCACATGATGCGCTGCGTCGCCGCAGCGGATAGTTATGAACGTAGTATAAGTGAAACGTGTATGCTAATACTTCTATGTAGTCTTAGCAGGACAACCCTCGTGCGCGAAGATGGCTAATAGATATTAGTAATCCCTACCTGGATGCCTGTTAATGAGAGAGAGAGACTTGAGTAGAATAATATATCATTAACTACTCCAATATCGTTTTGTACGCATTAGGTTGGTATTTTGCATAAGTGGCTTGGGATAGGACGATTCCTCGACTCGCAATTCTCTTGCCGAGTGGCTTCGATTAAGAAAAGAAAATTAAGCGAACCCAGATGTCTAATATTTTCTAAAGAGCTTTTGTCTTGAGTAAATTTTATTACCCAATTTAATCTAAGTATATTTAAATAAGCACACTAAGAAACTGAGGACTTGAATTAATAGAAGTTCCAACGTGCTCATTAAAAGGAACGAAATGTTTTTAAATGGCATTAATCACCCCATAATTAAGCATTATTTGATAATTACGACGATACTTAAGTACTGGTACTACATAGCGGGATATTTTATATTGTTTTTTTTTTTTCTTTTTAGACACTAACTTACTACAATGACATGTTTACGTTAAGCAGTTAACTAGCTAAACGAATGTTCATTGTACTGCTCAAGGCTAACAGTAAGATTACAGTCTAGAAAAGTTAAGTAGCAGTAAAATATTTACAAACCTGATTTGATATTGGAATACATGTTGTGTCATTATGTAGTTTTGTAATTTTTAGAGGATAAGAGAAAGTAATGATAGTATGGATCGTTCCTGGTGCAAAGGCTGGCCAGCACCATCCAGCGTAGAATCAAAGAATCATTATTAAATGAATTTCTATACAGATAATGTATTTCATATTTATTGATTATTTTATTATGAAAAGTTCAAGAGCCAAAGTGATCTGTACATTAAAATTTACTTAGCCACTTTTCTCTGACTGTACCTTTCGCATAATAAGAATATCGCGTTCTGAATTCTACTAAATGTATAAAAAGCACAAGATATTTATTGATTTTTCAAATCAATGTTATTACTTCCATGAATCACTATTTGAGAATCGTATTTCTTGTTACCGGGTGCTAGTTAGGCCCATATACAATTTCAAATAGGTTCACATTCGATCACGTCCCTACTGTTATGACCCTTTTTTCACCCTTAATGTTTATTGTAGAAGTGGACGCTATTGTAGTAAATACTAAAGTACCTACTAGAGTATGAAATTGGACTTGGGTTCCTTCACAGTTGGTATTAACGCAGTATTTAGCTTGTAGGTATCTACAATAATTGAAAATTGTAAATTGTTATAACGGTTGTTTGTATTTTATATTGTTCAAAACGGTTGGTTTTGTTTGTAGAATCTCCAAATCTATGATAGAGATATGACCAACGTTCTTTTTATTTTTATTTTTTATACCACTTAGGTGGCAGACTAGCACACGGCCCACCTGATGGAAAGTGGTTACCGTGGCCTATGGACGTATGCAACACGTATTTCTCAATATACCTAGTACCTAAGTATAATATTGTTATATCTTATTGAGGTCATGACATGATACACTTCGATGGCAGATAAGTACACGGTCCACCTGATAAAAAATGGTTAGATGCTGTGGTCTATGAACTCATTGACATGAAACCACTTTTTAACGGATTCTATCGAGATTTATATTTTATTATTTAGGTAAGTATATTATGTGAACACATGCAACAGGATACCACCCATTACGAAAGGTCTGATAAACCACAGATACTCGCTAAAGAACATGGATATATACCGTGAATGATTTGCGAGGTTATTGAAATTAAATTTCAATGACTGAGGTCAATTATATTTAACCTAAGTTAACCTTCGCTTCCTAAGCGCTAGTTGAGAAGAATCGGCGCAAAAATTCCACTACGGCATTTGTTACATTTAGACCCATGCAAATAGACTAATTCTAGCACTAGCCTTTTTCCTGCGGCTCCGCCCGCGTGTCGCTCTTATCTTCGGTTCTACTCAACCAATTGCAATCAAACTAACGTAAGATTTTAAGTCTGAACACGATCTTTCTTACAAAAATAACTGTTCAGTAGTTTTTGCGTCCATCGCGGATAACATTTTCAATTTACAATTAGGTATATAATAGTATAGATAGATATATATTTGCTTTGAGTGGAAATTAAACTCGATAGAGACTTACGTGCGAATTGGAGGAATTCAGCCAGGGAGTAGTTATATCCGTAGGCGACTCCGGCTATGATGGCGATTGTGAAGCCGAAGCACACTGCACACGACAACAGACACAACAAGCCACAGGTGATTATCCTGCAAATAATAAACTATATAAATAAGTTTTAGTTCCCTTCTGTGACACCCATGGCAAGAGATGGAGTGGTCCTATACCTACTTCATCGGGAATGAGTACGCAAACAAGGCTATGGAAATATGCTTGGGACGTTCATCACCTTAATAATATGAGAGATCTAAGGTAAGTTCAGTCTAAGCGGGTTCAGTAAAGAATGTTGGAATATATCATAATTGGGAGTCAAAATAAAGGTAAAGTATGGGTGCAAAATCTCGTTTGGTCGCAAGGTTGATGTGATCTGCAGTTAACATTTTGAATTTTGAACCATTAAAACAACTACTAGCTACATCCATGCGATGAAGTATATTATAGCAACTTTGTTGCTTGAAGGCTGTGTTCCTTGTGTGTGCTGTGTTGTGGTCCTACGATTCATTATTGTATAATCATCTTTTGTTTACAACTAAGTCAAAATTCCTGTGAGATGGATGAAGATGTCATATTTGTGTGACTGTAAGGTGTCTTCAAACATATTAATTCTAAAGTTAAGCTCCCAGTTTATAAGGGACTTTATGGATATATTTCAGTATGGCGAGATAAGATACTCGCAAGCATTTTACTGCTTCCTACATTATCAGAATAAGTACGCCGAAAGGGTTTTTACCTTAAAATAGGTGATACTGTTACATTTTTATGTTTATAGGGCAATATTTGGGTTATATTCCAAATATTAACAGTTACCATGTTTGCCTTCATTACTCCTTTAAGACCGTACAGACCTGTACCAATAGCATTAGCTAAAAATAGAATTCATCTTCTTCATCCTAGCGTTATTCCCAGCAATTTCGTGAAGCAACTGCATCTGACCTTCACAACCCAATAAAGCTAGACCAAATATTGCAGCTAAACTAGTTGTTAGAGTTTTTAAGACTCCAACTACCTATACTACGTGTGTACCTGCACGACCAGACCAATGCAAATACCCATATTCATGCATACATATATTTGCACTGAGTGGGGATCAAAGCCGCGCCTCCTGCATAGCGGCTGCATACCACCACGCCCCAGAAGCTGTCAGGTAAAAATAGAATGAAAAATGGAAGGTAAAGTGACCTTTCTCGTAACGACGAGTATAAATACTTAATTTATTCGATTCACATCGATTCGTGGCACGTTCGACTATGAGCAACAACGATGTTATTGGGTATAGGTACCAAATGTTTCAGAGTGCTACAAGGCTATTCATTTAAATCCTGGGTACTGATATTTTTTACAGATTTCATTATTCAAATCAATGCTGTTGGACCTCAATTTAGATTTAAAGATGATGGCAGTTAGTCAGTATCATAGTCGTAAATAATGAAATTGAATAAAAAATAAACATTAGTAGAAAGTGTAACGTTCAATTAACATAAGAAAATCTTTTTAGAAACAAGTTTTTATTCCAAAATTCGGTTGTACTAAAACGAAAATAGTAATTTTGTGCAAGTTTTGTGCTGATTTCATAAACTTTGTTAGTAGCTTAAAAACTTTTCAGTTTTATATTATGTGGCACCGAAAAGTGTAGCTACCTATGATACGGATAAAACTAGTTAATAAGGAATTTCTTTTATCGAGTTTTATCTTATTTACTTTAGCAGATCCAGAAGGTGGCCTTCTTACTCCTTCGCTAGGTCCACGGCTAGCTACTTAGGTGTAGCAATCTTCTATACAATCAAAGTTCAATTGAAAATAACGCTCGTAAGTGGAGTAAATTAGGCTTACAAAACCTAGGATGCACGAGTGAAGTTAAATAATTATATTATCAAAGCCCAAAGTCGTAGACAATTATTAAGTAAATGAAAATGGGAGAAGCTATTGTGAAGGAACTAGGTGTGATCACAGATTAATAAATAGTTACTACGTAATGATGTGTGATGGCCCTTAGAGGTGAATTCGTAGTGACATTAGTTTGGCTTGCTATCTCTAGATGGCGCTTGGCACGTGTGGTTTCGCCATAATACGCTGAACTCTAGGTGAAGAGAATATTCTAATCGCCCCATGAACAAGATAGTCATACGCGAACAAATGTTACAAGAAATTGCAATATTTATTAGCTACCTACGTATGAATATGGTTGAATAGAGAACCTCTTTATTTTTTTATGGTAAAAAATAATAAGATCATGTTCTTATCTAGCTTATAAGTATAACACTAAAATGGCTATAAATAACGTTGCTGCTCATACTAATTTGCCGTTAAAGTGATATAAAACGCCAACTCAAG
The DNA here is from genome assembly GCA_914767945.1 of Eilema depressum. Lineage (NCBI taxonomy): Eukaryota > Metazoa > Arthropoda > Insecta > Lepidoptera > Erebidae > Eilema > Eilema depressum. Next base: position 9,017,872 of record OU612024.1, on the reverse strand, counting down.
TTTGATGATATTGTAGATACTCTGCCAGGAATTTTATATCCGTAGATTCTTCAAGTAAGGTTTCAATATGGGACGGATAATCCGTTGTTTGTGGAAACCTTAAAGCTGTTTGTACTTTTCTCTTGCGTCAAATATCGCCTTTTGTTGCTTATCTAAAATCTGAGCAGGTAAACAGTAGGAATATCTCTCTGGACCCAATTTTAATATCCTTGTAGAAGAAGGCGCGAACAGAAGTTAGCTTTTTATACAAATATACCTACATCATATACTAAGTGTACTTATCCAGACTGACTGACTGTTTTTTTTTAAATTTACGCAATCGAAATTACTAATATTCCCTCTAACCCCTCCGCTAAGCTAAATTGCTTGTGTTAGGAGTGGATTCACGTCGGTAATGTAATGACCAGGATTCACACCCTGGACTCCTTAACTACTTAGCTACCGACGCTTCGATTCACAGACACAAAGCCTGAACCGCACTTAAAAACTTAGAATATTGGCAGTCTTCCATTTAGAGTATGTCCCTGGATGGGCAAGATAATGAGTTTTTGCACTACTTTCCCATGCGAAGAAAGGACAAGCGGTTTGTAGACACAAAATATAGGTCATGAAACGATGTGGCAATTATAACCATTATATTTTTATACTTGACAGCCTCCGTGGCGTAGCGGTAGTGAACGCGGCCGCTACGCAGGAGGCGCGGGTTCGATCCCCGCTCAGTGCAAATATTTGTGTGCATGAAATATTTGCATTGGTCTGGTCGTGCCTCGGAGAGCACGTTAAGCCGTCGGTCCCGGTTGCCATAAAAACATCTATGGCGGTCGTTACGGGTAGTTGAAGCCCTAAAAAGTCCAAAAACAACGGTCTAGCTGCAAAGCTTCGATATCGCCTAATGTTAACATTGGGTTGTGGAGTCAGATGGCAATCGCTTCACGGAAAATATCGAGGTCTTGCCAAATCCGTAGTTAAGATTGGTAAAGCGGACCCCAGACTCCGAGCTGAAAAAGCTTCGGATGCGACTGGGAATAACGCTAGGAGGAAGAAGAGGAAGAAGAATATTTTTATACTATCCTTCTTCGTCGCGTCAATGGCTCATAAAATTTCTTGGATTTTGTTGGCCCAATATTTGGCCACGGCTACAACATTGTCCGTTGCCTTATTCAGGTCCTCGATAGTACAGGTGGAAGGGCACAGTGGGCTAGAGAGCAAATGCAGCATGGACTGAAATGGAGTCCCGCAATCACACGACGACACGACGCGCGACGTCCCACTATTATAGTTTCATTTGTATTTCTATTTAATTAATAAACAAGCAATCCTGTGAGGATTCACATTATTATCAATACGTAACAAGAACATTATACATAACCACGTAACCAGTAGCTAACTTTCATACTGTTGTTGTTTGAAAATTTAGTTTATATTACCTATTATTAAGGTTATATTCAGCAAATTTGGTACCTATGCCACTGAAAATAAAGTTGTAAATTCGTTGTTGAATACTTTACGATGTACTAGGTCGCCTGTTCTATCTATTTCAATTTACTGCCACATTTTAGGACATTAAATATGTCGGTTCTATTTATCGGCGTGGAAAACCTCCGAGTACCATACAAGGTCAGGACATTATTACATAAGACGGCGGCGATCTGTCTAAGCTCAAATAATAACTCTTGATTAGATATTGACCTGGAGAGACGGCATATCTGCAGAATGGCAGCCTTTCTTTTTACTGCAGAAACTGAGTAGAGAACCATCTTTCTAACCCGTTAAGGTTATAACACAAATAATGAACTTGGAAAGGGAGAGTCACTGTATCGCCTTTCGCATCACCGTTATTCTAAGGCGAGGCAACAACAGTATGATCCCGACCATTGTGTGGTGCAGTAACGAGTTTCAAACAAAGAATACTGCACGGCTCGGGTTATTACGGTGACATTCCCTTTCCGCCGTTTTCTGTAGTAGCCAAGTAAACTAAATCAAGGAGAGGTTGGACATTTAGGATGCGGTCATGACTAGCGCTCGGATGACGATAGAAATTGATACATCAAGTAAACAGTAAGTACAGGAGAAAAACCGCCATTTAAATACAGTTAGGATCGATTGCACACAATTTGCCTCCGAACATAAATCGAGAAACTTCTCAAAGCCAATTTCTTATTGTTGTACGTGCGGAAAGTCAAACGACTTTTACACAAAGTTCCCCTGTGGGATGCGACACCTCACGAAATACATAAAAGGGTCTTGTAAGGTGAATTCAGTAATGCCCTTCGATGAACTAAAAAGGTAATTTTACTAATATTATGAGAGCGGTGTTTCTCGACTCTTCGTCCCTAAACTTTATATTTCTTTTTGGAATTGGTTTATTCTGCATTCACCTCGCATTTTTGCTCCACATTGATAAAATTTCCATATTCAGCCAATTTTAAACTAAATGTTTACAACCTGTTAGTCTGTCTAGTATAGGTAATATGCTGAAATGTGTTATTTTGTAGGTGGAAACCTGGTAAGTTATACGCAGAAATACGTGCAACGTGTCAAAGTCATCGTATTCGTATAGATTGTACAATTTGCACATGACACGGCTCGTTCTAATTGATCCAATTCCGATAGGTAACACTAACATGATGTTACCTGTTGGATCGTTGGATCAATTAGAATACGTCGTGTTTATACATGAACACTATGAACAGTTATACCTACATATAAAAGTAAAGTTGTTCTATAAAAGTAAAGATAAATTAATTCACGTTTTTCTAAAGGTTCATTTACCTACATCAAACGAGCGAATTCTCATTCTATCCCCCTACGACAACTTCTATTAGTGTAGTGACAGAAAATTCGTTGGTTGTTCTTTCTTATTTGAACGCTGAAAATAAGGTTTCATTTATATTATAATCATCATCATCTTCATGTAGACGCAATTTCCTGAATGCATCCGTGGCAAACATGACCTCGGAGCTCAGGGTCAGCCTTCCGGCTCTTCCTCCTCCACTTCGCACGATATTGGGCGTCCATGGTAGTGAGACCATTTGCACGCATGTCGCCCTCCACGACGTCAAGCCAGGACTTCTTGGGCCTACCCCTTCTACCTGGACCCGGCGGGGGTGCCATTTATATTATAATATATAATATTAAGAAGGAATGCTCTTGTTCTAGCTCTAGCTCCATGTTCGTTTGTTCTAAATCCACCTTCAAAGGGATAGTACCTAAAGCATTATTTGCATTAAGTCTTTAAATAGAGAACAAGGATCACAAACCTTTGTATGAAGTCTACAGCGTACACACAGCAACTGCATATGTAGCACATTACAACACTTCTTTCAGCACAGCCGAATTAACACCAGAGGCATTATCACTTACAGGCCTGATTACTCCTGCCTTTTGGTAGCTGAAAATGAAAAAAAGATCTATAAAACTGCAATCTTTCCAGTGGGACAAATGTAATTACTAACTACATGTAGATTGAGTATATGAAGAAGTAAAGAATAATATATGAAGGGATAGGGCTGTTTAACATCACACAAAAATTATACAGCCCAAACTCAGCCTCAGATACATGGTTCGAGTCAACAAGAGTGCCCGGAATACGACAATAGGCTCATCCCCTATTACGTGGGACCTCATACAATGATTGGTGAAATGTGGCTGGGACAGACTGGATGCGGAAGGCGGAGAATCGGCAAACGTGGAGCATATTGGGAGAGGCCTATGTCCAGCAGTGGACTGCAATAGGCTAATTGATTGATTGATTGATTGATTGGGTGTTAATTCCTACCTAACCCTCCGGGGATAAAGGCGTGATTGTACCCTATAGAAGACGTCTTCTATACAGTGCACGCCAATTATTTAATAAGTGCCGTACACTGTATTCTCATTTACACCTGTTGATTATATAAGTGAAAGAATTGAGTTACATTGCGGTTTTTCAGGAAATACACCTTATGAGATAAACTTGAAAAGCAATACATTCAAATCATTAGAGCCATTTCCAAGATCCGTAGTGATGTCATCATCATCATCCTCCGAGCCCTTTTCCAAACTCGATGTGGGTCGGCTTTCATTCTAACTACGAAACAGCAAACTTCGATATCTTCCTTGAAACGATTGCTATTTGGTGATGTCGAAAGTTTTGTAATTTATCAGGTTGTGGAACTTTTTACGGCTCCAACTACCCGTAACGAATGTCAGTGTGTTAAGACTGGTCATCCATTCTAAGGCTGAACTGGCTAGTATTCATTAAACGCGCAATTATTGTTTGCTTACTCCGTTACCATTTAGCCACGAACCTCTGCATAGTAATTTCAATCAATCAATCAATCACTCAACTAGCCTATTGCAGTCCACTGCTGGACATAGACCTCTCCCGATGTTGGGAGACTTTGGCCTACTGTTACCACGCTGGCCACTGTATTGGTACAGGGTTATAATTCGAGTTTTCCTTCTCTCGCAGTGATATCGTCAGCGTATTTTTCCGTTAGTCGCCTCTTACGACACCCTTCGGATGAGATGGGGTGGTGATACTTGTAGTCGTTAGTATATATAAAATATAAATTGCTCTTATATTAGTTTTGCCTTTGAGTGATTGCCACTATCGTACCGCGCCGCTGCCGTCAACACAGCCTTTAAATATTATGTAACAGTAAACAAAAACGAGACAGATCGACCGTTACCTTCAGCCGACCATTACAAAACGTGTTACGGTCTAATATAGTGCCGTATGACAGAAATTTTAATTAGTAAGTTATGAGCCTATGGCGAATGTGTGAAATAACTCATTTAGTATGCTCCTCTCCGGTTCAGTATCCCATCGAAGACGTCGACGCCTTTGTTTGTATATTTATATAACCTTATTTAGTACCATTGTATTTTGACTGAAGTTTGTTTATTCAGTTTTTTGTTATAGAATATTCGTTTGTATTCATGTGGTGATGAAGTAACAAGTATCACCACCCCATCTCATCCGAAGGGTGTCGTAAGAGGCGACTAACATAAAATTATGCAGAGGATATCACTACGAAAGAAGGATAACTCGAAATAAAACCAACCTGTCTGTACCAACCCGTCTGGCCAGCGTGGAAACAGTAGGCCAAAGCCTCCCATCATCAATAGTGTGTAAATATAGGTATGCTATGAAGATGACCACTAACTTGTAGTCGTCGATTGTCAAGAAAAAGCAATAAAAACAGCACGCCCTAAGCACCAAGTAGCCCTATATTATGGCAAGTGAATTTTATGCAAAAGGGCAGATCAGTACTCGAGACAGTCGAAACCAGCGGCCTGCACGAAAGGTTAGTCACCTCACCTGAGTGGTTTAAAAAATATCAGAATAGGATTCTGTGTAATGCAAAGTGTCCACTGGCAAGTATTTGCCGCAACTTCTTGCAGAGGAAATATTTCCACTGTCCACTGTCTGCAATCAGAGCGGGGGCACACGATGCGTTGCGGCGCCGCAACGCATCGTGTGTCCCCGCTCTTACTCTACATAATATATGCACGTTACAAGCGACTTGCATATATAGAGTAATAATTGCAGTCAGTGGAAACAATTCCTCTGCAATAAATTGCGAAAAATACTTGCCAGTCTTAAGTATATTCTAAGTTACCAGTGGACACCTGCATACGATAAAAGGCGTGAGTAATACAAGTAACTATTTGTAGTAAAACATAAATGACTATGTCGAGTATTAAAGATTGTTAGAAAATTAGGTTTTAGGCCCATTCTCACCTATTGATAAATGGACATGAATTACATGAGGTAATCGGATACTATTAAGGTGACTTGATTGGTTTGTCCATCACATAATGAGATCGTAAAGAAATGATTATATCCTATGTTCCCGTCATAAAGTTTGATAGATTGTGTAAGGGAAAATAAGGCTGAGCTTAAAAAGCTTAATTATAGTAGTAGAATGATAAAGCTATATACCTACCTACTGAAATGTTTTTTAAAATTAAGCATAGAATAATGTTCTTGCTCATCTGAGGCAATTTGCCTTGCAGGCTAGACTTTGGAGTCCGGTTCCGCTATTCTACTACCTACTTCCTCATGTTTTGGTTAGCTTTTACAGGAGTGACTACCACCATCTGACCTCTCAACCCCATGAAGGAAGTCTGTATCAAAGCGTCGTTCGTCAGTCAATCAATCAATTAATCAATCAATCAGCTTATTGCAGTCCACTGATGGACATAGGTCGGGCCCAACGTGCGCCATTTCTGCCGATCCTCAGCCTCCGCATCCAGTCTGTCTTAGCCACCCTATCAATCAATCAGTAGTGATTAAGTTTTGAAATTTAGTTTTTTGGTATAGGTATTCGTGGTATGAATGAACAAACTGAATTCCAGTCCAATGTGTAAATAAATAGAATGAGTTGGATCACAATTGTAAATGTTTCGTGTAGACAGAAGCAAGTACTCACCAATCTCATATATGCTATCATTTATAAATAAAATCAATATAATCACACAAAACTTGAGAAAATATATTAGAAATTCTGTGAACTGATTATCTTCCAAAATGTCATGCTGACAAACAGAAAGGAATCAGAAGTGGGCGTTCAGGAACTGAAGCTTTTATTAGCTTAGAAAAGAGTTTTTAAAAATAGGTTGTGATCGACAGCCGAAAATTTTAAGGCCTCTATGCTATTTGATATGATTGTAATTTTATATTGTTATCGAGGGGTAATTGGCTGATAAAGTCAACAAGCTCGTCGAAGTAAAACTCGTTAAAATATTGGACGCATTTCTTTAAAAGTTCTCTTTAAAGAAATATTTTAATTGGATGGTAAATTCTGGCATACGTAGTCAGGCTTCCGAAAATTCTACCTTCGTAAGACACAGGCACTTTATACCTACTGACCTCGTTTAAATTTCTCAACTCTAATGGTTAGAAAATCGAACGAAATTTCAATACGAGTTTGAAGTCATGTGAGTGTAAAAATATATTCACAATTTTCCTTAAAATATTACCGATATAATTTTCTGTTTTGGCAAAATAACTAATGTAGAGTGTCCACTGGAAAGTATTTTCCAATTTCTTGCAGAGGAACTGTTTCCACTGACTGCAAAATTAGTCTTTATGCAAGTTCCTCTGCAAGAAATTGCGGAAAATACTTGCCAGCAAAGACTGCATAAAGGATATCAGACTAACAATCAATAGGGCCTGCTGATTATGATTATACAGAATATTTAGAGATGTTAAATTACATAGACACGGAGAAACTGCTAGAAATCTTGAAGTGAGGAGAGAGTGTCAGGCGTTTGTCTTTCTAGCTATAAAAATATTTTTTATTATTACTGTTATATTCCTTATACCCTAGAAAATTAACCTTGAAAAGACATGGCCTGAAACACAGGTTTGCATAAACCTAGATCAGGCAGGTCGTAAGAAATATGTAAAGTAGATATATTTATTTTTTAAATTTCACATATACCTATAAACGTTATCCTATTGCAATTATACACCTACCTAGTGTGTATGGTATTAATATACGTAGTACCATAATAAGTTTATGGCCATAAATATAAGACTAATTGATAATATATACTGTAAAGCCTTCTTTGATAAATAAATAAATTATTATTAAATTATAATTATTAATTTCTCTCTGTGTTGGAATGTTAGACGGTAGTCGCTCTAACAAAAGCCAAATAAGTCAAATCAAGAGAACGGGTATGAGAGTGAACCCTGATTTCCAAAGTACAAGCTTTGGATGCATGATGGGATTAACGCTTAGATGATGATTATGATCGGACTAGTAATCAATAGATTGTAGGTTCAGTTCGAAACCTACTCAGTTATATTTGAATGAAACCACTTTTTAACGGATTCTATCGCGATTTATTTGTTACTAGCTTTTGCCCGCGGCTCCGCCCGCGTGGATGTCGGTTATCGCGACCAAACATAGCCTATGTCCTTTCTCGAGGTCTAATCTACCCCTATACCAAATTTTCATCAAAATCGGTTCAGTGGTTTGGGCGTGAAAGCGAGACAGACAGACAGACAGAGTTACTTTCACATCTATAATATTAGTAGGGATTATTTACTGTTAGCCTGACGTTTCGGCTACTTTTTTTTTATCGTGCGAAAAATCTCCCGAATACCTCCCCCGCCGGAGCCGGAGGAGGAGGTAATGTCAGACTCGAACCGACTAAAACGCACGCCGTCTGTGGGCCGCCAATTGCCGGAGGTGAGATTGTCGTAGCCATATCCCTCGCACCCCGGCCGACCCAGGGTCATATCTCTCGATCTGGATGTTTCGGCTACTTTTCACCAGCCATGGTCGCGGGGTGAATCCGTTCAAAAGTGGTTATAAAACCACTTCAATGAGTGATATTCGCGTAATCTTAAGAAATTCCATATTTACTGACGTGAACCCGAATGAACTCAAGCAGGGATAAACAAGAATCTAATAGTTATAGTGTGTTATATGTGTTCACGTTTCTAGAAGTCATAAAAAATGTCGTTCACTACAACTCTAAAGATAAGAGAAGGTACATGTTGGTACCAAATGCGACTGAGCTACGAACCTGTAGATAATCTTTCGATGTCAGGCTTACCTACTGATTCGATTACTATCAGTTTGTATATCTTTTTCTTTCGTATATTTATGTGGCATTACCTCCAGTGCATTTTATAAGATTGTTTAGTTGATTAAGAATGGAAAAAGTGAATCGCTCACGCGGCACTTGAACCCGCGACCCATCCCTTACAGGCGGAATGCTCTGATCACTGAGCTACCGAGCCTCGCCTGAAGCGTTCCAAATTCTCTTATATAACCTTCTAGCTTTTGCCTGCGGCCCCGCCCGCGTGGATGTCGGTTATCGCGACCAAACATAGCCTATGTCCTTTCTTAAGGTCTAAACTACTCCTGTACCAAATTTCATCAAAATCGGTTCAGTGGTTTAGGCATGAAAGCGTAACAGACAGACAGACCGAGTTACTTTCGCATTTATAATATTAGTATGGATTTGGGTTCAAGTCTCCCCTTGACCGATTCACTTTTTCCATTCCTAATCAATTTGAATAGTTAGTATAGTAATTGCTTCTTTCATTAGATTTTTTAGTTGTTCATTGAATTATACCAGTAATAATAGCTTACTGAAAGATCGAGAACCCGCACCACGTGAAGCGAGCGCTGTTTTATCGTTAGGTAGGTATAGTAGTCGTGTAAACGATGCATGCAATTCTATCTAAGTCAAAGGAGAGTTACGCTTCGAATTTCAGCTCTCTACACATTCTGCAATCTCCATATAGCGATTAAACAATTCTTGCGTAGGGTTCTCTTTCAACTATCCTCCTTGGGAAAGGGCAATAAGCATAACTATTTTGCGAACAAGCAAGTAACACCCCTTCAGTAACTGGCTTTATAAAAAACTGCATTGGTGGAGAAGACGAGGAATGTTTCTTTATCTTAAAAAAGCATTTAGTAACCCAAATTACTAGTACATATTATATCACTTTCAGATTGAAACAAAATAGTTTATCGTAAAGTAATTCATCTTTTATTCGTGGAACTTTACCTACGAAGTGGGTTCTTTAAAAATAAAACTAGTTTTTCAGAAAAGGAATTCATATTTCTTAACGAAATTGCTGTTTACGTACTAACTACACTTTAAATAATTAAAATGTTTTCTAAAATATAATTCAAACTCTCCTTGAAGCCGACAATACTGCGTTGATCATACGGAGAAGGATTTCAAAGCATAACTCAAGTTATACCTCAACAATATGAACGCCACTCAGTCTGTTTACTCATCTTTCTTTTAAAATATCATTGGATACAAAGTCACTAATAATAAAAACTATAATTATTTTTTCTAGTTTACCGGTAAGTGTAAGTTTAGAACACTATTGTTTCGGTTCAGTTGGGTTCAGTCGCACTAAGCGGTCCACTGTGGGCGGACGTCCCGCCCGCCCTGCGTCGCGCACTAACATTCGCGAATATTTACTTCTAACTGAAATTGTTCAACGAAAAAGTTTCAACCGATTTCTTACGGACGTGAACTAAACTATGTGTAAAAAGTAAAGTGATTGTGATCTAGTTCTCATGGAGTTTGCTGGATTATTTCGAATTTGTTCATTAAGGTAATTAAGATTTAAAGTGTCATTAAGCTTTTGCCGCTTTTCTATCCGTCAACTGTCGACGCTGCATAACAGTCTTAATTGAGTGTCGTAAATTGGGAATTAGCTGATGAATTTGAGCGCTGTCTCCAACAAGGCTGGGAAAATATTATGCGGAAGCTGACTAAACATAAATCTGCTCTAGGTAAACTTTGATTGGTTTCTTCGCATATTGTGAAAGAAAATCTGTTCGAAATTAGGCAATTATTTGATTGAATCAGAGTTTTTATTAACGGTCGGAATATTATAAAATTGGGAAAAGTAGGTAGTTATTAAGTTTTTATTGCATGCATTTGGAATCATTGTCTTCCACTTAGCATGTTCCTGGTTGCATCGGAGGCTTCCACCTCGGAGCCAACCAGGGCTCCTCTAATCCTTTCAATTTGGCTAATCTTGACTTTAATGGGAGCGACTGCCGTCTCACCTCTCAACCCCAAAAGGAAAACCTGCATCAGGCTTCGTCCGCTAATCAGTAGATATATACTGGGTTGCAGGTTGGTTCGGGCGTAGCCCCACCTACATCTAAGAGAACTAAGCCAACTTCACCTGCAGCAGGCACGCGTTTCACCTGCAGCAGGCACGCGTTCTGACTGAAGGGCGAGACCTCAGGCTTTCTTCTTGAGATTGGGGAATCAGGTGTCGGCAGTTGCTCAAGCTGTGGAATAAACTCCCCGCGGTGGTTTTCCCATGCGACTACAATGTGGGGTTCTTCAAGAAAAACATTCGAAGGTTTCTTCATGGTCAGCAGTACGAGTGTTCCGTTCCTGGTGTTGCATATGTGCATAAGCCACGGTAAGCACTTTCCATCAAGTGGGCCGTGTGCTTGTCCGCTACCGTAAAATGGAGTGAATAGGGATCAAAGGGTGAATAGGGATAAAATGGTTGTTAGATTTTTTAAATAATTTTCTCTTTTCTGCCGAATTCCAAGTGTCTAACCAGATATTATTGATAACTCTGCTCATTATTACATTGAACTAATCCATAATTTCACTATGATAACTACAGAATTCAGCTGACCATTTTATCCCTATTCACCCATTGATCCCTATTCACCCCATAGTACCGGTACCTAAGTGGTATAAAAAAAGATGCATAGGAATAGAAGTTGAAAAGTGGAGCTTGAAAGCCTTTTCATGTAACTGGAATTGGTGCTCAATAAAAACTAAAAGGCTGCTTTTTTACCCGAGATGTGCTATGCAGCTATGCTACGAGGATGTAAAAGCTAGGCTATATAACTGTGTGACCGTTTCCACTATGCTATGGTATGTAGCGTAGCAAGGGAGATATGAAACTTCCGACAAATGTAAAATGGGATGAATAGGGATCAAAGGGTGAATAGGGATAAAATGGTCGTTAGATTTGTTTAATAATTTCAAGTATCTAATTAGATATTATTGATAACTCTGCTCATTATTACATTGATCTAATCCATAATTTCACTTGAAAGAATATAACTACAGAATTCAGCTGACCATTTTATCCCTATTCACCCCATAGTACCGGTATTCAAAATTCGAATCTATTCTCTATCCATAGCACGCATCTTTCTATATAAAAAAAAAACAGCTTTCCATTTTCCTATGTGGACCAATTAATATGATTGGTGGATTTCAAACTCATCCATAGCAACGTAGCAGAGCACATCTTTTAATTCTGTGATAACAACGTACCTTATGGATTTACATAAATTGAAACCTAAACCGGTACCTACAGACAATTAACAATAATAATTTCAATTAAATTGATGTCAGCGATATGTCAAGCTTACGTCAGGTAATAACATCACAGTGACAGCTGTCACAGATGACAATTGTCATATTCATAATCTACAGTTTTAATCGTTGGCATACGGTTGATATGTACACGGTTATAATCAATTACAAAAAATAATAAGTTCACATCAAATCTAATTGTTGTAGAACAAATATTGTTTATTTTTTATAAACAGATGTCGTTCTAGCGACGTCGGCATTGTTTGCCATTGACATATTATTGTAGAAGAAATATTAATCGACTTACAAATATTTATTATTTGTAGGTACTTTAATATGGTTCTATCTCGGTATCGACAAATATAATACGAGAGTTACTAAGGCTCGTTTAGACGATGAGAGTTTCTCGCACGTTTCGGTCCGAAAAATCGTACGCGACTATCGCTAGCAATAATCGCCATAATATCATTATCGCATCAAAGTGTTTACTTACAAACACTACATTCTCGCCTACGATTATATCATACGAGACTCGCATGTGACGTAATCGCCTATATTTGACATCGCTACATATTATAAAACAAAGTCGCTGTCGCTGTCTGTCCGTCCCTATGTATGCTTAAATCTTCAAAACTACGCAAGGTATTTTGAAGCGGGTTTTTTTTAAAGATAGAGTGATTCAAGAGGAAGGTTTATATGTATAATACATGCATAATATTGTAGAGAAACACTGATAAATTTAGAGAAATGCAGCGGGACCGGGTTCAGAAAATATGGCGGTACGAAGTTCGCCGGCTCAGCTAGTAATATTATAAAGATAGAAAGATACGATTATTGCTTGAAAATTCTTCATTTACCCGAAGAGAGTTTCTCGCGTGCAAGATTTTCTGTCGTTTCGATAATCGTATCACGAGCGAGAAACTTCCCTCGTGTAAACGACGCTTATGTTCGTCTTTTGTATATATTACTAGCTGTCCCGGCGAACTAGTATCGCCATTTTTTTTAGCCCGTTTAAACCGTTTAAACCTTCCCTGGACATCCACGAATATTTCAAGACTAAAATTAGCCAAATCGGTTCAGCCGTTCTTGAGTTATAAACTAACAACGAAAAGTGGCATTGATTTTTATATATTAGATTAGCTGTCCCGGCGAACTTCGTACCGCCATATTTTTTCCGTTCCCGCTGCACCTATTTTCTCATCCTTTAAACCTTCCCTGGATACCCACGAATATTTCAAGACTAAAATCAGCCAAATCGGTTCAGCCGTTCTTGAGTTATAAAATAACAACGAAAAGTGGCATTGATTTTTATATATTAGATATTTTCTTTTTATATTTATACCAATAATTGACTGTACTTACTCTGCCTAATAGTAAGCTGAGGTGCAATCTTTGGATTCCAAGAATTGTGGCCGCCGTTACAGTTTGCATTATGGTTCAAGTTAACATCGTCAAATTTTGAAGCCTATTGTATGGTTCCATGGTATTGGTTAAAGTAAAATAACATTTTAGACCTTGAAAGAAAAAAATATTTTTTCTCTTAGTAGATTATAGCTTATAGCCTTATAGATTTTTTTTTCCAAAATTGCTCTAAATTATACAATCTGACATATTAATTAATACACTACATTGAAACCCTGTACAACTTACTTAAAGACCTCGGATTGCCAAGAGCTTCAGTAAGCTCTTTACTAAATCGAATATCAAAAGCGGCATTGATAGGATCTTACCAAATTTGGATAGGTAGGGAGGGGAACACTACTGACGGTGGAGGTGAGCGCTGATGCATCACAAGGTGGCCACCCTAAACCTACATCTGGGTCGCAAGTCCCAGTCGCCGTCACAGTGTTCCTCTCTGTATCACGCTATGGACCCGGCGACCGCACGGTGAATCCATGGAGTGCTGAGAATCGGATCTCAAAAAGGGATATCCTATTAAATAGAAGATAATCCTGAAAAGCGATTGAATTCAGTCAGTAAACTTTTAACTTTCTTAATGTAACTTCGACAAGTAGGTATATTGTGTTTCAATTTCAACTTTTAAGAGCCTTCTTAGTTTGAAGCAACAAGGGTAAGAAACTTATCTATTGTGGTATTAACCTCGTACCTATTTAAAGCTTGTACTAGTATCTCCACTTTTGGTTTGTTTTGGCCTTTACGGGACTGCCATCTGACCTTGCAACCCCGATGGAAAAGCATGCACTTGCAGGTGAGGTTGACTTGGGCTCCGATCTTAAAAAAATACTGCACCAAAACTGAGAAGGTTTATGGGACCCATCCCACCTTCTCAGTTTTGGTGCAGTATTTTTTTGTTTATGCCACATAAGTAGCAGACATGCAGACGGCCAGTTTAATGTTCAATCAGGTGTCATAGGTAATTTGATTTGATATGAGTCAACTACGCTATTATAAATATACAGTATATTATATACAACTGACTGTAGGTAATTGACTTATATGCACGTTCATATTGCCCGATATTAAGCTTCCAGCTCTAATAATGTTGCCGTATAATCAGTTTAGCTAGCATTATCAGTGAAGCACTAAATTGGTCAGTAATATGATAATATGACCACTACCTAAATAAAATGCACTTTATCTAGTGGGTAGTGTTTTATGTACTTAGTCAGTATGTATGTAGACGTGGAACTTGCATGGGCGCAACCAGCTTTCTATAACCTCTCGTTAACCATGATTACACACGCAGAAGGGATGTGGCAAAAGTCACATCAGATCCCGGGAGAGCTGTTTTTTTTTTGCTCGAGAAGGAGACGACGGATCGGGAACGGAGGAGATCCACAGACCGCGTAGCCCGCGACCGCGACCATCGGAGGCTAATTAGGCGTTGGAGGTCGCAGAACGACCTCGGTCCCCTATGAGCCCGGGTCTGGGGTTGAAAGGTGGAGCCACCTATCACCCTATCCGAAGCAGGCGATGCGCCTCTACCCCATAACATACCTGCTATACAACGGACGAGACTCCGACGCAATCTCTCCTCTCAGGGTTGGGAGGTCGGGCGGCCGTCGCTTTTGTAAACAACAAACTAATCAAAAATAATAAGCAGGCTAAGGTATCTGACTGACATCGATATATGACTGTATTCCGTATGAATTACCGCCTGTCTTATTCTCTTCAGTCATATTTAGTTCATGCCTTACTCGTCTGCTGTTGTGTAGATTGTTTATTGATTGAAGCTGGACTCATACAATTTGTACATACAGGATATGGGTCATATTACTATAAGGATAGACAGCGAGAAAATGAACTTACTTAAATCGATCCTTACATACATTCCTTACACCTTCCCCTCTCTCCCTTATTTATATTCTTCGCTTTGTATTCTATTCACAACCTTTCGAATTTTCAAAAAACATTATGGCTTATTTGGTATGAAAACATTCTCCTAGAACGACCAGTCTACACACATCATTCTACATTCATATCATAAACTTCGCCCATACTGTCTTCGTGACTGAACCTTCACGAACGTGTCTAATATTATATCGTAAAAATGGCTAAGAGTTAATATACGTACTATGATTCTTGCCAGCTTTATATTTGAGATTTATCCATTACTGTTATAAGTTTGGTTATAACTTTTATATTTAATGGTGTAAAACATATTTTTGCCTTGATACGTGAATCAGAACATTATTTTGTACATACATATAGAGGCATAATATACACGCACGTCTCGCTAGCTATATTTTTAAGGTCTCACGTAATAGGAGACGGGGGTTATTACAATCAACCGGGTACATTAATAGATGGAAAAAATTGGAGTGACTAGATAGCGAAAGGTAAAAATGGAATATCGTGTTTACGAAAGGATTGCGAAATGTAAAAGCAACAGTTCGAAAAGTAAGGGTCGTGTTCCGAGAAGTTGAGCTAAGACTGTACTCGGAAAAGACTACAAAAGACTGAGTCCACATTAACAATCTTTAACAGACTAACGCAACAATCTCAGAGTATACTTAGTACTTAGGTACTTGTGTTTTCAAATAATTATTTTTATGACATTAACAAAAAACATAATTGAATGAAATTTTAAAGCATTTGTTATGCTAACTATTCAAATCGATTAAGATTTAAAAGAAAATCAACCTTGGGCGGGCCTCAGTGGCTTATTGGTCAGAGCATGTAAGAGAAAGATCGCGGGTTCGAGTCCCGCCCGAGGTCGACTCTCTTAATCGGTATAATTATAAAGAAGAATATGTGCGCTTAAATGGTTTAAATTGGTTATAACACATAGAGGATGAATGAAAGAAAGAAGTATAATAATTAATATAAAAAGAAGTATAATAATTGTGCTAGTACGTCTGTATGTCTAACTCTTTAGGCATAAATAGGTAAATATTTCTGAACCAGCCACCTACCTAAACTCGATATCGCACGCTTATACAATTTTCTCCTTCAAGGTTACATCTATAGGCAAGGTGACTGTATTCTCTCGAACTTTTTAAGTCGTTGTTACAATACATAGGTACTCGTTACCTACATACTTAAGTAATTGTTTTGTTTGTTGTTTTGCCACATTTCTTTGAATAATGACTATATTTCATGCATACTGCGGTGTAATGTAAAGTTAGGAAATGTTCTTCAAACGACCTAAGGGTGAGTACACATCTGGCGAAAATACTGCACTCTTAATGCAAGCGAATCTGTTGTTATAGTGTATACGTGTTTGGTGTCCTATTTTCTTATTTAAACTTACACTATACAGGCTTGCAGTGATCTCTGTAGCCTTATGATTGTCACGCATGCGAGCATCCCGCATATAGTACAAATTGTACTGAACTATGCTGTGGAAATGATTTACACGAAATTCCTAGCACGAAATAGTATCGTAATCGTAAAGTAAACGTAGCGAGAGGATGGAGCATTGCGATTGGCAGGCTTCACACACACACACACACACACACAGGTTCGCAGTCGGCAGGCGGCCAATCGCGATGCTCTGATCTCTCGATACATTTACGTTACGATAACGATAGCTTTTCGTGCTAGAGGCACAGTATGTTATTTACGACCTGAAGAAATTCGGGCCGTGAGATCCCGGCTCCACAGGGACATGGTGGCGGAGTGGGAGTTACAACTTGGGCAACCACGCGCAGGGCGCGCCTTAGTAGCGGCAGTAAGACCCATCATGGGGGAGTGGCTAGAGAGGCCACATGGCGGCCTCTCGTTTTGGCTGACGCAGATTATCACCGAGCATGGATGCTTCGGGCGGTATCTGCATCGGACCGCGAAGAAAGAGCCAACGCCCGAGTGCCATCACTGCAACGCGAGCGAGGATTCGGCGCTACACACGCTCACCGAGTGTCCGGCGTGGGAGACGCCGAGATGGGAGCTAGTGGCGACCCTGGGCGTGAGAGTTCTCACGCTCGCCACTTTGCTCGCAGCGATGGTTCGATGCGCGGATGCGTGGGCTGCCGGTGCCTCCTTCTGCGAGCAAGTAATGCTCGTGAAGGAGGCGGCGGAGCGGGAGCGAAGGAGAATCGCAGACCTTGCGGCCCGCGAGGAGCGAAGGAGAATCGCAAACCGCGTGGCCCGCGAAGAGCGGCGGCAACTCGGGTGTCGGAGGTCGTAGAATGACCTCCGTCCCCCATGAGCGCGGGCCTGGGGGTGACGGGTGGAGCCGCCTGTCACCCTAGCAGAAGCTGGCCGCGGCGGTAGCGCGCATTGCGTGCCTCCCCACACCCGGGGGCAAGTTGGGGACTCTGTGGTCCCTATACCGGAAGAGGGCCAGATCGAGAGATATGGCCCTGGGTCGGCCGGGGTGCGAGGGATATGGCTACGACAATCTCACCTCCGGCAACTGACGACCCACAGATGGCGTGCGTTTTAGTCGGTTCGAGTCCGACATAACCTCCTTCCCCGGTCCCGCGGGGGAGGTATCCGTGGGGATTTTTCGCACGATAAAAAAAATAAAATAAAAAGTATGTTATTTACGAAATAAGTGGCATCATAATACGAATACATGCACGGCCCAACGCATTTACCTACCATTGACCTTACGCTGATATACTCCATAACCTTCAGTTGTCAAGTTGTAAGAGCATTGCGCAAATAGATCACACTTCGGTTCAGTAATCTACGCTTCTCGAGACTCTTTCGCAAACAGTCGCATTTGCCAGATGTGTCACATAACTTGAGTACAGGCAAACAGATAAATATTATTCATTTGCAAAATAATTTTACTATTTATTTTCACGTTTATAAATGGTTTTAGTAAAGTGAAATCGACGAGAATAGGCTAGTTCATGTGTTTTGAATGAAATTTTAAGCATTTAGTATGCTAACTATTCTAATCGTTTTAAGGTAGAAAAAGCGAATACAGCTTAGGTGGGATGTATAGAAAAAATTGGATCAGCTTTAGGCGAGGCTTGGTGGCTCAGTGGTCAGAACTTCCCCCAGTAAGGGAAAGAACGCAGGTTCGAATCACGCCTAAGTTGTATTTTCTTTTTCTATATTAAAACGATTTGAATAGTTCGTCTTATCCAGTGTTCTGTTGGGTAATTGTGAGCTATATCTATGTGTAGATAATTCCAGTTTTCTAACAACCGCGTTAAGTTTGTCCGGTCTCCCTGTTTTGTTGGTCGTTTGACTTGCAAATTGCAATTGATCGTTTTTTTAAACTGTTAATAACAAAATTATTAAAACTTTATTTTTAGGAGATGTGCCATGGCCACAGCTAAATTTATCTTGTCGGGCTTGTGTCTTTCATTAAGACGTTGCTTACTTTATTCTGCAAGATTTAGGTAAACGGACTTTGTTTTCGTTTGCAGATCGTTTGCGGAATGTATACATACAATTTTCTATGGAAACTTTTTTATAAACTAATTCGAGATGACTAGTCACCAGCTATTTAAAGCAATAATCGGAAAACAATAGCGGCACGCTAGGCCACGGCCATATATGATGGCCTTTTGACACGACTGGTTTTGCTCGTTTTATCTTTTTTGGTGTGTGAAGTAAAGCGGACGGAAAACAACTCATAGGAATTCTTTTACGATGCATTTGCCATTTTTTTATTTCTTTATTGCACACATACAGTACAGAGATCAAAAAACGGCGAGTAAGTAAACCGGACCCCAGACGCCAAGGTGAAAACTTCGGATGTGACTGGGAATTAACGCTACGATGAAGAAGTTTTCCTCTCGGTGTATTTTCAGTTTTAGCTAAAGAAATAGAACCGTATTCAGTATTTCCTTTAGAAAAATGTACTTAATAATATCTCCACTTCTACTCAAATCGCAATCAAACAATCGTAAGATTTTAAGTCTGATCAAGAGCTTTTAAACAAAAATACCGCATAAAATCTGTTCAGCAGTTTTTGCATCCATCGCGAACAAAAAAATTGACATAAGTTAACCCAAGTTATCTACTTATTTTAAATATCTCTAATGTACTAACTTTACAATCCTACAATAGCGTAGGTTTCAACATTCTTAAAATTATATTAACATATTTGAAAGCCTGGTGTATTATTTAAGTCTACATTTTACGAGGGTCTTCATTCTTATAATAATAACCGCGGTAGCCTAGTGGTATGGGTAATGGACTGCTGAGACGAGGTCTCGGGTTCGATCCCAGGTTTTACCATGGCACACACCAATGACTTTTTGATGATTTTCGAAGTTATGTGTGTATTTATCGTAGGTTTATAAGTGCCCGGTTAATGGCAATAGGCTCGCCACCTATTACATTGGGACCTAAACATAAACGGCGAAATGTGGGTGCTAGCACCTCTGCCTACCCCTTCGGGAATATAGGCGTGAGTTTATGTTATGTTACGTTCATTCTTTAATGAATAGAATAGTTGTGTTGAGAGTTCATCTAGCTTTATGACGCCGACCATTTCTAAAGTTCACAAGTAGGTAGCTGTACTGAAATATTCAAAATTCCTGCATACTTTATTACGTTGAGTCTGCAGCTTAGTTTAGTGACGTGGGCAGAGGTAACTTAGGAATTCTCACAAAGGTTTTCATTCTCTGTCGTTTGTTGTGATTAAATATTTCATAAAGCAAACTATCCTACACTGTCCTAACATTATCTTTGTAAGAAACAAGGTTTGAGTATTATACCTTTTATAGCAATCGATATTTAGTTATGTGGTCAGCAACACGAGTGTGGGGGACCACATCATTTACGCAGCAAATGCTTCTTGACATTTCTTGTCAAGAAACATTTTTCTTTGCAATTTGCTGTGTGTGCGATGTGTTACCCCTCTAACTTCTTATGTTGTAAGCATATTTGCAACATCAGAAATGGGTATGGGGGTAACTATACTTGCTAGTCGGTGCACCCTTTAAACTACGGATGATGCTTTGGTACAGGTTTGCTTCTCGGGCTAGTCAGACGCAGACCCCAGTAGCTTTCGAAAAGCCGTTATATCGACCCAAAGTATACTTAAAAAGGGTTTTGTTATAGTATCGTGCATGAGTGTATGCATTTATTATTTTAACATTACCAATAGACACTTCAATTTTTTTTATTTGTATAGATTTTGTTGGTGGTACCTACGGGAAATTGTGCAAATATTGACAGCTATCCCAAACGTGCATTTAGACAATGCTCGTATGACATGAAATGGAGAGTGTGTCCGTGAATACTAATTAGAACGCTTTCTATTAAAAGCATGTACTTTATGGTTTTACGAGGATTTTACACAATGAAAGGATAATAAAACATTATAAGAGAACACGAATAGTGCTTAAACTGTGGAAAGAACTCCCTGCTGTGATTTTTCAAAGCGATTACAATAAGGGTTCGTTAAGAAGAATTTATAAAAGGTTCCTTAAGGTCAGACACACGAGTGTGACCCCATTGGTGTTGCACACATCCATAGACCGTGGACTATGCAGCAGACCTGATGGAAAGTCATTACCGTGGTAACCACTTTTCATCACAACTGCTACCTAAGTGGTAAAGAAAACTAAATTCCCATTATCTTAATAGCGATTTCCCAGTTGCTATCGAAGTTTGCGCTTTGGAACGCGAGGTTCACTTATTATTTTTGGTAGGTATGTTGGTTTTTCCGGGAGTTACGACTGCCTAATCTGCCAATCCTGATGAGAACGCCTCAACCAGAGCGTCGTCCATTGTGCAGCAGGTGCAGCGACTTGCAGGTGAGGTTGGCTTGGAATGTGGTATGGTGTTGAGGTGAGAACATGAACACCCTTTCATATTCAACATTCTCGCTTACAAATAATTGGACTGCCCCCTAGACAAGTAGCAATTCGTTGGCCAGCGTATTGTAGAATAGAATGACGAATGTATGGGATTTGACGTTAATAACAGTAGTCCAAGTATGTCATAAACATCTAATACCATACATTCGTCATTCTAAGTATTTTACAATTCGCCGGCAAACGATGTGCCACTTGTCTAGGAGGCTGAACAGTGCCCCTAGCACGAAAAGCTATCGTTATCGTAACGTAAATGTATCGAGAGAACGGAGCATTGCGATTGGCCGCCTGCCGACTGCGAACCTGTGTGTGTGTGTGTGTGTGTGAAGCCTGCCAATCGCAATGCTCCGTCCTCTCGATACGTTTACTTTACGATTACGGTACTATTTCGTGCTAAGGGTACTGAAAAGAAACCCACGAATTCAGGCATAGCAGTCGAATATTTCACCTGTGAGGTACTGGCATCCCTTAAATCGACAGGTTCACTAAAATGAGACACACGCCTGAAATTGCATTTATTTTAGTTACTTTCCTAATACACAAGTATTTACATAAGTCATATAACTTTTGTTCATTTCTTTTTATTTGTTCGTTCTTTTCTTTTTCGTAGTCTTGATTAGTCTCGTAGTGAATTCCAAGTTTAATTAACTATATTGTTTTTCTAAAGTTTCCCACTTAATGAAATTAAGTCTAATAAGTTTGTCTTGTGAAAGTACTCTATGTGTATTTTCAAATATAAAATTGTATCAAGCTTATAAATATGATAAGTTGATAACTAAGAAGTGTTTGATTTTATTTGAACAAGGTTCCTTTTTATTTGATACTTCAACAAGATTTCACGCAGATTAATATTCTTTATTAGACATAATCAATGTTAGGTCAATGTTATTAGCGATCCGGTAACCGAACCTCTCCGGTTGCTCTATCACTATCTGTATTGAGGTTTTTTTTTTGTTATTTCGTTTTATATCTATTTATTTAGTAGCTTTTGGCCTAAATAACCATGCCAGCTCCATCGTATTTTAGGTTACAGACATATAGTATCTTAACCCTATCGCGCGCGGATTGGTTTGATATAATCTATGATTGATGGATTTGAGCGCCTTCACGTCGTAGCACCCCGTGCCGTGCTCAAAGACACCTAAAACGAGTACCACGCAAACAGAATAGGTTTAGTATATTTTGTGACGTGGTCAATACGGTAACTATATAGGCAGTTAAGATTCACCGATGTTCGTCACTATTAACGTGCAATAACATTATACGACAAGGCCCTCCAGTTGGGTGTGCCCCCATGAATGATGATTCAAATCTGTTGTCTGCGATGATAATGAACACGCCACCGCAACTTCGATCGCGCAGATTTAATAGTAAGCACATGGCATTCTTATTATAATGTCACATTTAAACTAAAATAAGTTTTGGAACCGTTCCAATAGACTTCAGTTTCGTTCTTGCAGAATAAACGAACTATCATAATATTAGCTTTCCATTTTATAATTAATACGTACTCCATTTGGTTAGGTACTTAAAAAATTAAACAATCTTGATGTGTCTTTTTAATATATTTTATTTAAAAACTCAGATTATTAATATTTTTCTGTTTAGAAACTCATTTTAAAGACTAAAAACCGAAATCAAACCACTAGTTAGTCAGTTATTTAGCCTAGTTTATTTGTTTATTATGTATTTTCATAAAATATTGATACGAGATTGTTAACTTTAGTTAAGTAGGTACTACCTAGGTACCTTTTTTGGGTTTGATAATTCCGTAGTTTTCTGCTCGTACTGATATCGTAAAATAATTAGAAATAATACATCAAATAGATTGTAACTGATAAGTGATACTCGTAAGTATGAAATTAATAGCTTTAGGTATACTTAATACTTATCAGAAACTGGTTTCTGACAGTGGTTTCTCCTAGTTATTCACTCAGTGCCATCTAAGTACTAAAAGTGCGAACTAAATTGCGGTGAAAATAACGATTAATTAAATGTGAAAATAAAGTTTAATTAAGTAGATCTACGAGGTTCCAATAAAGGCCCATACAACTGCTAATTAACAGCTGAGGCTTTGGCTCTTATTACTTCCACTGAACAACGAAAATAACTAAGCTATATTAAGGCCCCGAATCAGATCAGCATCGAAAGACCGGTATTTTCGAAACCGTTTTTCTTTTTAACTATAAAACCTACAGATCTGGAATTTACATGCCTGCATACTACAGGATATACCTACAGAGTAACTTCTTCTTTTCATAAATTAAATAAAAAAGGAGGAAATACTTGAAAAGAGGCTCTGAACATCACTCTACTCTTTCTTATGAAACCAAATATTTTCTACAATAATGAATCCAAATAATCTAAAATTTCACATGTAGTTATGTTAAATAAGTGTATTAGCATGACGTGACCTTCTTAGTTAGTAACCGTCGCCCATAAAGTTATCTATTAAAATAAGTTTTACTGATTTTTGCGGTTCAAATAGGTATGAGCGAATGACCTTGAGCATTTGTATGGTCAAAGTCATTCGCGTATGTAATCACCTTAAAATAAGAGCATCTTAGGAAGACCCCCACGTTGTCGCGTCAATGCAAGTACACGTTTATTGTACGAGAGATATGTCTCAACCAATCTCACCTCCAGTAACTTACGACTCACAGACGGCGTGAGTTTTAGTCTGTTTGAGTCCGACATAATCACCCCCGCTGACTTTGGGATATCCGTGGGTATTTTGAGCACGTACAAAAAGTACATGTTAATACACATAAAATAAAGATGTAGGTATAGTAAGCGAGCATCGAGCCTGCCTGAATATTTGATTAAGCTGTCGAACATTCTACCACTATGTCACAGAGGTGGTCAAACTTATACCTATACATATACAGACCTATTTACGTTCGCTGCAGAGTCTCAAACTCAGAGTCCGTTTGGATTCCCCTTTGAGTCCACATAATCTTTACGATAGCAATCTACATAATTATGAAGCAAAGGAAAAAGAGAATCGACTTGGGCGGGATTCGAGTCTCGCCCGAAGGCGATTCTTTTTTTCCTTTCTAAATCGATTTGAATAGTTAGCATAATAAATGCTTCAAAATTTCATTCAATATGAAGCAAAGGTCTAATATAAAAATCGTTCGTCAGTTCAGAAGTCGTTCAATTTGCTCGTTCAAGGTCATTGTCATATGAGGTCATCGACAATGGCTTTTATAGGCTAATAATATTTACACCATGAACACAAAACGCCAAATCCAATAAGGTAGAGTGTACCGTATTTTATAGTGATACTTTTCATTTTATGCTTGACAATAGACCTGATTTACAGCTTTATTTAATGCATGCTAGATGATGCCTGCGGTTCCGCCCGTGGATGATGATTATCGCGACCAGAAGATTCTATCTTTGGTCGTTTTTTTTTTGGTTCTACTCACTCAATTGCAATGAAATAAGTAGATATGTAACAACTGTTTTTAGGTCTAATTAAAGGCTCCCTCTAAGTGCGGCCGACGACGAGAAAAACATCCGATGGGGCCTTCAAGCTGAGGGCCGCTATTATAACATTGCTGATGTATTTAGTGACTTTCTTTCCTGAGACTGCCTTTAGCATACGACAGGCAGATGTTTTGCGTATATCGCAAACAAACGGACAAGAATAAAAAAAAAAAAATGAATTCAAGATCATTATTTTACATAATTCAATTTTTTTTTAAATATCTTCAATATACCTACACATACAACTTATTTACAATTTTATAACAGTGTAGAAAGAGGTGATGGACTCACGTCCATCACCTCTTTCTACACTGTTATAAAATTGCTTTGAAAGCTTTTGATAATATAATTTAGAGCTTTCCTTGGGATAATGTAGGTACACAGAACAAAAGAGATAAGTAACCACGCTTAAGTATGGAATTTTCTCTTTAGATTTGAGAACTTGGAAAGCGAGTCGACCAACAGTTGATCATAATAGCCACCGAATGTACCTGCTTACATATTGCTTTTGTTGCGTGTGTATAGGTACCATATTATAGAGAAATACTCGAGGAAAACCATATAACATCATTCATTGTAGATATTGTTTGGCAACTAATGATTATTGTTAAGTTGTATTCATTAAGAAGTAAAAAAATATATTTATTATTCCACATAAAAATAACAAAAGTAAAATATCAAAGTTGGATAAATACTTTAACTTTTTATAACTAAATTAAAAGTATTTAACACAGCAGTATTTAACATTTTACAACCAAAATAGGAGTAAATGGATACAAGTGATTTAAACATGTAACTAGTTCGTTATAAAAATAATCCCCTTGTTTTCTGTTCAATTTGCGAGTGTAAAATTGAATGCGATAATTTGATTTCAAGTGAATCCATTGAGTTGCTTCTACAATAATAATATTATTGGTCTATAGCTCTACAAGCTTTATTGTTGATCAATGAAATTATACAACGTAAAAGGTTACGCTTTCATAGGAACACAATAGGTATAAGATGCTCATTCTAAGTAAATTATATATTGATAAGGGGTGTTATATTGGCATACGCCGAGAGTTTCGTAATATGTTTTTATATATATTATATATACCTATAGTTAAGTATGTCTCTAATGTACCTAACTTTCTTGTTCTTCATAAATAACTTACATAATCGTAAAACTAGGAAAGGTGCTTGGTGGTTAAATTTTGCTTCACTGAAACAGACAAAAGTACCTAATAAACCGTCTAATTCAAAATCTGCAGCCATTTCAACGGCCAAGCTGCTATATATGTGGATATAGACATTACAGACTTAGTTTAGGCCTGTCCTCCTGCACGGTTGTGAGGCGTGGCCGCTACTGGAGCGACACAAGCAAGAGCTGCGTATCACGGAGATGAAAATGCTGCGGTAGTGAACGCGGCTGCTACGCAGGAGGTGCGGGTTCGATCCCCGCTTAATGCAAATATTTGTATGCATGAATATGGGTATTAGTATTGGTCTGGACGTGCCTCGGAAAGCACGTTAAGCCGTCGCCGTCGGTCCCGGTTGCCATAAAAACATCTATTGCAGTCGTTACGGGTAATTGGAGCCCTAAAAGTCCAAAAACAATGGTCTAGCTGCATGCTTCGATATCGCCTAATGTCACCATTGGGTTTTGGAGGTCAGGTGGCAGTCGCTTCACGGAAAATATCGAGGTGTAGCCTATATAATCATTATTATCAGGGCAACTCATATACTTATTGTTTGTACTTCATAAACTCACAATCACAGTTAAATTAACTAGTGAAGAATAGTCATCGATCAGAATAATAAAATTATAATACTCACATTTCCGTGACTTGAACAATGAGCATAAAGTATATTGGCCGAATGGCGGTTGCGTGTGCTTATAAAATATAGATTTAAGATGGCGGCGATACTTGAATGGTGACAGGTGACAGGTTAAGATGCCAATGCATACGATGACATTTTGTTTAAGCACCTACATGACTTGGCATTGGCGGTTTGTTGTTTTTAGTTCATAGACTTTTATATTTTTCTTCACATATTGGTGAAATTGCGATGATTTTGCTGTATATACCTGCACGAGTTGATGGACCACCATTCTATTTATCTAATTATGAAAATATAGCGTTATTAGCCTTCCGCCCGCGGCTCCGCCCACGTGGATCAAACCAACGTAAGATTTTAAATCTGACCAAGACCTTTCTAACAAAAAAAAACATAATCCGTTCAGTAGTTTTTACGTCCATCGCGGACAAAAATTTCCAATTTACAATTATATAATAATATAGGTATATAGGTAGGTACTTAACGTTTAAGGTGATTACATACGCGAATGACTTTGACCATACAAATGCTCAAGGTCATTCGCTCGTTTTTCAGCCGTAAAAATCAGTAAAACTAATTTTAATAGATAATTTTATAGGAGACGATTACAAACTAAGAAGGTCACGTCATGCTAATACACTCATTTAACATATATCTGAAATTTTAGATTATTTGGAGACTGCCTCTGTGGCGTAGCGGTAGTGAACGCGGCTGCTACGCAGGAGGCGCGGGTTCGATCCCCGCTCAGTGCCAATATTTGTATGCATGAATATAAATATTTGCATTGGTCTGGGTGTTTCTATGTATAATATGTATGTATTTACAAAAAAAAAAGTATCTAAGTATGTATATCCGCATTCTAGATTCCATAACACAAGCTAATTAAGCTTACCATGGGTCTAGATAGCGTTGTGTAGAATGTTGTAGAATATTTATTTATTATTTATTTATTTATATTGTAGACAATATTTGGTTTCATAAGAAAGAGTAGAGTGATGTTCAGAGCCTCTTTTCTACTATTTCCTCCTTTTTTATTGAATTTATGAAAAGGTGAAGTTACTCTGTATGTCCTGTAGTATGCAGGGATGTAAATTCCAGATCTTTAGGTTTTATAGTTAAAAAGAAAAACGGTTTCGAAAATACCGATTTTTCGATGCTAATCTGATTCGGGGCCTTAAGTAAAACACACAATTTTAAGCAAGGAAACATTGCTAACACACATTTATCTGAGGAGCTCGAGAGAAAAGTCTGTACCGGAGTCTTATTGCTTACTTTTAGCTCAAAAATAAGAGAAAACCATACTAAATGTTAATGGCAGGTATATTCTGCTAATAACTCCTATATTACTGGTAGGTGATATAACCTCTGAACATCGTATATGTACAACCGCTGTGACATTACTGTCACCCAAAGCATGAAATTCATGAAAACAAAATAACTTTGTTTAAATTTTTTTATAGTAATTTTTATCATGAACATGCGGCCTCTTTATCATTTCTGTTTGTTGAGTTTGGTTTTGGCACAGTAGGAGAACATAGCCTGGAGCGAGTTACCCGCGTACAACAAAAGACATTTACTGTGGTGACTCAAACTTTGTACTAGTTCGTTCTGTGTATACCTACATAATTAAATATATTTATTTTAACCGACTTCAAAAAGGAGGAGCTTCGCAATTCGTAGCTATCGTTTTATGTATGTTTCCCGATTACTTCACCAATACTAAGTATGATAGAGGTATGTTTTATTACTACTACTTACATATTCCGTGCATAGAATTAACATAAAATAGTGCTTTGACACCGTGAGTTATACTTGATCACACTTTTCCCTTTTTAGGATTAAGCTCAAATAGGGAAAAATTGGGATCGAGGTAAGTTAAGACATATTATTTTGTTTTCATTTCTGATAAAATTTCGCAGAGTACTTTCCCTTCTGTACTCATAATATACATACATACATACATACATAAAGTCACGCCTCTTTCCCAGTGGGGTAGGCAGAGACCACTGCTTTCCACTTGCTACGATCCTGGCATACATCTTTCGCTTCTTCTACTTTCATAATTGTTTTCATACATGCTCGCCGGTTTCGAGTACTCTTGACATTTCCTTTCTTTAATATGTCTTCAATCTGTCTGACATACGTATGTCTAGGTCGACCCCTACCGGGTTGCCCATTCACCCTCACTTCATAAATCTGTTTCGTCAGTCTTCTTTCGTCCATTCTCTCCACGTGTCCGAACCATCTAAGCATCCCTTTCTCTATCTTAGTCACTACATCTTCAACCATACCACAACGTTCCCTTATTACAGTGTTCCTCACTCGATCCGTCATCTTCACCCCAGCTATACTTCTCAGGCTTCTCATTTCCACAGTATTCAATTTACTTTCATACTTCTTCTTCAAAACCCAACATTCACTACCATACATAAGTGTAGGGACGAGCACTCCTCTATGTACAGCCAGGCGCGCCCCTCTCGATACATTCTGGCTGCTCATAAAGTTATGCATTGCCCCATTTACTTGATTTCCAGCCATAACTCTTCTTTCAATATCACTTTCATATTTTCCATCTCTCGTAAACTTCGATACACAAACTCTTTCACTTGTTCTAATCTCTCTCCTTCAATCACAACTGTGCAGTCTGTCGTACTTTCTTCTCTTTCAAAAACCATCACTTTCGTTTTACTTACATTCACTTTCATTCCTTTGCTTTTTGGGGCACCATGCATAATACTGACCATCGCCTGCAGCTCCTCCTCCGATGATGCCAAAATAACTTGGTCATCAGCATATAGGAGACATTTGATGGTCAGATCATTCATTTTTAATCCATACGCACTTTCTTGCAAATCTTTCAGACAATTATCTATAAATAGGTTAAACAGCCCTGGTGAAGCCACACATCCCTGTCTAACACCTTTCTCAATGTTAAACCAGTCCGTGTATACTCCATCTATCCTGACACAAGCACTAGAACCCTCATAGAGTGATCTAAGTGCTCGTATCAAGCTGCCGCTCACCCCATACATAGACAATGTTGACCACAATTCATTCCTCACCTCACCACTCTGTCATAGGCCTTTTCCAAATCTACGAAAGCACAATAGACCTTTTGTCTTTGAGCCAAGAATTTTTCGGCTATGCTTCGTAGGGAAAAGACCTGATCCATACACCCCCTTCCTTTCATGAATCCTGCTTGTACATCCCACATTTTATCTTCCGTTTCATTCATTACTCTTCCAATCAAAATCTTTGCATACAGTTTACCGACGACGCTGAGCAGGCTAATGCCGCGGTAGTTCTTGCAATCTTGCTGTGACCCTTTTCCTTTATAAAGCGGTACGATAACGGCTTTGCACCAGTCTCCTGGTACCCGGCCGCTCCTCCAGCAAAGGTTATAAAGAGAGTACAGCTGATTAGCTACCACGCCTTGTCCAGCCCTCAACATCTCAACGGTAATCCGGTCATACCCTGTAGCCTTACCTAATTTCATAATATATGATAAAAATAATTATATCTTCACTTGGAACTCGACGGTTGGAAAACAAAAGGATGTAACCCTAAAAGAAAAAAGGGCTAAGTACCATCAGCACACTTTTCAGCATAATGATTTTATGGGGAAATGGACCAGTCAGTCAGTTTGGTAGTTATTCTACCTAAGAGACCTTTTGCAACTGAAAAATCAGCATCCACCTCGTACACTCCGAGAACTATCGAGCATGCGAATTTCAATAATACCTACTCATCATCAGTATCATAATTATCTGACTGACTTTCCTCTTATCGACTTTCTTAGATGTTCATATTAACGTGCTTTCCGAGGCATGACCCGGACCAATGCAAATAACCATATTCATACATAGGTACAAATACAATTTACAATGAGTGAGAATCGAACCCACGACGCCTCCTGCGTAGCAGTCGCCTTCACTATCGCCACGCTATAGAGGCTGTCTTTTCAAATCTATGTGAAGTGGTATCTACATAAAGAGCTTAACCACGTTGCTATGACTACCGCCCTTTCAATAACTTCAAATGAAACTCTCCAACAAATATTGGAAGAGGCAAAATTACGACGTTAAGCCGAGCCGTAGCGCTACGCAAATTTGTTGTTAGTTACGAGTTAGGCGGGAAAATGCATTCAGGAAATGTTAAGTACCTGTTAGTTTTGTGATAAGTAGGCAACTAGGATACTATAATAGCTTAAGTAGGATCAGCGATGTAATGAAATTGAATTCATTACTAAAGATGACATCCGTAGTGAGGCAGTAGAACGTTCTACTGCTACGTCAGAGGTCACAGGTTCTTACCCCTAGCACGAAAAACTATGGTAATCGTAACGTAAACAATGGCAATGCTTCGTTCTTTTTTGGTGCTCGGGCACTGATTGTCCTAGAATATTCATTACTTGCATTGTTCTGGATGTTTATAGGTATAATATCTATGTATATTTACATCGAACTCGCTTCATCGCACTGTTTTTTGGGGAAATAAGAATCTTAACAAAAAATTCAAGTGTTTATGTTTACGCACTGATCGGGTCGTGAACTATCGTCACCTCCATGTAAGTATTTACTAAACATATGCCTATATATCTTTAGATTTAGATAGCGCTCTTTGTAAATGTCCTAATTTTTTATTTATTTATGTAAATTAATTCAAGTTTCAAATTAATTAAGCATTAAAGTGGCACACACTATTGTTATACACTCGTACGTTATGCGGTAAATAGACATTTTGAAAAATGTAATCAAGAATTTTTTAACCCTCCTTTTTTTAAGTCAGCTTTTTGAAAGGAGTAGGTTTCTAATGACATCAAAATAATAAAACCAAGCGTGAGGGAGCTTTTCTGAAGTAGGTCAACACCTGTCAGTTTCCTTAATTGGTCAGTTTACCTTAACTCGTCAGTTTCCTTGTTACACTGGCTGACACCAAGCACTCCGCGATTTTATTTGCATTAAGGAATTTTGTAAATACTTATTTACAAAATTAAGTTTGTGTAATTCTCCAAAAAACCTTTTTATGGGCTTTTGCCTGACTTCGGCCTAATTCACGCGAATTCTTAGATTATTCATGATTTGGAACCGTATCATTATCCTAGGGTTTCTTAATTTTGAGGACCCGTCCTGTATATTAACTTTTTTAAGTTCAAGTATTTATAATTGTTAATAATCTTTTACTTCACGACGATACGACGGACGTCGACGACGACTACACATTTTAGAATGCACATTAGGTTATTGCTGGATCTGAGTATAGACTTTTCTACTTTGTATTGAAATTCAAATTAGAAAAGTCAACTCATATCCGGTAATCCTCAGATCGGATCGTCTCAGATTTGTTTGCTTCATTGTCTTTATTTAAAAAGTTCTCAATTTTTTTAAACGATTCATCAATGTAGGTATATGTCTATCCACAATCTAAAACCCATGTTATAAGTTAGTTATCCATAGGTTATGGATCTAGCTAGATAGCGCTGTGTAGAATGTCCTGAAGTAATGATTATTTTACAACGATAAATATAAGTTTGTGCTTAAATTTGTGTGAGAGCGGACTCCGGCTTTGAAGTAGGTACAAGGTTTCTAAGCAACCGGGATATTCGCTTGGATGAACAAGGAGATTATTTGCTTACACTCAATAGTTTGTTATTTATTGTTATCTCTTGCATCAGTGCATCTTGTTGTGTGACAAATCAAACCTGGCTACATGCCAAAACTGGCTCACGCCTATTTCTCAGTAAATTTCACCGCCTGATCCAATGCTTTCATAGATCCTACATTCACGTGGCATGAACCTCCCACGGGTGACAAAGTAGGTCAAGGAAAATATTAGGAAATGGATATAAAACGACGGTATTTGATCGCCGTCTTCGAATGAATATTGCTCATTATGTTATAGACGAGGCAATTATTATCGCAGTTAATGTGTGATTGTGGTAATGTTAAGCTGAGTACTGACCGGTATTATTGCGCAGCGTAAGAAAGTAACATTCGCAGCTTAGCTTATTTATTATGATGTGCCGAAAATGCCATGTAGTTCAAGTAACTAGGGGTTCCTATAACGCGATTCCTGGGCTTGCTCTGCAAAGGGAAGCCGTGCTAGAGCGGTTCCTTATGAAATTGTTCCATGAGAGGTTAGATTTTTTTCATCGGTTTCCCTTTAGAAAATTTTCACCCTTCGCCACTGCACTCATGCTCACCCTGACTGATTAGTGCAGTTAGTAAAAGATCATTAGGTACAGTACAAAGGAGATACGGTTGCACTTTTTCATATAAAGTTGTATGTAAAGGTGCAATCGTATCTCCTTTGTTAACTGTACATGCTCTTTTAAGCTTGATCCGAGAACTGCATTAACAGTGTTCAGTTTCAATCCTGTGTTTTAATCGAACATTTTCACGTGATCGGGACTTACATGTGGGGATGGTAGTGTCATTGTAATATCTTTTAATGTATTCTGTTTGTTTGTTCGAGCACCATAAAGTGTTTTGACATAAGTTTTTTTTTATCTCGCTACGATGTTGAGAGTCATAGACGCCGGAACATCTTGTCTTGATTATACACGGGTGAAGCCACAGCCCCTCTAGACAAGTGGCAATTCGTCAGCCGGCGTTTTGTAGAATAGAAGGCCCAATGAATGGGATTTGACGTATATGACAGGCGTCAACGAATGTCAAAAACGTCAAATCCTATACATTCGTCATTCTATTCCATGACACACCCAGCAACGGATTGACACTTGTCTAGGGTATTTGTCTAGGGTACTTGGCTGGTAAAAGCTAGTAGGATATAATATACGGAGAGATGGTGAGCTATTGCTACTGAGTCTCATAAAGAGCCTTTTAGCGTTGTAAGTAAAACTTTTAATGGTACTTAAAAGCGATGGGTCTCACTGAAGCCGCAGTGCTAACAGTAGACGGAACTTAAATTGCTAGGTACGCTAATGAAAGTCATATTTTGTTTTGTTAATCACCTTTTACTTCTGACAGTATGTTTTATGATTACTGGATTACTCCGTAGAATCCGCTTATAATGACATCGAAGGGAGCTGACAAACATTAAGTTAACAACGGTACCTACATAATAAGCGACATGTCATTATATCCGAGTAAAAGAAGTCATTATATCCAACTTAATTATAAATAATTTTATATGAAAACCAAACTTCACTGTGTGATTACGTCATAATAAGCAGATGGTCAATATAAGCGGAGTCATAATAACCGAATTCTACTGTACTAATAAGTTACAGAAATACTTGTAAAATAATAACATTTATAATCGATCGATTAGGTTAACAACACACGCATATACAAATATCGCGGCTCTTTCCCAGAAGGGGTAGACAGAGCCGCTTATTACCCCTACGTTCAGCCTAGTCACTTCGTTAACCTCTCTGGTGGCGAGCCTATTGACGTTTCCGGGGACTGATTACCTATTAAGGGTTAGAAAAATGTACTTTCAATGAGTAATGCCTCAATGTGAGTCACAGTAGACATGAACTAAAATCGTTTAGAATAGCAATAAACAAATTAAACAGTTTATGAGATTCCAAGAACAATATAATTATCCTAATTTATGAATAGTAAATTCATATGACAGGGCAATGAAATGTTCAAAGGATATCTGTTTGACAACCAACTGCGTGATATTGTCACAAAATCATGTCATATAATGTTAGAATTAGGTCAGTAGATACAATTATATAATTAGTCATAATAATTAGTTCACCGTTGGATATGTGGGAAATGCACAGCTGTGCTGTGTTCTATTTAACTATGTAGGTAGATATATTTCTTATTACTTTTTAGTTTAATTAATGGTTTAACTCAATGTAAGCAGATTACACTACACTATTTGA
Source organism: Eilema depressum (assembly GCA_914767945.1). Lineage (NCBI taxonomy): Eukaryota > Metazoa > Arthropoda > Insecta > Lepidoptera > Erebidae > Eilema > Eilema depressum. The sequence continues at coordinate 8,983,675 of OU612024.1, read as the reverse complement.
GCTCATACTAAAATTGATAGTTATTTTTTGACTTTGATTTTGACTTTAACTTTATCTTTGACTTTGCAGCTAAACATTTAACTTACCCTTAATATCCCACAAGTGTATCGCGGACACGATTTTGCGTTTCTGTTGTCATAAAAACTGAAGCATTTTTTTTTATGAATCGGCTTCGGGCTTATTATCTAGTTTAACGTCAAATTAAACATTAAACTTGTAAATTGAGTCTGTTGGACACCACTGGTCAGTCACGTTACTAAAGCATACTGAGATTTTAAGGAATATCTTCTCTTCTTCTACATTTATAAAAATCCATTATTGTCTGTTTTTTAAATTCCAGAATGGCCAGGCCAAATGTAGCTCATGTTGATGCCAATATTCAACTATTGCGTGACAATTTATGATGAAGATATTAATACGAAAAAATAAGATAAAAAGATTTAAAGTTTACAATAATATTTTATTATATAATTTAACATAACTTATTATTCCTGAATAATAAATTGATCAGAATTCGACGTGGGTGGAGCCGCGGGCAGCAGCTATGTAATAATTAATAAATTTCCTTCCTTCCTTCCTTCCCCCCGCCTCCCTCCCTCCCTCCTTCCTTCCTTCCTTCCTTCTTTCCTTCTTTCCTTCCCTCCCTCAGGATATACCAATATCGAGAAGTGGAATCACTGTAAGTCCCACTTGACAACAACGGGGCATAGCAATTAGCGACTATTGACTTGCTACCACAGAATACTTAAAACTTGTTGTACCTAAGTACGATAAGCGGTAAACCAAGCTCTTCTAGACAAGTTTTCTTGTGTGAAAGTTTGATTGCTTTGCAGGCAAAACTGTTTATGTATGTAGTAATCTACATACATAGGTACATACATAATATATAATCACGCCACTATCCCCGGAGGATTAGGCAATCCTAATCCAGTCAATTAACACCCACATTTCACCAATCATTGTATTCGGCCCACGTAATAGGGGGTAAGCGTATTGCCGTATTCCGGGAACTATTGTTGTCTCGAGCCATGCATCTGAGGGTGAGTCTGGACTGTATATCTGTCTGGCCCTCTAGACAAGTGGCAATTCGTCGGCCGGCGTTTGGTAGAATAGAATGCCAAATGTATGGGATTTGACGTATATGACAGGCGTCAACGAATGTCAAAAACGTCAAATCCTATACATTCGTCATTCTATTCCATCATACGCCGAGCAACGAATTGCCACTTGTCTAGGGAGGCTGATGTTAGCCAGCCCTATCCCTTAGTCGCCTTGTACGACACCACACGGGAAGAGATGGGGTGGCCCAAATTCCATTCTGCCGGGAACCACGCGGCTATGAGTATTACTAAGATTTACAATATTAGTGAGAGAATCAGCTGGCTACTTGCCACTGTACATTGCAACAGTGTAATTCATTAACCTGTCTCAGTTTGTCATTTCAAATGGTGCCATCTACTTTGGTGTTCGTTATTTTTCCTTGTTATCGTCGCCTACGGACGCAACGTGAATTTTGATTCCGACATTTATGTGATATCTGACATACACGTGACATGAAAAGGTTTGAAAATGGAATGTGACGGAAAAAAATATACGTCAATATTTAAATGATTGGCAATTATTGGTATCGCTCGGTATCCCTTTGTGGTCAATACGCTCGTAACGTAACTCACAAATTCGCAAACTCTATTTTAATTGGAATGCTTAGGTTCATATTGCAATACTTTATCTTGGTTTCATTGGAAACGAGTAATTGAGGAGTGACGTCGGACTGGAATATGTGGAAGAAAATTATTTGCTGCGTCGACCCCAAATAATAAGGACAAGGACAGGAAAATAAAATTAGGTATTGGGTACCCACAAGAAATAGTCATCATCATCATCATTTCAGCCATAGGAAGTCCACTGCTGGACATAGGCCTCCCCTATAGATCTCCAATAGGACCGGTTGGAAGCGTCTCGCATCCAGCGCGTTCCCGCGGCCTTTATGAGGTCGTCTGTCCACCTTGTGGGTGGATGTCCTACGCTGCGCTTGCCGATACGTGGCCTCCACTCGAGGACTTTTCGACCCCATCGGTCATCAGTCCTCCGTGCTATGTGCCCTGCCCACTGCCATTTCAACTTGCTAATCCGCTGGGCTATGTCGGTAACCTTGGTTCTTCTACGGATCTCCTCATTTCTGATTCGATCTCGCAGAGAGACTCCGAGCATAGCCCTCTCCATAGCTCGTTGGGCTACTTTGAGCTTACTCATAAGGCCCATAGTGAGGGACCACGTTTCAGTGCCATAAGTCATCACTGGTAACACACACTGGTCGAAAACCTTCGACTTGAGACACTGAGGTATGTCGGACGAGAAGACATTGCGTAATTTTCCGAACGCTGCCCAGCCGAGTTGGATTCGGCGATTGACCTCTTTCTTAAAGTTGGACCTACCTAACTGGACTACTTGTCCTAGGTAGACGTACGAGTCAACAACTTCAAGAACCGAGCTCTCAACAGATATCGGGGTAGGTACAACATGGGCATTGCACATCACCTTTGTCTTGTCCATGTTCACTTTAAGACCCACCTGTTGAGAAACTCGGTTGAGGCCTTCGAGCATCGTGTTGAGATCTTCCATCGATTCTGCCATGACTACAATATCGTCGGCAAACCGGAGGTGAGTGATGTATTCGCCATTAATATTGATGCCGAATCCTTTCCATTCCAGGAGCTTGAAGGCATTCTCCAAAGTGGCCGTAAACAGTTTCGGAGATATCACGTCTCCCTGTCTTACGCCTCTTTTCAAAGGGATCGCCCTCGAACTCCGTTCCTGTACTCGAACCGACATGGTGGCGTTATTATACAAACACTTCAACACTTCGATGTACCGATAGTCAATACGGCACCGCTGGAGAGACTCAAGCACAGCCCATGTCTCGACCGAATCAAAGGCTTTCTCATAGTCCACAAACGCTAAGCAAAGTGGTAAATTATACTCTTCGGTCTTCTGTATAACTTGCCGCAGCGTATGGATGTGGTCTATGGTACTGTAGCCTCTACGGAAATCGGCTTGTTCGGGAGGCTGGAAGTCATCAAGCCTGCGCTCGAGACGGTTCGTAATGACCCTTGAAAACAGCTTGTAAACATGGCTCAGAAGCGAGATGGGTCTGTAATTCTTCAGTAAGGTATTGTCACCTTTCTTAAAGAACAGCACCACCACGCCTCTGTTCCACGCTTCTGGCGTAATGCCCTCGAGGACGACGGTGTTAAAAAGCCTCTGAAGGACTTTAAGTACCGGTGTTCCACCCGCTTTCAGAAGCTCTGAAGTGATTCCGTCGTCACCCGGTGCCTTGTTGTTCTTAAGCTGATTCAGAGCCATTCTAATCTCGTACAGGCTGATGTCCGGGATATCCTCGGTGAAGTGTCGGGTCAACTTGGCTCTTGGGTCGGTCGCCATGTTGCCAGCAGGATTAGCGACCGAAGCGTATAGCTGTCCATAGAACCTTTCGATCTCCTCCAAAACCTCAGCCTTGGTCGACGCTATACTGCCATCTTCTCTCTTCAGCTTAGTCAACTGGCTTTGCCCAACAGACAGATTTCTTGCGAACACTTTGGAGCCTTTGTTCCGCTCGATTGTCTCTTTAATATGTTCAGTATTAAAGAGACGTATGTCGTGTCGCAGAGATTTGGAAATCTGTCTGTTGAGCTGCCTATATGACTCTGCATCATCGGAAGACTGCAGTCGAAGTGAGCGTCGTTTAGCCATGAGTTTTTGGGTGTGATCGGAGAGTTTTTGAGGTCTATTTGAACGGCGGGGTCTGAAGTGCTTAGAGCCCACCGTTTGGACAGTTTCTACGAGCCTGTTGTTTATCTCGTCCACCGACGCAAAGTTCTCTAGGCAATCAAAGCGACTTGAAAGCTCAAGCTGAAAGTTCTCGGGGTTTTGGATTTGGACACGAGTAGGTCGGAGTGTAGACTTCATCAGGCGGGACCTTTCGAGTTTAACGTTAATACCCAATGTGCCTCTTACGATTCTGTGATCACTACCGGTTTTCACCCTGTGGATCACGGAGACATCACTGAATATTCGTTTCTCGTTGGTCATGATGAAGTCTATCTCATTCCTCGTGGAATCATCAGGGCTCATCCAGGTCCATTTCCTGTGCGGCGGCTTCTGAAAGAAAGAGTTCATCATGAAGAGTCCCTCTTTCTCCAGAAAGGCAGCCAGCCTCTGTCCCCGTGGGTTCCGTTGTCCATATCCAAATTGCCCTACTCTCAACTCATCATCGCTTTTCTTACCCAACTTTGCGTTGAAATCTCCCATAACAACAGTGAAGTGGGTCTTAGACGTATGTATGGCCCTACTTACGTCCTCATACATAGTCTCCACTTCATCATCTGGGCGTTTCGAGGTCGGTGCGTACACCTGAATGACCTTCAGCGAATACCTCTTGGATATTCTGAGTATTAGGTATACAACCCTGCTCGACACACTTTCGATGGTAATGATGTTGTTAATGAGGGATCTGTGAACGAGAAAACCGACACCACCTTGCGACTGCTGGTCGCCTTCCCGGTGGTAGAGCAGGTTGCCGGATCCCAGGGTTATCGTGTCCTCGCCCTCTCTACGGACTTCAGACAACCCTACAATATCCCAGCGCAACTTACTCAACTCTTCTTCCAGCTCAGCAAGCCTCTCGTCAGTCCTCATCGTGCGTACGTTGTGCGTTACCAGGGCCAGTCGTCGTTTGGGGTGGTAGCCGGATCTCTGCCGGGGATTCTTAGCACCCCCTGCTCCGCTGTTTCCCTGGCCGCTACCGGAGCCAGGTCTAGCGGAGCTGCCGGGGACTAGGGGCCTGGTCCTATTTGTGCCTGTCATAGGGGGAGTTTGCCCATAATCGCCACGCTGGGCAGGCGTGTTGGCAATCGCAGGACGTAGCTTCGCGGCGAGGATGCTGCTGCACATCCTCGCCCTGTGCCATTTTTAGCTACGCCGATTTGATATGGTTATACCGCCATTGGTCGGTTCCGCTGTACCTCAGTCGGCTCCTACGACACCTGGTACTAGAGGGGGGTACTATTCTACTCTGCCGGTACCCCACGGCTAGACGACAAGAAATAGTAGTCTACCTTTATCTTGTGATATGCAACGACATAATGTAATTTTTATGTAAAACTAGGCTGCCGGCTGCGGTTCCACCCCACGTGGTATACTGAATCCAAGATATTTATTTAAATAATCTATCAACAAAAAAGAACTATCCAAATTGGTGCAGTCGTTCGCAAGATATGCGCGTATATTATGCAAAAATATATAAATATAATTTCCAAGCGGATTTATCTATCTTCTCAAAATTTGAGCTTACCTAATCAATGCAGAACTTTTTGAGTTTTCTAAGAGTACACAAACCAACTTAGCAATACTATAATTAAACTTATCAATCAAAAGATCCAATTTAATTAAAGGTTATCGATTTAGGGCCTGAATGCAATGAATTCTGTTTTATCAATGATGTATTATAAACTTTATAAACTTCATAAATTTAATACATCATTGTGTTTTATTCTATTTTCTACCAAGGACTCAATGATAATGTTCAGTATCAAAATTTACCGTTTCTTAAATTGTGTATATTTTTAATAACCCCACGCTCATTTGCGCAATAGTCTACAAATTAGATTAGGGAAAGCCAGGTGGTATAAAATTTCTCACCTAGTAAATATGACCATCGTTACGCAGTATAAACAATTAGATTACCCACTTTAGAAAAATGTTTAGGTTTATATTCTCTAAGAATACTACAAAAATAAGCAGCGGCTGGGTTAATCAATAGAATTTAAACAAACTGTTAATTTAAAATAAGAACAGAATAATGACGTAATAAATACTGTGGGTTGAAAAATGAGGCAACCACTAATGACGGAATTAATTTATTTGTGAAATACAGGCTTTTGGTATCGAATATTCCACAGTTCAATGAATAAGTTAAATCCATTAATTATACCACGAGATAGAGAGTAAAATAATTTTAATTATATCAAATACATAGTACATAAATAATTATGGCAACGAAATGGTAGTAATATCAATACAAAAGCTTCGAGAGCTGCAAATAATAAATTGATTATGTTTCAACGCAAATTATTAAATTACATGTTTGTTTAAGAGAAATGTTTTTTACAACATAAAATGATTCAACTTGTCTTTTTTATATACCACTTAGGTCGCAGACAAGCACACAGTCCACCAGATGGAAATTGGTTACTATGGTCTATGGAACGAGTGCAACGTCACGGGATTCACATTCGTGTTGTCGACCCTTGAAGAAGAGCAGGACAAGCCTTTGGTCTTCCCACTGACAGCACAAAACCTCTCCAGTGAGCTCTGGCTACCGTACTCACCGCCGGAAAGTCTGCGGAAAGATTATTATTAGATGGACTCTGTGTCTGTTACGAAGGTTCCGAAGGTCTCATGTGTTAGTGTAAGCCAATACACAGACCTGCTGACGGACGATTCTCTGAAGCCGGCTTTCCTCTCAAGGTCGGGTGGTTACTGTGGTTAGTCCGTAGTCGCTTATTTAACTTAATCAAAGAAGCAATATGTAATAGGCCATGGTAACCACTTACCAGGAGGTGAACCGTTCGCTTGTCTGCGACCTAAAGGCGGCCACCCACTTACAGTCCGACTGCAGTTTTTCGTCTGTCCGGCGACCTGCAGTCCTTATGTCATCAATGTCATCATAATTTTATTACCTCAGACTAAAATAATAACATTATTTTATTCTTTTAGACTGATGTTATTACGTATAAAATGCCGATGGCCATAGACTGTCCGGCCTTTAACTGTCTTTGCTCACCGGAATCGTCAAGCCACTTGTACACTAAGTAATTACTTTAGAGGCTAAAATTAAATGGAATTTTCTTGAAGTAACAATGGCATGCTAGTGGTTTTGCTTTAGCGGAATCGAGGCCCTGGTGTTGCACACGTACATAGGCCACGGTAACCACTTTCCGTCAGGTGGGCCGTGTGCTTGTTTGCCACCTAAGTGGTATAAGAAAGTAGACATTTTGGTGGAGTTGACATTGACCTGTTACCGTGTAAAAAAAGTTTTTCACCATTGTAAGTCGCTCATTGGCAGGTTGCGTTTGGCAGGGAACGCCATTTCCTTTTCCGCAAATGGAACTCATTAATTATAAGGTTACCATTCACTACCAGACTGTGATGTCATTTGATATTACCCTATTTTATTTGCAAAGTGTCATTTCGAATCTTTGTCAAGAATTACCTAGGTAGCTGTCTTAAATTATTTTATTGTTAGTTTTATAATTCTGCAGTCAAGTCATAATCGATTTTGCCAGTGCCTTGGATGCGAAATGCCTTGGTTTGCCCGCCTTCCTGTTGGCTGATTGTTATGACTGTACGTAAGTACTGACTGATATTAGGTACACACGTTCAGTTCGGACAATAATATAGAACAGTTCAATTTGTTCTTAATACCTTGATACCTTGGTATTAAGAACATTTTGAGACTTTGCAGTCAATATCGCTCTCACGCTGACTGTACTGCTCAGTTTATTGGAAAAGTAACTAGGTATACCGGCTTAGGCTCCACTCGCCCCGTGGATCTTGCCCCCGACTGCTTCAATGTTGTAACTCGCCCCCTACGTGCAAGTGTTAAATGTTAACGGTCTAAAATTAATTGTTATGGACCTCTGGCGTGGACCACTACCAAGTATAGATAGTATTACCGTGACCAAGTGCAACAGACGGGTTACTAGGGCCGCGTAGCGGCTGGACCAATGCAAATTTTTATGCATAAAATAAGTGCACTAAGTGATAATCGAATCCACGACCTCTGACTTAGCAGTCAAACGTTTTACAGGCTACAGAAGCCGTCTAATTTACGTTGACCGTCCCCTAAAAACAAATTTTGTATTCAAGGTGTGGCTACTCTTTATCGCCCATTATCGAATTGCCCACCCAATTACTCTAACGATATTTTTGATTTACGCCTCTTGTAAAATGGTACCCCTAAAGGCGTATATTAAAAGACTGTAATAGTAATAAAGACGGCTCTTACGACAGCCATCGTTTATTTCATAATCAATCAATCAAATGTTTATGATCAACTGTCGAAAAAATGTCCTTCGTTGTGTCAAGGCCAATAACATACCTACAGTTATAACCAAATATAGTTTTAATACGTTTTTATATAACCATGGTGGTAAACAAATGCACGCATGTTTGTTACTGGTGGTGAACAACTACACGCACGTGTGTGTATACCATGTGTATACCAACTTAAAATATATATTCGAAATCTTTCGTAAAGTATGTGATACGCAAGTGGCGAGCATGGTCGACTTATTCGCTTCCTATAGATGGCCGGCTCTGTATACTCACTAGCGGGAATGGCCACCATTAATGCTGTGTTAGGGAAAATTATGTACAGGGTGTATTTTTGAAATGGGGCAGTAAGGGCAAGTACCTTAACCGTTGTAGTTACAGCAAAACGTTCTTAGGAGACCTTCCCTAACTTTTTGAGAAATTTTGAACTGCATTTACAGATTTTGCAAAAATCTTACAGTTAGCGAAAAAAATGCAAAAAGTCCAAATTTTTTTTTTTAGTGCCAATCGATTCTATTTCATGTGGGGATCAAAAGACTCTAAGGGACCATTTTAGCTTTGAGTACTAGGAAAGACAGAAATCGCCAAAAACGTTTCCCATACATTTTGGCGAGAGAATAAAATTTCTACAATGATCAAACTTTTTGTTTAGGACAGGAAGTCCGTAGGGTTGACTAACTATAAAGTAAATAAAAAGAATTATTACCCATAAATTTCTAAATTTGATTCGAATTTCTTGTGTCATTTTTAGTTTCAGCTAAAAAAAATCTTATAAGTTAATAATGAAGAATTTAGGCTAAAATGTCTTCCAATCGTAAAAAAATGACTTATTAGAAGTCTATTTTGTCAATAATCGTTCATAGCCCCGATCTCGGGGATACGAACCCCCACAAAAAAATCGAGTGGCATTAGATCGGGTTTACGATCGATTATTGACAAAATAAGCTTCTATTGTGATTTTTTTCACGATTGGGAGACATTTTAGCCAACATTCTTTATTATTAACTCATTCGAATTTTCTCCGCTGAAACTAAAAATGACATAAGAAATTCGAATCAAATTCTAAATTTATGGGTAATAATTCTTTTTATTAACTTTGTAGTCAACCCTACGGACTTTCTGTCCTAAACAAAAAGTTTGACCATTGTAGAAATTTTATTCTCTCGCCGAAATGTATGGGAAACGTTTTTGGCGATTTCTGTCTTTCCTAGTACTCAAAGCTAAAATGGTCCCTTAGAGTCTTTTGATCCCCACATGAAATAGAATCGATTGGCACTAAAAAAAAAAATTTTGGACTTTTTGCATTTTTTTCGCTAACTGTAAGATTTTTGCAAAATCTGTAAATGCAGTTCAAAATTTCTCAAAAAGTTAGGGAAGGTCTCCTAAGAACGTTTTGCTGTAACTACAACGGTTAAGGTACTTGCCCTTACTGCCCCGTTTCAAATATACACCCTGTATAACTGCTTTTTAGGTTATCGTAATCGGAGGCAAGACACGATGGTATGTCCGACCCAATCGAGCAGTCTGACTGAGGAAGAATACCGCGGGCATAATAACCTCGTGTTGTGTATCCGGTAGTGAGTAGGGTAACCAGAGCTCACTAGAGAGGTTTTGTGCTGTCAGTGGGAAAACCAACTGCTTGTCTTCTTCGCTGACGGCACTGAATCTCTCTGTTCGTCGGCAGCTCGAGTGTGACTCCCCTGGTGTTGCACTCTTCCAAAGGCCACAGTAGCAACTTTGCCATCAGGTGGCCGGATGCTAGTCTGCGACTTAAGTGGTATAAAAGAAATCAAATAAATGTAGATTGGAAAAAATGAAGGCTCAGACGGGACTTGAACCCGCAATAGTCCCTTGCAGGGGGAAGGCTCTGACCCCTGAACTACAACCTAAAGCGATTTGAATAGTTAGCATACTAAACATACCTACTAACTACATACCTACCTACTAACATACTAAAAAAAAGAATTGACATGGTTGAGGTCTTATATCTTCTAAAAGTCCCTAGGGTCAAGCTTATTTATTATTTACAATGCAAACTTTGTAGACGCATAAGTAACATGGACTAATATAACGTAACATACGCGACCTTTAGTCACGCGTGCCCACTTCAGTCGTCCCTCATGCAAAACAGAACAACCGTAGTCACGCAAACGCTTTTCTTAGATTTAACGAGACCATTACATTATTGAATATGACTTTTGGTTAAGTGGTAAGTAGCAGACTAGCACATTGTAAGGTTAAATAGCACTAACCAGATTAGCCTTGACAGCCTGTGGCGTGGTGGTAGTGAACGCGACCGCAAGAGGCGCGGTTTCGACCCTCGCTCAGTCAGAACAAATATGGGTTTTTGCATTAGCCTGGCCGTGCCTCGGAGAGCACGTTTTAAGCCATTTTGTTGCCATACGAACATCTATTAGAGCGTTACGGGTAGTTGGAGCCCTAAAAAGTTCAACAACTGGTCTAGCTGCAATGCTTCGATATCGTCCAATATCGCCATTGGGTTGTGAAGGTCAGATGTCAGTCGCTTTATCGTCCGAAGTCCAGCCAAATCCGCAGTTAGACTAGTAAAGCGGACCCCCGACTCCGAGGTGAAAGCTTCGGTTTGGTTTAACTCAGAAAGCACGGTTACTGTATGAACATCTGTAGCACTCTTTACGGGTAGTTGCAGCCAAGGTCATGTTCATAATTTTTAATACGTGTAATGTTGCTGATCAACACAATATTATTAGGCTATACAAGTAACTTCCTGTCTTCTACGAGGAAATTAATAGAATGCGCACATATTCGGGATAAATCAACTGTCCGGTGACTAGTCTCTATTAGAAATTTCAAAGTAATAATCATGTCTTACTATCCTTTTCTTTAAACAGGTGCGCCGGCTTGCAGATAAGGCTGGCTTGCCCCCATGCTTCACATAAATATTTGAGATACCTTTACAGAAGAAAGATTCATTTCAGGTCCTAATGCTATTAGGTTAGCATCGGTTAGCAGCTTGTCATCTACTAATACTTTTTCTATAACCATTTAGGTATGTTGTTTAATGAAAAGTATTTCATTTAGTTTAAAGAAAGATTCAAAATCATTTTGTATGTCCAGTAGCAGAAAAAAGTAACGCAAACGTTTTCGTTTTCTGTCGAATCAGTCGTGCCGTCATATAACGACCTCCGTTCATACATGACGGCTACCTGATTCGACAGAAAACTTCCAATCGTGTCTATAACCGCGTGTTTACTTATTGATTCCAACTTCCAACGTAAGTTATTTTAGGGTAAGGTATAGTTAGTAATAATTTAATGGTTCCTTTACCATTGAAGTTACTTATAATAAAACTATCATCAAAGCATCATTTATGTGAATAATATATAATAACAATTAGCTGTTATAACAAAATTTTGTATAGATATTTTGAGACAATAGTTATGTTATACTCGTATATAACCTGTGTATTTATAGTCACGGCCTTAAGGTATTAATTTAAAAGGGTAATACAATTTAGTAGATTGAAGAGTGTGACGTCAATCTCACCTGGATCAGTTAGTAGGTACTGATTGGCGAACTAGATTTCTTCTCTGGGTTGGAATTGGATCTGGGGGTCAGATGACTCTCAATCCTATAAAATTCGTACAAAACAAACCAAAAGCAAAACCAAAAGTAGTAGGTAAACAGACTTCGGACTCGGAGGTGGATCCTGGGGTGCACGGCGGACAGAATATGATTCGATAACATGGCATCAGCTGATGACGTTGAGAAAATATACTTAGTAGATTATTCGCAATTTGTATCACTATTTTCCTCACGTTTTTTATTTTCGTCTCTTTGATTCATTCGACCCCCTTTTACCCGACTGCCAAGAAGGATAACGTTCAGTCAAATCTACTACTACGCTAAGTGCTAGATAAGTTTTTCGAATTTGCACCATACACCCCGTTGAGCCCAGTTGTAATTCATAAATATTTAGCGGTATCTTGAAAAAGGAAAAACGCTCAAATGAAAGAAAATAATAATTACGTTCCAGAGCGCGATACTTAATTAATATTTTATGGCCTATTCTAAGAAAATGAATTAAATTTGCCTGGTGCCAACAACGTTCCTTAGATGATGTTACTCATATTAACGACATAAAAACGTTATTAAATAAATAAATGAAGTTCTTGAAATAAAAAAAATTCTTCGTAGCTTACGCTATAAAGTAATACAAAGCTCAATCCAATTAGTCTGTCTGGGTGTATTATGAAAGATTTCAAGAGATAAATGTACACTTAACTGATGATAAATATATATCATGTTTGTACATTTGTCAAGTTCCGCACAAAACTTAACTACTCCCCTAGACAAGTGGCAATTCGTACTGTAGAATAGTAGGGTAGACCGGGGGCAATGGTACCACGGGTCAATAGTACCATCGCCTATAACTCTGCAACTATATCGAAATATGCGTGTGTGTGTATACACAAGTGTGCTTTGAGCTTCCCGCAACCTGCTCACCACTCGGCCACTCGCTGCCGCGCGAGACGCACGTGCTGGATGACGATTTGTGTTTTCGATTGACCAACGTAAGTATTTATGATTTATGTTTTGTACTAGTGTTTCTAATGAAATAGTCGTAGTGTTAAAGTTTTACTGAATTGTGATTCTCTAGTTATTAAAGTTTGTATTGTGTCAGTGTGGGGGCAGTTAGATTATATAGAAATCGAGATTTGTGAAGTTTTGTGAGTGGGAGTAAAAAAGGACAATTGTACCACAACACTCGGGGTCAATTGTAACGTTACAATTGACCCCGTGCTACAATTGACCCAGTTTTTACACTACTGCTAATAAAAGGAGTGTAATGTTTTCAATGCTCATGTAGGTACGTATGCATGTATGTAAGTTTCTTTGTTCCACCATAACTTTTAGAACCATAACCAGATTTTAACGCATGAGATATCGTGATATGTATTGCAGCGGTACCTACATTACGCCAGTAATAAACCAGTCAGCTGTCCGGACGGTTCTAGGACTAGTTCAGTTTGTGTTAGATAATCATATTCTGTCAAACTACCTACGTACTTTGTTTATTTCACTATCTATAGCTTAATTTGTTTTATCATAATTATATACAGGTGCCGCGAAATAGACCACGAAAGACAGACCGAGGCACGAAGGATCTCTTGTTGTATCAGGAAGCTTACAAGGAAATTTTAAGAGGGTAATCTGTAAGAGCTGCAGCCAAGATGTTTGATTTGTGCCATGTTTCGCTGCTAAGGTACCAAAAAAAGAGAAAAGACCCTCTTAATAAAGCTACAATGGGCTACAGACCAGCCACAAAAGGTTTTTCAGAGGAACAGGAGAAGGCGATGGTCAAATATCTCATAAAGTCGGCTGATATCTATTACGGCCTTACTCCTAAAGAGGTTAAAAGATTGGCGTACGACCTTGCAATTAACTATGAATTAAAGATGCCCGATTCATGGGAACGCCAAAAGATGGCAGGAGCAGATTGGTTTTTCGGCATTTCTCAACCGAAATTCGGAACTAGCGATTCGTTGTGCTCAAGCCACAAGTCTGACTCGAGCCACGAGTTTTAACTTAACGAATGTCAATTTATTTTTTGACAACCTAGAAAAGATTATGGATAGGGACAGTTTTGAACCCCAAAATATTTATAACATGGACGAATACATCTTGGGTATTTTAATTTATACCTTTGATTCATCCCGACGATTCATTTCAATACTAAATCGGATAATACTACTGTATTATTTAAAAATAATTTTTTATCAAGGGTGGGGTTGTTTGTACCAGGGGTCAATTGTAACTGTATAGGATTAGTAATTGTTAAATAATTCGATATTTTTGTTATATTGAGATGTTGTTATTGCTTAAAAGGTGTGCTATGAGCAGCCTTAAGTGTTTTTTTATATTAAGTCGACATTATATAGTTCAAAAATTTGGAAATTATTATAATATGTTTAGTTCAACTGAAATGTTAGCTTTATCTAGTCTAAATACGAGTCTCTATAATTAAGACTGATGTAACGTAACATACTGATTCGTCTTAAGAAATTGACAATAAATACTGATTGATTATGCCATTATTTTGGGTTTTATTTACCTTTGTTTTTCTGGTACAATTAACCCGTACTAGGGGTCAATTGTAACACAAGGACTTCATGAACAAAAACTCTCCTACCATTCTGATAGGATCATATTATGATAATTATTTTATAGATTGTTATAGCCAATTAGACTACAATGTAACTTCCAAAGTGATTTTTACGTGGTGGCATTAGATTCTGAGTTATGGGTCGTTATTTCAAAACTGGTACTATTGCCCCCGGTCTACCCTATGGCGAATAAATGTGATGACGTATATGACAGTCGTCATTTCAACGTATGTCACGAAGGTCAAATCCCATACATTCTTCATTATATTCTTCAATACGCCGACCAACGAACTGCCGCTTTTCTAGGGGGGCTGAGAAACAAACTTATACTTACTACATAAACAGCAATATCAATATCTTTTTATTTCGAGTCTTAGAAGCCACCAAGAGATTGGTGGCAAACTCGAAACGACAACAAAAAGTTATATTAGTGGTTACTGGAAGCTTTAATGAAACGAGTGACCTATATTATTATTTTCCTCACACTAATTGGCTACAGCGGCTGCTCGTTCATCCTGTTTCATCATTACTGCCCCCCTAGACAAGTGGCAATACGTTGCTCGGCGTATCATCGAATAGAATGACGAATGTATAGGTTTTGACGTTTTTGACATTTGTTGACGCCTGTCATATACGTCAAATCTCATACATTTGGCATTATATTCTACCAAACGCCGGCCGACGAATTGCCACGTGTCTAGAGGGGATGTGCACGTATCTAGGTAGGTACTTACAGCAACTACAGTACAAAAATCTAAAAAATGTCATTAATCCCTGGTACTGACACAATGGTGTTATTACCAGTGGTAATACTATTGATTTGTACTCTTTTGTAATTCGCCGTGGAGTAGAATAGGGCATCCCCATCTCTTCCTGTGGGTGTCGTAGAAGGCGAATAAGGGATAGGGCTGTTCTCCATCCGACAGTAAACATACAGCCCATGACTAAGTTGCCCGTTTGACGGCAATAGTTGGCGAAATGTGGGTGTTAATACACCTTTGCCTACCCCTTAGGGGATTGACAGGCGTGAGTATATGGTATGTATGTATGTATGTATGTATGCATGTATGTTGTACTCTTTTCTTACTTTACTAAGTATTTACTATAGTAGTAGATTGGTAAAACGGTAATTACAATTCGTCACTGTTACCTTGGTCTCTTGAAAAAGGAAATATTTTAAACTAGCTGACCCGGCGAACTTCGTACCGCCATATTTTTCGCCCGCGTGGTATTCTGATCCCGATTTATCAGTGTTTCTCTACAATATTATGCATGTATTATACATATAAACCTTCCTCTTGAAACCGCTTCAAAATCCGTTGCGTAGTTTTGAAGATTTAAGCATTCATAGACAGACAGCGACAGCGACTTTGTTTCATAATATGTAGTTATAATTACTCTATGATGTTTACTACGTACCTAGTATACATAATTACAAGTAACCCTGTATATTTAAACAAGTACAGATTTGATGAAATCACAAATATAAATCAGAAACATATACCTATTTACAGACTTACTTACCGACGTATTTTTTTACTTTCACTACTTATTGAAGCAGACCCGATATTTTATTGCCGTACCCTGAGTTTAACCGATGTAGGTACTAAAACGGGTTAGGAATTCCTCCAAGGAACATAGAAACATCTATTTACTTTTATATCGTAAGTTATGCCTCGATAAGTTCGCTTTTTTATATGAATATTATTCAGTTGCTATTTTTGTAGACTATATTGTAGATACAAAACGAGCGAACAACCCTATTGTTGATAAGCGGTTTTCGTGTGTATGGAGTCCTTTTTTATTCTCCACCTGCTGGAAAGTTACATAAGATCTAAATTTATATTAATACACTACAAATATTGGAGCTAGTTCACACTTCCATTTTGAATAAAGTCATTATTCTAATACAGCCTAGACTCAGCCTCAGAAGCATGGCTTGAGTCAACAATAATGCACGGAATAAGGCAATAGTCTCACCCCCTATTACGTGGGACCTAATACAATGATTGGTGATATGTGGGTGGTAATTCATTTCTGCCTAACCCTCCGGGGATAAAGGTATAATTATATGTATGTATGTATATGTATGTTATTCTAATGATACAATTATTATTCAAACTAGCTGTTGCCTGCGGCTCCGCCCGCGTAGAATTCTGATCCCCTTCATCGCTGATATATGGGTGAATTTCAACAGGTCCATTAAAATCTTCATTCCGTGGATTTTTTTTACCTTAAGTTTTGTAGTTAAAACAAATCGCGTTTATTATAGGTTTTGATACTATATGTATTCTTGCTTAATATCTAGCAGATAAATAAAAAAGCTAACGAGATATACAAGATCAAAAATTACGCGCCACGGCAATGACACATGCGTGCGCGGCAATGAAACAAGCATCCACGGGCATGAAATAAATATACCAAGGGAATGAAAAAATCAACCATGGAAATGAAAATACATAATATAAAACATAATATTTTATGTACCTACTTACATGAGAAATTTATACTTACATACAATAAAAATACAAAGGGGATTAGGCAATTGTGTATGGACATTGGCGTCATTTATTTTTTCAGTGGCACTGTGTTAAACACGCGTATGAGTGTCGTTATTTTTATTGTAAGTAATATCGGAGCTGCGATATACAGGGTGGAACATTTCGACTTTACCCGGAGGGGAAGTACCCTCATACTAGAGATAGCGAATTTTACTTAAATTAAACATAACCTTATTTTTAAAGGGAAACAAACCTGCATTCAAAGATTTCTAAAAATAACACACCTGATGATCAAACCGCCTAAAATCTTCCTATACCTTCTCTTTTATGGGTTTCCTTTTACTTATTTTACCAAGTTTGTTAGAGATATTTGATCCCTAAGATTGACCCTATCGATTGATGCAATTAAAATATAGCTTCATCCGGATTTTATTCGGTTCGATTACCGGGTGTGGCAAGCGATTTTTTTGGAAATCCTTAAACGCAGTGTATTTTTTAAGATTAAGAGAGTGTTTCCTTTGCTGCTGCTCAACCGAGGTGGATCCTGGCTAGTTTTTTCTAGGGGTTGTTTTTACCAAGCTGTATAACTTATCCCAGGCAGATTTTTGCTTGAACAACTTCGAGTGTAACCCCATCGATGGCTGTCTGTCTGTCCCTGTGTATGCTTAAATCTTCAAAATTACGCAACGGATTTAGAATCGGTTTTTTAATAGATAGAGTAATTCAAGAGGAAGATTTATATGCATAATACATGCATAATATTGAGAAGTAGAGAAATATTGATAAATTTAGAGATATGCAGCGGGAATGGGATCAGAAAATATGGCGGTACGAAGTTCGCTGGGTCAGCTAGTATTAGATAAACGATACCGCGTTTGCATTGGAGATGTGGAGGGAAAGTACTCTAAATACTGGAGATAGCTAATTTCATTCAGAAGAAACATTTCCTCATTTTTAAAAAGGAAAAAAAACTGCGTTTAACGAATGCTGAAAAATCACTTGCCACAATCTGTAATGGAAACGACTAAAATCGGAAAAAATAACAGCCAGTATTTTTATTGCTTTAATCGATAGGATTAATTATAAGACTCGAATCTCTCTAAGAAACCTGGTAAACTGTAGGTACTTTCATAATTATTATACCATTTTCATTCATGGCTGCTCAATTCCAAAACGACGCCAATTCTTTTACACGAAAAAGAAATGGGAAATTAACAAATTAATATGATATACTTTTGTCAATATGCTATGGCGATGAGAACATAAGTTACGGAAATGAAACATCTGGTCCTGGCAATGAGACTAAATTGTTTTACAAGTTTTTTTCATTGCCGCGTTTTTTTCTTCATTACCATAGCAAATTTTGACCACGGAAACCATGGAAATGAAAGCACGGTGGTGAAAAACGAGCCAAAAATATAATATAAGAAAAAATCTATTAATTATTCGAAGTAATAAACACTTCACTAAAATAAACAAGATAAATTTCGTTCTATTGAATGTATAATCAAGAGGATAAACTTATTGGCATAGACAATTATACCTATCCACAGTAATGAAAGAAAAAATGTCCAGTAACATAAAAATGATATACTTTTATTTATGGTGCCAATACGCAGGTACGTGTGTACGTCCTTCCATGTCGAGCACTTAGGCGGCACCAATATGCAACGTTTAGCGGATATGAGGGAGGATACAAGTCGTTAGATAAAACGATATTCCAAAATATGTTTAGAACATGGCGATTAAAGATAACTCTAGGACAAATGAACTTTTATTAACCATTCGTTGTATTGTCTAAATATTTGAATAAATGTATTTCGTAACAATACTTTAACTATTCACGTATCAAATAAAACTAGGTTTTAATAAAAAAAACCAATAGATTTTTATCAATGAGGTATCACAACACAATAGGTGATGTGTGGACAAACACGGCAATGAAAAATTTCGAGGTTTAAATTTTTTTTTTGGCGAATCTATAATCCTATTTAATAAAATATTTAGTGCTCCACATAGATCACTACATCGCCTAACCAGAAAAAAACGTTAGAGTATTGTAAAAATGATTTTTAGTACCGATTTCATCGATGCCACGCAATTTTTGGCCCCGGGAAATTCACCCATATAGCCTATGTGTTATTCTGATGTATAAGCTATATTATTGTAAAGTTTCATTAAAATCCATTCAGTAGTTTTTACGTGAAAGAGTAACAAACATCCTTACATACTCACAAACTTTCACGTTTATAATATTAGTATGACTATGTCATTCTGAAGCAAGTTATTCCCTATAAATAGCACATAATTGGGTATATTTAACTCTTTCAAAGAGCTCAGTGTCGTTTAACACGACACTACAGCCTTTTGGAACCGTAATTGGTTGGGGAAATGCGGAAGGATCTTACACTTAACGCTTATAATGTAGCCTAAATATTTCGTTACATTTAGTAAGAAAACTGATATTATTTATCTTTATATGTATAATATATATAAATTCAAATAAATGGTCATAAAAATAACAAACATTCTTCTGATTACATACATATACATTACAGATAGGTAAGTGATCACTTCTTTACATTACATTTCATAAGAAAAGCCGTCGACACCCGCTACCTCGTGCGTATCACGTTTGTGGTTTGAACTTCGGGCAAATCGTATGTGTTATTTTCACCAATTTCGCGTATTATTTGCACGGTGCCCGCATGCGTGCACACGCATTAGCCAGCAAATAGCCTTAGAGAACGCGCCGAGAATGCTCGTGTTTAGAAGCACGTATAAAATTTCATCTTCAGAGGTAAGTTTACATTTGTTGTTTTCAGCAGACTATAGCGAAGTAAAGGGAGAGTTCTGCTTTTAAATAGAAGCGTAACGAATCATTGTTGTGTATGATAGTTAAGTCTATAGTCTGTATACAGGCAGTCAGAGTTACTGGGTTTACAATTAAACTAACCATTTGTTACAAAACAGTCGCCTCACTGACTACATAATGAACTGAAGCTGAAAACCCAGTCAAGTGAGCAAGTCTTTTGAACTCTAATCTTAATTGGAGGCTATCAAACAGCTCGGCCAGTAAATTCTCGATGCATATCTAATGAAGAGCTCTAGTCGCTTGAAACTATCCAATATCTTAATTACAAGCGCGATAAGTGAATTAACTGCATATAACTATGATATAAATTTATTGCATATCGGGAGCAGCAATAAAGTTATTAGATTAATACACTGCTAAAAGTCATTACCCAACTTGTCGTTGTCACTTACAAAGTTTCAAATCGTTACGACATTTAGGAGATCCCTACTAATATTATAAATGCGAAAGTAACTCTGTCTGTCTGTCTGTCTGTCTGTCTGTCTCACTTTTACGACTAAACCGCTGAACCGATTTTGATGAAATTTGGTATAGAGGTAGACTGTACCTTGAGAAAGGGCATGTTTGGTCGCGATAACCGACATCCACGCGGGCGGAGCCGCGGGCAAAAGCTAGTGCGTTTATATTTGACTTTCAAAATTTGACCGATTAATATCTTAAGTAAAATAAAAACTTGTATTAAAATATATTATGAATAGATAAAGATCTCTTTTCTGAATTTCTGATTAGAATAAAGATCTCCTTTGCCACTTGTCTAGGGGACTGGTTACCATCTCTATTCAGAAAAATAACGTTTTTAAAATGTGTGATTTCAAAACTTATTAAATTATATTGAATGTAATTTTGAAGCAGTTATTATGCTAACTGTTCAAACCTTTTCTTTTCTTGATCGATTATTAAACTATAACTAATTTCAAAATCTAATTGATAACAAATCAAACTATGAATGATTCTGAAGTTTTCAAAATCATACGAAAAAGAAAGTAGGTTTTGTTGGGTTAGTAGCTTTATGCCTATATCTCGATAAGACTAGGTATCAATATGACTAGATCGCTTTATGACTAAATCTCAATATGACTAGTTCGCTTTTGGTCTAAATAGCTATACGACCAGGTCCCTGATAGGACATTAGTGTTAGTTCAATTGGCATATGTAAAAAAAACTTTATTACACATACGGTAGAAGCTCGGTAAAACAAAACTAATTTCTATAGTGCACCGACCTTACTTGACCATTAGTTACAGACTCTGCTACAAATGGGATGAATGACCTATTCTAGTACCCTAACAGTTTTCGAGCAGGAGGCAATTAACCTCACGAGTAGTTTGTATTTAAACATGTTAGTTATGTGTGGTTTAGCACTAACCTCCAGGGCCTTGATTCTGCTAAAGCACAACCATTGTGACACCACAGAGACTGCGAGAAAATTCCATTTGATTTTAGCCTTTAAAGTGATGCACTTAAAGTTTAAAATTCAATGGCTTTTTGTAGAGTGAACGAAAGCTTATAATGAAAATATTGTCATTTAATTTTGGACTTTAATTCTATAGCAATAAAGTCTAAAATTTAATGCCAATTTTTGCAGAGACAGTGGCACAACAGTGGTTTAGCTTTAGCAGAATTGAGGGCCTGGTATATTACTCTCATGCACCAAATGTTTTTTGAATTGAGACATAGCTGATATGGATCTTTGATTTTTCAATTGCTCTTTTGGTCGTGCGTCCTATGCACACTGGACTGAAAGAGATGCGAACTTAAATATTATAAGATGTTTTCATCATTGATAGGCTCATGTGTGACTTGTATCTCACCTGCTGATAGGTTATAACCCTCCTTTGGCTTTGCCGTAGTCGGGTAAAAAGGAGCCTCGACACTTGAAGATTGAAGATTTCCAGGTTTACAGCTCTCTGAAAATGTAATGTAGGCGTTAAAAATAGTTAAACAACCGCAAGCGTAGGTAAACCAAATTTGCCCCAAGACCACTTTAGGCAAATTTTTGCTATTGTGAAAACACCAAATAGGAAGGTAACAATTCACGTATTCACTGGACCCTGTATCCCCTGTCAGCTAAGTATGTGCCTGAAGCTAATAGCGTCTGAACATCCTACGCAGAGACAGCCACGGATTAAAATTCAACTAGAGACGAATCCCTTGTCGCTTTGAACTTAAAAGGTTAATAGTGTGAACTTGCAGATTACAAACTTTTAAGTGCGCACTGTAAGGATTATAGCCCAAATAATTGATTACCTTCAAGTTGAGGCTGTACCCACTTGTGCAATCCTAATAAATTAATACGTGTGTAAGTTATTAGTTACACTTAACTACTTCTCTGATCTAATTGAAATGTTTCATACATGTTAGTTAATGAGGTTGCCAAAAAATTTGTATTACCAAATCACAAACCTGGTAGCTACTAGATATATTGTCAAATACGATCCGGCAATAATCTATTAACTAATTAAATTTAATTTTATTCAGCGGGTCGCTAAAAACGAGTGGCTTTATGAATTTCCAGTAGATCTCCAAGATTCCTACAAAATTCGTAAAATGGTCACTCATATGAGCAGAATCACAACAATTCATTTAGGTACTAGGCAGATTCTAATTTCGTGTAAATATCGCCACATGACAAAATATTATCCTAATAAAGTGGCGTTTCTAGACTTGCAGGAATGGAAATAGTGTTTCTCCTTTCATAACGATAAACTCTTTAATCTTTACGAAATGTTCAAATCCAAAATTTTATACATACTTTTAAAATCTGAAATACGTAATTTCAAAATATAACAATGTTTTCATAAAATATTTATCGCTAATCCTTTTCCTTTTTTGTAAACAAACCGAAAATGAAGGATTTTAAAAGGAAAGCACCAAATGAAAGGGTTTAGTAGGCTTTTGATAAATGTTTCATGAACAGCGACCCATAAGCAAATACACCTTTTTTATGCGGGTTGGGCAGAGGTGACCGCGAACAAATTCATCTTAGTATCTAATATTCTGTTGTAGTAAAGTTTGAATCAGATTTGGTTATTTGATGTGACATGTTTGGGTTAAGTATAAGTGAGTAGAATATTTTGTGACTAAACTTAGTAAGTTGATTTAATGTCGGACATATTTATTTGAACGGGCCTCATTTGTATATGCCTCTGAAAGTTTTTAGAAAAAGTTATTTGGAGATGTAAACATTTTATTTTCCTTTTCGCCACAGTTCTCCGTCATTTATTTAATTTACCATGTTTGTTAAAGAGTTTTACTCTTTATGATTTACCCTATTGAGTATGTAAATATCTGCTGTATTTTATTGGCAAGTTTCCTTTGAGAAAAATATGCTATTTTCAGTATTATCACTCCATACATACATTCCTTGTGGCTTTAAATAATGATATCATTACACCCTTCGGCTCGCATTGGCGTTATAAATTTGCCCTACTCTCCTTTCTTTTATAAAGCGGCATGAACATGAATATCTTTCCATGTCCGCATTGTAAGTTTCTGAAAGATAACCGGCATTTGCGCAATAATACTGACAATAAAATACATACCTACTGCTAACAATTATCGTGTGTGGTGTGACTCGTAATTATTGAGGGAAATACACACGATACTTTTATATACGTTATTGTCAATATTATTGATTATGGGTTAGCATGATCGATTCCGTAACTATTAAGCTCCCAAACTTAGACTGTATCTATCTAATATATAAAAATCAATGCCACTTTTCGTTGTTATTTTATAACTCAAGAACGGCTGAACCGATTTGGCTAATTTTAGTCTTGAAATATTCGTGGGTGTCCAGGAAAGGTTTAAAGGATGAGAAAATAGGTGCAACGGGAACGGGAAAAATATGGCGGTACGAAGTTCGCCGGGACAGCTAGTACTATATAGACACAGCCTGTTAACAAATTGCATCACAAAAAACGGCGTGAAAAACGCTTTTAGTGTGAGTAAGCTAATGCCAATATTGTTCTTTAAACTGTCAATGTGTGCATGTCATGGGATGTATATTAGTCGACTTATACCGAAGAAGTAACCATTTTTTACGCTGCTCTGAAATGACACTTGCTGCGTTTGAGGTACAGAGTTTGTATATACCTAGTCTAAACTTCCAAAGTTTCGATACCACACATTACATAATTATTATATCACATTATATTCGTATCCAAAGAATATTGTTGTCCCAAAACTTATTAATAAAGTAGATAATAAACTCTCTAATACTGTCGGTTTTGTTTGGGTTTCATGGATAGATCGAATACGAATGATCTGTCTTCCAAACTTCCACATATAACTACTGATTCAATAGTAGAATATGTTTATCCCTTGGGACTGGATGCCACCCATTCATAACGGAAAATAATAATGTAAAGCCTACGGTGTTGGTTGTCACGGGTATGAGAGGCGTCATGAATCAGTACCTACTCTTATCCTATACTAGGTATTGGCATGAAATTTTTGCACAAATAAAATTGCTGTACAAAGGCGGACTTAATGCCATGGGCATTTTCTAGCAGTCAACCTTCGTACCTACAATTTTGTTTTTTGTTTTGTAGGACATTCTACACATCGCTATCTAGACCCAAAGTAAGCATAGCTTAACTAGCTTGTGTTATGGATTTTAGAAAGCGGATAAACATAGATACATTTTTTTTTGTAAATACATACATATACCTACATAGCAACACCTAAACCAATGTAAATATTTATATTCATGCATACAAATATTTGCACTGGGCGGGGATCGAACCCGCACCTCCTGCGTAGCTGCTGCGTTCACTACCGCCACACCATAGAGGCAGGATGTTATAAATAAATATGAAAGTTTGTGAAGATGTTTGAAGGTTTGTTATTCAATCACATTCAAACGGCTGAACGAATCTGGATGAAATTCAATACAGGGATATATTTCAATCTGGAATAACACATAGGATACTTTTTATCCCTGAAATAATTTCCCAGAAACGGGATTAAAGTTTATACTTCATTACCTAAATTGGTAAGTACTTTCAGTTAGTTTTAAGTTTTTTCCACGGAAGATAGAATATGATTGCTTTTTTTTTCAGAATTCTGTATTCTGTGATATCAAATATTTGTGAATATAGGTGTGAAACTGTATCACGGTCCGGTTTTTCCAATCATTGATGTATTTCTCTGAATGAATAGAATACGAGTATGAACAACATAATAAATCAATTTTGTTCTATGTTTACGAAGCTGAAACCGTAACGGTTCTTCAACAATCTCAATCGGACCGTGGCGGTAAAATAAATAGCTTTTCTTGTATTTATTTATCGATATGATTGCAAATAATACCTACTACAATATAAATCAAATTTGATTGAAATGTGATTGAAGTTTCTACATGATTAAGTAGCTTAAAGCTTATGTTTTATCCCGAACTATAAATCTAATCCTGTATCAAATTATAAACGTTTACCTACTACCTGTGGCTCTACCCGCGTGGACTTCTGGTCCTGTACCGCTGCTGACCCTGCCCGATAGGGTAGTGATATGTAGCCTATGACATTAACAAAATAATGTGGCTTTCTATTGGTAAAGGAATTTTCGAAATCGGTTAAGCAGATCCAGAAATTACCCCACAATCTTTACCTCTTAAAATAATAGTATAGATAATACAAACGTGCATATACCTACATTATAATCACGCCTTTAACCCTGGAGGGTTAGGTAGAGGTGAATTAACACCCACATTTCACCAATCATTGTATTAGGCACTATTGTTGACTCGAGTCATGCATCGAAGACTGAGTCTAGGCTGTATATATCTATCTGCTGTTAATTAGTCGCCTTGCACGACACCGCATGGGAAGAAATATGGTGGTCCAAACTACAAGGTTGAATCTGCCGAGTATAGATAATAATCTCGCCATATACATGTGGAATCGAAAATAGGAAGCTAATACGACTCTGTTCAAAATAATCCGCAGAAAAAACTGCAGAGCATAATTTATTAGTTTTCTATAAAAGTCTAGAAAACTTATCATGTTGGGACTGCCGTTATATAGTTAGAGACAACTCGATCTAGATCGCATTTCGTCTACAAAGTTGTGCATTTTCAGTGCTTGCCGGTGTAGGTATCTATCTGTTTAATAGGCCAAGGTTGGTACAAATGTACCTATCGATACCGGGCTAAAGCTCGTTGTATCCGGGTACAGACCAAAGTAGCGAAGGCGAACGGATGCAAACGAATGGGATTGTCGATGATCTATCAAAATGAACGATAGTGTGATGGATACTGCGCGATGGAACTGCTAGTTCATACAAGGTACGCGTTCATTCATTCAGTTAAGAATCCAAGACGTCAAAAAGATCTCTGACACCTACTGTGCAATTACGAAATGCCACCCGTTAAAAAGTCAACAGGGTTTTATAAGAGCGACTCCTGGTACAGCAAGTAAAAGAGCATACGAAAGTAGACAAACTTCCAGTTCTGGTAGGTTTAATTAGACTAAAATAAAACCCCTCATCGTCTCCAGTCGTCTATCATCTCTCGTAACTTAGAAATCAATAAATCACGTGCAACCCAAGTTGAAAATTGCAAGGAAAATATGGGGAAATAGGGCTATACTGCATATACGCAAGTGCCCTTCGATTAAGGCGCCCTATACCAGTCTTAGTCCAAGACAATTCATGATAACACTTTACTGTATGCATAGGTCGAAACTTTATAAAAAAAAGTCACGAGGAGTCTCTCTTCCTTTCTTTTTTATCAACGTATTTTATACCCGACAATACATTACCTATATTCATGCTTCAGATGAATGACAAATGCAAATGCTGGGAATGCAATGCTGTTAAAATCATAACTTTTCATTTTTCATTAAATTTTGTTCATTTCAATCATCTCAAATTAAAAAAAAAAATAATCAATCAAATCAAATTTCATTAAAAAAGCATAGCTACTTCAGTTGAGTTCGTGATGTATTATTCTTTTCAGAACTTCAAGAAACGTTGCACGCTTCACATTTCAATTGCATTCTTTGAATATTTCTTCTTATTTCCTATTGCGAATATTTCTATTTCAAATTCATTTAACGATCTTAGTTATTCGTCCCACGTACTCTATAGTTACAACATCAAAATTGTATTCATATTATTATAGAATTTGCAACAAAGTGGAATGAAAAGCTCTTTACAGTTAACTTATTTTATGAATTTCTATTTCTTCCAATATGGGGCGTAAAAACGTTCAAGTTCGAATTGAATTTAAAATAAAGGCAAAGTAACTTGCAATAATCCATTTCCTCCGGTTCTTTAACGGGCCATTTGAGGGAAATAAATATCCGCAATTTCTTGATGGGAAGTTGAAGCGCATCAAATAGGTACTTTGCGACAAAGTTTATAGTTTATTTTTGTCATTCCAGAATTCTGAAAACACTAAAGAATACTTTCTTTTTAGTTTAGGTGATGTTGAATTAAAATTATGGTTATTGAAACTCCAGACAACAACTTCCTGACATATTCTTGGCAAAAAATTGAGACTAAACTTGGATATGTATGTATAAATGAAAAAAAAAGCAAGTTCATTTGGCATATTGCCAGCTAAACTTACCGGATTCTCTCCCAGGATTGCAACGTTCATTATTTACGAAAAGTATGCTCTCCACATTTATAACACGCATACTTACATTAAATCCAGCTTATTGAAAGCGAAGGTTGTGAATGTTGTGATTTTATTTACAAATTTAATTCCAGCTTGTTACTTGATTTTATTTACTAACTAGCTGGCCCGGCGAACTTCGTACCGCCATATTTTCCGCCCGTGTGGTATTGTCTCTTTTACCAGTGTTTCTCTACAATATTATGCATGTGTTATACCGTTGCGTAGTTTTGAAGATTTAAGCATACATAGGGACGGACAGACAGCGACAGCGAACTTGTTTTATAATATGTAGTGATTAATTCCAGCTTGTTACTTGATTTTATTTACTAATTTTAATTCAGAGAATGCAGCAAGAGTATATTGTGCTGCCACTAGTGACTGAGTGACATTTTTTATAAGCTTCTTCTACAGTTCTACTAGCTTCGCGAGTATTTTCCTAACACCCTAATAAGTAAACAATTTCAGTTATTACCTGAAACTATTATATACATTGCTACGAACTAGTTTCTCTCATTAGCTCGTGACCTCGGCTCATTAGGTAGAGGTGCTTTTGTCTAGTATTTTCACTATATTTACTACGAGTATTATAAAATAGTAGACAATTTTGTATAAAAGTTATATTGTTTATTATATTCCCAGCAACGCAGCGGGTACTTATCCTCTTAGGACTAGGGTTAGGCAGAGGTGAATATGAACCTACTTATGTTTTAAGTAGTAAAAATATGTATTGTAACTGATTTGATTACTTATATTGCAGTATCAATCTGTTTATTTAAAAAATCGAACAGCATTTCGTATTATTCGTAAAAAAATATCGCAAAGCAAAATAGCTTTATTATAGGAATTGTCACACATATATTTATTATATGAGACGCATATTGGTAGAGGCCTATGCCCAGCAATGGACTGCAATAGGCTAATTGATTGATAGAAATTGTAAACCAACTTTCTTTACAATAACGCTGATATTATGTGTCTCATTTCGAAAGTCGGTGGAAAAAAAATCTTACCTCTTTAGAATTATTATAGTACGAGTATACATTTAAACATCTCTACTACGGCTTCTCTTTCCAGAGCAAGCTGGCAGAAACCATATCATCGTGATTTCAACGTGATGAAACACACGAAAAATGAGCCAATGGTTTCATTCAGCAACATTTTTAAAATTCAATATTGTTAGTTCACTACAGGTTGCTACAATTACTTAAAATGATACATATTGATAGCTATTGGCTATAGAACGATTCTCTGAAAATGAAGGTCTATGATATGATAAAATAAGATAATTAAATTCTTTATTGTACACAAACAAACTACAGTACATTAGGGACAATAAGAGATATGTACAAATGGCGGCCTTATCGCTGCAAGCGATCTCTTACAGGCAACCTTTGGATGGACATATTTTTAATATTTTAACATTTTTAACAAAAATAACTGGGTAGTTATTTGTGTAGTCATAAACTTAAATTATACAAACATTACATTAGTAGTAGTAACATAGGCCTCCATTTTGTACATTTTTCACATATCATTGGGTTACGAAATGCCTCAATAGTACCTATATTTGTAACTAGGTACGTACAACAAAAAAGGCACGTGTGTATAAACCCTTATTTTCATTTATTACAGAACTGCCCATACATTTAACATGGTAATGTTGTAAAAAGACATATGAATGATTGAAAAATGATAAGCGACTTATTTCCATGGTAATTATCATTTGAAAGTGTTTCATTGTTTGTTATGCTAAAATGGTTTGAGACGGCTTTCCCTTAAGAACCACCTTTTGGTTACCGCCTTTTGGTTAAAGGTTGATGCTTGAATTGCCAATTAGGTAGGTACAACTAATTACTACTCTAACTTTATTTGGACACGCGCATGGCCTGTGGTAACCGTTTTCTATCGGGTGGGTTAACGCGAGTTTTGATTTTCAGTTCAGCCCCCCTAGACATGTAGCTATTCGTTGGCTTGCGTATTGTAGAATATAGAACGATGAACGCATATAATTTGACGTATATGACAGTTGTCAATGTATGTCATAAACGTCAAAATACATGTCATATACCTATACGTCAAATCCCATACATTCATCGTTCTGTTCTGCAATACGTTAGCCATCAATTTGCTACTACTGGTCTAGGGGGTATGTCTCAGAACCAAAGAAAGTTCTGTTAATATTTATCGCGTTCGATTATTCATCGTATTTCCGTTCACATTTAAAATTAAATTATTCAGCTCGAAGAGAATGCTCTCGTCCATATCTAGGTCACTATTTATTTATACGACATCTGTTTCCGTACAAATTTTGCAATCGATTTTTTAAATAAAACTTCAGATTAATGAGATATTTCATCATTTGAATTTATTTTTAAACTCAGAACATCAATTTCTAATATAAAAAGGTTAAAAGCTTTCAAGGTTTTCAGGTGAAAATGGGGATTTCCCCACATAAATAAATACTGGCGCTATACACAATAGAAAATAATAAAGGGATCAAGTATAAGTCCCTCTCAACGGTTTGTTCACTCTCCTCTTCTCAACGGTTTAAGTTCAAAGTCCGGGTTCAAAGTGTTTCCCCATTTAAAATTCTTCTCATAGCAACACTAAATAAGTAATCACCGATGAACTGAGATTCTCGTAGTCCAATCACGTAGATACTCACCGTATGCTAATATAAAATTCAAATTAAGCTCTTAGAAGATTGCTACCATCTCTTAGTATTATTAGTAGGTAATCATTACATTTGAAGCACAGAATAGATAATAGTGTTAGAATGAAATTTTAAAGCTTCTTCCTCCTAGCGTTAATTCCCAGTCGCATCCGAAGCTTTCAGCTCGGAGTCTGGGGTCCGCTTTACCAGTCTTAACTACGGATTAGGCTAGACCTCGATATTTTCTGTGAAGCGATTGCCATCTGACCTCCACATCCCAATGTTAACATTAGGCAATATCGAAGCTTTGCAGCTAGACTGTTGTTTTTGGATTTTTTTTACGGCTCCAACTACCCGTAACGACTGCCATAGATGTTCTTATGGCAACCGGGACCGACGACGGCTTAACGTGCTCTCCGAGGCACGACCAGACCAATGCAAATACCCATATTTCATGAACACAAATATTTGCACTGAGCGGGGATCGAACCCGCGCCTCCTGCGTAGCGGCCGCGTTCACTACCGCTACGCCACGGAGGCTGTCAAGAAGACTTGCGAGTAATGTAGTAAAATATTTTGATATTTTTGTGATGTTTTAAAATGAAAATTTAAAGCATTTAGTAATAAAAATAGCAAAATATTTAGTAGTAAAAGTCGCCCACAGACAGATATATGGGGAAATTTGGATAAGCTTCAGGCTCGGTGGCTTAGTGGCCAAAGTATTCCCTGTAAGCGAAAGATCGCAGCTTCGAGTCCCGCCGGAGCTGATTTCGCTTCTTCCTATCTTTATCGACAGTGTTTAAAGTTATTTATTTATTTACTCATGGAAATCTTACAACTAACACAATAGGATACCTAATAGGCGGATTAAACATCTGAATTAAAAGTTTTCACTTTTAGTTAGTTAACACTATGATTGATTCACTCGGACAGACCGACGACCGATTTAGATAAACCCAGGCCGTGCACTGAAAGATTGACTCCATACTTTGTCTGTTTATTTATCATCAGTTATACCTAGATAGAAAATCCAAGGTAGAATCAAAATTGTAATAAACATTCATCTCTGGCTAGTATTACTGAACCTTGTCATGTTTTAACACCTACTCAATTACCACTAAGCCAGAGGCCCCTGATATACGTCGGGACACGTAACTTGGACCTAAATCGCGAGATAAACGGGGCCCTGAACTCCGCGGATTGTTTTGTAATAACCTATGCGAATAGCATGGGGATCAATCATCGTCTACAGCAGTAGCACCCCGTGCTAACCTCAAATGATACCCAAGAAACGTGTACTGCGCGAAGGTATAGAGCAGATTTTGAGCACATTTTAGGTTCAAGATATATGTCCTGAGCAATAATTATTTTTGAATTAGTTAAAATGAAAATAATTACGGCTTCACTTGTATTTTTAACCGACTTCAAAAAAGGAGGTTCTCAATTCGTACCCAATTTTTTTTTGTATGTTTGTTACGCGATTGTGAAGCCAATTCTAGAGGGATTTTGAAAATTCTTTTTCTGATCGTAAGTAGATTATTCCTAAGTGGTCCCATTTAAATTTCGTAAAGATCTGATGATGGGTTTCCGAGATTAGACCAAGGAACTCTTCAAAAAGTACCAGAAAACCAGCCCCGATTGCTGCAATGGCATTATTATTGCAATGTTTCTGCCATTACACATCATAGCATCACGCCTGAGTCCTTTGAAGGTGAACGCAGAAGTGTTCAGAATATTCAGCTATATTTCCGGTGTATATGCATTGATTTTAAAAATTATTTTTGAATAATGCTTTAATAATATTTTTTTAAAGTGGCCGGTTCGATCTGTAGTGCAGCGTCAGCAGCGCATGTACAGTCAGGTCACTATACATGCGTTGTACAGTCGTGAGACTGTACAAACTCACTATAAAGAGAAAAATAAATTCATTTTAACAAAAAAGTTTAACCGACTTCAAGAAACGAAAAAGAGGCACTGAAAAGCGAAAAATAATTTAATTTACAGACTTACTGATATATTAGAAGTCGGTGCCTAGCTCAAGAGAGGCCATATTTCAATTGATTGCATCATAGTAGTTCAGACACAATTTAACAAACAAAGTTGGCTGGCACCGACTTCTAATAAATCAGTAAGTCTGTAAATTAAGTTATTTTTCGCTTTTCAGTGCCTCTTTTTCGTTTCTTGAAGTCGGTTAAACTTTTTTGTTAAAATGAATTTATTTTTTTACATACCCACTTATACGGTTGATGGTGAGTTAATATTAGGAATATTATCTCCCCTTCACAAAAAATACTCGTATATTGACGTAAAGAATGCTTTCGCTTTGATATCTTTGACACTTTACTGACGTACACAAAATTAAGAATCACCAAAATTTATCATTTTATTCCCTAGCTTTACACATATTGAATTTATTTTATTTTGTATAGATTCTATTCCTAGTGAAGGGCTAAACATAAAATGCATCATTAATCAGCGTCAAAAGTAGATGATCGCTTTCAAAAACAGTTTTTGGGATAAGTATATAAAAATAAATAAAAATGTTAACTTACTCAGTAATTAGGGTTCTATTAAAATATCTTAAAACTTTAATGAATTTAATTGAAATGAATTAACTAATACCTAATTTAATTTCTTATATTAACTTTTTTAAATTTAATTACAGATTTTCGTAAGGAAAAAGTATAATTAGATATTTGAGTTCTTTTTTATTAACGTACTATAACCATTTTTTACTTTACTATTGAATAACTTTATCTACTCTTATACTTCGTATCATATTATATGAACGTTGTTAGACCACGTTAGAACTGTTTGTGAGTCACGTCCCGTCCATTAGTGGTTCACTTACTGAACAAATATTGCACCCTCCTAATTAATGGGCATTGGATGACGGACCCAAGACCCACCTACCAGTACATTGTACTTCGCGTGCCAAGAAGTCGTATCTTCAGTCACCTTCATTACATTATGGGATTAAATACGTAAATTATAGAAGTAAGATTTCTTTAATAAGTTTTATAACCTAAGTTATAGATATATGCATATATTTGGCACCGATCAATGAAACAATAATTTCTTTGATAGAGATAATTTTTGGGTTTGTGCTAGATGAACCAGACTCGGTAAATTCGGGATCACCAGTTATTGAAGAAAATGTGAGTGCAGTTTGATTTGAAAAACTGCCCTTAAGTGATTTGTATAGAATAAGGCTGCCTTTCCACCAGAAATGTGCTATGCAGTTATGCTACGAGGATTCAAAGCTAAGCTATGAAACTATATGACAGTTTCCACTCTGCCATACTATACAGGGCGTCCCACGGCGATGCCACATGGAGGGCAAGTACCTTAAATCCTTAAGTTGGCGCATTTTACTTAAAGGAGACATCATTTTATTTTTAAAAAGAAACAAAACTGCATTCATAGATTTTTTAAAAATCGCTTGCCACACCCGGTAATCGAACTGACTAAAATCCGAAAAAGTAACATCCTGTATTTTTATGGCATCAATCGATAGTGTCAATCAAAAGGATCAAATCTCTCTAAGAAACATGGTAAATTAAATGAAAGGAAGTCCTTGAAATAAGGATTTAAGGTACTTGCCCTCCATGTGGCATCGCCGTGGGACGCCCTGTATAGGCAAGGAAAGGCAGCCTTAGGTTGTACTTTATAACCCGTGGTCCACCCTTTCTTCTGATTTGTCTTATCTTGGCAAGGAGCGACTGTCATCACCCCTGCGCCAAAGCCTCGTCCGTCAATTAGCAGGTGTACCGGCTTGCAGGTTGCAGGTTGGAAGAGCCCTATTTTTATTTTTTAAGAACAACACTAATCGATACTAGTATGCCCATTAACTTCTTCAGCTAACCTAAATTGCCTGTGTTAGGCGTGGGTTCACCTCGGTAGCGCAAACGCCAAAATTCGAAGCCAGCCCATCTCGATCGTAAGACCGACTTCATAACCAAGTTACATGTGCGAGTACAGCAAAATGCGAGTTTCAAATTTGTTTACTAGCTGTCAACTACCCTTAGTTAGTATTCAGGTAAACAAATTCAAGCACACACACTGCGTATATAATATTATCGTTACCCTGAAATTCACGTCAGTATACACATTAGCCGTTTATGCTGATTCGTATTACTGGTGCCTTCAGAAAATTGAATTATTGCCGGTCGAAGTACAGTATATCGTGGACCGGGATCCACATCGTGAGATGAAATTCTAACTGGGGGTGAATTTATATTGAGCCGCGCCTAGATATATTATATGTGAGACAAGAATAGGATTATGTTTGCTTTACTTGTCATTTTACTACTTAATATGTTGTTTTAGATAGGTCTAAAAAATATCATCGCATTATTACGAAAGGAACAATGCCTACTTACAAAATTATTTTCGGTTTACTCCATAGTTACGTTAGATGCAAATTGTTTATTTTAATTTTACTAACTTTTGTTTTAATTTTGGACCTATTCTAAATATTTTAATTCTGTTTGCAATGTCAATTTCGATTTTAATACAATTGCGATAGTGACAGGAACAAGAAGTAGTAAAAATTGCTACTGGTTAAAAAAATGCGACTTCTGAATATAATCGTGTGTATTGGCCGTCATTGTTTACAATGTTTACTAATTTAAAAAATATCTATTTTGAATTTGAGTTGAATAGAATTCTAAACTAATGAAAATAAAAATAAATAAGACTCTCATAGTATGAAAAGTAATGAGAAAGCTCAAGCAATATCCATTCGTTAGCGTAACTATAGAATAGAAAGTGCCTACGGCTCTATTGCGGTGAGACGCGTAAGACTGATCATAAAGTTTCAGAGGAGAGTTTCTAGAATGGTGTTCAAGTTACATCGATCTACATTGTTCAACACTGTTCAACAATAGATTTACATTGTTCGTGGTAATTTGTTAAGATTTAGTTTGTGAATCTAGATTTTAATTTTATTAAACGTTTATAGGTATAAGTATCGAGAGTAGGTACCTGCTAAAATATAGGTAAAATATATGCTGTAAGAAAATTCTTAACGATCGAACGAACTGGAAAGCTGAATTCGTGATAAGATTTCAATATCGCATGCTGTTTTGGCGATATCATGTTGTCAAGCACATAAACATACATCACACTCATGCTCGACAACGTGATGTCACCAAATATACAGCATGCGATATTGAAACCTCACCGCGAATTCAGCTTTCGAGTTCGTTCGATTGTTCGAAATGTTCTTACAGCATGTGCCTACAGTAGGCACATGCTGTAAGAACATTTCGAACGATCGAACGAACTGGAAAGCTACATCCGCCGTGATATTTCAATATCGCATGCTGTTTTGGTGATATCACGTTGTCGAACACGTAAACATACATCACCCTCATGCTCGAGAACGTGACGACACAAAATTTACAGCAAGCAGAATGGAAATATCGCCGCGGATTCAGCTGTCGAGTTCGTTCGATCGTTCGAAATGTTCTTACAGCATGTGCCTACAGTATAGAACTCGTGAAGTGAGTATGGACGGAACAAAATGGCGGGCGGTTGTCTCTATCTGCCCCAGAAAGAAGGAGGCGTGAGTATATGTGACGTATATATGTAGGTATACTATATACTTATCACCAATTAGGTATTAAAAAGGCCCACATTTTTTCAGTAAATTGGTAGGTATCCTTATTCCACTTTCCAATATAGTAATTTTCCAGTAGTGATATTACTAACTAGCTTTTGCCAAGAGCTCCGTCTGCGTGGATGTCGGTTATAGCGACCAAATAATCCTATGCCCTTTCCTAAGGCCTAACCTAACCCAGTGCCAAATTTCATCAAAATCGGTTCAGTGGTATAGGCGTGAAAGTGTAACAGACAGAGTTACTTTCGCATTTATAATAAATTAGTATGGAAGTATGGATATGGATGATAGAGAGGCCACATGTTCAAATGGAAATAGAAGAAGTATTAAAAAGCAGCTGCCAACAACGCGTGCTCTTTGCTATTTTTAGATATTTATAGCGTTTTAGCTCATTATAATGTGAAAAGAAGTCTCATGAGACGTTCACACTGATATATATCAATTTGTCTCAATAATATAAGTGTTACAACTTTTTTTGCGGTAATTTATTGGTAAAGACTGTCAAACAGCTTCAAGCATATTTATTTTACATATACAGGTGCGTAATTGTATCCATTTTTCTGCCACTATATTGGTAAGTTTAATGGTAAAGCTAGAGCCATAAATTTTGCACGTTTATAGAAATAATAAAAATACTGTAATATTAGTAGTGTTAATGCGATGGTAATGGTATTACTTTAAATGCTACTCAGGGTGCGGTATATGACAAAAGTCCGGTTCACAATAATAGTTATTCAATATAACCATTATTTTAGTAAGTACCCATGCCTATATTCTTCCGATTTCATTTCAGCTTGAATTACATTATATTTGTGTGTGTATTTAACTGGTATAAGTACCTACCTATCCATTCATACCAATATTATAAATGCAGAAGTTACTCTGTCTGTCTATTACGCTTTCATGCCCAACCCACTGAACCGATTTTGATGTAATTTGATACAGAGATAAATTAGACCTTGGGAAAGGACATACACCATGTTTGGTCTCGATAACCGACAACCACGCGGGCGGAGCCGCGGGCAACAGCTACCTATGTATCTCATGTCCTGTTTCAATTTAGTTGGTTTGCTATTCTTTCGGAAAGTCGCTCACCAAATGATGCTTTCGTTCTGGATCATAACAATAAATCAAAATTATATCTTTTGGTAACATTGTTTGTACCGATCATGATTCCATTACAATTCTAAATATAGTTTTATGAGAAACCAAGTGACATGAAAGGTTCTTGCCCATAAACTTGTTTTTAGTTCTTAGGACTTTACTAATTCTTATACTCGATACAGTAAATGAGTTTTCATCCCACCATCTCGGAAAGAGTACTTTTTTTCTTCGATATCTGAGTGTAAAAGTCGCTTTTATCCTCTAGAGTGGTAAAGTAAATTTGAATTTAGAACATCGTGTGTACTAGGTTTGTGAACTCAAAACATCATTAAACCTATTTACTTCTACCTCTATGGTGCCGATTTATCATACAACTTTTTTTTAATTTATGAAAAACTCAACTCGGAACCTCCTTGGTGTACCTACTTTTTTTTTTTATTTGCTTTGCGCGCATAATTTTTTTTTCACGTCCTATGGTTGAACATTGTTATTGAATTTTATTTGCTGATATTTTATTATTAGTATTATTACACATAATTATTATACAGCCTCCGTGGCGTAGTGGTAGTGAACGTGGCCGCAACGCAGGAGGCGCGGGTCCGATCCCCGCTCAGTGCAAATATTTGTATGCATAAAAAGTTCAACAACAACGGTCTAGCTGCAATGCTTCGATATCGCCTAATGTCACCATTGGGTTGTGGAGGTCACATGGCAGTCGCTTTACGAAAAATATCGAGGTCCAGCCAAATCCGCAGTTAAGACTGGTAAAGCGGACCCCGAACTCCGAGGTGAAAGCTTCGGATGCGACTGGGAATTAACGCTAGGAAGAAGAAGCATTTCATTATTTCCTCGCTGAGGTGGGATGAAAAGTTACGTGTTGCACTCGAGTGCAAAGATTTTACACCTTGTGCTCTTTTGATTCCCTCGCTAACGCTCAAGATTCTAATTTATGAATCACTCGCTATGCTCGTGATTCAAATTTAGAATCTTTCGCTTGCTCGGTCATCAAAACTGAGCACGCGGTTAAAAAGCAACTTTGCACTCTTGTATAACAAATAACTATTCTTCAATTAGCCGCCGGATTTTGGCTCGTCTCCAAATATCTCGTATCTCCTCTTAAGCGATACGTCGATTTTCTTCAATAAACAGCCTCACAGTATATAGCCGTATAGCCTTTAGTGGTTGGAATTGAGAGCCGACCTTAGCGAATCTCTTTAGGAACTAAAATACGATCAAAACTCGATATATTACCAACAGAAATGAAATTTGGAAGTAATTAGTAAGCTGACTTTTCCTTTAAATTTAAGAGGAAATAAATTATAATCTAAGACGGAAATTGAATCACGAGGCTCAGTTGGCAAGAGTTTATTTATTCTCCTTAAGGGTTGTCACGGGTTGTTCCATCATTTTGATTTCTGATTTTGACACATAGGCTCCTTTTTATCTGGAATAGATTCATGGGATAAGAATACAGCTACACAGCTAGTCTGTCAGTACTTGTATATTATGACACTAGCTGTCCCGGCGAACTTCGTACCGCCATATTTTTCCCGTTCCCGCTGCACCTATTTTCTCATCCTTTAAACCTTCCCTGGACACTCACGATTATTTCAAGACTAAAATTACCCAAATCGGTTCAGCCGTTCTTGAGTTATAAAATAACAACGAAAAGTGGCATTGATTTTTATATATTAGATAGCTGTTGCCCGCGGCTCCGCCCGCGTGGAATTCGGATTCCGGTCCAACTTTAATGTATGGAAATCTGCCCGATTTATTGACATTTATGCTCACTGCTCCGCTCCCTTTAGTAGTAGCGTGATGTTATATAGCCTATGTTACTCTCAGATAGTGTAGCTTTCTATAGATGAAAGAATAATTGAAATCGGTACAGTAGTTCCGGAGCCTATTCATTACAAACATACAAACAGGGACTTAAAAACACATTCATAAAGGGTACAGAAATATACGGGGTACACTTTTAAAAGGTTACACATTGAATGTGTAACCCTTATAAAAGTGTTTTTGAAACTGTTAACCATTACCACGGACGATTGTGTAACCGTTACAGAACCCTACCGATATCAAACTGTTAACCGGTTTATAAGGGTGCACCGAAATAGCTACGTTGCCACTTTTACTATTCTATCATTTAACTAACTTTTTGAAATAATGGCATTTTGTTGTACACCTCGCTTGGCCTCGCCGCGTGTTATTCGATGAAGAGAGGTGTTTAGCTGAACTGAGAGTTTGATGACACGTTATTATAATATTACTAGCTGTTGCCCGCGGCTCCACCCACGTCGATGTCGGTTATCCGACCAAACATACCCTATGTCTTTTTAAAGTTCATCAAAATCTGTTCAGTGGTTTAGGCGTGAAAGCGTAACAGACAGAC
Organism: Eilema depressum; assembly: GCA_914767945.1. Taxonomy (NCBI): domain Eukaryota; kingdom Metazoa; phylum Arthropoda; class Insecta; order Lepidoptera; family Erebidae; genus Eilema; species Eilema depressum. The sequence goes on along the minus strand of OU612024.1, from coordinate 8,944,642 downwards.
GTACAGACAGAGTTACTTTCGCATTTATAGTATTAGTATGGATATGGATATGGAAGTATGGATATGGATAAGTATCCAAGTATCCACCTCTTTTTAAAATAGATAAGTAGGTACTAAATGACTGAACTTTGATTCCTGTTTACAATGTGACGTTATTGGGTAACTGCATGAGTTACGACCAAGTACCTACCTACCCTAAATTACAAGTAATTTGGGGTAGGTAGGTACTTGATCGGAAACCTTCGCGTAGTACACAGCACCGTACCTTGGCCAACATTTGATCCTTATGATTGACACTATCAATTGGTGCTATAAAAATACAGGGTGCTGCCTGGGTGAGCCAAGCTAGTTTTAGAAAATCTTTGAATGCAGTTTTATTTCTTTTTGAAAATAAAGGAATGTCTTCTTTAAGTATCCCGACTTATTTTTCCACCCTGTATATGTTCAAACTAATTGGTATGCATTTTTTTTATCGTGTGAAAAGTCCCCATGTATACCCCCGGCCGGAGCCGGTGAAGGAGATCATGTCGGACTTGAACCGACTAAAACCACAGATTAATAAATAGTCTAAAACGCACGCTGTATCTGGGCCGTCGGTTGCTGGAGGTGAGGTAATCGTAAACATAACTATCCCTCGCACCCCGGCCGACCCTGGGACCATTTATCTCTCCAGCTGGCCCTCTCCCGGAGTGGGGCCACGGAGTCCCCACCTCGCCCCCAAGTATGGGGAGGCACGTAATGCGCGCCGCCGCTGTGGCCTGCTTCTGCTAGGGTCACAGTCGGCCTCACCCGTCACATTCAGGCTCATGGGGGACGTAGGATATTTGTTACCTCCCACGACCGAGTTGCCTCCGCTCGTCACGGGCCACGCAGTTTGCGTCTCTCCTCCACTCGGCCCTCACGCCCAGGGCCACGACCAACTCCGGTCTCGGCGTCTCCCATGCCGGACACTCGGTGAGCGTATGTAGCACCAAGTCCTCACTCGGGTCGCATTGATGGCACTCGGACGTTGGCTCTTTCTCGACGATCCGATGCAGATATCGCCCGGAGTTCACAGAGCCGGGATCTCAGGGCCCTAAGTTTTTCAGGCTCGGGATCGTGTCCCCTTTCCCTCGCCGCTTTTCGGAACCGATATAGCGCCGAAAGGGTTCTCGCTTCCAGGATCCACGTTGGCGTCCGCAGGGGATAATGGCCCTAGAGGCCTTTTTCCCCTGCGGTTTACGCAGTAGGTCCATGTGTCTGTAGATTGTAACATATTAGTATACAACGAGACACATCTATATATTGAACGCTCAAAATGTGCTCTATACGCGTTTCTTGGGTGTCTTTTGAGGATAGTACAAATTGCTTCGGCGGCGGACAAGCTTAAATTCACCAATCATAGATATTATTAGTACAAAACAATCCGTGCGCGCCAAAGCTTCGTTTCTCGTGACTTAGGTCCAAGATATATGTCCCCCTATAGCAACGTTTTCGAGTATTTAGTACGGGAGATGAATTCACACGCGTTACCCTCTCGCCATCATTTTAAGACATCTAGGTATACCTAGTAGGTGCGTAGTAGGCGACGATATACGAAACGAATACATGAATACGAAATTTTGTGAATAAGTGTGCGTAATAACTTCGTATTAATCCATATCCATAATCCATACTAATATTATAAATGTGAAAGTAACTCTGTCTATCTGTCTGTTACGCTTTCATGCCTAAACCAACCGATTTTGATGAAATTTGGTACAGGGGTAGTTTAGGCCTTAAGAAAGGATAAGGTCCTGCCGAGCGCAAATTATTTTGTAATAGTCTATGTTTGATGAAGCTCTACCACCGCAGTAGCACCCCGTGCTATCCTCAAAAGTCACCCATAAAATGAGTACCTACTTCGCGTATAGAGCCAAGATATAATTGCCTGAGCAATATGTATCTAGTAATGTGCCTTGCTATATGATTGATATTTATAGGTATATAGGTATCCTATAATATAGCTACGCGTGTGACGGCGTGTGCCGAACTTAAAGCGGCCATAAAGTTCGGTGTGAGTATTTTTTCTGTGATGTGAGCCTACATAGAAGAACGCGACGTGTTGTTGCCATTCCGTGCAGATACTTAAATCATTACGTTATAACGTTATAAATCTATAACGGTTACACTTATTAACCGTTATTAACAGATATAAACCCTTAACACTTTCAATCGGTTACACTTTCATTTCGGTTACACTTATAAAAGGTTTTCTTCTAAAACAGTTTCAAAAAACAGTGTTAAAACACTTTATAGTGGTTACTGTTTCGGTCCCTGCATACAAACATACAAAAATAGAATCTTTCCTCTTTATAATATTAGTGTAGATTTAGATGTAGATGTAGATTGAACGAACGTTAAAGGCGATGATCAATTCAAAACGCACAGCCGTTCAGTATGTAGGTAATTCTTTTTTTTTATGGATGATAGTCTTGCGTTTTGTTGTCGACGGTGAAGCATGCTTGCTTAGAAGTAACCTATTAACTATACCTAGTCTTGAAGAAAACACACATGTAGTAGGTAAATAGGGAGGCAAATAAAAGTGTACTTTCATTCTTTTGTCCTAACGAATGAAACGAAATAAATGCTTGTTTGATACAAATATCACGCCCACTAATTAGGTTTGTATCTAACGAAACAAGATTTGGTTAGCTAAGTAGCCACGTCTCTTATTAACTTACTAATCCTTATAATGTAACTAATTATAATTAGTTAAGAATAACTGTCTATAGTACACAATTAGAACAAGTATATTTGTAATACCCTCACGTATATTGAAGGCCAGACAGAATGGGTACTTATTTGACCATTAGCCATTACTTAGGTGTCAAGCAAAAATAAGAGAAAAAGTATTATTTATTCCTCTTTATTACTGAGAACAGTAGGCACATATGTTACAACAAAAATATAACAGTACTAATTATGACTTGTGGCAATCCTATGCTACCAAGAGGTATTGAATCTTTAACGTGGTTATTTTGTTTTCATTAATGTTCAATTGAACTGCGTCACGGAGGAAAGAATATGATTAACTGCGTCTATCGTGGTTGTATTTTATTTTTTGACATACATATTAAAGTTCATTTCAATCATTACTCAAAAAATGGAACTTGAAAAGCTTTATCAAACAGCGATTGGGTATAGGTTTTCTAAGTCAATTTCTAGGATCTTAGGGATTTTCTCTCTATGGTAGCTTACCTGTACCATATGGTACGAATCGACTAAAACCGCATATCAAACGGTTTATCGTTTTTCTGGAGTGAATATCTGTTTTAAGATGTGGTTTTTTACTACTATTCCTGACTGATAGTTTCTAAAAGCCAAATAATGGCAATGATATGAGGTCGTAAATAAAATGGCTGTAAACATAAATCACTACACGCGAGTTATAAATAAGCAATATTATTTGTAAAATAAACTGGAATCGTTTGGATCTGATTCGAAGATATTTTGAGCGACGTTGAATTGATTTCTCGTATTTCATACAAGCTGGAGATAAGAATCGACTGCGCCGGTTTTCAGAAAAAGGCATGGTAGATAACGGATAAAAGCTTATTAAAATTGCAAATCAACTGATTTGCTTGACTTTTTATATTAATCGCTGTTTTAAGTTTTTGTATAGCTGCCATCAGAAGCTACTTGATGTACTCCAAATTTTTTATCAACGATCTTTACATCTACAGTTAAGGCGTTTGTATGAAATTTTGAAGTAGGTATTTATTATGCTAACTATTCAAATCGATTACGAAAGAGAAAAAAGATCCGACCTCGGACGGGACTCAAACCCGCGATCTTTCCCTTACAGGGGTAATGCTCTGACCACTAAGCCACCGAGGCCTGCACGAAGCCGATCCAAATTCCTCTATACCTAGGTACATCCGTCTTGGGTCGACGACGGTGGGAGCCATCTACTGATGAATGATGTTACAATCATTCTTAAACATTGATTTCTGATGACTCCGCCCGAGTCCCGCCCGAGGTCGATTCTCTTTTCTCTTTCCTAATCGATTTGTGGAGCTAATGCCGATGGCGACTGTACGTCTAACTTCACTCCTCTCAAATATGACAATAAATATCAGACAAGCTACGAAAATATTCAGTTATTGATCAAAGCATCTTCCATCCTCAGTTATTGTGTGCATATTGTGTTGTTACTTCGTTCATCCAAATGTCAAATTGCTTTACGATCCATTTCGCTTCTGATGAATTACGGCTCTGGTCTCTAGTTGATGTCTTCAGGCGCAACCCCGAGTAAAGTCGTTTAGGTATTCGTTATTTGTAAGAAATATCACAAAATAAACGCAGTTTATATTTGTGCTTAAGCAATCTGGTGCTACTAATGTTTACTTTTGAAATACCTAACTGTCTAACTCAAGAGTTACAGTTAGGTATTTCGATTTTATTTGCTTTATCTAAGAGATAAACCACCAATCGTTCTGTTCATTACTTATTTAGATTTAATTAATCATTTTATTTATTATTATTAAAGATTCAAAGATTCAAATTATTAAGCTATTGCATAGCTTCTATCGCGGGCCTTGAGCGTGGAGACCGAATCCAGAAATTCCGTAAAGAAAAATACCTAACACCCCGAAGCTCGCACGAATCGAGCCGAGCTGCTCCGAAGTAGCTCCGCTTAACGTAAGTAATTATAATTGCATAAGTTGATAAAAAATGCTATGCAATAGCTTTACCGCGGCAGTCCCCGAGTGCCACACGTCTTTTTTTATTTGCATAATACATACATGTGAGAATCAGATGGTCATAAAAAACATAATAGTGGTCTAATAATAAAAAAAATAATCACTTATTTTATTAACAGTAACATTTTTGATTTAGAAATTTCGGTCTACTCTTCTATTCATTCTCTTGACTTGGATTATCTTGACATTTGCGGGGGCGACTATCGTCTGACGTCCTAACCTCGAGAGAAAAGCTTATGCCAGAACCACATCAGCCGGATGAAGCCCTAGCAGCACCAGCAAATGTACTGGCTAGCAGGTAAGGTTGGGTTGGCTCATCTGAACATCTTGGTAGTACCCCAAAAACTCTTATCAATTCTCTACTTGTTCATTATCGTCACAACTCACCACACATTATTTAGTACTTTAGTAAGCTTATTCCGCTATTAGAATGAGTTTGTTAAGCCATCGAAATTACTGCCAGCATAAACATAGACACGTGGCGTCGAATAAATGTTTTGTTACAAAAACTTCATCACGTTTTCGTAATCGTGTCGAAAATAAAACGAAAACAAGCGAAGCTTGGTAGCCTTTTGTTTTTATTTTAGACTCAACATATTTTGTTGTAAATAATTTCGTCATTGTGTGACATAATTATTATTGTGACCATGCGTCCAGTTTTGAACAGGAGTGTATCTTTTACTGGGTCTCCAATTTAGTGTCCTAAAAAAGATCTTCAGGATGCAAAGGTTTCCCGTTTTCCCAAAAAAATAAAATAAATAAACATGAAAATATTTATCTATAGATAAAAGGGCAAATGCGGCAGGAGAAAGACATTTTTCCGCAATGTAAATATTGTTGACGTCTGGAAATCCAATTACAAGTCTCGGTGCCGAAGGCGATGATTATATGAAGTTGAAGTTTTGTATATAAAAAATATGCCCGCAGTTTTTATTTTACTTGAAGAATATGAAAACAATGGCATTAAAGGAAAGGAAAAACCCGATTCCAATGCTAACATAGACTTGGTAATGATACAGAACTGGAAATCAAGCAAAAAATAGGAACTAATAAGGATTTCCAAAGTCTCATTTTCACAAATGTCAGTAAAAATAAATCAATTACATCATATATCGTTCAGTATCATACAAGTACAGTTTTTGGTAGATTATATCATATACTACGAGGCCGGTGAGTTAAGTCATTGTCAGGCCGGGATTCTCCGTTGCCATAGTCCCGTTTTGAGTCCCAATTAATGGACACCTTAGGATATACTAGTATATCAGTCAACGAATATAACGTATGTAGAAATCAAAATGAACAGATGTTGATTTGAGAAAGTAACTATCAACATAGACCACATTATTTACAGTAGAATTCACACTTAGTTATGAAGGTTATGAAACAGACACGTGCCAACTGTGTGACAGTCAATTTCTTTCTTTGTGTAAATAAATAAAGACTCATTTCACTTAATTGCACATGCACATGGTTGACATTTTTTGAGGACAGAGAATAAGCATTCATAGGCCATAAAAGCATTGCCATACAACAAGGCAATGCTGCCAGTCTTCCGGGAACGTTACTACAAGAGGCATACGATGCGGAGGAATTCCTTGACGCATTGTAGGTTTTAGTTTTAATTTGTATTTTAGTAATCTTATTGTAAAAACCTTTTTTTTTTGTTTTGTATTGTATATTATATTATAAATTATTTATTCTATAGTGGTTAATAAATAAATGATTTGAAGACAGACCTAAGAATTTATTAGTTAATCCGTTAGCTTTCAAATCCTCAATTTACAAATTGGTGTAGGATAGGGGTAGGAACAATTTTATTTAGGTAATAGCAAAGCGGAACTAACATAGGCAAGAGTTCGCTCGGCTGTGGCAATAGTAGGTAGGTATGATTATAATGATTTAAATATTGTGCTCATGAGTCCGGTTTTGACAGTGTTTAAATACCTTTAATTTTTCACTAACGCACGTGTTGCCTTCTTTCTTAAGATCCCTGCCGAAATCAAGTTCTAAAAGTAGGGATCTGTGACTAGATTAATGCCTGCACGTTAACAATAAGTATGCCAGGTGGGAATAATTCCTCAACTTGTCTCTCGCCATTACTACCAAAGCTCAATATTCTGCAGAATCTAGCAATATTCCCACGAAGGTAGTTCCTTCAAACGCTCAGTCAGTTTTGAACGTCGCGTCACGACTCAACAGTAACACCCACAGTATTATAATATTTGGAATTACTCCCTTCCCCAGTCGCAGAACATCTCTAATTACCCCAAGTTCCATCCACGCGTACCCACATATCCTAATAAACCTTTAATTCCCGTAATCTTCGCATAAAACAATCCCGCAATTTACGCTTTATCACTTCCATTTCAGTTCGCATACATGGAAATTACGAATAATCCCGTGGCATATTCACATAAAGCGAAAGGAATTTACATTGGAGAGTGTCTTCGGGACGTTTTATTAGTTTGCTGTCAGTAAAAGGGGCCATAGAACGTTTATTGGGCAGTTACCGAGATTCAATAAGAATTATTGGTTTTATTTTATTAACAGCACTTCGCCTGTTTGCTTATAATTCATGCTACTGGTGGATAATACGGAAAAGTACGATTTTGAGGTGATTGAGTGGAGTTCTGCTATTCTTAGGCTTATATACTTATGTCACGGAATAGTTAGACTGTGTATAGTCTAGGAAAGTAATTCATTCTATTTGAATTTTAGGAATATTATTTACAATACTTATGTCATTTATGGACATAATCAATTGTAAATAGTTAAAACGTCTTATACCGGCAGTTTAAGTTTGATCTCAGTTTATATTCTGATCTTTTGGAATATATATAATGTATATTAGAAATAAGCACATTACATCACATCATGATGCCTGACACAACAGACAGTTATCCACGTTTTCGAAGATAAGTATGTTCACTGAGCACTTTCTCAGTTACCTATGGCATTTAATTTCTGGTTTATATTTATAAACAAATATCTGATACTCATCTGTAGTAAATACGATGAAACATAATCCTAAAAGTCCCTTCGACAAATAGAGAGACGATGTTGATGATGTTTTGAAAAAATGGCAGGTCAAAAGCACCTGAAATCGATAGGCTTACATGTAAGATCTCATGGCCAACTGTTATTATAACTTACATGCAAGCCTGTCGGTTTCGAATGCTTTTGATAGAAGCAGGTTATATAGTCTGTAACAAATAATAATAATCAACACATTTTCTGATACATAGTTTAAAATTTTTATTCACCATTTTTTGCCAAATGCCAGAAAAACATAAACGCTCATGAATAAAATGATTGATTTGATAAATTGAAAAGGAAACCGCTTAAATTCAACTTCTGTTTCATATATCAGGAAAATCCCGTTGATCTCTCTTCTTTTGAAAACGAAGCTTTAGGGTGAAAATATATATCCAAAACGAAAAGTAATATAATTTGCTATCGATTCTAGCGTATTATAATCCCAAAATTAGTTGTAAACCTTCTGTTATTTGGCTTCAAGATTCAAATGAATTCACAGAAAACAGTTTTATAGAAACCAACTGCCGTAAGCTTGGAGAAATTACTTCAAAAGAGAATAAAATGAGATAAGTAAGTATTCTATTTACCTACATGGCAAAGTTTTGTGCGGCTCATATATGAAATTATTTAAGCAGCTTAGAGATTATGCTATTTATGGCTGACGAAAATTTTAGACGGAATTAAGTTGAGAGGGACACCGAGTCTTATTGAATTATGTATTTATGTGAAAATACGGTGAATGCGCATAGAGAGAGAGACATCGGAAACACATCATCAAGGAAATGGGTCTTTAGTCTTTACTTACCAAACCGCACACCCTGTCCTGCATTGGGTTCTACTGCAAATGTTGCGGGCAAATATTTGCACAGCACAGTTTAGTTTTATATTCATGCAATGCAGGAAGGCAAATAAATATAAAAATACACTCGTATGAAACATGAAACTGTCGGTAATTTACGCGAATATCACTCTTTCAAATAAAACCACTTTTTTATGAAATCCCGATACGATATCGGGATTTATTTGGTAGGTACTTATTATTTATTTTACAATTAACCCGACGTTCCAATTAAATCTCGATAGAATGCGTTCAAAAGTGGTTTTATTTCGATATATTGAATATTTTTAAATAGCCTGGGTATTTCTATATAAGTTAAAAAATATAAATGATTCACACATCTATCTATAAGTATACGTAAAACAAACTATACTTATCTTGGCCTTGGATGGTTTTGCATAATTATTAAGTAACTAGCATTTTTGTTTTACTATTAGAGTTATTGAGATATTTACCATGCATTGTATTGAGTAGGTACTTATCCGATATTTCGGCGCTGTTGCAAGCACCATGATCATGGATCAACTTTGAACGAAGGAACTAATTAGCTTTTTTTGTTGTTTACCTATTTACCTGTTTGTAAGTAATTGAATAATATAATAAATTCAACTTGCTTCACTGCTGAAGACTGTGAAGTGGAGAAGTGGAAGTCCGTTTCCAAGGTGAAGCCTTCAGAGATAACCGGGGCTCAATGCTGATACGATTCAACGTTGCAGCTTTTTTGACAAATCATTTGCTAGTATTTTACTATTACCGGACTAATTTTATGTAGTGATTTCATAAAACAGGAACGTTTAAGATTCAAGATTCACAATCTGCAACTTACTAAACTAGGGCATGTTTGTCATTCTAGAGATAATAAATAATGTTTCTTCTCTGGAATGTACGTTTCAATTTTTGACTTTGCTTTTACCGTAGCTCTAGAATTGGAGCCAAGTAACGAATTCTGCCAAAAAATATATCTCAGTCCACTGCGGTATTACTATCTGTAATTAGATCTTCCAATTCATTTATTAACATGGTTAGTCTAACAAAGAATTTCAAAAACATCTACGTAATAATTACTTATATTACAATGTAATGGGTTCGTTCGTTCCTTATCCGTGTGGTTGGAGAAAGAATACAAGTATCACCACACCATCTCATTCGAAGTGTGTCGTAAGAGGCGACTAGCGGAAAAATACGCAGACGATACCACTGCGAGAGAAGGAAAACTCGAAATAAAACCTTGTATCAATCCGTCTGACCAGTGTGGAAAAGGCCTAAGCCTCCTAACATGGGGAGAGGCCTATATCCAGAGGCCTGCGATGCTAATTGATTGATTGGGTTCTACAGAATGATACTGAAGTGAAGGAGATCTTAAACTAGGCGGATAGTTGTACCAATAATCATTTTGTATTAAAATGAAGTAAATGTTTTCCTAGGTTTATTTAAAAGAAGTCTTCGACATTCTACACAACTTTATTTTGAATCAATGTAAGCATAGTTTATCTAGCTTGTGTTATGGGTTCCAAAATAATACAAATATTTGCACTGAGCGGGAAACGAACCCACGCCCTCTGTGTAACAACTCTGCTATTTGAGACGATGGGAAAAAATTGTAGCATTCTAAAACTTGTGATGAAAATTGCGACGGAAGCAAGATTAAAATATGCGTCCTTTTCATCGCGTTTAATAGCGGTGGTCAGTGTTGCCATTAAGGCCTAAACTAAAATTGTGTTTGGAACTTCAACACTTAACAACAAAGTTTCATTATTATAATATGGTATGGCAACTTTCATTACGTAGAAGAACCTACCCGAAACATCCACTAAAAGTAAATGTAACATATGTAGATTTCTAGGAAATAGGTAATGGAAAACTAGACAGTGATGTTATTAGTTGTACAATGTTAAAAGTGTCTTAAATAAAACAGCAAAAGGGAGCAAATGTTTATTCTCTATGGCATTCTTGCCACTGTGGAGATTAGATGGTTAAAGGTATGATTCCAAGGTCAACTACATACCTACAACAACTGCAGATGCATGCAATATACCTATACCGCGTATCCAATACTTGTTAAACTCCAATACGGATAAACGGGACCATTGAGAAGTCGCAATGAATTACGCGTAGCTGCTACGGTTGGCTACGAACCGGTTACATACCTACGGTTTCATACCTTTAGGCTGAAAAACTGCGACTGAATTGGAAAAAGACTCAGAGGTTGTTCCTTAGTCCATCATCCAACGTGTTTAGTGTTTTGCTGGTTTTACACTACATTTCATAATATTAGCTTATTATTAGCTATATACATAATAGTCGGTGTTACACAAATGCTGGGTAAACATTTTAAATCATAAAAGAATCAAGATACATATTTACCAGTATCTTACAGTAAAATTAGTAGACATACTATTAAGACAGTAGGGAAGGCACCACCATTACTACGAACCAATCGTAAATCAATTAATCTCTACGGTCTCGACGGGCGTGACAGATTACGCTCTAATAAATTTGTTGCTTTCATGGCTTGAGAATAAGATTAATTATAAACAATGCAACGGTTATTACTGTGCGATGGTGTTGTTCCCACAAAGAAACATTAATGCGCAACATCAGTGTTACTATTACTTTATTATGCTATGAAACTTATTTTTATTTTGTAAGAAATGTCATTTATTAATTATAAAAGTATTATGTCACAATACAATTTTTCCGAAAATTCACCAAGATCTCGGAGACCAAGCAAACTTTACATGCCGCAATGCACAAAACGCCTAGCGCGGGCACTCTTTTCGCGACTGAAATGTGCTAGCTTTGGATGCGATCGGGGTTGGCGCCTGGATGAAATAGATTATCTGAATTCCTCTTGAATATCCTTAGAACTAACTTGCCAAAAGAAATCGTTACGATTGCACAGGACATAATTTGTGTTAAAGTTCAAACACCATGTGTGCTTTAAAAAAATCTAATAGCTGTATTCTTAGTTTTTATCGCAACTGTACAGTTTCTAATCCGACTCTCGATGCACACTCAAGCTGTGGAATGAACTCCCTGCGATGGTTTTCCCAAGCGACTACAATATGGGGTTCTTCAAGAAGGGCATAAAAGGTTTCTTCAGGGTCGGCAGCACCAGTGTAACCCCCCTGTGCATACGTCCATAGGCCACGGTAACCACTTCCCATCAGGTGGGGCGTGTGCTTGTCTGCCATCTAAGTGGTATAAAAAACCCACTGCTGGTGCCAATGAGCAGTTTTCCAGTAGGTATTTATAGGGTTCCTAAAGACAAGCTAGATGGCGCAGCCGGCACTTTTGGTAACTAATTTATGGAAAAAATGATCTTCGGTTTTGTATTGATTTACTTTACATAGATGTTTTGACATGTTTTCTGATGAAATAATTTTAAATTATAATATTATTATTTTAAATTACAGACCGACGCGAAAAGAACAACAACAAACCACAGATTACATTAAAATTACCAAAAGTTATGCTAGCGCCATCTCTTGATGAATTAAAAACCAACTGATTATTATACCTACTGGAAAACTGCTCATTGGACTAATGAATTTCATATACCTACGACACATATTTTAAGCGAGTAAATGAATAAAATGGAGCAAGTACACGAATAACATCGAGATGTACTAATAAAAGCATTGTACGTACGTATTTTTAGAAAATATTTTAAGAAGCGGTTCTTCGTTGAATCACAATCACAATACACGAGAGTAACGATGCTGAAAAGAGACACATTTCAACGTCTGGCTACGCGTGTTTACAGAATGAAAACAGCTGTCTATTACAAAAGTGTGCACCTGCTAAGATAAGGATCAGTGCACATTAGACACTGTATAAGTATATGTCTCGATGTATACTTACCTACGTACCTACTTATTTTATTTCAAAGTTAATCAAAAAATAATGAAATAATTATAATAAGGGTATTATGGGTTTCAGTTTACAAATATATTTCTTAATTAAAAGATATATTGTGTTCATCAACACGTCATATTTTTGAAAAACCTATCCAGCGACAACATTTATATCGACGACGGCGAGACGACTGATATGATTATTCATGCCAAATTACAGTTTTTTAGAGCTAAGATTTTCGGAGTTAAGCTGTGAACAGACGGGCATACCGAAACCATTCAGCGACCGAGTTGAATACAGAAACCTAGAAAGCCCGATAATAAGTTATTTCTTATGATACAAAACAATACCACAATATTATTTTAAACTTCTTATATAAACTACTATCTTCACAACTTTAAAATCCATAATAAACATATTTAAAAGTGATATAAGTGTAATAGTCGATTTTATAATAGGTAAAGTTCACTAACGACGCGACGACGCGACGACGTTCCAAAGTTACCGTCGTCGGAAGAAGAAACAACAAACTAGCATTATATTCGCTCTTCGTGGACAACACTTTATTATTAAACTGCTTGCTCAGTAGCAAAGCGTGCAGATATAGGTAGAAAGGTAAAAAGTTATAAGCGACAAAGTTTGTTAAATAAAAGAGGTCTTAAACGACATTCTAAACACTTTACTCAGTACTATCGCTGTCGTTTGCATCCTCTTGATTTTCCATCGTCGATAGAATATAAGTAGTTATTACACATACTAGAGATGTATCATCATCATCATCTTAACGTGGTTCCCAATTGCATCTGAGGATCTGATCCTCGCAGCCCAGAGACCGTTTACTCCTCCTTTTATAGGCAAATTTTATTGGAGCAACAATATGGTTGCTCAATTGATAAACGTATATTTTAAATTAGTCCATACTTAAGTAATAATAATGTTCTTTCTTGTTTCAGGTATTGGAAAAGAAAGCTCAACAATACTCAACAAAATCGAAGAATGTTAGCTGAACTCTCATTCTTCTTAACGACGTGCTACGCTTTGGTACTTACTGTATGCACATGGCGGCTGTTGTCTCTGCCTACTCTGTTGGAAATAGGCGTGAGCGTATGTATGTATGCGCATGTAAATACAATAACTTGTAACTATGTAAATCAATGTGTAAATCACAACAACAGTACGACATGTGGCAGATTTAATGACCTGTGGTACAGACATACCAACAGTGTAAAAAAGTAAATGGGGTTGAAAGCCTGGTAAAGGGTTTAAGAAATGAAATGAAATACATCCAATTGCGATAAAATATTATACTGTTATAGTCACCCAGATTTCCGACTCTTAAAAATACTAAAATGAGAGCGGGGCTATCTTAAAATAAATCTAAAACATTACATACTACACAATATCACACTGTCTGTGTTTGTAATTTCTTTCGTTGCTATGTAACCTCGGCATTGTATCTTTGACAAACATGGCATTCATATAGATATATCGACCAAAGGTGAAATTGAAAACCAGTCCTTTTTATTTCGCCGTATTCAGGTAGAAATCGCTTCACGTTTCCCTTTTCTAGCCGATCCGTCTCACTCAAAGAAGGCTTTGTATATCTTTCCACGACTATCCTTTCTTTCACGCTTTCATTAACTTGACCTCTGTGTACGAATATAACGGAACCTTTCAATAAAGCATATATAAAAATAGAATTTAAAATAAATCAAAAAAATAATAACAAATGAGGATTCAGTATGTTGCTTTTGGAAAACTGGAGTTCCCAAGATATAACTCGTAGCAGATAGATAGCAGCTGATATGATAATGGGCTGGCTCTAACGAAGGACTATTGTGATAGCTGCATACGAGTTCTTGGAGTGAAGATTGCGATTCGTTAAATGGGCTAATTCCCCAAGGGTATCCAAGATTGACCTAATTTTTTTTATTAAATCATTCCCAAGTGCTTTAAAAGCGATAGGGCGCCCCCCTAGCCAGATGAATTGAAGATTTGAAAAAGGAGATCTAAGAAAGGACATAGGCTATGCTTGACCGCGATAACCGACATCGACGTGGATCCGTAGGCAACAGCTAATAAAGCAATAATAATTATAGTAATTAATCCAATTCTCTCGTATCTCTGATTGGTAGAAGGAATTGCATACTTGATTAAAATAGTCTGTCTATTTAATTGCAGTCATGAATATGCAATAGTTGTTGATGATCCCCTATTTAATACGTAATTGGAGTGGCTCGACATTAATGAGCTGATAAATTAGGGTGTTTTGAAACTGGACTGAGCCGCTATCAATAAATTAAAGAAGTAAATGACGATATAAATTAATCGAGATAGAACAAGTAGTACAGTAGAGATAGCTCAAAAGGGACAAACATAAAAAAAAATCCTATGTCAAAACCTAATTTTATTGTGCTAAAGATAATTCGAACGAACATCGAATGAGTTTTTTTAATCTTTTTATTGATATTTTGTTTACTTGGTTACTTATATGTAGATTCGATTGATTTATAGAAATTGTGTGCCTAAAGATACGTTTTTCGATTATTGAAAGTGTAATTGTAGTGGATTTTCTATAGGTATCAGTTAAATTTTTAAGGTCCTACTTACATACGAATCAATCAAATAATTGGAAAAAGGTTAAAAAAAATTATTATTAAATAATTAAAAACCCGACTGTTGATTGATTCGCATAAATTATTGTAGCAGTTTCAAGTTATCACTATGCTAAATCTAATAAAATGTTTAAGTTTAACGAGCAGCATTTCGTACCTATACACTTTAAAAAATACCACTTTGCTCTTTCATTTTTATGTCTCTTTATTTGAGCAATCATCCTGGTTGCATTCAAAGCCACTTTGGAACTAGTTTGTAAATATAAAGAACTAGCTGATGGTTGGCCTTAATCCAAATAAATAATAGAAGTGAAGGAAAATTTATTATTATGTGCGTAAAGAATGGCATAAGAAAAAATAACTATTTGACGGTTTTTGCAAATTACGTTAGGTAAATAGGGTGTAACAAATATTTGAACTTAAAAAATATTCTATTTCTTAGTAACAGAATTGTTTATCACGAAATTGCCAGCATTCAAATATTCAGTCAACTAAAAATTTATTGGAAATTTCACGCGGCAATTTAATAAAAAAAGTCGAAATTTAATAAAAAAAAAGTCGAATAAAATGAGTGCTAAGGTGTGAAAATGACTCCGGTTCTTGACATTTACAATATTGGGCTAATTTTAAATTCTGATTCATATCAAACTTTTCTCTTTTGACATTGAGAAAAATACTGAATTGATTTGATTCTATAAGATGACGATAATACGATTGGATGTAAATTGATTTAGACCAATTTTCATCATTTTATTTTTTCTAAGCGAGATAAATCGTCGAGCAATCTACGCGTAATAGCTAAATTTTCATGACTGGTGAGAATCTGTAAGTTATAATACTTTTTGAAGGTAAATATCTTTTGGAAGGTTATAAAAAGTAATAGGTAAGGGTGGATTATAATGATCGGTACGCAGAATTATCTTGACACTGAAATTTTCAGACTGCCGTTGTCTGATAAAATATCTTGATATTTTATACGATAGCTACATTGCTACATTGATCCCTCATCTACTTTTGACGTATTCTTATTAATCAGATAAGGAATAAGGAAACGTGTCCAATTGATAGCAATAGACTAGCACTCTATTGAGTTGGAACTACAAGCTGACGAATGTGATATCTCCGATAAACACGAGCATGAGTGTATAGGAAACAATAGAAAGAAACCTCTTCAAACCTGAAGCTCACAGATTACAGTGTGTTGGGTAGCTAGATCTGTATACAAAGCGTTTTACTACAAACTATAAGATAAATCTGTGGTATTACGTTGTATAAAGAGATTTTGTGTTCTATTTTTGCATTTTCTCTTGCTTTGTAGGTTAACAATAGGCTACCTATTGTTAAAAGATAGCTATTGCTTAAAGAGTTACGAGTGGTTAAGGAGTCGGCCTTACGATTGAAAGTCCCGGGTTCGAATCCTGGCCATTAGGTACATTACCGACGTGAACCTACTCTTAACACAAGCAATTTAGTTTAACTGGAGGGGTTAGAGGGAATTTTAGTAATTTCGGTTAATAATGTTTAAAAAAAAATCTGTTTTCTATTTCGTCATCTTGAGTCCATCTCAAATCATACGAGTTGATGATGTCATAAAACTCAACCCTATGATCGAGAAAACGGGATGAAGCTATACATACACCCTATATAACTCTAACCTTCTTTCTCGCTGTAACGACTTACATTTTAACTAGTCATGGAAATCCCCAGTTCCGATACCATCAAATTAATATATTTTCTTTTGAATGTCTGTAATGTGGCATGTGGTGACGGAGAAAGAACACAAATATCTCCGCCTCATCTCATACGTAGGTTGTAGTAAGAGGCGACTGATGGAAATGGAAATACGCAGACAATATCATTGCGAATCCCTTTATCAACCCGTCTGGCCAGCGAGGAAACAGTAGACCAAAGCCTCCCAACATTGGGAGAGGCCTTTGTCAAACAGTGGACTGCGATAGGCTACTTTATTGATTGACATTTGGATGTCATATACAAAGATTCAAATCCACACAACCTTAAAAAGTATTTAAAATACTTAAAAGTAATATCACTCAGTTCCATGCCCTCGACTGCAAGAAGACAAAAATATATTCAGTGGTTTGTCACATATATCTGACAATTTATTTGCTTCCGTATTTTAGGCGCTTCGCATGTCATTATATGCGTGATTTACGCGCCACCGCTAAAAGGAAATTCAACTTTGGAGAGCAACTGAGCAACACAACGGGTTATGAGCGAACTTTTGAATATTTTAAAAGCTAAATGATGTACAGAGAAGTACTTATTATTATACATAGCGATCAGTTAGTAGATATTGTTTACCAGAATAGTAGTTATTCACAAAGTTGCATGTTACAACCAGCTATAATGAACTTATGTACCTATTTGTTATTACGAGTACGAATAACAGCATTTTGTATTATCGAATTCAATTTCGTATATTCTTCACTTTTAAACTATTTTTTAATTGTTTCGTCCATGGTAGTGGCTATATTTTGCAAGAATGTGAATTTAGTTAGTTATTCAGGACGGGACTTAGTCACGACATTCGTAATACCTGACGGATGTTTTCTTAATCGAGCCACCTTATATTCATTCATACCTTAAAATTTCCGTTTAGTTACCTACATTTCAAGATGATATGAAGAGACCGGAATTACTAGTACCTCATTACGATATGTAGTTACAATAATATTCTACGATGCGCATTATATTATAAGTACATTTTTTATATTTGTTAGTGCTGATTTACTTCAGAATAAATTCATTGTGGGTTCTAAAACACCAAACACCAAACGCGGTATTCTCGTAAATTATTGGTTTCTTGGCGTATTTACATAAAAATACTTTTAGTTATATTTCAATGTGGATGCGATGAGATAAGAAATACAACCTTTTTCTTTAATATTGGCAAAAGTCAACAGTGTACTAATTCGGTAGACAAAATATTGCGTAGGAATAGAATTTATTAATTTTTAGTTCTTTTTAGACCACTTAGGTGGAAGACAAGCAGACGGCCTACCTATTGGAAAGTGGTAACCGTGGTCTATAGACGTATGCAATACCAGGGGCGTTACACTCGTGCTGCCGACCCTGCAGAAACCCTCTAATACCATTATTGAAGAACCCCATATTGTAGTCGCTTGGGAAAACCACAGTAGAGTAGACTGGATGATTACAACTAGATATTTAAAGGTGTATTTCAATTAATGAAGCACCTTATATTACAAAGATTCTGTTGGAAATTCACTGTTACATAGATTAAAAAACCGGTCAAGTGCGATTCGAACTCGCCCATGAAGGGTTCCGTAGTAGCAAAGGCGAAAATTGCGGTTTATGACGAATTAAAAAAAACTACTTACTGGATCTCGTTCAATTCAATTTTGGGTGGCAGTTTGCATGGCAATGTACATCATATATTTTTTTTAGATTTCTCATTCTCTTATTTTAGAAGTTAGAGGGGGACGGGGGGGGGGACGGGGACACATTTTTCCACTTTGGAAGTGTCTCTCGCGCAAACTATTCAGTTTAGAAAAAAATAATGTTACAAAACTCAATAGCATTTTTAAAGACCTATAGTATAGATACTCCACACGTATGGGTTTGACGAAAATAAAAAAAAAATTGAGTTTCAGTTCTAAGTATGGGGACCCCTAAAATTTAATGTTTTTTCCTATTATTGTGTTTAATTCTTAATGCGGCTCACAGAATATAAATCTACTTATCAAGTTTCAACAGCATAGGCCTTATAGTTTCGGAGAAAAGTGGCTGTGACATACGGACGGACAGACAGACGGACAGACATGACGAATCTATAAGGGTTCCGTTTTTTGCCATTTGGCTACGGAACCCTAAAAAGGAGACATCAAAAGTTTTGCCAATAACCAATAAATAAACCTTCCTTTTAAAGGTCTAGTATGGTTCTTTTTAATTCATAATATATTATTTATCAATTGGATTATTGCAAAATCAATCATCGTCCATCAACCCGTAATCTACCATTTTGACATAGCTTAACGAAATCCGCCGTGGGGTACCGGCAGAGTAGAATAGTACCCCCCTCTAGTACCAGGTGTCGTAGGAGCCGACTGAGGTACAGCGGAACCGACCAATGGCGGTATAACCATTTCAAATCGGCGTAGCTAAAATGGCACAGGGCGAGGATGGGCAGCAGCATCCTCGCCGCGAAGCTACGTCCTGCGATTGCCAACACGCCTGCCCAGCGTGGCGATTATGGGCAAACTCCCCCAATGATAGGCACAAATAGGACCAGGCCCCTAGTCCCCGGCAGCTCCGCTAGCCCTGGCTCCGGTAGCGGCCAGGGTAACGGCGGAGCAGGGGGTGCTAAGAATCCCCGGCAGAGATCCGGCTACCACCCCAAACGACGACTGGCCCTGGTAACACACAACGTACGCACGATGAGGACTGACGAGAGGATTGCTGAGCTGGAAGAAGAGTTGAGTAGGTTGCAATGGGATATTGTGGGGTTGTCTGAAGTCCGTAGAGAGGGTGAGGACACGATAACCCTAGGATCCGGCAACCTGCTCTACTACCGGGAAGGCGACCAGCAGTCGCAAGGTGGTGTCGGCTTTCTCGTTCACAGATCCCTCATTAACAACATCATTACCATCGAAAGTGTGTCGAGCAGGGTTGTATACCTAATACTCAGAATATCCAAGAGGTATTCGCTGAAGGTCATTCAGGTATACGCACCGACCTCGGCACGCCCAGATGATGAAGTGGAGACTATGTATGAGGACGTAAGTAGGGCCATACATACGTCTAAGACCCACTTCACAGTTGTTATGGGGGACTTCAACGCAAAGTTGGGTAAGAAAAGCGATGATGAGTTGAGAGTGGGGCAATTTGGACATGGACAACGGAATCCGCGGGGACAGAGGCTGGCTGACTTTCTGGAGAAAGAGGGACTCTTTATGATGAACTCTTTCTTTCAGAAGCCGCCGCACAGGAAATGTACCTGGATGAGCCCTGATGGTTCCACGAGGAATGAGATAGACTTCATCATGACCAACGAGAAACGAATATTCAGTGATGTCTCCGTGATCCACAGGGTGAAAACCGGTAGCGATCACAGAATCGTAAGAGGCACATTGGGTATTAACGTTAAACTCGAAAGGTCCCGCCTGATGAAGTCTACACTCCGACCTACTCGTGCCCAAATCCAAAACCCCGAGAACTTTCAACTTGAGCTTTCGAATCGCTTTGATTGCCTAGAAAACTTTGCGTCGGTGGACGAGATCAACAACAGGCTCGTAGAAACTGTCCAAACGGTGGGCTCTAAGCACTTCAGACCCCGCCGTTCAAATAGACCTCAGAAACTCTCCGATCACACCCAAAAACTCATGGCTAAACGACGCTCACTTCGACTGCAGTCTTCCGATGATGCAGAGTCATATAGGCAGCTCAACAGACAGATTTCCAAATCTCTGCGACACGACATACGTCTCTTTAATACTGAACATATTAAAGAGACAATCGAGCGGAACAAAGGCTCCAAAGCAGGCGCGGATCCAGGCGCAGAATAAGGTTGTGGGCACAGGTACCCGAAAACGAGTGAAAAGTGCGAACTCATGTCAAGCATGTTAAATACGCCCGGGAGGGGGGGGGGTCTCACATTGACCTGTTGAATTGAACGCGGCGAGACGAAAATCAAACCTTATAAAGTAGGGTGCAGAAATCGCAGGGGCAAATGCTAGTCAGCTTCCTCGAGTCAAGGGCACATGGCCTCTTTTTCATTAATAGTTTCTTTAAGAAAAACCCCAACAGGAAGTGGACTTGGCAACGCCGGGACTCTGCGATAAAGAACAAGATGAATTATTTAGAGATGTCTTTGTGATCAACAAGTTTCAAACTGAAAGCGATCACTGACTTATCCGATGCTCTCTAAATATCAACATCAAGGCTGAAAGATTCCGAATGATAAGGTCAACCGACCTACGCCGCTCCAAGTAGCTCTAGGGTCCGAAAAGTTCCAATTGGAAATTCAAAATCGTTTCGCAATGCTGGAAACCTAGCGGCATTGACGAGAAGGCCGACATAGTGGTCAAAATATTGCAGGAAGTGTCTCGAAAGTTGTTTCCCGGAAAACGCAAACAGCAAGAGTCCAAGCTCTCTCCTGAGACTCTCGAACTTCTGAGGAAGAAGCGTGAACACTGAACAACCATACACACAGTCGTCTTCGTCAGATGGGAGAGCCTTAAACCAATAAATCAAAAAGCCGATACGACGCGACTTTAAACGCTCCAACACTCACTCCATCCAGGAGGCAATCGAGCGATATAGGGGGTCAAAAGTGTTCGCTCAGCAGTTGGGAAGGCCCCATCTGACGAAACTTACAACTGAGCTATATGCAGCACGGATGAGTAAACCGACGGGACACAGCGACGAAGACCACAGATCCCCACTCACGCGCCATTACACCGAGGAGATACCAAATGTCGAGTAGTGCGAGGTAGAGGCGGCTCTCAGGCAACTGAAGAACAACAGATGCCCTGGTGATGATGGAAATTACAACTGAGGTGCTGAAAACAGGTGGCGCTCCAATCCTGAAAGAGCTAGCGAGTCTCTTTAATTCCATCATCCAGCAAGAGCTAACACCTAGGGCACAGAGCGGGAGTGCGGTGGTACTGTTCTTCAAAACAGGTGATAAGACTCTCTCACTCCTGAGCCATGTCTACAAGTTGTTCTCAAGAGTCGTCACAAATCACCTCGCGGATAAGCTCGACGAGTTCCAGCCACCTGAGCAAGCCGGGTTTCGAAAAGGCTATAGTACCGTGGCGTGGACCACATCTATACTGTTCGGCAGATTGTAGAAAAGTCGCAGGAGTACAATCAGCCGCTGTGTATGGCGTTTGTGGACAACGAAAAAGCCTTCGACTCTATCGAAACTTGGGCAGTGCTGGATGCCCTGCAGCAGTGTCGTGTAGATTGGCGATACATCAAGATGCTGAGATGTTTGTGTGACACTGCCACAATGTCCATCCTGCTCCAAGACCAGAAGACGAAACCCATTAGCCTCCAGCGTGGAGTGAGATAGGGAGATGTTATATCTCCCAAACCATTCACCAACGCATTGGAGGACGTTTTCAAGACTCTGGATTGGACTTTGGCGGGGTACCAACATCCACGGTGAGTACATCTCGCATCTTCGGTTCGACGACGACTTCGTCATAGTTGCTTAGTAGTGACTAAGCAACTATGACGAAGTCGTCGTCGAACCTTATGAGACCTTATGGAGTAGGGTGCAGAAATCGCAGGGGCAAATGCTAGTCAGCTTCCTCGAGTCAGGGGCACAGGGCCTCTCAAGCTGTGCAGCATTTCGCCCAGTTGTTCCAGTGGGAACAACTGGGCGAAATGCTGCACAGCTTGAATGGAGCTTCTCGACAAGTTGGCCTGGGTGTAAACTTGGATAACACCATGATTATGTTCAACAAACATGTTGTATCGAGTCGATTTCCATCGAAGGGGTGACACTCAGAGTTGTTCAAAAATATATCTCCTGGGGCAGGTTATCCAGCTCGGTAAAAACAACTTCGAGAAAGAAATAGCCAGATCCAACTGGGGTGGGCAGCATTTGGCAAACTACGTCGGGCTTTCTCCTCCCCCCTACCACAATGCCTCAAAGGTTTTCAACCAGTGCGTCCTGCCTGCTATGACCTACGGTGCTGGATGGACTGGATGCGGAAGACGGAGGATCGGCAGACGTGGCGCATTTTCGGAGAAGCAGTGGACTGCAATATACTAACTGATTGATTGACTGTACACCTCAGACCTGTGTGTGCTCCTTATAAAGGTGTACATAAAAGCCGCAATAATAGTGTGTAATTTCTGATATTGTAACAGTGTGAACAAATGCTGGTATATCGTCTATTGCACTATACACTGTGTTCCAAATAACGCGTGATTCATGATTAATTTTGGTTTTTTTTTTTCAATAAACCATAAAAAAGTGACGTCTCAGGTCTATTAAGGTGGTGGGCATGCCTATATTGCCCACCCTAGTGGATCCGCGCCTGCTCCAAAGTGTTCGCAAGAAACCTGTCTGTTGGGCAAAGCCAGTTGACTAAGCTGAAGAGAGAAGATGGCAGTATAGCGTCGACCAAGGCTGAGGTTTTGGAGGAGATCGAAAGGTTCTATGGACAGCTATACGCTTCGGTCGCTAATCCTGCTGGCAACATGGCGAGCGACCCAAGAGCCAAGTTGACCCGACACTTCACCGAGGATATCCCGGACATCAGCCTGTACGAGATTAGAATGGCCCTGAATCAGCTTAAGAACAACAAGGCACCGGGTGACGACGGAATCACTTCAGAGCTTCTGAAAGCGGGTGGAACACCGGTACTTAAAGTCCTTCAGAGGCTTTTTAACACCGTCGTCCTCGAGGGCATAACGCCAGAAGCGTGGAACAGAGGCGTGGTGGTGCTGTTCTTTAAGAAAGGTGACAATACCTTACTGAAGAATTACAGACCCATCTCGCTTCTGAGCCATGTTTACAAGCTGTTTTCAAGGGTCATTACGAACCGTCTCGAGCGCAGGCTTGATGACTTCCAGCCTTCCGAACAAGCCGGTTTCCGAAGAGGCTACAGTACCATAGACCACATCCATACGCTGCGGCAAGTTATACAAAAGACCGAAGAGTATAATTTGCCACTTTGCTTAGCGTTTGTGGACTATGAGAAAGCCTTTGATTCGGTCGAGACATGGGCTGTGCTTGAGTCTCTCCAGCGGTGCCGTATTGACTATCGGTACATCGAAGTGTTGAAGTGTTTGTATAATAACGCCACCATGTCAGTTCGAGTACAGGAACAGAGTTCGAGGGCGATCCCTTTGAAAAGAGGCGTAAGACAGGGAGACGTGATATCTCCGAAACTGTTTACGGCCACTTTGGAGAATGCCTTCAAGCTCCTGGACTGGAAAGGATTCGGCATCAATATTAATGGCGAATACATCACTCACCTCCGGTTTGCCGACGATATTGTAGTCATGGCAGAATCGATGGAAGATCTCAACACGATGCTCGAAGGCCTCAACCGAGTTTCTCAACAGGTGGGTCTTAAAATGAACATGGACAAGACAAAGGTGATGTGCAATGCCCATGTTGTACCTACCCCAATATCTGTTGAGAGCTCGGTTCTTGAAGTTGTTGACTCGTACGTCTACCTAGGACAAGTAGTCCAGTTAGGTAGGTCCGACTTCAAGAAAGAGGTCAATCGCCGAATCCAACTCGGCTGGGCAGCGTTCGGAAAATTGCGCAATGTCTTCTCGTCCGACATACCTCAGTGTCTCAAGTCGAAGGTTTTCGACCAGTGTGTGTTACCAGTGATGACTTATGGCACTGAAACGTGGTCCCTCACTATGGGCCTTATGAGTAAGCTCAAAGTAGCCCAACGAGCTATGGAGAGGGCTATGCTCGGAGTCTCTCTGCGAGATCGAATCAGAAATGAGGAGATCCGTAGAAGAACCAAGGTTACCGACATAGCCCAGCGGATTAGCAAGTTGAAATGGCAGTGGGCAGGGCACATAGCACGGAGGACTGATGACCGATGGGGTCGAAAAGTCCTCGAGTGGAGGCCACGTATCGGCAAGCGCAGCGTAGGACGTCCACCCACAAGGTGGACAGACGACCTCATTAAGGCCGCGGGAACGCGCTGGATGCGAGCCGCTTCCAACCGGTCCTATTGGAGATCTATAGGGGAGGCCTATGTCCAGCAGTGGACTTCCTATGGCTGAAATGATGATGATGATGATAACGAAATCCGCAACAATATCTAGATTGTATCTGGACTGGACAGGACACATCAGTCAATCGCTAAATTAATGTTCAATGACTAGCTGTATCCCGCAGCTCCACCCACATAGAATTCTGATCCCGTTCCTACAACCTATGGGAAATAATTTTTCAGGGATATAAAATAATCTATCTATGTGCTATCTCTTTAACAAATTACAATACACATCCATGCAGTCGTTCACCACCCAAACCATCAAACATCTTCACAAACTCTTATTTCAAACGTACCTAGTAGGATTAATTATACGTATACCTATAGGTAACATGGTAGAACCTGTATGATAAGTTAGAAAAGCGAATCTAGACTACTTATATATCCCGTAATAAGTACACATTCAACCAGTAATATTTCTATCATATACATACATACAATCACGCCCCTATCCTCGGAGGGTCAGGCAGAGGTGAATTAACAACCACATTTCACCAATCGTATTAGGTCCCATGTAATAGGGGGTAGCCTATTGCCGTATTCCGGGCACTATTGTTGATTTGAGCCATGTATCTGGGCTGTATATATCCATACTCCATACTAATATTATAAATGTGAAAGTAACTCTGTCTGTCTGTCTGTCTGTTACGCTTTCACGCCTAAACCACTGAACCGATTTTGATGAAATTTGGTACAGGGGTAGATTAGACCTTGAGAAAGGACATAGGCCATGTTTGGTCGCGATAACCGACATCCACGCGGGCGGAGCCGCGGGCAAAAGCTAGTGTATTATATAAAAAGACTAACCATTGGCAAATACGTACACTTCATATGTTTCATTGCTATAAAACCAAGTAACAGAAATAATAAAAGTTTTTACTACATTTAGTCCCTATTTTCTCAGTATTTTATTAGCTGGCAGAAGTTAGTGGAAATAACTTTAGTCGTCTATTTGTCGCAAACGCCCGCCATTCACCAAAATGGCCATATATTTTAGTTCATATAAGTTTATGATTTTATTGCGTTGATTTTAGCCCAATATTTGACTAGTTTCTTTCAAGTAAATAAATAAAGTAACGAACGAAGGTGTGCTCTTGCCTATAGGGAAATCATGTTATATTGGCGATAATGAAAAAAACTATTGTGAAAGTAAATTTTGAAAACATAATATTGAATTTGCTCTCAGTTCTTGAATTTTAAGGTTCTATCTTGTATTTCTGCGCCGTAGTTTTCAGCATGTAAAGCGATTTTTAGCGAGTTTCTCTAAACATATAGTTGCTTAACTAAACGTAAACAGTCTTGATTAGTCTACTTCATATTTTTTATTTAGAAAATCAGTTTATAAAAATATTTTTCTGTTTAGAAACTAATTTTGAAGGCTAACTAACTATAGATTTCGGTTATTAAAACCGAAATCGATAGTTAGTTAGCCTAGTTTATTTGTTTAATATTTATAAAGACTTTTTATAAAGACATAATATGTCTTTATAAAAAGTCGCTACCAATATTGTTTATCTGTACCTAGTTAAGTACTTAACCGAATGTAGTATAGATAACTAAATTTAAATCAAACTTAATTGCGTTATGACATTTTCTCAATGAATCTCGATTAACTTCGCCATCGCTTCACTACGACTCTCTTCTATAGCAATTTCATAAATAGCAGGCTTTGCATTATAAGGCAATATTTTTATGCTACTTATTGCTTACTCAGACTGACTGAACAACAAGAGCGGATAAAATATTGAATTTGGTGAAACAAATAAGCGCTCAGTGCCACGAATATTCAACGGGAATATTACAACTCATCTATTTATAAAATAATTGGTTATTATATTTCCACAAATATAGCTGATATTGTAGAAATATTTTAGCACAAACTGTTGCCCGCAATTTCGCCCGCATTAAATTCGGAATATGTCAAGTTATTTTCCTTCTGCAGTTTCGACCGCAACTCGTAAGTAATTTCAATTATACACATTATGATATGAATATGGCAAAGTTAACACTTCTGTGCAGGTGCTAGAAAAGGTATTGACCTGATAACATCAGCCTTACCAATTTAGAATGTAGTGTAGTTTATCGCACAGTAAAATTTCGAAATGATCATATTTCCACAATTAAGTAATGATTATTAAATAGTTTAGATCAAATTTACTCAACAGCTTGCATTACACCTATAATAGCTCGATGATAAAATAGCGAAGCTTATAACCTGACTCTTGGACAATATTCAGCCAAAATTCAGCTGAAAGTGTCCAATGGTTTTGGGCGGTCCTTGAACGTCGATAAAAACTGCAGAAAAATAGATAAACTTAAAAAAAGGAGAACATTCACTCTCCATACATATCTGGGCTAATTTTGAAAGTGCCGGCCAAAGAAAATAATACGATATTCCGTTAGAGCTTGTTCTTACTAGCATTTTTTATTACTGCGTCAAAGTTGAGAGACCACTTCCAACGGTTTTATTTGAGTTTAAAAATCTTAAAAATATACACTTTTTAAGATACGAACTATTAAAAATAAATGAAAAATATTGTTCTACATTGGAAGAATAGTTAATAAAAGCAATATAAAATAAACCCTATACTGCATATATTGTTGTTTTTCGTCCATTTATTTAGATCCAAAATTAAAAGTGCCGGCCAAAGAAAACAAATATAATATTCCACTAGAGCTTGTCCTCATCAGCACTTTTTATTATGTCGTCAAAGCTGAGAGACCACTGCCCTCGGTTTTATTGGCGTTCAAAAATCTTAGAAACATATATAATTTTTATGATACGATATATTGGAAATGAATGAAAAATATTGTTCTATATTGGAAGAATAGTTATTAAACACAATAACAAATAAACCCCATACTGCATATCGCTGTTTTTCGTTAGTTTATTTAGGTCTAAAATTTAAAGTGCCGGCCAAAAAAAATGATATTCCGTTAGCGCTTGTCCTTATTGGCATTTTTATTATGGCGTCATAGCTGAGGGAACACTGCTCTCGGTTTTATTAGAGTTCAAAAACCTTGGAAACGCACATTTTCAATAAAATAGATAATTGAAAAGGAATGATAAATGTCGTATTATATTGGAAGAATAGTTGATAAAAGCAATAAATAATAAAGCAATAAAAATAAGCATATAAAAATAAAATACACGAGCAATAATACTGTTTCATTGCACTTCACCCTTCTTGTTTTATCTATGATAATGTATGTATAATGTTGACGAACCTGGACATGACGTGACTGCTATCGTCCACGAATCATCCATAAGGCATTGCCATTAGTGCCTTGTAACTGTGGAATATGATGAACTCATTTACTAAGTTCAATTGGAAATGCACTTTTAACCAATATAAATCAGTATTTCTCATTCATTTTCAATAATTCGTAAAAAAATGTAAATATCCAAGATTTTTGAACTCAAATAAAACCGAGGGAAGTTGTCCTTCAGCTTTGACACCATAAAAAAATGCTAATGAGGACAAGCTCTAGCGGAATATCATATTTGTTTTCTTTGACCGGCACTTTAAATTTTTGAACTAATTAAATAGTTACACTTTATACTAAATATTTAACCCTAAACAAAATCTCAAGGAATCGATTTAGAACTTTGGTGTAGTAATAAAAAATGCTTACAATGTCGAGTTCTATCAAAATCAAGCACTTTTCAAATTTTCGGCATCGACATCGCTCCCACAACACATACCTACCTAGCAATATTTAAATAAAAACATTGTACATACACTTTTTTGTTGTGATTTTATTATAATAGGTATATAGAAGATTTCAGTAGATATTGTTGTCATGACAAAAACATAATGTACGAAGCGGAGTGGAATAATCACCTCATGTTTTTCTATCGATGCGAATTGTTAGCCTTTCTTTGTAGCTCGTTATAATGCCTGTTCTTATGTTACTTGATAATATTTTTGGAATTATGTGGTTTCTATCAAATAATAATATAAGTAGGTACCAATCAATGATTTTCTAAGTAGAAATTATAGCAATACCAATATTCAAGACAAGCTGTACAGAAAAAAAGTTGTTATGTGAAAAGGGGTGAGGTGGGTATGAGTTTTGTTATGGGACGGAGAATGCGGATACATATATAATTATATTCCTTTTTTTGTACATATAAACATATGATTCATAGAAACACCTTGGAAAAAAAATAGTTCTCCGGACTATTTTCACTTTCGTTTATCTATTCAACAACAGTTTATTATGTTTGTATTAACAGATTACTATCGATTTAGAACTTAACTTTCCAGTAATACTTGTAAATTCACTTCACCAACGTTAACTTCATCCAACTACTTATACCTAGCGGTATCACTATTTGTTTTCATTGGGAAAACTTTAAGTTTAATTAATATTTAAACACTCACCTCTAACTTTGTAAAGTTCTCTCTAAATATTCAATGGTAATACGAGTACATATTATATTGTTTCACATTTCATTTGGAATTTAAACATTCGTAAATAGTCAGGAGCTTAAAACTTTAAGAGTGCTTTTTCATACCTCTAATGATATGATGGAAAATGGTTACCGTGGCCTATTACGAGTGCAACACCAGCTCTATCATAAACGTACCAACAAAGATTACTTACCAGACTGTTGTCCGTCCATCAGCAGGGCCTCGATTCTGCTAAAGCAAAACCACTGTCATACCACGAACACTGCAATAAATTGAATTAAATTGTAGACTTTATTGCTATAAATTAGTGGTTTTGGTTTAGCAGAATCGAGTCTCGGCTTGCAGGTGAAGTTGATAATCAAGTTATATTTAGGAGCACAGTCGTTTCGCAAAAACCGAATTGATTTATTAATGTTAAAAAACTTTGTAACTTGATAATGTTAATTGCACGCTTCAAATTCAAAGAGACTTAACAAAGTGTCATTTTGTCATTCGAGAAAATTGGCGGTAATGGCCGTCTGCGCTCCCGCGCTTTTACGAGGAGTTATTTAAAAAAATCCTTTTTATTGGATTTTATCTAAAATAAGCACGTGAATCGTATCTTTATGTTTCAACATTTCAGGCAGTAAAACGGTGGTGTTGACCGAAAGTGCAAAAAAATGTCGGAAACACTGATATTACGAAGGCCATGTTTAGTGAATGAAAATAAAATTTTATTCATTATTATTTAAGTATAACTTATCACTGGCACGTAGCATTTATACTTATAGCGTATTTCAAAAATAAAATAACAAGAGAAATAGAAGAACAGGAACAAGGTATCTACACATTCAAATATAGAACGCTATATATTTGAATTTGTAGATATCGAGGCAAGTAGCATTTTTAGAAAAGCAACCTAAACTTTATTGTGATTCTTTTTTTTCCACTTAAGCACAGGTCGCCAGCTATTATTAAGTATCTAACTAGATATAGTTGTACAAGCGGTATTTACAAAATAATGTAGTTAAGTATTATGACTTCAGGACTCCGATAACCATAGTCAACGCTCAAACATATCACAGCAATATCGATAATTTATTATCCAGTATAGGTATCTATTTAGGTTTCTTAGTGTTTTTCTATATATCTAAACCCAAACCAAACCGTACGGATAGCTTAGCTAGCTTGTGTTATGCGTTCTAAAATGCGGATAAACATACTTAGATACATTTTTTTTGTAAATACATACATTTTATACATAGAAACACCCAGACCAATGCAAATATCCATATTCATGCATACATAATTATATTTGCACTGAGTGGGGATCGAACCCGCGCCTCCTGCGTAGCGGCCGCCTTCACTACCGCTACGCCACGGAGGCAGTCAAAAATATTAATGTTGTATTAATGTTGCTGTTAACGAAAACTGTATGACTCCGTTGTTCCATAAACAAGTCAGGTATTTCTTAATGGGGCACTCAAAGTTGGCCCATATATTAAAGCTTCCTCGTTGGCAACATTTAGAGAGTACAGGTAGGTACACTCACCGACATAAGTCAAATGGGAGTTGTAATTATTCATTACAATGTTATAATTAAGGTTATACAAGGTTACTCTAATTAGCTGGTGAAAAAGAGCATTAAAAGGCTTTCAGAGCGGTTTAGTAACGACGTTATTAGGTACCTATACCTAGAAAATAATCACACGGTACGTGTTTTTGTTGTTGGAATTAACATTTTGAACATTAGTGTATGTAATATAATGGTAATATTTTAGGTGCACCCTTGAAAAGGTATAGTACTGACTGGTTGGTAGTAGTAGCTGGTAGGAAGCATTCCAGATGCAAAAAAAACCTATTTTCAAAATGTACCTACATCGTCATTCTTTGGAACCTTTAATTGGATTAGGACGGTTTAGGCCCTTTCGCTCTATGTCACGGATACTCAGTACGACCCTTTCACAGAACGGCCTTTCGCGGAACGGCCCTTTCTCGGTACGGCCCTTTCTCGGTACGGCTCTTTCTCGTAAAGGCCCGTTTGGTGCTTTTTTTTTTTGTTTTGATTCAGTTTAATTATATTTCTAAAACGTGTGATTTCAGAACTTGCGAATAAAATTTCAAAATCGAATCATTCTCAAACTTAAATAGCCTCACGAAAACGTAAGAAGGTTTTGTTTTGATATAACATACGGAATAGGTACCAAAGATGTTCTTACGTTTTTCTTTTTAATCAAACTGAAATCACTTGCGTTAGAGGGAAGTTGCTAGAGAATAATGCATAGAGATTACTCCACTGACAAGAACTATTTTTTAAACAAGAAAGAAAAATAAATTTAGTTTTATGTGTAAACTGCTTATTTCTTATGTTTTATATAGGTAATTATGTTCGACTTATTATTATAAGGGAATAAAAATGTAGGTAACTGGTAGGTGCCTATTCGTAACAGTCACGCCTTTTACTACAACGTGCATGATAATGTCTGTAAAAACGTTGATCAAATATTAAACTAATCGATAGCTGGTTTTCAAAAGGTACTTTTTACTGTAATGGAATAACCATGGGCTTGTCGAGGTTGTAGCTTGTTGTATGTTTATTTAAGCAGCTATCGCGATGTCTCTTTTCGAATGGTTATCCGAAAAGTTTTGGAGTAAGTAACTGTGTGGAATGTGGAAATTTATTTTTATGACACAACATGTTTGTTACTATACTGGTACAACATTTATCGGTTGCTTGCTAGAACTTTTAGGCCACGCGAGAAGGAAAATTGCATAATTGAAGTTTCTTTTAGCGAAACTGCTAAGAGAATATTTGTGAACGTTGATTTTGTAGATAACATTGTTATATTTTATCGTGCAAAGTGCGTTCGTTTATTGTACACAAAATAACGTAATACAATTTTGTAGAAGAGGGGTGGGTACTTGCCATAGTCCAGTTTTTTTTTAATTTATCAGATTACTTATTATAGTTCACTACTTTACTTTACTTTCGTTACTTATTATACTTCATGCCAAGAATTTGTTACCCGATTGTTTTTTTCACAGTCATAGCTACTGATAGCGAAATGCTTACATACCAAAGTAAAATATTTAGAGGTAATAGAGTTCTGGAACGCGCGATCGAGCTTGAATCACACAGTGTGAATCGTTAGCTGATTTAAAAAAAAGAAACACCTTCAAATCCCACAGGTACCTAACTGAATGAACTAAATGGAAGTGCCAATGGAGTTGAAAAAAAAAAATGCTTCTTCCAAGATTCGTCGTCTACTATATCTTAGAATACTACCTCCTGACCTCTGGGAATACGGTTACTGAGAATATCTTGAGGGAAAATTTCTTTTTGGTTTACCTTGCGAATCTAACAAAAGATCTCACAGTTGAAGCCACGGAAGCGTTGTCGCTTACTTTTTAGGGTTCCGTAGCCAAATGGCAAAAAACGGAACCCTTATAGATTCGTCATGTCTGTCCGTCTGTCTGTCCGTCCGTCCGTATGTCACAGCCACTTTTCTCCGAAACTATAAGGCTTATGCTGTTGAAACTTCGTAAGTAGATGAACTCTGTGAACCGCATTAAGAATTTCACAGAAAAATAGAAAAAAAAGCATTAAATTTTGGCGGTCCCATACTTAGAACTGAAACTCAAAAATTTTTTTTTCATCATACCCATACATGTGGGGTATTAATAGGTATATTTATATATTTTTGAGGGTTCTTACATCATTTTTTTTCTAAACTGAATAGTTTGCGCGAGAGACACTTCCAAAGTGGAAAAATGTGTGTCCCCCTCTAACTTCTTAAATAGAAGAATGATAAATCTTAAAAAAATATATGATGTATATTGCCAACCAAAAATTGGTTTGAACGAGATCCATTTTTAATACGTCACTCCGTAATTTTCGCCTTTGCTGTTACGGAACCCTTAATGGGCGAGTCCGACTCGCACTTGGCCGGTTTTATTTTTAGTAAATACTAACAAAAAAATGTATTATTACTTACCTACTTTAAAAATACTCTTGAAATGTATTGTAATGTGCCCTGCCTTTCCGAAAAGGTATAAACTGTGAGTCTTCAGTTTAAAAGTGAATATCATACTCCACTATCGAGCATATCTTCAATTACCAAGAGGCCGAGTATAAAATGTTAATGAAAACTTGACATCTATTGAATATCGAATGCCATCGAATCAGCCTTTAGATAATATGAAATGCTATTGTTCTGCGCTCCCGATCTGGAGCGCCGGAATAGATAATGGAGCACGTAACGATTTGATACTGGCTGCTTTAAGCGAGACAGCATTTATTGGAAGCACTGTATTAATAAATTGTTGCGACTTCGACTCTCTGGGACTAATCAACAATCGTTATTTATTTAGGTCACAAAGTGATGCTCTTGCGCTACAGTTTGCTGTTTCTATGTTATATATAATCTGCGGGTCTAAAAAGGCCACAATTGAGTAATTCCGCTAAAAACGAGTAACTTTATGAATTCCCAGTAGATCTCAATAGATTCCTGTAAAATTCATATAATGGTCACTCATATTATGAGCAGAATCACAATAATTCATTTACTAAGCAGATTCCAATTTCGTGTAAATATCACCGCATGATAAAATATTATCTTAATACGATTCCAATAAAGTGGCCTTTTTAGTCCTGCCGGTAATAAAAACTCATTCATTTTTGCAATTGCTAGTATCGACCTTATTACAAAAACTACGTTTACAAACTTTTTTAAAAAAAATTCTCGTGCGTATGTACCAGCGACTGCTCAGCTAGTTTACTTATAATCACAGAATCATAATTATTCGTCGATTTACTTTAACAAAAAATAATTATTTTAACAAACAATAAATGGAAGCTATTGTTCCTTCTATTGTTTATCTTTCATAAACATTTATAAGTAAATAATAATATCTTGATTAACACCTTGTATCATTTCGCCGCAGGAAATGGGACGTTTCCCTAAGGAGGTCATGTTTTGCTCGTTCATGATGAAAATATTTGGGAAAATATAAACAATGTCGGAAAACTAGAGTAGGGTTCTTATAATAACACATATGCCAAATTATAATGTAATGGATTTGTGGATTATATTTGATTGTTTTTTTTTTATATTGCTTTCGCTTGTAGGTATGCCTAAAGAGAAATAAACAGGTCAAACATCGATACTTGATACTATACCTACTTAGATATATCAATCAATTAGCCTACTGCAGTCCACTGCTGGACATAGGCCTCCCCCAATAAAAATAAATTATATATTAAAATAAATTCCTTTATCTATAGGTAAATAGGTACTAATATTGACAACGTTGTTCAGATTGACACTATCAATGAAAGCGCACTCCCATCATGTTATTTATATTTTTTTTTAAATATAAGAAAAAAGGATCGAATATATTTATTCAAATAAGTCATAAAATAACACGTAAAATTAGCAAAATACAGGGGTTCACCCAACGAGTTTTTGTAGCCAAGTCATTTCTCAAATGCTTTACGTATCGAATTACTCCATTGCCCCACAAAATCACCCATTATTAACTCAAAATAAATGACAGTAAACTCGTAAAGAGCCAAATCAATCAATTTTACCATTCATTATGAAGCCTAATACTGAATTAGGTCGATACGTATAAAGACAAAAGCGAAAATTGCGGAAGTGACGAGTACAGCGTCGGATTACAATGTGCTCCTACCCGCGTCTCGTACAAAAGCGATACGGCCCACTGCGGCCCGCTGAGGACCGCTTTTGTGTGCGGTTGATGCACACAATATGCAGGACATACAATAGTCTTGTATCTTTAGTGCAGTGGCTTGGGTTACAAAGAGAATAACTAATTCATTACCTTGTTACTAATGAATTTAGATTGTTAGTTAATATGATTACTGTGTTAAAAACACTCTAGCTTTTTACAATCAATTTAATCATTTTGCGCTCTTCTACTACTTCTACAAGATTTACAATAGTTACTATTGTAAATCTTGTAAATTGTCTTTTGGAGATCGCACACATACCATTGAAATGTCGAAATGATAGGTACTAATGTTATAATTATTTTTTATTTTATTATTTTGTCCTCTAAACAGAAAAAACATTAACCGCTTATTGTGATAATATTTGTATTGTAGATCTCTGTAGAAATACAAACATCTTCTATAATATTGTCATAACGATGTAATAACTACATTATTGCATATTAATAAATTGTAAAATTTTATGACTCGAATAAACAATTACGTTACAGCTTTCAATGTAGTACTTACACAATGAAAATAAAGTTTTATTGTATCTTCAATAGCTTCACATGTGACATTGCCAAGGCGACTCGACACTAAAATTAGCATATCTTCTAATATATTTTGCATGTGTCTGTGAGAAGCTGCTGATAGGACGATGTCACGTAAGCGTTTTATTTTTAAAGTGATACTTTTCTCAAGGTTATTTGTACAGTCACTAATGAAATATTTACAGGTGAATACTGAACGCCAAAGGAAAAAAGCAGAGGCATAATAATTAATGCGCAATTTTCGCCATGTACATTTTTCGCAAATAATTTTTTTTGAGCAAATAATATGGTGCCGTGCAAATAATTTAGCCAGACACATGCATAATCTTTGCAAGAAACAGTGCACACGCCCTTAATCCAATCAATCATTTCCGAATCCCATTGATTTTGCAAACATTAATAGACAGGTACAAAGCAAGTAAGTAAGTAAACAAGTTCTTATTAGGCTTCAGTCAATATTGTTTTTATTCACAGCGGCCGTAATAGGATCTGCCATGCAGTCAGTCTTCTACATGTAGTAAGTTCTTGTTAATTAATTGCAAGCAAAAATCTATCTGATTTTTTTTATGATTTAGTTATTTATTTCAATTTCCGAGATGATCACAATACGAATAGCCAAAACTTTTGATACAATACAGTTTACAAATATTAAAGGGAGTGCTTTCCCAACTTTTAAACGACAATCGTTTTGGGAATCGAGTCTAAAACAACTTCCTTTGTGTATCTGAATCGTGAAATTGTTTTGAAACTAAACTGTAGAAATTGACCAATACCCTCTCTCACCTCTAAATGTCATAACTTCTATATACAGGCACAGAACAGATATGACACAGGTAGGTATACAACGTTGATGTTGTATACAAGATAATAAACGATCATCAATTTCACTTGGTTCCGTACCCGGCTGCATCATAGGTTTTACCTCAGGTCTGTGTACGCGTTTACGCTTATGCGGTTTTGCTTTTGCTTCCAACCCTATGAGGATTGCGTGATTGTTTAATTTGTAAGAAAGAAGCTAGAGTGAATGAACACCAAGAGTTTTATCTGAAAGAAATTAGTGAGACACACCTGCGAGCAATGGCTTCGACTTCGGGATGAAGCCGACAGTTATGAAAAAACCATAGGAGGAATGCCAGCAGAAATGTACCAGTTTGCAGATGCGGTTAATTTGACCCTGAAGGTCTTTACACCCATACACAAAATCATAAACGAATTTACGTCATAATTTTAGTATCAAAATCTTTTAAATATAAAACTTTTATGCAAGGAAGTACGACAGTTTTCTGTCTCCGGACGGTGTTAATATCAACGGATGCTGTATTCGCCTCTGATGAAATAATAATATTCATCGATATTTTATGACCGGCATTTGCTATTTTTGCCGAAACCGTGGGCTTGGATAATATTTGTGACACCATTTTTCCTATTTTTTGTTCTTTTTATAACCAGGTTAAAAGGTTTACCTATTAGTGCGGACAAACATCTAGAAGAAAAGTTATAAAGTTCAAGTATGAGTCCTATACGGACTAACCAAATAAATAAATAAAAGGACAAATCAACTAATGACGCGAGCACAAAAGCTAGCAAAAATACCAATAATAGCTAAAGAGAAATTGGAGCTATCGGGATATTTACCATGTATTGTTCGGAGCTTCCGATATTTCGGCGCTGTTGCAAGCGCCACGGTGGTAAATAATCTGGTAGGTAATAATAATGTGAGTGATCATGAAAATTTTCATTAAATTTAATTAAACCAACGAGCATAATTATGCATTTAAAGCTGGTTAAAAGTTGCTAAGAAAACTATCATAATTTAGTAGGTAATAGGTTGATAATACATTAGTATGTATGTATGACTTACGCTAGTGCGTAAGTCATAATTTCTAAGATCACATCAGTTTACCTGACAATTTAGAACTAATTAGTTTTGAAGTATTATTTATGGGGCGGTGGAGCATTTCGCCTGAGTTACTTCATCAAATGGGGGAGTTGAACATCGATCCGTCTATCCGTTATAATACAGATTTGAGAACATTTGAGAACAGCTGTTGATATTATATTAGATAGTAGTTTTGTCGCTCAAACACAATTTTTTTAATGGTATTCTTTATTTATTTAATTAAAATATACATCATGTTTTTAACTATATACTGTTTATAAATATACAGATAAAATAAATACAAAGCTATGCCAACTTACTATTTATATAAAAATGAAATAAAGAAGAGGGAGAGACTGCAATTTCAATTGATGGTCAAGGTGGTTGATAGTTAGTGAAATGGTCCCTAGCATGAAACTGTTAAGAGTTAAAATAACACCCTGGATTTTCAACGTTCAAGCTCCAAAGCTTGCTCGTTAGAATTTGGTGCATTTTGAATTGTATTGTAGAATAGAA
Organism: Eilema depressum; assembly: GCA_914767945.1. Classification (NCBI taxonomy): domain Eukaryota; kingdom Metazoa; phylum Arthropoda; class Insecta; order Lepidoptera; family Erebidae; genus Eilema; species Eilema depressum. The sequence goes on along the minus strand of OU612024.1, from coordinate 8,906,751 downwards.
TGAAGAATGTTTGACGTAGGTAGGTATATGACAGTCGTCAACGTATGTCATAATAATTCAAATACGTGTCATACACGTCAAATCCCATACATTCGTCATTCGGAAACGGTGCGCACTATGTGGTATGAAAGGAACTTCATCCCTCGCACACTCAAGCTGTGGAATGAACTCCTCGCGATGGTTTTCCCACTACAATATGGGTTTCTTCAAGAAGGGCATTAGAAGGTTTCTTCAGGGTCGGCAGCATGAGTGTGACGCCCCTGGTGTTGCGTACGTCCATAGGCCACGGTAACCACTTACCATCAGGTGGGCCGTGTGCTTGTCTGCCAACTCAGTGGTATAAAAAAAATCTACTCTACAATACCTACCCATTGCCACTTGTCTAGGGGGGCTGGTCAACATTCGAGTGTTCAAGTCAATGGTCCTATTATACATTCATCGTACTGTTGGCTCTCAACCAGTATCTTATAATTATTTTAGTTAATGAAGACACTTTCATGCTTGTCACGGAGGTATCCATTGGGAGTGTCTGTTACCGTGTTGTCGTGTGTTTAAACTCCGGTCATTTACCCGAGGAAAGTGAATCTTAGCAACAGGTGTCTTTCTTACGAAAGTCGCTAGGAATGAATTATTGCTAAGAACCAATTTTTCATAAAAGGTCATTGTTTACTAAGTAGGTATAACTTTTAAGAAGAAATGTAAACAGTTTTGTGATGGTGATAGTCAGCAGTTTGGCTGAATCTCGAACGTTACCTTGAGGTTTTGGGGGCTAAGCTTGCCATCGATTAGTTATTTTAGTCTTAGCAATAGCTAATAAAGCGGAATCGAAGCATTGCAACTAGACCAGTTGTTAGACTTTTTAAGTCCAACTACCCGTAAAGACTGTCAAAGATATTCGTATGGCAATCGCGACAGACGGCTTATTGTGCTCTCCGAGGCACAAACCGTATAAAAAAATCGCACTTATACCACGGCACCTAATCGACGATATCTAAGTAGCCATGAAAAATATTTTATTCGTTTAGACTTTAATCGTGTTCCGCGACTTTGCCCTTGTTCACTCTATTGAGGTAATATGAGCGCCCTCATATAATAAAGGGCCCTTATTCACTATTGCCAACCTGTTGGTACGGTTATGGTACGGCATGATACAGGATATTGAACGGCAACCTTAATGTTATTGTCTAATACAAAATAGGTACATACTGGCAAAGTTCCTACGTGATACGTATACAGCATGTTTTATATTAACGCCGTGCCATTATTTCGTATGACATATAATGTACTACATGCTTTCAATTTGAAATATGAAAATGATATTAATTTTGAAACTGACGACAGATGTTCATTGTTAAGGTATACGTCATGTGGAAATGAATGGAAAAATCAGTTACGATGCTTCTCAAATACGATGCTTTTATGGGGCGAAAGCAATGTCAAAAGAGATGTAGTCATTTGTAAATGAATGTGTACCTTTTTTATCGTGTAAAAAATCCCCACGGATACCTCCGCTTTCGGTGGGGGTGGGGGAGGGGGGATTATGTCGGACTCGAACCGACTAAAATGCCTGCCGTCTGTGGGCTCTCTCCTTTTATCTCCGGCAACCTCGGTTGCCGGAGATAGGAATTATCATCTTAGACTTATCCCTCACACCCACCACGTGAGGGCCACCGAGTCCCCAACTTGCCCCGGGTATGCGAATGCGCATCAGGTGCCGGAGAGCAGAAGTGTTCCATTAGAGCAACCAGCCGGATATTACCTACACGAATAGCACCTAGCCTAGTCCATGAAGTGCGGGTGTCTATAATTTTAGGCAGGTGCTATTCGCCCGGGGGCTAGGGGTGGAACTTCACGTTGCTCTAGCAGATGCAGGCCCGAAAAGGTAGCACGATGAGTTTCAAGTGCAGTTTAAACGGAGATGGGTGTAGGGAAAGCCCCTCGGATATCACGACTAGACAACCTATATGATGGCTGATGGTCATCATAATGCGGGCTACTAAGATATTCCTGGGGTCCCTGGAAAATATACGTGACGAAATACCGTGTAGTTTTAGCCAGTACGATTCATTGCTACCTTAGATATTAGTGTGAAAAGGGTATCGGTATTTTATTTTTCCAGTAGCGGGAGTGTATATCGGTGCACAAAGCGTTGCCTAGTTGAAAGAACATGTATAGAGTAGTCGTATACGTGCGTCATTGCGCTTTGATCCTTTGTGCGATGACAGGGTTGCTTTTTCGACCTGCAGATGCCGTTATATTTTATTTTTGTGCTTATAGTTTTAACTCGTTGAAATGATGTATTCATGTTCGGCCAGGGTGCAAGGGATATGGCTACGACAATCTCACCTCCGGCAACTGACGGCCCACAGACGGCGTGCGTTTAAGTCGGTTCGAGTCCGACATAACCTCCTCCTCCGGCTCCGGCGGGGGAGGTATCCCTGGGGATTTTTAGCACGATAAAAAAATGTATAAGTACATGTTTTATTTTTAAAGTGGATGTATCCCTCGGTTTTACCCACTATAGGTACTGGGTTGCCTGCCCTTAAAACGAGACATTTTGGTCTTTATTCTTATTGCCTGCTTCCTGCATTCCTGCAGTATTCCTGCTGCTGATTTAAAATAATCTATTATAACCTCTCCCAAGAAATGCGCTACCATTTCCAAGAAGAATTTTTATATCCCACAGGCACTAAAGATTACGTTCAAAGAATTGGTTCGTTGGGAGGTCAGATGGCAATCGCTCCCTGAAAACCCAACGTATATCGATCAAAAATATAAGTGGACCATGGGCTCCAAAAAGCTTTGGCAGCAACTGGAAAATTGCTATGTGAGCGATGAAGATATGAACTTAAATGTATAGGCATACTTAGATGATGAAATATTTTGTCTGTAATAATTACAGAGTAGGTACGATGTTTTACAGACTTAGAATATTGTGAAAATATAACCCACAATCTCGTGCTTTGTGGTGCGGACACAAAGCCACTGGATGCGGGCCCGTCATGCGCATGACTGGTCAAAAATATGAACAGTTGAAACAGTTTGGACAAAAACTTATATGTTATTTACTTACAGCAAATGGACGTAAAGGTGGTCTTTGACTTGTTTAGGTTAGATTTGGAAAGGCTAGGTCGATGAATATTGTGGTACTAATCATTTCAAAATGTTATCAGGACGTTATTTAGCAGCAAACTACACATAAAGCTCACAATTACGAGAACAAGATGACAAGAAATCCACAGGCTAATACAGATCCTTTTTATCCGACTACGGCAATGCCAAAGGAAGGTTATTATCGACATGTGTGTGTATAATGTTTGATATTTATTTTTATTTCACGTGCGAACGATGCGAACTAATATCACAGGCTCACCCAAGTAATTAAGAAATAAGCACCTTGCAACATCTGTAGAACCACCTATGCGGTGCTGATCCTACTAAATCTAAATCTGATGAACGTAGGCTGACTTACACTTAAGTAGAACATCAATCAATAAATCAGCCTTCCACATGGTACCTAGAACATATTCAACACGAAATGCGTACTGACATTTGGCCTCTCAGATTAACACGTTAATTTTCGTGTAGTCTAGACATAATATGAAACAACATAGGTCAGGTACCACCTTAACTAAAGTATATTTGAAAACGGGCCATGAAAAGATATTTACTTTGAGTTGAACAAAGGGTTACCCAGGCTAATGTCGACGAATTAAACATTATATTGTTACGTAGTTAATCACTCATGTGTTTTGTGATAGTGTGATATATTGTGCGTTGGTGAGATTCATTATTGTCAATCAGTAACTCAAACGTGAAGGCGTTGCTTTACATTTGAGTTAGTTGACATATTAATAATCATTATCACCAGATGTAAGTTCTATGAACTCCTTCCAATTATTTATTTTCTTTGCCATAATGTGGTTTATTTTAACACTAGCTTTTACCCGCGTCTCCGCCCGCGTGGATGTCGGATATCGCGATCAAACATAGCTCAAGTCCTTTCCCAAGGTCTAATCTATCTCTGTACCAAATTTCATTAAAATCGGTTAAGCGGTTTATGCGCAAAAGCGTAACAGACAGAATTTTTTTGGTTTCACTTAAAGTTCAATAAAATTGGTCAGGTACCGGCTCAATTTTGTTTTATTTATTCTTTAACTATTGTATAATATGCAAACAATCAAGCAAACAGTTTTAAATTTTAAATTTAAATCAGCAGAGTTATGAATAAGTTGGCATACTAATTGTCTCAATATGTCGTTTCATTTTAAAATAGTACCTAATTAATAAAGTCGTACGGCAAAACAAAATGAAAATAAAGTGATTAAATCAGTTCATAATAAATAGTAAGAAAAAGTAGGTCACTACATTAATAAATACTGATTTACCTTTCCAACGTCATAGCTCGGACTACTTAAGCAGAAGTGCTATAATTGTATTCTTAATAAGCGCTCAAATCACGCTACACCTATAAAACTAAGACTTCTTCTCTTCATTATCCTAGTGTTATTCCCAGTAGCATCCCAAACTTTTACTTGGAAATTGAGGTCCGCTTTTTCCAGTCTAACTGCAGATTTTCCATGAAGTGACTGCCACTGATCTCCACAACCCTTTCGATATCGAAGCAGTGTACTTAGTTAGACCAGTAGGCACATGCTGTAACTTGCATCTCGAATGATCGAAGTGAGCTCGATAGCTGAATCCGCGGTGAAATGTCAATTTCGCATACAAATTGACATCTCACCGCGGATTCAGCTATCGAGCTCACTTCGATCATTCGAGATGCAAGTTACAGCATGTGCCTACAGTTCTTGGACTTTTAGAGTTCCAACTACCCGTAACGACTGCCATAGATGTTTGAATGGCAATCGAGGCCGATGCCTTAACATGCTCTCCGAGGCACGACCAGACAAATGCAAATATATACCCATATTCATGTATAATTGTATATAAATATTTGCACTGAACGGGGATCGAACCTGCGCATCCTGTGCAGCGGCCGCGTTCACTACCACCCGGCACAGAGGCTGTATATAATATGCACCTGATTAAAATATTTGAGTCTAGATATTTAATTTTACATACATATACTTGTCTACCTATTGTAACTTTTTGTTTCATATTAACCATTAGCGTTGCCGAATACCCAAAATTCTATATTTCTGTAATAAATTATCAAAATATCTACCTATTTAGGTATAATTATGTCAACAGCAGGCACTTATTTTCCTCTCTCCCTACCATCCAGCTAGCGTATCGGGGACACCACTTAGCAATAATTTATTTAGTTCTTGAAGTAATCTTCGCTTCTCAGTTTACAGGGTTGTGTTTTTAAATATTCTACAACATTCATTTATATAAAGCAAATAATAAACTCAAGGGAAACAAGTTAGAGCCAAAACAAAAGTGTGAAAAAATATTCCTTATACGCTACAGTTGTGTGTTACAATTTTATCGTATCAATATCCACAATAGTAGATTACCCAACAAGTGAAAAAAAGATGAATTCTTTTCGAGGCACTGAGTTGTATCCCGAGAGGAGCGAAGCTTTCTGCGGTAGAATCCCGAGCGTAGCGAGGGATTCTAGATAGAAAGCTGAGCGTATCGAGGGATACAAGAGCCGAGATGAATTCTTTTTTCACGTCTTAGGTACTCAACTTTTCACCATTGACTACGAGAAAACGATTACTCTGTGATTAGGAATTACATTTTGTTATGGATAGTACACAAAAGAAGCAGCAAATTATCAGTAATAGCTACCGCTTTAGCGCGAAAAGACTCAGGAGTCTTTTCGCGTTCGAGAATATGAGTTTCATTTTCATCACTAAATGAAGTCATTTTATGATTATGAGACAAACATAAACTTTTACAAGGAAAATTACACAGAAAATGGCGGCATTTTTTTTTCTTAATTTAAACTGAGCCGCATTCCATCCAGCCAGTGATTACATTTAGGTGGCTTTTAGTACGTTTTTATAGTGAGAGTGTGCAACCTCTTTGCATGTTTCACTAGAATCCGTACATTCGCGCATGTTCCAAATTCAAATTTTTTTATTCACTCGGTGAAACAAAGAGCGTTTTATTCACTGTTTTTGATGAATCACGGGCCCTTTTTCGAGTGTCAATGGTGAAAAGTATATTACTAAACGTGTCGGAGAGAAGCTCAGTTATTTGATTCGACTCCTTCAGCGCTTAAGTCTAAATATTTTGCCATTTAAAATTTTATCTCTTTTATCCTTTTGCGATCCCTAATAATAGAAAATAAAAGGGTATTTCCTGTTCTTCTAATTTACTTTTAAAGATGAATTATTTGTTGTTATAAATATTCTTAATTAAAATCTTAAGAGGTTACGGAAATAATACAATGGGCGGCTTAATCGCTTGAAGCGATTTCTACCAGGTCGATTTATTTCTAAAGAACCATTAGGTTGAGCACTTTTTGTTATTACTACAATGGCAGTTCTTAAAACTTTAAAAAAATCATACTGGAGTAGTTAATATAAATCACACCTGTAAATCCCCGAAGGGGTAGGCAGAGGTGTATTAACACCCACATTTCGCCAACTGTAATTTTCAGTCCCACGTAATAGGAGGCGAGCCTATTGCCGTCAAGCGGGCACTTAGTCATGGGCTATATGTTTACTGTCGGATATAACGTTGAGTCAAAAACAAAACTGAAAGAAACGCAAGGTTTATAGCAGGTTCAACTGCATTACCCAAATAAACCTAAAGTTCCTGCGATAATACGCAGGGCCGAGAAAACACTCGATTGAACAAGAAAAAAAAATGGAAACCAGTCAAAAATTAAGTTTAAGTATTCCCTTTCTATTGAAATGGTTAAAAACAATAATGTTCACAAATTCACTAAAACGTAACTTAACGTACTTACATCAAGAATCAATGGATTGAAAATCAAATAATATATTATTATGTAAAACTAATATCGTACACAAACCTATACAAAACAGAAGCGTGAGTAAATCAAATAGTAATAAAAAATGTTACGAGATGTTCAGCGTCAAATATTAAAAGCTACGTCGTCGGTAGGGCTGGCACTTTATCCGAACCAAATCTCCAATTTATTGGGATATCCGACGAATATACTGTGATAGCGTTTGCTCATCTACCCCCGCTTTGGATACTATAATATTGAAGGATGATGTATTGAAGGTTTGAATACTTGCAAAAGCTAAAGCGTAGTTACGAGTATGGTATGGTACGAGTTGGGAGTTGATGGTCTGTGATGGTTTGTAATTGGCCTTATTGTCAAAATATTTTTCTATGTATGTATGACCAAAAATGTAATAAATATATGTATAATATTTATTGTAATAATTATGGGTATAATGCTTCTGTGATATATTAATACGAGACTAGACCAAAACAAGTTAGATTGTATTTATTAATACATTCAAATATTTGATCTCCAATATTATACAGTGTCAGCACGGACAATATTCACCGAGTAATTTTCTCCGAAACGTCACCCAGCCATTTAATTTTCCAGTTCAATAATCGGTAAGCGTAAACCACTGAAATTCTGATATTCCAATGACGTAATGCCTATAATGGCTGGCCCAACTACAAACGAAAATATGTTAATATTTCCTTTGACAACCCTATTCCTATATACGTAGTGCCATGAAGTTTTATGAAGAAATCAAAAGGGAGGGACTGACCTTTCGCAAACTATTCAAATACTGTCTTCGGCTGTGGCATAATGTTTAGCATACATATTTAGTTTCTTTTTTACATTCTGAAGAGGAGATTAGGTACATAGTTTAGGAATGTGTGTCTGAGAAGATCATTTTAGAAATGTATGTTTACAAAACTTTGTAAAAATGATGATAATTTATTAATAAGTCACAGTGGTGACGAGGCTTTCTTTGCATGAAGTATTGATTTTATTGTTATAGAACTGGAACTGATTTTTGCATGGTTATAATGTATGGATTATAATCGTAATTAAATAGGTAGGTACATACTTTTACCCGACTGCCAAAAAGAGTTATGTTTTATACTGTTGAGTTATTAGTCTAATAATAGGTACTTACCTACCATAAAAAAAATATATCCTATATCCACGATTACGACTCAGTCAGGAAAAAAGAATTACAAGCGTGTTATATTGTAATTACAGTTTGTAGTTGGTAAAGTAGCCAACCATGTCAATAAACTTTATTATTAGAACTATCGGGATATTTACCATGTATTGTTTGGAGTTTCCGATATTTCGGCGCTGTTGCAAGCACCATGATCACGGAGGAACTGTAGTACTGGCGGTAAACGGTGAAAAAGTTTCTAGGAGAACATATATCGATCTACCCTCTTTCGAGTTCTTTTGTGACGCGTATGGACACTACCACTGGTTTCACTCTCACTACAAACTCGAACTCGATCTCGATCACGTTCACGACACACTATGCTTACTGTATCCACTCGCGATTTTGTTTTGGCTTGCTCCCGATTGTTTGTACATAGACGGACCACTGGATGCCAGACGTTCGGCAGTTGAAACCCATCCTCACGATTGAAATTGTTGTACTTTTTTATTTCAATCGCTTCCCTAACCAATCTTGGTATGTAGTGGCGTTCTGTCGAGAGCATCTGAGGGTTATGTAACTCGATCCAGTGGTCAGTACCGGACTCCAATAAATGTTGAGCGATAGCAGATTTATGCGGTTCGTTGTTTTTGACTGCCCTGATGTGTTCCTTGATTCGGCATGTAACCGTTCTTTTGGTCTGACCTATATAGGAACTGCCACAGCTGCAGTCAATTTTGTATACTCCGGGCTTGTCCAGTGGAGAACCATCTTTGGGTGAACGCAGGCATTGTGACAGCCTTTTTAAAGGAGTGAAGATAGTTTTGACAGAAACCTTCTTTAGGATGTTAGCGACCTTATCTGTCACTCCTTTGATGTAGGGTAAAAAGGCTGGTTGTCTTTCCACTTACTTTGATCTCAGTTTATAACTCAGTATATTATGTGAATAGTTGATTCGTTTACAGCCACAACGGACCTAACAGATGATTATTGCTTTAAGGAAATGACTTTATTCTTGGAAACTAAACATCGTTGGTTTGCATTACAAGTAAAGCCATTAACTGAATTAACGTTAGCTTTAGAGAATCCGAATCGATATTTTAGCCGTCCTGTGGGTCTAAAAAGGCCACATTGAGTGAATTCGCTAAAAACGAATAACTTTATGAATTCCCTGTAGATCTGAATAGATTCCTATAAAATTTTTACAATAGTCACTCATAGCAGAATCACCATAATTGATAAGACAAAATATTATCCTGATACGATTCCAATAAAGTGGCCTTTTAAGACCTTAGTTGGCCGTTATAATGGTGTATGTTTAAAAGAATTGTCCACGGCCACTTTCTATCATCGCACCGCTCACCATAAACAGGTAATTCTTCCTCACACGTGGTGTATTGAGGTATGAAAAGAACTTAAGTCTACGCACGCTCAAACTATGAAATGGTCTCCCCGCTATGAATTTTCCAAGCTGCAATATGATGTTCTTCAAGAAGGGCATTAGAAGGTTTTCAACCCAGTGTTAAGAGTGTCCTAGCGTCATTTGTGAGATTATAATATCTCAGATATAGGTTCAATAATAATTTGTCTTAAGGATTAGTTCATTTTTATAAAAAAAAAACTAATGCTCACGATCTCCTCTCGCCGGTCTGCTGGGAGAAATTTGTTTGTATAAACAAGCAGTACCAATATACCTATTTTCAACTTCCATTGTGTGTAGGTATATGGTTTTGTGTGTGCATAAATCTTAAATAAAAAAGGTAAATACCTATAGGTAAAATGAAAAAAGAAAAGTATTATCACGATATAAAAAGTTAATAATACCTAGTTGTTTTTCTAAAAAACGCATCTTTGCTTGAATGCGACTCAAGTGATACTCCAATCCGATATTTTGTATAGGTATTTCGATTGACTTAAAACGAGCAAAAGTCACGTTTTCGTTATCTTCTAATGAAAAAATAAATTGTTATGAGCAGTCGCGAACCCAATCTTATTCTGCTCTTTGTTTTATCAAACATTCCACCTTTTCTAAAAGAAATAGGTACCTACGGTAAAACTTGATCATTTCAAATGAGTTATGTACTTAAACAAAACATATATATACCTATCTATTTATAGAGTAACATATATTTATAGCGTAGGTATCATCCATTAGTCATATTAATTTATTGATATGTGGATTCTCTATAGATTTCATCTCTCCGCGTTGCGGTCTCTGGTGAACGGGTTATGTTAGAATCAAAACAACAACCACAGGGCCTCGTCTGGGCCCTATAGAGGGCGGCTCAGAGGCTTGCCACGTATCCTCCTAACTAGCAGAAGGCACAGTGGAGAGCAGGCTTGGGGGTGACATATGCGGTCAAATTCAAATTCACACCCCAGCAGTCTGACGCAGTGCGGGGGCACGACAGCAGATTTAGGGAGTATAAAAAATTGCGTAGGTACTGAATTTCAAATGTAGAATAGAATGTTCAACGAACCGGAAACACAAACAAACACAAATATACGAACAAGCACTCATTAAACACAGGCTGAAATAGAATATTTGATCAATTTGCAAATAAACTTTATTATAAAGACCGGACTTTGCATTCCCAACGATATTGTTTTAATTGGATTTACACTATTTAGGTTACCACGTAACATGGGTTGGGTTAGAGATAATCAATTTTTGGTATTAAATAACAAATCGGAAACCTCAAGGGATGGGTCATCGAAGGGGGTACGAGATTCTATCAAGCTTTCAGGGCCCAACCAAACTTTTCCTTCAAGCCGTTACACCTGCTGATAGATGGATGAGGCGGAATTTGCTATTCAAATTGGATAGCCGCCTCAAATAGTTGTACAAATACCATACTACGTATAAATAAAAAGCCTTTATACAATATGACATGGGTCTAGCGTTCACAGGCTCTTGGAACATTTACATAATTATGTAACTTCAATTTCCCAAAACGATGTTCGTCTAGGCACTCGTAAGTTATATAATAATTTATATACATTTGAATACATGACAGTAAAAATGTCGTGCATACGGTGAAAGAAATAGGTTAATGCCTTCACATGGGAAGGTGTATGTAAGGTGTTTACTTATTTTCTTGGTTGTATAGGTTGGTACTCAATGAAAAATTCACAGTTTTACACCTTATCATTCTCCCCACGGTCAATAAAATTCTGATCTCCTTGCAAGATTTAGTTATTTCAAAGGTTATTTCTGTGCAAGTGTGTCTACTTAAGTAGGGGTGTCACTTTCATATTTATCGCTGCTATACATTTGAACATTAGCAAGGTTGAGATGTAAAAAATTACTGTGCATGTTTAAAAAGCTCAGGGGACCCGTCATCGTTTCATACGTCGAGTAAAGTTTTTTATTATTTCATGTCGCTGAGGTAGCAGTAGAACACTTATTACTCAGGATATCAGTGACAAGACTTTACAAACTACCTTTTTATACGGATTATTCTGATTGAATTGAAAATTGCGAAGGATATAGGGAGACCGCATCCGCCGGCTATCTTCGTGTCGTGCCATCGTAAATAAAGTGCAGTAGAGTAGCCTTCGCTGAGGTTAGTTATGCGGCGCTCGCTAGACTACATCGGTAAGGAAATTCTGGCTGAACGTTTTCTTCGATATTCTTGGCACCGCAGAAGACGAGAAGAAGAGATCCGTTGCAGGGGTCTACTAAGAATGCCCAAGACCATGGGATGTAGACGAGTAAAATCCAGAAGGTGAACCCAGACTTAGAGGTGAGAACGGGATTAACGCGAAGCTGATTATAAAGACGGATAATTGTTCACAGAGGAAGATGTTAATTATATTTTATGTAGGTATTGTTTGTTATGTAGAAAAGGTTTTAGAGTTGTTAAAAGTGTGGAGTGTTGTGAAGTTAATTTCATCGCTGAAAGTACATTAATCTAACAATATGTACACGGGACAATCGTTTTAATAGTTTCACATAACTTCTATTTCCGTACGTACATTTTTGTTTGTTTTAGCTTTTGGCTTGAACTGAGTATAATATTGTAAACGTGACAAGGGTAAACGACTACAACATAACTAAATTCAAATATGACAAGACTTTGATTTATATTCCTTGAAATTTATTCTTCCGCAGACAAGCAAATACTCCACCTAAATGGGACACGTCCATCGTCCATAGCAACCACACTAACCATAGTGTGGTTAACGCAGCTTATGGACGTGTGCAACATCCCTGCCCCTCTAGACAAGTGGCAATTCTTTGCTCGGCGTATGATGGAATAGAATGCCAAATGTATGGGATTTGACGTATATGACAGGCGTCCACGAATGTCAAAAACGTCAAATCCTATACATTTGTCATTCTATTCCATCATACGCCGAGTAGCTTTGCCGACCTCGTAAAATTTTCCAATGCCCTTCTCTTAGAGCCCCTTTTTACATTTTTGGCAATGTCTCATATTGATAAAGGGGGTTGGGTAATGTTGGCGTCGTGTCGGAAATGAGCGGCCATCAATGAAATTTGGTATAATATGAAAGTACAGTATAAAGTGATCAAAAGTTACTATGGACAAACTTCTCTAAACTATATCGGGACTTAGCTATACAGGGTGGTATTTTTCAACTTTACTTAGATGGAAGTACTCTAAATACTGAAGATAGCGAATTCCACTGAAAAGAAACATTCCTTTATTTTTAAAAAGAATCAAAACTGCATTCATAGTTTTCTGAAAATGCCACACCCGGTAGTCGAACCGACTAAAATCTTCCTATAACATTCTATTTCATAGATTTCCTTTTACTTAATTTACCAAGTTTGTTAGAGAGATTTGAACCTTATGATCGACCCTATAGATTGATGTAATAAAAATACAGGGTGTTATTTTTTCAAATTGTAGTCGGTTCGATTATAAGGCGTGGTAAACGAGTTTTCAGCATTCCTTAAATGCAGTTCTGTTTCTTTTTTAAAAACATTATATGCAAAGTTTTCTGAAAATGCCACACCCGGTAGTCGAACCGACTAAAATCTTCCTAAATCTTCTTAAATCTTCTATTTTATGGATTTCCTTTTATTTAATTTACCAAGTTTGTTAGAGAGATTTGATCCTTATGATCGACCCTATCGATTGATGCAATAAAAATATAGGGTGTTATTTTTTCGAATTGTTCGATTATAGGGCGGGGTAAACGATTTTTCAGCATTCCTTAAATGCAGTTCTATTTCTTTTATAAAAACATACTAAACTGTATTCAAAGTTTTCCGAAAATGTCACACCCGATAGTCGAACCGACTAAAATCATTCTAAATCTTCTATTTCATGGCTTTCCTTTTATTTAATTTACCAAGTTTGTTAAAGAGATTTGATCTTTATAATTGACCCTATCGATTGATGCAATAAAAATACAGGGTGTTATTTTTTCAAATTGTAGTCGGTTCGATTATGAGGCGTGGCAAATGATTTTTCAGCATTCCTTCAATGCAGGGCTGTTTCTTTTTCAAAAACACACTAAACTGTATTCAAAGTTTTCTGAAAATGCCACACCTAGTAGTCGAACCGAATAAAATCTTTCTAAATCTTCTATTTCATGGTTTCCTTTCATTTAATTTACCAAGTTTGTTAGAGAGATTAGATCCTTATGATCAACCCTATCGATTGATGAAATAAAAATATAGGGTGTTATTTTTTAGAATTTTAGTCGGTTCGATTACAGGGCGTGGCAAGCGATCTTTCGAAATTCCTTAAATGCAGCTTTGTATTCTTTTTCAAATAAGAGAGTGTTTCCTTTGAATGAAATTAACTATCTCCGGTAGTAAGAGTAGGTACTCGTACCAGATTCGACTGCCGTGTGTGGCATTTTCAGAAAACTTTGAATACAGTTTAGTGTGTTTTTAAAAAAGAAACAGCACTGCATTTAAGGAATGCTGAAAAATCGTTTGCCACGCCTTATAATCGAACCGACTACAATTCGAAAAAATATCACCCTGTATTTTTATTACATCAATCGAGAGGGTCGATCATAGGGATCAAATCTCTCTAAAAAACTTGGTAAATTAAATAAAAGGAAGTCCATGAAAAAGAAGGTTTTGTAAAATATTAGTCGGTTCGACTACCGGGTGTGGCATTTTCAAAAGTCTTTGAATGCAGTTTTGTTTCTTTTAAAAAATAAGGTAAAGTTTCCTTTAAGTAAAATTCGCTATCTTTAGTATGAGGGTACTTTCCTTCAAGGTAAAGTCGAAATGTTCCACCCTGTATATCGCAGCTCCGATATTACTTACAATGAAAATAATGACATTCGTACGTGTGTTTAACACAGTACAATGAAGTGGTATCAAAATTAATTATGGCCGCTGAAAAAATTAAGAACGCCACTGTCCATACTAGATTACCCAATCCCCTTTCATCATCTGTCTAGTATACACATAAAACATAAGCATAGGTACACTACTACCATGCAAAGGTCATATTCTAAGAATTTAACCTTTGCATGGTAGACTCCAAATTACATAGAATAAATAAAACTCATTAACCCTTCTAATTTTTTTAACATTATAGGTATTAAATTACGTGTAAAATCCTATCACAGTACCGCAGATGTTTTAGCTATACCTGTTACAATGTTTACAATCCTGTCACTAAAAGGTAGAAAATTAAAGCAATTAAAACATAGGTAGCTTGCTGAACAAACTCCATGAGCAAGATACGGGTAAATAGCGACCGTCTCATACATAAACTCATTTAGAGAGTAATTTATGAAAGTGAAACGGGTCCTGTAAAAACAGAGAGAAGTGAACAGGACGTAACTTAATTATAAAACAATTTGTCGTAATGAAATCACAACATCGCGCCTCGACTTTTCTATTTCTCTCGCGGTAAGTTCGTTATAAAATAAACTACCGAGTTCTGTTGTATAACCCATTACTTCTATTTAAATTTTAAATACTTTTCATGTTAATTTGAGGGTTTTTAAATGAGATTATTCGTTTCACATCAGCTAAATACTTTCAGGACTATTTTCAGGACTGTCTAATTGACTTATCTCAAAAAGTATATTATGCGCTAGTTTGGTACGTGCTGGTCTAATTGAAAACTTATATCTTCTATTCCCGCAAAACTTTCACCCACCGCTGCATCGTGTCGTGTTACGAATACGTAACATGACACGTAGGTATGCATACACTTAAATAATATCAGCAAAAGCCTTGGTATTAAATATATAATCGCTTACTTTTTTTCATTAATTAACTTAATGTAGTCATATGTAACTTAAGAAGAAGAGGACTTACGAGTAATGTAGTAAAATATTTTGATATTTTTGCCAACACAGTTGGTGCCCTCTGTCCCTGGGTAACTACGAATTCGTTTAACTTCGATATTCTCAATATACCGTAAGTTAAGTCCGTTCTACCTAGAACTTAGGGACCCAAGCCTCAAACCTCATCTGCTACAGGTATACTGAATGCCTACACTATAGGGTAAGACTTTGATGCAGGTTATCCTTTCCATATTAGTAGATCAGGCCGTGATTGATGCCTCAGAAGTCAAGACAATCCATTATTTTAAACTGCCGGAACAAACAGGGCTATACGCCTAATAAAAACTATTTATTCAGGCTCTATTAATCAATGGAACATAACTCAAATATTCATGCAGTATGTAACTAAAAATACTAACCAGTTTATGTTTTCCACCCCTGTTTTTTATTTATAATTGATTCGATTCATTACCCCGACCTTGCCTGTATTGACTGGAACGTAAATAAACGATGTTACAATGCCGATTGCTATGGGAAACCGATCGAAGGACGATGTTTTATATCGCGAGACTACAATACGGACAACGGGCTTTCAAACTATAGAAATTTGTGGAAACGTGTATGTCCATATAAATCACCCCGTTGCCTATTGTTGAGTTATCCATAGTAGTTATTTCATGCAGCAAAATTTAACAAGGGGTAATGTTTTCTATTTATGTGTGTGGAAAATTACATACATATACTCACGCTTGTAAATCCAGTAGAGAGAGGTGTGCGGCCCGTAACGAGCGACGGCAACTCGGGCGTCGGAGGTCGCAGAACGACCTCCGTCCCCCATGAGCGCGGGCCTGGGGGTGACGGGTGGAGCCACCTGTCACCCTAGCAGAAGCAGGCCACGGCGGCGGTGCGCATTGCGTGCCTCCCCATACCCGGGGGCGAGTTGGGGACTCTACGGTCCCCACATCGGGAGAGGGCCAGGTCGAGAGATATGGCCCTGGGTCGGCCGGGGTGCGAGGGATATGGCTACAACAATCTCACCTCCGGCAACTGACGGCCCACAGTCGGCGTGCGTTTTAGTCGGTTCGAGTCCGACATAACCTCCTCCTCCGGCTCCGGCGGGGGAGGTATCCGCGGGGATTTTTCGCACGATAAAAAAAAAAAAAGTAGAGAGAGGTGTATTAACACTCACATTTTGCTAACTATGGTTTTCGGTCCCACGTAATAAGGGGCAAGCCTATTGCCGTCTAGGGGGCACTTTGTCATGGGCTGTATTTTTACAGTTGAATGAAGAACAGCCCTATCCCTTAATCGGCTTTTACGATACCCACAGGAAAAGTTGGGGTGGCTATTCTATTCCAACGGTAACCAACACGGCGGTACACCACGCTTGTATACCTACTACCCATATTTCGTCAGTTTTTTCCGTGACCCATGAATAGGTACCTACTTGCTATATCAGTGTGTTACCGACAACTCAATCAATGGAAGAGTAGTTAGAGAAGAATGTAGAAAACTAGGAAGGGAATGATCACCTCGAGCACGCATTTGAACTTTACAAATTGCAATAGATATCTAATGATTGAGAGTATGTATTTCCATCGATCTAACGCTGCGGTGAAAAGCTACTGAAAAGCATGACTCTTTATTAGGATCCCTTCTGGTGGAGTTGGATATGGTGCACAGGTCCTCTACTCCTAAGTACCCTAAGGTATATAACTGACTAGGTTTGGATAAACCTATAAAAACATAAACCTTAGATTTTTCTACGTTAAGTTTCTAGCAGAATTGAACATCAATCGATCTATAAAAGTATTCATTTAAATGCAAAGGGACGTTCAACAATAAGAAATGTATGTTTATAAGTATCGTGAGGTGCACTCGTAATTCGTATATATTTGAGTTGTCATTTGTCAAACATGGTGCATTTGGCAACTTTTCATTGACATGCTATATTGGAAATGTTAGGTACCAAATACTACTACTACTATATTACCTGAAATATTACTGTGACATGCAATTGGAAAGAGCCACGGGATCGGAATTGACCTAATAATAACCAGAAAATAATATTTGTATTTATGCTGCCTTCATCTTCATGATAGGCAGCTTGGCTATATTCTGTTCTTGTATCTCTACTGTGCTAACAAAGGGAAACTACTTATTATGTGAGTCATAATTGACAGCTATATTTTTCTCTCTACTTGCAGTGCTACATGTATATAGTTCAGTACACACAGTATAAACACAAGAAATAATAGTGGGCCTATGGGTGGTAATAATACTAAAGCGTACCTTACGATGGCTGCAAGGATTTCTTCCGACGCAGTGTTCAAAAATAAAACAAGTCACCGTGTGGCTGAACAGAGTGAGATGTTCCTCCGAAACACGGGGAATATCCACCGACCAGGCAAAGTGATCACGCCTCGACGGCCACACCCCAGCAGTAGACTTGAAGATATTTTATTAGCTTATCCATTTAGAGGCTTCTGTCTTTCCTCTCTTCAGTGTTTCCATGATCAATTAGCCTATCGCAGTTCACTGCTGGACATAGGCCTCTCCCAATGTTGGGAGGCTTCGGCCAACTGTTTCCACGCTGGCCAGACGGGTTTCATTTCCAATTTTCCTTGTCTCGCAGTGATATCGTCTGCGTATTTTGCCGGTAGTTGCCTCTTCATGAGCGCTGGCCTGGGGGTGACGGGTGGAGCCGCCTGTCACCCTAGCAGAAGCAGGCCGCGGCGGCAGCGCGCATTGCGTGCCTCCCCACACCCGGGGGCGAGTTGGGGACTCTGTGGTCCCTACACCGGAAGAGGGCCAGATCGAGAGATATGGCCCTGGGTCGGCCGGGGTGCGAGGGATATGGCTATGACAACCTCACCTCCGGCAACTGACGACCCACAGGTGGCGTGCGTTTTAGTCGGTTCGAGTCCGACATAACCTCCTCCTTCGGTTCCGGCGGGGGAGGTATCCGTGGGGATTTTTCGCACGATAAAAAAAAAAAAAAAAAAAGGTAGTTGCCTCTTACGACACCCTTCGGATGAGATGGGGTGGTGATACTTGTATTCTTCCTCCTTCACCACACAGAAAAGGGTTCCCGTAGTATACAGTGTATACTGAAACATCAATGATATAGTGACAGAACTGGATTACTACTTTCTACATAAACCATTTTCAGATGAACTAATACAACCAGTCGTGATTTATTTCTACTTTTTACTATTTCACAAAAAAGATCGGTCTATTATCCAGACTATTAGGATGATCCAGAAAACAGTTTAGGCTAAACCCGCAGGAACACATAATACCAATATGTTAGAAAAATTTAGGGATTTTCTCATACTCGTAAGTATTACCTCGCAAATCTTTTTTATTGCTTTGAAATGAGCATCTGTTACGGTCCCAACATTAAGCTCATGTGATCTTGTTACGTCTTTGTAAAGATTTTGTACCTACACCCAATTTTTTTGTATGGTTTTATTTTTATTACTTACTAGCTTATGCCCACGGCTCCGCCCGCGTGGACGTCGGTTATCGCGACTAAACATAGCCTATGCCCTTTCTCAAGGTCTAATCTACCCCATACTAAATTTCATCATGCGGATAAACATACTTAGATACATTTTTTTTGTAAAATACATATATTATTATACATAGAAAACACCCAGACCAATGCAAATATAATATAATAATAAATAAATAAAAACTGTTTATTTTCAAGCTACAGGGGCTCATAGTGTGTTAGTACAATTGCTTAAAAACTATACTAGTTAACATTGGGATTAAAATTAACTTAAATAATATGAGGATGAAAGTACCAACCACAGGCAGGTCCATCAAGATGCCGATAAAACATGCAGCTTGATGAACCTACCAATGATTGGACCATCCAACCTCTCAGCATACACCTTTAGGATGCTGTTAGTGCTTCCCCTCACTCTGTGCAATATTGAGGCCACCTTCTTATGCATAATTGCATAGTAGTCATCCGTATGCGCGTCAGCAAACATACCGGATGCACTACAATAACGTGGAAGCCTTAACAGCGCCCTGAAAGCATTATTATACTGGATTCGTAGGGTGTTGGCTGATTTTTGAGTATGATTAGCCCAGAGTCTACTGGTGTAAAATGTTTGGCAGTACGCCTTGTATAGTGTTATTTTAACAGGAACTGAACAACCAGCAAACCTACGAGCCACCATATTACCCCTCACAGCCAAAGCCCTACGCTCCCTGTCCATATCCAAATCATCCTGTAAATCTTCTGTGACAATGTGACCCAGGTACTTAAATTGTTTGACATGCTCCAGACATGACCCATTCAATAGAATGGGAGGGACATGTCTGTATTGGACATTTACACATTTATACACAGGTGTTTTCCTATCAGTATAATACTTGACAGTGTGCTTGAGAGCAAATATATGGCACTCTCAGTAGATAGCCCAGCACGAAAACCAAACTGGGAATCATGTAAGTTTATGTATCCACTGAGGTGATCATCAAGCACACTGTCAAATACTTTAGCTATCACAGTTGCAAGAGAAATAGGTCGGTAGTTACCTTTATCTGCTGTGTCTCCTGTCCTATTTTTCACAATAGGTACAACTATTGTATCCAGCATTAACCGTGGCAAGTAGGCATGTCCTATACATAGATTAAAGAACATTGTCAGCACCCTCGGCAGATGTATACCAGCATTTTGAAGGTGCTCTATGCTGAGTCCGTCATGACCAGCGGTTTTACCTCTCTTCATGTACTGAATTGCATTTTTTATTTCTTCACATTTAAATCGAACCATATATACATATTTATGCATATAAATATTTGCACTGAGCAGGGATCGAACCCGCGCCTCCTGCGTAGCAGCCGCGTTCACTACCGCTACGCCACAGAGGCAGACGAATGAATATCTTAACTTAAGTATACCAAAGTACCTATTAGCCATTTTTTACGCCGCATTGAAATGACACTTGCTGCGTGTATAGTTTGTATATAGTCTAAGACTCAATGATAATTTCATATTATCTAATCACTAGGTACAATAAACAGAGCCGGTAATTCACACCTATTCAATTAATTAAACAAGATTTTTTTATTTCCAGATCAAGACAACTGAGATGTTATGGAACGCAGCGGCAGCAGTAAGGTGACAGAACCAAAAATGGAGCAGTATATATTTGACGGCCCGGTATGGAACGGGTAATGTGAAGAGAGAAAGAGACACATATAGCCTTTCTACATGGAGATGAACGGGACGGACACGCGGGCCGAGGAGGTGGCGATGGCACTCGCGCTCAGCGTCGCTGTCACCGTCATCTCTGCTATAGGATTGCTGCTCAACGCCTATATTCTATTCGTCATAGTGATAACTAAACAGGTACGTAACCAAAATTATTGAACACTAGCTTTTGCCCGCGGCTCCGCCCGCGTGGATGTCGGTTATCGCGACCAAACATAGCCTATGTCCTTTCTCAAGGTCTAATCTACCCCTATACCAAATTTCATCAAAATCGGTTCAGCGGTTTAGGCGTAAAAGCGAGACAGACAGACAGACAGACAGACAGGCAGACCGACAGACAGACAGACAGAGTTACTTTCGCATTTATAATATTAGTAGGGATTATTAATTATTATTATTGAAATCAGAAACAACATTGGTTGTTTCTGATTTTGGGGCAGTATTTGAACCCACGACCGATTCCTTCTCTGGCCAACTGAGCTACCTAGATATAATCAGGATAGCTGCATTTTTCTCTCCACATAGGTCTGAGGGCGACTTCAAGCCGTTCTTACTTACTAAACTAAACAAACTTGAACTTAAAAAAATATACCTGATATTACAATTATTTTAAACAGTTCTTCTTCTTCTATCGTGTCGATGAGGCTTCGGCTCTCAAATTGTGTTCACCCACTGTGCTCCTACCTGGATGGCGTTCTCGAAGGCGCACATAAGCTCCTCCAGTATACAGTTGACAAAGGAGATACGGTTGCACCTTTAAATATAAAGTTGTATGTAAAGGTGCAACCGTATCTCCTTTATAAACAATGTTTTAAGATTAATCCAGCACATTAATGAATGAAATGAAGGAATTGGTATGTTAACTTTTCGTATAAATTCAAATTCGTAAAAGTCGACATCCAGGACGGAACTTGAATCCGAATTGAATTTATAGGAAAAGATCGCATCTTACCTAATTGCTTAAGAATCACTCAGGTGAGCACCTAACCATATTTTTTAAATCATCCCCCACAATATAGCTAATACTCGACTCGGGGTTCGCTTTATAATTTATACTGGTTAACTTTTACGGGAGCGATTAGGGGATCTATGGGAAAGCCTGCGCCAGAACGTGCATCCCATAGATTAATATATAAAGTGCATCCGTTAGTCAGCATTAGCAGCTGTGGTTAAGGCTCTGAAATTCTTGGTTCAATACAAATATGGCAAAACCTTTTTTGTATATTTAAGAAAAAAATAGTTATGACAATATTATTTAAAGCAACCCTTGTTCTGAAAATATTACATTTATCCCCAAAGTCTCCAGAAACAATATAGGTCTGTGAATTTAGATTGAGTCTTCTAAGTTCTTGTTTGAAACCCATGCCATTTACGTACAAATGTGTCCGTCTTCCCCTCTCCCTACCTCACCCTTCTGTCTACATTGTGGTCTACACTGGTGTAATAATCAGAAATTCCACGGAAAACTAATAATTCTACCTTGCAGTAAAGGTACAGTAGATACATTTGAATTGGTGAAATTAACACTAAAGTTGGAACTGGAACCCACAACAGTTCCCTTTCTTGGGAAAACACTCTGCCAATTGAGCTACCTGGATCTATCCTATATAGCTGAAATTTTCGTTTATATAACGAACGTCCACGAAGACGCACATAGATAACATCCTTAGACATAAATTATATCTAGGGATGTTTAGATATTTGTACATTTTATTTGGTTCGCTCTCAACCTCGAAAGGAAATGGTGTGTCAGAGCCTCGTTCATTGATCAGTATGTGTACTTGGCAGGTGAGTTTATTTATTTATTTATGTACAGTGCACACAATAACAAACATAGAGATATATACGTGGAAATGATAGTACTGAGGCTTTGCTTATTTCTATTAGAAATCTCATCCAGCAGACCTGCAAGAGGAGAGAGTGAGAAGTAGAGAACTTAGTAATTGTGTAGGAAGACAAGAGACAGCAATATCACTACATTGGCTTTGACATATTATAAAACAAAGTCGCTGTCGCTGTCTGTCCGTCCCTATGTATGCCTAAATCTTCAAAACTACGCGGCGGATTTTGAAGTGGTTTTTTTAATAGATAGAGTGATTCAAGAGGAAGGTTTATATGTAAGTATAATCATCATTATCATCATCATCATCATTTCAGCCATAGGAAGTCGACTTCTGGACATAGGCCTCCCCTATAGATCTCCAATAAGACCGGTTGGAAGCGGCTCGCATCCAGCGCGTAATACAAATAATACATGCATAATATTGTAGAGAAACACTGATAAATCGGGATCAGAATACCACGCGGGCGGAAAATATGGCGGTACGAAGTTCGCCGGGTCAGCTAGTGAAATATAAGTATGAATTTGTCTGAGACCCTGAAGATGCTAATAGTACCTACGTATTATTACTTATTCTGTGCTAATAGGTTAATTCCATTATTAGATACTACTTCTATTGTTAATATCCAATAAACATTATTGTTTAATATCAATTACATATTCTATTGGATTACAAAAGTAAATTTAGCCTCCATTGGATTTACTCAATATAAATATTTCATAGCCACCATAGTACCTATTCAAAGAATAATATAAAATTTATGAAGAGAACATTACTGATGGGCTTAATACGCCTATAACACGTAAGTTATAACCTTCCTAATGTCAATGTCATATAGAAAAGTCGAGCCAGTAGCATCTAATAATCGAAGTTCCTTTATAGCCGGTGATAGGTTATTGCTACCGTTGTAACAACTTTATGAATAATAGACATTAGCGGCTACAAAACCATACAATGTATTGTGTATACCTACGGCTAAGGAAATATGTAGTTATAATATATTGCTTGAACCTAAAATGTGCTCAAAATGTGCTCTATCCGCGCAGTACACGTTTCTTGGATGTCTTTTGAGGATAGTACGGGGTGTTACTGAAGTGGACGAGCTCAAATTCACCAAACATAGATTATTACAAAACAATCCGCGGGCCCCAGGGTCTCGTTTGTCTTGCGATTTAGGTTCAAGATACGTGTCCCAAGGTATACATATGAAAGTGTACCTATAGGTATTTATTTCCTTATGTGTGTACCTGGCTTTTGCTTTAACATGTTACGCGTCAGGAGGAAGAGTGAGCGTTCGACTTAAGATCGGTGTGTTTCGGCTTTGTGGAGCGTTCGATTTATCGCTATCTCACTGTCAGAGACTGCAGAAGAGAAGGGCGTGAGTACTGTAACTAACAATTTAGGTATATCGATGCCGCTTATTCAAAAATCTTCACAAACTTAACTTTACATATTAATAACTTACTTAACATTTATACAAGTTGTGGCCTGCGGTTGCGCGTTGATGTCGGTTATCGCGACCAAACATAGCCTTTGTCCTTTCCTCAGCTCTAATCTGTCTGTGTACCAAATTTCATGAAAGTAGTTTCAGTAAGTTATTTAGGCGTGAAGGTGCAACAGAAAGACAGAGTTACTTTGGAATTTATAAAATTAGTATGGATTAATAATAATTTTGCAATAAACATTATTATTTTTATTCTGTGTTACAAGTCACTGTTTTGCAGTGTGTTTATAAAATGTAAACAAAAATCAAGATTAAAATAGTTCACGAAGGATACCAGGAACATGTTATCCTGAATATTACATAGTTGATTGTTCCAAGCTTGAGTAAACATTTATATACGCTCAACTAAAATGTTGATATAAACTTATCTAACTTCGTATGCCCAAGCAAGGGTCGAGAGTTTTGGATGTCTGGCATATTTCCCCTGTTAGTTATTTTATTATGATATGTAACTCATTTAACTTTGTTGTTTTGAATAATATTATGTACCTAGTAGATTTTCTACAGAATATGTTAAGATTCATTCTCTTATGTCTGTTAACTTAACTTTGTCTTGTAATTTGTTTAATGGATAACAAATAGCAATAATCCTTACTAATATTATAAATGCGAAAGTAACTCTGTCTGTCTGTAACGCTTTCACGCCAAACCACTGAACCGATTTTGATGAAATTTAGTTTAGGGGTAGACTAGAACTTGAGAAAAAACATAGGCTATGTTTGGTCGCAATGACCGACATCCATACCGGTGGAGCCGCGGGCAACAAATAGTTAAAAATAAACTATAAAATTTTAAAACTAGAATGAAGAAACACACGCTAGTGATTTGATATTGACATGGCACGAAGGACAAAATATCATTTCCTTCTCCATGTGACATGGTCATTCACATTAGTAGTATACCATTCGCTGGGATATTTACCATGTTTTGTAATTGTCAAGTATCCGATATTTCGGCGCTATTACCGGCGCCAGTACATCGGTGATCTTGGCGCTTGTAACAGCGCCGATATATCGGATGCTAGAACAATCCAAAATACACATCCCGGCGAGGTTTATGCTACTAACATGCTCAAGAGTAAAAGAAAATCACCAACCACTAGGTACATAATTATCAATAGGTACAGAATAAATCGAAAATCAAAAAAACCTATCTACACACCATCCCCATCCCCCTTAGAAGTCATTAAATCGCCTGTGAACCTAATTATATAAGACAAGCAATACGCGGGAAATATGGCAAAATACGGCTATATAGACCAGTCGCAAGTGCCCTGTGACTGTGGTGCCCACCCGAGTCCATCTCTTGCCGACTGTGCCCCTCCACCTGTGCTATTGAGGACCTGTGTAGGAGAACGGACCATGTGGAATGTTGTGGCTGCGGCCAAGTATTTCGACGAGGAAATGTAGAGAATTTTTGACTCGGAAGAAGCAGTCACTAAAGAAAAGTTACTCACGTAAATGCTCTGACTACGAAAGATTGCATAAACCTTTAAAATATTTGTTGATGTTTTTAAGAAAAAATCTTTTCAAACTCACTTTATTGTCACTAACGTCTAAAGTCAAGAGGACACGTCACACTAATCTGTTTCGAGTGCCACCGACAGGGAGCGCATTCGTAATCGGATTGTGCCTCTACTGGTTAGTGAGACAGACATGATTAGATAGACTAACCGCCCGCCCGTGGTTTATCCAGCAAGTTTATGAGCTGAAAAACAATGCAATATTGGCCATTATCACAATACACATTCGGTTATAGGTGATGAATGGTACATTATGGTACAAGTGAGCAACGTTGGTGATTACCGCCGAGGCGCCATTGAGACCCGAGCCGCCAGGCAAGGGTCTTAAGACAGCTGAGGACGGTAATCATCATGCTCACTTGCGAATAAAATAATACTACAAATACTAAATAAACAATACTACAAATTAATTCGTTTTCCTATGCGCGCGCATTTAACAATGGCGGTCGACCATATTTAAAAAAAAATGAGGTTTGAACTTAACTTTTTTTTACTTTGTTTTTTTTTCTGTACTTAGAGAAAAAAAAAGTTAAATTTGAGTGAAAATTTTGTTTATTATACAAGTATTACAAGTTGAAATTATTTATTTAAATACGAAAATGCATCAAATGACCATACAATAGGCGTATTAATTTATTCGTACTATTAAACACGTTATTTTTTGTATCAAAACTTTTTTAAGAACATAGACAATTATAGACACTTCGTATAAAATTTAAAAAAGAATCTATAACTCACTTTTGTGAATAATAGCAATGAAAAAGTCACAGTTTGATAATAGGTGTCATTAAGTGCCTAATTGCGGTAAAATAATATCACTTTTATGAGCAGGTGTGTTGTAAAAGTCTTTTACCCGTACTTAGCTTCTTTTTTTTTTGGGACATTGTGCCTGATCGGTTATAGGTCAATGGGTCGCTGATATAGTGAAGCGACGATAATTTTATTCAGGTATATTACGTTTAGATTATATATTACCTACTGACGCAGGTTAATTGGATACTTAACCGTCAAACAGTGCGAAAAGTTAATGATATTGATTTAATCACGGGCCAAAATCAAGCCAAAATAAATTAGCAGAGGACCGAGCTAGATGGTAAAAATTGAAGAAAGATCTAGCAGTTGGGAAAACATTAATCTTCTTCTTCATCCAGGCATTAATCCCAGTGGCATCCGAAGCTTTCACCTCGGAGTCTGGTGTCCGCTTTTCTTAGTCTATCAGCGGGGTTTGTCTGATCTTCGATATTTTCCGTGAAGCGACTATCATCGGACGTCCACAACCCATTGGCGATATCGAAGGATTGCAGTCAGACCAGTTGTTGGACTTTTAGGGCTCCAACAACCCGTAACGACTGCCATAGATTTTCGTATGACAACCAGGACCAATGGCTTAAGCTTAACGTGTTCTCCGAGCCATATTCATATTATATACAAATATTTAGAACGAGCGGAAACTCCTTGCGTAGCAGTCGCGTTGACTACCGGCACGCCACAAAGGCTATCAAGGGAAAGCATTAGTGAAACTACAATATTATTACATTAGGACCAATGTCCAATTCACCCGTATATCTTCTAGCTACAATTAATTATTATGTATTGTGTGCAACTAATAATTATGTTGGTTTACATTAATTACTACGTAACTAAGGTGAATAACTGAATATGTGCAATATGTATATCCCCGTATTTTTTAAATGTTGTCTCAACGGCCACCGGTGGTGGTCGTTTGGGGGGTGGCCGTCGAGAATATGCCATATATATGGGAAAGGTCGAGGTCTAGCCAAATCCGCAGTTAAGACTGGTAAAGCGGACCCCAGACTCCAAGGTGAAAGCTTCGGATGCAACTGGGAATTAAGGCTAGGACGAAGAAGACATATGGACAGAATCATGGCCATGAATTTGGCTTAAAAAGCATCTTCATTTTAATCAGTTACACATTCAAATTACAGACAGGATTTAATTATACTTAAGTATAATACCTACCTGTATTTATTACAAGTTACAACATACAAAACCCGAAATCCATGCCGGCGGAAAATTCAATACAATAAAAACACTTACAAATATTTGTCGAAAAGGGTCAGAATTAATATTATATCACTGGAAAACACACAGTAGATACTGACAATAAACTCTAGGATTATTGGATCGTTCGCATTATTTGTCAAATATATGTGACGATTGAATGACCAGAAAGCCACGTTTGTGGATAAATGGAATATGTACCACGTGTCCATAAAATATTTTCCAGTAAATAATGGAATGTTGCCTCCAGCACGGTATTGTATTTTACTCCTTTCACACAAATGGAAGTGAAAGATACAAAGGGTATTATGTCAGTTTCTGAAGTTTGTTCTGAGTATTATACTCCTTTGTAATTTTGATTTCTGCTTCACCATTTTTACGTATAATATTTAAAATTTAAGTAAAATTTAATAAATTTGTTTATAAATTATCGCACAAAATTTTTAGTTCGTATTTTATTATGTTTTTATATTTCTTAATCAGATTGTCGCTCGTAAAATGTTTTGTTTCTCGCTTATAATTAAATTGTTTTAATGAAAATCTGTTTTCTTACAAAGCAATTAACGAAGTAATTAACGAAGTGAATATAAGTACAGTCAGCATCAGGTTGATCTTGACTAGCGAAGTACTCAAAATTATCTTAATACCTTCATATTCACCCCTTAATGTTGACAGATTGTTTTGATATTTGGTACATACCTTTAGTTTGGACGGTATTACAATTTAAATCAATAAAACAGTTTGGTATCAACATCATTATTAGGTAGGTACTAGCTGACCCGGCGAACTTCGTACCGCCATATTTTCAGCCCGCGTGGTAGTCAGATGCCGTTCCTGCTGTACCTTCTATTTCATGTTAGATTCTGATTCCGTTCCCGTTGCACCGTTCCCGACCGATGAACATGCCACATATAATTACTTTGTTAGCCAAGATCGATAAGATGCTGACTGTACATACAATTGGTTAAAATTCTTCGAAATAGAATAAAATAACGACTCGATTTTAATCAATTTATGTCATTCTTTAGATTTATTTACTAAGATCCTAAACAATTTCATCAAGTGTGGTTGTAATCAAGATTTGTAAACGATTTGTTGAAACGTGACGTTGTTTGTACACAATTTCATTTTATTAGGCTGGTCCCGACTTGGTGCAATCAAGTTCTTTCCAAGAATGTTATCTTGAATTAAGGTTCCTTTGTGTATATATTTCATGTACGTGACTTACTTATTTCAAAGTTATTGAGACGCGAACTTTTCTTTATTATGTTAGAAGCCAGCGTAGCATCACGCTCAATTTCCCGGCCACGTGTTTAGTAATGGAGCTGTTTTAACTTCAAGTTTATTTTCTTTTAGTTAGATATGCATTATTTTTAGTAACTATATCACTCTTTGCACAACCCTGGCCCTGCGGCCCATTTAACGTTAGGATGATTGTATTATCGAAGTATTAGTAACATTTTTCTTTGTTTCAAAATGACTTCACCTAAAGTAAGCTAAAGATACCACCACCATTATAAATACCTATAATGCTACAATGATGCCTTTTCGTCCAACATTGTAGGAAGAAGGAAAATTTGTATTAAGTTATTAGAAATCTTACGTAAGAAATACCCAAAAGGCAGAACTAAAAAAAAATACCTAAGTAGATACCTACCTAAACTTTACATAAATAGCATATTGTTTCCGCATATAGCCATTAAACGTGGCACAAATTACGTGCTAGCGCAAATTATTGGTTCCGCAAGAGTTAGCGCTATTCATTTCGGAGAATGCAAAGCTCCCACGAGAGCACTCACTGAACTTCACGCGAAGGTTGTGTGCTCAACTAACTAGTTTATATAAAGTTACTTTGTTGAATCGACTAATACTTAATCTGGATTTCGTATGTTTCCGGACGGGTACGCGGATATAACGCATAGAAATAAAACTATATAAGTACTTTAAATGGATTCTATCGCAATTCTCAGCAGCCATGGTCACGGGTGAAAAACAACTGAAATGCAGTGTAAATATTACAATAATAGACTACTGGCCCGTGTACAAAAATGATGGATCATTTGAACCACCAGGTGACCTTTATAGAACGATATAAGAGCATAAAATAATAAGATTCAGCACTATGCCGTCACTTGTAAGCTGTCCAACTGAGTGCAGGTGAAGAAGAGGGGGTTGTAACCCACGATTACTTCACCATGTCGCATGATTTTTGTACGGCGTTGCGGAATAATGGATTAGAAGCAGTATTGAAATATTATGAAACTGATGCCGTACAAAATCAAATGACCAAATTTACCCTGGTAATGTCGGAAAATAAAATAAAAATTCCGACTTTGTGGCTCACCATTTTTTGTACAGCACTACGCGTTTGCTTGTTATTTTTCATGGATCTATCGATGGTAAGAATGCCGTACAAAAATATATGACCAAAATGTACTCACTCTACCTGTACTTTGTACCTGTACTCACCTGCACTCAGTTGGACAGCTTACAAGTGACGGCATAGTGCTGAATCTTATTATTTTATGTTCTTATATCGTTCTATATAGGTCACCTGGTGGTTCAAATGACCCATCATTTTTGTACACGGGCCAGTAGTCTATAACGGGAAATTATCGCAAAAGAAACTATTAAAATTATAAATTATCAATATAAATTTTTTGGGATGTTTCTTCTATGTAGGTATCTATTCATATTGCGGAGAAGAATCGCAAACCGCGCGGCTCGAGACGAGCGGAGGCAACTTGGACGTCGGAGGTCGCAGAATGACCTCCGTCCCCTATGAGCGCGGGCCTAGGGGTGACGGGTGGAGCCGCCTGTCACCCTAGCAGAAGCAGGCCGCTGCGGTGGCGCGCATTGCGTGCCTCCCCATACCCGGGGGCGAGTTGGGGACTCTGTGGTCCCCACACCGGAAGAAGGCCAGATCGAGAGATATGGCCCTGGCTCGGCCGGGGTGCGAGGGATATGGCTACGACAATCTCACCTCCGGCATCCGACGGCTCACAGACGGCGTGCGTTTTAGTCGGTTCGAGTCCAACATAACCGCCACCACCGGCTCCGGTGGGGGAGGTATCCGTGGGGATTTTTCACACGATAAAAAAAAGATATCTATTGGGGAAAGCCTTACATAATTAATAGATTGATTTTGGCTAATGCTTTTTTGTGCTCAAACGTTGATTAGATTTCGAAACTAAAGGGTAAATGTAACTTTACACATGATATTAACCTATTTTTCTACATACATACATTTTTGCTCACGTCTATTTCCCTCGATACATGTTCTGACAAAATGAAGGCTTGACCTTTTGTATTTAATTAAATTCAAGTATATAAATACCTCTATGATTTCAATAACCAAGTAATACTTTTGAATTTCACAAGGCAATAGTTAGAGCTTACATGTGAAAAAATAAATTGGCAATAAAAGCTCTCGCCCAATCTTTTCCAATTACAATTGTTACAATGACTGCTTACATCGCAAGTGCGATGGAACGATAACAATAAGTCGATGTTATTTTTCTTTTTGGAATCAAATTGTGAACTAATTGGAAATTATATGGGAGCTGTTAAGTACCCGCGACTCTACCTGCGTGGACTTGAAAATCTAGAAAGCGGATCTTAAACTCCGAGAGCCTCTATTCATTTTGAGGTCGATGTTAAGATAATGATTATACTTACATTTCGTTCGTAATCTTAGTCATTGTACCTTTTACGAATAACAATTTAAATCCTCGACAGTAAACAATCCATTTTACAAAGCAGTTATAAAATAAATTGCTTTTTTTAATTTGACCTTTACATCCAAAAATCTGGTAAAGACAGAAAGTTTTGTAAATCCGTAAAACGATTTAAGACAGTTCAATTTTAATCTGTCATTATGAATAAATGGTAAAGCAATATTCTATTTGAGTTTTACTTTATTTTGTGATCAAATAAATAATCCATTATCCATACTAATATATTATTATAAATGCGAAAGTAACTCTGTCTGTCTCTCTATCTGTTTATCTGTCTTTCATTCTATCTATCTGTCTGTATGTGTCTGTCTGTTACGCTATCACGCCTAAACCACTAAACCGATTTTGATGAAATTTGGCATAGGGGTGGATTAAACCTTGAGAAAGGACAAAGGCTATGTTTAATCGCGATAACCGATCTCCACGCGGGCGGAGCCGCGGGCAACAGCTAGTATATTATATTCCAAGACGCTATTCCTCAGCATTTTAGAATATATTAATTAGCAATTGAAAGAACCACAACAATATCGCTACAGTCTCTTTACTCTCTTTATTCGTATTATCTTACACGACTTTGCACAGAGCCAATCTGAGTAACTTTTAATTAATTTCTTGGAATTAATTAAACTGTGTGCTAAAGCGCAAACATCTTGGCTTAGCCAGATAAATGTGATAAAACAGCCAATGAGCTTTATATTGTCGACTTCAAAGTTAGTGAATAATTTGATATCCTTTATAGGATGTAGTCCACTTGCGAGTTGATCCATTTAC
This sequence comes from Eilema depressum, assembly GCA_914767945.1. Taxonomy (NCBI): domain Eukaryota; kingdom Metazoa; phylum Arthropoda; class Insecta; order Lepidoptera; family Erebidae; genus Eilema; species Eilema depressum. The sequence continues at coordinate 8,874,843 of OU612024.1, read as the reverse complement.
TAGGTGAACGATGCGAAGACTACCTGGTAGATTCTATGAGGAAATATTATTTGTCATGATCCACTCAGGGTGCAAAAACATCCACCCTGTTAATCCATGGGAAAAAATCTTAACTCGTAATCCATCTAAGTGGATCACAAATTAATTATTTGTTGCTTTTCTCTTTATCCTTTCTTTTTCATCAAAACATTATGCCATCTTAAAATCTTTGAGTATATACAAACAAAAACATTACTAGGCCACACCTCCTCTATGTATTATGTTCTGTGTAACATAAAATAACATAAACATAACATAAATGACTATTTCACACTGACGACAAACTATTTGAATTGAATTCAAATTAGATTTCAAACTTAACAGTTCAGTGTTCGCTTCATGAAATTCCGTAATGAACTGTCAGTTACTTCAACATGATTGTAATAGTTTCTAAGGACACGGCGATATGATAACGTCCATTTGATAGTTGATTAAAATGCAATGGCGAGCCATCGACATCGTATTTTAACGTCGACGAAAGTATGGTAAATTTATTAAAGTTCATTCTCGTCGTTCAGTCGGTCTTCATAATCCTCAAGCGATTTCTCAGCTGCGTCCAAACATTGCACCTTGGAGTATAGTATTATTGTTCTGATTGGTATGTTGAATTTTCTTTAAGCAACTGCCGCCTTACCTTTCAACCCCAAAAAGAAAACCAGCGCCAGAGGCTCGTTTGTTGTTAAGTAGATGCATCAACAAGCACGCTTGAACGCCAAAGATGTTCACCAACATACTCTGCACACCCAATGTTCAAATTTTTCAGCGTCAGTTACGCAACTATAATTGGTGCCAAATAAGATAAAATATATAGGTCATCCAACCCCACAGTCGCCGCATCGTTCCAGGTTAAAATTATTAAATCTGTCGGAGCGAAGTGCGGACGCTCGCATTTAGGTAGTCCAATTTCTAAAGTGTTCTTGCGTTATAGTTACAAGTTGTTGTTTTAGTTATTATTAATTGCAGTTATACCTATAAGTTCGCATTGTAAATGGTTACTGTAGTTGTGATTATGGCTGACTTTAAATTTTAAGGGATGAGTTAAAAAAAATCGAAATAGTATAACATTTAGAGAAGGATGAATATGAAACAAAACAGTTTTAATTGACTGCCTAACCATAACATTTCAGACGACTGTGTTTACGTTTCCTGGTGATACTATTTCCTGATGTTATGAGAATCTTGTCCTGATACGTGAAACTGTCAACCACCCGCATATCTCTTAATTCATAAGAATTTGGCTAGATGTCCCAGTTATGTAGTCCAGAATTTCCCTTATTTGCATTAGGACAAATTCAGGGCAGGTCGAATGAACGAAATAGGCAGATATTGTCGCGGGATTAAATGAATTTGTAACAAAATAGTCTATTCTTTTATCCCTGTTTTTTTTTTTTACTGAAATTGATGAAATGGGACAACCTGAGAGCTTCCCTCTCAGGGGTCGTCAAAATTTCCTAGTTAATAATTTATTAACTAAATAAAACAGCTACAGTTTCAAATAAAATATCGTATAACAAGAAAAAGTAACACTACACCGAATTAAGTACCTCTTCCTTTTTTAGTCGATTAAAATGAAAATTAATTTAATTAAGAACATAAAAACCGTTATCCTTCGCAATGGTAGTTACTTTTAATAATAAAATCTTTATTTCAGAGTAACTAAGACTCATACATAAGGTACATACATAATACATAAGGTTGGTAACAAAGATAGTACATATATTGTAGATAATGCGATTAAAATTAAAACAATTAAAATAGCTTGGGCTGGGCAATAATAATAACCATTATATTCCCAATTTATAACATATGATTCATTACGATTGATAGGTAATGATTAAATTAATTATAAAAATTAATTATAACTTTCATGATTATTAAATGACAATAAAACCAATATAACGGGTTATTCCCAGTAGCCCCCACTGTCGACGCCACCACTGGTGACAAATGGGATTTGTTTCCAAAAAATGTCTCACTTGCCACCACACTGGTGGCGTCACCAGTGGTGGCAACTGGGAATGATCATTATTTTTGTTCCCAGCTGCCACCAGTGGTGACAGATGGGATAATTCATTTGATAAGCCCCCAGTAGTGACGTCAGACTAGTGGAGTTAGAACAGAAATATAGTGATAGTGGCCGTTCTTTACATTACGAGGTTAAATAAAATTAGCTAGGTCGGGTTTTGGATGGGTGGCCGTTCTTCACATTACGAGGTTAAGTAAAATTGGCTGGGTCGGAATTTGGATGGGTGGCCGTTCTTCACATTACAAGGTTAAGTAAAATTGGCTGGGTAGGGTTTTGGATGGGTGGCCGTTCTTTATATTACGAGGTTAAGCATTACGCGCTAATCTCAAGAAGTGTCAAGAACTACCGGTTCGAATTAAAAAAATATTTTTCTGTTGAATAGTCCATTTATCGACGATATCCTTACGATTTATCCATTTAATAGATATGTCAATCGAAGCCAGATCACGGATGGTAGGTATTCAAGATTGTTTCAATACATGTTGATTGATTTTTGAATTATTGAAATCGGACGTTCTATTCAAAACATATAACGAAATAATAAATGTCAATAAATCCGGTAGATACCCATTCCCCGGGTGGCCATTCTTCACATTACGAGATTAAGCTTAATTTTTGTGTGTCAACTTTTTTTTCGTGATATAGTTCACTCGGATACCACCCCTGCCGGCCATCAGGAGTGGTAATGTCGGACTCGGACCCACTAAAAACGCAAACCGTTGCGGGTCTTCACTTGCTGGCGTGTAAAATTACCTAGGGTATATTCCGCGCTCCCCGGCTGACCCTAGGCCATCTACGACTTTAAGATAGCCCCCCCTTAGAAGTGGGACGCACGGTGTCCCTATCGAATCCCAGAAAGAGGGGGAGGCGGGCGTGAAGGAGTGATAGGCGGCCGCACCTGTAATCCTCACGCCTCCACTCGGTGACCAGTCCTCCCCTTGCCTGCTTTCCACTGTGCCCTCTGGTAGTCAGAAGGACATGTGGGAAGCCTCTGAGCAGCCCTCTATAGAGCCGCTCCCGTTGCGGTCGGTATTTGCCGTAGTCGACAGCGCCTCCCCTGGGTGAGGGGCCTTTGGAGGATCCGACCCCGCATTCGGATCCCGTTCCCGTTGCATCTTCTGTTTAGCTGACCCTCCCCGTCTTCGCTCATCACAAACTTGGAACACCCGTTGCACCCTTTTTTATATAATGAATGGGAATGGGAATCTACCGGATTTATTGACATTTATTATTTCGTAATATGTTTTGAATAGAACGTCCGATTTCAATAATTCAAAAAGCAATCAACATGTATTGAAACAATCTTGAATACCTACCATCCGTAATCTGGCTTTGACGGACATAAATGGATAAATCGTATAAGGATATCGTCGATAAATGGACTATTCAACAGAAAAATATTTTTTTAATTCGAACTGGTAGTTCTTGACACTTCTTGAGATTACCGCGTAATTCTTAACCTCGTAATATAAAGAACAATCCAAAACCCAACCCAGCTAATTTTACTTAACCTCGTAATGTGAAGAACGGCCACCCATCTAAAACCCGATCCAGCTAATTTTACTTAACCTCGTAATTTGAAGAACGGCCACCCATTCAAAACCCGATCCAGCTAATTTTACTTAACCTCGTAATGTGAAGAACGGCCACCCATCCAAAACCCGACCCAGCCAATTTTACTTAACCTCGTAATGTGAAGAACGGCCACCCATCCAAAACCCGATCCAGCTAATTTTACTTAACCTCGTAATGTGAAGAACGGCCACCCATTCAAAACCCGATCCAGCTAATTTTACTTAACCTCGTAATGTGAAGAACGGCAACCCATCCAAAACCCGACCCAGCTAATTTTACTTAACCTCGTAATGTAAAGAACGGCCTCTATCACTATATTTCAGTTCTAACTCCACTAGTCTGACGTCACTACTGGGGGCTTATCAAATAATTTATCCCATCTGTCACCACTGGTGGCAGCTGGGAACAAAAATAATGATCATTCCCAGTTGCCACCACTGGTGACGCCACCAGTGGTGGCAAGTGGGACATTTTTTGGAAACAAATCCCATTTGTATATGCTAACCAAAAAATTGAATCAACCGGCTGTACTGGCGGCTTATCACGGTTACGTAGGTTCCATACTGAGGTATGGTATAATTTTCTGGGGTAACTGTACTGAGAAAGAACAAGTGTTTAAATCACAGAAAAGATGTGTAAGGGCAATGTGCAACCTTCAACAAATAGACAGCTGTAGGCCTTACTTTAAGAGTTTGAAAATATTGACAATGCCGTGTTTGTACATTTACGAAACTGCAGTATTCGTTAGATCCAATTTAAGTTTGTTTGAACACTATACAAGTGAGCGCCACAAACACAAAATATGTTGCCCTCAGCATAAAAGCGCGTTAATGGACAGTAGCGTTTTCTGTATGGCGCCTAGGATCTACAATAACTTACCTAAAGTTATTTTACATGTAAGAGATATCGAGAAATTTAAACATGAAATTAAATCATTTCTATACGATAAAACTTACTATAGTGTGAATGAATTCCTAGAAGACAGGACAAAGTAATTTACTGCAATTTAATTTATGGAACTAAACAGAACGAGATTTTAATGTGATTTGAATTGTTATAATTTGTTTTGTTATGATTTGATTTATTATTATTTTTTAGTGTACTTAATTTGAAATATCCTATTGATAATGGTATGCATGTACTCCTTATGATTTTAATTTTATTATATAGATGACTTTTCTTTTTTTGACATTTACTCATACTGACATTTTTATTTTATTTTTTTTAACTCAATATATTATTGGTATGACATAAATTAGCACATATATGTACTTAATTGTTTAATTATTATATTGTAGTTTTTATAACCAATTTATTGTATGCCTTGAGGCGGAGAATGGAGAAACAACATTTTATCACAGCACCACTATGTACCCGTTTTCACAATAAAATGATTTGACTTTGACTTTGACTTTGACTTTGTCACCAGTGGTGGCGTCGACAGTGGGGGCTACTGGGAATAACAGAATAGAAGGGTACTACGAAGCGTCGGTAATTTAGTGGTTAAGGAGTCGGCCGTACGATCGAGAGATCCCGGTTCGATCCTATCCATTACACTATCGACGTTAATCCAATGCTAACTCAAGCAATTTAGATTAACTGGAGGGGTTAGAGGGTACATTATTAATTTAGGTTGCTAATATTCTTTTTAAAAAAATACAACTGTATACAACAACAAATTTAAAAAAAATGATTTACCTTTCTGAAAGGCTTCTGAAGTTTAGGGTTAAAATTGAATATTATTGAGTGATCTGTCGTATTTTATTTTAGTACAAACATTTGACCTTGCACTTTGATATATTATAATAATAAACTGTAACGGTAATAAAAAAAGAGACCGTGAAAAAGACCGCGGCACAAGTCTTAATTAAAATAATACCGCGCAAAGTTAAATGAGTTTGACAAAATACTGGTGCTTCTAGAATGCGGGTCTCATCCAAAATTTTAATTATTTTCGCGTACTTCATAGGTTTCATTGGCCTTTGTTTTACAGAATTATAAATTACTAAAAGCAAGCTAAAAAAGTCTAGCACAGTACCTACTGACTCTCACTTTCCTCACTTTTCAGCCAGATCCGCCCAGTCGTCAACGTGATTGAATAACAAACATTCAAACATCTTTACAAACTTTCACTTAAAATAATTATAAAAAGATCTATAAATGTCATACCCTATAGGATATAGGATAGGACATGTATTGTGTAGGATTTTCTTCTTTAAAAGCTTAATAAGTATAATTGAAAAACAAAATTGCCAGACCTCAATGAAGAGGCTTACGGCTCAGAAATCTCTCTGTTCTTACAGGGTCGGCAGCACGAATGTGACTCCCCTGGTGTTGTACTCGTCCATAGGCCACAGAAACCACTTTCCATCAGGTGGTCCATGTGCTTGTCTGCGACCTAAGTAGTATAAAATACTGACGTAACACAACACGCACTGTCATGACGTTACCTTTCGTCACAGTTTTCGTAGTCTATACGAAAATAGGAACCGTCCTTATATTACGTCACATGTTAAGAGTAGGGAAGAAGTCAACAAGTGTGACATCATTTAAAAAGGAGGCCGACTGAGAAACTTCATGACGTCACACAACGTTTGGTACAAAACTATGGTGATAATATAACTTCAAGAAGCTTATATCTGCTGCAGAGCTTGTCTTTAAAAAATAAGTTTTTTTTAATATCTTGTAGGTATATTTAGTTGTAAAGTCAGCATCAAATCGATTTTGACGAATAAAGTCCTCGAAATGAACTTAATGTCTTAGTTTTCCCCTCTTCCTGTTGACTGAATGTTCTGATATTTGATAACATAACCTTACCTTTAGTTCGGACAATTATACAATTTGAATCAATAAAACCGTTTAATTTACAATACCTTGGTATTAAGATCATTTTGAAACTTTGCAGTCAAGAACGTTCTGACCCTAACCGTACCTACGACGTACTTATTATGTAAAACTTTTCTCATAAATGTACAAAAATGAATCGTTGTGTAAATGAATACGTAACGAGTACATTTACCTACCCATTATACATTATGGATCACTCAGTTCAGGAAATTTTAAAAACATTGAATTGCTCGTAACTTTTTAACAAAAGCTGTTGTTTTTTTTTGTATACAAATTACTCGCAACATATATTTTCGAGTTAGAGGTTTATTATTCCCAGTAGTCTCACTTTCCTCGTACCTACACACAGTTTTTATTAATGCCCGCTTTCATTTCCGTTAGATACATTATTGTCCAGTACCTTTACTTTACTGTACAGTCACTGTACTGTACTGTACTTTACTGTACTTTACTGTACTTTACTGTACTTTACTGTACTTTACTGTACTTTACTGTACTTTACTGTACTTTACTGTACTTTACTGTACTTTACTGTACTTTACTGTACTTTACTGTACTTTACTGTACTTTACTGTACTTTACTGTACTTTACTGTACTTTACTGTACTTTACTGTACTTTACTGTACTTTACTGTACTTTACTGTACTTTACTGTACTTTACTGTACTTTACTGTACTTTACTGTATACAGTACAAAAAAATGTGTGTACAGTACAAAAAGTCAATCTGAACCATATTAAAACAATCTGTCAAATATAATGGAAAACTTCTGTTGAGTAATCAAATGATACTGTCACAGATAACTGGAAGTAGATAATGCCTTGATGATTAAAAAAAATATTGTACCTAGCAACTAAAGTAAAGAAAAAAAAATACCAATTTTTTGAGGGGATTTAGTTTCGGCACCTTAGAGCAGCAAACTCCTGAGAATTTATTTTATAGAGGTTCGTATTCCATGTTTTTCTTCCAAGGCTGCTTTTTCAATTATCTTTGATTGAAAGTAATACGTTAATACATTCTAGGGCAAATTTATTACAGAAACGCGAATACCGTTTCGAGTCACGTTCGTGGAAGGGTAACTCTTACCGTTTTGAACATGCACGGAGTGACGCTCTTGGAATAAAATGTAGTACCTACTGTAGAAATTTTTATGCCGGGTACTCAGAAAGTGAGCGATGGTGAACGATGGCTAACGAAAATATGCGATTGAACCAGTGATGTAGGTCACATGGGGAGTCAAATGGATGCAACGGAAGATCGGTACTCGAATGAAGAAAAGCTTGATACGTATCCAGTAGAGAAGATCATAGATCATTTAGTGCATAAAAATACGTTTACAGTTTAATAAAACATCTATGTTCATTATTGCGTGTAAGTATATGGGACTCCACCAACACTTTCGGGGGTATGTCATTCTCACCTGTAAGCCAGGTTTTCACTGGATTCGGGTGATCAGACAGCTGCCGCTCTGGCAAAAGCGTTAATAGGCCAAATCAAAGGAAAGAGTAGTCAGAGCGGACGCTGGATTCCAAAGGGTGATCTTTGGTATGAACCGGAACATGATTGTGATAAAGGTAAATAACTTTACCATTAAATAGCATACATAGACAAAAGTGTACACAAACAATACATAGAAAGCTGCGTTCAATAAAATAACAGAATTGTAAAAATAATACCCTAGGTACGAAAGCTTTATTTAATAACCTTCTATAGCGTGTATTGCTGAGACAAAGCGGCTTTGTAACAAAGTCTCCGTCGTGAAGTATGTAACTGGAGCGAAAAACCGACTGCAGATGGATAATCTGGTTATATACGCAATTGCTCGTTTAATAGTAGATATGAGATAGAGACGTGCAATGTCGACAGAATGATACCTACACCGTTTTACACTGCAGAACGTTCCAAAGTGTACGATAAGCCGCTCACGTGTTGTATCTCCATCATCTCGCCACTCGCCCTACCTGTGCAGCATCTAGCCACTTGGAAATGCCACCACTTGCCTCGGCTAGTGTGTCGCTGTGTGAAATAGTGAGAGCCTTCGTTACTAATACCTGCTACGCTGACTTATGTAAGAATATATGTCAGATACAGAGAGATTTTAGAGACCTTGGTATTAATTGGCATATGGTCACCAAACCAAATACCTACTAAACATGTCACAGAAAAATATTAAGATAGAACGTCCATGTGAGCGGGAAACCTGTGGCAACTCTTTAGACAAGTCCTGTCCTACGAGACAGGAACTTTCGGACACTTAATTAGTACTATTATGACTAGTTGGTGTATAGTGACATTAGTTAAAAATACCGTGAATTTGCCATATTGTGCTTTTTCCAACCGTAGATTAACAATGGAGAAGTAAATTTGAAAAATAGAGGCATTTCCTATTTCTCGTAAGTACTCGTATTTATTTACAGTGAAAAAGTCGCAACGCTAGACATGCAGTATAACACTGGCCGTTCTTGGTTCTATCTCAATATATTTCTGTGAAACATGTTGTTTAAAATCATTGTTTAGAGCTTGTTTTTACTATTATTTTACTTACTTACTTACATCAAACAATCAAACATTTTAAGAATTATTACAGTATTTTGCTTTCTTTCTTTATTTTGTTTTACGTCATCAAAGAAAATTATTAATTTACTACACGATCAGTCTTTTGTAACCTCCCTAAATAAAAATTAAGAACAAAATAGGTAACTAGATGTTCGTCCAGACGATACGACTGGATTACTCCAGGTATAATCTTTCGTTTCGAAGGAAATCAATTGGAAGTCTATAACCAAATTATACGAATAATGATACGAGTAATATAATTTGCGCCGGATTTTATGATATTTAAAAAGTTAATTACGTTTGGATTAAAAGCTCAAGTTAAAATGGGAAGTGTTATTTACTTTGAGATGAGACTGAATGTGTTCTTTGTAAATATTGTAAAAGTTTATATTATGTATGTACTAGCAGCTGTTGGCCGCGGCTCCGCCCGCGTGGGTGTCTTTTATCGTGTCGCGACCAAACTATACTTACCCTTTGTCCTTTCTCTAGGTCATTTCATCAAAATCTGTTAGGCGTGAAAGCGTAACAGACAGACAGACAGAGCTACTTTCGCATTTACAATATTAGTATGGATGTGTGGTACCTACCAAGTAAAACGGGGTGAATAGGGATCACTGGTTGCATGAAGATAAAAATGGTGGTTAGATTTAATTAAATAATTAATTTTGCAAAATTTCAAGTATCTAGCCAGATATTTGATAATCATGTTCATTATTATATTGAATTAATCCATAGCTTCGCTTGTTTAAAAGAAAATAACTGCAAAAATGATCTAACCATTTTATTCTTACTTACCCTTAATCATTATTCACCGCGTTAAGGTATGATTTCGAAGATGACCATAAACGACAACTGCAGACGCACGCAGCAGATTCGCGTAATTCTTTGCGGCTTCTCAATGGTCCCCTTTATCCGTATCGGAGTTTAACAAGTAATGCGTACTCTGTATCTGCTGCATGCGTCTGCAGTTATTGTATGCGGTCGACTTCGGAATCATATAAGCTTTGTTCTCGTTCACACTCACTGATTACCTAGTTCTTATCCTGTTGCACTCGTGCTTCCGTTGAAGTTCCTAATTATCCTAGATTTTAGCATCAATTCCATATCTATATCTTTTCAACATAAGATCATTGTAAACAAGTTCTTTACATAAAATTTCTTAGATAACAATTGGCATGACGTAGATACTGAGCGCCTGAAGTGGGTTAGATAAGCCCCAGCCACTATAAACCGGTAATTACTGTCGTTTGCCTTCGCTCCTGCCTCACCTCGATGTTATTTTTGCTAAATTGCATTCTGGTTTTTATGGTAACGGCTTTAGTTTTTGATATCCAACTTATCTTACACACGGATTAATGTATTTTTGGAATTTATCCATAACATCTAATAGATTCCAAACCATCCTTAGTTTATTGAAATGTGATGAATGACAATGTTGTGAGGAATGCAAACTGTGGCATGCTATAGAACTGAGAATAAAGACAATTGACAAGCAATTTAACCTTGGTATCTTTTATCCTTAGGTATCTTGCGATCAAGAGGTTCCAAGTTCGCATTTTGGTCATTACTCTGCTGACTTGGAGAACATCAGAAATTTAAATAATTATAAAGTCAGGTACAGTCAGGTACCTACGTATCCATAAAAAAAGGTATAATTTACTACGTAGTTGGCTCTGAAGGAGCACGTATTTTACACCCAGCTGTATTTTAAGCTTATAGATATGAACATCTTTCTTCGTCTCAGAGAAGCATTATCAAGTTTCATTGTGAAATTAAACTTTCATTTCTATTGGTTTACGAACCATAATTTTTAATGTAAAGCCTGTCGTCCTATATTTCTACTTCTTTGAAAGAGGTGTGGCTACTTCAGGTCAAACTTCTGTTGAGCGGCATTGGTGCTAGGTTTAGGTTTAGAAATGGAATACCTACAACTTTTTTTCAAAAGCTCGATGTGATTAGCTTATGTGCCAAACTACCTCCATCTAAAAAATTTCAGCCTCTCCAGATGTACTAGCCTATACACACACCTACATACTAAAAAATCTTTTATTTTGTGACTTGACAGTGCCCGACAGAGTACGGAAAATATTCGAATTCGTGACGTAAACGTATCGAGAGAACGGAGCATTGCAATTGGCCGGCTTCACACACACACAGGTTCACAGTAAGCAGGCGGCCAATCGCAATGCTCCGTTCTTTCGATACGTTTACGTTACGAATTCGAATATTTTTCGTGTACAGTGATGATATGCTAATGGAAAGGTGAAATCTCAAAAATGAAGGTCGACGAAAATACTCCAACGCTTTAGTAAAGTAAATAAAGATAAAGTCATATTATGTACTTGTAGTTATACTCTAGCAGTTATAATTCCTCCTAATAGCAATAATTTCAAACGTTATTAAACTACGAGTTGAAACTTAATTGCATAAATGCATTTATGTTTTCGAGAAAACGGTGCCCGTGTTCGCGCTTGTTGAGTTGAACAAATAAATGCTGTTAGCACAGTGTCGGTCTTACGGTTAATAGTGCCTTGAAACAACAATCGTATTAGAACTAGTATTATGATTATCGCATGGATGAAACAGAAACGTGTTGTATTTGTGAACTCCATAATTGCATGCAAATTTTCTTAAACACGAATTCAAACATTTTTTTTATATGGATACTCTGGTTACACTTCATCGATGGGCCAACTGGGTACGCCGAAGGAATACCGACCAAAACGATAATATGTGAAGTTTATAAGCGATATCTTGGATATCAGACTTATTGTCGGACATTTGAGTTGTTCTCGCAGATTGGAACAGTCACCAGCCTTCCAGCTTCCAGCAAGTATTAGCTGACATTTGTATTATGACTCCTTTTTGGATGACAGATAGTCCGCCTTCTTTAAAATTCGTTTTAGGCGGGGTACCTGATTTGGGATTACCTCCGCTACTTAATTCATACGCAATGAAATATCGCTATGAATTATGCTATTATCACTTTATTCCATAGCACATTACAAAACATATGTAATACTTACACAAAACTGCAAACATTTACAAGTATGGTTTAAAAGCATTACAATTTAGCTTTCACGTTGCTGTGTATGATGTCATTACTATAAGTAGTGGTCTGGATGTTTGTTCGATATCGCTAGAATTTCTATGAATACCAGATATTTTTCCATCCTTGAACACATTATCTTCTGTGCTATTCAAATTTGTATTACTTTTGCTAGAAACTATTTCATTTATTATAAGCGTTTCTCTTATTGGTATATCATCATTGTTATTTGGAACAGCACTACGTTTAGCATATAGAAGGGATTCAGAAAGCCTTTTTTTAATAAGTTGTAAGTTTGTCATAATATGAGTGAACAAATTTTTAAACTTAGTTTCATTTACGCTTTCTTTCAAAGGTGTTTCAGTTGTATATTCATTATTAAAAGTTGTGTTTTCTTGAAGTTCTCGGGTAGCTTCCGTACTAGATATTTCATTATTACTTTGTTTATCTGAATGCGTTACGATATTAAATATCTTGTTATGAATTATGTCAGTTTTGTAAGCAACAAAGTTTTCATTTTTGGCTATGAGATCTACTAAGAGGTTTTTATTTAATATAATATCATGATTTGGTTCTTTAAAATCTGTGATGTTATCTGTCTGCGTCATTTTTTCATTAAATTTATGTGGTGTGGCGTACGAATCGTTGCTAATTACGAGATCTTCTAAATTAATACTTCTACGTTTTCGAACGGGAAGTCCTTTGATATCATATTCGTACTCTTCATCGGATTTAGGCCTATGGTTCCTGGAATGAAGAATGAAAATATATTTATACACCTACTTACACAAAAACACGCACCCGTCGAGGAAAAAAGTAAAGTGTACCGTACACTCAAGGTTCACCAATTATTATAGGTGGTAAACTACTAATGAGCACACTGATAATTTACTATCGATTTCCCAATAACCCATCAAGGAGAGAGAGATGATGTCTTGGGTATCAAACCCAAGATTATCTTTCTCTCTCTCTTTTTCTCTCTCAAAATAATTTAATATTAGTTCTTAACAGAATTAATTATTACCGAATTAAACATGTACTTAACCGAACGTAACACAAAGTAAAAAATCATTGCATACAATGCCATAAATTTTAACAGTTGCAGCTTTGGCACCGATTCACTGTTAAAGCGTGTATAGGTACTGTAACTGCGAGTTACTGTGATACAAACGCTATGTGTAATTTATACGCTGCTATGCTATGCTATCTTCAAGGTATACACAAATTATGAAACATTTTGTGTGTTGGCTGTTATTTTTCAGGCTTCGTTTTTGTCCTTGCAGATGTGAACACGCATGAATTTAAACCTTCACATCAATAAACTCGTTCTATTATTGTATAAGCAAGTTTTTCTCTTTTAATGTAACTATTAGACAGGTTGTGGCTAGCAAATTATAAACTGACTACAAACTGCTGGGTGAACTCCAGTGTATCCATTCAATAGTGCAAAAAATGGTGGGCACAGTGTCATAGTAATGAACTCTTTCGTTCCACTGTGATAGTGTCTTATGTATAAAAAGAATAAGTTCAGAAAAACTTATTCCAATAAGCCTCTATTAAGCTCAGAATAGAGTATATTCAGTAACGATTATCCTTACCTTAGTGGCTTATCATTTTCAGCCATCAATTTCTCTTTAAACGAAAGTTCTTTTGGATTTGGGGTAAAAGCAGTCATTTCTGTTTCGTATGTAGGCCTTGTACTAAATAGGGTTATTGGAGTGAATCTTGTTATAAACAATCCATGTGCTGCCCTAGTTGGCGTAGGCCTAATGGGTCCTGGCTTGAATGTAATAGGTGATGGAAAAGTAGAAGATTCGTCCTCGTATCCATGATTTCCAAATGAAATTACTTTTCCAACGTTTTTAATGGGAGCTACCCAATTAGCGGCGTCAGCTAGATCAGAATTTGGAACTGCAAGTCTTGCAGGACTCATTGAAGGGGTTACGTTGGGATCCATCATGCGCCTGCGGGCCGGTAGCATACCTCGTTGCTGCATATCTTCATTGTATAATGGGAACTCTTTGATCGTTGGCTAAAAATAAAATAAAGTATTAATTTATTAATCATCCACTAATTTTTTTAGATATCACATTCTAGGTGTCGCCCGTGACTTCATCCGCGCGGAATATTGAATCCAGGCGACCTTATTCCCGGGATTATAGCTTGTGTTATCCTAGACTGTCCCTGTAACAAATTCATCCCTTTACCAAATTTCAGCTAGAGCCGTTGGATTTTTCACAAAATTTCTTTTGCCTTAAGCATGTGCACGCATGCGGGCGCCTGTTTCGTGCAAAAATACATACCATTTGAAACAGTACAAAGGAGGCGCCCGCTACCATATTGCTTATTACGCATTGCATGATATATCGCTCGCAATGGCAGAAAATATTGAAGTTTAGCCGCATTAGACAATTAGACTGGACCGACCTCAACTGAGTTGGGAAATAGTTCAGGAAGTGACTATGGGGATATTAAATGAGATGGTATCCAATGAAATAATGTAGAGTGAAAGTTATTACCACTGGTGAAATTGTAGGGCCCCGTATGGTCTGCGCGTACGCCCTTCTAGCATCAATCACACTCTGCACCGCTTTCAGTGCATCCAGTGAGTCCTTGGTATAAGCACCCACTACCTGAAAATCAATTTTATTGAATTATTTCATTTACTTATAACTATTACGTATACGTATGTACGCGTACGTTCTAAATAAGGAATAAAAGAAATTCATGATATAAATAAATAAATATTGTAGGACATTCTACACAACGTTATCTAGACCCAAAGTCAGCATAGTTTAACTAGCTTGTGTTATGGGTTCTAGAATGCGGATAAACATACTTAGATACATATATATACAGCTAGTTCAATTATAATGCTTCACAATAATAATAGAAAAAAAAATATCATCAAGGCGTTGTTTTCGGTTGCGTTTTGCGTCCGTTTACTCATTCTATCATCTTAGTTATATTTACGGCTTGCATTAGAGTGACGGCCGTCTGACCAAACCTTGAGAGGAACGTCATCCCCTCGTCTGTCAATTTATAAGCTCCTTGAAAGCTTACAATAATTATTATTACTTATGAAAAAGGTATCTACCGCTTGCATTTCACTGTCTTCTGTAATGTGTACAGCAGTGGAATGTTCATAGGGAGGCTTAGCGGTGAGCTTCATCAAGGAACCCTCGTATTTGTTCTGGTCTCCGGACTCGAAGACAGAATCATCGAGCCTTCTGCCCGATCTCAGTGTTGAGCTCTCGTCGCCCGACCTTCGACCGTCTACGTTATCAGACCCTGTCCTCATATATCCCTCTGAGGATGAAACAACCAATGTTAATAATTGTAAAGGAAAATAACAATAACTCGAACAAGGAAGTTTGCAATCGCCGTGATCAAGGGATCACGGCGATTGCAAACTTCCTTGAGTTCCATGTGATGGAACAGCGCTGAAATATCGGATTTATTCAAATAAAGTGGGTACGTAGATTAATTTATCCACTAAGTATTTTCAAACCTAATCCGAAGTTATTCGAATTTTAATCGTAATTAATCGAAAAATTATAGTAACTCACGCTCTTTGGCTCGCCTTAGCTGAAGATCTGAGATCTCATCATCGAAGATACCGCGCTTCAAGAATATGGATACGTTAGACTCTGAAAAGAAAAATAACACATTATTATAAACTTCATGTTTACTGCATTAAAGAGAGGCTTTTCTAAACATATTATAATAATTTAGTTGATTGCTTTTTCAACCAGATGTATAGACAAGCACACGGCCCCAAATGGGAAGCCGCTACCACGGTCAACAGCCCTGTGCAATGTGCAACCCCAAGGATGTCACATTCGCTCTGCAGATCCTTAAAAAATCTAGTAATGCCCTTCTTGAAAACCCTAAGCACGGAATGGAGTTAATTTCATAACACATAGTGCACATCGTATGAGGATGAATTCCCTGTCAGTGGCGAGCGATGTGATGGTAATGAAGTCTGGGCAACATGGCGAACAATTCTTAATGTATTATATTGAACTGCTGATAAGAAGTGAACAAACCTTTCAAGTCAATGTATTCAGCAAGTGAGTAGTTGTATCCTAAAGCTATGCCTGACATGGAGGCAATTATCAAGAGGCAGCATACCGCCGAGCTTATGCAACATGACATTGCAAAGCTCCAAAATCTGAAAGGAAATGGGAAAAATGTGTATTATGTGATTTTGGAATTGTAACATTTTCGTAATTGTTTGTCCAACAGTGGACTCATAGTATAATACAGTGGATTGATAGAGTATAATAATGATTAAATGGTTTGGTTGTTTGTTTATTATATTCATTTTAAAAAAACGAATATTAGTTAAGTATAGTAACGCAATAATTATACATAATACTTTACACGTCAATTAAATAGTTACATGCTTTTTTTATCCGTAACCGACCCGCAATCGGCAAGATAAGTCAAAACTTGATTTGTTTCTCTTGAGAAAGAATAAGAAAGGCTCCAAACAAAAAGTTTAGAATGCGAGATTACTGCTGTAAAAATATTGAAGTTGATGACAGATAAATACCTCTGAACCAGATCTATCATCCATCCGAGACACGTGAAGATACAACACATCTTGATAGATTATTTCTGACATCTAATATCCCAAAAACCTTAAAACAGTAGAAAATTTAGACATAGTTTTATAATACATTTTTATAAGACTACTGCAATTAATATGTAATGTGCAATGTATGTAAGTACCTATACATATTATATTATGGGACGGTTCTAATGAAGTCGGACAAGTTTCATATTTGAAGTAGGAAGGTGTATGGGCATAGTATAAATAGAAGTATGGGGTCCCGCCAAGAACTTTAGGGACAAGCTTACGTTACCGTCACCCGGTGATGACACTTGGGTGCAGGTGAGAGGTGAAAAAGTGAAAGAGTCATACAGACTCTGTTAACCCTAATGAAAAAAAAAGTAACTTTACGACTGTAAAACAACCATAACATTTTATCCAACCATAGAGTGGAACCAATGGACCAGGGACTTCATATACGAACGCCAGAGAACAGAAGAGTCGCTTGTGTACGAAATTCACCTCTTTTGTTCAGACAGTGTGGTTGGAAGTTACCTGTAGCCGTTTTTTGAATTGATTACAGGTTTCCAATAACCTTTCTACTCCAAAAGATTTGTCACTTTTTTGAGGTTATCCACCCTCAAGGTGTGCTGATTATTAGATACGTAGTCTCCGATTGAATATATTGTATTTGAAATAATGTCCATAATTTGTACAAAGTGGATGGTCAAATATGATAAGGATGTGTTCAGATTTATGATAAACACTATACAAGTAAGTATACATTATTTTTACCCTTTTTTACCATACAATTTGGAGTCACGTAGGAAAGAGTTGACTGCAGAATTATCTCCACTCTCTCCTCGTCTCCATTATTTTATTTCTACTGGACATCACTGAAGATTTGTATATTTGCGATCACTGCAAAATTTATTCATTACATCACTTGGATTATTATACGCCTCTTCTTTGAGTAATGACATCAGACATGCATCAGACAAATGTCAATTGTAAATATTTTTCCCACAGATTTTTCCTTGTGTCAATTTCTGCTTGAAGACTTCTTGGATACAACTTCTTGGTTATTAAATAAGATAGTCTCAATAATAATAAGGCACTCGCCAACCGTCACACCGTTTTTTTTTAAATTATAGAAATAAAGAGTAAAGATAAATCGAACTGTAAGGCCAAATATAACGCTTAATACAGGGAATTAAGAAATTGAGAAGCCACGTATTTGGGGGTTTCGAAGTATGCCTTGGATGAAACCGAGGCTGCTTAGCTAGTATTCAATGGCTTCTATTTTACAACTTCAGATAATACGTAAAAAATACGTACTCTATTTCCAACAATTTTGCCATAATATAACTTTTCACTGTAAGTACATAAAAGTTAGTCTATACAGTAAACTTATGAAGAAACAACTTTGTACGTCTTTTCAAGCACATTGCATGCACGAAGGAGTGTGTAATTTAGCACATTAGAAGTTTATATGTAAAAGGCGTGCCGAAAGCTGAAATCTTATTCATAAGCAAATTTAATTTAAATTGACAATTAAGTATAAATATTATAGTTTAAATTCAGTAGATTAACTCTCTCGTTTTCTAAAACTTGCATTTTAGTGTGCAATTGTAAATACCGCATTGTTCCAACTCATTAAGTTTTAGATATAACTTAATGAGTTGGAGCATTCATCATATAAGCACAACAGATGACATTTTCCCAATTTTATGGTATACTAGCTTTTGCCCGCGGCTCCGCCCGCGTGGATGTCGGTTATCGCGACCAAACATAGCCTATGTCATTTCTCTATACCAAATTTCATCAAAATCGGTTCAGCGGTTTTGTCGTAAAAGTGAGACAGACAGACAGACAGACAGAGTTACTTTCGCATTTATAATATTAGTAGGGATAAAGCATCATAAAAAATGGTACTTTAGTCATAAAGTGCTGACAGTTTTGAACTAAATCATATCTGCTCGTCCGCCCAGCTGTCGTATCACGACGGACCGGGTGACTGTTATTTGAATATTTTACGTAAAACCATTACCAAAAAAAAATTACCATGCCTACAAACATAACAGCATGTCCGAATTTCCATTAAAAATTAAATAAAACCGACTTCAAAAACTAAAAAGCACCAAAAACAGGCACTGAAAACTAAAAAATTACTGATTTAATTCCAAGGAGAAAAATCTGCGTAAGACTTTTCTGTGTATTCGGTGCCAAGCCCACGTGTTTTGGCGTGTCGTTAAGAAGACGAGTGAGAGTCCAGCTTGAACTTTTTACTCCCATTTCCTCTCTTTAAGTGGCAAAGTTTTTCATTATATAGGACACGTCAATTTGACTTCATCTCGCCTGATGGTGATGTGAAGGCAAAGTGGGAAAAGGGAAAGAGGGTCACCAGTAATCGACACGTATGTTACATGGTACAACTATTATTGTAACAGCAGCACTCAGCTTAAAACAAAGCGCAAGTCAAAGTTGCTAACGTTCAGAAACCATGGTGATGGTGCTCAATATCCTCAGAAGAGAAAATATGTTAACAGACTCCCTTACGAGACTTTACTCAACTCAGTTGAGGTTAATTTTCAGTCAAATTACGAGACGACTGGAATTTTTCATGAAGCCATTTGACTTCTACTACCTGTTCGAAGTTCTGTAGTAAGATCAGTTTGTCGGACATTTAGGGATATAACTACCATACCACAGAAGTTCGTATGGCAGCTAGGACGGAAGCCTTCCGTCCGCTACACGCTTTCCAAGGCACACAGCGGTCACAAAACGGTCAGCCATCTTAAGATTGACCTGGCTAATATTGCTTAACTTGGTTACTTAGCCACAAAATGAGTAAATGGATTGATAAGTCAATCCTCAAGAAGCTGTTTTTTATACTTCTATCATTTCTACTTGTTGCTTTGCGGAAGTACAGCTAGAGGTTTCTCCGAAGCACCGGATATTCCCCCGACATCATTTCCGTACAACATAAGACCCATTTACTCACAATTTATGTTAATAAACGTTGTTTACTCTCTTTGAAGCTTTAAATTAACCTCTTATTTGTTATGTGATTACTTTTTTGAGTTACTCAGTTTTTCGTCATTTTCTGTTTAAATTTTACACAAATTGTAGCATTTCTTTTATATGAATACCAATTTCAGAGATTTGCCATAAGGTCGTTTTAGGCTCAGACTAGAAGAATAGTATAGACGGAACGTTTCGAATAAACACTTGAAGCCAAACATTTTCAATGTGTGCGTGTTTGACTCGGATTTCCGTGTACCGATACCACTAACGGTGTGTGCGTAATGTTGCCAGGAAATGAAAAAATCTCCCAAAGAATCTCTCTATAGGGATATATGGAAAATTAATATTAGTTATAGCAAATGCTATCTGCAATTATTTTATATCATTTAGACAAATGATTATTAGAATGGCGAGCTGATGTCTCTGCCTACCGCGGAGGGAAATAGGCGTGTGCGTATGTATGTGATGTATGTATGATAAACACTGAGTAGGTAAAGACACTTTAGATTATATCTTTCTAAAATTACACAATTACGTAAACAATTTAATAATCCGTCTACGCATGACGGAGCTAAGCACGTATATAAACAAAGTAAACATCCGAATTCTCCCCCTTTTTATAAGTCGGATAAACAACAGTATTACAACACACAACAACAGTTGCAGTCCTCGTGGCCAAGTGCGGCTCACTTTTCACTAAACGATCAGTGGGTTAAGTAACATAGACGCGATTGTAATTTGCATGGGTGACCTAAGTTGTATTTCACCTGAGCGCTTCAATGCCTCGGACGGCACGTAAAACGTCTGTTAAGACTGAGGCCTGTGTTGGTAACCTGAATATCTCTGTCAGTGGTTGGACACTAATCAGAACTAAGGCTGGGAGGTCAGATTGCAGTCCCTCCCAAGATTGCCGAAAAAATAAAGCCACATGTTAAGCAGATCGCGGACACAGATGTGATCGGGAGTTCGGGTCTAAGGCAAGAATGATGATAATGATGACTAGCCTTACGCCCGCGGCTCCGCCCGCGTGGATCTCTATCTTTGGTTCTACTTAACCGATTGCAATAACACATACGTAAGATTTTAAGTCTGACCAAGACCTTTCTAACAAAAAAAAACCGCATCAAAATCCGTTCAGTAGTTTTTGCGTCCATCGCGGACAAACATTTCCAATTTACAATTATATAATAGTATTGATGATGATGATGATGATGATGATTAGAAAGAAACATCAAGCTTGTCAACATTCATGATACTGTTTTTTTTTACTCAGTACTTTACAAATTCCCACAAATACTGCAAAATATTTTATGGAAATCATAAAAAAAATTATGGCAACACTGTAGAATATGGCAGAGGTTTTGTGTTCCTAGTTTGTGCAACTAAATTATTTAGAAAAATGTTATGAAATCTATTATGAAATAGTTATCTACTTATGAAACGATAATCCAGTATTATTTCTATGAATTGTTGATGTGTTTTTACACCTTTTCAATACACAATACGTCATATTTATAATATTTTGTTCAGCAGTGATCGGACGTGCGCATTTGTTCGCTGCTCACAAGGAGTGGCGAGCCAAGCGGTACCCCATTGCTATATGGTACTGCTTTTGGCGGCTTCACCGGCTAGCTCTAAGCGTTCTGTCTATACTATTCTCTTAGTCTGAGGTTTTAGGTTAATTCTCTAGTAGACTTATCCATTCTAATATTATACTTAAATGCGAAAGTGATTCTGTCTGTCTGTTATTGTTAAATTTGGTACAAAGATACATTAGACCTTGAGAAAGGACATAGGCTATGTTTAATCGCGATAACCGACTTCTTACTTACTTTACTTAACAGTACACAGAGGCAAACTAGCATTTAATAGTAATAGTACACAATATGCTAACTTTGTATAAGTACGAACAGAAGAGACGTAGGACAGGGTACGGACGTATCCCGGCCAAAACATACCTACTAAATGGACAGGAAGTGAGCAAGTCAGAGACGAGAACATTTCTCACATTCAATTTTCCATTCTGTTGTAGTAAATACAATATTTTCTACTTTAAAAAAAATAGTACCGTTTTCTTTTAGTACAATTGATTCCAAAACTTGATTTATCTTCTAATATATAAAAATCAATGCCACTTTTCGTTGTTAGCTTATAACTCAAGAACGGCTGAACCGATTTGGCTCATTTTAGTCTTGAAATATTCGTGGGTGTCCAGGGAAGGTTTATAGGTGCAGCGGGAACGGGAAAAATATGGCGGTACGAAGTTCGCCGGGACAGCTAGTTGTTAATAAAACAAACGGATAGGTGACTGATGAGCTCTTTCACTCTCTTCTTTCCTACACAGGACATCACGTGCAAGTCTTAGATGTCACCCACATACGATACAGAATATTCCATTAAGAACCAAGTTGTTCGGTGACTCTTTCCTTCGCCGCACCATAAAGACCTGGACCTTCCTTACCAGCTCACACGTTTCCTGCTTCCTACAGTCCCGGGTCCTTTAAGCGGGGCGTGAAAAAGCATCTGATGCGGCCGTCAAGCAAAGGGCTACCATTGTAACATCGAACGTTTCTGCAATGGTGACCCTCTTGCCTGAGACTTGGCTTTGGCTTGACTTGCCTGGCAATGGTGACCCTCAGCTTACCATCGGGCGAGGTGAGGTCGAATTGACGTATACTATACAAAAAAATAGTTATAGCATATTCATGAAATATCTATAACTAATTATTTGATGATTGATATGGTTATGATGTTTTAAAAGCGAGTCGACAGATTTTTTTATATTTCTTATGTTTAAGTAAAGAAATTAATTACAATTTAATTCAATTTTCTATACAAAATGATAACTTTTATTTCAAAGGAAAATCCTGAGATTCTTTAGAAAACTCGAGGAAATAGTTAAGTAAATGTATAAACGAAATTCCTGATGAAGAGACTGTAAAATACTTATAAAACAAGAAACCAAGAGTGCCTTTGAGGTTATATGATGGAATTTATTCATTTGGACATATACATATTTCAATAGGTATACTACAATATTATTATTTTTGCTTTAGTATGTAACTGTTTTTTTTTCTTGTTCTTCTATTCACCTCTCGTCACGTCGGTGGTTGGAAAAAATTAGTTAAAGAAATAAGCAGTACCAGTAGGCGTACCATTCTTATCACCACCCATTTTATTTAATGTTTTAATCGTATGATAAACTTTATAAAAATTAATAAATAAAAAACACATTACATCATTTTATGGTAAGCTTTCATTATCCGAAATTCATTAAAGACATATAACAGTATCTACAGAAAGGCGAAGCAATCAAAGCTCTCCCCGCTCTCCCTGATAAACGAAAGTCCATTGA
The DNA here is from genome assembly GCA_914767945.1 of Eilema depressum. NCBI lineage: Eukaryota > Metazoa > Arthropoda > Insecta > Lepidoptera > Erebidae > Eilema > Eilema depressum. Next base: position 8,851,811 of record OU612024.1, on the reverse strand, counting down.
GCATGGGTTTAATCCGGCTCTTTTAAAACAAATATTTAATCGGTAAAGGCTACGAGTGAACGATTTCAATATTTGTACAAGGGAACCGAAATAAAAGCGTTATAATTTACCTCGGTCGGTTTAAAGCACGCGGAAGCCTTTTAATCTCAAACAGACAAACGAACATTTTATTTGGCAACAGGGTTTTTCGTATGGAGATGTTACGAAAGACGAAAATAACAAAGAAAAAGAGTTACTGTGATGTGAGAAAATTACTTTTAGTTAAATAAGTCATCTGCAGAAAGTTAAAAGAATTAATTTGCCTTAAATACGGGTAGACACGATTGTATTTATTATTGCTTCCCAACTGGTCCAAGACTGGCCTATTATAACTAGTAATACCTACTAGCCGGGTCAATTTTAGGATAGGTGACCATTCTTAACAAATTAAGACCCCTTCGTATCTCGGAGAACACGTTAAGCCGTCAGTCCCGATTGCCATAAGGACATCTGTAGTCTTCGTTAGGGGGAGTTATACCTAAAATCCGACAGTGATCTAATTGTAGAACATCGATATCGAATGTTAGGTGACATTCGCTTCACCTAAGATTAGTAGTTAGACTGAGAGCCTACTCCAACTGAATTGGGAAGAGGCTTGGAGGATAACTCCTATCCCTTGTATCCAAGTAAGCATGGTCTAAACTAAGAGATGACTCATTTATCTTTATTCTCTTTGCAGCCAGCATCGGCATCATCAGTGCTGTTGATGCATCTTGGCGCGGTAGGAGCTCTCGCAAGCGGCGCGGCACTCTGCGGAAGTGGCGGTGCCTGCGCATGTAGCGCGTTACTCCACGCACTGCACCCGCTGCAGTTGTGGACTGTCTGCGGTCTACATGCTGACAGAGCAGCCGCTATTGCTGCACCACTACATTATGCTGCTATAGTGTCAGCTAAGAAGGTAAAAACTTAAATTCCAAAAATAGCGCAGACTTAAATGATTTTGCTGTTCAACTGAATGATTTCTTTTCATTTACAGGTGTTGATTGCAGTTGCGAGCGGTTGGGTGGCTACTGCAGCTCTCTTGGCACCGTTGGCGGCTGCTCAGCCACCGTTGTCCTTTAGAACTGGACTCGGTGGATGTGCACCAGATTGCAGCGCTGGCCCTATCGCTCTAAGCTTCTGCATCGTATACGCGCTGGTCACACTGGTGCTTCCTGCCGCGCTTATCCTTATGTGCAGTCTTAAGATACTCCGCATAGCGCGCTATCACAGACATCGGATAGCAGCAGCAATATATGAAGTTACGCTCTCCGCGCAAGTAACAGTCACACATCAGAGGAATCCCTTCTCTCCTCCACCACCGCCGCGCCGACGAGCTCTCTCTGCAATACTGCAACCACTAGGCTCTTTAGCCATTTTGTACTTTCCGTATTATTGTGTGTTAATATGGCCCGCGATAGCTGTTCCACCGCAGTCCGTCACTGCTATATCAGCAGCCTTATTAGCGGCTGCACCACCAGTTAATGGTATACTGTACGGTATACGAAGTCGCGCATTGCGTGACTCTCTTCGGAACTATAGAAGAAAACGAATGACCAAAAGTGAGGTAACTCAAGAAATACAGGCGAGAACGCCTAGTGCTTGTGGATCACGAAGACCGTCATTGTCTGCGGGGTCGGGATGTATTCGACCCCCAACCACAAGGCGGTTATCAGATGCCGCAGCGATGGGGTCACGAGGGTCTGAGCGACCTGCGCAACGTGCAGCATCGTGCAATATGTTACAAGATTCCCAAGAGGAAGAAATACCCAGGCCGCGGACATCAGCGATTCCAATAATTCGTGCACCACCACATGTGGTCCTAGGCCGGGCGCTAGGGCTGGAAGAAATGGGGAGTCGTGACCGACGGCGTAGGCAGTCACCACGCATTACGGTGACACGTGCGATGTCGGATGAGAGTGAATCGCCCACGCGACGTCCTCTTTGCCGACAGCAGTCGCGCTCGAGCGGCGCGCTGCTAGGGGGTATGCCATATTCGCCCGCTATCTCCGAGCACGTACATCTAGACAGCCATGCTGATGAGCAGTTATTACTGAGTTGGCCCCAAAACAATTCTCACGACACACATGACGCTTTATAAAACGGGTATTAAGCTTAGACTAGTCGCTGATATAGTGTATATTATGTAAAGACAATAACTATGTGTGCGGTTCAAAGTCGAGTTAGCCTCGATGTTTTGAGATATTATTTTTTGATTGCTGCGTACACTCGTCTCTGCTCGACCGAAACGGCCGGACGGTGACCAAATATGAAATTTCCTATTACTATTTACAACCGTATCGTAGGCGTACGATTTCTCCTACAGGGTTCCTCCATATCGTTAGCTTTACCTACTGAAAGTATTACTTTAGTGTATCGTAACATAATTTCAGAAATATTCCATAGGTTTAGTCTAATATGAGATTATGTTGTAATGTTATTATTTAGACATGTTTATATTAATTTATTTGTAGCAAATGTATAAAATTAATTGTTTTAACTGTCCTTTAATATACGTACAAACAAAGCCAAATATAATTTAATAGGCTGCTTATAATTGTTCGTAGTTAAAATGTAGTTAATTATTTGAGCTGTTAATAGCGCTGAAAGAACTAAGTTCATTGCCGCTGATAACTAAGTATTAGATATTACATTAAAATGTAAAAGACAAATTGAAATTCAACATTTAAGCTTATTTTTGTAGCTCGGTTTAAGTCCAGAATTTATTTCAGTGCCTCAAGCACGAAAAACATTCGTATTCGTAACATAAACGTATCGAGAGAACGGTGCATTGCGATTGGCCGCCCGGCTACTGTGAACTTGTATGTGTGTGAACGTTAGAGTATACATTTATAAATATAGAGCGCGCCTATCACTCAGGTCTTTGGCGCCGAGTATTAGCAGATACTTTGCGATGGTATAGCGCATCTATAGTGACGTTTCATGCATTACCGAAAATATCAATAGATGCACTTATTAATGTAGTTTGTTGTAATGAAGTTTTTTGTTCGATTTGATATGCATGGATAAAATTAAAGCCAAAATACAAAAAAATGGCGTCATTTTGCGGTATTTTTGCGTCATTATTACTACAAATATACGAAGTTGTATAAAATTTTGATATAAAATAACGAATTAAATATTATTTGCGAAGTCATTTTGATGGGTATTGTTTTGCTACTGATTGAGGTATTGATGGAGGTGTGAGCCAGGAGCCTCGGTACTGTTCATACCCGTGATAGCAGTTCATACTTGTAAGGCGCGCTCTATAGCAATGTATACTCTAAGGTGTGAACCCTGCCAATCGCAATACTCCGTTCTCTCGATACATTTACGTTACGAATTCGAATGTTTTTCGTGCTCGGGGCACTGTTCAGTGTGTATCAGAATTAAGAAATAACAGGTGTCCGTACAACACAACGCAATATGATGTAGTCAGTGGGTGTACCCACCCACATGTCTACCCACTATGATATAATTTTGATATCACAGAATAACACTACACAAAAAAACCTACCCTGATATTTGATTATGGTAGAATCTGAAGTAGTCGCAGAAATTTTCTGTGTCACCAATATCGTTTATTACATTTTGCATGCATTGTTTTACCCAATATTCCTTTCTGCCTGAGGGAACAAACTTATATAACCAAGTAAATAACGTGCGCTATTTGGTCGTAGTTTTGGTCGCACGTAATAAACGTCTTGATTGTTCTTACGGAATTTACCTATAAATAGGTTATACTGACCACTTTCTACTTTTGATTCACATCTTTCAATCACTCTTGTTATATAATTTGTTAAACATTGGATGCGTTACAAGTAAATATTAAGGCTTAATAAATTATGCCAGAATTCAAATTCATTACTTATATTACTACAACCGTTGCTTTGTGAGTTTACGATATACCTAATAATACCTATCTAACAGTAGGGTATGCATATTGTACAATGTGTCAATCATATATTAACTGTTTTCAACTGTCTTCATCGAACTATATATTTATGATAAATACATATATTTTCAAACGGACATATCTATTTTTCTATAATATAATAATTATTGTTATGTATACTGTCCAATTACAAATTAATTAAATATTTGAGGCCAATGAAATCCTGTTATTGTTATATTGTATAGAAAATGTTACAAAGAAATCTTATAAATATTTATATTACAATACTTAACTATATTTAAAAATCATTGAGTTCCCTTACATAAACTCTTACTTCAATATAAACCGCGCCACGTATCTTGGACCTAAAATGTGCTCAAAATGTGCCCTATACGCGCAGGTTACATTTCTTGGGTGTCTTTTGAGGATAGCACGGGATGCTACTGCGGTAGACGAACTCTAATTTACCAAGCATAGACTATTACAAAGCAATCCGCGGGCGCCAGAGCCTCGTATGTCTTACGATTTAGGTCCAAGATACGTGGCGCGGGCTATACCAAATGAAGTTATGCATTTATTGTATCAACCTATACTATGACGATTAAATAATGCCTAACAATTATAAATAATGATTTTAGTATTATATCTTTTAATGATGTTGTAGCGGAATTGTAATAGCTTTCAAGTTAGGACAGATATAAACTACTGCGTAGCCGAAGTCTTTCAATAACATAGTCAGTCCATTTAACTACTCAGATTCTGATTCTAATGAAAGATAAAAATAAACAAAGAGCTGCATTCTAACTAGGAAGACCACTAACATTTTTTGCGATACAAAAAATCATTTCAAAATAATTGTATGTGTATTGTTGTGTACCTAAAGATGATTGAATTTTATATTGTCTTTTTATAAGGAGTTTTCTAGTCTTAATAGATATTTAATGTCCGCTTTCCATGCCTCAATTATTTTTTACAGTGTTGACCATATCATCATTATCGCTGTAAATATGGATTATTCAAATTCATTTGAGGATTTTATGGATCTGAATAATTTTTGTGCCATAATTGTAAACAAACAACTTTTTCAGTTTATTGAGAAATCACGAAAAAGTAACTTGAAAGGGTAAGCGCCCATTTAATATCAATCAATCAAATTGACCTATGCGACTGCATAGGTAGTGGACTCACTACTGGAAATTCCTTCTTCTTCCTCTTAGCGTTAATTCCCAGTCGCATCCGAAGCTTTCAGCTCGGAGTCTGGGGTCCGCTTTTACCAGTCTTAACTACGGATTGGCTAGAAATTCCTTCTGCATCCAATATCAGTCTCCAGCTAGTCCATTCGGCCGGGGACAACCATTTTGATCAAATATGTCAATAATTATTAATTTAAATTCATACAACGACAGAGAAGCAAAAAAACATTTTGCCTTGTATTTTTTTTTGTTCATCCATTAATACCGTTTGATTTATTACTTTACTATTAGATATATTTATTCAATTTCTACCACTACCTATATTTTGATACAACATCTCGTTCACATTATTCTGCTGCATTTTTACAGTGTTAAATAAAATGTGATGTAGGTTTTATTTTATTTACTATTCAATATAATAGTTGTCATATAAAAGAATGTAGTTCTAAAATCAGGATAAAAATACTAAGAACCTTACGCACTAAAACCAAATGCAATTGTCCACGTTCGTAGTAATGATTTTTTGTTTTCTTTTTTAAACCTTCAGATTTAGAACATCTGAAGGTTTAAAAAAGAAAAGATAGCTTCAAAATCATAGAAGTAAGTGTACCATATTTGATTTAAGTAATTTATTAATTTAAGTGTTAAGTTGTCAGTACTGTTGAACAAAAGTGATCAAATAAACCAACATTGCAATAAAATTGTTGAAAATCACTGTATCACAACTGCCTGACAAAGAAAAGAACTAATAATAAATCAGATATTTTTTGTAACCAAAGCTGGTAAAATGTAGTTAACTAAGAAATAGGCCAAAATTTGAAATCTGTACCTACCTAAGTACTAGTTTACTATAATATTATGATTTTGATTGCTTATGTCGTTGCAATTAGTAATTGCTAATGTGTTAATCGTCTTTACCTCACGTTATGCTAACGTGTAAAAGGGCCATTAGATGCTGGTGGCAACTTTGTTTTTGTAACGTTTTATTAGAATCGTGATGTAGATATAGTATGAAATATAAAGATAATTTATAAACAAAGGATTTAAATGTCGTTGTTCGATGATAAATGTTTAAATAAAATAAATACGAATTGTTATTCTAGTCAATGAGCTGTTTTTATGTCTGTGTTACTTTGATTTATGTATAATGTATATACTAGTAATTAAATAAATAACAGGATGTAAAATTTGTTGTTTAATTTTGCTTGAAAATTTTATTTTATCCTACATCAGCTGAAATTTTGTGATAAAATTGTGTAAATTAAATTATGCAAACGTGGCTGGCTAACTTGTATTTGTATGGCTACTAATGGAAGGGATCGTTTAGAAAATTTTATAACTTTGCCTTATGAATGGTGTATTAGGTACTTTTTATACCATTTACTTGAAATATAAAGCCAGCGTAGAACTTTTTATTTTCTGACTGTTATGTAAGTAACAGTCAGGAAATAAAAAGTAACCTTCATTAGAAATCGGAAATAACGCTACTCTATTTAATCGAAGAATTAATCTTTAATTAACGCAAATCCATAATAAAATATTAAACAACAAATTTTTGGAGCCAAAAATTTCAAAATTTCGCAGTTGATGGCTTTTACAATGGAATGCATTTTTAAGGAAAGTTTTTTGGAAGTTTTAACCCTTTAGGAAAGCCGGAAGCATTTTACCTGCATAAATTACGAAGTACCTAGGTAAGTGTAAGTTTTAATCAACTAGTCTGCATCTCTCAAATACACAGTAATAAACAAGAATTCTCTACATTCAATATTGTGCGAAATTTAGGTGAAATGTCCAATTTACTGAAACAGTAACAAAATTCAGCTGTCGGACACAGCTGAATTTTGTTACTGTTTCAGGTGACCTAAAAAGCCTATACAACAGGCAGTAACTAGGTGTTTGTATGCCAAATACAAACTAACCGAATGGGCAAACACACAATGCGATATATCGCGACGCAGTGACATGGTGAATAATAATTCAACTACGTTGCTAAAGGCATTTTAGTTTCCTTTTGTACCGACTAACCAAGTAAGCGGGGCGTGAAAAAGCATAATAACGAGGTTGTCAAACTGATGACTACTATTTTAGCATTATTGGATTCCATAATAGTGGGCTTAGTTTTCTACTTATCATGGGCGCGGTCTTATATTAGGGTGTTGTATATAAAAAAAACCGTAGGGTATAAGGAGCTCAAATGATTTGTAAACTAGAATGTCTCAAACTACCTACTTTTAATCGTTAACTAGAACAAGATGATATTTCTTCTAAAACGATTTAAATACTATACTAGCTAAAAATTAGAAAGGACTACTTGCACAATACCTACCAGTCTGTTTTACTTTTTTATCACTTTCACAAGATGTGTAGTTGTCTCTGCTTTGAAATACAACTATTGCAGCTTTGTTTTTTCTTCATAATCAGATTGTAAATCTCCGTACCTTTTAGGTGGATATGATATTGCCAAAAATTTCATACCCACATAGTACAGTGGGGAGGCCCGGTTTATACCTAGCAGGTATATAAGGTTATGCGAAATAAGAGTGAAATCTTTCTGAAGAATCATCTCTCTGAAGGTTCTTATGAACTACTTTTCAGAAAGATTTATCTCCGAAATATGGACCAGTCTTTCAGACATTAAGTACGGATTTTAGCTTCAGTTCGATCGAGAGGGATTTCTCTACTCAACGCGGCGAAGTACCGCACTTCACACCTCGGAGTACCCCACTAGAGCATTGTACACACTTCAATCCACTCAGGGACAGTAAAAGTAGTTGATTTTGCGATTCGGTACCACCTAGATCATATCTTTTTTATTATCTTTATAAAATTCATCGGATATTTGTGATAGCTTTTTGCTTGCGTTAAAAATGAAAATCCGTCAGGAAAAGTAAGATTCCCCGGTGACCTTAGACACATACCTACGCGTTAACAGTAAGTTCGTAACCTAAACTGGAATAAGAATCGTTATTCTTTCATAGAAACCAATTTCGAAAGAAGAAATATTATTCTTCTTTCGAAACTGGTTTCGTACGCGGCCGACAAAAACTACACCTGACAAACTAGATGTTACTCGTGACTTGGCAAACCTTTGGAAACCTATTCTATGAATAAAAAGATACATGTGTTATTCTGGACTATAGTTATTTAACATATTTCAGCCATATCCTTTCAGTCGTTTGAGAGTTACAAACAAATATCATTTAGATCTACTAAATAGGATTCTAATACGAATAAGTAGGATTCTATAATTAGTGTTTTATGCATTTAAATTGACTAAATAATTTTCTTCTGTAACACCATAACTGATGGATTACCTTAATATTCCAGCCCCTCTAGACAAGTAGCAAGTCGTTGCTCGGCGTATGATGGAATAGAATGCCAAATGTATGGGATTTGACGTACCTATATGACAGGCGTCAACGAATGTCAAAAACGTCAAATCCTATACATTTGTCATTCTATTCCATCATACGCCGAGCAATGAATTGCCACTTGTCTAGGGGGGCTGTATAGTATAATATATTTGCAAACGCTTAAGAGCAATTCGAGGTAAACATTGAGTTAATTAACTCAGTGTTTGCCTCGAATAATTTGTAATTAATCCATCACAAAAAAATATCCAATAAATTATTCACTAAAGAGAATGTTCAGTAAAAACAATTTCGTCTTTTTGATACTACCGAATGTTGATTGAAGTAGGGTTGCCTCATTCGATTCCAAATTCCAACTTATAACGAATATATTTTGTTGATAGGGAGATAAAAGATAGTGATTGCATTTATTGATAAAATATTATTACAAGTTCTAGCGGTCGTGTAACTTTTTTATCAGTATATAAATTTAAATTAATATATTATAATAGTGCCATAGAGAGGGGCTATCTTATATAATATAATTCTACAGATTTTCGTTGACCGCCCCCAACGAAAAACGTAAGCCTAGTATGTCAAGTATCCAATCCTACAAATATAGGTATAAACTTAAATATACCGCATTCCCATTGGAGCAAATTGTGGAAATAGAGCGTAACTTATTATCATTCTTAACAATGTCTTTATTTGTTCATTTTGTTTTATGGAAGAGGGGAAGAACCCTTGCCTTCAATTAAATGGCCATTCCCCATCATTAGATTTTCTAAGCATACAGCGTCACACACAACGCTGCAACAGCCTTGCTAGAGATTATCATTGGTTGGACTTGATGACGTCACTGGAGGTCGACCAATGACAATCTCTATCGAAGCTGTCACAGCGATGTGCTCGACGCTTTTATACTAAGAGAATTGCACTGCAGAACTTTCTGTTATTTATTATAGCAAAGTTAAATAACTATTTAGTGGCAACCCTACGATGATCATGCCTGATTATTTTAAATTTAATTAATCAACAAAACTCTGATGTAATTGGTGATGAAAAATTGTCATCTCAATTGCAAACATTCATCTACAACAAACCAAAGTAACAAATAAATATATCATTCTGTCATTTTCTACAACACTCGGTGAGTAGGTTTAATTTGTGATATACGAGTGGGTGTAAGTACCTTTTTTTCTTTACACAACCAGAAACACGGTTTCAGCACAAGTTTCAGTCAAAATACCAACAAACATTCATTAATCTCGTAATTGAAATTGCTTATATTTCCGTTAACTCTACCAGCTAAGCTAAATTCTATTTGTTAGGTGTTTAGAGCTAGTTCGAACTCATAACCCCACGATTACGAGTTCTGCACCTTCGTAGGTATTTTAAAGTAAGTATAACATTAAATCGCAATTTGCTGCGACCACTTATTACCTATCGACTAGACTTAGGTATACTTACATTATTATATAGATAGAAGTGGTTCAATCGCAGGCGAGCGTCCCGCGAGAGTTTGCGGTTTTCTCTCCAGAGAAATTATGGATCTGAGTATTTTACCTTTTAGCACATTTTATTAGTCCCTGTTTATTTTCAGCTCTAAAAATGTACAAACTTGTGGGAATTGCTATAAATTGATTGATTGATAAATTGATTGATTGAACATAAAAATAAAGCATAACATTTGGTTCGAATTTTCTGCAAAGAGTAATTTGATTCACAGTGATTGGTTTAAAGTGAATTTTGAGTTACTACTGTGCTGCCGGTGTAATGGTGTAATATATTATGATGTTCCTAGAGTAGTTGAACTGACAGAAATCTCACCATATCACCGATATCAAACCTATTGTTGGGAGAAATGGTACAACACACCGGAAGAGGGCCAGATCGAGAGATATGGCCCGGGGTCGGCCGGGGTGCCAGGGATATGGCTACGACAATCTCACCTCCGGCAACTGACGGCCCACAGACGGCGTGCGTTTTAGTCGGTACGAGTCCGACATAACCTCCTCCTCCGGCTCCGGCGGGGGAGGTATCCGTGGGAATTTTTCGCACGATAAAAAAAGGGAGAAATGGTAAGTATGCAAAGTACATAGTTCAAAATTATGCTGGCAAAGGAGACGTTGGTGTACAGTTGCATCAAATTTTATCTTTCTGATAGCTTTGTGATACTATTTTTTATTTTCCTCTTCACTGCTTGAAGGATAACGTAATAAAATATGTATGCAACCCTAAAAGTAGTAGACAAGGATTGTGGCTCAGGATGTAGTAGCACTCGTATTTTATATTTTTAACCTTGAACAAAAGAAAAAATGTGGGTGAAATCTTTCAGCTAGAACACAATCTGTTTGTGTCAAGAGCTTTGCTGTGAATAGTGTTGTACTTTTCTGTATTGAGGATGAATCAGAAGAAGATCATTAGGTTCACAGTTAGTTGGCATGGGAAAACAGTAATTATCTTCTGATCTTCTCACTTTATGAGTACATATTTTGTTTTAAACCTAATATGTAATGGAGTACTTATAATATCTCTTTTCAACACACTTGCTTATAAACAGGCTTTTATTTCACCGCAATTAAGCACGGAATGACACCTATTATAAAACTGTGACTTTTTTATTGCTATTATTCACAAAAGTGAGTTATAGACATCTTTTTTTTTTTAATTTCATTGATTAAGTTGCTTTGTTCTTAAAAAAGTTTTGATACAAAAAAGATCGTGTCCAATATTACAAACGAATTAATATTCCTATTGCGATTCGTAGTTAAAAGATAATTTCAACTTGTAGTACGTGTTTAATAAACAAAACTTTCACTAAAATGTATTTAAAAAAAAATCATAATTCAAATAAGTAAGTAGATGACAAGGCAGCATGGTGATAGCAACTTAGCCTGTTCCGAAAGGAACAAATAAAAAAAATGTTAGATGCGCGCGCATATTTATGACAAATATGACAACAAATAAACTTTTACTATTGTGTTTTGATTGTGTTATGTAGTATTTTTAGTATTATTTTATTCGCAAGTGTGTTGAAAATAATCGTATGCCACTCGCGTGTATGGTGATTACCGTCCTCGGCTCTCTTAAGACCCTCGCCTTGCGGCTCGGGTCTCAATGTCACCTCAGCGGTAATCACCAACTTTACACGCTTGTACCATAATGTACTATTTTCTCCTTTTCAAATTACACGTTATAAATCTAAATATATATACTTACATTACAAGTTGCAACAAGGGTAGGCCGAGACAAGAGCCCGCCGTGCCTCAAAAAATTGCCAAAGCTTCATTGAAACCGTATGACTAGGATGGAAATGAATAAGTAACAAAAGAGAAGCATTTATTTAATTCCATATTTATAGAACTTAACTCGAGTCTACCTCAACAGTAAACGCAACCGAGAAATCGCTGGGAGGATCATGAATGCCTATCCTTAATAGACAGTAGACAGTAACTTACAATAAGGCTCATTGGAGATAAGACACTGATTGACTCTCTGAGGGTAAAGGGCCGTAATTCACCTTCAACTCACCTCAAGCTACCCTGCGGCTTATTTGATTTGGAGTGCACCTTGAAAAGCTTTTTAAGAAGATAAAGATCGACAGTGAGAGTTTTTGTAAATTTTGTTATACAATGTGCCTAAGTTTATTTAATGTTCTATCAACAAGGTTTAATACTGTAGGAATTTTTGAGAGACTCGTTGGTTCTGTGGTAATTCGAGTTTCTTCTAAAGGTATTGTACGAATACTGATTATAACGTATGTGCTGTAAAGTATAATTAAAGATACATACAATACAATACAATCACGCCTTCATCCCCGGAGGGTTAGGCAGGGGTGAATTAACACCCACATTTCATCAATCATTGGATTAGGTCCCACGTAATAGGAGGTGACCCTATTGCCGTATTCCGGGCACTATTAATTAAAGTTGTATTTTATTCATTTTCACTATACTTTAATTTTAGTAGAAATAAAAGTGTTATAGTCATTCGTTTTTTGAATACGAAACGACATTCATATAATTGCTACCATATAATAAGGTTCCCGGTTTTTGTCGGATTTCCCTCGATTTCCCCAGGATCATAGCATCAAATCAAATCAAATCCAATACTCTGAAAGTGTCCTCTATCCAACAAAAAACAATCTGTTCAGAATTGGCTTACAATCGTGTAACAAATATACAAAAAAAAACATAGCGTATCGAATTGAGAACCTCCTCCTCTTTTGAAATCGGTTAAAAATGGCTACTACTTCAGTATAAGTTGACATACACATACATCCCATGACATGCACAGATATTAAAGTTCAATATTGACACAGTATAAAAAACAATATTGACAGAAGTTTACTTTTTTTTTTTTTTTTTTTTTTTTTTTTATATAGGACACGTCAATTTGACTTCGCCTCGCCTGATGGTAAGCTGAAGGCAAAGTCTCTGAAAAGAGGGCCACCATTACAACACGTACCATGTTACAATGGTGGCACTCAGCTTGACGGCCTCATCAGATGCTTTTTCACGCCCCGCTTAAAGGACCCGGGACTATAGGAGGAAGGAAACACGTGAGCTGGCAAGGAATTCCAAGTCTTAATAGTGCGGCAGAAGAAGGAGTCGCCGAATCGCTTGGTTCTTGATGGAATATTCTGCACCGTATGCGGGTGGCATCTAAGTCCTGCACGTGTTGTCCTATATAGGAAAGGAGAGGGTGGGATTACTTGGAAGAGCTCATCAGAACATTCACCATGGTAGAGACGGTAGAAAACCGCCAAAGATGCCACATCTCTACGCAACTGCAAAGGCTCGAGGGTGTTAGTGACCTCAGGATTCCCAATAATGCGGACCGCACGTCGCTGCAACCTGTCGAGAGCATCTAGTAAGTACTTTGCGGAGCCATCCCAGAGATGCGAGCAGTATTCCACGCAAGAGCGAATTTGTGTCTTGTAGAGAAGACACCGCTGCTCCGGCGTGAAAAAACGTCTCACTTTGTTCAGGACAAAACGCGTTTTTCAGGCCGTTTTTTGCGATTTATTTTGTTAGCAAAGCTGTTTATAATATTAGTAAAATAGGATTGCACAACGTGGCATCAATGGCCGTATTGTAACCCTGAAAATAACTTTTCATTAAATACTAAAAAGGTTAGTAACGAACAGAATTAATCACACTGTTACAAAAGTACCAGGGTACCCTCTAAAGTATTCATCCATGTTATCGTGCGCGTTGTTTTGTTTCTGCAACGGAGAACGAGCACCGGGTACCGAAGGCCGAATATTACCGAGCACTGTTATGTAAAAATATTTTAATTCAAAAAGGTACATGTAGAACTTTACGAGGTGGTTACTTGGTTGTTTTATTATATACCGCGATATTCAACAATATTGATCTTTCTCCAAACTTACGGAACCTATTCCCGAAGTAAAAAATATAAGTATAAAAATATAGACTGTGTTATTTCAGACTACAATCACTTTAGCTAAATCCTGACCACAAGCCCTGCTACTTTTTTCAGGTTATTGTCTATATTAGTAGTGTGTAAGTACACTATTTTTAAATTAGTCACCCATCTTGATAGTTGAACGGGGAGAAAGTTCCTACTACACTACTTTCAGTATTATAGTTCCACGTTGTTCTATTACGTGAGCACCCACCCTCGACACATTAGGGCATTTTGTCCCTTTCAACGTGCCGATGAGTCGTAGCCGCTACAAGAAAATTCAATTTTCTGCACTTCTACGGCGTAGCCTCTAGTTTTGCTACGACACGCTACGAAATAAGACAAAGTAAAGTTTTCTCGGCGGAGGAAACGGTAATGGAAGCGTAGCGAATAAACGGTTAAACTTTTTTATTTAGTTTTTCTCTAGTAATAGTTCAAAAGTGTTTATTTAAATGACTATTTATAGCGTTGATCGATGGAACTTGCAACAAGTATAAACACTTGTATATACGTCCATGGGCTACGGTAACCACTTTCCATCAGGTGGGCCGTGAGCTTGTACTCGGCCTTGGTGTAAGAAAAGTACTTTCCTACTGTTTTATTTTTAACCCTACCCGTTTCACCTCATGGCATTCCCAAAGGTTTATAATTACAGACAGGTTAGGTTAAAAAATAAAATACTGTTAAGTACTTACAATTTTATTATTTTTTCAATATAGTTATTTCAATGATTTGGAAGGCTTCACTCACGTGGCTAGAATGTTTGGTGCACGTTTTAGCGAATTATGCACGAAAGAAAGAAAGGAATGATCCATATCCATATCCATACTTCCATACTAATATTATAAATGCGAAAGTAACTCTGTCTGTATGTTTGTTTGTCTATCTGTCACGCCTAAACCACTGAACCGATTTTGATGAAATTTGGTACAGAGATAGATTAGACCATGGGAAAGACATAGGTTATGTTTGGTCGCGATAACCGACATCCACACGGGCGTAGCCGCGGACAAAAGCTAGTGCAAAATAATGTTGAAATAAAATCATTCTTTCGTGATTTGTGTGTTATTTTAAGCAACCACTATCTTCAGTACTGTGTGACCATGGCCGGGAGTAGTATAGTGTAAATCTCATCAAGAACTACAGGGCTCATGCCCATTACTTTTCCGTTACCAGACGAGGGTCTGGCGCAGACTTTCTTTTGGGAGTTGTAAATGGCAAAAGAATACGTGGCACCGAATACAAAGATTGACATAATATGAATCACCATTACCTAACCCTCCTTCAACTTCTTCTTCTTAATGGCTTCTGCAGCAAATCGCCGCAATTTCGCCAATGTCAAGTAAATTGTAAATGTTTATAAAATTATTAATGGCGAAACGCCAATGTCAAGTTTTTCAAGATAATTCTACCAGAGCCACGTTAGCCACGGCAGTAACTTTGTTTCCGTGTGTCCACCCCCCACGAGATTCAGGTGGTTGATCAGGACGTGTGGTTGGATTTTAGGGGGCACCTAACCCTCCTAAACGTGATGTTGTATGTTTAGTCCTGACTGGATCGAAACCCCAAAATAAATAAAGATTTAAGAAAATATAATAAAAATAAAAATAAAAAAAAAACCCGACCCAAAAAGAACCTATAAAAAGTAAAATAATAACTATTAAATTATGAACTACCCTAAGTTTTGACCCTTTTGTCATTTGTCTCTTCGGGGGACCGCTAAGTACCTTGGTATGTCCTATTCCCCCGACGGTCAGACGGCGGTCCCCCGACTAGTATCTGCTGTATCGTGATGTATAAATTATTACCTTTCATTTGATACCCAACACGGGTATATTCGAAAATATTAGATTTTGCATTGCCACTTACACTTCTCATATCTTTCAAATGGCTGAATCGATTTTAATGAAAATATAACATAGCTAAGAACACTCTCGACTAAACCATCTTTCAAACAAAATAAAACAGAATCGAAATCGGTTCAGCCGTTTGGGAGCTACGATGCCACAGACAGGCTGACACACACACACACACATACACACACCCCACACACCCCACATACCCACACACCCACACACCCACACACCCACACACCCACACACCCACACACCCACACACACTTCAAACTTATAACACCCTTCTTTTTTGTCGGGGGTTAAAAAAGTATGTATATAACCCTACAAAAAAATATTTGGCAATGAAGACTTGGTAATAAAATTATTGAGCGCGTTGTAAAATTAACTGTGGCATTTCAAAACAGTATATTTCAACTTCTAAGCACGAAAATAACTCTTGCCAACAATATTTTAGTAGGGATTCGTTGAAAACGTACTCGGTTATGCATTGCTGGAATAATAAGGTACTTGTAAAGAGAATATTTAAATATTTGTGGAACAGATGTTTATTCAGTAGATGTAGGTATTATACTCGCTCTTGAAGTAATGAATTCATGAAGTTTGCTGACTGCTATAGCGTAGTTGTTAGGCGTTCGACTGCTAAGTGACAGTCGGCGGTTCCTTTCCGGCCCAGTATAAATACTTGCATGAATATGTCTATTCGTATTATTCTATGTGTTAAGTACTATGTGTATAATCCACATTTATAAGCACATATTATGTATTTTTTTTAAATCTCTATAATCTTAAAAGTATGTTTATAGACAATTTAGAAGCCTTGCTTGACGTAATAGTTTTATTTCATACTAGCTGACCCCGCGAACTTCGTACCGCTTAACAGTCAATTCTTTATTTTATTTTATTTTTCTCTCCGTAAGAACCATCCTCGTACTTCAAGGAGTATTCTAAAAAAAGAATTAGCGAAATCGGTTCAGCCGTTCTCGAGATTTGCGCTTAGCAACACATTTAGGGATTAATTTTTATATTATAGATTCATAATCATTAATTATTTGTTAACATAGGCAATGTATCTACACAGTTGATAGAGGACGATAGTGTTAGAAAATTGCGATGGGCAATATTCGCGTAAACTTTCGAAAAAGCCTTAATGTGTTTAATTTAATTCAGTGCCACTCCGGAGAAAACTTTTACACAGTATTTAGAAAACTGTCTGTGTTTTGTGAATCCCAAATGAGGCGACGAAATGAAATTATAGCTTGTACGAGTTTGAACACCGCTCATTTGTTATTCTCTGTGTGCATGTGCATTTTGCATTTTATTATGAAAATATTCTCTTGTTACCTTTATTATACCTAGTTATTTGTAAGTTGTAGCGTATATTAACTCTTTTTTATACCACTTCGGTGGCAGACCAGCACACGGCCCACCTGATGGAAAGTGGTTATACGGACAAATGTAACACCAGAGCCGTAACACTCGTGCTACCAACCATCTTGAAGAACTCTATATTGTAGTCGCTTAGGAAAACCACAACACTGTAAGTTCATTCCACAACTTAAGCGTCTGTGGGATGAAGTTCCTTTCATACCGCGCAGCGCGCACCGTTTCTGATCGCAATGTGTGAAGATGAATTTCCTCCTACCCTATGGCGAGCGGTGCGATGATGAAAGAAGAACCTCAGAACCTTGCGCCCAAGTTGCTAGCGGCGTGGTAAGTATCGCATAGAATGTAGTTGTGGACATCATGTCAAATAATATACCGCCTATACAATGGGTATAGGCGGTACAAAACACACAGCGAAGCAAAGTCTCTCCTGAAGCTGAGAGGTTCCACATCGCCTGCGAATAAGGGATAGTTGACGAGCCTCAACATCCTTCTTTGCACCGAGTCGAAGAGGTCTAGCTGGTAAGCAGGCACTCTACATATTTTGTACTATCATAACATCATTATCAAAGAGACTGTATGTAGACAGTTCAGAGCTTGGTAGCACAGCATGAGTTGATAGATTCCCTAAATTAAAAATATAGTTTATTTAACACGGCACCCTTCATGTTATGGGAAATATATACCGTCATCCATTACGTAATTTGTGTACGAAACGTCACATAAACATGGCAAATGATTTACTATAATCCTGTTGGTAATTGAAAAAGAGAAGAGTCGTGGGCAAATATTTATGTAGGTACCTTTCATACCCTCATCTGCAAGGTACATCTAATCTATATTATACTATACATATAGTTGATTAGCGGAGATATTTAATTATCATTAGAGATATTGTAGAGCCGCGTGGTTCCCGGCAGAGTAGAATTTAGGCCACCCCATCTCTTCCCATGCGGTGTCGTTCAAGGCGACTAAGGGATAGGGCTGTTTAACATCAGACAGATGTATACAGCCCAGACTCAGCCTCAGATACATGGCTCGAGTTAACAATAGTGCCCGGAATACGGCAATAGGCTCACCCCCTGTTACGTAGGATCTAGTACAATGGTTGGTGAAATGTGGGTGTTAATGCACCTCTGCTTAACCCTCTAGGGATAAAGGCGTGATTATTATGTATGTTTGTATGTATTGAAGATATTTAATTGTAAAAAGATTTGCTTACGATAAATGATTCTAAACCCAAAAATATTTTTTGGCAATATTGTCTGTTTGTTCGCGATGGATGCAAAACTACAGAATGAATTTTGATGTGGTTTTTTGATTTAGGCACTTTAGACCCTGGGGCTCGTTTATTTTTCAGACCCTCGTCCTTTGTTTAGCAGGTGCACTGACAAAGTTGGATTGAACCCCAAAAATAGTGGTAAGGGTCTATTTACCATCACGATAAAAAACAATAGTTAATAACAACAAAATTCAATCAATACATTTATTAGTAAATTTAACTTAAAAAATACAAAACTAACAATAAAATAACAATATAATAAACAAAGATGAAATAGTATAGTTCATCTACTATACGGTCACTCACTGTGAAAGAAACTTGTCTCCATACAACGAACTATTATATTTTATGTGTAAACCCTAAATAATGGGTTGGTTTCAGGAGTTAGTTGTGTGATCGCCATCACATCTGAAAAAAATAAATTAAATTAAAATAAAATCGGCCAAGTGCGAGTCGGACTCGCCCATGAGGGTTCCAAAAAAATCTACTGACTGGATCTCGTTCAAACCAATTTTTAGTGGAATTTTGCATGGCAATTTACATCATATATTTTTTTTTATTTAACATTCATACTTATTTTAGAAGTTAGAGTGGGGGACACACATTTTTCAACTTTGGAAGTGTCTCTCGCGCAAACTATTAAGTTTAGAAAAAAATTATGTTAGAAACCTCAATAGCATTTTTAAAGACCTATCTATAGATACCCACACGTATGGGTTTGATGAAAAAAAAAATTGAGTTTCAGTTCTAAGTATGGAGACCCCCAAAATTTAATGCTTCTTTTTTATTTTTGTGTCAAATTCTTAATGCGGTTCACAAAATACTTACATCTTCTTACCAAGTTTCAACAGCATAGGCCTAATAGTTTCGGAGAAAAATGGCTGTGACATACGGACGGACAGACATGACGAATCTATAAGGGTTCCGTTTTTTGCCATTTGGCTACGGAACCCTAAAAAGAGGTAAATGTAACTGACATATCAAGAGACAGGTCAGGCAGTCTGGACTGACGAACCGGGAAGAAAGAATCACAAATAAATAGAATAGAAAAGCTATGAACAGGTTGTGATGGGAGACTACTAATTATGTAAATACGAGTATGTAAGCAGCATCAGCATTGAATAAATGACGGTAAATGATGGAAATACATGATGAAATAATACGTCTAAAGAAATTGTAAACTTTAGAAGTTCTTATTTAGATTTGAACCTTAACCATTGATAGAGATAGATATTTAAAGTTCTTAAGATTTTTACACTACACACAGACAAGCACACAGCCCACTTAATTGAAAGTGGTTACCGCGGCAGTGGTTAACAGATATTTTCTGTGCCGACAGTGCAGAAGACAAGCAGAACAAGTCTTCCCACTGACAGTAAAAAAGCTCTTCACTGAGCTCTGCACAATGATTCCACCCTAATAAGTGATAAGTACATCATGTATTAAAAACATCTAAAACCTTCTCGTAAATCCAAGTATTGCCTTCAATGATTTTGTTGACCAGCAGAATACGTCAGAGCTAAAACAATAAATGCATAAGTTACTTAAAAGTCGGTTGCAATTCAAATCTTAATACATTCAAATAATCTTCTTACTTTGACCATTGATTGATTGATTGACAGCTAATAAAATGCGTCGTAAAAAACGGCGTTAAAACGCGTTTTGTGTGAGTAAGCTAATTTCAATATTGTTCTTCAAATTGTCAATGTATGCATATCATGGGTCAACTTATACCGAAGTAGTAGCCATTTTAACGCCGCGTTGAAATGACACTTGCTGCATCTAGGTATGGGAGTATAAATGTAATCAGTCTTCTTATTTCATAACACAATATTCATAAAACTTAATTCATACCTTTTAATTAATGCTTATCATTCAATAGTGATGAGATCTTAGATTGCGTTTTTCACCATATTTATTTATTACGATAATTTACGAAACAACCATTGGCCCAGATATACTCCTATTATTATCGGAATTGCTATTAAAGCTATTTTACATATATTGATCAGTATGCAGCTGAAACAATGAATATACAATTTAAATTGCGGATATAGAGTTGAGCACAGTGTTGAAAAATATTGCTCTCGTGTGATACATACTAAAAGAAATTGCTCTCGTGTGAAACAGTTCACCTAACGAAAGTGTTTTACGACCTAAAACACTTTGTAGAAAAGAAAAAAATAGGATCAGATTTATAACAGATCTCGTAAAACTATTCTCGTATACTAAAATACATAGTACACTTTGTGCGTGGTCCAGGTTGCCATACGTAGGTACATCATAGATGTTCGTATGGCAACCAGGACCGAAGGCTTAACATGTTCTCCAAGGCATAACCAGACCAATCCAAATACCCATATTTATGTATACAAATAATTGCAATCGCGCCCCCTACGTAGCAGTCGCGTTCGCTACCGCTACGCCACAGAGGCTGTACCTACATAGTGGACATAGTACAATATGCAACTATAAAGAACACCTTTTAGAAGATTATCAACTTGCTGTTGTTATGCATATTTCCCAACTAATTGAGTAGCTATGATGACACAAAAACAAATATTGGACAGAAATAGTGGAGATATTCAATCAAAACGAGAAGTTTAATAGATCCAATTTGTATCGATCATCAGAGCTTGAGACCGCCATACTTAGTACCTACTAATAAAGTGTTATAAGTTATAATGGTATAATAATACCAACCAGTTGTTACGAAATAGATGTATCCTACGATTTAGATATACATAATATGCGACTAAACCGAAAAGGCAAGAGGCGTAAATCATAATTAAAGCAAAATCGATCGATCGATTGATCGTGTCGATACAACGTACAATTTTGCTTTGATTTATTTCTGATAACTTAATGTGCATCTTACAATTTCTATATTAAGAATAAAATCTGATATTTTGTTAGACCGTCTACTTTGACCATTTATTAACTAATTCTATATAATTCAGCAAAGGTACCTTTAAAAATTGCTTATTCCACAAATATGGACACATTTATGGAATTCAATTTTCATTCGTTTTCGAAAATACATCAAATAGCCATAACCCGAGCATGACTGCTAACGTAATTGGCAATATTATAAATATCATTTTGAGTATGATGAGCGCTAAGTAGACGCTGAAACAAGAAATTACTATCAGTAATTACTACAAGCTAATACATTCTATCCTACTATCCTACTCTTATTACTCTAAGATCCTATGCTATCTCCTACTATCCTATCCTATTTACTACTATACTATCGTACCCCCAACTATACTATCTTACCTCCTACTACGAGTCATATCATACATGTAAAATTAAATTTAAGTTTAAGATAAACATGAGTACTAAGTTTTCTGAAAGTAGGTACTTTGCCTGCGGCTTCACCTTCACCCCCACCTGAAATTCTGATCCCGTGCGCACAATTTAACCTATTCCAGAAATAAAAAGTACCTATCTTAAATGTTATTCTCGACTTTAATCTATCCCTGTTCCAAATTTCAGTGAGATCTACAGGTCTAAAAATACCACTTTATTGGAATCGTATTACGATAATTTTGGATGCGGCGATATTTACATGAAATTGGAATCTGAATCTGAAAAATCTGAGTTGGAATCTAAGTAAATGAATTGTTGTAATTCTGCTCATAAGAGAATCTATTAAGATCTACTGGGACTTCATCAAGTCACTCATTTTTAGCGGCCAAAGTGGCCTTTTTAGACCCGCAGCCGTATCCTAAGCGTAAAGGAGTAACAAACGGTCAAACATCCAAATGTCACAATCCAAATATCGCAGTAGAAAAATACAAGAAAAATACATATATTATAATGATAATACCCTGCTTTTTCGTACATAATAATATGATTATATCAATATAAAGTAGTAGTAGAATAGTAACGTTCTTGTTAGTGTCAGACTGTCAGATGACAAGGATGTTACCTGACTCTAACAAGAAGGTGACTACATACTTGAACAATCTGAAGTATGACGTGATTTATGAACGGTTTCCTTATCCACAAAATTAGCACCAAATGGATAAAACTTACACATATTCGTACATCGCAGTTGAGGTGAAAGATTGCAGAAGCCAGTGGACCCATTGGAAGCCTATATAAGTATATAATATACCTACTATATAATATAATATACTAAAACTGGTGACTCTCGCTCCACCTCGTAGCGGGAGCAAAGGTTGGTCATTGCTATTCAGCGGGGCAATGCCGCAAGCGTGAGAGAACCTTTGCACCTGGTACGGTGAGGGGTTAATAGATTAAAATGTAAGGTGACTTTGTATTAATTTTTATATTTGCTACAATAAAGAATATTATAATATACTAATACTATAGTTTAAATTAATTACCACATAACATTTAGTTTCTTATAGGTACTATAGATAGAAGTCATTACCACATAATAAATTGGATTAACTTTTTTGGTGTCACATTTATCCATTATTTCACAAATAACTCGTACAATCGTATATTGTAAACGTATTGTACATTGTAAATTCCCGTATTTCCTATACCAAATATGACAGGCATTGACAGGAATAATATTTTCCGATGTATTACTTTACTCTATGAATAATATTATATGACATAAGAAAAAAATCTTCTGTGCATTGACGATCATAAAAATAAAGAAACATAAACATCGTGGACTTTGTTTGGCGGACCTTTTTTATAATGCTACGTTCTTCTCTCCGGCAGCATGCCTAATCCATAACAGGGGCCTTACCACCACCTCGTATTTAAATCTCACTTTTTTATACAACTTAAGTGGCAGACAAGCGCACGGCCCACCTGATGGGAAGTGGTTACCGTGGCCTATGGACGTACGCAACTGAACACCAGGGGCGTCACACTCGTGCTGTTGACCCCGTAAGAAGCTTCTTACTTTACTTTCAGAGTGTGACTCGAACCGTCAACTTACGTCCGTCAGGATACTTAGGATACTATTTTATTGTTAAGTATTAGTTTAGTGGAGATATTTATTTTTATAATTTGTTTGTAGTTTGTAATTTGTTTGTTTGTAGTGTAATTTTTTTATATAGGACATACGCAAAGTTCCGAAAAAGAGGGTCACCATTATATTATAGACACATACCATGTTACAATGGGTGTTCTCAGCTTGACGGCCTCATCCGATGCTTTATCACGTCCCGCTTTAAGGACCCGGGACTGTAGGAAGAGGGAAACACGTGTACTAGTAAGGAATTAAACAAAGAGACGTGCCAGTATATATTTACTTTGCCTGACTATTTTTCTATAAATAGAAAAATATATAATTCACTTTTCAATACTCCCATGGTGAGTAACTAGAGAGCAGAAAATTCTTCATCGTTGAGGGTCTGTTGGATAACAATTTCCTTATTAACAATTTAAATTCGTGCAAAACGAGTCAACTGTATGAGAGAATTTTTATTGCGACATTACGAGTAGTCCCTCGGTTCTTAAAGGTCTTATTTGGAATAAATGGGTCTCTGCGTACACGTTCATGCATAATGTAGATTCTCCGTCTGGACCTGCGAACGGGCATTGAGTTCGTGTTCGTGGCTGTTTTCCATATTCTTTGATACTAACCTATGCCCGTGGGTCCACCCGCATGGATACAGGTTATCGCGAGTTTTGGTCATATCTCCGGTTCTACTCAACCGATTGCGATCAAACAAAGATTTTAAGGCTGATTAACACCTTTCCAAGAAGAAATACCTACCAATTTTTTTAAATCTTCATTTTTATAGAGGGCTTGGTACACAAAAAAATCATACAAAATGCATTGCAAATAAACATATTCATGCACATAAATATTTGTTCTGAGCGGGAATCGAACCTGCGACCTTTGACTTAGCAATTAAACGCTCTACCGTCACAGGGGTCATCAAATTACCTACCTTCGACTAATTGAATAATATGTTACGTACATCCTACCATACCTACATTGATGTATGTACAACAGTGTCTATGTGTGTAGATTTATGCATTGAAAGGCTTCTCTATAAAAAATACTAAGTATTTAATCGGGACACTTTCAGTTAGGTAAAGTCAATATTAGTTATCCATTAAACTTGTAATTTTATGACCACTTCAAGCAACGTGAAATGTAACATCCTTGCTCAAAACTGTAACAACTTTAGTGTTATTGTGGTCATCTGACGATCCTCGTAAAACGATAACGGTGACTGACCATCAACTGATTTTATGCTTGTAGGACAAATAACTATGTATTAATACAGTATTAATATTATTATTATAATACAGTAGCCGCGTGGTTCCCGGCTGATTAGAATTTGGGCCATCTCAATGAAGAATTATCTATCTATCTATCTATCTATCTATCTATCTATCTCATCTCTTCCTATGCGGTGTCGTACAAGGTGACTAAGGGATAGGGCTGTTTAACATCAGACAGATAATGCAGCCCAGACTCAGCCTCAGGTGCATGGCTCGAGTCAACAATAGTGCCCGGAATACGGCAATAGGCTCACCCCCTATTACGTGGGACTTATTACAATGATTGGTGAAATGTGGGTGTTAATTCACCTCTGCCTAACCCTCCGGGGATAAAGGTATGTACGTATGTATGTATCTACTAATAAAGTAGCGGCTAAGGAAGAAAATTTTCAAAAGGAAGGCGGTGGATTTCTTTTTAACTTGTTCTAGTTTGTTGCTCATAAAATGTATGAAATGTTACAACAGTGAAAATTTGAGAAAGTTTAAAAAATGCTAATAAATCGTTGATACACTTATGGTTCGTAAAAAACTTTTTATTATTACAGTTTAGATCTATGTTTGATTTTTGATTGTTGTCATACCCAAAGAGAAGAGTATAAGTCCCGCGATAAAACTAGGAACTAAAATGACATCACCGCCATACTGTACGTTGATTGGTTCAGGCCATGTTACTGTCATAGCCTGAACCAATCAACACACAGTATGGCGACAGCTGTTGCGACTGCTACGCCGCCTCCATGGGACTTATTTCTTGGCGCGTGTACTCTATACGTCTATGTCTTATGGTTATATCATGTCATACCATTCTGTGACAGAGCTCATCATCTGTATCGATTTGTATAGATGTATTTATTTGTATTGAATATCGAAGTCATTTGAAGTTATCAATTTACCATTGTATCTTGAATTAAGCAGGTTAAGCAATTTGGCATAATATATGGCCAGAGCAGTGTGAAATGTGACTATTCATCCTTTAACCATCTTCAGATTCTATATTTGTTTTATTTATCAGTGTAATGGGTTCGCTAATAAGTTGCTATGCTTATGTCTTGAGGACGGTGGAAGAGTGAGTTTCAAAAGACGTTATCACAAAATATTTACTTTATTTTTTTTATACCACTTAGGTGTTAGACGAGCATACCGCCCACGCGATGGCAAGTGGTTACCGTGCCCTTATGGATGATTGTAACACCAAGGGATTCACACTCGTGTTCCTGACCTTGTAAGAACAGAGAGATTCTGTGCCGCCAGCGCAAAAGACAAGCAGTACGAAGCCTTTGATCTTCCCACTAACCGCACAAAACCTCTCCAGTGAGCTCTGGCTACCCTACTGACCTCCGGGAACACAACACGAGATTATATAGGTATTCTGTAGGGCGGAGGTACTTCCCCAGTCGGACTACTCATTTGTGACGGAAATAAATTCGTGTCGCAAAACTACTGTAAGTATACAAAAATACTGTAACTAGAACTGATTTCTCTGTTGGACTTAATTCAAGACCAAGAATCTATACAATCTGTTTGAGAGTAGTAGTTTAACTATTCACTAACCACTAACTTTATTTAAAAAATAAATTATCTCTTGGATCTCAACACATTATTTTAGACACTAATCTGCAACGGAAAGGGTTTTAGAGGTAGTAGAGAGAAGTAGGTCAGACTTCGGATGAGATCGGGATGTACGCAAGGATGATGATGATAATGACGGAACGGAATTGCACAATTTTACACATTTTCAATTTCATTTCAATTTATTACACATTTGTACTATTTTGATGATTAATATTATTTCTATTTCTGCATTGTTCTAGTTTGTCTCTATATCTCACGTGCACGGCCCTGGTTTGCTGTATCGTTATCACTATCACATTGGTATTAGGACTGGGTATCGGCCTCGGATATAATTACTGCGTTGTTAATATGTTAGGTAAGATTTTGCCTACTATTTCATTTTCATTTTTGATATACCTACCTACAATATGACATTCCCAAAGGGGTAAATACACCGATATTTCGACAGCCATACATATTAGCTGCCGATTGCTAACTGGGGGATAGTCGTTTATTGAGCCTGTCTTCGGTGTCCGGGTTGCTACAGATAATTTCCCTACAGAAAACTCTCAATAACAAGTTGGCAGATGAATTCATTGATAATTTTTTTTTTTTTAATTCTTTATTTGTCCCTCATGGGTTTTATATGAAAGCAAGACGGCAAAAAAAACATTTATACTTATATATCTACTTACATATTATATATATTTTTTTTTTTTTTCAAATAAACGAAAAATTATGGCAGCAGGTATTTAGACACACACAGTCTTAATAAGAATTGTATTTATCTGAGTTGTAATACCATGTATATTTTTATTAGAGCAGTGGTACAAAAGCATGTAGGTACCAGTTTTATTTAGTTAATCTACATTTGCACAGAACACACAGGATAAATCACTATGTTTTTACAGTTCCTAATCGTTACATACCAAATCTTGAAGAACGGGGTCCAAGAAAGTCACTAAACCCACCATATGTACTAAGAAGTAAGGATAAGTCAGAAATGTTCGAAGAAATACTTGAAGCTGAACGTTATTACGATCGAGATAGTCAAAAACATTTATACCAATTTCACTCCTCATTGGAAGCTACCACCGTTCTAGATAATACAAAGTTGATTATTGAAGATAACAAACATCCTGCACGTTTTACCATAAAATCTGGCATTGTTCCTACTACAGACGAATATGATAATAACGATGAAGAGTTGCAAGAAAAATCAACGCTAGAAACTGCGGTAATTACAAACATTACAAAACTGGACACTGATGAGAGCAAATATCCAACACATGTTACCATAAAATCTGTCATGACTACTAATACTGCTACAGAATATGATGATAACGATGAAGTATCTCAAGAAAAATCAATGTCAGATGTTGCTGTAATTACAAACAATACAAGGCTTGATATTCAAGACAGAAAACATCCAACACGTACTACTTTAAAAACACTTATGACTAGGACTACGGAAGAATTTGATATAACTGATGAAATATCACCAATAACGTTAACGGTGGATGCTACCACTATTACAAATAAAATGACCTTAGATCTTGAAGACAATACAGGTCTAACGCCTCTAACGGGTATCAATAGGGATGCCAAAAGAGAATTAATTTTTCATGATATAGGAATAATTGGGATTAATAATTCAGAACCTGATCCTGATAGCATCTTGGTAAAAGATATAGACTCAGAAAAAGAAATACCAATTTCTCCTTTAGCCTTATTACGTTTCTTGGCAAAAATGAGAGCGGAGAACAAAAATTATACAATAAAAATCATACCAACCTAATTTTAAGTTACTTATAATTTTTTAGAAATTATTGTTTCATATTATATTACGTAAGTGTTTTGTTATATTTAATTTAATTTTAGATACAATTTATTTTATTACCAGCCTATAGTTGTTTTATTTTGAAGATATTATAATCGGCTTCTATGTTTTGAAATGAAAAAGAAACTTCCCACTATTAAAATATATTATTGGTGAATGATTTATATCTCTTCTTATATAAGGTGATGTAACATACTCTGACATTGTGTCTACGTCTGATATTGTGTCATGAAAATAAAGGAGATGGATACTCTTCCATACATTCGTGGGCCTGATTGACAGAAAATGGAGCTGTCAGCTGTCACAGCTTAAAAATACAGTTGATAAACACAAGAAATAATTAATCGATTAACGGAAATCGATTCAGAATTTATTTTTATTACACTATTATTTGGTATTTTAAATGGTTATTATTATTATTATGATTAAGTTAACTCTGATTGATTTAATATCAAATTGTGATGCAAGTGTTATAATACGCAATATTGTTTAAATAATTTTTAGTAATCGATATTTTATTTTGCTAGTGAAATAAATTTAGTTTTAAGATTTCTCGTCTTCAAGATTTTCAATTGAGCTGGTTTTTTTAATATTTTGAAATAGAAAAAAATACCGCTTTTTTGAAGTCATATCTCAACTCATTACAATTTTGGCCCAAAAGTCCCCGTCTCCTATGTCGGTTATTTCAAGAAATCAATGTTTATGTGCGCCAAAGCGCCTCGCTGATATGAAATAGCAATGTGTAAAAATTCATCACTACATTCAATAAAGGGTACAATTTCATTGTCACGCGCTCTACTTACCCAGTGATGACTGGGCTAAGGATATGGCTACTGAGGAAACGTATTAGTTACATCGACCTAGATGAATGATACTTATATAGTTATATAAAGTAAATTGGACATAGATTTCATGTCCAAAAAATGTAGATATACCAATATTATATCTACATTTTTTTCTGTTAACTTTCTGCATGGAGGGCAACACAAACTTCTTTAGAATAGAAATATTATAAATTACAGAAAGTTGAATTTGTTGTCTCGTTGATTATCTAAACGTAATTAATAAGCAATGTGGTAGTTTGTGACAATGTTTTTTCCGACTTGGCCATCTAAATCTGGTTCATCAGGATTTGTATGGCAAAATTTCACAGAGACGCGGTCCACTTTTTAATAACAGATTCAGAAAAGCATTTATAAGAACATTAAGAAATGTAATGTCTTACAACTCAGTGCAATAATGGCAAAATGCAGGAATCCACTGACTAGAGGTTTTTCATTAATTCTAGCTGAAATAGACGGAAAAAAATCGTGAAACTAAATTCTGTAATAGGTAACTGGGTTCAGAATAAAATTGTACCATGCCTATGACTTTTGCGCAAAAGTAAGCAGTAAGTTGACCAAGTTGTATCGCAATTGAATTAAAAGTGTGGCAACACACACCTATTAGTATTCCGCTCATACATAAGTGATGACCATTATCATTCTTTAAATCACGAAAGGACTCATAACTAACAACAAAAAGAGATACGCATATTGACGCGATATAATATACGTAATCAAGAGTTTAACGATAAATAAAACACTTTTTTTAGGATTAAACGTCACATGTTCATGTTATAAGTTCCAATGTGATATTTTTTTTCTGGGCCCGTAACTTTGCCAGGAGTGAAGTGAAATCCATATTGCTAGCATGCAATGGTAGGGTCAAGGTATATTTGTCGACCGCAACAGCAGTTTCAGTAGTTACTGCTTTAGTAACATCGGTTTCTACTGCCTTACTACTACTTGTTGCGGATCGCCTAGTATCGTCTCTCTTATACTCAACTTCATCAGTTGCTGCATTTGATCTTAACATCGAGTGTACCGGCGAATCTGCAATTCAATAAATTTAATCATTATAGGAAAATTAAGAAGGCTCTTGTTTGAAATTTCGAAGCATTTGTTATACTAACTATTGAAATCGATTTAGAGAGAGAGAAAAGAGAATCGACCTCGAGCAGGACTCGAACCCACGATCGTTCCCTTACAGGGTTTTTGTTCTTACTTTCTAAATCAAGGTTCTTGTTTATCATGACTAGACTTGGTACAAATAACTAAAATTACAAGAAATACTTAATATGAAAACAATACATACGAGCCTGGACTTTCATGTCCACGACGCAGTAGTTATAACCAAGACCAATGCCGATACCCATTGATACGGCAAAGAGTATCACAATACAGCATATTACTGCCGTTAGAGCCAGATATGAGACCAGCCTGCAAAATATAACAACAATATTACCACAATCAGATAATCAAGAATACATAATGTAGGTAGGCTGGAGTTAAATAATTTGTGCAGGCTTATTCTCTGAGAAAAGCTACAAATTAAATTTCTGAAAACGGGAATTTATTTATTTCCCTACTAAATATGGGGGCGTGCTTGCTTTTTAAATCTGAAGTGGCTCCTCAATCCATACGGACATCTATTAGTCCTCTACTTTGGCAAAACGATTTTTGCTAAGTTTTTACATATCCAACTATTTGAACAGCATACAGTTCTTGGCCTCGACCTTCAATCAGCAGGTATACCGGCTTGCAGATGAGATTGGTTTTAGCTTCTAAGATCTTGATGGAGCCCCATACATCCCATACTTGGTATTATAATTACCTTTCCGCTATTACAAATAAGTTGCCGGTACAAAAAGGGATACCACCGCAACCACCGCAGTTACATCCACACATTTTGTATAAACATATAAATACAACAAAAATAATTTAAAACATATATAAAGTTATAAAAATGCATCCATGTTAAAAAATTGCTCATAAAACTTCCAAAAAAACGAATCTGTAAATAAGACAGATTAGTCATGAACAATATAGAATACTCAGTGATATAATGAAAACCAACAACTAAAGAATTAGGAGTTTCTACTATAGTACCTTTTGTTCAGGTACATTCAGGTTCATTTAGATTTATAGAATTACAAGGTCACCGTATTTGCTTTTCAACACCTACAATAATAAATAGACGCCAGTCCTTCGTGTTTCTATTATTTTATTTAAGGTTTTAAATCTCTTCCTGTAATTTGAGAAAAAGATTAAGGTTACATTTGGAACAGCAAGTGGGCTGATATTTCTGAGACGGCAAGAGCAGGTTAGGTACCTTAACCGATACAGCAATATATACAGCAATAGATACAGCAGATCCTTAGCTTAATAGATACAGCAAAACGTTCCTAGAAGACCATCCATTTAAAGATATTGGAAAAATCTTACACTCAGCAAGTAAAATGCGGCTTTCGATGCTAGACTGACTTCTTCATCCTAGCGTTAAATCCCAGTCGCATCCGAAGCTCTCACCTCGGAGTCTGAGGTCCACTTTACCAGTCTTAACTGCGGATTTGGCTAGACCTTAATATTTTCCGTGAAGCGACTGCCATCTGACCTCCACAACCCAGTGATGACATTTTTAGACAATATAGACAGTTGTTGTTGGACTTTTTAGGGCTCCAACTACCCGTAACGACTGCCATAGATGTTCGTATGACAACCGGGACCGACGGCTTAACGTGCTCTCCGAGGCACGACCAAACCAAACCCATATTCATGCATACAAATATTTGCACTGAGCGGGGATTTACTTTAGCGGCCGCGTTCACTACCGCTACGCTACTGCGGCTATAATAGACTGACTGTGTGGAACAAAAAGTTGGTATTGCGAAAGACCAATATTTTAACAATAGAGTTCAGTGATTTTAACAGAATATTCGATATTGCGAAAGACCCATTCCAAATTGGAAATCCAATATTCATTTCCGCGTCACCTAGGAATCGTGTCACAATTTTTGTTCTAAATAGCTCTGCAATACGTCAAGTACTAAAATAATTTAAATTAGTTAGGTATTGCTATTAACAAATTCAATTTCACCAAAAACAGATGTTTTCTATGAAGATATTACCTACAATTAGCTAATAACACGCCCACACACCACGCATGTAGATTATGTAAACACATTAATTTGCAATTTAGACAAACCGAGACAAAAGTTTGCCTAAGATATAATAATAAGACTGTTTGTTGAGTTATACAACTAAGCCTGGATTTCATTGATTAATATAATGTAAACGCGTTTGATTCCATTTGAAATATTGAATACTAAAGCCGTATGTGTACAAAGCAAGTGCATGCATAAATATGTTTCGCGCAAATAATATCGTATGAACTTCGTACAAAGAATCACGCAATGTGCATGAAGTATGAGTAACGTGCATAAGGCAGCGGACGGCATAAATGTGCATTAAATATTTCAAGTACCTATAGTTTTCAACTTGTATAGACTTTATTATTGATAGGTAAGAAGAGATTGATGAACGGTCATGGCCTAGGTAGGCTGTTTGGTGCGTGTCGCTGTCGTCGCCCCCTTCAGTAAATTTTACTGAATTTGGTTTATAAAGTCCGACCAATAAAATAAAAACTGGGGGCGCCACAACATCTATGATTATGACAACACCAAGTATAGTGATACACATGTAAAATGCCAAGTGTACAAATATTTTTTCAACACACTTGCTTATGAACAGGCTTTTATTTCCCCGCAATTAAGCACGGAATGACAGCTATTATAAAACTGTGACTTTTCATTGCTATTATTCACAAAAGTGAGTTATAGACTTCTTTTTTTAAATTTCACTGATTAAGTTGCTTTGTTCTTAAAAAAATTTTGATACAAAAAAGATCGTGTCCAATATTACAAACGAATTAATATGCCTATTGCTTGCTCATTTCATGCAACTTCGTATTTTAAAAGATAATTTCAACTTGTAGTACGTGTTTAATATACAAAACTTTCACTAAAATGTATTTCTTTTTCTCTGTGAGTATTTACAGAGAAAAAAAAACATAATTCAAATAAGTAAGTAGATGACAAGGCAGCATGGTGATAGCACCTTAGCCTGTTCCGAAAGGAACAAATAAAAAAAATGTTAGATGCGCGCGCATATTTATGACAAGTATGACAACAAATAGATTTTTACAATTGTGTTTAGATTGTGTTATGTAGTATTTTTAGTATTATTTTATTCGCAAGTGTGTTGAAAATAATCGTATGCCACTCGCGTGTATGGCACGCTTGTACCTTAATGTAAAGCCCGACCAATAAAATAAAAAACCCGTACTGGGGGCGCCATAAACGTCTATGATCATGACAACACCAAGTATAGTGATACACCTGTAAAATGGCTAGTGTATAAATATTTTAGTTTATTAGGAAACTGTTGCAGAAATAAAGAGTCATTCACAAGAGCATGGCATTTATATAATACTAGCTACTAGCTATACTACCCGCAGCTCCACCCGCGTGGATGTCGGTTATCGATAAAAATTACGAAATTTCATACAAACTGTCATCCTCATTTTCCATCCTTTAACCCCCTTTTTCGCGACAAAAGGTAGCCTATGTCTTTTCCCAAACTCCCAAAATCTCTATATCAAATTTCATCAAGATCGGTTCAGTGGTTTAGGCGTGAAAGCGTAAAATACAGACAGACAGACGAGAGTCACTTTCACATTTATAATGTTAGTATGGATCCCTCATCCTAGCGTTAATTCCCAGTCGCATCCGAAGCTTTTCAGCTCGGAGTCTGGGGTCCGCTTTACCGTCTTAACTACAGATTTGGCTAGACCTCGATATTTTTTTCGTGAAGCGATTGCCATCTGACCTCTACAGCCCAATGATAACATTAGGCGATATCGAAGCTTAGCAGCTAGACTGTTTTTTTTTTTGGATTTTTTTAGGGCTCCAACTACCCGTAACGACTGCCATAGATGTTCTTATGGCAACCGGGACCGACGACTTAACGTACTCTCCGAGGCACGACCAGACCAATGCAAATACCCATATTTCATGAACACAAATATTTGCACTGAGCGGGTATCGAACCCGCGCCTCCTGCGTAGCGGCCGCGTTCACTACCGCTACGCCACGGAGGCTGTCAAACGAATGGTTATTATGTTTTAAAGTTTGCTGGTTAAAATAGAAAATAGACAAATCGCGGCGTGTTATACTGGTTACAAGGACTGGGCACAAATCACAACGCAGTAGTATCTGTTTAATAGTTTACTGCTTGGAATGATA
The DNA here is from genome assembly GCA_914767945.1 of Eilema depressum. NCBI lineage: Eukaryota > Metazoa > Arthropoda > Insecta > Lepidoptera > Erebidae > Eilema > Eilema depressum. The sequence goes on along the minus strand of OU612024.1, from coordinate 8,817,658 downwards.
CATACAAGTTAGACATACAGTTCTTTACGTTACACAATGTACCTATAGAACAGGGCACACGCGAAAAAATAAAATTATAGATTCTTTCAAAGCCGCAAGCAGCCGCTTCAAACTCGGTTCTTCTTTTCGGACTGCATAAAATTCTTGTATTTTATGCCTAACAGCACAGAGATCAAAATCATCAAGCATGATTTTCTTTTTTGCCTTAGGCTTATTTTTCTTAGGCGTAGAAAATACATTTGACGTTTGACCTTCTCTTCGTATTTTTATTACAGAAGATCGGGATATACCTAAAAATGTGAGTAATAATTAGTCACAGTAAAATCAGTAGATTAGGCCAATTTTCTATTGCACGTACTCTATGATGTCCTACCCGTCATGTTGACAACAAGGTCCGTGATGTTATTTAGAGGAACACAGTCCAATCCTTCCGACTTTTTATCCGACAATTACTTTGTTATATTATAAACTAGCTGTTGCCCGCGGCTCCGCCCGCGTGGATGTCGTTAATCGCGTGGTGTTATAAATTTTGTGCAGAGAATTGCGCATTGAACGCTGATTAGAGGACCTTTATTTTTTAGAGGAGGTAGGACACGACGGTATATCCGTTCCAATCGAGCATTCCGACTGGGGAAGTACCTCCGCCCTTCAGAAGATTGTGGCTTAATAACCTCGTGTTATGTTTCCGACGGTGAGTAGGGTAGCCAGAGCTCATTGGAGAGATTTTGTGCTGTCAGTGGGAAAACCAAAGGCTTTGTCCTACTTATCTTCTGCGCTGACGGCACAGAATCTCTCTGTTCTTAGAGCACAGCACGAGTGTGACGCCCCTGGTGTTGCACTCGCCCATAGGCCACGGTAACCTCTTACCATCAGGTGGGCCGTGTGCTAGTCTGCGACCTAAGTAGTGTATATATAAAAAAAGGTTAGATACTGTGCTCGCCTCTCTATTCGGCTGTCTACTTCACTCTGTATTTCACTCTCTACTCGACGTAATACTTCACTCTGTATTCGGCTCTCTACTCGATGCCACTATACTCGACTTCACTATTACAGTATGGGATGGGGTACTTCAAGAAAGGCGAGTGTGACGCCCCTGGTGTTGCATACGTCCATAGGCCACAGTAACCACTTTCCATCTGGTGCGCCGTGTGCTTGTTTGCCACTTAAGTGGTATAAAATAATCTTTCTACCTGGATATCTACTCGACTCTCTAGTCTCTAGTCCCCATACCTTAAGAAGGGTAAAGGTATGGCGACTTCTTCTTCCACCCTCTTCTTCTCCTTTCCCGTTGTATCTCTTGTCTACTCTACTCAACTATAAACTTCATTAAGCTCTTACTTATCTTTGCGTGAAAAACGATTTTGTAACGGATCTTAAGACTGTACTGTACGAACATCTATTTCACAATGACAAATTAGAAATTAAAAAATTAAGTTCAATATACCGGTTCGGGTATATCGGGAGTTTGAAACCAAACGATAGCTTGAATTTAAACGCAAGAACGCCATCTAGTTATGATTCTGGTACTAAATCATTAAAATTCAAATTTTAATTTCATGATTAAAAACGTATTGGTTTACACAATTGTGTATGTAAACATAAAATCTATAAATTTACATACTTGCCCGAATGTAATAAGCTATAAAAATTGACCAATAATATTATAAAGCGCCATCTATATTGCCGCTCATATTCCGTGTAATATCAATATTGTTCACAACTCCGGTTCTACTCAACCGATTGCGATGAAACAAACGTAAGATTTTAAGTCTGATCAAGCCCTTTCTAACAAAAAAAACTGCATCAAAATCCGTTCAGTAGTTTTTGCGTCCATCGCGGACAAACAGACAAACAGACAAACAGACAAACAGACAAACAGACAGGAAATGAAAAAAATATATTTTCGTGTTCAGTATTGTTAATATAACATAACCCAAGTATTTTTTTTTAAATATCTCCAATGTACAGACACGACCACTTTACAATTATATAATAGTATAGATAGATAACTTTTCTTAACTGGCTTTTAATAGTTTTCGGCATATTACTATAGTTTTGTAGTTTTGTAGCGCACCCAAACTCAACAACACGCACAATTGACACCACTGACAGATGACCATAATGACATCGTATAGATTGTTACCATATGAAGAAATTAGTTCCAATAGTTTACCGCAATATGGCGAGGTATTTTATATTACTGGTCGGGCTTTAGCTATTATACATCCAAGACAGTTGCCGCTAATACTCGTAATAGCTGTCCTAGAGAAAACCTACCTACTCGGCCCTATAATAATTCACTTTTGGTAGAAGTATACTTATTATATTACTATACCTGCTTTTAAAAAAAAAAGAAGTTATACTATTCTCTTCCCGCACCATAGATTTAATGTCTTCGTTATTGCATACTGGCCAGTACAAAAAAAAATATTACAAAAAGTAAAAATCTAAAAAAAGTGCATTTAGTTCTGTCATTCCTTATTATATTGTATATATTTTTTAAATTTAAATATTATATTTATACATTGAAGCGAATATGGTAGGCTACGCGATTTTAGAGAGGGACAATGTTCCAGAAGTCTTAAAAAGGTTAGTTCTATGTAACTTTTTTCTTATTAATATACTTAGCTAAGGTGGTAGATTTGATGATTCTCTTTAGGGATTGGATGGCATAAGCTATTATGAATTTGCTTCTCCGGTCGGGTAAAAAGATATAGATAAAAAGTTGTGTGTTTACTGTCGGATGGAGAACAGCCCTATCCCTTAATCGCCTTCTACGACTCCCACAGGAAGAGATGGGGGGAACTCTGCAGCAATAAGCAATGTTACACAGCAGTACACTGGTCCCCATATAATTTCTATGACTTTATATGATACCTACCTTTATCAAAAAATATACATGGTGGTTATAAAGAAATTACCACGAAGGCTAATGGCAGAGGAAATTTTGCAGTCTGGATTATCAAATAGGCTACTTTTATCTCTGGACTACCCTTGAGGTATGGGAATGGGATCTGAATTCTCTGCGGAATAAATCTCAGGCTGGTAACAGCTAGCAGCTATATAATATTATTGTGTATAAATGTTATGTCCAGTAAACCTCGCTGGATGGCCTGTGTGATAATAGCAGCGACGGTTATGACCATTACGATGTCTGCTGTTGCTGCCGGCGCGTTCATCGGCTACACATACTGCTACCTTGAACATAGACATGGGATAGCCACAGGTACCATAATAAAAAGATAGATCTGGTCCTTATACTGCCGTTCCCAATAACATATCTACAGATAAAGATAAAGGTAGAGATAGTGCCTTGAAAATTCCTATTGTTATTTTGCTACTATGAATTGCGTTACCATCGAGATTGATGACGTTTTTATCCTTTCTAATGTCAAAACTGACGATAGATAGGTTATTGGGAACGGCCGATAGTCAGTAGTTAGGTTAGGTTAATGGTGCCCCACTACTATCTCTGAGCCCAAGCTATACTCACCTACTAACCGCCTGCTGATTTAAGGACAAAGCTCTGGTCAAGACTCTGACACAGACTCTGCTCTTGTAAAATGGGGGAGGAGGGAGTCTTTATAGTCAAAGAGCCTGGAACTTGTGGTATAGGATTGTCGAACTAGGTACAGTTCAACAATCCTTGAAACTTAAAACAAAAATTATGTAATTTTTTTGTACCTATTAGAAAGTCGAAATAACATCAATATTCTGAGAACTCACCAATAATGGTTTTGGATGAAGCTCAAAATGCGTTTATAAGATAGATTTTTACATGAGGATATCCATATAAGTAGTATTCCTTTGAGTAAATTCTATTTCCTTTGTTTTTCTTCCCTTTCTTCCTTCTTTGAGTAAAAATTACTATCACCAGTATTTAGAGTACTTTTTCTCCACTCTATATAATTTTACCATTTTCACACTTTACATTTTTACAGGAAACTTGACACATTCGACGAACTTTCAAATAGTTCACATGCCCTTACTCCAGGAGTCCGAAGAAGCAAAGAAAAACAAGACAATCAACGCTGCTTTATCCAGTGTCCTTGTATCCAGGATACTCAAAATCGGTCACGCACTTCTCGATGAGGAGATATCAAACTTACCCTGGGTGGCTGAGGTACCAGAAGCAGTTCACCCCACACTTTGAACTTCGTTTAGTTGTCAGGTACTTGATTTACTCCAGTGGTTTCCTGCGGGCTTAGTGTTTGTTAGGCTTGGGTGAATAAATTATGGGTCTATAAACTGTGTTTGTGTTCGCATAAATCCCTATGTTAAATATATACTGTTGGTATTAACAAGCTCTATTCAGTATATTATTAGAGCTGTGATATTTTGAGATGTGGTTTATTGATTTATCGATTTCACTACAATGTTTCAGTAGTGTGAAGCCTCATTTACAGGGGCGCGATATTATCTGATGATTATTAGGGTATCTGTTAGGCGTTATTAGAATATCTGTTTTTAGTACATTAGATAAGTATTAAGATGAGCGGCTACGATGACACATTTATGAAAAGTGTTATATAACCCATGTGGTACGACAGTGAATTAGTTTTGTGGTCGTATGAAATAGGTTTTGTCATTAATCGATGCACGGAGATTCATCTAAAGCAATACAGTAGCTTAGGCTCTTTGATCCAACATTCGTAAATATATAAGATGTCTTTATTTCTGATATAAATTATCATAAAATATTAGATGATAGTTTTATTGCCACTCAATAAAATTCCTTTCGGCCACTTTCATAACTGTTTTTTCTTAACTGGTTAAGAAAAAATACCTTTCTGTATGTTTTCTTAACTGGTTAAGAAAAAATACCTTTTTGTATATTTTCTTAACTGGTTAAGAAGAAAAATTATATGCGCTTTTTCATAACCAAGTATCAATCAAAGATAATTTCATAAGGGCGCGCACACGCCCTAGGAAAAATCACCGGGCCTATACAAGAACCGTTTGAAAGTTTTCATAACTGCAGCAATATTTCGTGCACAGTGCAGATATTTAAAAAAAAAAAATTAGGATTTTATTACCAATCAAGTTATTTTGAACCGTTTTTATTTTTATTTTTATCAAGTTTTTTTTTGTTGCTACAGTGAAGAATATAGGACCACTAATAACTTAGAAGGGTGGCATGCCAGAATCAATAGACTAGTAGGAAATAAAAATCCATCACTGGCAAAAGTTATGCAATTGTGTTATTCAAAGAAACAAGAATAGCCCTAGCCAATAAAGTTAAAAAAAAACTCAACAAAAATTATTTAGAAATTGACGAAGAAATTTCAAGTGCAATATGCCAACTGAAAAATGTGCATATTACAGTTGGGCACTGTCTGGAAATCATAGCACCTTTTACGTATTAAGTAGAACCCCAACATTAAGACGATACCCAAAATAAACTTATCTTTACAATTAGTTTAACTATAGGTTTTTCTTTTTAATAATTTAGAAATAAATACTTCAAATCCATCAAATGGATCTGAGTGTACTAAAAGTTTACTTTAATTCCTCAATGGATTCTATCAAGGGATCCTAGTGGACGGAGGGGTAAATATTTTTTTTTTTAAATGTCTGCACTGTGCACGAAATATTGCTGCAGTTATGAAAACTTTCAAACGGTTCTTGTATAGGCCCGGTGATTTTTCCTAGGGCGTGTGCGCGCCCTTATGAAATTATCTTTGATTGATACTTGGTTATGAAAAAGCGCATATAATTTTTCTTCTTAACCAGTTAAGAAAATATACAAAAAGGTATTTTTTCTTAACCAGTTAAGAAAACATACAGAAAGGTATTCTTTCTTAACCAGTTAAGAAAAAACAGTTATGAAAGTGGCTGAAAGGATAAAATTATGAATAGCAGAGAGCAAATTGACCCCTTAATGAAGTGTCGAAGGGTCAATGATGCGAAATTTATCACTATCGAATTTCAAGATGGTCTCGGAAAATTTCCTAAGTAGGTACGTCACGAAGCGTAAATGAGGTGATCCCTTGTGGGCAATGGAGCGAGTCCATTCACAAAATCTTAATAATTTATGCTGAACTGAAGTTTGTTATGAATAGTAATAATAACTAAAGGCGAGGAGGTTCCTATATCCCGATTCCTGGTGGCTTGCTCTTCAAAAGGAAGCCGTAGTAGAGATGTTATAATTTATACTCTAATAAATAATAAAATGCATTATCTAAAAGTACACATATCTGAAATTCAGTAACTGAAATCAGAATCCTTCCGGAACGTTAGGTCCTTTTACCGGAATGTCCAGTCGGTTCATTAGGTCTCTTTCCCGGAAAGTCCCATTCCCCGAACGTCCACTTCACTGAATGCCCACTTACCTGAATTTCCATTTCCCTGAAAGCCCGTTCCCTGGACGTCCACTTCCCCGATAGACGTTCAGGTAAGTGCACATTCAGGTAAGTGGACGTTCAGGGAAGTGGACTTTCGGGGAATGGACTTTCAGGGAAAGAGACCTAATGAACCGACTGGACATTCTGGTAAAAGGACCTAACGTTCCGGAAGGATCAGAACGCCCAGAATTCCATGCAAAATTGCTATGGTCGCTCTATAAGAGGCAAGATTATTTCCACAGCCTTACCTTTTTAAAAAATTTCAAGAATTCAAAATTCTTACTTGGTTGATAACCAAGCCTATCCATTTAAACTCGCCTCATACATCCGTTTTGTCGATCTTCTTTCGACCATCAAAGTGTCCGTGCATTGTAAAGATCTCTTTCTCTATCTTAGTCACACTAATTAGTTACTACATCTTGAACATGCCACAATGTTTGTTTATCACGTCGTTTCTCACTTGGTTCATCAACGTCAACAAATTCCAATTTATTTCCATTTTCATGATTCCCAAGTTGGTGGCAAATATAAAAGGCATCATGAAATCCATTACCAATGCTCATGACGGCATCATGTGCCAACAGAGAAGATTTCTGAAAGGTAATCATTGGACCGTCAATGAACTTTTTTGTATCTGTTGTGATTGTTATAACGATATTTTGTGTTGTCTATGAATAAACGTCAGTTGTTGTCCAGCGCCTGGTGGTTTCATTGAAATTATAACATGGTGACAGCGGTGTACCAATTATTATTGTAATAATTAAGGGTTTTTGTGCATAATATTTGTGATAGAAATGGAGCACGCCCGACCACCAGCGGAATTAGGTATGGACGGTGCCGGTGGGCCGGCCGGCCGCGCCGAGGTATGGAAAAAATGGAAACAGCAATTTCAATTGTTCGTAAAGGCTTCGGGTGTAGACAAGGAAGCGGCGAGTGTGCAGGCTAGTTTGTTGGTTAACCTGATTGGGTCTGATGGCTTCGATATTTATCAAACCTTTACGTTCGAAGACGAGAAGAAGCGTGATGACGTGAACGTTTTGTTGAAAAAGTTTGATGAGTATTTCGGAACGGAAACAAACGTAACAGTGACTAGATACAAGTTTTTCACCCGTAATCAAGAGGAAGGAGAGTCTATTCAACAGTACGTGATTGCGTTGCGTCTTCTCAGCAAGAATTGCGAGTTTTCATCCTTAGAGGACAGTTTGATCAGGGATCGAATTGTCTGTGGTGTCCGACAGTCTACGGTCAGGGACCGGCTGCTACGGACTGAGCAACTAACACTCGATAAGGCGGTAAAAATCTGTCAAGCTGAGGAAGTTTCACAGGAAAGTAGGGGACAAATAGGTTGTCAAGGTGCTAGTACTACTATGGGTGTATCGAGTGTCGACAGTGTTGGAGTGAGTCACCGCGTGAGAGAGGGCTGGCGCGCGCGAGCGAGTCGCGGAGGTGCCCGAGTCAACGTGGCGGCTACGCGAGGGACCGCGGGCGCCCGAGGTGCGCTCCGGGAGGCGCCGCCGGGCGGTGCCGCGCCGCGTGCGGAGCCCTGCGGCGGCTGCGGCCGCGCGTTATGTTTGGATCAGTGCCCGGCGCAGTTGGTCAGCTGTTTTGTTTGTGGCTATAAAGGACACTTTGCCCGCATGTGTAAGTCTATTCAATCTTTTAAAAGTGGGGCTCGGGGAAGAGTTCGTCGTGTCTATGAAGTCGAGTGTGATGATAACGAGAGATATGTTAGTGGCTCGGATTCAGAAGGTCCGTTCTATGTGTCTGTCATCGATTCTAAGGTGAATAAGTCGGAGGACTGGTTTCAAGTGTTATTGTGTAAAGGTGGGCAAGAAAAATTTAAACTGGATACCGGAGCAGATTGTAATGTGTTAGCCTTTAAGAGATTTGTAGAGTTGGGGTTTTCTGAGGATATGATAATAAAGAAAAACATTCCGTTATTGTCGTATACTCATGACGCGATACCCACTAAGGGAGTCTGCGTCTTGCCGTGGGTTTATAAAGATAAATCATATGATTTAAAATTTGTCATAGCCGACATGCGCTGTAGCAGTGTATTGGGACGCGAATCGTGTGAGACTATGGGGCTCGTCAAACGTCTTAGATCTATTCAGATTTCGGACTACAGTGATCTATTTAAAGGTTTAGGTTGTCTGCCGGGGAAATATCATATAGTAATCGACAAATCTGTTCCACCTGTCATTTGTGCCCCGAGAAAAGTTCCACACGGGTTACGCGATCGGTTACAGAGTGAATTGAGTGCCATGGAACAGGCTGGGGTCATCAGAAAGGTCAGTCACCCCACTCGTTGGGTACAGCCGTTGGTATTAGTAGCAAAGAAGAATAACGGTATTCGCATTTGTTTAGACCCACGGGAGTTAAATCGTGCGGTACAGCGTGCTCACTTCCAACTGCCCACTGTAGTTGAGCTAGCCACTCGCCTGCACGGCGCGCGGTACTTCTCGGTACTGGATGCCAATGCGGGGTTTTGGACTATTCAGCTGGATGAAGAGAGTGCAGACCTGTGCACTTTCGCTACTCCATTTGGTAGATTCCAATTTTTAAGGCTTCCATTTGGAGTATCTTGCGCGTCTGAGGTTTTCCATGCTAAAATACGACAACTTCTGGAAGACCTGGAAGGGGTAGAGAATTATATTGATGACATAATAGTTTGGGGTCCTACGAAGGAAATTCATGATCAGAGGTTAAAACGTTTACTTGAAAGATCGAGGGAAATCAACTTAAAATTCAATAAAGAAAAATGTAGGTTTTTTGTCGAGGAAGTTAAATATTTAGGGCATGTGTTTGATAAGAATGGAATGAGACCCGATGTTGATAAAATTAAAGCAATCAAAGAAATGTCTACTCCATCGGACAAAAAAGACTTGGAGAGGTTCTTAGGAGCTGTCAATTATTTATGTAAATTTATTCCGAATTATTCAGAAATTGCTATTCCTTTAACGAGATTATTAAAGAAGGACAATGAATGGCGATGGGAAGAGAGCGAGCGCGCGGCGTTTGCTATGTTAAAAGAATGCGTAACTAGTGCAGGCGTGCTGGCGCTATACAATCCGTTGCGGCCTGTGCGTCTCGCGGTAGACGCGTCTGCTTTCGCGGTGGGTGCCGTTTTGCTGCAGGACGGCCGTCCGATAGAATTTGCTTCGCGTACCCTCACTGATGCGCAGAAGAGGTACGCACAAATTGAAAAAGAGCTTCTTGCTATAGTGTTTGGGTGTGAGCGGTTCCACCAATATATATATGGCCAAAAGGGTGTCGTTGTAGATTCGGATCATAAGCCCTTAGAGTCTATTTTTAAAAAACCACTTATGTCAGTTCCAGCACGGTTACAGCGCATGATGTTGAGAATTCAGGCATATGACTTAATAGTAAATTATGTACCAGGCAAGTACCTAAAAATCCCAGACATGTTGAGCCGTGCACCTCTGCCTGATTTATACAGTGAAGAAGTAAGCACGAATGTCCTTTATCAGGTACAAATGGTAGTCAATAATGTGCCTATGTCAAATGATAAATTACCCTTGATAAAAAGGGAAACTAAAAAAGATTTAGAGTTAAGCCCACTTTTAGATTATATAAACTCAGGATGGCCCATTAATAAGTATGATGTAATTAATGAGTGCAGGAATTTCTGGTCGTTCAAAGATGAATTATTTATTGTAGACAATGTTATATTTAGAAATGATTTGGTTGTTATACCCAAAAGTTTGCGTTCTCAAATGTTAGGTATTGTTCATGAGGGTCACCTAGGTATAGATCGGTGCAAGCGCCGAGCAAGACAAGTGATGTTTTGGCCACACATGTCTCGTGATATAGAGCTTTATGTCAAACGATGTAAAATCTGTCAGGAGTTTTCAAACGTCCCTGCTAAGGAACCAATGATACCTATTGAAATTCCTAAGTTACCATGGAGTAAAGTGGGTTCAGATATTTTTGAGTACAAAAAGAAATACTTCTTGATCATTGTAGATTATTATTCCAATTATATTGAAGTCTGTAAGTTAAATTCTATTTCTTCTAACATGGTTATTGAAAGCATGAAAGAGGTGTTCTCTCGCCACGGAATTCCAAATGTCCTGATAAGCGACAATGGGACACAATACAGTAGTCGTGATTTCAAACATTTTGCCGAGAAATGGGGGTTTGATCATGTGACATCGTCACCTAATTATGCTCAAGCAAACGGAAAGAGTGAGAGAGCAGTACAGACTGTCAAATCATTATTAATGAAGGCAATTAGAGGGAATGGGGATTTTAATCTGGCACTTCTTAATTTTCGCAACACCCCGAGGGATGGTTTGAGTTCTCCTGCTCAATTACTTATGGGTCGCAGACTGCGCTGCCAATTACCAGTTAATTCTGCGCTTTTAAAGCCTCGACCAATAGACCCACTGGAACATAAAATTATGATTGAAAAACAAATGAAAGCTAAGTGTCAATATGATCGAAATAGTAAGGCATTACCTGATCTAGAGAAGGGTGATTCTGTTATATTTGTAGATGGCAGGAAAAGAAGTAGGGCCACAGTGGTCGGTCATGCAATCACTCCTCGTTCATATATTGTTAAATCTAAATTTGGGGTTAGATATAGGCGCAATCGGCGTCATTTAATAAAATGTTTGCCTGATGAAAATGCGCCAGAGATTTGTGAGGAGGATCGTGATGATTTGTTCAGTGACGCGTGTGAGGAAGCGGATTTCAAGGATGACCAGGGCTTGTCGTTGCCACCAAATCTAGATCCTCCAGAGGCCTCGACAAGTTATGCACCCTTGCCCGCACCACTTGTCCGCAAGGCCAAAGAACTTGCTCGGCGACGAATTGCCGATCAAGCTACAATTTATAATAAATTAGCTGCTACCCGCGGGTCCGCCTGTGTGGATCTCGGTCATCGCGATTAAGCGTGGCCGATGTCCTTTCCTAAGGTCTAATCGGTCTTTGCACCAAATACAGACAAAGTTACTTTCGCTTTTATACTTAATATTAGTATGGACAAATGTATTTCTTTATTTTTATTTATAAGGGGAAGATGTTGTGATTGTTATAACGATATTTTGTGTTGTCTATGAATAAACGTCAGTTGTTGTCCAGCGCCTGGTGGTTTCATTGAAATTATAACAGTATCAAAGTTAATTTATCAGTTGACCCTCAGCTTAGGAAATACATTGTTCATGCTCAATGTTATTTAAATAATAAGCGACTACAATATTATTCACGTCTTGTGGAAACTAATGCTCAGCCTTCATTTTTTATGCGCCACCTCGCAAACAAACTCGCAATACTAAGTCTAATTATTAAATAATGATCTTTTATTTAGTTATTTTTATTTATATCTAAGAAAATTATTTTTCCTGTTACATACTTAGATAAAATAAAATAAAACTTCTATCGGACTTGGCATGTTTTCAGTGAAACACAAGATGCGTGGCCTTGTTATCATTATTAATAATAAGGCTATCATCATGTAATTATTCCTGCTTATTGCATTGCATATTCATTCTGGGTACATTATTCTACAATTCAAAACTAACCACTATTTCAGTGTTACTTAAATTATGTCTATCGAACAAGTTATATTCAAAGTCGACGCAAGTGAATCTACGTGAAACTTTCGGAATCTTTAGGAATTCTATGTATGTGCAAGTCGATAAAGGAGATACGTTTGCACTTTTTCACATAAAGTTGTATGTAAAGGTGCAACCGTGTCTACTTTAACGACTTTGCAGATGGAATAAACTATTTTGTCTATACTAGATAATATTGTAAGCAGGAAAGATTTGTATTTTTGTATGTCAAAAACTAATTCAAAAACTACTGGACCGATTTCAAAAACTATTGTTCAAAAATTTAAGCTACTTTGTCAGGTACCAACATAGGCATATCATCACGCTACTATCGGCGAAGAACGGGATTAGAATTCCACGCGGGCGGAGCCGTGAGCACCGGCTACACATTCATATTTAGATATGCACATGAATTTACCTAAGTACTGTCATCTTGAAGGGTTAACACATGGTATTATATTACAGACATTTGAACAAATTATATCTTGACATAATTTTTCGTCTAAACTGCTGGACTAGTTGTAGGTAGGTACACATAGAAGCCTTCGCATAAAATACTATGTATAATTACAACAAGCATCATCAAAGTGATTAACGGAACTGAAACTGCTAATCCTTAGCTTTACAGAATTATATTTGCCAAAAATAATGAACGCCCTGGAGCTCATACAGAGCAAATAGCAAAGCGTGTATGACAATACACGACAATACCTATATACAATTTTAATTAACAAACAGTGCCACAGTATACTTAAATATGTATGTAGAATTGTGTTTGTTTCATGATTATGAAGGTCGAGCAATATCTGAAGCCCTTATATTTCGATTAAAATGAGCCCTATAAAGGCACTTGTAGGTCTACCATTTAGTAATCATGCTTTTCAAAAAATTCAAAAGATCAATAGCATGTAATCAATACAATATGAAGATTTCATTCGTAAAACTAGGCATCTCACAAGTGAAATATATAATAAAGAACTACAGCTGCCCATAGAAGGGGGTAATATGTTTATTTTTTATAATTGTAATCTTTATATAGTCGTATACAAGTCTACTGTACGTGTGTATGTCATTGAGCTCCTCCTAAACGGCTGGATCGATTTGAATGAATTTTTTTGTATGCGTTTGGGTGGCACCCGTGGCACCCTGGCTGGATGGTTTCTATTCACAAATTAGCCTGACAGATGGCGCTGTAGAAAATATCATGCAGGACAACGTCTGTCCGGTCCGCTACTTTTATTATATTTATGATGTTCGCTCATGGAGACGTATTTTCCTGATTACATCCGAGGCCAGGGTGACCTCTAAGCTCAGGGTCCGGCATCCGATTCATCCTATGCCAATACGCACGATCTTGGGTGTCCATGGCAGTGAGGCCATTTGCTCGCATGTCATCCTCCACGACGTCAAGCCAGGACTTCTTGGGCCTACCCCATCTACCTGGACCCGGCGGAGGCGTTATTGCCAGGTATTTGCTACCGCCGCCGCCGTCGTCAGTGCCACAGGACGTGGCCGCACCATCGAAGGCAGCTCTCTAGCTTTTTATCTGCGATCTCACTATCTCAATATTTCCTTCGTTCACCTTAGTTCCATTGCTCAATTCCATGATGGTACTTGCTATCAAGCATATAAAAATGACAATTATAAAAAAATCATAATTAATTATTAGAAACTTAACGTACTATAATATTACTCACTGTTCAAATGGCGCCTCGTATCAATGGTGTCAGAAATAATACGAATAATGACTATTACCCCGCGTTTACATACTGCCGCTCGCATTGCTCATCGCCTTGCTGGAAATATTCACGCGAATAATGCCCTAGCATTCAAACACTCGCATCATCGCGATGTTCATCGCGTTGCCCAACACTCGCATCATCGCGATGTTCATCGCGTTGCCCCGCATACAGTATTCGCCTTGCGATGGAGATGGACGACTTTAGTTAACCCACTTGTTACTACCGTCCTTTATAACGCCACTAAACGAGTGTTATATGTAACCGCCAAATTTATATATTTATTGTTGTTTTACCAAAGATCGTCTTACATTACCGTAATCAGACACGGTCCTTCTATAGTGTGTTAGTACTATTTGTCACAGTGCGTGTATTATTTAGAAGTTCTGACATGTTTTAAATTGAAAGATAATTTGCATTGCGACTTGGCTTCAAAAAAGTAAGTTTTAAGGTACATAAATTATGTAATAAATACTATAACGTAGAATATCGTAAAGTGTTGTTATTGTAATATAAATTTGGGATAAAATAAGTTCGAATTTCACAGTTTTTCATGAAAATTATCGTTTGTAAAAACTGATGGCGTTATAACGCCCGGTAGTAAGATGTACGTCTGTAAAATCTAGTAGTAAATTTTTGGTCATTGATGAAAAGGCCTTATAAACTCAACGAAATAGTTGACGAATTGCAACATGTTGATTCGAATGACGACATGCCCAGTGAGATTACTATTTTTCCACCGGAAAATTCAAATACCGAAGTAACAAACGAAGATTCCGGCGATGAAGAACTTGTAACATAATCTTCCAGGTTGGATTATTGCTTTTGAGCATATTACGTATTTCATTTCATTCACTGAAATAAGTACAATATATTGCAATATCAATAGGAGGTAGGAAACGACGGTATTTCAGTCCCAATCGAGCGATCCGACTGGGGAAGTACCTCCGCCCTACAGAATATCGCTGCTAAATATCTTCGTGTTGTGTTCCCGGCGGTGAGTAGGTTAGCCAGAGCTCACTGGAGGGGTTTTGTGCTGTCAGTGAGAAGACCAAAGGCTTGTCCTACTTATCTTCTGCGCTGACGGCACAGAATCTCTCTGTTATTATCGGGTCGGCTGCAGGAGTGTGACTCCCCTGGTGTTGCACTCGTCCATAGGCCACGGTAACCACTTTCCATTTTGTGGGCTGTGTGCTTGTCTGCGACCTAAGTAGTAGGTATAAAAAATGTCCTTAGTAGGAAATTTTCATGTTCCCAGCTAAGAGCTCCATCAGAAATTAGTATTATAAACTTTGAGTCGGTGCAAAGGTTAGGGTATATTTTATGGTTTTTTTGCCAAAAATATGTCTAGTTTCCTATCTTAACAAAGTTTACTTTCTAAATAAATAAAGTTTCATTATAAGCGTTTCATTCAACAAGCATTCGGTGTTTCATTTCATTCCAAAATGTCTGCAATCATAACTTTGGCTTGGTAGCCGATCTTACTACCGGGCGTTATAACGCCACTCGTTTTCCGGCTTTTCCAGACCACGAATTTTTTTTAAAGTATTTTTCTAATAATACTATATTATTATAGTACAACATATTCAAAAATTATTGCAATCCGAAACAAAAAATAGTTTCAGTAATATCTGGGTTAAGTGGACACCTAACCGAATGCAGTATAGGCATTTTATTAGGCTAGGCTATCTACTTAGATACTTAGCTAGTAGGTAATCAGGCTAATTTGGTAGGTAGGTAGGTACCTACCTACCTACCTATTTTAATTTGGTAGGTAATTAGGCTAATTTGGTAGGTAGGTACCTACCTACCTACCTATTCTAGTTTGGTAGGTAGGTACCTACCTATCTACCTACCTATTCTAATTTGGTAGGTACCCTAGCTACCTGTTTGGTCGGTATACTTAGGCTAATTTGGTAGGTAGGTACCTACCTACCTACCTATTCTAATTTAGTAGGTAGAGGTACCTACCTACCTACCAAATTAAAATAGGTAGGTAGGTAATTAGGCTAATTTAGTAAGTAGGTTACCTACCAAATTAGAATAGGTAGGTAGGTAGGTACCTACCTACCAAATTAAAATAGGTAGGTAGGTAGGTAGTACCTACCAAATTAGCCTGATTACCTACCAATTAGGTAGGTAGGTAGGTACCTACCTACCTACCTATTCTAGTTTGGTAGGTAGGTACCTACCTACCTACCTATTCTAATTTGGTAGGTACCCTACCTATCTATTTGGTAGGTATAATTAGGCTAATTTGGTAGGTAGGTAGGTACCTACCTACCTACCTATTTGGTAGGTAATCAGGCTAATTTGGTAGGTACTACCTACCTACCTACCTATTTTAATTTGGTAGGTAGGTAGGTACCTACCTACCTATTCTAGTTTGGTAGGTAGGTACCCACCTACCTACCTTTTATATACATATTATGTATTACCTATATTATTTAATTAGATCCGTAGCAAGCATTTCAATAAATTCTATTGATTTTTCGTTGGACAATTCGATTGGTTGCGTCATTGTCATGATAATAAATTCGAAGTAATCCTGTGAATGTGACACGCGCGTACACAACGAGCGCTCGATGCGAAGTGTGCGCGACGCGAGTATGTGAATGCTTCATCGCGCTAGTATTGCCGCTCCTTCTCGCGCCGCCAAGCCGACACTCGCAGCAACATACGCGGCAGTACTCGCGGCATGACGAATATACCATTCACACCACGTCCCTGCCCACTTCTCTCACCACTTCCCTCGCTCTGCCGCGAGTATGTAAACGTAGCTTTATAAGTGCGTCATAGTCATTACCATAAGTGCGGTATGAATCCAATCAAAACATCTGACATAAAAATTATCGTGTACGCCCTATTACATTTCAAAGTGGGCTTACCACTTTCAAATGTAACTATTTTTGCACGTATTCTTTTACAGTTACATTTTTATGAGTTAACTAGCCTTCCGCCCGCGGCTCCACCCGCGTGCATCTCAGTTAACGCGACCTTTGCTCATATCTTCGGTTCTACTCAACCGATTGCGATCAAACAAACGTAAGATTTTAAGTCTGATTAAGCCCTTTCTAACAAAAAAAAACCGCATCAAAATCCGTCCAGTAGTTTTTGTGTCTATCGCGGACAAACAGACAAACTGACAAACAGACAGGAAATTCAAAAAGTATATTTTCGTGTTCAGTATCGTTAACTTAACATAACCCAAGTATTTTTTTTTAAATATCTATAATGTACAGACCTATTTATCTATATCTATACTATTATATAATTATTATATAATAGTATAGATATAGATAGATAGATATCCTTATGCCGTAGTTTATTATTTAGATAAGTACTTAAATTAAATTATTGTTCTTAATTAGCGCTAATAGACTTTCCGAACACAGCCTCTGTGGCGTGACGGTAGTGAACTCGATTGCTACGCAGGGTGTGCGGGTTCAGTTCCTGGCCAGTGCAAATATTTGTATGCATGAATTATGTCTATTTACCTTGGTCTAGGTGAGGGTGTGAGCACGCTAAGCCGTCGTTCGGGTAGTTGGAAATTATCAAAAGTCAAACTAGTCTTACTACCGATCGATTTCGCCAATTTTTGGTTGTGGAGGTCAGATGACAGTCGCTTTACGGAAAATATCGAAGTTCAGCCGCATCACAGAGACTGGAAAGTCGACCCCTGAGTTAAGAAAAGGCTCAGAGAATGATAAGACAACAGAGCACCACCTGTACTATTTATCCCGGTTTCATTAACCATTAGGTATAAGATTTTGGTTAAGTAAGTTTGTGACCCTAGTGTATGGGAACCCATAGCTCAGATGCAGATTTTCTTTTTAAGGTTGAAAGATCAGACGACTGTCGCTACCATAAAAACCACAGAGTCAAATATAAAGGAGGGAAAAATGTAAGCGGACCCCAGGACATACATATTAACGCCTGTAAAATACCCGAAGGGTGGGGTAGCCTATTACCGTAAGCGGGTATATGGTCTAAGTATAATGTTTAGGTAGGTACTGTCTGATGGAGAACAACCCTTAATCGCCTTCTACGACACCTACGGAAGTAAATGGGGGTAGCCCTATTCCACAGGAACCAACAATGTAATATTCTCGTTACTTTATCAAAACGTGAATTATTTTAATACCAACCGCGTCAGATTCTAACAAAAACACAATAGAATTTTCTAAGTTTAAATGTTAAATAAAAAAGACCCAGTTTTTATATGACAATAACAAAAACTAAGTTATCATTAAAATTATCTTATTTTTGTCAAAAATTACATTATTCACATCAACCTTGATGTCAAGGTGGTAAATGAGCGAAATGATGAAAAAGTTGGAGCTGTAAACAAATTAACTATCATTTTAACATTATCATTTTCAAGCAACTGAAAAAGATAGATAGGTACAGATGTAATATATCTTCTGACTTAACTTTCTTATCATCCAGCACGATACATTCAATAGACGGGTTCAATAATAAACAAATGTAACAATAATAGGGAATAATTAAGGAAATTCTTTAATATAATATAATACTAGAATATAGAAAAATAATTTACGACCGATTACTTACCAAGCTAACAAACACTGACGCGAGAATTTTGTATAAGTATTAAGATATTACGAACTTTAAACTAAATTAACTCTTATCGACTCTAATCTATATTCTCTTATTCTAAGAGATTATCTTTCAAGATCATTAAACATATAAACTCTCATTGATTCTTGTCGAAACTTTATTAATGAAAGTTAGTGTGTATAAACTTGACGTGGTGAACGAGACTTCGTCGAGTGTTCTTTAGAAATCGTGTTGAACCTTAGTCAGGCTAATAAGACTTCTGAATTTTATGTGTATTTGATGAATACTTTGCGTAATTAATATTAAACTAGCTGTTGCCTGTGACTCCGCCCGTGTGAAATACTGATCCCTAGCCCGCGACCCACAGGAACTTCTGACCTGGATAAAATATACCATGACATCCCAAATTTCATTCAGATTCACATAGACATTTTTAAATTACGATGATGACAAAAGTACCTACAAAGAATTCAAAAAGTGCACCCTGCCTGATGATTTTTTTTTAATCCTGTTGGACTTAGTTCACTCTGTGTAACCTCTCTCTTCTCTAAACGTTGCTAATTCTAAGTGATGTTACGCAAAGACCAACATCCGGCCGCTAACGTGGCCATGACATTCTGCGAAGAACACCAACTCTGATAAACGGTAATGTGATTGATTGAAAAATTGATAATCTTTCTCGTCGAACCCTAAAAAAGATGAGTAAGTAAAGAGGTTTAATTAATAACGCCACTACGGCATCGTAGTTACAATTGGAGTTGTTCTGAGTGCACGCGCCGCACCGCTCGACGTCGCTGCGCGCACGCATCTATCGCGTTTAGAATACGAACTACATAATTATGTATTTCATAATCAAATTATAATTCTGTCGTTGTCAATAAAATTACAAGCACAGGATTTTTTTTATTGTTGTTTTTTTTTAATGTTGCATGCGTATTTAATGTGGAAATAAGAAGAATTTAATCAGTGATGTAACATTTACGGCCGGCAAGCCTTTGACTGATAGACTTGTGAATATCGTTGTGATTGTATCGGATATTGTGCCTAAGTATAACGGTTTGTATGTTTTTAATTTATTCTGTTCTAGTAGATACAAACAAGGGTTATGTATATGAAGATTTGTCGTTTGATTTTGGCGGCATTCAACTAGGTGAACATTGCAAGTAATCAATTACTACGTGCTTAGTTTTATTTCTGCTATTAAATGGGCCTACTCTGTGGGGAAAGTGGTACCAATCGTAACTGTGTGTTACGAATGATATTGCTCGGCACATATATCTTGGACCTAAGATGTGCTCAGAATATGTGCTTATATATAGGCGAGTGGCGCGGTGAACGAGTTCAAATTCACCAAGCATAGATTTATTACAAAATAATCCGCGCGCGCCAAGGCCTCGTTTGTCTCGCGATTTAGGTCCAAGACACGTGTGCCGAGGTATATCTATGGAGAAACTGTACGTTTGTTTTCCGCCTTAGTAGTATGAAAACTGTTAATACTTATATTTGTAGCTGTTTTTTACATTGCTTCACTCCAGACCAAATTATATTTTGGAGTCACTGGTCCGCGCTCCCACTTTTTTTAACCGACTTCAAAAAAGGAGATTCTCAATTCGTAGGTACCCAATTTTTTTTATTTTTTTTATTTTTTTTGTATGTTTGTTACGCGATTGTGAAGCCAATTCTAGACCGATTTTGAACGGACGGACGGTAAATTAAGTTATTTTTCGATTTTCAGTGCCTCTTTTTCGTCGGTCGGTTAAACTTTTTTGTTAAAAATGAATTTATTATAATTGGGTTTGGTTGGCTGTTATTGCAACAACTGTCAGTGACAACTCAACTCAACAGTCTTGTTTTTCAATTTCCTCGTGTACCGGTTACGGGCTTGCAGGTGCAGTTTTTTTTTTAGGTGGCAGACAAGCATACGGGCCACCTTTTTTTACACTACTAAGGCCGCACAGCTAAGGCACACGGCCCTCCTGATAGCAAGAGATTACCGTGACCTTTAAAGACGTATGCAACATCAGGGGCGTCACACTCGTTCTGACGACCCCCGTAGACCCTTCTAATGTCCATCTTGAAGAACCCCGCTTGAACCCCGAAGATCTTGGGCCAATAAGGCTCTGTGGACCCACCAAATTGAATAATTATTATTGGCTAAATTGTGGACTGTATGTACGCATTACATAAGTTTATGAAACACTCTGATATTAAAGGTTTCCGAAACATGTTTGCCTTCACCGTAAAAGCAAGCATTATTGCGAACGTAACACGCGACTTCGTAAAATCGAAGGTGCGTGTTTATAAAGTCAATTTGAATTTGTGCAATTGCTTTATAAACCACGTAGAGCTAGTTGACAACCAGCGCCAGACACTTGTGCCTAACATAATGCTGAACTTTTGGTAACTTTTGTGCTTTTGTCTCTTTGGTACATTTCGTTTATTACATACATTATGCTCATGCCTGCTCACGCTTATACCCCTCCGGATATATCCCTCTATACGCCGATTTATTTACACTATTCTTACATACCTACTTCACGAGCTTCCTCTTCTGTCATTAGACTATTCATGCAAGTTCACTCATTTCGAGGGCTTCATAACAGTTAACATCAACAATTACTTAATAGTTAATCTTAACAGTTTTATCTTCCGTTTATTGCTTTAAGTTTTGACTATTTTTAACTAATTGCCCTGAAAGTATATCGTTTGACAAGGTTTTAAAAAATTGGGCTTTCAGTCCAGATGCAAACTCTGACTTGCCCTGCCAATACCCGTTAATTTGGTCAGTGTATGATCTCCGAGGTTGATTCCGGCCTGCCTGAATATAAATGGCTTTTATAGATCTTTATTTACTCCATGAACCACTCCATAGCTCAGTACTATTGATTTAAACATTTCACATTTTTCTCCACATCACTATTTGAATTTCGTTGAGCACAGTTGAGCACAATACAATGTAATACGAATGTATTATCCACTAGCTGGCTCGTTCCAACGTCACAGGAGAATATTGTGAATATGTTGAACCCGACTCCAGTGAACTATTAGGTAACTCTGCCCATAACAATACTATTATACAGTCTGTGCCTTTGTGCATATGAATATCGGTTATTGTAGACACAGACACAGACTCTCTCAAAGCCAGAATCGGTTCACACAGTGGTATGAGTAACAAACCGTAAGGTATTGCAATAAAAATTCCAAAACAAACGCAGTCAAAGTAAAAAGCATGATTAACAAGGGGTGACAGATACGTAAATAATACCTATGTTGTCCAAACTATTAAATATGCAATAATTTATGAGTAGGGTAGCCAGAGCTCACTGGAGAGATTTTGTGCTGTCAGTGGGAAAACCAAAGGCTTTGTCCTACTTATCTTTTGCGCTGACGGCACAGAATCTCTCTGTTCTGACAGGATTGGCAGCACGAGTGTGACTCCCCTGGTGTTGCACTCGCCCAAAAGCCACGGTAACCTCTTACCATTAGGAGGGCCGTGTACTTGTCTGCGACATAAGTAGTATAAAAAAAATTGTCAGAAAATTTCTAATGTTAACTATTCATTCATTCAGTCGAATCGATGGTGCTTCTACTCTCAAATTCTATCTTCCCAGTATGCTGCTACCTGAATCGCATTCTCGGAGGCACTCATTAGGTCCTCCGGAGTACAGGTAGATGGACATGCAGCACACGTCAGCAGGTGGGCCATGGTCTGTGGAGCTACTCCACACTCACACCCCAGGTCCACGTCATCTGAGTAACCCCACCTAGACCGATTCTCCCTGCTTCGGCCGACTTGTGTTCGAAGTCTATTTAGGGACTTCCACCTGATCCAGGGGAGGTCATGTCCGGGGGGAAGACTCTCCGACAGCGGGACGAAAGGAGTTGGTGGCGGGCTCCGCATGCGGTTGATGGCAAATCGAAATGTTAACTATTTGTAATAGGTTAGTGAACCTTAACTCGTGTATGCAATACAATAACGTAACGCTTTATTGTCATTTGAAGCCTCAATTCAATAGTCGATTTCACTTTCACATCCAGAACTACAATCAAAAACTCCACATTGCTTCATCGTAGTGACCTTTTCAGGTAAAAATGATACAACTGTGCAAAAAACGGAAATAATTAGAAATATAATTACTTAGGTACTGTATTTTATTACATTATATCATTAATTAAAATTTAAATTTTTATTCAATTAATAAATTACAATTATTCACAATCAAAAGATGCAAAAAAATAGGTGGCAGATATAGGCCGTAGGATACGTGATAAATCTGGCGACTCTCGCTCTGGCTCGTACCTACCTGGTGCAAAGAATAGCCATCGCGATTCAACGCGGTAATGCGGCCAGCGTACGGGTTATTACCATATGTTCTACTATTTGTTCTACTAATAGAACACTTAGGAAAAAATAATCACGTTTGTTCTACTCGTTTCTATTAATAGAACAATTAGGAATCGTTTTCCTACTTGTTCTATTAATAGAACAATCAGGAATCGATTTCCTAGTTGTTCTATTGATAGAACAATCTGGGTTCCTTTGCGCGAGATGCGACGCGGGGCGGGTTATTTGTTTGACAAAGGCATTGCTGGCTACCTGACATTTGATTGTTAGTTAAAATATAAAAATACCACAAAATAATAAAACCACAATAACAACAAAAAAAATAAGAGTAGGGTAGCCAGAGCTCACTGGAAAGTTTTTGTGCTATCAGTGGCAAGACCAAGGGCTTGTAGCGTTTGTTCCCACTTGTTCTACTGAACAGTTCTACGGTAGAACTAATGGAATGTAGGTAGTGTAGGTACTACTTTGTCTTCTGCACTGACGGGCACAGAAACTCAGTTCTTACAGGGTCGGCAGCACGAGTGTGACTACCCTGGTGTTGCACACCTCCATAGGCCACGGTAACCACTTTCCATCAGGTGGACTTTAGGCTTGTTTACCACCTTAGTGGTATAAAAAAATTAAAATTGATTTTAAAACATTTAAGTTTTCACAATAAACTATATCAATTACACCTCAAATGAGGAGATGCTAATGGTATTTAACTAAGTCAACATCATTTTATTATTGTGCCAATACCGGTTGCATCCACAGCTTTCACTTTGGTGCCAGGATCGCTTCTTTGCCTAATTTTTTGGTTTATTTAGAATTTTACAGAAGCGACTTCCATCTAACCTTCCAAAACCGAGAGAAAAGCCTGCACTTGACAGTGGCGAAGGGTGAACATTTTCAAAAAGGAAGCCATCGCTTTTTTTATCCTAAATCTATTTTGTCAATCACCAAGCGATTCATTGGTATACCTATCTAGCCAGTACCTTTTTTTTTTTTTTTTTTTTTTATCGTGCGCAAAATCCCCACGGATACCTCCCCCACCGTAGCCAGAGGAGGAGGTTATGTCGGACTCGAACCGACTAAAACGCACGCCGTCTGTGGGCCGTCAGTTGCCGGAGGTGAGATTGTCGTAGCCATATCCCTCGCACCCCGGCCGACCCAGGACCATATCTCTCGATCTGGCCCTCTTCCGGTGATGGGACCTCAGAGTCCCAAACCCGCCCCCGGGTATGGGGAGGCACGCGATGCGTGCCGCCGCCGCGGCCTGCTTCTGCTAGGGTGACAGGCGGCTCTACCCGTCACCCCCAGGCCCGCGCTCATGGGGGACGGAGGTCATTCTGCGACCTCCGACGCCCGAGTGGCCGCTGCTCGTTGCGGGCCGCGCGGTTTGCGATTCTCCTTCGCTCCTCGCGCTCCCGCTCCGCCGCCTCCTTCACGAGCATTACTTGCTCGCAGAAGGAGTCGCCGGCGGCCCACGAATCTGCGCAGCGAACCATCGCTGCGAGCAAAGTGGCGAGCGTGAGAACTCTCACTCCTAGGGTCGCCACCAGCTCCCGTCTCGGCGTCTCCCACGCCGGACACTCGGTGAGCGTGTGCAGCGTATCTAGCCAGTACCTATCTACCTGCAAAGACAAGCCGGTGGGAATCGTGTTATAGGGATCCCTCACCACTGGCACTTGAGCCTCCTCCATCATTGTCACTAGGTGCGTACCGACTTGCGGTTAAAGTCAGCTAGGGCTTTTAAAGTCTCGAGACTCCATAGTATTCACCTTCATCTTTTTCTCTATGAGTGTTCCTGAGAATCATTTTGTAACTTCTGTGACATATCAGATTAAGATTAATGCCGCAACCGTGACTTACTTTTATTGAGTAGGTACATACCTACAACAATATTCAAGTAACTTACAAAAAAATCAAATTACGACTTAGATTGGAAAAAGTGAAATGCTCAGGATGGGACCGGAACCCACGTCTAGTCCCTTACAGGGGGAATGTTCTGACCACTGAACTAGTGAGACACGTCATGAGCACTCGAAATTCTTAACAACCATTTTGGGACAATAGCAGAGCCATCTATCCATATTCATACGAACTCCCATTTTCACTTTTTCCAATCTCAATCGATTTGAATAGTGAGCATACTAAATGCTTTATTTCATCAAAGAAAAAATAACAATATTGTTTAAGGCCCCGAATCAGATCAGCATCGAAAAATCGGTATTTTCGAAACCGTTTTTCTTATTAACTATGAAACCTACAGATCTGGAATTCACATACCTGGATACTATAGGATATACAGTGGAACTTCTCCTTTTCATAAATTGAATAAAAAAGGAGGAAATAGTTGAAAAGAGGCTCTGAACATCACTCTACTCTTTCTTATGAAACCAAATATTTTCTACAATATGTATCCAAATAATCTAAAATTTCGCATAATATGTTCAATAAGTGTATTAGCATGACGTGGCCTTCTTAGTTTGTAATCGTCGCCTATAAAGTTATCTATTAAAATTGGTTTTACTGATTTTTCGGTTCAAATATGAGCGAATGACCTTGAGCATTTGTATGGCCAAAGTCATTCGCGTATGTAATCACCTTAAAACACATAGCGCAGGTGTAGTCAGAAGTTATCGTAAATAAAGGCGTGGGAGTGTACGAAGATGTTATCAAAATATGTTGCTAATATACTACATTGTCATTCAATAAGTGAAACGATTTCATTGTTACAATTTGTTAACTAATTGTAAACTCTTTGTGTACTGTGATTACACCTGTCCTTCGAGAATATACAGAAGTATCTAAGCATAAAATATCATCGTGATTTTGGAAACTGTGGCATTTTATAATTTGCAATCAATTATGCATAGTTATATTTAAGGCAGTAAGACTTTATAAGACATAATTATGTTATCTTATCTAATAATAATAATGTTTATAGTTTTACGTGTGCAACAATCTAAATCCATCATAAAAGCTACACATTTTAAATGACACTCTCCTATATAATTAACATTATTATCTGAGCACCATTTTTGGTTCCATCTAAAACATGCACTTTTAAGTCGGGGTGTGGTCGGGGTCTCCTCTCCTATTCCTCCTGACAGGTTTATTTACAGATATTCCGTTAGTGAACAGCTCCAGTTATCAACGGATCGCCATATTAAAATGGACGTATGGAGATCCACCAAGTCCCTCGGGGTCAAGCAAATCGCACCTGCAAGCCAGGTTACAAAATTTAGACGCAACAGAACTAGGAAATTACTATGAGAATGGTGATGAATAATTATATTATTATAATTTGTGCATTTTCTGGCATCTACTAGGTAGATATTCAACTATCAAAACTATTATCAGAAACTCGGTTGAATATTCATGTTGATTTGATTGCTATTTTAATTGGCTAGATGCTTCTTAAACTTCTCTCAACCTAACTCAAAATGAAATGACATACGACTCATACGAGTATCTACATACAGCAGGTAGCTTTAATCTTATCACCATTAATTACAGTGTAATAGTTTGCGTGAATCACATAACTCAAAGTAAACAACATACTATAATACTTACGAGTACGTGTCTATATAGTGATAGAAGCAACCATAAAAACTTTACTGAGATCATTTATAGGTGGGTGTTGAAGTAACCACTTAATAAGGATGTGATTCTAGTTTTATTGTAGCATCAGTCAGCGACAAAGTTTTGCAGAACGATCACTGAAATTCGAACAAACTCCACACTGCTTCACAATAACTAGGTGATACTTATAATATTCAAAATCATCATAAGCACTGCGTCCCGATTGCATCTGGGGCATTTACCTCTAAGACCGGGGTCCACCTTCTGGTTCTCCCCCCTCCACATCGCACGGTCTTAGGCCTCCCTGGCAATGAGACCATAATAGCACGACGTCAAGCCAGGACTTCTTAAGTCTACCCCTCCTGGCGCGACCCGGTGGGAGCGCTATTCCCAGATATTTATTAGGCCAAAGAAGGTGACAGTAAAATTCAGGAGCATTTTGTCTGCTGTCTTTACGTGTTGACTCCACATATCCACCTATTATATCTATTCATATGCGACAACGCAGCATCATTATCTCAGTGGCAACTCCAGCTTGTGTTGCTCCAGCAATATATATGCATCCAAAACGATAATATTATTTTATGAAAGTTGTATAAAAAGCAGGTACAAAAAAATAAGAAAATATATGGTTATATCAGAGCGGTGTTATGAACCTTTTAAATCTAATCTCAAAATTACTGAACATGACTGCTGCATCACGCGTGGCACTATCTTACATTATAATTTTAAAATATTTTCAATTTGGAATGGGATATGAGATCGGAAATTATTTTCCACAGCGGCAAGTGCCTGGAAATTGAAACAAACGGAGATGCAATAATAGAGAATCCTAAAGAATCTATAGATAGACCGGTATGAATTATTAAATTGACTGCACCTTTCTTGTTAGTGTGCGTATGGATACTACAGTCTATTTACATTGCGATCAATATAATATTATATTGATGATGTTCATAATATTGAGGTGAGAACTCGATTAGTAATAATTTCCAATGTTATTGGCAAACGATGCTGGATCGTGATATGGGATCGTTGACTGCCTACAGGCGCCTACCTACCAGTGGCAAGGGGTCACTATAACAAGATTCCTGCGGGCTTGCTCTAATCATGGTATGCCCTCATTCATAAACATTAAAAAATTTCGTGCAAAACCGATTTCCATACTGTTATTCAGTCTTATCCTCGATAAATATCCAAAAAAATTACCATTTGAACGAGCAATTAGTGCAATCTTTCATGAATGGAAAAAAAACCTGACAATCCTTTGTAAAAGCTACCTAATACTCTGCAGTCATTAGACATCTCTCGGCAAATCGAGCGAGCACCCTTTAATTTTCTCCTGTTTGTACAAACCAGGTTTGCAGGAACAGGAGCACTGTATCTAATTGGAAACAGGTGCACTGCACTGCACTCATGTAATTTAACGTATGATGTAAACAAGACAATCATTCTCTCTTTAATCTCAACAAAACCCTCAAGTTTTTGCTCATAGACCAAACATTGACGTTTTATTTTTTAATCGCTCTTTATTTTTTAAATGCTTAATATAAAAGACGAACCATTGTTGGGCTGATATCATAATTCTACTATAGGTATACATATTTTTCCCCAATATTAATTTACAAGAAAAGTTAGCATGGTAAATCCATTTAAACACGTGGTTAAGTGTAAGTAGAACTGAGGGTTCCGTTCAAAAATAGAATAAAGGACTGAGTTAACGCTAAACGTTGCTTGGCGAAAACTAGAGCTACTAATATAACTCGTAGCAAACTGAAATGACAATAGGCTGGCACATCTGCCAAATGCCCAACTGCCGCAAGTGTGTGCAATAGAGACCACGAATCGGTAAACGGGTGGTGAGACCGAACAGATAAACTAACAACCTGAAAAAGGAACTTGCGTTAGACTGATGGCTGAAGCGGAGTGTTAGGTAATATAGCTCCTTCCTGCTAAAAAGTATACTTCTTTTATATCAACATTACTACTTAGGTACTTATCTCGCTCAGTTCATATCAGCTCACAGGAAATATTCAATTCATTCATTCAAGTATCAACCGAGATTTCTGTCGTTCAAGATATGCATTAAAATAGGTATAAGTATTAGTGAAGCATCTTAAACTGCTGTATAATATAATATTAAACTTAATTATCTTGGAGTTCAGGGTCCGCTTACTTTTTCTTCTCCTTTTGATTTAACTTATAGGAATTCTATGGGAGCGTGAGTCAGCTTACCCTCCAAGGTTAGAGGCATGCTTGCGCCAGAATTTCGTTCACAGAAATATCCACTAGCGTACGTTTTGTTTGGACCCGAATATCTTTGCGAGGCTCAAGAACATCCTACACCCAACAGCTAAGAATTAAAAATAACGAAATATTGTATATCCATATCCATCCATATCCATACTTCCATACTAATATTATAAATGCGAAAGTAACTCTGTCTGTCTGTCTGTTACGTTTTCACGCCAAACCACTGATTTTGATGAAATTTGGTACAGACATAGAGTAGACCTTGGGAAAGGACATAGGCTATGTTTGGTCGCGATAAACGACATCCACGCGGGCGGAGCCGCGGGCAAAAGCTAGTATAATATACATTTTCATTGAATCATCTCTACAATATAATTTTTAGATATACCTATATTGGGAAAATACCTCAGCAGTAGGTAATCTACATAAATAAAATTGAAGTGTCTGTCGAAAATTACTGTTTCTGATATATAACAGTTTATAATGAGCGCTGAAGAATATCTATCTATCTTAATATATATAAATCTCGTGTCACAATGTTTGTCCTCAATCTTCTTATCTTCTTAATATATATAAATCTCGTGTCACAATGTTTGTCCTCAATGGACTCCTAAACCACTTAACCGATTATAATAAAATTCGCACACCATGTACAGTTCGATCCAACTTGAGAGATAGGATAGTTTAAATCTCAAATTATAGTCGCAATTTTAATTTATCGCGATAACCAACATCCACGCGGGCGGAGCCGCGGGCAAAGGCTAGTACTATTATATAATTGTAAAGTGGTCGTGTCTGTACATTGGAGATATTTAAAAAAAAATACTTGGGTTATGTTATGTTAACGATACTGAGGACGAAAATATATTTTTTGAGTTTCCTGTCTGTTTGTCTGTTTGTCTGTTTGTCTGTTTGTCTGTTTGTCTGTTTGTCTGTTTGTCTGTTTGTCCGCGATGGACGCAAAAACTACTGGACGGATTTTGATGCGGTTTCTTTTGTTAGAAAGGGCTTGCTCAGACTTAAAATCTTACGTTTGTTTGATCGCAATCGGTTGAGTAGAACCGAAGATATGAGCAAAGGTCGCGTTAACCGAGATGCACGCGGGCGGAGCCGCGGGCGGAAGGCTAGTAATACAATATAATCAGTGCTTATAACAAAACAATAACACTATTGTCTGTCTGTCTTTCTGTTTATTTGTTCCAGCTGATCTCTGAAATGATCATGTCAATTTTGACGGTATGCATTGGCGAGTATATATAAAAAAGCGCAACATAAACTACTATTATATAAAAAAAAGAATCAAGGTTTTGCACTAACAATTGAGCACTATCTCGAACAAATCTAGTTTTCTCGTAACTAGCACCCAACATATCTTTCAACGTGTTCACCCTTTCAACTAGGCCATTCGCGTGACCTAATTCAATAAGATATGTACTACGTGACTAGCGAAACTCTTTAAAGTCTCTCCCGACCTTGGTCTGCATTAGCTCAAGCCGGAGCTCCAAATAAGGATACGCTAGATTTAATAATAGCTCTAATTGTAGGTACTAGCTGAATCGATTCGGAGTCTTTGGTACAAAGGAATGAACTTTGTCTTATTTTTCTAATCTCATCGTGTTCAGGGGGTCTCCCTGAACTGGATGAGATTTTAATACCCGCTTGAGCATTCGACCGCTAATTCAAAAGACTTGGATTTTTATCCCGCTCAGTGCATTGTTTTTTCAAAGCGTCGCGTCGTCGGTAGTTTTTTCAAAGCGTTGGTAGCTGGAGTCGGCCTTATCATCGAAAGGTCCCGGGTTCGAATTCTGGCCATTACACTACCGACGTTAGGAGACCGACGACTGGAGGAGTTAAAGGGAATATTAGTTAATCTGCTTACTTATATTCTTTTTTATTTGACCATGTATGACAGTGGTGAATGGTGAAAATTTTCAAAAAAGAAGGCCCGGGAAAAAAATCTTCTTTCGATCTAGTTTGTCATGCACCATGCGACCCATTGGGAACCCTCGCCACTGATGAATACTAGCTAATTCTTGCGGCTCCACCTCCATGTGTGTCGATTATTGCAACTCTTGCTCATAATATATCTCTGGTTCTACTCCTATGTACCACATAGTAATATTACTGAAATCAACCTAAATCACACGAAATAAGACACAAATTACAAAGCTATGTTTTGGGGTATCTAACAATTTTTCTTTTGTTGCAGTTAAATCATGACAATCCGGACTATGACGGTCAACAGTACGCGCGATGCTACAAAGAAATATTTTTGCGAAGGGTACGTACACTTTGTTCTATCTATCCGTGGTACACCTATCAGGACCAAATCACCTTTAGGTACAGCAGTTTGTCCAAGTCGTCCATGGAACACAGCTCACAAAAGTTCCCGTAGAACAATTGATCTGCGAGACGTTCCCAGGGTATGGATCCCATCCAACCACAGTGTAAGGGATAGGTATGCAATATTAAACATCCAATTTAATTTTTTTTTAAAGGTATACGTACTTTAGTACATTCTAAAGCAATATCTTGAGAACGTATTGCGGGACGTACACATTTAATTTATGTTTCCTAATTAGCTCCGAGTTCATAAATTTTTCTATGACTAACAACCCAATTGACGATAAGGAATCAAAAGTGGCTTTCTAAATTCAAAGTACCTAATGGTCTATGAACCCTTACAATACCCGTCATTCTCACAAACCGTAGTAGGGTTAAAAACACAATAGGTGACAAAAAATAAAATAAAAAATCGTCATCCTACTGAATTTCATAGTGTGTTCACGCGACTCGCCTCATTCCAGCTCTATGGCATATATGACAAGATAAATAGCAGTAATGATAAATTGGAAATTAATTCCTATTGTGTGCTACAATATGCCATCATTAAAACGTAACGTAGGTAATCAGGACAGATATAGAACTGTATATTCCTATGTAATTAGAATTTTGTTTGCTCACTGTATAAACCGCTTAAACCAACATTATTCTGTTTTGATCGTAACATTTTTTGCACTTACGCAAAATCTAAATTAGAATTAGATATAATAACAAAATAAATACTAATTCAGTCAGAGTTCAATCAAATCAGAATTTCATGTTATACCGTATTATACATTTTTTTTCAAGGCAGAAATTATGACGTATTTGTTTTTAAATTATGTTACCTACATTTTGTTCAAAAATCACTGAATTCACTGAAAGAAACTAGCTACAAAAAGTCCGTGAAATTGAGAACCTTCGTCTTTTTTTAAGTCAGTAAGCAATAGGATTCAAGTTTTTCTCAGACCCAACTAGCATCTGGCAACAGTGTATGTTTAAGTAAGTAGGAAAATACTTTATTAAGGTAAATACATAGTACCTACCTACTATTTCTGAGTAGGTCAGAGACTTAATTGCCCTTCCTTCCATTGTTACAATAGCCTATAAGACTGCCATTTCTCAAGTAAAGAAAGCCGTAATAACTGAGAATCCATCAACTCTCAGTTATTACGGCTCTCGGCTCTATCGCCTTTCACTACGGAGACAAGACTGGATCTGCTACTAGCAGTCCATGTGTATGTTTTCCATGCCTGACAGAAAAGGTACATCGTCAGTTACAACGCCCAGTAGGTAATGTATATACATTTACTAACATCCACATTTCACCGAATATGATTTTCGGTCCCACGATACAAGAGGTGAGCGAATGCCATCAAGCGGATACGTTGTCATAGAGGTGTCGCCGCCAACTAGCTTGAACAGCCGTTCAATTATTAACTGCTAGGCTGTTAACTAAACGACGCCGTTCAATTAACGGCCTGAATGATATTCAGCCGTAACGTTTATTACAACATTTAACAAACTGGCTGACTTAGGTCATTTGTACGATAGGGCACCACACACCACGAAATAAGACAAAGTTTAGTGATAGGTTTTTTCAGTATTTTCAGTATACTTTATTCATGAACAATTTTTACATCATGTTTGAACATTTTTACAATATAAATAAAAAAAATAATATGTAGTAGCTTTATTGAGAAAGCTGCGCAATCCGACTTGAATAGAGTATGTTAGAAGGCTAATGCGGGAGCGGAGCGGGAGCTAATAGATTAGAGAACTGGTAAGTGTGAATCTCGAATCACACTGATAAACTGTCCACAGAACCTAAAAAAAAATTGGTGGCACCGTCTTTTGTTTGATTAGTGTTCTTAGCGCAAATTAAAGAAAAATCTGAGCCCAAATAGCGTTTTCTTTCCGAATTGCTGTCCCTTGTTTTAAACAAGGTCACCATCTATTGCTTGTAAGTAGGCGGGGTGAACGCGGATGCAATCAGGAACATACGTCATCATGATGATTATGATCAGCAGTAATCAGTAGTAATCAGCAGTAACAACACAAAGCAAGTAGGTAATTGTGTTATTCAGCAGATTTCTGTCGGTACTTTTCTAGAAGATGGGTACAAGAACGGGAAACCTTTGTACTCTATTGCGGTTCAAGTGTGGATACCCACTTTCTTGTACAATATAAGTATCATAAAGCTTGTTTAAATGTGTATATTTTCACAATTTTCGACACGACGACCGCTTGACTTTGAAAAACGGGTAGCTAATTAGATTTCAATGGTTAATTAAAATTTATATTTCATA
Organism: Eilema depressum; assembly: GCA_914767945.1. Lineage (NCBI taxonomy): Eukaryota > Metazoa > Arthropoda > Insecta > Lepidoptera > Erebidae > Eilema > Eilema depressum. The sequence continues at coordinate 8,784,619 of OU612024.1, read as the reverse complement.
TGTAGCGTTAAACATTTTCGTCTTTCTTTTACATGTACCTAAATACGAATAAAGAACGTAAATATTATAACAGTGTTAATAAACACTGGAGATGTCTTGATAAAAACAAAACAAATTAAACAAACATATTTTGTTAGTATAACAAATAAAAGTCCGATCATAATATTTTCTATAATGGTGTTAAAATTTTTATGCGTCAAAAAATTCGTGTAGACAGCCTCCGTGGCGTAGCGGTAGTGAACGCGGCCGCTACGCAGGAGGCGTGGGTTCGATCCCCGCTCAGTGCAAATATTTGTGTTCATGAAATATGGGTATTTGCATTGGTCTGGTCGTGCCTCGGAGAGCACGTTAAGCCGTCGGTCCCGGTTGCCATAAGAACATCTATGGCAGTCGTTACGGGTAATTGGAGCCCTCAAAAATCCAAAAACAGTCTAGCTGCAAAGCTTCGATATCGCCTAATGTTACCATTGGGATGTGGAGGTCAGATGGCAATCGCTTCACAGAAAATATCGAGGTCTAGCCAAACCCGTAGTTAAGACTGGCAAAAGCGGACCCCAGACTCCGAGCTGAAAGCTTCGGATGCGACTGGGAATTAACGCTAAGAGGAAGAAGAAGAAAAAATTCGTGTAGGATTCCTACTACACGATTTTTTTGACGCATAAAATATAATAATATAATAAATAATAAATAAATAAGTAGGTAGGTGTAACCTACCTACTTATTTATTAATTTAATTGTAATCGCGAATGCCATACCTAAACTGTGCCTAAGTACCGTGAAGGTTGTTTTTTTTTTTCAAAGTGATCACTATGCTAAAATTGCAAATTGCAACTTCTAAATTGTGATGTTACAAATTATCGTATTGGCATTGCGCGAATAATTCGCACACCAAAACAAAGTGTATTTTGGGCGATTAAGGTGGTACAAAAAGTAAATACCTACGAGTAATTATTAGATATTCATCCTCCGAGCCCTTTCCAAACCCTGTTACGCTACATAGGAAAAGCCTCTAACTATAATAGAGCCATCACAAACAGCTTTAACTACCTATTCTATGAAAGTGCTAGAGCTAGACTATATCTACGATAGAGAAAATGCTCTACAAAAAGTAAGCAAGCATAATACGAGTACTTCATGCCTTCAGCTCATTTTAGTTCCTAGGTTTTGTAGTCATGATGCAAATACAAATAATTTATTACTGCCCTCTAGTTATGTAAGTCAACGACAGATTAGAAAACAGAGTACATAAGTTGTACAACTAACCAGCAACAGATGGCACTGGCATCGTAAAATTGGTTAAAATAATCATTTAAATATGGCAGCATTATTGTATTTACAATAATGGTGCAGCTGAGGTACAGTTTCCAAGAGAATGTTAAGATAAACCGAATGTGCAGCGCCGCCGCCCTTATTGATCAGTATCGTCCCAGCAGATAGGTATCCTGTATTTTTTAATTAGGTGGTGAGATGTAATCAGTAGACATATATTCAGAATTCAGCATCATTCTAGAATACGGGCCTAGGTTTTAATTTAGTGAGTGGAGTAGAATAGGACCACCTCATCCCTTCCCGTAAGTGTCATAGAAGGCAACTAAGGGATACTTTTGATTGACTGCCTCTAGGCGCGGTCGCAGCTTGAAGTTTGGGGGGGGGGGGGGGGTTGTCACTTCGAAGATTCCTTAAGAAATTTAACCCCCCCTCCCCTCGTACTGGGACTTTTCAAAATGACGGTTTTGGGGGGGAGGGGTCATGTCCCCTGTGAGTCCCCTCCCCCCCCACTCGGACCGCGCCTGACTGCCTCTGTGGCGTAGCGGTAGTGAACGCGGTTGCTACGCAGGAGGCACGGGTTCGATCCCCGCTCAGTGCCAATATTTGTATGCATGAATATAAATATATTATTTGCATTGGTCTGGGTGTTTCTATGTATACAGGGCGTCCCACGGCGATGCCACATGGAGGGCAAGTACCTTAAATCCTTAAGTTGGCTCATTTTACTTAAAGGAGACATCATTTTATTTTTAAAAAGAAACAAAACTGCATTCAAAGATTTATAAACATTCGCTTGCCACACCCGGTAATCGAACCGACTAAAATCCGAAAAAGTAACATCCTGTATTTTTATGGCATCAATCGATAGTGTCAATCAAAAGGATCAAATCTCTCTAAGAAACATGGTAAATTAAATGAAAGGAAGTCCTTGAAACCTAAACATATAAATTCAATTTAGCAAAATAAAACACTTAAACTCAAAGTTCATCCATCCATCTGATACCATATTAACAATGAAATTCCATATTTAAATCACTTTTCTTTTTTTATCGTGTGGAGACCGCTGCATCAATCGATAGTGTCAATCAAAAGGATCAAATTTCTCTAAAAAACATGGTAAATTAAATGAAAGGAAGTTCACAAAATCTTAACTTATAAATTCAATGCAAACAGACACAGCACTTTTACTCCAGGAACCATTAGATAAGGTATCTTATAAGGTCAACACTAGAGATATCTTTGATGAAATTTATTTATGTAGTAAAATAAGTACATACTGAATGAATGAACTTCGTTTACTGTTTAGAATGTAACTTTATTGGGTAACTGCATGAGGTTATGTAGGTAGGGTATCAACTTATAACCTGTCAATTGAGACGGCGCGGCGTGCGGTTTTAGTCGGTTTGAGTTCGAGATACCTAAATACTACTGCTGACCAGCAGCGGTCTCCACACGATAAAAAAAGAAAAGTGATTTAAATATGGAATTTCATTGTTAATATGGTATCAGATGGATGGATGAACTTTGAGTTAAAGTGTTTTATTTTGCCACATTGAATTTATAAGTTTAGGTTTCAAGGACTTCCTTTCATTTAATTTACCATGTTTCTTAGAGAGATTTGATCCGTTTGATTGACACTATCGATTGATGCCATAAAAATACAGGATGTTACTTTTTCGGATTTTAGTCGGTTCGATTACCGGGTGTGGCAAGCGAATTTTTAAAAATCTTTGAATGCAGTTTTGTTTCTTTTTAAAAATAAAATGATGTCTCCTTTAAGTAAAATGAGCCAACTTAAGGATTTAAGGTACTTGCCCTCCATGTGGCATCGCCGTGGGACGCCCTGTATTATGTATGTATCTAGATTCCATAACACAAGCTAATTAAGCTTACCAATACCTTGGGTCTAGATAGCGTTGTGTAGAATGTTGTAGAATATTTATTTATTATAACTAAGGGATAGGGATGTTCTCCTTGCAACAGGAAACATACAGCCCATGAAAGCCAGCTTGACGGCAATAGGCTCGCTCCCAATTACGTGGGACTGAAAATCATGGCTATCGATTTGTTGGTGTTAATTCACCTCTGCCTACCCGTTCGGGGATTTACATGTATGAATATGTAATGTATGTAGACTCTATAATATATTATCTACTTTCAAGCTATTGCCTTCAAAGAAATAGGAACAAATTGTCTTCTCCTTTAGCTTACCATTAGGCGAGATCGTATATATTCTCTAGAATTTATATCAGAATTTTTAACCAACTACGGCGAAGTTAAAAGGAGGGTTATTAACTGTACGATTTTAAATGGCGATTACGTAATGATTTTTTGTCAAGTACCTAAATGGATCTTTGTAAATAATTTACGTAGTCTATTTACAAGTGGCTTCAAACGCGTAATTCTGAAGCTAATGTTACGCAACTCTTAGTTACAATTGTTCAATTTTAAGTGACTGTGAAATTGTTAATTATACATGCCATACATGATTTACGTTGTATGTATGTTACGTATGTAAAATTGGATGTAAAAGAAACAATATTAATAAAGTAATGGTCGTTAAAGAGCAACTTACATAATATAATACTCATCATCGTCATCATCCGAGAATTTTACATAAGTGACTGCCATCTTTCTGACCCTCCATTTACGAGAGGAAAGCCTGCGTTGGAGCCTCCATCAGCAGGTGTACAGGCTGATGATAATGATAATAGGCTTGCAGGTAGGTACAGTTAGCTTGGGCCTTAACGTATGATTCAGAAAGAAAGAAAGAAAATAGTTTTTTTATATATATAACTATTTTTTATATAAAATAATAGCATACGACAACTGCCGACGCATACAGCAGATACAGCGTACCCATTACTTGTTAAACTACGATACGGATAAAGGGTACCATTGAGAAGCCGCAATGAACTACGCGCATCTGCTGGGTGCGACAATAGTTGTCGTATGTCGTCGGCTACGGAATCATATTATTACCTTTATTCTGACCTGCCCTTTTTTAGTAAGCCCTTACTTTGATTACTGTATATTCTACGAGGTCGACCCCGGCTGGCCTGACAATAATTATCTTACCATTTGCCATTTCATGCAAGCCCCCCGGTTTCGAGTTCGTCTGACCTGTCCTTTTTTCAATAACCCATTGATTTGATTAATGTATGCTCTGCGAGGTTGACCCCGGCTGGCCTGACCATTTATGTACCTTACGGTTTACCATTTCATGCAAGCTCGCCGGTTTCGAATGCTTCTGACCTACCCTTTTTTTTTTTTTCAAAAATCCATTAAGTAACTTGGACAGTGTATTAATATGTTCTGCGAGGTCGGTTCTGGCTGCTCTGCCTGTATTTGTGTGCACATTGTGTCTTACATATTTAGTGTGTCATTCACTCAATACTCATTCGTTCTACGTGCCAAACAACTTTAGCATCCCTATTTCGTTCTTCCACTTTTTTCTCCCTTCGTTGTATTATGATGTGCAACAAAAAATTGATAGATTATACATGCGCGTGCAAATGTGACATTTACTGTGGCATGTTATCGGCCATTACATCATTCACAACTGATCTATAATGTGAATATGATAAAATAAATTATGCAATGAAAGGAACTGGCTCTATTGCTCTCAATCGCTTCAATAGAACAGCCACATAATAAATCTTGTTAGATGCTGACACTATTCGTAGTTATAAAAGTCTATTAACCGGTCTAGTATTTTTATGGGTCAAAAAATATTGTATATCAAAATTAATTATGAAACTGTCACGCTACAATTCATGCGCAATAGTCAAAGAGCTCAAACCACGGAGGACAGAATTGGCTCAAACCGTCGTTATGAAATAACAAAATAAACACATGGAGTTGGATTAAAGTTTTAATTATTTTGTTAGTAACGCCTTATTATGTCATATATATGCCAGCTGCTCCAGGCACTTCGGAGAACGCAAAGACTAAGACTGACAAATAATAAAAAAAAAAATTCTTAGGTATGTGTAGATATCGTAGTTAAATACACTCATACGTGCATTTATTCGATGAAACTGGTATTTTAAAATTACCAATATACTACACTTTATATATAATATATTCTTTATATTTATCTATTTGTATAGGTATCGTGTAAAACGTGAAAAATAATAAGGTAGGCGCAATTAACAAATTGTAATCGCGCACAAATCAACTGTTCTGTATGAAAGGAAGTAAAGAGTGCGCACTTATTTTGGTTCATAAATTGCTTTTGTGGCCCATAGCCATAGGAGGTGTGAGGTGTGTAATTAACGCGGCAAAAAATTAATTTGAATATGAGATTGAAAAATAATTAAAGCTGGTACTGAACAAAAATGGTAGGTTGGTAGCCACATACAGCAAGTAATAATTTTAATTAGAAAGTAACAGCTTAATACTTACTCAGTTGTCAGCTTCGTTTTTTATAATTAAACTGACATTTTTCTAAATGCTTTTTTCTGAATTTATTACTTTATAGTGTATAAAAAGTAGAAATTGGGCGTTCTTTAATAATAATATAATAAAATTATTCCTTTACATGACTTATGTCCAAAAAGAAAAAGAATATTAAGTAGGTAAACTTAGATAAGTACCAATGTACCTATTTAAGTATGACATCAAGACATCCATCCTTCTTGTCACTGCATATGAATCACTTTTATAAATTGAATAGATATATTATGGTGTCCACGACTGGTCACGCCACTCGCCATAAAAGCAGCTGGTTGACCCTCGCACTTAAAAACCAGTGCGGATTAAAATGAACTTCCTTCCGCAGACGCCCCGCAGACGCCCAAAATGTGGCTACTATACTACTACTATGGTTGTCTCCAATGACTAAAGTATTTTGTACCTAAGTTATAAATCTACTTGCACTGCTCATCTGTATCCTAGCGTTAATTCCAGTCGTATCCCAAGCTTTCACCTCTTAGTCTGGGCTGGGGTCCATTTTGCGGATTTGGTTGAACGTCGAGTTGCACTGCTATATTATCCAATCATTTCACAAATGCCGGCATCAGGCAGGTATGTAGGTCCTAGGTAGGTACCAACAGACGTTACCTCCTATCGTAATTTGTTAGATTAGGTACTCTAAAAATTCCCAAATCTTTAGAGATTATCAAACCAAAGGGTAAGTGGTGCTTTTGCAACTTGGGAAAACGGAATCGCATCAAAAGTGTCATCAATTGATACGACACAGAAACAAAAAAAAATACAGAAACGTTATACATTCTAATGTACAATGGGCGGCCTTATTGCAAACAACAATCTCTTCCAGGCAACCTTTGGATGTACAGGAGGGTATAGAAATCACACGTGGGTTATAAATGTCGCAGTTCATTACTTGTGCTCCTTCTAACGGTCTAACCCATGTAGCCTCAACATCAGGTAGGCAGTGTTCTGCTTTAACTGTCATAACAGTATAAAAACACCTGATTAATATGATTAAGTACAATCGAAGGTCAACATACAAGGAATGCCACCGTTACCTGGTCTAATTTCCTTGTTGAGTCTACAAACAAAAAACACTCATAATATGGCGCCATCTTAATACATAATTATCGACTTCTTTAACACTTATCCTCAAGAAATAAAATGGTTCAACTATAATAATAATTTATTGATTCGATACAGAAACGGCTATTCTGTAGAACGGCAATTACCGAGTGTTATAATCTTTCGCAAACACACGTGATTGGACAGTCTTTAAATAAAAAAAAGCTGGTAATAGCAACAATTATTCATTTTTTATACCACTAAGGTGTCAACGAGGCCTAATGGTTGAAATAAAGTTAATCTCAGGAACTCTTTTTGTTGATCGAGTTCCGTTTATCAAGGAAAGTTATATGCTAAATAATATCACGCTACTGCTCAAGGGAGCGAAGCAGAAATCATAAATGTCAATAAATCCAGCAGATTGCCCTACGTTACTCAATAGTGTTAAATTACGGGTGGGATTAAATGGGTGTGATACGGAGTTTCAAAGTATGTACTTTGAAACTGGGTATGTACCTACGCTTGCTTGAGGAGTAGCGTGATGATATGTAGTTTATAAGCTCCCTCGATAAACGGGCTATTCAACACAAAAAAAAAAAGTTTCAATTAGAACCAACAGTCCCTGAGATTAGCGCGTACAACCAAATAAAAAAACTCTTCAGCTTTATATTATTGGTATAGATTAATACTACTATACTTAGTTGCGGTCTAGTTAATATGTCCTAGAATATTATTTTATTGGATAGCGTAGGAATGCGTAAAGTACAAACGACAAAAAAAAATTAAAAATAAAGATAAAACGTTTCCAATATTTTCATATTCTAAACAGAACAGAACTACTGTGTAACTAGTACGAGTACTTACTATGCTATGTCGGACAAACGCAGCATCTAACTTTTTAAAATGTGTTATTACTATAACACTCAGTTGTGATCAACGCTTAGAAGCGAAAAGGCGTATAACGCTTTACATAAACAAAACCCATGTGTTTTTACCAAAAATTAACTTAAAAAATAAAGGCTTTAAAATGTTAAGTTAACGTAAACTGTTAAAAGTGTTCATAGACTCTGTTGTGACTCCAGTGATTTCGTAGAGTTATTTTTCTTTAGTGTAGTGTGTGTTTAAAGTGTATATAACTATGACGAAATCGTTCACAATTAGCTAATTCTGTACGTTACGTTTGCTGGACATTTTACCAGATAACTCATTTTTGAATGAAACTGAAATAATAATATATTGACTTTTCAAAATGCCTTACACTGTACCTTAGCTCCATATAATACAAGGTATCCTTACGCTTAATATACTATTGACTTCGGGGTGTATGGAGTACCACCAAGATCTTCAGGGTCTTTATCACCTATAAGGTGGTAGGCACACCTGCTTTTTGACAGTTGAGGCTCTGTGCAATCTTTCCAGCTGCAGTCGCTTTTGTAAATGCTAAGATAAACCAATCCAAAAGGAAAAAGTAAGAGATGAAAGCGGACCCCGAACTCCGAATCAGCCCATTAGGTAGAAAAAGGTTCTAGGCGATTCAAACCGCGGTGTGAAAGAATCCGTTGAAAAAGAGCACTTGGTATTCATATCACGGGTCAAACCGCTCGCGGTAAAAAACGACTAAAGACCCTATCAATATATCAGATTATTACTATTGAACTTCGTTAATCTAAATTACTGCCTTCTCACGCATTTACAAGCCACAAAGGAATGTGTAAACGTGTAATACAATACAATACAATACATCTACCTACTTTCACCAACTGGGCTAAGTCTTTGTCATAGTTCGTGTAAATTTCATCTTCCGTACTGCTGCTGCGAATTCTTGACAAAAAAGTACCTATCTCTCCCATAAACAGCGGGAAACTTTGTTCCCTCCCTTCAAGGACCTACATTCACGCCGTTTCCACTTCGTCACGGGCCAGGAACCAATTATGTGTGCTCAATCCATTTTTTTGTTAATATTGAAGCTGTAAAAGCGTTTTCAATTTCAAAACAATAACATAACTCATTGTTTTCATCTAAACAAAAGTAATTTATCGAGGTACGTTTTTATTTTCCATTGTTTGTGTTACAAAAACATGTCCTACCTAACCCACTTGTTGATTCATACATACCGGATAACGCAAACTGTATCCCTACTCCGAGACCTGAGATTTTAATAATTTGAACTTAATCTAAACCAAAAAGTAACTACTTATTTCTGTGTAAGCAACTGAAGTTTGTCGTAAGAGCTGAAACACAAGTAGTAACCAAAGAAACAATAACTCACCTCTTATTAATGATTTTAGGTTCAGTAGATAAACTATCAAAACAATCAAATCACTTATGTTCACTGTACGTACTGTTTTATTTTTACTGTAGTCTAGCTAGGACCCAGTAATTTGTTGGCTAGCACCACTTGTTCTACAGCCAAAACATTTCTCACAAAACACAGTCCAGTAAATTCCAAAATCCCACAATTTAAGACCGTTCATGGATGAATTTAGCGGCGTAATATATTCAACTTTTCATCCTGTAACATCATCCCCTCAACTAGATTATATATTATGTGTTCTCCTTGTTAGAAAATGTATACAAATGCGCTCGTATTTTTACGGAACCTTAGGGATTTCACGAAACAATTCTGCCTTCGTTTAATATTTAGGGCTGTTACCACCACCGGTACCTAAATGAAGCTTCAAAGATAAACATTATGGCACATTTTTCTTATATTTTGAAATAAGATATACAGTGTGGTGTTGTACCTATGAGGCTTTATTTGATGGTCACGAACGCACACTGAAAATTATTGTAAGATTTTTAAGACTTGACTTTTCAAAGATATTTACTTCTTTTGATGGTAAATACTATTAAAATAAAACAATATTTGTATCATATTATAAAATCAAGATAAGTGTCCCCCTTGTTTACTTTAAAAATAAGCTGTTTTTGCGTCAATCACCAAATCAAAGAATAAGGAACCGTACGATACCTTAAATTTGGGGGTATTTTACATATTTTTGACCTTTTAGGGCCTACAAGGTAAAAACTATATACATATACGGTTGCTGGTACTAAACTATACCTGGTACGTTATTTTCTTCTTCTTCTTTCTTTTCGATCATCTATAGATATCGATCTGCCTGGTACGGTTGCTTAGAATTAAAAGTTTGTCCATATAAGAATAGTCAATTGCCCATTTGAACAGAAGGAAGAAGGCATGTTGTACGAGTAGTTACGTAAAAGATCACTATTGGTTTATTTGGATGAATCGTATAAACACCTTATGCCGTTAGAAGCATGAGAAAACTATCCTTGAAGCGATTAAGCACTGTATGTTCAAATATTTGGGTGGAACGACTTTCTTAACCTTTAGTTTTTACTCTGAACAAAATAGAATACAAATTCGCTTTGAATAGCTTCTATAGCGCTTCGGCCGTCTAGGAAACCGGAGTTTCGTAACCGGTTTCCTTGAAGGCTTTTTAATACGTCTACGTAACTGGTTTCCATGAAGTATTTTTTCATACTTCTACATAACTGGTTCCCATGAAGGATTTATTTATAGATACGATTATATAACTGGCCACTTATCTTTAAGAAAGACGTAATTTTTTTTAAATCTTTATTTTTTATAGAGGGCTTGGTACACAAAAGGTAGTGACCATGTCGGGCCACTGCATTGAAGTTATTTCACCGTATGCATTTTTATTTTGATATGTTTAGTTTTTAGTTTATATTTTAAATAATACGTAGGTAATATAAAATTGTACAACTAATTTTTTAATATTTTATACAATTATTTTTTAATTCAATTTAATATTCACTACAAATTTCTCTCAGGCAGTATAGAATGACATCAGAAATTACCTACTTTTTTTTCGCTTTCTTCTTTCTTAGTTACGTAGGCGGCTTATGAGACATTGTATAAATACTCCTTCGAAACCAGTTACGTAGAAGTATGAAAAAATACTTCATGGAAACCAGTTACGTAGACGTATTAAAAAAGCCTTCAAGGAAACCGGTTACGAAACTCCGGTTTCCTAGACGGCCGAAGCGTTCTATAGCACGTATTTAACCATAAACTTCTATAAATACTTGACTTTGATTTTTCGAGAGTGCTTGCATGGAACAACAACGTTACTAATCGTGGTCGTTTTGGACATTATTATCTGTCATCTATCTATACAATACGTCATATTAGGTACGTCCTCAATAAATATTTTTAAGTAAAAATCGACAATGAGTCACTAAAATAACTTTGAATATTGGCCAAGGATGTATTATATAAAGACTCATTAATAATAATTAGGTGTAAATCACGCACTAACAAAAGTAAATACTTATCCAATTTGGCAAGTTAAGAGAGGTCCCTATAACCCGATTCATGCCGGCTTGCTCTCCAAAGGTACACCATGATAATACGATTAAATTATACTTAATACTATAAATGCGAAAGTAACTGTCTGTAACGCTTTGACGCCTAAACGACTGAACCGATTTTGATGAAATTTGGTACAGAGGTAGGTTAAACCTTGGGAAGGGCATAGGCTATATTTGGTCTCGATTACAGACATCCACGCGTGCAGAACCGCGGGCAACTAGCAAGCAGCAACAAGGGTACATAATTCATTACCTAAAACTTAATGTAAATGTGACTTACTTATGAAGTTTTGATGAAATTGCTAAGATCGTTCTATGGTAAGATTTTTTTTCCACTGGCTTCCCTTTTGAATATTTTTACCCTTCCCCACTATTGTGACATTCCTGTTATAAGTTTTGTGCTTGGTAGGTGGGGCTGTAATCGGGTTATAGTATTTATTTTTCACGAAATTTTCCCATGCAAACCCGGGACGGCCCGTACACTAGTAAGTAATATGAGTTACTAGCAGTAATCGCACCCAAACATAGCTTATATCCTTTGTCAAGGTCTGATCTACCCCTGTACCAAATTTCATCTAAATCGGTTGACTGGAGGCGAGAAAGCGAAAGACAGACAGCCAGACAGAGTTAATTTCGCATTTACTTATAATACTAAAGATTTATACTTCATACTGGTTACTTTAAAGGTCCCTACCGCAGAAGTAAGTGCGAAACAAAATATGATTCATATTCAAAATATAACAGTTGATAGAACTTATCAGCAAAATCTATATACTATATCATAAGCGACAAAAACGTGAGCAAACTCTATGAAAACAATATACCTAACATAAACAATGAAAATATTATCAAAAAGATCTATAACAGGTAGATACATAATACTTAATACATATGTAACATGATAATAAACTGTTTTTTTTTTTCTGTTCACATTATGACTCCGTGATTCAATTATTGTTTTTTTTTTTTTTATCTCAAGCAGCAAACAAGCACACGACTTATCTGATGGTAATTCGTTATCGTGGTCTATGAAAATTTTACACGTTGATTACATAATCAATAGTAACAACAACAACAAGATATTTACATCAAGGTTTACCTTTAAAAAAAACTAAAGGCAAATGTTGCAATAATAAGGGATACCACAAAAAAGGGCCAAAGTAAACCAGTTCAGACTAGACCAAAGGGTATATATGGGACATATTATGGAATATTTATCGATTCGTTACTACCCAATAGTAACCTATCTACCCTTATCCTAGGCTAGAGGGCCATTTCCGCTCTTCCGGGCTAGCCATACAGTAAATAGGTAGGTAGATACAGGTACCTAGGTTGTTTGCCCACCTAAGGTACTAGAATTCTGCTCGTCTTACGATCTAGAGATCCCCAGTTCGGATCCTGGCTATTACATCATCGACGTGAACCCACTCTTAACGCAAACAATTAACGAACAAGCTAAGCTAGAGAAGTAATATTAATAAATAACTAGCTTTTGCCCGCGGCTCCGCCTGCGTGGATGTCGATTATTGCGACCAAACATAGCCTATGTCCTTTCTCAAGGTCTAATCTACCTCTATACCAAATTTCATCAAAATCGGTCCAGTGGTTTAGGCGTGAAAACGTAACAGACAGACAGACAGAGTTACTTTCGCATTTATAATATTAGTAGGGAAGTAGGGATTTCGGTTTCTAATATATTATTCTTATTAACAAAAAAATTTGTGAATATAGATGATTGCGTAAAATTGTGTCTAAAATGATTCCAAGAGTCGTACGCATTTTAGTCACAATCTTACAGAATATTCTACGTCTAATGATTACCTACGTTATAAATACCATGAACCGTAGCATAACATCAGTGCCACTACTATCACGGAGCTACCAAGTATTAGGTAATCTATAACAGAACTTTGATTTGGTTCATTACCTACGGGAGCAACTAGTATCGGACTTCCCCCTGAATAATGTTCTCGAAGGGCTTGGTGTTACCCCTATACACCCCACTTCAATTCCATTGCGATTTATTTGATTTCAATATTCACAATATGCTGGTTTCAATATTCACAATATGCTGGTTTCAATATTCACAATATGCTGGTTTCAATATTCACAATATGCCTGAAGTTTCGACTACCGCGTCCATGGCTGCTGAAAAGTAGCCGAAAAGTCGGGCTAAGTTTCAATAATAAGAAATATCTAATAAATCGCGATAAAACCGTTAAAAAAGTGTCAATATGTCGACCCTGCCTACTTTATTTACCTATAATATAAAAATGAATCCCTAAATGTGTTGCTACAGCGCAAATCTCGAGAACGACTGAACCGATTTCGCTAATTCTTTTTTTAGAATATTCCTCGAAGTACGAAGATGGTTATTACGGAGAGAAATATTTAAAAAAAAAATAACGAATCGGCTGTTAAGCGGTACGAAGTGCGCAGGGTTAGCTAGTTCTCAATAAATTGATAAACGTTTGAATTATCGCCTCTTCTCTTCACTCTTCTAAACGATTTATGTGTAAAAGTTAACACTATGCTACCTATTCCAAGAAAAATATGTGAACTAAAACAGTGTAATCGCAGTTAAAATATAGGTACTAGGTAACTAGGAACTATAGATGTACCTATGGATAAACAATGTCGGAGAACCAAAACACACAATTAATAAAGAAAAGTTCTTTGAAAAGTGAAAGAAAACCTGGTGCGAGGAAGAAACATCGACATGTCGTCATCCGTCTACCAGATACGGATCCTGATGGGTAATATTTTATAATAGTTACTATGGTGTATTTCAATATCATTTAGGACTGTCGATTTCACGGCTGTGCGGAGCGACACAATGCGATGCAGAAGAATCGGTTTCGCTAGTAATAAGGGTAATAAATCTCAAGCTATTTTGCTTTCTTCGGAACCATTAGGATATGTAGACCTTATACCTGGACGTAATACCTGGCTTGGCGCCGTAGAAATTGACATGTGAGTCAAAGTTCTTACTACCATCCATACCTACCATGCCCCAGACCGTGTGCAATAGAGAAGTAAAAGATGGAAAGCGGGCCTCGGAATCCATCTTTTAGATGGATTCCGGGGCCTACTTATTTTGAAAAATGAATAAAATCATTTTCATTGCAACAACGCTCTCGTATTTGAAAATGAAACAAAGACGCTATTTATAGTACCTACGCATATGTACATACAGTCACAATATTTCAGAGCTATCGTTATAATCTTAATCAATTTTATCAGAAACCATTAGGTACACCTTAGTTATCGATGAAGGATTACATTGTGAAGCAAAAATTTAGAAAATAACTGATATTATTTTACATCCTTGTCTGCCTTTTTCATTATCACCTAAGACTTTTTTATTTTACAGAAATTATAGCTAAATGCATTTCGAGCCGTTCAATTACAGTCTGAAAGGGGCTGTCCGTTAATCACGTGAGGCTATACCTATTATTATTAGATATGTAAATAAAACATGTGATTTTGGGTTGGGCGGGGGGAGGAGTAGTCTTAAACCTCACCACGTATCACTATGGGGAGAGGGGGTTAAAAAATTGCTAGAAAAACATCACGTGATTAATGGACAACCCCGAACTTATGCTTCATAGTTTTTACGCAAAACAATTGGTACCAAACGCCTGATATTGCTGTAAGAGCATCTTGTAACGTAAAAACAAAATTTAACACAGTTATAATTTAAAAATACGTTCCTCAGGAGTAAATTGCAGATATCTATAATATAAATAAAACGGGTTAAAGAATAGGAGTATTTTGTATCCTAGTATCGCCATCTGTCTATAATCAAAATAAGCGTCAGGTAAACAGCAGTTGAACTTGCCGGCTTGAAACAGCTGTTCCTAGTATCGATTTTGAAGAAACCCGCACCAAATTCACTGCGCAACCACCTGCCATTCCTTGAAAACGTTATAAGCACTGTCAAAAATCTGATAACTCGAGTATAATAATGTGAATTAATAGAAAATATTGCACGAGATTCGTCAGCAACAAAAAAATCAACCCCTTGCGTGGTGTGTGTATGGTGTATGTGAGACTTGTGTAAGAGAGTGTTTAGGTTATGTTGTGATGTGCTGATTACATCAGCACTGAAGCTATCACATCAGAAAAGTGGAGAAAAACGAAATGGATCATTCCATAGGAAGCGGTTTACACAGGAGGACCTTTATAAGTAACCATGCAGACGATGTGCCTATTGATACCATACGTTTAGTCTCACCTATCAATAGATTTGCTATATTTCAAGGAAATTTCAGAAATGATGAGGATGATTACCCGGAAAAGTGAGTTATTGTACTATCTAGGAAGGACTAAGATAACTAAGAGAACTAAAAACCAAGATAACTAGAATAAAATACGAAAACAAAAACTACGTCCTACCATAAATTTAGAACCGCTACTCGGCAACAGATGACGTTACTAGTATATTTTATTTTGTTACAGGCCGTACAAACTCAAGACGAAGGTAGTGTTAACAGCGTTAGGAGTCCTTGTTTTCGTATCTGCATTAAGTGGATACCTCATTGGAAGTGCAGACTATGCCTCGAGACAGGCGGCAGCGAACCCACCTGACCCAACAGAACCTCGTGAACCATCAGCTTCAATACTTCATCAGTTCCGGACAGCCGCTGTGTGTTCTGATGCAATTACATGTTCAAAAATTGGCAAGTAAGTGATATAATAACTAACCATATTTTAGTTATTGATTTGAATTCTGATCTCGTTCCCATTAGGACTTTTGTACAGCTGACCCTCCCATTCCTGTTTCACTCGTAGTTAACTTAATCTTTAATACATATAATTTTTGTGTGTGGGAGACTGGTGCCTAAACTAGGAAGAGGCCACCAGTACACACCCATTAAACTTCTAGTACTGAACAATAGTAGCAATGACAATGGTATTTGAGTGAGTGTATAGCTTATACAGGGTCGGCAGCACGAGTGTGACTCCCCTGGTGTTGCACTCGCCCATAGGCCACGGTATCCTCTTACTATCAGGAGGGTAGTGTGCTTGTCTGCGACCTGAGTAGTATAAAAAATAGCTTATTCATTAATGTTGAACCCATTGAATTATTACAATGCTTTTGATGAGGCTGACAGCTTTTAGTTATATCTATTCACTAAGAGATGGCAGCACATACCTGCACCATGTCGTTATCGTAATCATGGACAAATTGTTCACATAATAGCTAATCGCAATTCTTATCGACTTATAGACTTATACCTACCTATTTGTAAGTTGTATGCAATAATATTATTGTTTCTGCACCTCTACGTGCACAATCACATTGAGCCGGCATTCAATGATGCACTATACCATACCCAATGTTGGTATTTTACTACCAAAGTAGTAGAATAATAAAATAAGACTTACGATCAATGATTATAATATACCTACTCTTCTGTGACTTTATCCTTGTTTAATATCAAACTTAAGTTTGGAGCCAGGGCTCTGCTCTTATACACCTATGATTGGTTTTTACGAAAGTGACTACTGACTGACTCCCCAACCTCGAGAAATAGCGTGCGCCAAAGCCTCGTCCGTTTAATCAGCAGGGTTAGACTCCCCCACTCCCATACATTCACCGATCACACTGCCATACCGTAAGAATAGATAAGTAACTACATTAAATTTTTCTCCTTACAATTTTTCTTTATAGAAAATATTATTTTTCGAGATTCGTCCATAGCTTCTGTTTTTCGCAACATTTTCGCTAAAATACTCAACAAAATATAGGTAGAGATAGCATCTCTATGGTTATTTACAACTTGTTTTATTATATTTGGTACTTTCAGTGGTGGTGCTTGTTGGTATATGTTTGGCATCTTAGAGTAAGTATTATGTCTATGTTGTGAAAAACATGAGCTGTAGCCGCACCTTTACGTCATCGTTTTTCAATTATGCCTTTTTAGAGTTTGGGATGATTATGATTTACATAATTATTATACCTATGAAGAGTTATGGAGAGAGCTCCATAACCTACTCTGCCAGGGTGGACGCTCTCCGAGGTACAATAACACCCAGACCAATACAAGGCATGAATATGTCTATATTCGTGCATTGTATTGGCACTTAGCGTTATTTGCTCTGAGCGGGAATCGAACCCGCGCCCCCTGCTGAGCAGTTGATGCACTACCACCACGCCACAAAGGCTAACCTCCGTATAACGAAATTCTATTTTCTACTAAATCAATTTCATGTTGTGGTAGAAACTGCAGATTCAAACCGTGGCATTATTAGCCGGCTTACGCACACATACAAACATCTATAAATAAACAAAACATCCTTCCTAACCGGGTCGTCGTCGAACGGCTCAACCAATCACGCTTCGAGAATTTTATCGACGCGCATGCGGTCAGTGACGTGTCGCAAGCAGCCTTTATAAACGCCCCGCTCTCATTGCGGCGAACATTCAGTAAAAACAGTATCTGAAGTAACGTTGTTACCGCAACAAATTCGCTGTACTCCAAATATTCTCATATTTGATAAAACGTAAATATGTCCGAAGCTTTCTTTGACGAGTACGACTATTATAACTTCGACCACGATAAGCACATTTTCTCTGGACACAGCGGCAAACAGCGCACTAAGAAGGAGGTGAACGAGCACACAAACCACTTCGACCCGTCCGGCCATTCCAGAAAGATCGTCACGAAGTTAGTCAACACCGAGAACAATAAGAAATCAAACAAGAATTAAATGGACATTTAAGTGTGAGTAGACTATGGCTTGTAAAAGGACTATTGAAATGCCGAGTGAAAGGAGGATTTTATGGCGGATACCCGAGGAGAGTTCGGGCCGCTCCTCGTCTCAGAGATCAACGGAACATCCAAGGCGGTTCTTGCTGACGCAGGGCTTCTACTTCGCACACCACAATCAGAAGATGAGGTGGAAAGCGAGGAGCCAACGGCCGAGGTGAGCCCGCGACATCATACGTCACATCTTTGGACCTAACACCGTTCCACTCTCGATCTCAACTCTACTTGGGCTTGTTGTAAAGCTCTAACTGCTGTGTTATTATTCCTAGTAAGATTATTATTATGTTTTCCGTACCTTTACTGAGGTACTAGGACTGTAATAATTTAAGCAATAAAAAATTTGGTTAAGTTTATTCTGTTCTTTTATTTCCTCTGATAAACTCTGTGGAGGTCGTTCGTGTTGAATATGCGCAGTAGAGCGCCGCCAACGCGATCGATCGTCCGATGTTTATATACAAAGACAACCTTGAAGCCGAGCTGGGCAGACCGCGACGCGGCTGACCTTGCTCATTTATTTGTTCTGAACCTACTATAGTTTTTGCATAACAACAATCAAACCAAAAAATCACATGAGACTGATTTGGGATTTTTAAGAGTCACCATCGAAACACCTAAATATTGATATGTTTGTTAGAGTTGTATACCTCACACCAACATAATATATGTTTTGGTTCTAAAAATATCTACCAATTAACATAATTACAACGCTCCCGCATACATTTATTAATACATACCTCTTCAGGTTTTGCTTTGAAACACCACGTTGTACAACGTGTATTAGAATAATAAATATAATATTATGTTCATTTGAACTCTGAAACAACTTTAATATCATCAGTAACTTGGCTATATGACATCTACTTTGAACCTTCTATCTAATTCAGCAGATCATTAATCTATTTAGTCTATTCAAGTTATAAGAGGCTGAATGGATTTAGATACTTACAATGATCTTACTCTCACTTCTGACAAAGTTACAAACACGTTTTTTTTAATAAGACTGATGCGGTAGCATCATCGCACTAAAATTTATCTTGCGTCAATTTTCATAAAGAGGCGGAAGGCTTAAATTTTATCCAATTGTGCAAAGGCTCACTTCACTTCACTTTACCCCTTCGGGGATATAATATAGACATGTGCTTAACTATTATGGTCACTAAAACATTATGCCAGTCACGGGGATATTTAGCATAAGTATTCAAAACAACATGGTAAATAGCCCGATAAGTAGGTAACTCTAATTATATATGTGTTTTTTATTTAAAGATTATACCGGCAAAGGAATATTATGTTTATGAGATGTTTATGGTTATGAGATTTTTAACTGTTAATACTGAAAATTTGGTGATTTAACCATTAGTGACTGTTAAAATTCTGAGGGTTTTTACTTAACACAGCAATTACCTATTTAACTCAGCTTCATCATTAGGTATCTTGAACTAAAACCATAACTTAAAAAACCACCTTCCAGAAGAAAAGAAATAACAAAGTATTAGTAATTATCGCTAATTATCGCTAACCTCAGTCTGCTTAGATCACACATGAGCAAAATTATCACCTTACGTAGGTGTTTAGGCCGGTATCTTATTCCGTACCTGCCACTCAATAAAGATAACCCAAAAACCACTGGTAGAAGCTGATTGTGAACACGAGGTACACATTAACACATACATTCACAAATCTAATTCCGTCAGCTAATACCTATGCAAATTAAATTATCGAAGCCATAACGGAAGATTTATACAATGTGTTTACAAAACAACATAAATTCAACGTTTAATAGCTTGCATTTTCTTTGCAAGAACAAAACTTGTGTGGAAAACTTGCGTGAATGACTTGCCGGTTACGCCATAACAACAAAATTCTGACTATTTTCTGCAAAGTATCTTGTCTTGCAAGAAGCCAGCTCCTTGAACCTACCCTAAGTAGCAATATAACACTGCGGATTAGTCGTAGCCAGTCCTTTAGAACTCGGTAGAGGCCTTTCTATGAGAAAATTTAAAAAAAAAACTAAGGGCTATGTTGCCACAACAATTAAGTAAAATTTTGAGTTCGTCACACATTGTGGAAATTCTTACCGCCTTTAGAAAAAAAAAGAGATTAGGTATCTAGTAGTAGGTAGGTACCACAGATTACTAAAGCTCGTATTAGAGAGGTTACTTATATTTATTTTGCGGAGGTAATCTTTAGAATATTAGCGAATGTTTCCACGTGACGCCAAACCAAATAACAACGATAAAGTCGACTTTATTATTATTTCAACGGTACGAAGGCTATCTTATTTGTTTTTGTAAGTAGGTACGACGAGATATCTGGTTTTGTATTAATAATGGATTTAATATAAATGGCAACGAGGATATCGTTATTTTGGTCACGTAGGTATATGTAAGCTAACTACTGCATCATCACTCCTCATGGTAATTCTCCAGTAATATTCAAAGTTTGCACGACATTTTCTTGTCCGTGCAGAGCCTTAATTGAATGCTAAAAATGTTATGTAAAAAATATTGAAGTAGGAAATTCTTCTTTGACATTTGAATGGCTTTCCACGTTACTTTGTAACGAGCAACTTAAGTGAGGTACCTATTAGTTGGAAAGGTTAGACACGTTACGGTAACCCTTAGGCGAAAGCTACATTAGGCTGCGATTTGTGATACGATCGAACGATACAATGTGGTTACATTGT
The DNA here is from genome assembly GCA_914767945.1 of Eilema depressum. Lineage (NCBI taxonomy): Eukaryota > Metazoa > Arthropoda > Insecta > Lepidoptera > Erebidae > Eilema > Eilema depressum. The sequence continues at coordinate 8,764,030 of OU612024.1, read as the reverse complement.
CTCGGTCGATCGATTTAGTAGTGAGTATAAACCCGCGCCACGTATCTTGGACCTAAAATGTGCTCAATATGTGCCCTATACGCGCAGTACACATTTCTTGGATGTCTTTTGAGGATAGCACGGGGTGGTACTGCGGTAGACGAACTCAAATTCACCAAGCATAGACTATTACAAAGCAATCCGCGGGCGCCAGAGCCTCGTATGTCTTACGATTTAGGTCCAAGATACGTGGCGCGTGTTATACTCTACGCCTAGTCCTCAAACTGAGGCCTAGTCGTGCATCCTAGACATTTTCTAAAAGTTTTGCTTTTATTTACATGGTAATATTCTACAATCTTCACAGTGTTGTCTAGACCCTTTAGTAACTATGTAAATCAATGTCTAGACCCAAAGAAAGCAAGCATAGCTTGTGATATTAATCCTAGGAGTATAATGTCATCATCATCTGCATATAGACGTATTCTCCCGATTGCATCCGTGGCCAAGATGACCTCGGAGCTCAGGGTCCGCCTTCCGACTCCTCCTTCTCCACTTCGCACGATCTTGGGCGTCCATGGTAGTGAGACCATTTGCACGCATATCACCCTCCACGACGTCAAGCCAGGACTTCTTTGGCCTACCCCTTTTTCCTGGACCCGGCGGGGGTACCATTGCCAGGCATTTGTTCCCCACGTAGCCTGGCGGTTGCCGCAAGACGTGGCCGCACCAGCGAAGGCGGCTCTCTTGCATTTTATCCGCGATGTCACGGACATGGAGGCTGCCGCGGATGCGAGAGTTCCGTACGCGATCTTTACGCGTAACGCCGCACATCCACCGCAACATTTTCATCTCCGTGACACGCAGCTCTTGCTTGTGTCGCTCGAGCAGCGGCCACGCCTCACAACCATACAAGAGAACAGGCCTAATGATCGTCTTATAGACCTGCCCCTTCAACCTGACTTGCATTTTAGGATCACAGGTCACGCCAGTCATTTCTCGCCACTTGGCCCACGCGGCAGCAATGCGTGCCTTGACGTCGTGGTCGATCTCACCGGTCACATGAAGTACAGATCCCAGGTACTTAACCTGGTCCGTGCGCTCGACCAAATCATCGCCTATGCGGACGGGTGTGGGATCTGTGGAGTTTAACGCTAAGTATTCTGTCTTCGCTACATTTAGCTTCAGACCGCCGTTCTCAAGCGCTTCTTTCCATCCTTTCACGCGTCGCACCAATCTGCTCCTGTCCGCGTCCATGAGCGCAATATCATCAGCATACATGAGCAACCACGGAGGCTGCTCATGTGAGTTTCTAATGCTGTCCGACAAAACATCTAATACCACGCTGAACAGGTAAGGACTAAGGACGGATCCTTGGTGTACCCCGACGGTGATGGGGAAGGCTTTCGAGTCGCCAACAGCAGTCCGAACCACGGAACCGGAATCGTAGTACATGTCTCAGATGGTGTCAATGTAAGTCTCTGGGACACCCTTGGCCCGCAGTGCCCACCAGATCACCTCGCGAGGAACACAGTCGAAGGCCTTCTGCATGTCTAAGAATAGGCAGTGCAGGGGCGTGTTCTTCGCCCTGTATTTCCCCGCCACAACCCTTAGGGCGAACACTGGGTCCATGATCCCGTGCCCGGGACGGAACCCCTACTGGCACTCCGAGAGTGTACTTTCCTGTCGGATCCGGGAGTCGATTATCCGCTCATAGAGCTTCATGGTGTGGGACATTATCTTTATACCGCGGTAACTACCACACTCCTGCACCGATCCCTTGCCTTTGAAGACTGGCGTGATGATGCTCAGCCTCCACTGGCTCGGGATCTCGCCGGTGAGGAGTACGCGGTTATAAAGATTTGCTAGAATGCCCACACCACGGGCGCCCATTGCCTTCCAAGCCTCGATGGGGACTTCGTCGGGTCCGACAGCTTTCCGGTTCTTCATGCGGCGAATGGCAGTCTGGACTTCCGCAGACGTTATCGGTGGCACTAGTCCTTGATTCGGAGGGAGGTCTGGTGGCTGCACCTCTTTATGCTGCTTATTCAGCAGCTCGTGGAAGTATGAGCGCCATCTCTCCTTCACCGCGACTTTCTCGTACAACAAATTGCCCCCAGGGTCTTTAATGCAGCGGCACTTGGATAGACCCTGCGCCGCTTTGGCCCTGGAACGCGCCAACTTATATATGAGCTTTTGCCCCTCAGACGATTCCAACTTGGTATATAGAGGTTGCAAGTGGTCTCGTTTGGCCCTGGCTACGGCTCTCCTGGTGGCGCGTTTTGCATCTTTGTACGCATCGCGGTCGTCGGAAGATTTGGACGCTTGCCACTTTTTAAAGAGGGCTTTCTTCACCCTGATCTCTCTCTGGACTGTGTCGTTCCACCACCAGGTGTCCTTGTCACACTTGCGTCCACCCTTAGACATGCCGAGCACCACCCTCCCCGCCTCAAGAATAGCTGCCCGAATCCTGTCCCAAGAAACCTGTACTGGTTCGTCTACAGCATCGGCGCACTTGTCACCGATGGCTGAGACGAAACTTTGGGACTTAGCTTCATCAAGCAGCCACCACCTGATTTTGCGTTGGGCACGCTCGGCACGTTTGTCTTTGGGTTTCACGCGGAGGTCCATGACAAGGAGACGGTGTTGGCTAGTGAGACTCTCCCCGGGTATAACCTTGCAGTTGGCCACCCTGCTGATGCTGTGCCTCCTAGTGAGCAGGAAATCAACCTGGGTTAAGCGCCCCCCGCTCTTGTAGGTGACAAGATGTTCGGATTTCTTTTTGAAGTACGTGTTCACGATGGCCAGGTCGGCAGTCGCACACGTTCTAAGGATGTGCTCACCCTCTGGGTTGCGACTACCGTAACCAAAACCGCCGTGGACACGCCCAAACTCCTCACATCCGTCACCCACGTGACCGTTCAGGTCACCGCCCAGGACAATCTCCTGCGACAGCGGGACGTCACGAAGCACTCCCCCGAGTTGGTCCCAGAACAAGATCTTTTCGGCTTCGCCACGCCCAGCCTGTGGAGCGTAAGCACTTATCAGGTGGGTTATAATCCCATCGATAAGCACCCTCACAACCATAAGTCGGGCGCTATAGCTCTTCACCTCCAAGATGTCATCCTGCAACGCCCGGGAGAGCACCACGCCCACCCCGGCCTGCCCGTCAGGTGCACCTGTGTACATCAGCTGGTAGCCCTCCCCAATGTGCATGGTGCTATCGCCACCCCACCGAGTCTCCTGCAGGAACGCCACGGCCACTCTCCGCCTGCAGAGTACGTCAGCCAACTCCCTCGTGCGACCGGTCAACGTGCCGATGTTCCACGTTGCGAAGCGGAGTTTACGGGAATCACAAAGTTGGCCTAACATCTTTAGCAGTGCCCGGCTCAGGCACGGTAGCCCTTGCCCACTTGCGACACGAGGCGGGCGACCCTCATGCGCGCCGTTTTGCGGCGGCGCCCTACCCTCATTGTGATTCCTTTCATTACGAGCCATATTAATTTTAAATTTGGCAATTATGGCTTTTCCGGGGGCGACTGCCGTCCGACCCCCCAACCCCGAGGGGAAAGCCAGCGCCAGAGCCTCGTCCGTTGTTCAGCAGGTGCACCAGCTTGCAGGTGAGGTTGGCTTGGGGCTCAAGATCTAGGTGAGCCCCCATACACCTAGGAGTATAATGTAAATAAACACAACCATGTAGAGTAGAAACCTCTAATATCGTGTACAATAACTCTCAGTAATTACAATTACCGCCTAAGGTTTATGGGTCCCACTAAAATCTTCAGGGCACATCTCGCCAGACCCCCTACAGACGTGTCAATTCTTTGGCCTGTGTATTGTAGAATAAATGACTAATGTATGGGATTTGACGGTTATGAGTGTTATGAGATATGACGACTGTCATATACGTCACATTCCATACATTTGTCATTCTATTTTACAATACACAGGCCAACGATTTGGCACTTGTCTAAGGGGGCTGAACTACACCTGTGAGGCTTTGACACCAGTTTTTCACTCGGTCCTAGACAGCAGTCGCTCCTGTAAAAATTTAAACAAACCAAAATCATGGAACGGAAGAATAGACGAGTGGTCTCCGCACTGGGTTTCAAGATGTTGGTGCTCCGATAAAGAAGAAGAGTCACATTTCGCTGCCTACCGCTTGACCACCGACGCATTAATAAATCAGTAACTACAGAAGTTTAAATTTAAAATTAGAATATTATTTTAATTTAACACCACGACTAATCTAGAAGATTATTCTAGAATAATATTCTCATAATTAACTACTATTTGTTTGGAGCTCCAAGCTGCGCCGGCCCATAATTATGTAGTCTTAGTAAATTTCGTAACAGCTAGATACTTCATTAAAATTCATGAGGCGGGCCTGTCGAAGAATATCTAGCTGTTTAACTGTCGAGCATTAACTAGCTAAAATACACGATAAACAATTTAATTTTATCTTAATTTTGGTTGTATTAAACTGGCAAAGAGCTATACTTACCTAACTTGGGATCCGTCTACGTGAAATTCTGATCCCGTTCTGGCAACTCATGGTATAACCCACGCCACGTATCTTGGACCTAAATCGTAAGACATACGAGGCTCTGGCACTCGCAGATTGCTTTGTAATAGCCTATGCTTGGTGAATTTGAGTTCGTCTACCGCAGTAGTATCCCGTGCTATACTCAAAAGACACCCAAGAAATGTGTACTGCGCGTATAGGGCACATTTTGAGCACATTTTAGGTCCAAGATATGTGGCGTGGGTTATAGGTAGGTACCCTGTTCTAGGTCTATGTTTTATTCCAGATTATAATCTAACAAAACGATAAATCTAACCAAATATCAGCCAGATTTTATAAGTATTAAATTATACGTCTAATTCTAGACTGTAATTTCTATTATTTAAGCACTTTTGCTCTAGTATTTATTTATTGTAGCTAGCTCTACCTGCGTGGATTTGGTTTATCGCTACCAAACCTAGCCTTTCCTTACCTTACCAAACCTAGATTTCTCTTTTTCCAATTTATAATAATTTGTTTAGTTTAAATGCTTTAAAATTATCTCAACTAGCCTATGTTCTTTCCCAATGTCAAGGTAAGTTACCCTTGTACTAAATTTCATCAAAATCGGTTCAGTGGTTTAGGTAACGACATGGTTTAGTTATGACATGCTGTCTGCTACGTGAAAGCATAACAGATAGCATGTCTGTGTCTGATAGATACTTTCGTATTCATAATTTTAGTATAGTTTAGTTTCTTATATTTGTAGTTTTGAGATATATAATCCGAAAATATATTTTTATTGCTCTTTAGTCATCTACATACATACTTGGTTGTAAATAAATTAGAAGATTATATAATTTAATTAAACTAAGTTTGTTTATAAACATTTTTTATTAAACACGTTCATTACTACGACATGATTATGTAACTCAATCATTAAGGAATTTTAAGTATAAACTAATAAGAACATGGTCAATTTATAAATATATAGTATTTAAGTACCTACTAATTTGTAGGTATTAACAGCTCTGACCATTAATTATGCACGTTAATCGATGTTTCAGCCTTTCCTGTTTATGACCTAAAATACCGGTTGGCAAGAAGACTGCGTTATTTTTTTTTTTAAATAATTTAATACTTTACAATAAACATCAGTTGCCAAATTGCAGAGCAATTTTTTGGCCTCTAGTTCTTTTAATGCATTAATTAGGTACAGTCAGCATCAAAAGTAACTAATTACACCCAGGTGTTAGACCTTGGCCGTTGGGCTAATAGTGCAGGAGTCCTACCTAGTATAGTCCAGCCCAGCTGTACCACACTTTTGACTCTTTTGACTTCGTGTGGGCATACCTACTAACAGTTGTTTGATTAAATAGTCGCATTGCATAATAATGTTTTTTAGCCGCACGAAGTCAGGCATCAGTGCCCAATAAACAAAAAATGCTCACTCTAATTGCAATGGCCCTAAAAACCGCTACAAAAATCTAGGAATATGTTCTAAGAATCTGTCCATTCTTAGGGGATCTTCTTCATCCATCCAGTCGCATCAGGAGCTTTCACGTCGGAGTCTGGCTGGAACTGCCATCTGACCTCCACAACCTATTGGTGATATCGAAACATTACAGTTAGACCAGTTGTTGGAATTTTTAGGGCTCGAACTGCCCGTAACGACTACCTGGACTGTATGACATGTGACGGGTACTCTCTGGGGCACGGCCAGATCAAGGCAACCCATATTCATATATACAAATACTAGCTATTGCTCGCGGCTACGCCCGCGTTGATGTCGGTTATCGCGACCAATCATAGCCTTTGTCCTTTTTCAAGGTTTAACGTACCCCTGTGCCAATTTTTATCTAAATCAGTTTAGTGGTTTAGGCGTGAAAGCGTAACAGACAGACAGACAGAGTTACTTTCGCATTTATAATATTAGTATGGATATGGATTTGCAATGAGCGGGGATCGAAATCACGCCTTCTGCGTAGCGGTCGATATACAGCCGCCTTCTTTGGGGATATACAGCCATAACTATACGGTAAAATAAAAATCAAATACAATACAATACGTACTCTGAGAGGGAACAGTGACAAACTATGTCCCGGCCTGACTTTAGAAAGAACATACTGAAATAGCCATTTGTTATTTTTGGCTACAACTCACGCTCAGCTACATACTCGTAAATATCGTGAAAGTAGAACGTAGTCTTCAAATACGTGTAAATTGTAGAGAACATGTGTATATTTAAGAGACAATGTGATGTAATTTGTAAAGTCAAGTATAAATACATGCAAAATGAGTTTATAGGGGCCTCATCAAGAGGGTTGACGATCTCAACTAAAAGCAAGTACTCCTGAAGATTGACGGACGGAACTCTGTTCCAGGCTATCCCCTCAAGGTTGGGAGGTCAGACAAAAGTCACTCTCTTATAAACCGGTATTAATGGCGTTTCCAGTGCACTAACAGCGGAGGAGCAGACAGTCAAATATGTATTAGGTCTTCTCATTATTAAGACGAGAGGAATCTTGAACGTAAAATATGTTAATAGGTAGGTACTTAACAGATCTAGTAACCTACCTGATATTAACTTAAATAGGTACTTCAAGAAGATGTACGTTTATCTGGTCGATTAAGATAAGAAAATAAGAAACGACTTAGGCGGGTTTCGAACCCGTGACCAGTCCCTTACAGGGGGAATGTTTTGACCACTGTGCTACCATTTTACGCCTTGAATGCTCCATAAGCTCCTATACAACCATCTTGGGACTACTGGTTGTGGGTTCAAATCCTGCATATGGCATTTCTCTTTTTAAATTTGAATAGTAATTTGCTTTAAAATTTCATTCAGATGTACGTTTATCTGTTTGCACCCAAGTTAAGTAGGTAAATGTATATTTTTTTTATCTCGGATTCTAAATTCGGTATATGACTCAAAGTTTACTTAGTCTAACACTGTATAACCTCTTGGTTTATAAACATTTACTAATTACACTAGTCAATGCCTTGTACAGTAGCTACCTACCCGGCTCTTAATTTGACCCGGAAAGAAGTCAAAGAAGAGTGAGATAGAGTCCAAGATAGGCGGGTCTAAAAAGGCCACATTGAGCGATTCTGCTAACAACGAGTAACTTTATGAAACTCCAGTAGATCTCATAGATTCCTATAAAATTCGTTAATTGGTCACTCATATGAATAGAATCATAATAATTCATTTACTAAGCAGATTCTAATTTCGTGTAAATAAAAATAAGTCGGGTTTTCCTTCCTGACGCTATAACTCCAGAACGCACGAACCGATTTGGCTCATTTTAGTCTTGAAATATTCGTGGGTGTCCAGGGAAGGTTTATAGGTGCAGCGGGAACGGGAAAAATATGGTGGTACGAAGTTCGCCGGGACAGCTAGTTTCGTGTAAATATCGCCACATGACAAAACATTATCTTATTACGATTCAAATAAAGTGGCCTTTTCAGACCTGCGGATTGCTTTAAGATGCCATAACTAGGTAGGTACTTACTCTATCTATTATCTTCATTTCTATTGATATAGCCCCGCTCGCCACAGGTAGACAATTCATCCTCACACGTTGCAATAAAATCTTTCTTGCCTATAGCCCAATAAAACTTTAATTAGGTATATTAAAAAAATATTGGTTGTATGCGCAGTTAGTTTGGCGCTTATCGGGTCCTATCGGCGTTTCTAATGAAGCTGTTAAATTTAACAACCGTTGTTTTAGCTTATTAAAATGCCTACGTATAAATCAAAGAAATTATTATATTGTAGAGTCATTTGGCACGAAATATAGGGTGTATCTAATGGCATCAAGCTGGCACTTGGTACTGCTGTCACTGCGGATTGCCGAACAGACAAATTCAACAACACTTGTTTGATTTTTTTTTTAAGGAACCGTGAATGTAACAAGTGTGAAATAAAATCCTGTGGCGATTTTAGATGATGTTTTTTGACACTTGAAATATAATTCAACTGTGACTAGCTACCGCTGGTTGCCAACCGTAATTCTGTCTTTGTTACAATTTAATTGCAAAATTCGGTATATTATAATTTAGCACTGGGTAATACTGTAACACTGAAGGTCAGTGGGCCTCCTCATGACACATGGAGGTAAAAGAGTAGGACTTAAGAGCATAAGTAAAAATGAGGTAACTGGGATAGATCGAATGCGGAAGGCGGAAGGCCGGGTGCTATGATTTATGGCCTGGCTATGAGGTATGGAAAGGCCTATGTTCAGCAGTGCCTGCAATAAGTAGGTTAATTGATTAATTGGAGAGAATAGTCCTCACTACTGTGGGCTTGAAAGATTTTCAAACCTAGAAGAACACTATGAAAGAGAGTTTTTCATGTTCTCTATTAAGAATATAAGAACTCTAGAAAGCAGGTTTCCCCTCGGTGTATTACATCACATTATTTTTTAATACGACCATGAACTTCAAAAAATGGAGGTGCGTGACCGGTGCCAAACTTGAAATAAGATAGACGTGATTACAACAGCTATGTCTATTTTTGTATTATTTTTTCAAAAGTTATAAAAATTGCATAACAAAGACAAAATATTATGGTCAGACTTATCGATTTTGTATCATTTTTTTTACAGACTGCAGATTTTTTGATAACCTTGGTCTATCCATTAATTTTGAAGCCGGCAAAGCAAAAAAAAAATACGAGAGTAGTGGTCTATTATTTTATTAGACTCCGCGAATATAAATTTTCTAATAGATTGCCGTGTAAGCTTGATTGCAATTTATTGCATGTTGAGAAAGTTGATATTCTTTGAAGTATTATCATCCTGTAAATTATATCACAATGTATCATCATCATCACAGCGCTAGTCGCGGTTGCACCCAAAGCTTACATTTTAGAGCCCGAGGACTGCTCTCCTACTCTTTACCTTCATTTGACTTATAATGGTTTTACCCCAAAAGAAAAGTCTGCGCCAAACCCTAATACGTCAATCCGCAGGCGGGTTTCAGGTGGCCGAAGGTCTATATTGGGTTAAGGGCCCATGTTTTCCTCTTATAGTTCTTTGAATATATTGTACGTAAGTGCTTATTTTAAAGATGTTAGATGTGAAATATCTTTTTGCTTGCTTTCTTACCTTTAAGTTTTTATCTTAGATCTTCATCATCGCCGTCATCTCAGGTCAGATGCCTGTGCAAATGCATGTAGCTGGCTACATCCGAGGTTTTCTTCTCGGAGAACAGACGGTTCATGCTTTTTCTCCCAAATTTATTTGACTCGTTTATTACACATTTATTTATTCACATTTAAATTTACATTTTACTTACTTTTAGTCCATTTACTTAATTTTACGGACTTGACAACGCATGAGATGCTCTTGGCATTAAATTAGTTCATAGATTACAGTAACCGCATAAAGTGGTAAACAGACCAAACATTTACTGAGCTCGATTTCCGTAACCGTGTAGTCACGTTCAAGTTCATGTTGAATTTGTTACATCATGTTCGCCAGCTAATATTAAATGGTACAAGATTATATCTGCCAGTTACTCATAGATATTGTGACCATTTATTTATAGACTAAAAACGGGATAATGGTTTTTCTGTGACTAAAATAATAACATAGAACTATAATTATATTATTTTCAGATACTTTCAAAACAGATAGACAGTCAGATATATAGGCTCGACATCAGATGCATGGCTCGAGTCAACCAATAAAATAGTGCCAGGAATACGACAATTAGCTCACCCCCTATTACGTGGGACTTAACACAATGATTGGTGAAATGTGTTGGTTCACCTCTGCCTAACCCTCCGGGGATAAAGGCGTCATTTGTATGTAAGTATATAGATACGTTTAAAATAAAACTAGTGTTAAAAAACAGTTGCTCCATTGTGAAACTGTTAATGGCCCTAGTGGCAAGGAAGAACCTAGTGATGATTCAAAGTGAAATAAATACCTATCATTTTTTAATCCACCTTGGATCAACATCACCTTCTGGGCCGAGACCTGTAATAGGTTCATAATTTGTTTAAAAAGAAATTTGCTAGTACCAGGCAAGGCAGACATAAAAATAATTGGTAAGTTTAAGGAGGCATATCTCCACAATTTTTTTCATTTACAAGATTATTTTCTAGGTAAACGGGAGGCGTCGTGAAGCTTTTAGATAAAAGGGGCAGTCCCGTTTAAAATCTGACGTGTGTTCACATTACACATAGCACGTAACGGTGTGCGTATTTGATTACTCTTTTTCATTTTTTGTTCAACAACCTGTTAGGTCGTTGATCGTGTACTAGGAATTAAATGTTCAATAGGGTGGATGTTCCGAATAACGTCCTTATATGTTTGGACCAGTTAGTAGGATTTTTTTTAATACTACTTAGGTCGCAGACAAGCACACAGCCCACCTGAGAGAAAGTGGTTACCGTGGTCTATGGGCGAGTGCAACACCAGGGGAGTCACACAGTGCTGCCAACCCTGTAAGAACAGAGAGATTCTGTGCTGTCAGCGCAGAAAACAAGTAGGTCAAGCCTTACCAGTCTAGTGTTGTAAAAGACTCGAGTCTTGGGAGTCTCATTTAATAGAACTTGAGCTATTTTTGAAGACTCGAGTCTTATAAATAAAACTAAGAACTCAAGTCCTTCAGAATTTGGAGTCTTTTGTAAAAAGACTTGAGTCCTGCTAAAAAGAACTCAAAGACTGAGTCTTTTAAAAGAACTCATGACTGAGTCCTCTAAATCCATGGTTGTAAAGTATAGCATTAAAATCACAATGAATATAAATTGTATATTATTTATTTATAAATGATGACTATTTTAGTACATTGAGCCACAAAGACAGGCACATTGAAGCCCTTATAGTTTTATTACCCAATCGGTTTCGTCGTTTGGTAATTAAATTTCCTGATTTAGAAAAGGCGATAAATCATTGCATCTACAATTTGGTTTGAATACGGGAAACAATTATAATAGATAATTTTAAAGTGACACTGACAACATTATGTGCGTTTGTGTGACAAAAATATATTTGCCACCATCTTTCACCTATTACCTATTATGTACCTATCTATTGAATAATGTTGTGATACACCAACTCAAGTTCATGACTCATGACTTAAGACTCGAAAGGACTCTGAAGACTCAAAAGACTCAAAGGACTCGGAACTCATGTGACTTACGAGTCCTAGTCTTGAAAAAAGACTCAAGTCTTGAAATGAAGACTAAAAGACTTGAGTTTTTTACAACTCTTTACCACTGACAGAATAATATCTCTCCAGTGAGCTCTAGCCACCGTACTCACCGCCGGGAACACAACACGAGGTTATTTAGTCGCGGTATTCTGTAGGGCGGAGGCATTTAGCTAAAAAATTAAGGCTATAAAATAAATGAATAACATAGAAATAATTTATATCTTATTATGAAATTAGTAACTATATAATCTCATTTCGGGATATAATTGGAGCAGTAGGAAATTGAGTCTTGGCCGGTTTTCTAAAGCCACGCTTTGTAATAGACCAAAATTTTGCAAGGTCAAAATACGTCATTTATGTAATAATGGAAATCTTTTTAAAAATTATTAGAATTTAAACCATAATAGTAGGTACTACTGGCCTGGTATTCAGGACATTTACCCTAATTGGCTGTTATGTGAATATTAAATAATTGTTGTTAAAGTAATTCAGTTTCGTGCTGAATGTAAAGTAAAATGTATTTTATCTGTTTATTATACCCTTCTAGTATAATTTAAATAGATAAAATAAATGTTACCTACTAATAAATCTTAGGCTTTTTATACTATATCATTAAGAAATATCCAATATCTATAGCCCGTTGAATTTTGTAACTACTAATATAAATCAATCATGCTGTGGTAATTAACCAGTTTTTGATTAAATACGCTCTAAATGAAATAAAACCTGAAACTGATCGAGTTATTTGATCTAAATTTATTTTTTATCGGACAGATTTTTAGTTCCGAATTAGACTCAGCATCACAAGTAAATGATGATTGCACAGATTTAAAGTGAGAAATCGAATGAAAATTGTAAAAACAAATGTAGTCTAAAGGAGATGGATACTCTTCCATACATTCGTGGGCCTGATTGACAGAAAATGGAGCTGTCAGCTGTCACAGCTCAAAAATACAGTTGATAAACACAAGAAATAATTAATCGATTAACGGAAATCGATTCAGAATTTATTTTTATTACACTATTATTTGGTATTTTAAATGGTTATTATTATTATTATGATTAAGTTTTGTTCACTCTGATTGATTTAATATCAAATTGTGATGCAAGTGTTATAATACGCAATATTGTTTAAATAATTTTTAGTAATCGATATTTTATTTTGCTAGTGAAATAAATTTAGTTTTAAGATTTCTCGTCTTCAAGATTTTCAATTGAGCTGGTTTTTTAATATTTTGAAATAGAAAAAAATACCGCTTTTTTTAAGTCATATCTCAACTCATTACAATTTTGGCCCAGAAGTCCCCGTCTCCTTTAAAAATAAGTTAATAGAGTCCGTTAATATTAGTACGTTAACCGGACTACTAATTTATGTGAGTATTCTGTAGTACTAGTCAGCACCGGAGGCGTTACACTCGTGCTGCCGACCCTGAAGAAACCTTCTAATGCTCTTCTTGAAGAACTCCATATAATAGTCGCTTGGGAAAACCACCGCAGGGAGTTCATTCCACAGCTTGAGTGTGCGAGGGATGAAGTTCCTTTTATACCGCTTAATGCGCACTGAGTCCGGTCGCAAGCCCTAGAAAAGAGTTATTCCCGTTGGATCCCCTGATATGATCCCCTATCAATATAGGTCATCAAATTTTATTCAGCAGTTACCACCGTATAATCTTAATACCTACTTAGCTCTACCCGAGTCTAATCTAATCAAGTAGGTATTAATATCTAGGTGCCGATGATATCGTGAAGAACTGTAGAATTTGCTAGAAGACACAACACATTTATTATCAACTGAACGTAATATGTACCTATATAATTATTGTTAACAAAACAACAAAAAGTAGGTATCTTTCATTTATACTCAACTAGCTGTTACCCGCGACTCCGTCCGCGTGAATCTCGGTTATCGCGACCAAACATAGCCTATGCCTATGTAGTAAGAGCATGGGACTTCATCTAAAACAGCTGTTTCGGTTCCGTAGAACGTTCCCAACAACTCACCTGCAGTTAAAAGTAGATCTATCTATCTGGTTATCCCATAGAGATTGATGACGTATGAAATGTCAAAACTGGCAGTAATACGTTATAGGGAACGGCCGGCCGTCAAGCAGGGTACTGTGATAAAGCATCTGTCGTCGAGACCTTGATTACCATTTTAGGGACAGAATCTGTCAAATTGACGGACCAAACTAAACAATAATTACCGTGGATATTTTATACGTTAATTTTATTTTATAGTTATCAATAGTATTGTATTAGTTATATCTACTATTGATTGATGGCATTTGGTGGAACTTGTTGTTTATATAAATATTGATGACACGCTTGTAATTTTCTACGATATTTATTATAGAACCTGGCCGGTTTCGCTCTACGTCCTTCTCAAAGGTTTACATTGACAGGTAACGGTTAGATTCAATAATTAATATCATGGAAAAGTACGAGTGTGTTATCAACAAATGTTACAGTCATGCTACTTTTTAATGGGACCACGTGGGAGCTATATTTATAACCGAGAAATGCGGAAAGAAGCTTATAAATCTAGGACAACCTTGAGTAAATATGTGTTCTGTTGTACCTAGGCGTAATTGACATCTATTGATATATTTTAGATCTTATTTTCTAAACAATATTTACATAACCGCGTGATAGTAACCACGCGGTTTCGGCGTAATAAAAAACAAGGGCCAACCCCCATCTCATCATCATCATCACAATCACAATCATAATAATGATTTATTCTTGCCATTGCATTCTTCTTCTATCGTGGCGATGGCGCCTATACTCTTTGATGGTGTTCTACCAGTGTGCTGCCACCTAGATAGCGCTCTCGGAGGCGCCCATGAGATCCTCCGGGGTATACATGTGTTTGGGCATGTAGCACACGTCAGCAGGTGGCCATTGTCTGAGGCGTATCTCCGCATTCACATTTCAGGTCTGCCCCACCTGAGAACCCCCACCTAGCTCGGCTTTCTTTGCTTCGGCCGACTTGTGTCCGGAGTCTGTTCAGAGACTTCTATCTGATCCAGGGCAGATCATATCCAGGCGGCAGATTCTCTGAAAGCGGGATGAAGGGGGTCGACAGCGAGCTCTGTGCTCTGGCTTGGTAGGGGTCACCGTCAATGGAAGAAACGCATGCCCAGAAGCTCCTGCTGCTGTTCAGCCTTTTTGGCACCCGAGGTTGGATGTCGCTGGTCCGACTCCACTGCTGCATTATTCGACTTGTTTTTTAAAATCCAAATTTCTCTAATGTTGGTGTTAGCGCATTTTCGATAATGTTGTTTATATTATGACCTCCGAGGTTTGTGACGAGGCTACGAACCTCGATTAGATTTTATACAGGTAGTACCTTAAAAACTATAGGTGCACAATATGTCGAATACATTTTAACCTTAATTTGTTTTTTTTCTTTAATTTTCATCTGCACAAGTATATGTGTTAGGTATTTGTTTAAGCTCACAATAGCATTGATGAGCACAATGACAATGTTTCAATTTACCTACATAATTATGTTAAAGTATTGTTGATGTTGGATTGCATCATACAATTGTCTTCATCATCATCTTCATAGCTATTTCGAAATTGCGTCCAAAAAAAATTGCTACTTTTGTAGTACCTAATCTTTCTCGCAAGACACAGTAACAGAAAAAACAACAGTAATGAAACAGGTAGGGAAACAATACGAGTATGTGACGAAAATAAAATAAAAATAAATAGATATTAGTAAACGTTGTCAGTGTTGTTACAATCACAATGAAAGGAAGGCACACGCATCTTACGGTTGCAGCAACAGGAACCCAGTTCAGCATTTGCCAGACCACAAGGAACTGGTGCTGGTTTTCAACTGGGCCCTATCGGACTTTTCAACTTGAAATACGCACAAACCTAAAAACTGGGAAATCGGTAGTAGGTTCCTGTGGGTCACGAAACCGGTGCTCCTTGCGAATGGAACGAGTGAATTAGTAATAGTAAGTAGCAACAGGTGCTTACTTCACACAGAAGTATAATTTCAGGAGAACACTTGAATAAATACCAACTTTCTAACCACAAAATAAAGTTCTCGCACGGCAAACTATTAAAATAATGAATGAATGTAGTGTGTACTCTATTATGAACGGTATTACTACAGAAAAGAGCTTCTTTTCCTTTAACTGCTTCAATATCGGTCGATTGAGCTAAGGTTGTCAACTGATATGAGCATGTTGTATTGTGAAATGTTGGTAAATGAAAACTGGGTCTGAATATAAAAGTGCTGGCTTGCTGTCGTAGAGGATGACATGCGTGTCAGCCAATTGTCTCAGTCTCACTATCATAGATGCTCAAAAACCGTGTGAAGTGGAGAAGTAAAAGCCGGCAAGTGAATCGTTGACTCCGATGTCAATGGAATTGAAGGTCTCGAATTCGACTGATACTAACGCAAAGATGTTGATAGCCTTAATTTTTGAGGATGGCACAGGGTACTGCTGCGGTGGACGAGCTCAAATTCACTCAGCATAGGTTATTACCAGTGGTCGGAATTAGGTAGAGTGATTTATGTACTTGCACTGATTTTTAATAATGTGGATATGCCTCGAATCCCAAGATTGTTAAAGAGCAGAAAAAAATCCCGTGATTTATTAATTGTGTGATTTATCGTTCTTTGTAACATACCATGGTCCCAACTATGCAACAATGCATTTAAATCATTTTTGGAAAAGTTGAATTTTGAAAGTGTTGCAATTGCAAAAATATTAAACTACCTGTACCTAGTGGGGCTGTCCATTAAGCACGTGATGTTTTTTTAGCAATTTTCTAACCCCCCTCTCCCCCATGGTGATACGTGGTGAGGTTTTAGACTACCCCCCCCCCCCCCTCCCCCTAGTCAAAATTACGTGTATTTTATATTATTTAGTGCTAGAAAACTAAGAATCGTGACAAAAATCGCGACTTATAAGAAAAAATAAATACACGTGATATCTCAATATACCCTTTCCTCCCCCCTGGTGATATTTCGTGATTTTTTCAGAACCTAACCCCCCCCCCCCCCTCCCCATGTTGAGCCTCACATGATTATTGCACAGCCTCAGTGAATCATTATTGAGAAATGGTTAAGTGGATTAGCTTTTTAAAATTACTTAGCCCATGCTCTAAATCTTGTTGCGGGGCAAATTAGGAAAGAAAACCCTGAAGGTCTGTGCACACTGGTCCGTGCCGTGGCAGGAACGTGGCCAACTAAGCATCCGTGCGCCAGCGGGGCTTTTCCGTTCACAAACGTCAGTGACGTGACAGTGCCGTGGAGTGGACACAAAAAATATGTACTTCATTAGTTTTACTCAGATTTTATTAATTACATGTACATAATCGTCTATATCTCTAGTCGATAAAGTCCAAAATAGCTTGCACCTATTTCTTGCAATGTTCTCCACCTACGAATACATGAAAAAAGTAGGCCAATCGATTCTTGACCTTATTGACATCACAAAGTATAGAGCTTTTCTATATTCTTGATCAACGTCATCTCCGAGTGCAAAAAAAAATGTTGTCAATAAAATGTCATTAAGGTCGAAAGTCGCTTACACTGTTTTTCGCAGTGTCTGTGTGAAGATCAATACATAAATATGTACTTCATTTGTTTTTTGCCCGACGACGCGACGGCTCTGATACTGAAGCTCCGGTGTTGATCAGGGCACAGAAATGTGATCGCGTTTATAGAAAACTTTTCACCCGCAGTTCCGCCTGCGTGGATGTGTGTTAAGGTTAACGCCACCAAAAATATTTTTTCTAAACTGACGAACTTTTTGTATAAACCACAAGATCCAAGATCCGCTAACACTACAACGCTTAAATCAAAATATTACTAGGGACGTATATCAAAGGAAAAGGGCACACGATTTATTTCGTTTTTTTTTATTTATTCTTTATTATTTTTTTTATTATTAAATTTTAATAATAATAAAAAAATATTGATATTTTATTATTAAATTATTGCTTTTTAAATTATTTTTAATCGTTGTGGGTGCTTTCAATTCTTTTTATTTTAGACTTTTTAGAGAGAGTATACAAACCAGGACTTTTAACTGAAAACTGCATCAAAATCAGACGGCTACACGGGGTTGTCCGTCAGAAATCCGAGGAAGATCCACATTAATATCAACATTTCGTCGCAAGTACATAAATCACTCTACCTAATTCCGACCTCTGGTTATTACAAAAGGATTTGTACACGCCAGGGCTTTGTTTGCTCGCGATTTAAGTCCAAGATACGTGTCCCGAGGTAATATAATATCATTGGCAATGATTCAGCATACATTTCATTCTTCAGTAATTCCTACGTGTGAAAGTCGTTTCATAATGTTAAAAGAATTCATAATAAAATAATAATTGAATGCGATTCATGAATACTCTACCGTCACACGTTTTATTTTCAAAATAAATGCAAACTTGAAATGTCTGAGGTGCAAGGCTAGAAATGAAACCTTGTGATGCAAGCAAACACATCGACAACGATACAAGGCAACTGGGCATGAAAGAGTAACAGATAGTTAGACAGACAGCATCCGTGGCGTAGCAGTAGTGAACGCGGCCGCTACGCAGGAGACGCGGGTTCGATCCCCGCTCAGTACAAATATTTGTGTGCATGAAATATGGGTAGGTATTTGCATTTGTCTGGTCGTGCCTTGGAGAGCACGTTAAGTTGTCGGTCCCAGTTGCCATAAGAACATCTATGGCAGTCGTTACGGGTAGTTGGAGCCCTAAAAAGTAAAAAAAACAACGGTCTAACTTCAAAGCTTCGATATCGCCTAATGTTACCATTGGGTTGTGGAGGTCAGATGGCAATCGCTTCACGGAAAATATCGAGGTCTAGTCAAATCCGTAGTTAAGACTGGTAAAGCGGACCCCAGACTCCGAGCTGAAGGCTTTGAATGCGACTGGGAATTAACGCTAGGATGAAGAAGAAGACAGACAGAGTTACTTTCACACAATAACAGTGTGGCTTTCCTATTGTTACAGAGATATTCTCGCCAAGAATGGGTCCGCAGTGGACGCAGCTATTGCAACGATGTTCTGCAACGGCATGTTCAACCAGCAGAGCATGGGCCTGGGCGGGGGACACTTCATGACGGTTTTCATCAAGGACGAGGAGAAAGTCTACACTGTCAATGCTAGAGAACAAGCGCCTGGTGCCGCGACATTCGACATGTACAATGGTGATCGGGATAAGGCACGAAAAGGTTAGTCAGATTTTTTACATACATACATAAATACATACATACAAACATACAGTCACGCCCATATCCCCGGAGGGTTAGGCAGAGGTGTATTGACACCCACCACATTTCACCAATCTTTGTATTACGAGTAGGGCCCACGTAATAAGGGGGTGAGTCTATTGCTGTATTCCGGGTACTATTCTTAAAACGGGCCATACATCTGAGGCTGAGTCGTGGACTGTATATAGTGTATACCTATACCTGTCTGCTGCTAAACTGCCCTATAAGCGCCTTCACTGGCATAGGCGGGTGCGGGTCGCGGACGTCCGCTTCGCGTGCTTGATTCATGTTATTTCAAGAGCAGCGCTGCGTGAGGCGGGTACCTGTCACACGCGACGGACAGGTAGGCGGACGCACTGCGCGCGCATCCGCGACCCGCATCCGCGACCCGCACCCGCCTATGCCAGCAAAGGCGCTTAATTAGTCGCCCTCTACGACACCGCATGGGAGGAGATCGGGTGGCCCAAATTCTACTCTTCTCTACTGGGAACCACGTGGCCCACTGCAGGCTGTGGTACTAACATTCTCCCTAAACACTCCAGTTAACCTATATTGCTTGTGTTAGGAATAGATCCACGTTGATAGTTTAATGACCAGGATTCGAACAATCGAGTAAAAAGCCTTTTATCGGAGAAATTAATGAGATAATGCGATGGTATAATCGAGATATAAATTGATTGCACACTTGTTGTTTATTTGGGTTTTTTTAAAGATCTTTTATTATTGTAAACTATCTTATCAAAAGCCTTGAAATACAGATTGTATAAAAACTGTTGTTATTCGTATCTCGCGACTTACGTGACATACAGAATGTAAACAACATAATAATCAAATTATCTCAGACTGTCTGAATGATAAATGATAATTAGATAACTTATAGAGTATAATAATGTTACGATAGTTTAAAAAGATAAGAAATTACATAACAAAATAATTTAAATGGCAACAACTTTCTTTTTCATAAGACGCATTCGACATTATCTGCGTGTCTGGGACTACACAATTAACATACATATTACCACCCCAAACCACAGAATAGGTAACAGAATAATAATTTCTCAGGCTTATAACAATGTACTAATAATACTTTATGGTTAATACTAATGTACTTGTGAATCACTCACAACGACCACGACCCTCTGCGCAGTGGTAACTACGCATAAATCTCAGTCCGTGTAAGACTGAATAGACCATAATCAGTCTAACCAACCTTTTCCTAGAAAGGTCTTGGTTAGGTTAGAATCTTACGTTTATCGTTTATCGCGACTTTTGGTCATATCTCCGGTTCTAATCAACAGATTGCGATCAAACAAACGCCCTTTCAAACAAAAGAAACCGCATCAAAATCCATTCAGTACAATACTTTTTGCATCAATCGCGGATAAACAGGCAAACGGACAAAAATTCCAAAAATAAATTGTGTGTGTGTTATTATAGCAGTATTGTTAATATAACATAACCCAAGTATAACTCGGGACATTTATATAATATCTTGGACCTAAGCCCCGCGGCGCGCGAGGATTGTTTTGTAGTAATCTATGCTTGGTGAATTTGAGCTCATCCACTACCGTAGCTCCCGTGCTATCCTCAAAAGACACCAAAGAAACGTGTACTGCGCATATAGGTACTTAGAACACATTTTAGATTCACATATATATGTCCCAAGTATATTTTTTTAAATAGCTACAATGTACAGACACGACCACTTTATAATTATACTAGCTGACCCGGCGAACTTCGTACCGCCATATTTTTCGCCCACGTGGTATTCTGATCCCGATTTATCAGTGTTTCTCTACAATATTGTGCATGTATTATACATATAAACCTTCCTCTTGAATCACTCTATCTATTAAAAAAAACCGCTTCAAAATCCGTTACGTAGTTTTGAAGATTTAAGCATACATTGGGACGGACAGACAGCGACAGCGAGTTTGTTTTATAATATGTAGTGATAATGGTATAAAAGATAGATAGGTACATAGTAATCGTAAACTGCCGTAACCAATACGATTGGTTTATCATATTTCACAAGAATTTTCGAGACAATACTTGATAGTAATTGTGCGAACGGAAATTGCGGTACGGTTAGACCGTCACGCATGCACAATACACATGCGTCCTAAAAAACATAATAAATCAACGTAGTTTATTCATAAATTCATTCTTGGACATTTATAGGTACATGTTGTGTACTCGGTTGTAGTCGAGACTAAGGCTGCCTTTCCACCGGAGACCGGAGATGTGCTATGCAATTATGCTACGACGAGGATTTAAATGCTAAGCTATGAAACCATGGTGACCGTTTCCACTGTGCTAACTGCTATGCTACGTAGCGTAGCGAGTAAGATGTGCTATGACACTTCCTACAAATATTCAAAATTTGAATCTATTCTTCATCCATAGCACGCATCTTTCTATTAAAGCCTTGCTTATCTGAACCCTTTTCCACCATTACATGTTTAGTGGGAAGGCAGACTGACTTTTTTACTACTTTTATGCTAACATAATAATAGAAATAAAACGGATATGTGTAAACCGGTCAAGCCCGAACACCTGAAAGTCAATAATTCTCGTTATAAGAAGTTCAGAATTTTGACTTTTGAATTTTTAATTTATGATTGAAGCCTCGATCTAACCTCAAGCTCCCAAATGTCAAAAACAGTATTGTCGTAACGTGAACGTTTTTGACATTTATGAGGTCGAAACTGAATTTTGAAGATTTTTATTAAGTAATTGAATTGGCCTTCAGTAATGACGGACGAGACTCTGTCGTAGGTTGTTCTCTCGGGGTCGAAAGGTCAGACGACAGTCGTCACTTTAAAGAATGTGAACCGATGTGAATTCTTCGGCTTACAATCGGGAACAACGCCAAGATGATGATGATGATGATGAAAATATATTTTTGTCAACATTTTTCCTCTTCCAAAATATCAGATTTGAATTGTTCTAGAAAAGATTAAAGAGGTAGGTATAATAATCATCGAATTGTTAAGAAATCTTGTAAAATATAACAATATCTACTAATTACTTTTGAAAAGGCTCTCAATATCGCTTTTATGTTTGTCGTTAACATTGTTGAAAACACCTGAACAGATACTTAACATTAATGTTATTTATTGATGACAGTCGGTGTAAAATATTATATTTCTAGACTATTGTATTAGGCATTGTTTACACGAATGTCTCAGTGGGTCACTTCGCCTGTCGCCATACTGTATTACGTCTTTGCGTCTCGGCTCGGCCGGGGTGCAAGAGATAACACAGCTTGAGTTGACACGTCTTGAAGAAGAAGAGGAAGAGCCCAAAAAGGCAAATTATTCTCCGAATAAAACGCTGTTCAAAATTAATCTCGATCTGTCAAAATGATTAATCTCGATCTGCCAAAATCAAATGAAATGTCAATAATATTTTTTCAATTTTCAACACAGAACATTGACATCGTGATCGTTTTTAACCGATTCCAAAAAAGGAGGAGGTTCTCAATTCGTCGGAATATTTTTTTTTATACCTATATGTTTTAATTTTTTTTTATTTGTGTATGTGCAAAGATGCCTAGACCGGTTTGTAAAATTATTAACATTAGATTGAGGCTTCATTTTCCAAAAAAAATGTTATTACGGGAATTGACCCTCTTTTCTTAGAAATCGTGATCATATTTGACATTTTAATTGATTTTGACAGATCGAGACTGAATTTTGAACAGATTTTTTTTATGCGAGAATTGCGAGAAACAGATTTGTTGGTACGAATCTACTTCTAGGTTCTTGCATAAAAAATAATAGTGACAATTGAACACTGACCTACAGACTGTACGTGATTAAAAGGTCTTTTAATCATCAAATACGTGAGAATAATGTTAAGGTTTTACAAAACGTATTCATGCACGTTTTAATTTGTATCATTGTATGTGTCATTGTTAGAGGTCATATGCCTTACAACTGAACAAAGAAATAGGAAATATTGCTGCGACAAAAGCCAAAACAGTTGTTCACTCGATACGTGGAGCATTCGGAATCTTTTCATGCAACGTTTTATATAAAGTTTCTTTCAGACAAAATTTCATACAAAATTTCATGCAAAGTTTCATGCCAAGCTTCACACGTTTCATAGAAAGTTTCAAACAACATTTATGTAGTCTTAACCAATTTTCGAAACACTGTTCTAGTTACACATATTGCCACCAATCAACAGTAGGTATAAAAAAATAGACTGTTCTAGTTCGCTCTAGGAGAGTTTTTTGAAATGCATTCCACAGTAGACCAAGAACAAATACAACGTTTAAAAGGGCTAGTCAGTTCTTGCATTGAAACAAAATAAATAAGGCACCAACAGGCGCCCTCAGAAGTTGCAGAAGAATAAACAAACTTTACAATATTTTTTTTTTTGGTAGAGGTTAGGTACCGTGGGCCCTGGGCAAGTGCAACACCAGGGGAGTCATACTTGTGCTGCCGACCCTGTAAAACAGAGAGATTCTGTGCCTTCAGCGCAAAAGATAAGTAGGACAAAGCCTTTGGTTTTCCCACTGACAGCACAAAATCTCTCCAGTGAGCTCTGGCTACCCTACTCACCGTCGCGCGTCGGAAACACAACACAAGGTTATTAATCCGCGGTCTTCTGTAGGGCGAAGGTACTTCCCCAGTCAGACTGCTCGATTGGGACGAATAATAAGCTGGTAAACAGACCCTTATAAGTGGAGTTTCAAATAGCAGTCTCTAGAGTAGATACCTACCAGTCCAATAGTAGATATAATTTGTGCTATTAGCACTATCTACTTTTCTCTCGAGTTCTCGTCGCCGTAGAACCCGCTTCTCCGACTAATTTCTGTTCTAAAAAGTTCTGAAGTCATACAATCTACAGAAAGGAGATGATTTATTTTCGGCCCATCAATACAACGACTTTTAAGTTTTTGTTTCTTATGTAAAACATCAAAGAGAGAGTGAGAGAAGAGAGAGACAACAGAGAATAGGGCATGAACAGTCATTGTACAATATGCAAAAAATTCGAATCCATTTATTATGATAATTGGACGAAGAATGTTCCAAACTCTAACCGATTCACGATAACTTATTAAAGAGTGTTTTTTTTTATTTATTGCATTTGTGAAAATTCTTAATATTTCACATGACAACATGTTAGAATGTTGCCAGACATCTTCTTTACCATCTTTAGACATTTTCTTTACCAATCGATTAAGAATACGATTGTATTCGATAAAACTTCAGGCACATAGGTATAGGTTTTCTCTTCAAATCTTCAATCTTACAATTCTCATTCCATGACATTATCGAAAGTTTTTGCTAACAAAAGTATTTTGCTATAAACGAATCTTCATAGAATGCGTTGTAGATAGTTTTATTTCAATGTGTAATTGAAATAAAACTATCTACAACGCATTCTATGAAGATTCGTTTTCAGTTACTTCATTATATACCTACTGTCATCATCATATTATACTCATTTATCCCCGGAGGATTAGGCAGAGTGAATTAACACCCACATTTTACCAATCATTGTATTAGGTCCCACTTATTAGGCTGTAATAGAATCCGTTTAAATATTTTTATTTCAATGATGTTATAATACAACAGTCCATATTATTTACACTATGCCTGTCTAAAAGTAAACACTCTAAACTATAATACTCTCAGGTTATAGCTTTACGAATACAAAAATACAACGTTAGGTTGGGCATTGCACTCTTTACCTACTTGGTTGTCGTCATCATTATCTTGGCCTTACCTTGGAGTCCCGGGTGCACCTCTTCCAGTCATCTGACCTCCACAACCCGCTAATGGAGATTATTTTAATTTAAAACTGATGTTTTATTTTTATTTTAAAGTATCAATCGAGGAATCGATTCCATGTGGTAAAAATTGTTAGCGATTACGATTTCATTATTTCGAATGGCAATACAATCCCAAAAGTGCCAAAAATTGTTTGACAGTTATTTTGTGATTATTTTGAGTGATTGATTAGTGAATTTTCTTGTTGTTCAATGCTCATTGTAAAAAAATAGTATTATATAATACAGATGTTACACAGGCAGCTGCTATATAAATCAATGGCTAGTATTGAATAATATGGACGAGTGGAGTATTACAGTGTCTAGATAAGTGATGTAGTCAAACAATTCTAATAAATATACCAGCCGTGCCGCCAACCATCTTATTTCAGATGCATTACTGCAAATCAGTATCTAAACAAACAATTACTCACATAAACCAAGGTATTAGGAGAATGTATGTTATTTACATTAATTGAGTTTTCTTTCTGCTCATTTACTATAATCACTATTATTTGTATGCTTTTTGGACGACATACCTACCAACAATTTCCAAGAAACGTTTTATATACCTATACCTATGTAATAAATAAATATTAATATAGTATAATATGGTTTTGTTTGTTTTTATTTCATTGGATACCTACTTTCATTTCATGGTGTAAGTATGAATCATCATCTTAGGAATTGTAGTTGTAACCGAGGCTTTTACCGGCCGCTCTCTTTTATTCGGTTTGGAAATATGCCTTTTATGGCAGCGGCTGCCGTCTGACCGCCCAACTAGTAAGGTTAATCCTGCTTTTCTACATCCGAAAGACATATAGACTGTGAAAAACGGTTCATGCGGGTTTTGTCGGTTCGAGTCCGACATAACCACCTTCACTGGCTCCGGCGGATATGAGTGGATTTCCACTTGTTAAAAAGAAGG
Organism: Eilema depressum; assembly: GCA_914767945.1. Classification (NCBI taxonomy): domain Eukaryota; kingdom Metazoa; phylum Arthropoda; class Insecta; order Lepidoptera; family Erebidae; genus Eilema; species Eilema depressum. Next base: position 8,738,420 of record OU612024.1, on the reverse strand, counting down.
TTATTGCCCTATCCATCTTCTAGTTATTCAATACATTGCATAGGACATGATTTTAATGACGTCTATTATGTCATACTAAATAATCAATAAAATTATAATTTTCTGAGATTGGCGCCATGACAGTTTCACCTAGTTTCACATTGATTTTAGTATCAGTTTTGATTTGGTTTATATCAATGTTCCGGTTAGACTAGCTAAGAAGCAATGTACCATTGTAATCCCGATAACATTACAAATAAATCAATACTCGTTTCATTAATGTTCTCCAAAATTTGTAGGTGGCCGAAAGCTCTAACATAAAAAATCGTCTCCTTTTCTTCACAGATTCTATATTTAAAATTGTCTAAATATTGTGTTTATTATGATGAAGTTGCCAGTAATATTAATACAGTGCAGGCTACTGTTAAAATAATTTAGCGTTTACATTTCCGCGATTCTTATGATAGAATTGTACATTTCTCTTTTTTTTTTCAATGTTATACAATTACGAATCAAAAAGCTTGATGAATTGGAAAGGTGGTGTAGACTGGTACAATACAGCATGCAGCAAGTGAAACCGTGAACCGGCGTTAGGTCTCACTACTACATTGAACCAGATTCGAGAGAAAGCCTTCGAGAAATTTGCAACACTATGACGTAGCTCCATAAATGTATCAAATGTTTTATTTGGCAATATGAGGTGAAGGTGTGTTCGATATCCCTAAGCTACCTGTGTGAAAAACCAGACTTCGGACATAGGTACTTCTGTAGTGGATATTTTATACCACTTAGGTGGTAGACAAGCACGGCCCACCTGATGAGAAGTAGTTACCGTGGCCTACGGACGTATGCAATGCCAGGGGCGTTACACTCGTGCTGCCGACCCTGAAGAAACCTTCTTGAAGCATCCCATATTGTTGTCGCTTGGGAAAACCACCGCAGGAAGTTCATGCCACAACTTTAGCGTGCCAAGGATGAAGTTTCTTTGATGCCACACAGTGCACCGTTTCCGGTCGTAATGTATGAGGATGAACTCCCTGCCTGTGGCGAGCGGTGCGATGATAGAATGTAGCTGTGGGCATCATGTCAAACAATTCATTTGAACAAAATCCATTAACACTTCAGCGGTAAAACACACACAGTCAGCAAAGTCCCATCTGAGGCTGAGAAGTTCCACATCGCCTGCGAGTATTGGATTGTCGAGGAACCTTAGGCGGTTGTGAAGCATCGTCATCGGTATCTTACTTAATGGTTAAGGAGTCGGCCTTATGATCGAGAGGTCCCGGCGTCGAATCCTGGCCATTACACCAGCCATCTGAACCCACTCCTAAGATTATTTTCTGTTTCTAATTTTCTTTAAAAATATGATGGAAAAGCGATGAAGGGACCACAGGAAGGGTAAATCATCCGCCCGGTCGTTAGCGTCCCAGTTGGAAATAATAATAATGCGATGTATGGTGTTGGTACCGCTAACTTAGCCCATGCAATGGCAAGTTATTAATGATAATGAATGTTATACGGTAACACCGTTAACTTGCTATTTATGGTTATACTAGTGGTTTACGCTAGCAAACTAGCTGTTGAGGTTTATACTCGTATTAACAAGCAATATGCCTTGACTTCGCATAGCACTACTTAATTATAATTTAGTTTGACACAAAATCTAAAAAAAAAACCTTTTTTCTTTTCAGTCCTCATCGTTTTAGCATTATTCGAGGTAGTATCGAGGCTTGGCTCCCCTCAGAGCTTGGAGTCCGCTTACTCCTTCTCTTCCTTTTGTTTAGCTTATAGATACGAGTTTTCATCAAAATCCGCTATAATCCGATCTAAAAATGGCAATACGTTTGTAAAAAAGGATAGAATGATCAATGTATGGAATTGACACACGTTTATGATTGTCATAAATGTCATAAGCGTCAAAATACGTGTCTATCCCATACATTGATGAGTAAAAAAATTACTGAGATGATTATCTGGCAGGAATGTATGAAACATAATAACATGTTGCATAGGTCACAAAGGCAGGCATAATCCATAATTAGAAGAAGGGTAAAAAACTAAAATCCTGGAACTCGTGTCATCGTCACGTAATGGCGATACAACGATTTTTAAATTTTATACGGCCTGTAGGTATGTACTGCCTATTTGAAAAGAAGTATTAAAAACATTTTAGGCGAGTTGAAAACTTTTTTGAGAAGTAAATACTTTTTACTTTTTATACTGACTATTTTCACTTCTATTAACATTCCCGGAGTTCACCATTTTTTTTATATTCACATTTATTTATTACCTATGCGTTTTTGTTCTTATTATAAATAGGACCACTCTCGGTGGGAATACCAGGTGAAGTGCGAGGAATGTGGGCTGCCTACAACCGATGGGGCAAGTTACCCTGGGCGAGCCTGGTCGCCCCTACGGTGGAGCTCTGCAGGGCTGGCTTCCGGCTGACCAAGATCAATTACGATGGGTTCATGTCAAATCCTACCATCAAGAACGACCCACATTTCAGGTTTGTTTAGACATTTTGTTTATTATTTATCAACACCTAGCATGGAAGGTAATGGTATTAGTTCTTTACGTAGTGAGCAACCTTCCCTGAAGATCATAAAACGGACAAAAGTTCCATCTGCCATCGTCAATGATGTAGAAGAACTTACAGAATAAAACAAAACATTCATTGAACCCAAACCAGCAGCGACCTCCCTTCTCGGTACCTTCCTTCCGGGGTCAGACGATAGTCACCCTCATAACAGGCGCGGTCCGAGGGAGGGGGGGGAGTCACAGGGGACATGACCCCCCCCCCCCCCAAACCATGCACATCATATTGAAAAGTCCCAGTACGAGGGGAGGGGGGGTTAAATTTCTTAAGGAATTTCCGAAGTGACCCCCCCCCAAACTTCAAGCTGCGACCGGCCCTGCCTCATAATATATCTAATAGAAGCAGTAGAAAAGAAGGAGATCCCAATTCGGAAGTCTTGGAGAGCACCGAGACAATACTGGCATGAAGAAGAAATGGCATAGAAAAAAATGCGTGATAGATCCCATTGTGCAGATTGCCACAGCAATGGCCACGTGACTCGGTCGTAATCGTGTTGAGCGCGTAATTGCTGTTATAACACTTATAACTTATTTCCTTATTGCCATAACACTTTAGATACACGACTTCCTCTAGGTGTTATTCATGTAAATTGATTGACACATAACTAATTATAATATAGAAGTAACAATGCTTAGTTACCACAAAGTAATTCACAGTAGTGTATGTATCGATAACATAATAATCTTATGTACCAATAGCGCCTCTCCCTCTTTTCGCTTCGTGGGAACCCTTACCCTATTCGTTTTTGGCCTACTCTATGGGTACTAGATACACTTTTAAACCCTTTTTTTGGTTGATTTTCTTAAAATCCTTTTTATTTCCCAAGCCTCGATGGTTAAAAAGAATCCTACCGTGCAAATTTCGTAGTTCGATCTTCGGTAGTTTCGGCTATGGTTTCGGCTCGGTTTTGATGCTTGAGTCACGTAAAAATTTCCTCCTCTTTATAATATTAGTAGGTACAAATAGATGTACCACACAGTGAGTAAGCCCGATGTCAGTAAAGAAAAGCTAAAAATATTTGAACTACTGCTCCAGAATTGCGTAACGAATTTTGCAATAATTGAATGGAATTCTGTAGATCAGCAAAAAAAAAGTAGCTTATCATGTTACAATACAATTTACGTAACTTCAAATTTCAAAACTGTTTACGAAATACGAGTGATAAACAAAACATACAATAAATTAACCTTGTCCTTTACCACAACAAAAACAAAAAAACATTTTTGTTGACATGTTTTTACTTCACTGTATAAGTGAAGTAAAACAGCATAGTTACAAGGCCCCAGCGATACTAGTAAATCACTATTGATGACTAGATCTGAGGACAGAATGTATTCTCAATGTCAGTTCTAATCTCATTGTGAGAGTCGATTCACAACTGAGCGTTTTTCTGGAATACGGGCCTAAGTTAGCAAACAGACACAGTACCCCCATGGTAAACGATTACCTAAGATTGCCTCTAACACGAATGATGTCAAACATTAGTTGCCGTATATGCAGAATGGTAAAGGAACGAAAACTTACATTGGTATGTATGTGCAAAAGAATAGGAAGGAAGGTTGTGCGACTCACACAAACCATTCGAAATCTATCATAGGCAGATAGGTATTACCTAGACATGTCTCTATTCCGATCTTCGCAATTCTGTCAATACTCTTGATGTGCAAACGCGATTCGTTCCTAGGAATATTGACTCAGGATCACGTCATATTTATCGCAGCCTTATGCCTGAGTACCTGTATCATTCTTATAGTCGATATTAAGTGAGCTATAAGCGACCATTTTTAATACACTTCCTGAAATACTATGATTCTATGTTGCATAAAATATATTTGATCTATTTTTAAACAAAAACAAAACAATGAAACTTATATTTTCAATTCCAGTTTTTTCCAAACGTATAAACTGACTTAATCTCGATTACTAAGGCAGCTCTTCGTGAATTTAAATCAGAATACATACGATGTCGTCACTTAAACACATCTTCATTCAAAAATCCTTCGTTCACCCACACAAAGTAGCAAGGAAGTCACATATTTCCTTTATTGCAGGAAAATGTACTACAACTCGGGGAGGGAACAATTCTACAAAGCTGGTACGATCGTGAAGCCACCTGAAGCCATGTGTAACACCTTCCAGAGGATAGCGGAGAATGGGGGCGATGACCTGTACAATGGGACGCTAGCGAGCGACCTACTAGACGACCTGGAAAGGGTGGGCAGTATCATCACGGCGGAAGACCTGCGACAATATGAGTGAGTATGATTATAATTTATCTTGTCTTACACTTAAATCAAATTTTTGAACTTGAGTTGAAATATAAAATAGAACACACGGTCAGATATTGTGGTCGTCTTCAATCAAATAGCGTATTGCAGTCCACTGCTAGCTGGACATTAGCCTCTCCCAATAAGCACCTGATGTCGTTTTATGTTTTTATCACTCTAGGTTGTTTACTTCCGACTTCATGACCGACGTAACTGCTGGCGCGGTTACGATAAAAATTGGCCTGAAATGATAAGCTGCAAAGAAATGTCGGTATACTGCATGACCTAAGATGGCCAAAACAGATAGTTTGCCGTTTATATCTACCAACCACTTTGGGGATATACAGACAAACATGAGTGATCAGTACAAAACCAGCGCTAATGTTCGTCCGCCTGGCATATGCAGCTAATACTGAACTGGACAGCTATTTGATGCAACAAAACGATCATGTACTAGTTTGAAGTAAGCAATTAATGTGACCTACTTGCATCAAATACATATTTTCCTTTTCTTCCTGAACGTAAAAATATAAAAGAGGGACAATCTTTGAGAATATCGGGTGATAATCGCCTATAACAAGACTCACATACTGGCATACTAGTTCACAAAAGTATACATTGTCATTTAGAACTAGTTTATATCTTGTTATGATAATGGCATCGTTAATAATACTTATAAAGGGCGTAGCGGACTGTTACGAAAGATCTTTCTAGCTGAATGAAAAACTGTTGCAACATTGTCTAACATAGAGATAAGCAACTTTTTAAACCGGTACACCGATAGATAAATATCTAGTAAAAGTTCGAAGCCAGTACACCTGCTTATTAACGGACGAGGATCTGGCGCAGACTTCGCTCTCAGGGTAAGAGAGCCAGATGGCAGAAAAGTCATAATAAATTAAGGAGAGCGGACTCCGGACTCCAAAATGAAAGCTTTGGACGCAACCGTAATTAGCGCTTGGATGATAAAACATAATTATACTAATTATTAATTCTTGAAAAAAGAGCAAAACCTTTAATCACATTTTGTTTAAGCGTTGTGAGCATTGTTACTTCCATTCGTTTGCGCCATTCTGCCATACATATGGCAGAATCGCTCTAAAACTGAAATGAAAATAAAGATAGTACAGCCACCTGCACTATCTTTATTTTTCACAACAACAACTTACAGGCAACTGATTGACAGCTAATACTGGAATATTAGGAACACAGCGCTATGTAGAGCCAAACTAACGTAACGGATAAACTTGGATACTCTTTTTAGGGTTCCGTAGCCAAATGGCAAAAAACGGAACCCTTATAGATTCGTCATGTCTATCCGTCCGTCTGTCACAGCCACTTTTCACACAAAAATTTAAAAAAAGCATTAAATTTTGGCTTTACTTAGAACTGAAACTCAAATTTTTTTTTTTCATCTAACCCATACGTGTGGGGTACTATAGATAGGTCTTTAAAAATGCTATTGAGGTTTCTAACAATTTTTTTTTTCTAAACTGAATAGTTTGCGCGAGAGACACTTCCAAAGTGAAAAAATTTGTGTCCCCCCCCCCCCCCCCCCTCTAACTTCTAAAATAAGAGAATGATAAATCTAAAAAAATATATGATGTAAATTGCCATGCAAACTACCACTAAAAATTGCTTCGAACGAGATCAAGTCTGAAGTTTTTTTTAAATACGTCATAAACCGCAATTTTCGCCTTTGCTACTACGGAACCCTTCATGGGCGAGTCCGACTCGCACTTGGCCAATTTTTTATATATCTGTGAGGGAAAGCTGACGTGTTTTTGCCCAAGTACTTGAAGAAATGGTATTAACACAAATATAGCACATCAGTATAATTTGCAAAGCATTATTAAGTTTCCTGATAGCGAGTGATTGATAGCGTATTGTCAACTAAGTAAGCAATGGATGTACCCAAAACAATAATGTATCTATAATTATAAATATTTATTTGCAGATCTATAAATACCTAATAAAATTATAATGTATGTAGCTAATTGATAGCAGACAAAGTGTTCAACAAAGGGGACAAAATAGTATTCTGCTTTTAAACAAAGAAACCCCCATTTTAAAAATAGATGTAGGTAGGTTTATATATATTTGGACCTATTTCTTCAATGTTATAGCTTTAGTAACACTATAAATAAATGTGTTAAAGTTAATATTGTTAAATGTAACGGTATATAAATCTTCTTCAGTTTCCTACAGGGGTACCACAGGGACCTATTCTCGGCCCTTTTCTTAATTTACATTAAGAACTAGCCGACCCCGCGAACTTCGTACCGCCTAACAGTCAATTCTTTATTATTTTTTCTTTTTTTTAATTTTTCTCTCCGTAAGAACCATCCTCGTACTTCAAGGAATATTCTAAAAAAGGAATCACTGAAATCGGTTCCGCTGTTCTCGAGATTTGCGCTTAGCAACACATTTATCGATTCATTTGTATATTATAGAGATTTACCAGTTAATAAAAAATTAAGTAAGTGACTTTTAGTAGGTAGTTATAGTTATAGGGGAAGAGAGGAGTCTCGAAAAACATATGAATGGAATTTGTGAAAACTGACATAATGAAAACTGGAAGGAGAGAAACGAATTGTGAGCAGGCGAATGTGAATTGTAGATTAAATCGACTACAAAAAAGAATTATTGATTACAGAAGAAGGTTGTGATTCGAAATGACCTATTATAGTTTATTTAGTTATTAAAACCAATATACGAGTATAAATGATAACTTCTGAGACAGATAAGTAGGTCAAGATAAATACTTATTAAGTTTTTAGGTATTTAATTCATATGGATCATGTTTATTTTTAAGCTTGTATCAGGTTTATTGTGAAAACATATCACAAGTTGAGGTCACGCCAAATGTTGCCTCTACTTACCTATGCTTCATTTCATATATCTATCATAGTTTCCATTTTCTACTCACTCTGTACTGAAAAATAAAAAGGATCGCAACTATGCGTCATTTGATAATAACTATATTATTATTAATCATTTCGTAATCTATGTTTTAGATTTAATTTTTTACTCATTTCCCGGGAGGTACCTAGAATTATAACTCACTATGCATCGTTTTAGTAGTTCATATTTCGTAGTTTTAGTTCGTAGTTATTGTTCTTTTGCTATGAAAATAATAATGTTGTTGTAATATCTTAATAATCGACCTTCATTTACAATCATTGTATCTACTATACAAATATAAATGACAAAGTAACTCTGTCTATCTGTCTGTTACGCTTTCAAGCCTAAACCACTGAACCGATTTCGATGATGATGAGATATTAGGAAAGGACATAGATTTTTGGTCCCGATAACCGGCATACACGCGGGTGGAGCCGCGGGCAACAGCTAGTAAGGAATACATATCAAATTGAAAACAAAAAACATTTTTTGAAGTAATCTCATTTAAAAATCTTTCAGGCTGCGACGCGCCTGACCATCATTCATATAGTCTACGATGAATTTCTTTTTTTACTTTCGCTGCCAAAGCAAGCGGGTTAACAAAGCACAATACAAATACCTAAACTAAGCAGGCTTAATACGTCTACTTACATTCATTCAACTTGAGCGTGATGATGTAATCGATTTCGCTGCTTGTAAACCTGATTTAAGTGTTAAGCTCATGTCCAAAGCTCTTTCATTTATATTTGTGTAACTTTCTTTTATTAACGACTAGCTTTATCCAAGTTCGCATGGACTTCTGGGTTTTAATATCTTTACACGAAACCCTATACTTACCTACGACTTTTTCGAAAATAAAAGTAACCAGGGTTAAGCTTTTTAACCACCACGTTGGTACTGCTCTTCGGAGATTAGCCTGAACAAACTGACAAAGTCGGACAGACAGACAAACATTTTCCTGTTTTTTAAGTAAGTACCTTTCTGTATAAATGCTACTTAGAACACAGAAACCCCATCCCCATTATTTAAGCTCCAATTAAGTATTATCGTATATAAACAATTTTACATGAAGTGTCGCGTCAGCTAACAGATTATGCAATTAATTCTTATTTTATACAAATAACCTACCAATCAATTAATCAATTAGCCTTTCGCAGTTCACTGCTGGACATAAGCCTCTCGCAATGTTGGGAATAGGATAAATTCGTTACTACAGTCTACTTCATACGACGAGCGATAACAAGACAGTAGGTATTAATTACCTTAGAAAAATTGTGCAGCTAGATAAGAAACGAGAACTAAATAATAATGGTCCGCAGTATTTTAAAGAAGCTGCCTATACACTTGTGTGATGCATAGTTTTCCCAATATAGAGTGAAAACCATTTTGGAAAAGGTTTCTGTTGGTTGCAGGCCAAGGGTTGCGATCCCACAAACTTGGATCTAACTTTATCCAGAAAATAAAATTGCATACTCTAGCTTCTGCAAGAGCAAATATAAATTTTCAATGAACTAGAAATTCTAGAATATTTGCTGTTCATTATAAAATGTTAACCCAACCAACGTTCAGCTGCTACCTTCATAATCGACCATGAACTTGACGAATGCCTGAATTCGTTTCGAATTCCTTTACCGATAATGTAGCGAAAATGCAGACGAATAATCGCTTTATAAACTAATGAATAGAATTAATAAATTTGTAGAGCTGGAGAATTCGGCTTCGGCTACACCAACGGATAACTTCTTTCGAGTCAAAATTTCTTTTTTGACGATATCATAGGTCTTTAAGCTGGGTTTCACCAACCATAGGACCTGCGACTTAAGTGAACTAAATTGCGGTAGCATATTTTCCTGTCATTATTTTTCGAAACGTGTACTTTATAGTCAGCATACAGGATACAGGCGTCAGTGATAAAGTTGATAACAATGCTTGCCTGTCTTTGTTTGTCTATATGTCTGTATGTCTGTCAGTTACGCTTTCACGCTTAAACTACTGAACCAATTTTAATTAAATTTGGTACAGAGATAGATTAGACGTTGGGAAAGGACAAAGGCTATATTTAGTCGCGATAACCGATATTCACGTGGGCGGTACCACAGGCTACAGCTAGTTAGTGAATTATAAAGCTGTTTAGTCGAAAGCGAAAAGAGAGCAAAGCCAGGCTTCTTATGTGCTTCGGATGCAACCGGAATTAGCCCTCTGCTGAAGAAGATTAAGCGATAATCCGAGATATAACTTTCATAGAATGTGAAAATTTATTTACCAAATACTGACGTCATTATTACTTATTATAACAATGATAACAACAAGGAAAGCCCGTACACTTTATCTGTTTTAGTCTAGATATCTTATTAGTATGTTGTTAGTCAGACGACAAAAATGTAAATAAATTCTGACTATATTATATTTCACAGTAATACCTATTGTCATACTTAAATACTTTGTATTGTAAAATCATTGCTTTTCAGCTGTTTCGACACCTTGATTAAATGATACGGACGGTGTGACTCATGCGTATTTTAAACAGAAATATGAGTTATTTTAGATGATGAAATTGCTGGAAATATTTCGTTTTAAGAAAAGGTGTTATTGTAAAATGTTATTGTCATTAATTTGTACCGGATGTACATGGAAAATTGCGTATTGTTCTCTGTTTCATGTCAACCACCTACAACAGGTGCAAAGCCTTGGTAATATTTTTGTACACAAACCTAGGTAGGTACTATTCGTAGTGATTGTGGGTAGTAGTGCGTTAAGGCGGTATACCTACATTAACTTAGAGTATATCCGAGCCTCTGGTATAAGGCTTCCCTGACGGGATGGAACTCTGTGGGTTTTATTACTCAGTAATACATACAGACACTTCACCGTTAACCTAGCGACAAAAATGGAGAACTATGTACATTCTAATAAATAAATAAATAAAACAATCAATGTATGGGATTTACATAATATGTTTACGACTGTCATAAACGTAAAAATACGGGTCAATCCCATAAATTGATTATATTATTTCATTCAATTTTATTAACGATTTTGCCCCTTGTCTAGAAGGGCTGGAATCAGACCTAGGTACTATGATACGATATAATAGATATTTAGGCAAGCGTATAGTAATACTCGTAGATTTACCTATTAGTACAAATTGACAGCTTCTAAAACAGCCTAAATATTTCATTATCTCTACAATTCTCAATTCCAAAGTATATTACCATTAATCTCGCCTGTCATTAATTTTGTTCTAATTTTAAAACTGAAACTTGATGCACCATAATATTAATTTCCCGCGTGAAATTTGAGCGGGAACTGTCACTTCGGTTTGTTTGAAATTGCACTTTTTATCTCAGCTTTGAGCTACTGCTATTTTATTAAAAAAAGGAAACAAAGAGTCAGCTTTATGGATTAAATTTCAAACAAATTCGTTGCTGAATAGTTGAAAGTGTTGTATGTCAAAACCAGAAAGTCCGGTTACTCTGGAGCGGAAACAAGCAGGGCGAAAAGCAAACTTGCGGAAACCGGCCAATCACATTAGTCAATATGAGTCCAATCTAATGTGATTGGTTGATTGCTACTCACTGCTGTACTGTCACTGACGGTTTCACAAGTTTTCAATTTTATAATATTGTTGATATGAGAAAAAAATTCACGAGTTGCGTTGCTCTATACCTACTGCTGTTTTCAGAGTTTGAATATTGGAGCATCAAGTTTAGTCATCTATTATTATTAGGCCACGAAATTCAATACCTATGCAAAACATATACGTATTTCTCCAGCTTACTTTGGTTTTGAAGAAAATACGTTTTGGCAGACATAAAAGCATAGGTACACACTCACTACCATTACACGTAAATCATGGATTCTGTTTTTCTTCGGATATTGGGAACCTGCATTAATAGTAAAGTACCTACTCCATCTATAATTTAAATTTGATTACATTTGACACCGCGATACGTTGCTGCGAATATGATAACCTCGGAGTACTCCGTATATTTCCACAGTTAATACATTGTATTACATATGGCCTAGTATTCACAAAACATGTACCTAACTGCGAGTCTGCGATATAGCACTAGGGCTGCATTTCTGCCAAAGTAGTTAGGGATCTTAAGGTTAATTTGACTGCCTCTGTGGCGTAGTGGTGGTGAACGCGGCCGCTACGCAGGCGGCGCGGGTCGATCCCCGCTCAGTGCAAATATTTGTATGCATGTATATGAATATTCGCATTGGTCTGGGTGTTTTTATGTATAATATGTATGCATGTACAAGCAAAAATGTATCTAAGTATGTTTATCAGCATTCTAGAACTCTTAACACAAGCTATGCTTGCTTTGAGTCTAGATAGCGTTGTGTAGAATGTCCTACAATATTTATTATAATTTATTAGTCCTTAACAAACACATCCCTCACTACATTGAGTTACCTCGCTACTAATAACTTAATTTACGTAACCTCAGCCTGAATGTAGCATGGTTCATTGGAGCTGGTTTTTTTTAATATGCAAAACAAAGGGAAAATGTGTGCTACGGATGTGTTACGGGGGTGCGCGCACGTTCCGTTTCTTCACACATAACCCTATTCACAAAAAGAACGAGCCCGTTACACATGGCCCGCTCCGCACATCCATGCACTGTTTCACAGCGCGGTGTCTCTATAAAACCTCATATCGCTCAGTGCTCAAAATAGCCTAACACATCTTTGGTAGACTCACACCTTTCCACAGCGTCACCACGCATCTTCGCATCGCCTTAGCTACCTCATCTCTATTGGAAACACAACCTTACAGTAGATATTATTGTTATATTCGTCACAATAGGATTCAACTGTTAAGCTATACATAGTAAACTACATAGCGTGTCTAAATGGGCATGAACTGTTGCCAGGGTATGGCCCGCATATTTATCCATTTCTGTGACACCCGAAATTGCAATTACCGATGATAAATTGTGCCGAAATGCCAGAGGCAGAAATGACTTCATCATCTTAGCGTTGTTGAATATATCAATTCGAGGCTTACACATTGGAGCCCGGGATCTACTTAATATCTTATAGGTAGTTATATCTTTTTGGTTTCGCTGATACAGACTGTATAGGTGCGACTAGGTACTGTCTAACTAACCTCTTAATCCTAAAAGGAAAGTCTCCATCAGAGTCTCATCCGTCAAGCAGCAGGTGTAACGGTTGCAGGTACCAGTTGGCGATGGCGATATAACTTCTTTTACCTATATAGGACAAGTCAATTTGACTTCAGCTCGCCTGACGGTTAGCTGAAGGCAAAGTCTCCGAGAAAGGATCATTATTATAGACACGTACCGTGTTACAATGGTGGCACTCAGCTTGACGGCCTCATCAGATGCTTTTTCACGCCCCGCTTAAAGGACCCGAGACTGTAGGAAGAGGGAAATATTTTAAAACTTTTCACCAACCCCCTCTTCACATCCAAAAAATAAAACTGCGTTCTTCTTCCCTTCTCTTTTTAAAATTTCAATATTTTTTTCTTTTCAGAGCAATAATTTCGGAACCAGTCGCCCTTCCTCTCACGGATGGAGACGTACTATATACTCCACCGCCGCCAAGCGGTGGCTTATTGCTGGTCAACATCTTAAACATCCTTAAGGGGTATAATTTCACCGCGTCCAGCATCAACACTACTGAAGACAAAATCCTCACCTACCACAGGATCATTGAGGCTTTCAAATATACCTTCGCGATCAGGAGCAAATTGGGAGATATGAATTTCTTGGACTTAAAAGAAGTACGTCAATGTTACACTTGAACTAATTTGTTATCTCGTAAGATTTATTTTGAACAAAACGTTATGCACTTCTAACTTGATAAGGATTAAGTACTAAGTTACAAAGTTATGGTCACCGTAACCTATAGTTGCCTCCAATATTTGCCTAGCCTGTGAAAATATTTTATATTCGATCTTTGAAGCCCTTATTTGAGTCCATTACTTTAGCTATAATTTTAGAGTCATTAGATAAAATTCATGGTAAATTGTACAGGACGACCGTTTTGTCTGATTTTAAAGGATGAACCAAATTAAGAAACCAAACAAACTAACCACAAATGTTCGGTTCATTTACACTTGTCAGAGTTCATTAACATTTAGCAGATTACCGTCAACTCTTTTGAAAATGCTCGTGACTAGAACTTTTATAGGGTACTTTATTATGAGTCGGTCTTACGATCAAGAGGTCCTGAGTTCTTATCCTGGTCATTACACTACCAATTTAACTTAGCTGAAGGGGCATTCTCCCTAAGTAAGAGAAAACATTAATAGGTAATTTAAGATTACTAAAATTCTTTATAATTTCTCTCTGGCGAAGCGGTAGAGCATTCTAGCACTAAGTAAGCAGAGTAATATGCATGTACTACAAAAAATATACCTAGGTATTTGTATCGCCATTGTAGAACCCATATAACGAACTTATGCGTAGGTACTTTAGGTCTAGAAAGCGCTTTGTAGAGTCTTAAAATTTCATTTGTTTTTTACTTTTAGTTCTCTATTTAACGATTAATTTGTTAATTATGTGACTTTCAGTATTCAATTACTTAGATCGCCTTTCTTTAATATAGATACTTATGATTAATTGTTAATCTTTAGCTCCTAATAATAAACTGATACGCCATACTCTACAGACAATCATACTATTGATACTTAAAGCTACATACCTAGGTACTTTATTCAGATAGAAAGTGCGGCAATGTTTTATTACTACATAACTAATTTAAGTACCTACTTACTAAATAAAATATTCAATAAAACAGCGGAAGTATTGCGAAACATGTTCGCGATATTATTATGTCAATACGTAGGTATTACGACATTCATATCTGAGTCAAGCTGACCTTTTGTTATATAGCGTGGTATTTTTAACAAGCATCATTTTATTAGTATACTGAAAATAACTGCGTAATATCCACAGATATCCAGTGATATCCGTGGTAATATCAAACCAATCAAGCGTCGTGAAACGAATCTATACTTCCAAATCCATACTTCCATACTAATATCACAGAACAGCATGCTAATATTATAAATGCGAAAGTAACTTTGTCTGAAAGACAGACTTTCTGTTCCTCTGTATGTCTGTCTATCTGTTACGCTTTCACGCCTAGGTAAACCATTGAACCGATTTGGATGAAATTAGATACAGAGATAGATTAGACCTTGGTAAAGGACATAGGCTATGTTGTATGTATCTATTACTACAAACGTATTGCCCCTTGTCTAGAGCGGCAACCATTTAACCGATTGGAACTACTGGGAATAAAGCATTGAGTTTGAGTTCACTCAATCCTTTATTCCCAGTAGTTCCTTTGCTAGTTCCTTTGAAGGGACTACTGGGACTTTTTTATCCCGATAGTTCCTTCAGTTCCTTTGAAGGAATTCAATCCTTTAGGTATATTTATATATAGGTCACGAATAAAACGATAAGCTATACCGTTCCTACTTCCTACTTTTTTTAAAGATTAGATTTTCAGTGGAAATAGATATATTCACGGGAGTTGAGAACCTGTGTCCTCCGAAGTAACAGTGGAGCGCACTGCCGCTACACCACTGAGGTCGTGACATATAATTTCTGGAACCGTACAACCCGTACTAAGTTTGGGTTTAGATTTTACTGCGTAAAATGGCCTAGAACATTTATTTGTGTCTCTGTCTTTCCAGTTGATAAGTAATGTCACATCTCAAGAGTACGGCAACATGGTGCGCCTGCGCATAAACGACACGATGACCAGTAACAACTCGGCCACGTACGACATCGATTCCTACAACCAGCCAGACGCCGGCACTGCACATATATCCATCATTGCTCCTAATGGAGACGCTGTTTCCGTCACAAGTTCTGTGAACTTTTAGTAAGTACCTATTTAAAGATTTTTGTGTTAGCTCAGTTGTACCATAAGTTATCCTGTGTGGGTTCACAGGAGATTCAGGCCTACCAGCATGTACAAGCTTCACTTATGTTGGACGTCAAAGTTACAATTTTAGGGTTCCGTGCCCAAAGGTAAAAACCAACCCTATTTCTAAGATTCCCTCTGTTCTTAAAGGGTCCGGTCGGCAGCACAAGTGTGACTACCCTGGTGTTGCACTCGTCCATACGCCACGGTAACCACCTTCCATCAGGTGTGCACTGTTTGTCACCAGGCTGTATGTCATGAACCTTGATAGCTAGACAGTTGAAATTTTCAAATATTTAAGGGAGCCTAAAGTTATATACAGAAAAAAGGGTACGGAACTCTTCGTGCGTCAGTCTGTGTAGCACTTGGCCGGTTTTTTACTAGCAGAGATTCTGATATTCTTTAGACTCACATAAATGTCCAGTAGTAAAGTAGAATGTCAGGATTTGGCATCCCGCTTCCTTCTCAATCATCTACAGTTACGAGAAATATACCAATTCATCAACCAAAAGAATAGATCCTTAAACTATAACCAATAAAATAACTGTTCCATAGCTTCGGCGCGGGCTTCATGACCTTCAAGACCGGCATAGCACTGAACAATGTAATGGACGACTTCTCATCTCCTGGTATCACCAATTACTTCGGCATGAAGCCCTCAGAGCCTAACTATATCGCGCCTCACAAGAGACCCCTGTCTTCGATCAGTCCAAGCATCATCGTAGACAGAAACGGCAATGCCAAGTTGGTAATAGGAGCTTCAGGAGGAACCAAAATTATTACTGCTGTGTCTGTGGTGAGCATCTTAGGCTTCAGCTCTTCGATTTACTATATGTGATATCAAATTCATACTATCTAATGTTAGAAATGCGAAAGTAACTCTGTCTGTCTGTCTGTTACGCTTTCAAACCTAAGCCACCGAATCGATTTTGATGAAATTTGGTACAGAAATAGATTAGACCTTGGGAAAGAACATAGGCCATATTTGGTTGCTATAACCGAAATCCACGTGAGAGGAGTCGCGGGCAACAGCTAGTCTTGAATATTCGATTGTATGGGGCGCCACTGCGATCTTCGGAGTCAGTTAACCTTGCCTGCAGGCCAGTACGGTGGAACTCCTGCTAATTGACAAATGAGGCTCTAGCACAGGCTTTCCTCCAGGAAATCAATCCTGGTTGCATCCACAGCTTGCACTTTAGAGCCGGAATCCGCTATCGTATTCTTCTATCCATGATTTGGTTTGGTTCGTTTTTCGGGAGCGACGGGGACGGCTGTCTGACCCCTAATACCGAGAGGAAAGCCTGCGCCAGCACCTCACTGTTGATTAGCTGGTGTGGTTAGTTTGGGCCGGCCACCAAG
The DNA here is from genome assembly GCA_914767945.1 of Eilema depressum. Classification (NCBI taxonomy): domain Eukaryota; kingdom Metazoa; phylum Arthropoda; class Insecta; order Lepidoptera; family Erebidae; genus Eilema; species Eilema depressum. The sequence continues at coordinate 8,721,404 of OU612024.1, read as the reverse complement.
ACATTGGAAGGGCCAAGGGGTACACTCGCTTTGATTCAATTTACTATGTGATGTTTAATCTCAAAAAATGTTCACAGGTGATAATGCGTAAGTTGTGGTTCGACCAGTCTTTAAAGGAAGCTGTAGATGCAGCTCGGTTTCATCACAAAATGACACCTATGGAAGTAGCATATGAGTTTGGAATCACCAAGGTTAGTTAATTTTTTAACCACAGTTTTAGATTGAATCTGTGAAATTCGTCACGGGTTAGATGGACCCCTAAAAAGTTCATCATCGTGATCCAACTACAGACCTTCTTTCGACATCGCTAGTGGGCTGTGTAGGTCAGATAGCAGTCGGAGTCTTCAACAGTTGTCTTCACGGTTTCCCGTGAAGTTCAGTCGTTTCATAGTTAGAAAGTTGACTCCAACTGATTTAGGTAAAGGCGTTGAGGACGGTGACTGATAATATGAATGTGACTAGGAAGATCCAATATTTTTGTAAATGATTCTTGTTTGTAAATGTAAATGAAAGAAAGAATCATTTATTCGTCAACCTTATAACTCTGTTTACGACATTAACTATTATCGAATGAAATTTTAAAGCATTTAGTATGCTAACTATTCAAATTGATTAAGATAGAAAAAAGCAAAATCCCGCTCAGGCGGGATGCGAACCCGCGATCTTTCCCATAAAGGGGGAATGCTCTGACCACTGAGTCATCGAGCTTCGCCCGAAACTGATCCAAATTTTCCTATACAACCGTCTTGGAGCGACGACGGTGGGAGCAATCTAACGATACTCGTACGAGGATTTTCCTATCTTAATCCTATTATCTATTCTGTTTCCTAACAGTGTATGTTTCCACAGGACATATTGGATGGCCTACGAGCCAAAGGACATGGCATGAAGCGTTACCGTGAACGTGGCTCCGTCGTCTGCGCTCTCTACAGAAATAGCACGGCCATTTATGCAAACGCAGACTTCCGAAAGGGCGGAGACGTCGCTGGTGATTGATTACCTGACACCTGTGCCTAACTATTCGCTATAATGTGAATGAACTATAATACGAACTTAGAGCCCGATTCCGTTAAGTAACGTTTTTAAAACGAGTGATTTCAGAACTTACGAAAGCTGAAAATAATATCAAAATTGAATTGAAAACGAATCAAACTATGAGTGATTCTGAACGTAACCTTAGGCAGGTCTTATTTTGGCAAATCATACAAAATAATTTGGTAAAACCAAAGATTCCGTAAAGGGGGTAAAATCGGAACTACAGGTGTCCCTGTCAAATGCATACTGTTTTATTGCATATAGAGATCAATTTGCACGATTTGACAATAATGAAGGGACGGTGGTGGTATCCATCAGTTCACGGAATTGTTGGTTTTACTATACCAAAGTTTTTCTGTCTAATGGAATTGAAATCATGTGTTTTGCAAACGTGGCGTTACGGAACCGGAGCCCTGGCAGTTTTCCTTGTCAATATGTGATGTGTTAGTTAATGTAGGTATAAATGGTAATGAACGACAATTAATTAAGTACGAGTAGATACCTACTTAGCGAAATACGAGCCCATTTTTGCTATTGAGTGTTTGAATGTGTAAATGTAGTGTTTTTGTAATTCAAGGTATGACCTTAAAGATGCTGAGCTGTGTTTTTATCAATTATTTATTTACTGAATTATAAAGATGTGTAGTGTACTGGAACATCCACACTTTAAACTAAAGTAGGTATAAGGCCTACGTTACACTTGACGGAAATTCCGTCGCGGATCTTCCTTCGCACAAAATACAATACACATACAATAGTAACAACGGTCGCTCCGTCGACGTGGCATTGTTGTTTATATGCAATAACATGTATAACATCGGTAGCTTAGTGGTTAAGGAGTGTCAGCCTTACGTTCGAGAGGTCTCGAGTTCGAATCCTGACCACTATACTGCCGTGCTGGCGTGAACCCACTCCTAACACAAACAATTTCGTTTAGCTTAATGAAAATACTATAACATAATTTTATTTTTTTAAAGGGTACAATTACATTCAAATGGGACTCTTAAGGTGGATACAGACCAAACGAACATACCTACCTAGAGCTAGAACAAGAGCATGCTTCTTAATATTTTAGCCTAAACGAAACCTTGTTTTCAGCGTTTACATATGAAAGAACTACGAACGAATGTTCCGCCACTGTTTACACTAATAGAATTTGATGTAGAGGACATAAATTGAGCATTCGCTCGTCTGATGTAAATGAACCTTTAAAGAAAAGTGTATTTTCGTACCGACGCGAAAGATCTGCACCAGAATTTCCGTCAAGTGTAGCGTAGGCCTGTTGTTTCTAGTTGGCGATAAGGGACATAATACAAGAAAAATGTGATAGTAATAAAATGATAGAGAGAAGTAAATGGCCGCCTTCTTAAAATAATTGTGCTATATTTAGTTTACGGTAGATATTGTACCTACCCCCGTAGTAACTATTTAGTAATCTGTGCTACCGCTGACGACATTATATGGGCGTTCTGCGTTAGAAAAAATCTTAAAGAAATTGAAATAAAATTATATTTAACGAATTTGTTGTGGCGGGTGCTTATCGATCCGATAGTTTGTCCGAGCAAAACTTATGGAATATGAGGGTACTTGCGACGACATGGTATGCGGGTATTTCGAGAAAGAGAGATTGGCAGTGCCGCGCGCGCCACCTCTCGACCGCACTAGTCTCGCTTCGACATTCGTATTAATTGGAGGTCTCAGCAGCTCACCGCATCACGAGCATTATTATAGTGCAAGTGCTACAAGCATCCCGACACCTGGACCAGTTGGTGGCCACCAACAAATCACCAAAGGAGCAGCGCGCGGTAAGTGACTTCTCTTTACCCGTGTACCTAAGTGTTGTAGTGTGCCCATATTGTTCCTTAGGGATTGCTTCGGATAGACAAGTTGGATCGATACGCACTCCACGTATTCATCGTAATTGTACTCCACCCCGCGAAAAAGGGGGCAAGTATCGTACACATTGCCACCCCATATAATGGTCCCTTCGAACCTAGGATAGGTTATCAGCTACATACCTACTTAGTGCATAAAATTTCCCAACCGCGTTTATTAAATTCCGCATTTAATAAAAAATTTCATATTGATTAATATAGAAATTTTCTACCCGCATTATAAATTTCGCATTTAAGCAAAAATTTCATATTATTTTATTTAATATCAAATTAAATTAATTAGTACCTAATCCAATTCTAATTTTAAAATGCCTACTGCTAAACTTCAAAGCAAGCTATTACAGCTAACGGCTAAAAAAGAAGCGATTTTCGTACGAATTAATCGGATATATATATTATGCAAAAATATTTCCAATTATGATTCCCGTTCTAATGAACTATTCCTTTCGCAATCTGAATCCGTTACTGAGCAATACAGCAGATTTGAAGAAATAGTTGATGAAATTAATGAGGTAAAATTTGCAATTGATGGTACCCCGCCAGACTATTCCAGCTTGAGCTCTATTGAGGACTTATATTCCACGATCAAATACAAGCGGAATCTCATTAGGTCAAATAATACAACGGCATCTACAGCCGATAATAAAAAATCTAAGATACACTTGCCGCCAATTCCTATACGTACCTTTGACGGAAAGACAGAGAACTGGCCAATATTTTTTGAGATATTTCGTAGTAATGTGCACCTTAATGCCGATCTCACGGATGCACAGCGCGTACAATACCTAATAAGCAATTTAACGCACGATGCGTTAAAAATAACGGCAGGTATTGTTCCATCGGGGGATACCTATAGGATACTTTGGGATAGTCTTGTAAAAAAGTATCAGGACAATCGCAGTTTAGGTGAGCATTACCTTAATAACATTTTTAATATTAAAGGTTGCACCAGTAATGCTATCAGTTTGAATAACTATATAGAAAAATATTCGGCGTCTGTCGCGGCATTGAAACAATTAGACATACCTGACTTATTAGATTTTATTCTATTATATTGTGGGTTGCGAAAGCTTGATTCGCAAACAATACAGCAATTTGAAAATAGCGTAAGCAAGAAGGAATTCCCTTCCTACCTAGAATTAATCTCATTTATACAGGATTATGTCAAAGTACTTGAAAGGTCGAATAAAAATAATTCACAAGTCGAGCCGCGCGCAAGAGCTAGTGTTAGTAATTCTAAAGCTTTCATCGCGAGTAACGAACCGGTTTCCGAGACGGCTTCAATGTGTCCTTTGTGCAATATAGATAGGCATCCGCTGTTTAATTGTTTACATTTTAAAAACTTAGAATCACCGCAAGCCCGGTTTGACTTTATTAAATCGAAACGTGGTTGTGTGAACTGTCTGAGCCTATCTCATTCCATAACCAAATGTAAATCGCGTAATGTTTGCAAGTATTGTAAAAAGCAACATCATTCGTTATTGCATTTTTCAAATGATAATAATACGGATTCCTCGAGCAAGAAGCGGTCCGCGCCCGCGGCGCAGCCGGTTCGAATCCAGGCCGCTGAAAAAGATGACACATTAGACAAGACACAATCGATTGCCTTGACGTCCGGTAGCCATCCACATAATTACACTATACTGCTAGCTACCGCTCAAGTATACGCGCATTGTAATAATCGAGATAAAAATCGAATGACGCTTAGATGTTTGATTGATAACGGATCTCAAAATAATTTGATTACCATGGATTGTTGTAAGCGTTTGAACATTCCGGTTATTAAGTTGTGTAATTCGTCGTTGCAAGGTGTTGGTATGACCACGCGACCCGTACATGGATTTATTCATTTTACAATTGAGTCTCGAATTAATCCTAACAATAAATATTATATTCATGCGCTGGTAGTTGATTGCATTACGGATAAACTACCCTCTAATTACATTAAAATAAATGATGATTTGTCCTACTTGGATAATTTACCGCTTGCCGATTTAACCTGGAATTTACCGGGAGAAATTGATTTAGTTCTTGGTGTTCAACTATTTCCGTATATTTACTTGGGAGATAGGGTCGATTCGGGTAATCGCGCACCGCCCGCCATATTGACTAGTTTCGGTTACGTACTCATGGGGGACATTCCATGTCTAAATGATACGAAACCTACCTCTTCGTCATTTACCTCGCTTACTGATATTGATTCGAGTTTGCAAAGATTTTTCGAATTAGAGGAAATCCCAACACAACGAATCATCAGTCCAGAAGACTTGGAATGCGAAAATAGTTTTAATTCTTCAGTTTTATTTAGGGACGGTAGATATTTTATCGATTTACCTTTCTCACGAGACCCTTCTGAGCTAGGCAATTCTCGCGGAGTGGCTCATCGCCGTCTGCTTGCGCTCGAGCGAAAATTTGCTCAAGTACCTACCCTACGCGAAAATTATAATAAGACCATCGCCGATTATATAGCTCAGGGTTACTTGGCTGAGGTACCTGATAATGAATTAACTGAGGAAGGCTACTACATGCCGCATCACGCCGTTATTAGGCCGGATAAGGACACCATTCGGGTGGTCTTAGACGCTAGTGCGAAAACTCACTCAGGGTTGTCACTCAATGATATTTTGCATGTCGGACCTAATTTACAGGCCGATTTATTTTTATTATTACTTGATTTTCGCACGTTCCCGGTAGCTATGACCGCAGACATTAAACAGATGTTTTTGAGGGTAGGTGTAAATGAGCACCATAGGAAATACTTACGAATTTTATTTCGTTTCAATAAAACCGAACAGGTACGCACCTTTAGTTTCAAGCATTTACCTTTCGGATTAAAGCCCAGTCCGTATTTAGCTATGCGCACTTTACGTCATTTAGCGGGTGAGCATAGTGACCGCTTCCCTGAGGCTTCTAAATTAATAGAAACTCAGTTTTACATGGATGATTATGTTTATTCAGTTCCCGATATACCTTTGGCAAAGGAATTATCTCGCGAACTAATTGACTTACTTAAAATAGGTTCATTTGATCTGATCAAATGGGCAAGTAATAAGCCCGCTGTATTAGAGACGTTGCCTGAATCTCATCGCTCGCCGGTATGTTTCTCGCCGGTAGACAACAATTCGAATAATTTCAAGATCCTTGGCTTATCCTGGGAACCCGCTGACGATCAGTTTTTTCTGACTACCGTCATAATGGAAAAGAAATGTACGAAACGTACCATTTTATCGCTGGTAGCCCGCTTGTTTGACGTGCTGGGTCTTGTGGCTCCGGTCGTTTTGTACGCTAAAATCCTCATCAAGGAACTTTGGTTGGCTAAAATAGATTGGGATGAGGAACCTCCGGCACATATCGTCAGTCGCTTCACCGCATTTACCCGGGATTTTACGGCACTCTCTTCTTTAAAAATACCGCGACATATTGGAGTTTTTAAGGACTCTGTGGTAAATATTGTAGCCTTTTGCGACGCCAGCTTCAGTGGTTATGGTTGTTGTATCTATCTACACATAACTGACCCTGATGGTAATATCACTGTCCGACTCCTATGTGCTAAGTCTAAAGTTTCCCCCGCCAAGATTACGACGCTGGCGCGATTGGAGCTTGTCGCAGCTTTGCTTCTATCCAAGCTTGTTCGCGTGGTTAAAGAGAAGCTTTCCGTTCGCGTACCTATTCAGGGTGTTTACGCTTTTTCGGATTCTACCATAGCTCTCTCGTGGATTCACTCATCTCCCCATAGATGGTCTGTTTTCGTAAGCAACCGTATCGCTAGAATTCAGGAAAATTTACCTGCGGCTTGTTTTACCCACGTATCGGGGAAAACGAACCCTAGCGATTGTCTTTCACGCGGAATGCTGCCATCGGATTTGATTGCACATTCGCTCTGGTGGGACGGCCCTACTTGGCTTCATCAGCCGATAAATGAATGGCCCTTAAAATTCATCCCAACTGAGTGGGATACATTACCAGAGTTGAAATCCAAGGCATTTGTGGCCGAAACTTCAAAGGCTGAACCGCATGCTTTAGCTGCCATAGCTGATCGCATCAGCTCATGGAATAAGCTATTGCGTACATTCATTTGTATTCTTAAATTTACGAATAGATTAGGTAGTCAGGACTCTATTCAAAATATTCAAACCGCTGAAAAATTTGTTATTCGAATTGTTCAAAGTATCCATTTCTCTAATGAGGTGAACCTGATTAAGGCCGGCGAACTCCCCTCTAAAAAAATTACGCAGTCTGTCTGTTTTTCTGGACGATTACGGAATCCTACGAATCGGGGGTAGACTTTCAAAGTCTGACCTACCCTACGAAGCTAAACATCCCGCACTACTACCTAAACATGACCGTGTAGTTGATTTAATAATTGATCACTACCATAATACGTACTGTCATACGGGCCCTGGACTATTGATGTCCATTATTAGGCAACGGTTTTGGATATTGGATGGTAGGACCGTTATTCGTTCGCGCTGCCGCAAATGCAACACTTGCTTTCATTTAAATCCTGTGCACCCGACGCCCAAAATGGCTGATCTGCCTGGATACCGGGTCCGCGATGCCAAGGCCTTTGTGCATACTGGGGTGGATTTAGCTGGTCCTATTGCGTATGTACCTACTCGCCGCAGAGGACAACGCTCGCAGAAGGTCTATATATGTTTATTTATATGCTTGGTCACTAAGGCCATACATATAGAACTCGTTTCGGATCTCACCTCAGAAGCTTTTCTTTCCGCTTTCAAAAGATTTATTGCACGCCGGGGTCCAGTGTCCGTTATGTACTCGGACAATGGTACAAATTTTATAGGTGCGAAAGCACAGCTGAATGAAATATACTCATTTTTATTAAATTCAGCTGTTCAGTCGGACATTAAGCGGGAACTACTCAAAACTCAAATTAAGTGGACTATGATCCCACCACGAGCTCCGCACTTCGGAGGTCTGTGGGAGTCCAATATTAAAAGCGTTAAGACTCATTTGTTCCGAGTCATTGGTAAGCAGCTTCTCACGTATGAGGAACTTTTGACCGTATTGGTGCAGATAGAATGCCTTTTAAATTCGCGACCGCTTAGTGTTTTGTCATCGGACCCACACCCCGAGGTGCTCACACCGGCACATTTTTTAATGTCCAGTCCGCTTACATACTTGCCTTCTTCTGAACTGACAGAGGAAGGTATTAATCTAAAAAACCGCAAGAGGCTTCTGGATCAGTTGGTATTGGGTTATTGGAAAAAATGGCGCGTGGAATACTTAAATACGTTACAAACTCGACAGAAGTGGTGTACGCCTGATCGTCCGATAGAGATCGGCATTATTGTCCTCTTGGGTCAAGATAACGTACCACCTTTATCGTGGCCACTCGGCATTATAACCGAAGTTTTCCCTGGTACAGAGGGCATAGTTCGAGTCGCGTCTGTCAGAACCGCGTCAGGAATTTATAAACGTCCTGTAACTAAGCTGTATCCGTTGCCAACCCAATAAAATCTGTTTAAATTTCGTTAATACTTGTTTTTCAACCGCATTATAATTTAATATTTATTTAAATAATTTCGTGATTAAGCCTCAATCGGTCTCCCTATGGGTATTTGCTGGGGTTATAATAATAATATACATTTTACGCTATTTACTGTTTCATCTGCTGTAACGGTTCATTAATATTATCAGAGTGCCTTACATTTATGAAACTTAACCGCTTAGATCGGAATTACCTCATTACCTAGCTCCCCCTATTTAGCTATGGACCTTGTCAAGGCGGGGAGCGTGTTGTGGCGGGTGCTTATCGATCCGATAGTTTGTCCGAGCAAAACTTATGGAATATGAGGGTACTTGCGACGACATGGTATGCGGGTATTTCGAGAAAGAGAGATTGGCAGTGCCGCGCGCGCCACCTCTCGACCGCACTAGTCTCGCTTCGACATTCGTATTAATTGGAGGTCTCAGCAGCTCACCGCATCACGAGCATTATTATAGTGCAAGTGCTACAAGCATCCCGACACCTGGACCAGTTGGTGGCCACCAACAAATCACCAAAGGAGCAGCGCGCGGTAAGTGACTTCTCTTTACCCGTGTACCTAAGTGTTGTAGTGTGCCCATATTGTTCCTTAGGGATTGCTTCGGATAGACAAGTTGGATCGATACGCACTCCACGTATTCATCGTAATTGTACTCCACCCCGCGAAAAAGGGGGCAAGTATCGTACACATTGCCACCCCAGAATTCTATCGCGATTTGTTTGGTGTTCAATGTGTAACATTGGTGCAACTTTCGACAATATCTCTTAAATAAAATGAAATTAGAGACAAAAAACTTTCGAAAATAAACAAACAACTTATTGGGTGATTCATTTTCATACCATTTGGTCCGAATTACCCGGATCCGGATTTTTTTAGGTATAATTATACCTACGACAAAGGAGCTAAGTAGGTAGGTATACACCTTTATATAATAATATCTAACCACCACAGTAATTTAACGCTGCATATAAAGGTGTACCTACCTATAGCTACCTACTTATCACTTTTGTCATCTGCACTTACATGAATGAGAAATACCTACTTTAATTAGGTAGGTATATTTTTCTTAGTTGACACTTTTGGTGTTTTATATAAGGAATTTACTGTGGCACAAAATAAAAGGTATTATTGTATTTTTACATCACTAGATATTGTTAGTTTTAATGCACTAGCCTGTGGTTGCGGCTCCGCTTACACAGCTATTACTGCTATTAGACCCGTTCCTTCGATATTTTATATGCTAAGCATACATTTTTTTAGTAAATATTTTTTTATATGTATCTAACAATCGACACTTCATAGCACTTCACAACAGAAATATCTATATTTGATCATTGCTCACACGCTTCAAGACATACAGCACTTAACTCTTATGCGGTTACTAAACGAACAGACGGTTGCCCGCACATCTCCCGCATGCGGTTCGTTTTAAAAAAAAATGTCAGACATGCGGGCAGCCGCCTACGTTCTGGGCCTTCCTGACTTGCAGGCATAATAATTCTGTTTTTTTTTTGAAATTTCACTAAATTTTTATCATGTGCGTGTTCTTAATAAATGTGTTTTTTTCCTTTCTTGCTCTACCTATCTACACCTAAAAGATAAATTAGGAATGTGTCAGGAATATGAGTGTTGTTAGATTCAAATGGAACCAAATAAAACCTGATTGATTTCGCTGTCGTTTTTTTAATCCTGTAGGTCCTACCTACCTATTCATCATCTGCATATAGACGTATTCTCCTGATTGCATCCGTGGCCAAGATGACCTCGGAGCTCAGGGTCCGCCTTCCGGCTCTTCCTTCTCCACTTCGCACGGTCTTGGGCGTCCATGGTAGTGAGACCATTTGCACGCATATCACCCTCCACGACGTCAAGCCAGGACTTCTTTGGCCTACCCCTTTTACCTGGACCCGGCGGGGGTACCATTGCCAGGCATTTGTTCCCCACGTAGCCTGGCGGTTGCCGCAAGACGTGGCCGCACCAGCGAAGGCGGCTCTCCTGCATTTTATCCGCAATGTCACGGACATGGAGGCTGCCGCGGATGCGAGAGTTCCGTACGCGATCTTTACGCGTAACGCCGCACATCCACCGCAACATTTTCATCTCCGTGACACGCAGCTCTTGCTTGTGTCGCTCGAGCAGCGGCCACGCCTCACAACCATACAAGAGAACAGGCCTAATGATCGTCTTATAGACCTGCCCCTTCAACCTGACTGGCATTTTAGGATCACAGGTCACGCCAGTCATTTCTCGCCACTTGGCCCACGCGGCAGCAATGCGTGCCTTGACGTCGCGGTCGATCTCACCGGTCACATGAAGTACAGATCCCAGGTACTTAACCTGGTCCGTGCGCTCGACCAAATCATCGCCTATGCGGACGGGTGTGGGATCTGTGGAGTTTAACGCTAAGTATTCTGTCTTCGCTACATTTAGCTTCAGACCGCCGTTCTCAAGCGCTTCTTTCCATCCTTTCACGCGTCGCACCAATCTGCTCCTGTCCGCGTCCATGAGCGCAATATCATCAGCATACATGAGCAACCACGGAGGCTGCTCATGTGAGTTTCTAATGCTGTCCGACAAAACATCTAATACCACGCTGAACAGGTAAGGACTAAGGACGGATCCTTGGTGTACCCCGACGGTGATGGGGAAGGCTTTCGAGTCGCCAACAGCAGTCCGAACCACGGAACCGGAATCGTAGTACATGTCTCGGATGGTGTCAATGTAAGTCTCTGGGACACCCTTGGCCCGCAGTGCCCACCAGATCACCTCGCGAGGAACACAGTCGAAGGCCTTCTGCATGTCTAAGAATAGGCAGTGCAGGGGCGTGTTCTTCGCCCTGTATTTCCCCGCCACAACCCTTAGGGCGAACACTGGGTCCATGGTCCCGTGCCCGGGACGGAACCCGTACTGGCACTCCGAGAGTGTACTTTCCTGTCGGATCCGGGAGTCGATTATCCGCTCATAGAGCTTCATGGTGTGGGACATTATCTTTATACCGCGGTAACTACCACACTCCTGCACCGATCCCTTGCCTTTGAAGACTGGCGTGATGATGCTCAGCCTCCACTGGCTCGGGATCTCACCGGTGAGGAGTACGCGGTTATAAAGATTTGCTAGAATGCCCACACCACGGGCGCCCATTGCCTTCCAAGCCTCGATGGGGACTTCGTCGGGTCCGACAGCTTTCCGGTTCTACCTATTATGTTAATGATAATATTATTATGTTTTCCTTTTAGGACCAAATGTTACTATGGATACCGGTTGTTTTTTTCCTATATGATATGCCGTAGGTAGGTTATCTCATCAAGATCTTCATGCCAAGCCAATCATCAGCAAGTGTCATAAAATGTGCCCAAAATGTGCTCTACACGCACAGTAGGTACCTACACATTTCTTGGGTGTTTTTTGAGGATAGCACGGGGTGTTACTGCGGTGGACGACCACAAATACACCAGGTATAGACAATACATACAATTCCGTAGTTGTAGTTTACATTAATTGTGTATTTTAATGGTGTACAATAAAGTGTACCTATTATAAATAAAAAATAGATACAATCCGCGGGCGCCAGGGCCTCATTTGTCTCGCGATTTAGGTCCAAGATACGTGTCCAGATGTATACCTATACAATGTTTGGAAGTAACGCGAGTAACTTAGTGATGATGAAGATGATCGGATCTTTTGCGGCTTCAAAGTGGAAGCTTTGGATGCAACTGGGATTGGTACCTATTGGATAAAGATTACCAGCACTGTTCTTTGTCCGAATGTGATTTTATTTCTACTGCATACTTGTCATAATATACCAACAAATAGTTAAATAACGATAGGCAGGTACCAATATGACCTCATTTTTGATATCGCGTTTTTAATAAAGCGTGTAAACATAAAAAATTAAGTGATGTGTGTAAAATGTTGTATTGAAGGTGCTTTGTTATTTTTATTAAGATAATGTGGTGCCTTACTCGAACTTATATCGAAGAATAAGTAGGTACCTATTATTGTAGATAATTGGCGACACAATAACAAATAATAAGAAAGACAACTCGTCCGTATTTATGCAGAATGGAATCACAATTGTTTCCATTCTGCATATCGTATGGTTCCTTTCTGCATAAATACGCACACACAAAATTTGTATAAGGGGGACTACACACCAAAGCAGTATTTACAGCGTAAACAGCTTTTGCTTTTGTGCCTTACACAGCAAATGACATCTCTTTTTATTGGCAATTTGTTGCGCACAGCAAATGCTGTTTTGATAGGGACCTACCTATGTGGCGCCCCTAAGTAGGTAAGTAGATACTTAGAACACACTTGCGCCTAGCCAGATCCGGCTGCCTTACCTGCAAGCCGATACATCTGATGCAGATGATGCTGATTGACGCCTCTAACGCTGGCATTCCTCTTGGGGCTCTGCCATAGGCAGTCGCTCGCATAATAGCCTTATAAGCCAAACCAAAAATTGGAGAAGGAATAAGAGGACCCTGGACTTTTAGATGAAAGCTTCGGACGCAGCCGGGAACATTGCTAAGATGATTATGATATTAACTATATGGTGTTGCAAACGTCTATACCTATGCTACGATTTCGATAGCCACTTTGCATCTGCAAGGCGTTAAACTTAATTTGGATCTTTGTGGTATAAAAAACACATAGGTACCTACAAATCATTTTTGAAGCTTGATTTAGTCAATTCATTAGAATTTTGTTCTTTTTTTTTTCTAATAATCACCTGTGTGACACAGCGGCATAGCTTTCGATTGGTATCTAAGTCAGAGGTCGTGGGGTCGGATCCCGCTCAGTGCTCAGAAGACCACACGGACGAAGTTGCTAGCTAAGCTACAGCTAGTAGGTATGCTACAACTGAAGTACCTATTACCTACAGCTTACCTATTATTATCAATCATATGTCTAGTCCGATGGAAATCTATGTTATAAGGCGATTAACGCTAGCAATGACTGTTAAACACAGTGCATAAGTAGGTAATAAGATATCTCGTAGGTACATACAAATTCTTTGTTTATTTTGAAACGTCAGTGACATCATTACTTTCCGCTATCATGTTTTGACGACAACATTATTGCAGATATCAGCTTGTAATCTTTGAAAGGTTAGTAAATAAGCAACGTACGGTGAACTAGTACATCACCTGACGTGACCTGACTGATGAAATCGAGGTAGGTCTGTTCTAGAACAATAATCATCATCATCATCCTCTTGGGGATTCCCTGGTTTGACGCAAAAAAAATAATTAAAAAATAATTTCAGGCAAAACGAAGTCGCGGGTGATTTCAAATAGTCGTTAACATTCGTTTCAATTGCTAAGTTTCTTTTTCTTTGTGACAAATTAACGCTCATCCACATGCTGTATTAAGCTGAATTTCGCCGAAGAATATTAGGTATATTAAACGTGTTTAATTATATTCAAAATACGACTGCACATTATTACTTTTATCTCCATTAATTTCATTGGCTAAACCGTGAAATTATAGGTAGGTACTTGAGTTCAACGTAGGTATTTTACTGGTGAATTTCAGCATTTTTCAGTAAAGAGTAAATTTCAAAATTAACCTATATAGAGTCAACTGTTCCGTTCCTTTTCCTTTATTAATTTTATTATGTTTCATTGTCATAGAGATATTTGGCAAAAACATAGTAATAAATTTTGTAGGACAAAGTAATAGTATAGTGGAATTTTACTATAAATATTTCCATAGTGACCTCTAGCGGGCAGTAGCATAACTACTAGCATGCAGATAGCGTCATCTAGCAGCGAATAAATTACACAGACTTTAAATTTGTTATCATTACATTATGTAGAAATGAATATTATTCAAAACGATTAGAGTGTATTTTATATTACTGAAAAAAGATAATAAAAATGCAATGTTTTTTAATTTTCTTGTAAAATGTACGATTGCAAGTATTTTTAAAAAACAAAAAGGACCTCTTTTTTACCTCACTGTGTGTGTTGTACCGCCTATAAAATTATATGTGTTCAGAAGAATTGTTCGACATGATGCCTACAGCTACTTTATATCATCACAGCGTTCACCATAGGCAAGGAATTCATCCTTACACACTGCGATCGGAAACGATGCGCACTATGCACTATGAAGGGAAGTTCATCCCACGCACACTCGAGCTGTGGAATGAACTCCCTGCTGTGGATTTTCCAAGCGACTACAATATAGGGTTGTTCAAGAAGGGCATTAGAAGAACTAGAAGATAGATAGATTAGAAGTAACTGTTTTCCATAAGGTAGACCGTGTGCGACTTAACTGGCACAAAAAAACACAAAACCATAGCCTGCAGCTCTGGAATTGTTACACCTGAGACAAAAATATTAGACTAAGAATTGTCTTTTATTTTGCATTGTAATTGCATTGCTCTAACCTAGCTTTATCTATAGTAAATTAAATACTCGTAACAAAAATAAGACAAATATACAACACCAAATTATCATTTAACATTAAATTCTTAGTTTCTATCTGTAATATGTATTAATATAATTATGTATTTATATAAGTATGTATATGATAGGTATAACTTTAAATGAACGCCAACAACTACCAAATACTCCAACCAACATATATTTCCATCCAAAGGTTGCCTGGAAGAAATTGCGTAAAGCGATAAGGCCGCCCTTTGTACTGCTCTTGTCTTCTTAATTTCTGTATCATGAATATTGTAATTGGCGTACAATAAAGTATATAATAAATAAATAAATAAATAATATACCTAGGATATGTGTCGCTAAACCTGACACGAAGGCAAATTCATTATACATATTATTATCATGAAAAGATGTGAAAGTTGATTTAAAATTACATTTAACTTATTTAGAACAATGAAAAATTCGTTTATTGTTACCCTTCTACGGGAACCAAAGGAGGCTTATGATTTTTAGTAAATAATAATATGTCAATTAAGATTTATTAAGGTTGTATTTACCATCTCTCGGACATAGTATAAAAGAATAATAAATATTATGTCGAAATCACTCAAATCATCGCTCTACGACACGCAAATATATAACTTATATACATACATGCTATCAATTTTATACACGACATTAATAATTTATATACAACAAAATTCCAATTTATAATACTAATGACTTCTATACATACGCGATTATACACCCTCATTATTTTGTTATTAAATTATACTTACGAAGAAAGTGAATTTAATTTATACATAAAACTCTTAATATGATCAATAATGACCAAAATCATTCTATTGCTCGGTACATAGATGTTGGACCTACACTTATCTTGGGTGTCTTACACCCGTATTCACAAACGATACTGTGAAGTCTCATAGTGTGCTCGAGCGCATAGGGCTGGTAAAATTAATTCAAAAACATCACGGAGCAGTATCTAACGCAGTGCGTTCCCTCAACGAAGTATTACTTAAATGTTATCAATGAATAAAAAGGCTTGCCAAAACGAACGCACTGAGAATTTGTCGTTCTTTGCACAGTTTTGGTAGTACGCATAGCAAAGTATTGTTTGTGAATACGGGTGTTAGGATAGCACGGGATGCTACTGGATGCGGTGGACATTATTACCAAGCAATCAATTCAGACACGCCAAGGCCTCGTTCGTGTAGCGATTTGAGTTTAAGATATACGTCTCGAGCAATATTAACGTCTCCTCTCATATTCGGTATATATGGTAATATATCCTTCATAGCCTCAATGGGGGTAACCATCTTCGTAGAACCGATCAGCACGGTGTTATCTACTCCGCTTGTGATGACAGCCCGATGTAGACGTTTGCATTCTTCGGCTGTAATACCGCCAACGACGAAAATTATAATCGTTGGGTTGTCTAAGGGATGTTTTGTTGATCGGGTTTTCTTTTGTGTGAGCATACTGGAATAGGAAATAATGTTTGTTTACTACCTGTTACATAATAAACTAGCCTTTAACCAGCGGCTCCACCCGCATGGATCTCTTATGCTCGGTTCTACTCAACCGATTGCAATCAAAAAAACGAAAGATTTTAAGTCTGAACAAGAGCTTTCTAACTAAAAAACTGCATCAAAATCTGTTCTGTAGATTTTGCGTCCATCGCGGGCAAACAATTTCAATTTACAATTATATAATAGTATAGACACAAGAGTTCAAAGAAGTTTGTTCGGCTGAGAGAGACTATCTGGTTCGCCAGGTTGTATGAAAAATTAAAATATTTATTAAAAGTAGTTAGTAAAATAAACTTTTCCTTAAATTGGTCGTCCACGGTCAAAAAAATGATCGCGGACTCGTGTCTCCCCTGATGGCTCCCCTAGGGGAGACAACAGGACTTCTATAGTACTGATGTCTCCCCTAGGCGGGGGAGACATCAGTACTTACTTTTAATGTTATATTTTGAGTACTCGTATCTCCCCTTTCATTTCTCTGTCATGTTCAGCCATACTGGCCACTTGAGGATAAATAAGTATTTATGTAATATTTATTATAAATAAACAAAATACCTCTTTTGCAATGTCAAGTTGTCATTTGTATTGCATTATATTCATTACCTATAAATATTGCGTCCCGGATATTTTCCATATTAATTACGATATGAATGAAAATTTGAATTTTGTACATAGAAAGGGTGGAAAAGTTTTGATACATGAAGGGTTCCAGTATACTAAACACAAACAATATTCCAATAATACGGAAAGATGGATTTGCTGCAACAAAAAGAAACACAAATGCTCTGGAGCAATAACTATAAATGTAAGTACCTACATACGACTTTAATAAATATTCAGTGTCTACATGTATTAAATGCGCAGTTTTGACTTATTATAAGCCCAGTTAGTTAGTCGTTTGTTGCCCGTGGTCCGATCACGGAGTTCTACTGATCGAACCATGGGCAATTTTTTTTGGCAGTGGTTCGCTCAATCGTACCATCAATTAAATTTAATTGGTACTAGACCTACTGATTGAGTAGGACCAAGATGAATATTTTTTCCTATGGACCGACTATGTATAAATATCGAAAAAGAACATAATAGCCATAGTCGCAATGTAATTTCAGGGGTTGAAAATGCGGTAATTGCGATCTGATAAAATTAAATAAAGTTTAGCCCATGGTTTGATCAGTAGAACTCCGTGATCGGACCACGGGCAACAAACGACTAACTAACTGGGCTTATAATAAGTCAAAACTGCGCATTTAATACATGTAGACACTGAATATTTATTAAAGTCGTATGTAGGTACTTACATTTATAGTTATTGCTCCAGAGCATTTGTGTTTCTTTTTGTTGCAGCAAATCCATCTTTCCGTATTATTGGAATATTGTTTGTGTTTAGTATACTGGAACCCTTCATGTATCAAAACTTTTCCACCCTTTCTATGTACAAAATTCAAATTTTCATTCATATCGTAATTAATATGGAAAATATCCGGGACGCAATATTTATAGGTAATGAATATAATGCAATACAAATGACAACTTGACATTGCAAAAGAGGTATTTTGTTTATTTATAATAAATATTACATAATAGTACATTATGGTACAAGTGAGCAACATTGGTGACTACCGCCGAGGCGCCATTGAGACCCGAGCCGCCAGGCGAGGGTCTTAAGACAGCCGAGGACGGTAATCATCATGCTCACACGTGTCATACGACGTTTTACAACACACTTGCGAATAAAATAATACTACAAATACTGAATAAACAATACTACAAATTAATTCGTTTTCCTATGCGCGCGCATTTAACAATGGCGGTCGACCATATTTAAAAAAAAATGAGGTTTGAACTTAACTTATTTTTACTCTGTTTTTTTTTTCTGTACTTAGAGGAAAAAAAAAGTTAAATTTGAGTGAAAATTTTGTTTATTACACAAGTATTACAAGTTGAAATTATTTATTTAAATACGAAAATGCATCAAATGACCATACAATAGGCGTATTAATTTATTCGTGCTATTAAACACGTTATTTTTTGTATCAAAACTTTTTTAAGAACATAGACAATTATAGACACTTCCTATAAAATTTAAAAAGAATCTATAACTCACTTTTGTGAATAATAGCAATGAAGAAGTCACAGTTTTATAATAGGTGTCATTCCGTGCTTAATTGCGGTAAAATAATATCACTTTTATGAGCAGGTGTGTTGTAAATACTTATTTATCCTCAAGTGGCCAGTATGGCTGAACATGACAGAGAAATGAAAGGGGAGATACGAGTACTCAAAATATAACATTAAAAGTAAGTACTGATGTCTCCCCCGCCTAGGGGAGACATCAGTACTATAGAAGTCCTGTTGTCTCCCCTAGGGGAGCCATCAGGGGAGACACGAGTCCGCGATCAAAAAAATGAATGTAGACAACAGTCTTTATAAAAAAATAAAAAGTTTTTGTGAAGACAATGTCTTCACAAAAATACACATAAAAAAATTTTCACTTCCAAGATGTCACATGTGAATTATCATAATTTGTCAAATAGGTGCTACTGGCCGTGTAGAATTAAAAAAAAACGTCACCTACCATATCGTTATCAGCGTTACGGTAGGTGACGATGCAAGTTTCATAATTTTTTCTCACCCAAAATTTTCTATGAAAACTGCACAATGCAGCTCAAGTAGTTTTCATTTAAAATTCACCCTGTAGGTACTACATTTTGCTAATATTTACTGTTGGACAGAGAACCACTCTATAACATATTTAATTTTGTTTAAAGATTGTAAAATCCGTTCCGATGCCGTCCGTTTGGTGAGGTTGGACCTTTATACTGCGAGAAGAGATGGCCTTGTATTCTATTTCGTCGAGAATATGAAAATATAAGTAAGTCATCTAAAAGAACTTACCTCAATCCAGTTCGTAGTAAATCCTTGGTTTTCAGTACAAGGGACCCGCCCTTGTGCTTTAGATCGGGCATATCGGGCCTCTCGCTGTCCACCAAGTCTTCTACCAGCTGTTGGAGCAAACCCTTGTATTCGTGGCCCACCCCCGTCTCACAGGGTTTCAGCACTACATTATACCTGTTGAACGAATTTGTGAAAATTTCTATTATATTTTTCTACTAGTCTTTCGCCCGCGGCTCCGCCCGCGAGGATCTCTTATCTCCGGTTCTACTCAACCGATTGCAACAAACAAACGTAAGATTTTAAGTCGGAACAAGACCTTTCTAACAATAAAAACCGCATCGAAATCCGTTCAATAGTTTTTGCGTCCATCGCATACAAATTATACAATAGTATATGTAGATAAAAATGTTAGTAACTGGAATTACTAATATTCCCACTAACCCCTCCAGCTAAGTTAAATTGCTTGTGTTACGAGTACGATTTACGTCGGTTGTGTAATGGCGAGGATTCGAACCCACGGTTACAAGTTCCATTCGTTAAAGGTTCCCTTTCGATCGTATGGCTGATTCCTTATTGATTGATCACAGGATCGGGTGTAATTAGTGCCTATTGGTAAGGCCAGCCAGGGTCTTATCAAGAGCCAGTCGTTTCTGTAAAAGTCAGGAAGAGAGAGCGAACCCTGGACTCCAGAATGCATGGTTTGAATACAAACAGGATTATCGTGGCGATGAGGTTGAATTAACAAATTTCCACTGGTGAAATTCAGCCTCATCGTCCCATATCGATTTCCTAGCTGCGTTCAAACTTAGTACTTGGAAAGTTTAACACAGCCTGAGCCTTCGGTCATCGTTTAGCAAGACTCACTGCCTACTGTGAACCTGTCTGTGTGTATGAAGCCTGCCAATCGCAATGCTCCGTTTTTTTTTATTGCTTTTACGTTACGAATTCGAATATTTTCAGTTCACAGATAATGATAAAAACGAAATACAGAAACTGACTTGCATACCTACCTGTGGGGGGTATTCGTTAAATGGGTTCGCTGTCATCTAGAAACTTTAACATGGGTTCATGGAGCCAAAACTTTAAAAACCCCTGGCTTAAGCTCTAAAGGTGCTGGTAGGGTGAAATGAAGGTGAAATTCAACCTCAGAAAAATAAATATAAGTCAACATTTACCTTGTCATGTTTGCTCTCATATTCGCGATATCTCTCAATGACGTAACCGTAATATCCGCTAATTCCTTGCATACGTGTTTTGCTTTCAACTCTGCGCCTTCCTTCAACATAGACTCGAAGGCCTCATAGAAAACCTCGCACAAAACCGTTTCCAAGGAGTCTTCGTGTGTCTTGGAGAACTGTATCTCTTTGCCTTTTAATGAATAGATGTGAACGAGTAAGGCCATGAGTCTATCGACCGGTATGTCTCGTTCTTTACGAGTTGCGATTAGGTGACATATCTGTAAAAAAAAAATAGAAAGTATGCAAAAAATTAACCTTTTTAGAATTTTTAAACTGCTTAAACTGTTGGAGCTCTAACATAAATGACAGATTTCTTTTTTTTCCAAATTCTTCAAGCCGATGTATAGAAGAATTTTGATCGACTTCGGGCGGGTCTCAGGGGCTTAGTGATCAGAGCATTCCTTCGTAAGGAAAGAACGCGGGTTCTAGTCCCGCCCGAGGTCGATTCTCTTTTCTATATCTTAATCGATCAGATTTCTTTTTTCAATTTTCATAATAGTAATATCTACGTATTCTTGCAAACCGGCACACCTTCCTGACATCTGAAGTTCACGCAGGCTTCCTCTCGAGGTTAGGTCCGACGACAGTCGCCCCCTTCAAAGCCAAAACAAACTCATAAAAGGTCCTCCTTTCCTGCTCCTACAGGAGAATGGACTTCGGGCTCCAAATTGCGAACTGGGATTGGCGCCCGAATGAAGAAAGAAAAGTCGTGATCACGATCGTGATTAAAAATTAAAGGTTATTTTTTTAATTTGTGGTCAGACTACGCCTTAATAAGAGCTCACCTGCTGCAGAACAGTGGTGGAATCCCTGCTAGTGGCAAGATTCTCTTGAAACTGCTTCTCTAAGCTCATTAGTAACTCCACCTGCGATCGCTGGGGTGACTTCAAAGCTTGTACTGTAGCACAGGCCTGTTGTAGTACGCCGAGATGATTGATAATAACAGGATAGTTTCCTACAAAAAAAGATTAAATGCATTGCAGATTATGATCTCAATCTCATCAGGGAGATTGCGAAGCGTATGGTCGACGCTTCTCGTGACTTTTTAGGTCAGAGAATAAGCATTGACATACAACGTGGCAATGCTGCCAGTCTTCTGGGAACGTTACCACAAGAGGCATGCGATGCGGAGGAATTCCACGACGCGTTCGGTTTTAGTTTTTAATTTGTTCTTTTATTTTTTTATTTTTTTTATACCACTTAGTTGGCAGACAAGCCCACCTGATGGGAAGCGGTCACCGTGGCCTATGGACGTATGCAACACCAGGGGCGTCACACTCGCGCTGCCGACCCTGAAGAAACCTTCTAATGCCCTTCTTGAAGAACCCCATATTGTAGTCGCTTGGGAAAACCACCGCAGGGAGTTCATTCCACAGCTTGAGTGTGCGTGAGAAATTATTATTGATAATTTTGTACATATTTAAATTGTATTATAATAAAAGTGCCATTAGATGGTCTCAAAATGCAATAAATAATGTATTGTCCATTAAGATCCCGAGGACTTTCCACGATCTATGAAGCAAGCTATGTATGTAGTGTCTTTGAAGGATAAAAATTTTTACGAGGTCATCCGACAAAGAACTCAAATTACAGCTTGGTTCAAACTTAATGGCGTTTGACTCGCTCTTCTCTCAAACGCCGATTGGCCCGAACCTGCGCAGTATTGCACTCTTACGAACTTCCGAACGTCCATTAACTTCGAACTATATCGACATAGCTCGCAGAATATGCAGACTGAAGGCAGTAGGCTGGCCACATCTGTCCAAGGACCGATTGCCGTTGCTTGGAACAAACGAGTCCTAGAGTGGATACCGCGAAAAGACCAACGAAAGGTGGGACGCCCGATAGCCAGATGGACTGACGACCTGAAAAATGTGGCTGGGATAAACTGACTAGATCCAAAGGTAAAGAATCAGAGGAGGCAGGATACGACGGTATATCCATCCCAATCGAGCAATCCGACTGGGTAAGTACCTCCGCCCTACAGACAACCGCGGCTTAATAACCTCGTATTGTGTTTCCGACGGTGAATAGGTCTGAGCCAGAGCTCACTGGAGAGATTTTGTGGTGTCAGTGGAAAAACCAAAGGCTTTGTCCTATTTATCTTTTGCGCTGACGGCACAGAATCTTTCTGTTCTTACAGGGTCGGCAGCAAGAGTGTGACTCCCCTGATGTTAAAAAAAGATTAAAAATTCGGTACAAAGCTCGACTTACCTTTTGAGGCATTGATGATCTTCTCAATGCTCTGTGGTGTAACTTTCAACAGCATCATGGCCCGCTTGGGACTGGGCGACTTTTGAACGTCAAGTTTGCCCAGTTTGTTGTACAAATCGAACATAACCTCCTTTTGTGATTTGTTGATCATGTAATCATAAGTTTGGATGCAGCTGTCATCAGTGGCATGGTACAAGCATCCTGGACTTAACTGGCTCTTTTCTGGTTGGTCTATACTGGAACTAATTTTTGAAACAAATAAATATTTTGTGACATTTTATACAGCACAATCTAGACCTAGAGCCGAACTAAGCATAGCTTGTGATAGGGGATATCAGGAAGCGAATAAATATACTTAGATACTTTTTTTCATGTGACATGCTCATACAAAAAAAAAGAAATCCTTAATAATATTATAAATGCTCTGTATGTCTGTTACGTTTTCACGCCTAAATCGACCAATTACTATGAAATTTGGTACAGAGATAGATTAGATTAGACCTTGGGCAAAGACATAGGCTATGTTTGTTCGCGATAAGTTTATAATATGTCTGTCTACCTGTTTGTTTAAATTAGTACATCTCGGAGACGTTGACTCAATTTCGACGGGCCTTTCACTGATAGGTAGCTGATGGCGTAAAGCATAATAATTATTACTGCTTTTATTTTTCAAAACAAAATTTTCGGTGCAAAATCAGGACGCTAGTATAGTATGTTCTATGTTGTATACATTATATTATAAGCGAGAAGCCTCAGTAGCTTAGTGGTTAATGAGTTGGCCTTACGATCGAGAGATCCCGGGTTCGAATCCTGGCCATTACACTACCGACGTGAACCCACTCCTAGCACAAGCAATTTAGCTTAATTGGAGGGGTTAACGGGAATATTAGTAATTTCGGTTGCTAATATTCTTTAAAAAAAAAAAGAATTATACCTACAGATCGTTAGTGGCTTTGCAAAGAGGCGACATGTCCACAGCAACTTCAGTGGAATGTCCAGGAAAACGGGGAAGTAGTCCCATTATCTTGTCCAGTAGTGACTCTGAGGAATGACTGGTAACTCCACAAACGTCCAGTGCTCGATCCACAAGTATTAGTGATGCAGGGTGTGAACAATTCTGCAATTTAAGAAGGTCTGTTTCAATTTAATATACATACAATCACGCCTGTAAATCCTGAAGGGGTAGGTAGAGGTATTAAACCGGGAGAAGATGACAGAAAAGTTCAAGTCATTTGTTACAAGTTTGGTGACCCTTAAAGGGTCGAATTGGGTGATTTGAGAACCGAAAATAGTAATCTCAGAGTTGGCCCGCGGGGCGTTTAATTACAGGCTGATTAATTAAATTTGTCGGAAAAAATACGGTTTTCAAACGATTTGCTACACAAAAACTCTTGCGTTTTTTTTGTAGTCCATGAAAAATAAACTTGGCGCCAGAGTGTAATGCGTAATTAAAACGCATTAATTTACGTATTAAAATCTTGTTATAAAATAAGAATGGCCTCGCGTACGTGTTAGAAATGTTATACTTACGTTGCTTACACTTTATGCTTGTATAAAAAAATTATACCATACTGTAACAAATTGTTTTAATCAGCCTGTAATTACGCCCCGCGTGCCAGCTCTGAAATTACTATTTTCGGTACTCAAATCACCTAATGCGACCCTCTAACGGTCGCTATACTTGTAACAAATGACTTGAACTTTTCTGTCATCATCTCCCGGTCTATATTGAACACCTACGTTTCGCCAACTATGATTTATTCATCCCACTTAATAGGTGATGAGCATATTGTTGTCTATCTGGTATTTGGTCATGGGCTGTATGTTTTCTGTGGATTGAAACACATCTCTATCCTTTAGACCCTATTCTACTCTACCAGAAACCAACATGGCAATATAAATAACATTTGCATTGAAATAGAATAAATGGGCACTCATTTTTCATGTTCAGAAGCAAGTACCTTGTTGACTGTACACTATAATCCTTTCAGGTATTAAGCTTATTAAAGGCAATCAAGGAAAGGATGGGTAGGCATAGGCGTATTATCTTATCACCCACATTTCGCCAATTATGATTTTCGGTCCCACATAATAGGGAGCGTGCCTATTGCCGTGAAGCGGGCACTTGTTCAAGAGCTTCAGTAAACGTACTTTACTGTCGGATGTCGGACACACCGGCAGCAATTGACTGGCTTCGCCAACTGGACGTTGACATATGAGGACTCGAGGAAAAGCCATACGACATGATGATGATGACTGTCGGATGTAGAACAGTCCTACTACGACACCCACAGGAAGATTTAGGCAGTAGGCTACTCCACCAGGAACCAACACAGCTATATGTATGCACTGCCATAATGTAAAACAAACACAAAAAAACCTTATACAATAAAGGTATGATTCCGTAGCCGACCACATACGACAACTGCCGACGCACGCAGCAGATACGCGTAGTTCATTGCGGCTTCTCAATGGTCCTCTTTATCCGTATCGGAGTTTAATAAGTAATGGGTACACTGTATCTGCTGCATGCGTCTGTCGTTGTCGTATGCGGGCGGCTACTGAATCATGCCTTAACAAAATATTATAAGTTCTTTACCTTTCGCCTAGTGACACAAACAGGAGAATTTTCCAAAATACCAGCCAAAATTGCGCTATATTCACCCATATAGTAAATATCATCTTTTAAATTCATAGAATCTAACATACTGTTCAGTGAGCCGGCAAGTCTCCGTGCGTCATTTCTCTCATTCACAGTTAAGTTATATAGGTTGGGTACATTTGAGTCCATAGTAATTGCACCCTGGCACTTCGGGTACACATGTTGGTAGGGCGGTGTGAGAAACACAACACTTGTCAACGATACTGTGAGGATTGGTGCGTGTACTATTTCAATTGAACATTGCTGAAAGTCAAAACATTTTAATTAAATTTTAAAGCATTTAGTATGCTATCAATTCAAATTGATTAAGATAGGAAAAAGAGAATCAGCTTAGGTAGGACTCGAACTTGCGATCTTTCCCTTATAGGGGAAATGTTCTGACCACTGAACCATTGAGAACTGAAGCTATCCAAATTTTTTTTATACATCCGTCGTATACGGTGGGAGCCATTTACCAATACTTGTACGAACTATTCGGCGGCGTGACTCGGTGGCTCAGTGGTCAGATCATTCCCCCTGTAAGGAAAAGATCGCGGATTCGAGTCTCATTTGAGTTGATTTGCTTTTTCCTGTGTTAATTGAGTCAATACATTATTGAAATAAAAATTAAGCAGTAAACACACCTTTCCATCAAATGCCTCCTTTATAGCATTTTCCAATAACTTAGTCCCCTCGGCAACTCCTTTTCCAGCAGCAATTTTCCCACTAGCATCATTATCGGGGTCAATCTCTAAATACAACACATCTAAACTCACACAGGATATAATGATTACATGTGTAAAGTTACTGTGTCTGATAATATCACATATTGTTTGAACCTGTGTCCATGTTGCTTGTGTTACAAATACAGCTTTCTTATCTTCTTTTCTACAAACCTATAATTAAGAAATAAAAGATTATGATAATTGGCCATATTTAAGCAGAATGGACACACAATTATGCAGAATGGAACAGCATGGTTCCATGATATAAGTACAATAATGTTAATGCAATAAGGGAATTACTCGATCATTGCCAATACCATGATCACATTATTTCAAGTTAACATTGTATATCATAGAACCCCAGAGTTTGAAAGTTAGTAGTGTGGTTCCATTCTCCTTTACCACTTAGATGGCAGACAAGCACATGGCCCCCTGATGGAAAGCGGTTACCTTGGCCTATGGACGTATGCAACACCAGGGGTGCACTTGTGCTACTGTGCTACTGTGCTTAAATATGGACCACTGATATTCACAAAAGCAGATGCAATTAAATAGTTTTGTTAGTATGGTAGAGAAAAACCCTTTACACCGCGTTCTAATCGGTAACATATTGTATTTTGCATTATACAATGACTGTTTAAAAGTATTATATCACCTGATTTGCATTTTATTCTCACCTCGAAGGGGGACAAATTCTTAACAGCAACTGCTCCTCCAGAAAGGAGGTTAAATAGTCCGTCATCCCAATGTAGGCATTCAGCGCTTGCATCATCTAGGAACACCACAGCACCAATAATTCGGTTGTACACCTCCGACCACCAGGCCTTTGCAAATTCTTTGACTGTACCGCTCGCCATTATCAGGGATTTTTCTCAATAATTAATTATTTAAGATAACCTTCCTTCCATTGCGCAACGCATTGGAAGAATATATAATTTAAATTATTAATTTATTGGCTCTACAACACAGGAAACTGGTGGATTAAGGATTATTTACACAAAGTTTACACATCATATCACTGACATTAGTGACACTGGTGACACTGACACATGACATTTTGTCGTATTTTTTTTTAATTATATTTGACTAGCTTTTGCCCGCGGCTCCGCCCGCGTGGATGTCGGTTATCGCGACCAAATAGCCTATGTCCTTTCTCAAGGTCTAATCTACCCCTATACCAAATTTCATCAAAATCGGTTCAGTGGTTTGGGCGTGAAAGCGAGACAGACAGACAGACAGACAGAGTTACTTTCACATTTATAATATTAGTAGGGAAGTAGGGATTTGTTCCTTTCGGAACAGGCTAAGGTTCTATGACCATGCTGCCTTGTCATCAGTTATTTTTATATAAAGTCCGACCAATAAAATAAAAAACCCGTACTGGGGGCGCCAAAAACATCTATGATTATGACAACACCAAGTATAGTGATACACATGTAAAATGCCAATATTTTTCAACACACTTGCTTATGAACAGGCTTTTATTTCCCCGCAATTAAGCACGGAATGACACCTAATATAAAACTGTGGCTTTTTCATTGCTTCTTCTTCCTCCTAGCGTTATTCCCAGTCGCATCCGAAGCTTTCAGCTTGGAGTCTGGGGTCCGCTTTTACCAGTCATAGCTACAGATTTGGCTAGACCTCGATATTTTCCGTGAAGCGATTGCCACCTGACCTCCACGACCCAATGTTAACATTAGGCGATATCGAAGCTTTGCAGCTAGACCGTTGTTTTTGGACTTTTTAGGGCACCAACTACCCGTAACGACTGCCATAGATGTCCTTATGGCAACCGGGACCGACGGCTTAACGTGCTCTCCGAGGCACGACCAGACCAATGCAAATACCCATATTTAATGCACACAAATATTTGCACTGAGCGGGGATCGAACCCGCGCCTCCTGCGTAGCGGCCGCGTTCACTACCGCTACGCCACGGAGGCTGTCATGTTTTTCATTGCTATTATTCACAAAAGTGAGTTATAGACTTCTTTTTTTTAATTTCATTAAGTTGCTTTGTTCTTAAGTTTCGATACAAAAAAGATCGTGTCCAATATTACAAACGAATTAATATAGAAAGAAAAGAAAAAGAAAGAACTTGTAGTACGTGTTTAATATACAAAACTTTCACTAAAATGTATTTTTTTTTCTCTGTTAAAAAGTTAAGTTTTTCTCTGTTAAGTTTTCTGGTTAAAATAGAAAAATAGACGCGGCGTGTTATACTGGTTACAAGGACTGGGCACAAATCACAACACAGTAGTATCCGTATAATAGTTTACTGCTTGGAATGGTAAATACAAGTTAGACATACAGTTACACCATGTATAGAACAGGGACCACGCGATATTGTTTTTCGGACTGCATAAAATTCTTGTATTTTATGCCTAACAGCACAGAGATCAAAATAATCGAGCATGATTTTCTTTTTTGCGTTAGGCTTATTTTTCTTAGGCGTAGAAAATACATTTGACGTTTGACCTTCTCTTCGTATTTTTATTACAGAAGATCGGGATATACCTAAAAATGTGAATAATAATTAGTCACAGTAAAATCAGTAGATTAGGCCAATTTCAGTTGCACGTACTCTATGATGTCCTACCCGTCATGTTGACAACAAGGTCCGTGATGTTATTTAGAGGAACAGAGTCCAATCCTTCCTACTTTTTATCCGACAAATACTTTGTTATATTATAAATTACTTTTCTTAACTGGCTTTTAATAGTTTTCGGCATATTACTATAGTTTTGTAGTTTTGTAGCGCTCTCAAACTCAACAACACGCACAATTGACACCACACTGACAGATGACCATAATGACATTGTATAGATTGTTACCATATGAAGAAATTAGTTCCAATAGTTTACCGCAATATGGCGAGGTTTTTTATTTTACTGGTCGGGCTTTACATTTACTTTTTTATACTTTGTATTTGGATGATGATGAGGATGAGGATGATGATGATGATAATAGTGAGTTAATGATGATGACGATGATGATGATTGCTGCCTCAGTAAAGTGGTGGAAACTTTACTAAAGGCTTCTTACGGAGATTTGAAACCAACACGAGAAGTCACAATCCACTGTAATATTTCACTTTCCTACTCTTGTGCGCGTTTTCCAAGACGTTATGTCTAAAATTCCACCATATAAATACACATAAAAACTCGAACTCACACTAATTTTGGAAAGTAAAATACAACCGCTATGTTTCTTTTAACGTGTTCGCGCCAAAAACCTTTTTCGACATTTTGTCGGTGACATATTCCTCATTTTTTTAATTTATTTAACGACCATCGGATACAGGTCCTTATAGCACATGTTTGTCAGAATAGCTAAAGGAAATGAAACATAATAACTTATTATAGTTACAGGGCCTGATTAACCCTTAGGCTAATTAGGCTATAGCCTAGGGCGCGAGGACCGGGGGGGCGCGAGCATCGGGGCAGGGGGCAAGCTTCGGGGAGGCGCGCGCTGAAATCGTATCTTCGCATGCACTATTCATCAAGCACAATTACATCCACTCTACATATTCCAAATAGACACTAACACTAAATGCGCTGTGGACTGAATAATGTTTGAGAGTCCCTGATTTTAAGAAATATTAATAAGCGCGCACAAAACCAACATCGACTTGTCACTCGAATTGAATAGTTTGCAAAAAAATACTTTCTATGGCAGCCGCCCCCCCTGGAATCCTAGCAGAAGATGTATGACTATAATGCTGAATAATCAAAGTATAAACTATCTGAGCTGACTTTTGAATAAACCCCTGGCAAAATGTTGCATGGTACCTATTTTTAGGCAAGTTGTCCGTTCAAAATAAGCAAACCATTTTTCGGACGCTTCGTTCGTCTACCGGCTCTTCCTTCTCGACTTCGCACGATCTTGTGCGTGATTGTAGTGAGACTATTCGCACGCGCATTTCACCCTCCACGACGTCAATCCAGGACTTCTTGCACCTACCCTTTCCGTCTGGACCCGGTGGGGGCGCCATTGCCATTAGCCTGGCGGTTCTCGTAAAACGTGACTGCACTAGCGAAGGCGACTTTCTTGCCCTCTATCTGCGATGTCACAGACATGAGGGCTGCAGTGGATGCCAGACTTCCTCTCGCGATCTTTACGTGTGTCTCCGCAGATCTACCGCAGCATTTTCATGTCCGTGACACGTAGCGCCTGCGTATGTCGTTCCATGTAAAAGATAGGCCTAATTATCGTTTTAAAGACCTGTCCCTTCAATGTAACTAGCATTTTGGGGTTGAATATGACGCCAGTCGTTTTCCGCTTGACCCACGCGGCGGCAAAACGTGCCTTGATGTCGTAATCGATTTCACTGGTCACGTGAAGTCAGATACTCAACCTGATTCGTGTACTCGACTAAGTCATCGCCTATGCGGACGGGTGTGAGTTTAGCGCCAAGTATTATATCTTCTCTACATATAGCTTCAGACTGCCGTTCTCAAGCGCCTCCTTCCACACTTTCACATGTTGCACCAATCTGCTCCTGTCCGTGTCCATCAGCGCGATATCATCACCATTAAGGATACATGAACATCCTGTTGCTGAAGAGTGAAGCTGTCAGAGTTTCTGATGCTGTTTGACGGAACATTTACTGCTACGCTGAACAAGTAGTAAGGATTAAGGAAGGATCCTTGGTATACCATGACAGTGATGGATCCGGTTTGCATGTCGCCAACAGGGGTCCGAACCACGGAACCGGAATCGTGGTATATCTCGGATGGTGTCAATGTAAGCCTCTGGAACGCCTTTAGACCGCAGTGCTCACTAGATTATCGCACGAGGAATACAGTCGAAGGTCGTCTGCATGTCTAGGAATAGACAATGTGAAGGCGTATTCTTCGCCTTGTATTTCTCCGCGAATCCTTAGGGCAAACGTCGGATCCATGTTCCTGTGACCGGAACGAAACTCATACTGACACTCCGAGAGTGCACTCTCCTGTCAGATCTGGGAATCATTACCTTCATAACGCCATAGCTGCCATACTCCTGCGCCGATCCCTTGCCTTTAAAAACTGGCGGATATTCCTCAGCCAGCCTCCACTAACACGGGATCATAAGGAACGCCTAAACGAAACAAGATAAATCCATCTAGTTTGGGCTCATTTGTGTTGTCTTGGCGAAACACTCTATTTTACATAGTATTCAGCGTCAGAAAATGCAATCAGAAGGTGGCCATAGGAACTCCAAACTACACAAGATAAATTCGGTCAGTTTGGGCCTTAGAGTATACATTATAAATGCTACTGATTGAGGTTGAGCCAGGAGCCTCGGTACTGTTCATACTCGTGATAGCAGTTCATACTTGTAAGGCGCGCTCTATAGCAATGTATACTCTAAGGTTTGGGCCCATTTGTTTTGTCTTAGGGGTCCATTACACGCTCATGCAAACGTCATGCAGGAAACCATCAAACAGCCAAACATGAATTACGTTTGCATGATGGTTTTATATCGACATTACACGTTCAATCAGAAACCATCAAACACACCATAGAGTAGGGAGGGATGGCGATTCTTGCCGAAAATAATCAATTTTTAAAATCGATTCGAATCGTGGCTTGATGTATCGATCCACAAAAAAATCGAGGTCTAATAGATCGATTTCCAGAAAATCGATTTTTTTTAACCGACTACAAAAAAGGAGGTTCTTAATTCGTACACTATTTTTTTTTGTATGTTTGTTACGCGATTGTGAAGCCAATTCTAGACGGATTTTGAAAATTCTTTTTCTGTTCGTAAGTAGATTATTCCGAAATAGTCCCATTTAAATTTCGTAAAGATCTGATGATGGGTTTCCGAGATTAGACCAAGGAACTCTTCAAAAAGTACCAGGAAATCAGCCGCGATTGCTGCATTCGCATATTATTGCAATGTTTCTGCCATTACGCATCATAACATTACGCCTGAGTTCTTTGAAGGGATACGCAGAAGTCTTTAGAATATTCAGCTATATTTCCGGTTTACCATATATCAAAGTATCAGATCAGGTAGAATACAAGACATTTATTTTCAAAATTTATAGCAAATAGATAGTTAATTTAGCTTATAGTTCTGTATGCATATCTAAACTTTTTAAAAACAGTCTGTGAAGTCTACTTCCGCTCATCACTTGCGATGCGTTCGACAAATTGAAAAAAGGCGCTCACAAGGAGCAGATGATCCCACGCTACTTATATGATACGCATGGCTATTGAGTGAACGTGGTGATAAATAGAGTTTTTTTTGTTGTTACCAGTAAAGTATAGGATCATACTTTAGGTGCACAACAACCTGCGCTAAATAATGTTTGGAATCTTCATTTAAGCCTTGACTTTCCTGTGCAAGTCGGTAGCTTAGTGGTTAAGGAGTCGGCCTTACGATCGAGAGGTCCCGGGTTCGAATCCTGGCCATTACACTACCGACGTGAACCGACTCCTAGCACAAGCAATTTAGCTTAGTTGGAGGGGTTAACGGGAATACATATTAGTAATTTCGGTTGCTAATAGCAACTTATGAAATTCCCAAACACACACACAAAAAGTCAAAGATTATAAACGTAACTTTTTTTTATTGAAGAGAAGTGACGCGAAGTAGACTAAACCCACAGCCATCTCGCGAGTTTTTGAGTAATTAACCGGCAGCACTCTCGGAATGCGAGCACCTTCAACTAATTTATACTAATACCAAAACAGAAAAAATCGAATGTCGATTTTAAAGGATGATGTATCGATCCACTGAATCGATTCAGTACTATGTATCGATTTAAAAAATCAATTTTTTTGACTCGAAAAATCGATTTTTCGATTAATCGCCATCCCTACCATAGAGTAAAGTAAAACATCGGAAAAATCCACAGACGAAAAATCACACCAAAAACATCACCGGGAGTATTGTTCATGACAAAATAACTAACTATGATATATTATGGATATTCTTAAGCGAAAAGCGTGCATATGAATTTTGTTTGGCATTTTAAGTAATAAACGTGTAAAAAGAAAGTGCTGAGCAAAAGACTGGCTATTAAAAAGGAATTTGTACAGCCATTTAAACTTGTTGGCTGATATACGGCAATCGAAGGAGGATAAAGATTATGAAAATTATTTTCGCATGAAAGATGCGTGTTTTGATAGGGAACACCCAACAATTCCGAAATATTTAATTCCGAATTTCAATATTCCGATTTTCAAAATTCCGAATATTATAATTCCTAAGAAACAAAACTCCGAGTATTCAAAAACACGATAGTTCTTTATCCGAAAGTTATAAATACGAATGTTCATTCTTCCGAATTTCATTTTTACGAATAATTAAAAATCCGTAGTATTATTGGCCCGAAAAACGTTATTCCGAATTTCAAATTTTCGAAAATTCATTGCTCAAATTGAAAATTTGTATCAAAAATAGGTAAAAGTTAAAATTGATTTGACATGTTGAGCATTTAGAGTTGATTTTTTATAATAATAAATTAATTTTCTCGCCAATTATTACGTATAAAAATTAAGCCAAACCCGACTTGCCGTGGTCCTACTGCCGTGGTATTTGTTTGCCCTACACTAGAGTGTTATTTAAAAACCGGAGGCGCGGAGGGAGGGCAGTCCTCGCCCGCAGTAACGAAGCTCAGGCGCCCGGGCGAGCTGGAGCGGCTGAGGCTGGTCGCCGGAGGCGACCAGCAAGCCGAAGCTGCAGAAGCGAGCATGGGTGCCCGAACTTTGTTACGCAAGGGCGGAAGGACTGCATATCCCGTAGCGCCGGAGAAGAGCGAAACTAATGCATGCCTGCATGCTTGCCTGAATGCATGCTTGCCTGAATGCATGCTTGCCTGAATGCATGCTTGCCTGAATGCATGCTTGCCTGAATGCATGCTTGCTTGCATGCATGCGTGCCTGCATGCATGCTTGCCTGCATGCATGCTTGCCTGCATGCATGCTTGCCTGCATGCATGCTTGCCTGCATGTATGCTTGCCTGCATGCATGCTTGCCTGCATGCTTGCCTGCATGCATGCTTGTTACTGAAAGTTGTATGGCAACGTGTATTTTGTAATCATTAGCCTATGTAAATTAAAATAATAGTTCAATAATTCTATTTCCTGTTTATCTCGTGTACCCCGAAAATAGCAACTGTCCTACTTACCTCATGCAGGTTTACAAGGCGCTTAATTGTCGGGTTTGTATTGTTTCGGAGTTTTGATAATCGGAATTCGTATTTATGATATTTCGTATTATTAATAATTCGGAATTGTAATGGTTCGGTATTTTCAAATTCGGAATTTTAATATTCGCAGTTATAACCGTTAGGAATTTTGAAATTCGGGTTTTCAATAAATAGGATTTATGATACATCGGATATCTGACTTTCGGAATTTTGAATGATTCGGAATTATGAAATTCGGAATTTTGAAATTCGTGATTGTAACTTTCGGAATTAGGCTTTTCGTATTTATGTAGTGTACCCGTTTTGATAACCTCGGAGTATCAGTACGTGTTCCGTCCCGGGCACGGGACCATGGACCCAGTGTTCGCCCTAAGGATTGTGGCGGGGAAATACAGGGCGAAGAACACGCCCCTGCACTGCTTGTTCTTATACATGCAGAAGGCCTTCGACTGAGTTCCTCGCGCGGTGATTTGGTGGGCACTGCGGGCC
Source organism: Eilema depressum (assembly GCA_914767945.1). Classification (NCBI taxonomy): domain Eukaryota; kingdom Metazoa; phylum Arthropoda; class Insecta; order Lepidoptera; family Erebidae; genus Eilema; species Eilema depressum. Next base: position 8,686,690 of record OU612024.1, on the reverse strand, counting down.
AAGGGAGTTACAGAGACTTACATAGACACCATCCGAGACATGTACTACGATTCCGGTTCCGTGGTTCGGACTGCTGTTGGTAACTCAAAAGCCTTCCCCATCACCGTCGGGGTACACCAAGGATCCGTCCTTAGTCCTTACCTGTTAAGCGTGGTATTAGACGTTTTGTCGGACAGCATCAGAAACTCACATGAGCAGCCTCCGTGGTTGCTCATGTATGCTGATGATATTGCACTGATGAAGACGGACAGGAGCAGATAATTGTGACGCGTGAAAGGGTGGAAAGAAGCGCTTGAGAACGGCGGTCTGAAGCTAAATGTAGCGAAGACAGAATACTTAGCGGTAAACTCCACAGATCCCACACCCGTCCGCATAGGCGATGATTTGGTCGAGCGCACGGACCAGGTTAAGTACCTGGGATCTGTACTTCATGTGACCGGTGAGATCGACCACGACGTCAAGGCACGCATTGCTGCCGCGTGGGCCAAGTGGCGAGAAATGACTGGCGTCACTTGTGATCTCAAAATGCCAGTCAGGTTGAAGGGGCAGGTCTATAAGACGATCATTAGGCTTGTCCTCTTGCACGGTTGTGAGGCGTGGCCGCTGCTCGAGCGACACAAGCAAGGGCCTGTCCATTAATCACGTGAGGTTCAACAGGGGGAGGGGGAGGGTTCAGAAAAAGATCACGAAATATCACCAGGGGGGAGGGAGGGGTATATTGAGATATCACGTGTATTTATATTTTCTTTTATCTCGTGATTTTTGTCACGATTCTTAGTTTTCTAGCATTAAATAATAAAAACACGTGATTTTGGCTAGGGGTTAGGTCTTAAACCTCACCACGTATCACCATGGGGGTAGGAGGGTTAGAAAATTGCTACAAAAAAACATCACGTGATTAATGGACATCCCCCAAGAGCTGCGTGTCACGGAGATGAAAATGTTACGGTGGATGTGCGGCGTCACGCGTAAAGATTGGGTACGGAACTCTCGCATCCGCGGCAGCCTCCATGTCCGTGGCATCGCGGATAAAATGCAAGAGAACCGCCTTCACTGGTGTGGCCACGTCTTGCGGCAACCGCCAGGTTACGTGGGGAACAAATGCTTGGCAATGGTGCCCCAGCCGGGCCCAGGTAAAAGGGGTAGGCCAAAAAAGTCCTGGCTTGACGTCATGAAGGGTGACATGCATGCAATTAATGGACTCACTGCCATGGACGCCCAAGATCGTGCGAAGTGGAAGAGGAAGAGCCGGAAGGCGGACCCTGAGCTTCGAGGTCATCTTAGCCACGGATGCAATCAGGAGAATACGTCTATATGCAGATGATGATGACTCTTTGAGTCGGCCTTACGATCGAGTGGTCCCGGGTTCGGATCCTGGCCATTGCACTACCGACCGGCGGCGTGAACCCACTCCAATCAATTTAGTTTAGCTGGAGGGGTTAACAGAAATATCATTATTTCAAACTAATACAATGTCACGAACTCACAAACATTATCTCTTTAAATATCCATATTAATCCATAGCCATACTAATATTATAAATGCGAAAGTAACTCTGTCTGTCTGTCGGTCTATCTGGTACGCTTTCATGCCTAAACCACAGAACCGATTTTGATAAAGGGAAAGGATATAATATATAGCCTGTGTTTGATCGCGTTAACCGACATCCACGTGGGCGGAGCCGCGGGCAGCAGCCTGTAACATTACAGGCTGCTGCCCGCGGCATCTCATACTACTACATACTAATACATCTCATCTCATCTCATTTCATCTATACTATATACATATATTATATAGTATAGATGAAATTTAATTTTACTAAACCTCTAGATAAATCCACCAGCCACTAAAAGCAATATTTCGAGATTAGAAACCACCATATTTGTTAGAAAATCCACTATGTTGGCAACACTGCATTACATATTCACTCAAAAGTGAGTTTTGGTGCGAACACGTTGAAGGAAACATAGCGGTTTTATTTTATTTTCCAAAATTAGTGTGAGTTCCAATTTTTAAGTGTAAAAATGGTGGATTTTTAGACATAACGTCTTTAGGAAACGCGCACAAGAGTAGGAAAGTGAAATATTAAGGTGAATTATTGTGACTTCTCGTGTTGGTTTTAAATCTCCGTAAGAAGCCTTTAGTAAAGTTTCCACCACTTTACTAAGGCAGCAATCATCATCACCGTCATCATCATCATCATCAACTCATCATCCTCATCCTTATCGTCATCCAACACCGAAATAAGATAATAAAATATCAAATGAAGACATGGCTCAAAGGTCTTTGTAACCAAGCCAAAAATTTTCAAAAAAAAAAGTCATGTTTGATGGAAAAAAATCAAAATTTTCGGATAATCGTCAATCCTCTTGCCACACCAAAAAATTTAATTGAATTGAATATTTTATTTTCCTAAATTAGTGTGAGCTCGAGTTTTTATGTGTAAAAATGGTGTATTTTTAGACTTAACGTCTTAGAAAAGGCGCACAAGATTATGAAAGTGAAATATTACAGTGAATTGTGACTTCTCGTGTTATTTTCAAATGGACATAGCTCAAAGGGGTAAAAGCCAAAGCCAAAAATATTCCAAAAAAAAAGTCATGTTTGATGGTTTTTGGTCAAAATATCCAAATTTCGTCATGCAAACGTCGGTCAGCGCATTAGACGATAGGGGTCCATTACACGCTCATACAAACCATGGTTTTGCCATCAAACACCGCCATGATTGACAACTAACCTATCGTCTAATGCGCTGACCGACGTTTGCATGACGAAATTTGGATATTTTGACCAAAAACCATCAAACATGACTTTTTTTTTTGGAATATTTTTGGCTTTGGCTTTTACCCCTTTGAGCTATGTCCATTTGAAAATAACACGAGAAGTCACAATTCACTGTAATATTTCACTTTCATAATCTTGTGCGCCTTTTCTAAGACGTTAAGTCTAAAAATACACCATTTTTACACATAAAAACTCGAGCTCACACTAATTTAGGAAAATAAAATATTCAATTCAATTAAATTTTTTGGTGTGGCAAGAGGATTGACGATTATCCGAAAATTTTGATTTTTTTCCATCAAACATGACTTTTTTTTTTGAAAATTTTTGGCTTGGTTACAAAGACCTTTAAGCCATGTCTTCATTTGATATTTTATTATCTTATTTCGGTGTTGGATGACGATAAGGATGAGGATGATGAGTTGATGATGATGATGATGACGGTGATGATGATTGCTGCCTTAGTAAAGTGGTGGAAACTTTACTAAAGGCTTCTTACGGAGATTTAAAACCAACACGAGAAGTCACAATTCACCTTAATATTTCACTTTCCTACTCTTGTGCGCGTTTCCTAAAGACGTTATGTCTAAAAATCCACCATTTTTACACTTAAAAATTGGAACTCACACTAATTTCGGAAAATAAAATAAAACCGCTATGTTTCCTTCAACGTGTTCGCACCAAAACTCACTTTTGAGTGAACATGTAATGCAGTGTTGCCAACATAGTGGATTTTCCACCAAATATGGTGGTTTCTAATCTCGAAATATTGCTTTTAGTGGCTGGTGGATTTATCTAGAGGTTTAGTAAAATTAAATTTCATCTATATTAAATACATTACAGGCTGCTGCCCGCGGCTCCGCCCACGTGGATTTCGGTTAACGCGATCAAACATAGGCTATATATTATATCCTTTCCCTTTATCAAAATCGGTTCTGTGGTTTAGGCATGAAAGCGTACCATATAGACAGACAGACAGAGTTACTTTCGCATTTATAATATTAGTATGGCTATGGATTAATATGGATATTTAAAGAGATAATGTTTGTGAGTTTGTGACATTGTATTAATTAATAATATTTCTGTTAACCCCTCCAGCTAAACTAAATTGCTTGGAGTGGGCTCGCGCCGGTCGGTAGTGCAATGGCCAGGATCCGAACCCGGGACCACTCGATCGTAAGGCCGACTCAAAGAGTCATCATCATCTACACATAGACGTATTCTCCTGATTGCATCCGTGGCCAAGATGACCTCGAAGCTCAGGGTCCGCCTTCCGGCTCACCCTTCACGACGTCAAGCCAGGACTTCTTTGGCCTACCCCTTTTACCTGGGCCCGGTGGGGGCACCATTGCCAAGCATTTGTTCCCCACATAACCTGGTGGTTGCCGCAAGACGTGGCCGCACCAGTGAAGGCGGTTCTCTTGCATTTTATCCACGATGTCACGGACATGGAGGCTGCCGCGGATGCGAGAGTTCCGTACCCGATCTTTACGCGTGACGCCGCACATCCACCGCAACATTTTCATCTCCGTGACACGCAGCTCTTGGGGGCTGTCCATTAATCACGTGATGTTTTTTTGTAGCAATTTTCTAACCCCCCTACCCCCATGGTGATACGTGGTGAGGTTTAAGACCTAACCCCTAGCCAAAATCACGTGTTTTTATTATTTAATGCTAGAAAACTAAGAATCGTGACAAAAATCACGAGTTATAAGAAAAATTAAATACACGTGATATCTCAATATACCCCTCCCTCTCCCTCCCCCTGGTGATATTTCGTGATCTTTTCTGAACCCCCCCCCCCCCCCCTGTTGAACCTCACGTGATTAATGGACAGGCCCTTGCTTGTGTCGCTCGAGCAGCGGCCACGCCTCACAACGTCTTATAGACCTGCCCCTTCAACCTGACTGGCATTTTGAGATCACAAGTGACGCCAGTCATTTCTCGCCACTTGGCCCACGCGGCAGCAATGCGTGCCTTGACGTCGTGGTCGATCTCACCGGTCACATGAAGTACAGATCCCAGGAACTTAACCTGGTCCGTGCGCTCGACCAAATCATCGCCTATGCGGACGGGTGTGGGATCTGTGGAGTTTAACGCTAAGTATTCTGTCTTCGCTACATTTAGCTTCAGACCGCCGTTCTCAAGCGCTTCTTTCCACCCTTTCACGCGTCGCAATAATCTGCTCCTGTCCGCGTCCATCAGCGCAATGTCATCAGCATACGTGAGCAACCACGGAGGCTGCTCATGTGAGTTTCTGATGCTGTCCGACAAAACGTCTAATACCACGCTTAATAGGTAAGGACTAAGGACGGAAGCCAACAAGTTTAAATGGCTGTACAAATTCCTTTTTAATAGCCAGTCTTTTGCCTAGCGCTTTCTTTTACACGTTTATTACTTAGAATGCCAAACAAAATTCCTATGCACGCTTTTCGCTTATGAATATCCATAATATATTATAGTTAGTTATTTTGTCATGAACACGTGTACGTTTTTTTTTTGTACTCCCGGTGATGTTTTTGGTGTGATTTTTCGTCTGTGGATTTTTCCGATGTATTACTTTACTCTATGGTAGGGAGTATCTGAGATGGATTAAACGAAAAATCGATTTTTCGAGTAAAAAAAATCGATTTTTTACATCGAGACGTAGTACTGAATCGATACATCATCCTTTAAAATCGACATTTTGATTTTTTCTGTTTTGGTATTAGTATAAATAATAATAATAATAATAATAATATTTATTTATTCGCATAATACAGTCACAAAGTTGGTCACATAAAATAGAATCAGTACATTGTATTATTACCAGTAATGGCATGCAAATATTACAATTTCTTTCTTGTAGTGTGGTAGTTTCTCATCATGCAATACGAGTTTATTAAATAATATATGAAAATTATCGTCATTAATATAAATTCATTCGATATTTAATTAGTCCAAAGAAAATAATATTATGTAGTATCATGTAATATAATTATAATTAAATGTCAAAATAAATGCTTAATAAAAATGTCAAATGCTAAACAAAAAATGTCAAATGCTAAATAATAAATGTCAAATGCTAAATAATAAATGTCAAATGCTAAATAAGAATGTCAAATTCTAAATGAAAAGTCACATGCTAAATAAAATATCAAATACTAAATAAAATGTCAAATGCTGAATTTAAATGTCGAATGCTAAATAATAATAACAACATGTTTAATAATTTAACTTATACTATCTGCCAGGAAATCTGTTACGCTATAATATGCCCTTTGCAGAAGTAGACCTTTAACTTCTTTTTTGAATGTGGTGATGCTAAGTTCTTTCCAATGCTTAGGCAACTTATTAAATATAATTGGGGCCATGCAAAAGATACTTTTGCGCATAAGCGTAGTTTGTGCTTTGTGGAGCCGAAGTCGACTGTTATCGCGTCTATTTCGCGCAACAGAATCCTGGAGTCGTGGAAATAACGCAAGGTTAGTCCTGACAAACATAGCAACCTCAAAGATATACATGCATGGCAAAGTCAATATACTGTATTCAAGAAAGTAAGGCCTGCAGCTGTCGGTTGTTTTTAGTCGAAACATCGACCGAATGCATCTCTTTTGAGCCTTAAATATCGCATCAAAATCTGTCGAGTTGCCCCAAAAGATTATACCATGTCGTAAGATTGACGCAGCTAATCCATGGTAAGCGGTCATCAAAGCTTTTGTATTCACTGTTGCTGACAGCTTATGTAACGCATATGCACATTTAGAAGTCCTTTTGCAGAGTTTTTCAATGTGTATTTTCCAGTCCAATTTTTGATCTATATCCAGGCCAAGAAACCTGGTTGTTGGTACATCTTGAATAATTTTGCCATTAAATGATATATTTTCGTTGGTCGGTTTTGGACGTTGGCTAAAGTGCATGATTTTTGTCTTTTCCAAATTGATTAGTAAACTATTCATTTCAAGCCATTTAACAATTGATGTCAAAGTATTATAAATGTCAGTTTTATGATTGTTCATGTCATTATCGTTACAAGGAATTATCACCGTGCTGTCGTCTGCAAAAAGAGTCATAGTGTGGGGGTTGGATTTTGGTAGGTCATTTATGTACAGAGTGAATAGTAGGGGTCCCAATACGCTTCCTTGAGGAATGCCATGAATCACTCTACGTTCCTCTGAAACATAGTTAACCTCTCGTTTCGTATTAAAGTTGATTCTATTGATTTCTGTCCGTTGTTTCCTATTATGTAAATATGATTTAATTAAATCTAATATGTTGCCTCTTATGCCGTAAGCACTTAGCTTTTCTAATAGAATACTATGTCTAACATAATCGAACGCTTGCGTCATATCACAAAAGACAGCTGCTACTTGCGTTCTTTTATCCACGTTGGACATTACCTCGTGGAGAAAATTATATATGGCTAGGTTTATTGACTTATTTTTGCAAAAGCCGTATTGTTCCTTACATATTATATCTTTCTTGTCTAAATAGTCATATAGCATTTTATATATGTACTTTTCAATAATTTTTGAAATTGTTGGAATAAGTGATATAGGTCTATAATTTTTCAGTAACTCTCTAATAAATTAGTTGAAGGTGCTCGCATTCCAAGAGTGCTGCCGGTTAATTACTCAAAAACTCGCGAGATGGCTGTGAGTTTAGTCTACTTCGCGTCACTTCTCTTCAATAAAAAAAAGTTACGTTTATAATCTTTGACTTTTTGTGTGTCTGTTTGGGAATTTCATAAGTTGCTATTAGCAACCGAACCCCTCCAACTAAGCTAAATTGCTTGTGCTAGGAGTGGGTTCACGTCGGTAGTGTAATGGCCAGGATTCGAACCCGGGACCTCTCGATCGTAAGGCCGACTCCTTAACCACTAAGCTACCGACTTGCACAGGAAAGTCAAGGCTTAAATGAAGATTCCAAACATTATTCAGCGCAGGTCGTTGTGCACCTAAAGTATGATCCTATACTTTACTGGTAACAACAAAAAAAACTCTATTTATCACCACGTTCACTCAATAGCCATGCGTATCATATAAGTAGCGTAGGATCATCTGTTCCTTGTGAGCGCCTTTTTTCAATTTGCCGAACGCATCGCAAGTGATGAGCGGAACCGCTTGGATCCCAGTAGACTTCACAGACTGTTTTCAAAAAGTTTAGATATGCATAAAGAACTTTAAGCTAAATTAACTATCTGTTTGCTATAGATTTTGAAAATAAATGTCTTGTATTCTACCTGATCTGATACTTTGGTAATTATGGTAAACCGGAAATATAGCTGAATATTCTGAAGACTTCTGCGTATCCCTTCAAAGAACTCAGGCGTGATGTTATGATGCGTAATGGCAGAAACATTGCAATAATATGCGAATGCAGCAATCGCGGCTGAATTCCTGGTACTTTTTGAAGAGTTCCTTGGTCTAATCTCGGAAACACATAATCAGATCTTTACGAAATTTAAATGGGACTATTTCGGAATAATCTACTTACGAACAGAAAAAGATTTTTCAAAATCCGTCTAGAATTGACTTCACAATCGCGTAACAAACATACAAAAAAAATAGTGTACGAATTAAGAACCTCCTTTTTTGTAGTCGGTTAAAAAAGATCGATTTTCTGGAAATCGATCTTTTAGACCTCGATTTTTTTGTGGATCGATTCATCAGGCCACGATTCGAATCGATTTTAAAAATTGATATTTTTCGGCAAGAATCGCCATCCCTACTCTATGGTGTGTTTGATGGTTTCTGTTTGAACGTGTAATGTCGATATAAAACCATCATGCAAACGTAATTCATGTTTGGTTGTTTGATGGTTTCCTGCATGACGTTTGTATGAGCGTGTAATGGACCCCATAGGTTAGTTGTCAATCATGGCGGTGTTTGATGGCAAAACCATGGTTTGCATGAGCGTGTAATGGACCCCTTAGATAACTGTCTTTTGTTACATGCATGACAGTCAGGTTTTGAAATGGAGTAGAAAAATGACTGTAGGAACTCTTGAACTAAAGAAGATAAAGTTATCGAGATTGGGCTTACAAATAAGCCTTGGATGTCGTGGATAATTATTTGATGTTACTATGGCACCTTGGAACTGGTCTGATGATGGAAAACGAAGGCGGCCATAGGAATTCTTAAATTAAACAAGATAAATGCATCGAGCTTGGGCTTATTTCTTTTGTCTTGGTAAACACTCTAGTATTACATGGTTTGGTATTCAGAGTCTGAAGATGGAGTAAACAGGTGGCCATAGATTATTGCATAAAATAAGGACAATTTATTGTCCTATTTTTTTTCCTGTCATTTTAGATTGCGGACAACGCATCTATAGTTTACTAGCTGTCCCGGCGAACTTCGTACTGCCATATTTTTCCCGTTCCCGCTGCACCTATTTTCTCATCCTTTAAACCTTCCCTGGACACCCACGAATATTTCAAGACTAAAATTAGCCAAATCGGTTCAGCCGTTCTTGAGTTATAAAATAGCAACGAAAAGTGGCATTGATTTTTATATATTAGAAGATAATATATCATTGTATTTAGGTGTATTTGGGTAATGAGTATAACAAAATAGACGCGGACGATTCGACGTAAAAATCAGACTTGCCCTCCTTTCTAGGCCAGAAGCTGGCTACGCCTATGCCTCTCGTCTTTTTATCTAATATATAAAATTCTTCTGTCACGGATGTGCGTAATCAAACTCCTCCGAAACGGCTCGACCGTTTTTGATGAAATTTTTTGTGCTTATCCGGTATCTATTAGAATCGGCCAACATCTATTTTTCATCCCCCTAAATGTTAGGGGTAGTCCACCCCTAAATTTTATTTTTTTATTTTTTAGACAAAATTTTTAATTTCTATTTTTTTATGATACAACATACAAAAATACATACAATCCTCAATTTTCACCCTTCTACAATCAACCCTTATTTTTTAATAGCCATTTTAGTAATTTAATCATTTTTCCTCTCCGGTCGAAAACTGATTAATCGTCGTTTGTGATATGGGTGCAGCGGGAACGGGATTTGAATACCACGCGGGCCGAAAATATGGCGGTACGAAGTTCGCTGGGGCAGCTAGTATTTAAAAAAGATTTAAAATCGCAGCATCTTCACATTCTTCACACGCTAGATGACCACGCTCATCATCAATGGCTGTATCACCTAAGTTATATATAGAAACTAAGTTTTCTACTTGGTAGCCTGCAGTCACTTCATCACGACATCACTTGTCGTGATTTTGGTCGTCACCTACGACCTTGCCTTTATGTACGGTCAGCTAAAAAATGGTTTGCCACCCTAAAGTTGAATGTCGAGTAGATTAAAGGACAACGTTAGTTTTACTTGCATATGATCTAAAAACTTTTATAGTACTCGTAGTAAGAACCATGTTAAAATTTTCACACTTGTAAACAAAGTCAAAACTGCTATACCTACTACTCTTTAAGGTGACCGTAAACGGTAACACACTTGATGGGGGCGCGTCTTCAAAATTAGCCTAGGGCGGTCAGAACTCTTAATCAGTCCCTGTATAGTTATTATATTATAAATGGAAATAAGCAAACCCAAAGTTTTTAAGTGAGTATATTATAGTAACCCATAGTAACCAAACTAGTTTTCTTGGTTCTTGTTAACTTCTCCGGTTGTGTTGCAATCGAAATTCGAACCCAGAACCTCTGGTAGGCAGACTCCATAAACAATAAGCTAACGAGTATTAAAGTGGAAGATAACAAATCTATAAACTTTGTTTTATACCCAAATTCTGATCTAAGGAACTGGAAAAAAAAAATGGCTATAGATGTGAAATAAAATAAGACACATTTTTTTAAGTATTTTATTTAATTACTTATCACAATACAGTTTAATTTGCAATCTAAGAGCATATAATGCACATTCGCACTAACGTTTTGTAAGCGGAACATTAGAAGTTAGTGTTCATAGCCAGTGGGCAGGGCGTTGACATGGGGATTGTGGAACAGAGACTTCTGACCATCACCCCACGGGAAACGCTGGAAATACAAAAGTAAATAAGGTTAATAAAATTCATTGAGAGCCAAGTGGCCAAGGAGGAAGGGATGTGCCAAGGTTTACAACGTATTTACCGCTGGATACAGAAGGCCTTAGGGCTTATTTATTTATTTATTTTATCGTGGGTTTAGAACAGTTAGGAGCCCTAAAAAGTCTAACAACCGGTCTAGCTGCAATGCTCCAATATCGCTATTCGATTGTGGAGGTCAGATGACAGTTGCTTCACAGAAAATATCGAAGTTCAGTCAACTCCTCAGTTAGAACTGATAAGCAACTGGGATTAACTCTAAGATGATGTTGAATGATGATGATGACATGAGAAGAAAACTGTTCTGTTTACTTACAATATCCTCTGCTTCAATATTATCGCTCCACTAAAATCTAGAATAGGCGAGACTGCCGGTCTGTTCTAAAGACTGGGAATGTGTAACAAACTTTCAGATTAAGTTACAATAAACTTGTTTGGTTGAACATACCTTGGTGCGCACACGCATGTACTCGTAGGGCACAAATTCAGGTTGCTCCTCGTGAGCAGCATGCTCTTGGTGAGCAAGATAGGCGTTGGTCATGCCCAAACCAATGGCTGGGAAGGCTACGAAGAAAGTCATCCTCTTCCATAGTTTCCAGCCACCTGTTAAATGTAAAAGCTCATATTATTGAATGAAGATAATCTTTTTATTTAACATGTGGATAACGTAGTAGGTTACATAATTACAATAATGATAATGTTAAGACCCTAGGCTAAGTACATTATGAAACTGTTTGTTTTCCCAAATAAAGAAAAATAAAATAAATAAAAATAATCTGTGGATAATCCCTTGGTTGAATGATTGTTCATGTTAAATAAATAAATGTTAGGGGCCACGCACACATAGTGTACATCTACTGGACTGGATAGCTTTTAATATTTCAATAACCTAGTACATACTAGTGTTGACATTGAGCCTAATACCAGGTGAATATTTATTCACTTCAACAATCCAAGAACATGGACCAAGTGCCATGCATTTAGTTGTTTCTTCCATATACCTATACTATAGGAAAAAAATAGCTTACTTGGGTTGGGCTTGGAGCCCATAATATTTCTGTATGTGGTGCTTCTTTATAATCTTTTTAAAATTAGTTATGATATTGCTTGGGACATTATATCTTGGACCTAAAATTTGTTTATAACTACTGTGGTGGACAAGCTCAAATTCACCAAGGGGGCTGTCCATTAATCACGTGAGGCTCAAAAGGGGAGGGGGGTTCGGAAAGAATCACGAAATATTACCAGGGGGAGGGAGGTGTAAGTATATTGAGATATCACATATATTTATTTTTGCTTATAACTTAATGAATAAAAAAATACACGTGATTTTGGCTAGGGGGGGGGGGTAGTCCAAAGCCTAACCACGTATCACCATGGGGGAGGGGGGGTTGAAAAATTGCTAAAAAAACATCACCTGATTAATGGACAGCCCCAAGAGTAGATTATTACAAAATAATCAACACATCCCAGGGTCTCATTTGTCTCGTGATTTAGGTCCAAGATAAGTGTCCCAAAGTATAAATTTCTAATAGCCATGCCATCGTTAGTTTAAGTTCTAGGTGAGATAGATGCTCACAAAAATAAGTCAGGTAAGAAAATGTAAACAGTTTTACTTTTCAGAAATTTCAGAAGCTTTATTATTTAGTTACAATTATTTTAAACGGTTTATAGCTGTTACTTTCAATTAGCGCTATAATAGCATTTAATATGATAATTGAGTAGTAGTTTCATATAAACAGCATTTCTAGGAGGATTTCATAAAAATAAAAGCTCTATTAATTCAAATTCCAATGATTATTGAAGAAAATGAAATAATAAAGATATTATAATACAACATATTATTATTATCTCCATAATGAAGAAAATTAATCAGCTCTAATCTGACATAAATGACAAATCAGTTTGGATAACATATTAAGAAGAAATGGTTCTGCACAATAACTCATGTCATGCTGATGATATTAATTTATGTTTTAGGGCTGAAGAATATTATTTAATTATAAACTTAAGGGCTTTCCTCCGTCCACACGAAATGAGTTTTCATGAGTTTCTAGACTACATGATAGATATGACGACGACTCAGACATCCATCATTATCATCATTATGTCAAGCAAGACTATAGAAGTAAATATTTGCTAATATTTACAACGGATGAACTTAAATAGTAGTACTCTTGGTATATTATTAGTCCTGAGGAATTAGAAATTTACCTATAAATCCAAAAAGGTAGATAAGAACAGATAACCTATATCTGGTTACATAATCCATAGTTTACAAAAGTGTAACTTACCTCCATGGTCTCCAGCGGTAGCAGAATGGCTAGAAGATCGCGCATTTGTATTAAGATACTGAAGTGCTGCTCGTCGCAGTAAGGTATTCATTTTTAATTAAAATGTATTGTCGTTCAGAGGCAAAGTAAATTGTCAATTAGATTATTAATATTAAATTGACAATTGTCAATTTGCCTTCAAAATTGACAACGCAGCAATGTTACCAGTATTAAATAATTATGAAAAATCAATAAATTCGGCTTTGAATATCTATGTGTCTAGAAGGACAGTCAAAGCGTTGAAAGCGGCCAAAAAAATAGTGTCCAACTGTTGGGCGCTAAACGATTTTCTTGCTTCTTTGAAATTTTAAAAATGACTGTTTGTGTAGTGAAAGTGTGCAGAAACTATAAAGGACGCACTAAATCAATAAAAAAAATTACCTATCATCGGTAAGTACCATTGTATCGTACAAATTTTAGCAAAATAAGCCATAATCTTTTTTCTAAAATAATTTAATATTGCCGTCGCCATTTTGTACTTAACAGGTGTGTTGCTAATTACTTAAGTCAAAACTCCCATAAAAAAACGTGGCGGGTATATTATGCAATATAATGTACAGTATCGTATGAGGGGTTTTTCGGCATACTGAGTTCGAATTTGATGTCATTTTTACAAGACAAAATATGGGCAGTAGTGCGTCGTAGTGCTTCATGAAATTTCAGAATGGACTCACGATATCATGGGTTTTTGGTTATATTTTTTCAGAATACCAAGCGATCTAATACTAAAGCGCCCCACACACTAACAGTTTATCGAATGACAACCGGATGATATTAGTCTGTCAGTTCATCGCAATGAGCAGTTTTCCAGTAGGTAGAATATTCAGTTGGTTTTTCAATCATCAAGAGATGGCGCTAGCATAGCTTTTGGTAATTTTAATGTACTCTGTGGTTTGATGCTTAATTCTTTTCGCGTCAGTCTGTAATTTAAAATAATAATATTATATTTAAAATAATTTCATCAGAAAACATGTCAAAACATTTATGTAAAGTAAATCATTACAAACCGAAGAACATTTTTTCCATAAATTAGTTACCAAAAGTGCCGGCTGCGCCATCTAGCTTGTCTTTAGGAACGCTATAAGTACCTACTGGAAAACTGCTCATAGCCCATACACTTACAGTTTCGTATACGATTTTGGACTGACCGCTAATACCATCTGAAGAAACTGTGGGCGGACTGTTGGTGTGTGGCCGCTTGACGATTCCGGTCAGCGCCGGCAGGTGTCGTCGGCAGGTAGTCGGCCGGCGGCCTGTCGACCGTCGGAAGGCTCTACGCCTACAGATTGAATATTATGACTAGTGCAAGCAATTTTCGACCTTATTGGCATCACATAGTACATAGTTTTTTTTCTTATATTCGTGATCAGCGGCATCTATTATTGCGAAAACACATGTAATTAAGAAAATGTCAATAAGGTCGAAAATCGTTTTTCTGTTCTTAGTAGTCTCTGTGTGTAACGTGTAGTCGGTACAAGTCCCAAATAACACATTCACCTCCTTAATTACCTCCTGTGAGGTGATGCAAGAGGTTTCTGCACGAAAAAAGAAAGTTTTTGAATTGCTTCCATATAGATAAATAAAGTAATTATTAGTTTTAATTGTTTTTAAGAACAATTCAACAATTTTTTTTGAGGCTGAAAGTACATTTATCAATCTATGACTGACTTGGAAGCATCAGACGATCGTACGGTGGGAAACTGTCGACTCCCAACTGCTCGTGTGTAGTCGCAAAAGTGGCAGCAGGGCACTGCCGGCAGGCCAAAATCGCTTTAGTGTGTTGGCGCTATCGGCTTAGGACTGCAGGCCGCCCGATAGGACCTGCAGGCGGACTGTTAGTGGGTGGCCGCCTTAAGAAGTCTAGACCAGTCTATAATTAATATTACGATAGTACTTCATACCTAATGTTGTATTCTCATATTTTTCAAATTAAGAGTATTATTTTTCTCATCTGAATATACATACAATATTATTAAATAATACATAAAAAATTTCCCTAATTTTGAGGCACTTTTCAACAACTGGTATCAATTTATACACGCACACTAAAAAAGAAAACTGACAAACGCGAGTGTAAGACGAAGCTGTCACGCACACTAAGAAGGAAAAGTGGTCCCATTTCTTTTTATTATTTTGCAGCGCCATACTCCATCTAGACATATAGTTAATCAAAGAAATTCGGTTCGTTCAGAAATCAACAGCAAACATGAATGGAAAACGCAGTTACAAGTACAAGTTACAAAAACATAACGAGAGTCACACGTTGGGCAGCTGGAAGCGCCTGTGGCACAAGTCAATCCTTCTCGCTCGATACGATACGGGAGAACTGAGAGTAGGTCAGGGTCGGATCCAGGGGGGGGGTCATGGTCCCCCCCTGGGCTGGTCATCTAAGTACCAATTTTCCTAATCTCAAGTACCTATCTCAACATACATTTCATAAAATAACTATATCTACATAATACTACTGGTAGTATAATTTAAATATTATGACGCCTGTGTAGCACAGCTCCGCCGCAAAACCGTCATAGCGGCACCGCAGTCATTTCGTCAAGTTTTGTCCCGTGTACGAGGAGCGGGAGACTACTGAAGCGGCCTTTTCTAATGCATAGATTTAACTATCTTCTATTTCTTTTTTCGCGCGGTTTAGCCGATCTGCTCCTACGCCAGTCAAACCTCCGCGCTTCGGCCGCTATTTTGTTGCGGTGCCGCGTTCTTTGTGGAAATTGACAAGAATACAGGGCGAAACTACATTTTTCTAATAAAATGGACGTGGAGTTTACAGAAAAACTCCTCCAAGCGATCAGAAATAGACCTGTCATAATATATATTTAATAATGTGAAAAAATAGCTCCGATAGCGTCAGGTTCCGTCGCCGGACCCCACCCACTGACCGTTATGTTAAAAAATAACCACGAGACGTTCTGACCTCTTTGCTGTCCGCTCCAGACCTCTGGGTCTGGAGCGGACAGCTAAGAGATCCATTTTCTTTTTCAAAGAGCTCAAAACTTGGCTCAGAGTATTAAGTGCAGAAAACTACACCTTCAAAAAAACGCTATGCTTTTGTGAACTTGGACCTCTACGACGTCAACTTAGCACTTTTTGGGTCTACTCCCCCTACTGGGGACCAGCAAGGGTCTACCGATCCATTGTGTTGTTGATGCCACGTCGAGCACCTCTCCAAAGTGGGGCCGGACCTGACGAATGGGGTCATGGCTTCTGCCAGAGGCGTTCCATAATGGATGCCACCATGCGCGTGAGGGTTCTGGTAAAGGCGGTTGCCCGGGTCGAGGTGATGTTTATGGTGTCCTTGGACAATGCGTTCATCACCTTGCCCTGGAGTTTCATTAAGGAGGTGATGAGATGACGGAGCCGTCATTTACCCAACGTGACCGGTCGGCGTGAGATGTCATGCGGTGTTCCGCAGGTATCGGTCCTGGGTTGCTCCTGTGGAGCTGCAGATACGACTGGGTACTTCGCAATGAGCTCGCACACAGTGCTGCCGTCACGTATTACGCAGATGGTATGACCGCGGTTGTCCAAGACGCGGAGTGGAGCCAGCGGCTGAGTCTCGAGGTGGCTCTGTATAAAACCGAGGCTCTGGTTCTTCCATGGGCCTTGGAGCGTGCTACCCGAGGCATTTAGCCTCACAGTAGAAGGATCGATATTTGAGCCTTAATGGAATTTTGGGGAGCATCTCCGAAGTCTGGTCCCCAAATTGAAGGCCACAGCTGCCGTTCTGGCGGTTCCTAAGCTGTGCGGAGACTCTGAAGGCCAATGATGCATAGATGCTGCTGACGGTCGTGAGGTCGTGACGGACGGGTCGTGAGGGGCACGATATCCTTCGAGGCGGCGAGTCCCCTTGTTGGAACCTCACCATGGGTCATGGAGGCGAGTGCCCTTATCTGCTATGGCAGTGAAAGGGCTCTCACGAAAGGTGCAAGGGAACAGAGACAGAAACCCGAGCCTTGAAAAATCGTGGCCCTGAAGTTTCAGCTCCACCAGGACATCACGGTAGAGAGGAAGAATTGACATAGCGCAGCATAGCGCAGGGCACGTCGTGGTAGCGGTGGTAGGTAAGTCTCATCATGGAGGACTGCCTAGAGAGGCGACTCGGGGGACTCTCGTACCGTCTGACGCAGATGATCTCCGGGAGAGGGTGTTTTGGGGACCACCTGTTTCGGAGTAGGAAGAAGCTATCGTCTTGAGTGCCATTACTATGACGCTAAAGCCTTGGCCAAACCAACGCGATCAACTTGCGTGTGCAGTGGCGATCAGGAATTTGTATAGACGTGTTCACACCGCCGCGGCCTGCGATTGGCTAGCAACTGATCGCCACCGCGGACGCAAGCTGATCGCGTTGGTTTGGCCTTGCCTTAAGAAGAACAGGGTTGCACTCGCTGGTGGTGTGGCGTGGCCTAGAAGGCACTCAGCGGTGCAAGAGCCTTCTCGCTCAGCGCCTCTCTCACAGCGATAGAGCAGCAGCTGCCGCCGTGTCTTTCTGCGCAAGTAATGTACGAGAAGGAGATGGCGGGTGGGGCCGTGGGGGGACCTGGGAGACTCAGGTGTCTTCCGATTTCACGTGAGGCACGGAAGTGACTCAGACGGCGTAGATCACACGACGACCTTCATCCTTCATGAGCGCATAGCGCGCGCCATCACATTTCTGTGTCGTAGTTGTAGTCGTAACGCATCCGATATAACCGCGGGGGAAGGGATGTGGAGGAGGTTATCCGAAGGTATTTCCGCACAAAAAATTTCGCACATATTTTCATTGTATCGTTTTCTTCCCCCGTCAATAGCACCTCCCCCGCCGACATAAGCCTTGGCTACGACAAGACCCCCCCCCTCCCCCCCCTCTGACTTGAATGCTGGATCCGCCCCTGGAGTAGGTTTCTATCTCTGGTGCCCTAACCACCGGTACCGTAGTCCCTTCCCTGTACACAATGCCGGTGGCCGGTGGCTATTTTTATATTTTTAAACATTGTTTCATGAGGATCTATGCTATGCGGTCTAATATCATGTAAAAAATAAAGAGATAATTTATTGTACTTACATTTTTATTGTTAAAGTAATTTATGTAGCTTATAACATGGATATCTAAGTAATCTAAGAGTTCTACGACTACGACTAATATTATTTTTAATTATTTAGTGAGTCTGGGTACTTACTGTCATAATGGTGCTGGGCGTATTCCCGAAAAGCATTTAACCCTAGCTTCACTCTTGTAAAATTAAAAATTGTCATATTGTCGAGGTATGTAATGTGACTATTTAAAAACTTTGCAGTTTTTCCACGTTTAATTACCTACCTGTTTATAAAAGTATCTATTGGACTATTATTAGAAATTAGAATAATTTGTAATTAAAATTGAAAATATCAAAAAGAAAATGTATAGGTCAAGTTGTCAAGTGTCAAATTACCGGATTCTGCTAGTTTTGAAATGTAGGTAATAATTTGTGGTACTTATTGTATTTTTTTAACTGACCAACACGAGGAGGTTTTTCTTTTCACATAGGTAGAGTGGGTAGAGTAGAATAATATATTGGAAACAAATTGGAAAGCTTTTTATTTCACATCAAAATATTGAAGTTGTTATTCTTTTTATCTTTAGATCTATGTTTTACTTATTTAGTGGAGTTAAACTTAAAAAAACTATTTTTTATATCACTAAGGTGGCAGATAAGCACACGGCCTACTTGATGGGAAGTGGTTACCGTGGCATATGGACGTATGCATCATCAGGGGCGTCACAGTCACTCTCGAGCTGTCGAGTGTCACTCTGTAGAACCTTCTAATTCCCTTCTTGAGCTTGAGCATGGAGAAGGAAATGATAGCGGAGTTGTTGCAAAGGCAATCGAGTCGCGTGCTTCCATACTGTCAAAAGGACTCCTATATATAGACGTCAGTACTGTGACGTCACCACTCAGTTCTAGTGGCACGTCGTTGCGATAGGTTGTCATTTTTGGTTAAAAGTTCAAAGATAAAAATAGTTTTGACTTGATTTAAGAATGAAGTGTGCGGTACAAGGGTGTACAAATTGTAGAGATAAGATGTTTAAATATATTGATGATATAACATTTCATCAGTAAGTCCGCTATATTTTTATTTTCATTTTTAGAAAAAAATGTCTTTATAGAACCATCTAGCGGAGAGAAGAAATAAGTAACCTTGTCTTACTTGTATAATGTTGTAACAACAATTCAATTCATTCTATAAAAAAATCACCACAATAATTTCACCGGACTTCATTAGTAATTCCGCAATTGTTATTTTATTAATTCTTACATTATATTTGGGTGAAATTGAAAATTGAAAATAAAAAAATTAAGCCATCTGTCGGTATCTGCCCAAATCATTTAGGGGGGCTAAATGATTCTGCTATAATTCTACAGATGGCCTTATTTAAAATAAATGGTGTGCATCATAGTAGTGAGACCACTATATTCACATTATTTTTAGGAAGCCAATAAAATTGTCAACATTATATTATATCATTTTAGATTTCCCAGTAACCCAGAAATAAAAAAATGCGTGAATAGGTACGTATTTTAAATAGACCTTCCAGCTGGTAGGTACCCCACAAAATATTCCAGAATCTGTTCGAGGTCCTTCAATGAAGATGACTTCTATAAAACAAAAAAGTGATTTAAAAAATTACAGCCTAAATTTGCTATACCTAATTGTATATACGTATACCAGAAATACATAAGTGAAAATTTTACAATATAATAACATCATTTTTTTATATTTCTACATTATTTTCTTGCTTTATTAATTTCCTTTTTGAAAAAGTTAGGGATCCGTACTTAGCGCCTTCGCTGGCATAGGCGGGTGTGGGTCGCGGACGTCCGCTTCGCGTGCTTCTTCTTCCTCTTAGCGTTAATTCCCATTCGCATCCGAAGCTTTCAGCTCGGAGTCTGGGGTCCGCTTTTGCCAGTCTTAACTATGGATTTGGCTAGACCTCGATATTTTCTGTGAAGCGATTGCCATCTGACCTCCACATCCCAATGGTAACATTAGGCGATATCGAAGCTTTGCAGCTAGACTGCTGTTTTTGGATTTTTGAGGGCTCCAACTACCCGTAACGACTGCCATAGATGTTCTTATGGCAACCGGGACCGACGGCTTAACGTGCTCTCCGAGGCACGACCAGACCAATGCAAATACCCATATTTCATGAACACAAATATTTGCACTGAGCGGGGATCGAACCCACGCCTCCTGCGTAGCGGCCGCGTTCACTACCGCTACGCCACGGAGGCCCGTCACACGTGACGCGGGCGGCGGGGCCCGCCACGCGGGCAGCGGGGCACGCGCCGTGTGTCCGCGCGACGGAGCACGCGAGCGGGTCTGTTTCAACAAAATCATCGACCGCCGCTACGTTATCCGTGTCACACGCGCCGTGCTTGTACAGTCGTTGCAATAAACTTAGAATAATCCTTAGCTGCAAACTGAAAGCTTTTTTACGGCAAATACCTTTGAAATTTTTTGGTAAACGAAACTCAAATAGAATGTTATTTTGAAGGTCAGTCTTATATTATTCATAGAACAACATAATATATCAATATAAAATGCAAAAGCAGGAACCTGCTCCCGGATGCATTGCACCACTTGTACCCCCAAGCGAGTCGCGAGCCAGCCCTGCTAATAGGTATATTGTGTAAAGTAAAACCAAAAATTCCGTGAACCAAAGGAGTTCGCCTCTTAGAGTATCCATTAAGATACTCTAAGGTTCGCCTCTTTCTCTTCAGTTTTGACAAACCGTGCAAAATTGTCTTTGATTTACAATAAACTAATTATGATAGCTGTACATTCTTATACGAAAACTTGGTTACAAATTCTCCACACAACAATCTAGACGTGACATAATATGGGCTAATTGGCTGACGCCTTTGTTCACGTCGTCGTCTTTTGGCTAAGTAATATATCAATAAATGATCCATAGTTATCGACTGTACACCGACGCTATTGAAATTATACTGGTGACAGACGCCCGTCGCGGACGTCCGCGACGGAGCAGCGGGCAGGCGGGCCCCGGCGCGGGCGCCCGCGCCTGACGTCCGCGACCCGCACCCGCCTATGCCAGCGAAGGCGCTAAAACTCCAATAATGCAACCCAATCATTATGTCCTTATATTCCTTATATCAGAATTCCACGCGGACAGAGCCGCGGGCAACAGCTTGTATATATAGTGGTCAATATGTAAGTGGTCCCGCTGTCATTAAACACATAGATTATTCTAGAATTCTGTGCAGCGCTTTGTGGCGAGTGGTAAAACTACAATGGAAATTGCATGCATTATTTCTATTTGGTTTCGATATGCCACACTAGATGGCATTCTAAAAAGTGGGAGGGGCTTAGACTTAGGAGAAGAGACGCGTGGGGGACGAGGTATGGCGTCATGCCCCCCGCGTCTTCTTCTCACCCGCATTTGGCGACGCGTTTTTATTACGAGAAATTTCACTGGAACATCTCCGTTTACTAATCATATTCTGTCCTCCGTGAGCTTGAGCTTTTAAAATTGCTAGCAATCGAATGTGTAATAGTAACTTAATAAACAAGTAAAGAGGCGAGTAGGTACATATCTAAACAACTTTTCTCTTAACATTAACAAGGAAAGATTGGCACCTTCAAGTATTTACACTATTTTAATATGAGTTAGGTACGAACTGTTACGAGGTTAGGTAACTATTTTTCTAGTAGGTAGGCTTCCATAACATTTAGCTACAAACTTCTCCACAACTGGAGTAAATTTACTAGAGCTAATACTGATTATAGCATCACCATACTTCTTTATCTTAGATCCTAACTACTTTATGTTAGATCCACCGATCAAAGTTTACTTTGATAGGTAGGTCTAGGTATAGGTACCATATTGGCACATTGGCAAGCTGAATACTTAGAACTGAATCGACTTAATTGAAACTTGAAAACTGCTCCAATCTTTTCTCTCTCTTGGGGATGACTGTCATCATGAGATTGTTTTAAAATTATTATCTAAGAATGTCATGTTTACATCTATAATATTTTCTTATTATATATAGGGTAACTATGTCTATTACCTACATTTTAATAAAGTAGTTCTATCAAACTACAACAAAGCTTGGCTGGGGCTGCTCAAGTCATTGAATGGAGATTCTTAATCCTCGACGTTAAACTTATGTCTAAGTATTATTTATATAGCTATATCTATAACATTATATTAAAGTAGGTTGATCAAATGACAAAAAAGCTTTGCTAGTGCTGCTCAAGTCATTTGGTGGAGATTCTTCATCCTCGACGTTATTCGGAAAGTGTTTCTCTAAAACATCTTTAGGTGATACCTGTAATAAATAAAAAAATACAAATTAGACTTGAGCACTTCACAATTGTGGCAGTGGCGGTAAGACCCATCATGGTGGAATGGCTGAAAAGGTGCAATAGTTACCTTTCCTGCCGGCGAACTCATCGAGCAGGCATTACATAACAAGATTTAAGATATGATTGCGTAGCCGACCGCATACGATGACTGCCGACGCACGCAGCAAATGCGCGTAGTTCATTGCGGCTTCTCAATGGTCCGCTTTATTCGTATCGGAGCCAAACAAGTAATGGGTGCGCTGTATCTGCTGCATGCGTCGGCAGTTGTCGTATGCGGTCGGTTTCGGAATCATATCATTACAAGCATCATTAAACAGGCTACATCTCTAATACAATGCACGTAGGATATTGTTTACTACCACAGCTTACACTAACTCACTATACCTTTTTTTTATCGTGCGTAAAATCCCCACGGATACCTCTCCCGCCGGAGCCGGAGGAGGAGGTTATGTCGGACTCGAACCGACTAAAACGCACGTCATCTGTGGGCCGTCAGTTGCCGGAGATGAGATTGTCGTAGCCATATCCCTCGCACCCCGGCCGACCCAGGGCCATATCTCTCGAACTGGCCCTCTTCCGGTGTGGGGACCACAGAGTCCCCAACTCGCCCCCGGGTATGGGGAGGCACGCAATGCGCGCCGCCGCCGCCGCGGCCTGCTTCTGCTATGGTGATAGGCGGCTCCACCCGTCACCCCCAGGCCCGTGCTAATGTGGGACGGACTCACTCAGCACACACGAAAACAAATACCTTAGGTGGGTCACGTTATCCTATAGTCTCGGAGCCAACATGTGTGTTACCATTGTTGGGGCTGTTCGCTGGAAACACTGCTTCATATCATATACCAACAGAATGCTCAGCGGCGGCGTGAACTCAAAACAACCGTCGAAGACGAAACCCTCACGCTGTAGATCTTGGTATTAGCCATGATCGGAAGTAAAGTCCAACGCCTTATTTTGGGAGGAGGTGATGCATACCAAAGACGTGATAGAAAAGAAACAGGAAAAGTCCAGCAATCTTACAAGACGCAAAAGGAGCATTGAGCGACGGAGATCATAGAATGAACTCCGTCGCTCGAGGTGACGGTTCGGGTTAGCCTTCACCCTAGCAGAAACAGTAGGGGAGGAGTTATGATGCCATTTATGTTAATCACTAAGGAAGGATTTTAATATAGATTTTTTCCGTTGCGAAGCCGGGACGGGGCTTAACTTACTTACCTTTTGCGCTTTTACATGTTCAAAATTAAATCCCATATAAAAAGCTGACTGTTGCAGTTGCCTCAAGTTTCTCATACGGACTCGTGGGTCACGTTCCAATAGACGCATGAGTAGTCCCCGAGCTGCGTTTGACAGAGTAGCTGCATTGTCAGGCAAAGTGCCTGCAGTAGGCTGAATAAGATGTTGTCGTTGCTCGTGAATGCTGTGAACAATATCATAGGCTATGTACTTTTCAAAAACATTCGAAAAAAGTCATTAGACATCCCTACTAATATTATAAATGTGAAAGTAACTCTGTCTGTCTGTCTGTCACGCCCAAACCACTGTACCGATTTTGATGAAATTTGGTATAGGGGTAGATTAGACCTCGAGAAAGGACATAGGCTATGTTTGGTCGCGATAACCGACATCCACGCGGGCGGAGCCGCGGGCAAAAGCTAGTTATGTACATAAATTCATTGTATTTATTTTTATGCTCGCAGAGTAAGGATATAAGGATTGAATCAGATGGCGGGGTGTTATCTCTGCCTACCCCGGACCGGAGGGACATAAGCGTGAGCATATATTATGTGTTTTTTATTGGCCCTATCTATGTCACACGATAAACAAATGGAATGCTCTACCAACTCACACGTTCTACAACACTCGGTTTCAGCTGAAAAATTATGTGTTGAAGCCATGCCATAAGTTTATGGTTGAGGCCGCCAAAGTACGCCATCAGAATCAGTAGCATCTAGAATGGTCAGGTGGTCTTTACTTGTTTTACTTATTTACTTACCGGTAATTGTAATAGTCACTCAACATCTGGTGGGCTGACTACTTAGCATGATCCAATTAATAATTCTAATAA
The DNA here is from genome assembly GCA_914767945.1 of Eilema depressum. Classification (NCBI taxonomy): domain Eukaryota; kingdom Metazoa; phylum Arthropoda; class Insecta; order Lepidoptera; family Erebidae; genus Eilema; species Eilema depressum. The sequence goes on along the minus strand of OU612024.1, from coordinate 8,662,114 downwards.
TTTAAAAATCCTCATTTTATAAGTGTTAGCATATAAGAATACGTACCAATTATTTATTTCATCGTTGTCACTTCTTGCTGCTTTACCAACCGCAGGCGCTGGGTACTGAAAATAAATTAGCTTTGTTGTTATTGTTAGCTGTAGCTGTATTGTTTTGTAGCTGTATTGTAGCTGTATTGTTAGCTTCTCAGATACTAAGATAACTCAGACATATAATATTGTAGGTAGGTATATCATGGCCTATTTGCTGTGCTATTTGTGCATATGTGGATATCCATCCATACTAATATTATAAATGCAAAAGTAACTCTGTCTGTCTGTCTGTCTGTTAGCTTTCACGCCTGAACCACTGAACCGATTTTGATGAAATTTGGTATAGGGGTAGATTAGACCTTGAGAAAGGACATGGGCTATGTTTGGTCGCGATAACCGACATCCACGCGGGCGGAGCCGCAGGCAAAAGCTAGTTTATTATACTTTCATTTGGCATTTATCGTTCTTTATAGATACTTGTAATATGAGATCAAATTAATTTAGCTTGTATCTATATAAATAAAATAATAGATTATTAAAAAGCTGTTCTAGCCAGAAAGTTACAACTATAGTCGAACTTTTAATTAGCTGCAGTAAAATGACGTTTTGTGGGATACCATAAACCATAAACCATAAATAGGGATGTGACTATGTGAGTAAGTGAATCATTCAATAAATGAATGATCTTTGGTTTTGTTTTAAAGATTCAATATTAAGTTGTAATGTATTTTTTTATTCTATTATTATTACATACGATAAAGAATTGATCTTTTTCAGTGAAAGTATAGGAATGTACATTCAAAATGAATCAAAAATGTCATAATAATGTTAGGTATATAATCAATATTTTTCGGAATCACTGTCGCTGTTGCATATTTGGTTCAAATGCAATATTTTTAGTGGTCAGCCACTCTTGAATTCGTGCTTTCGTCCACGACATCTCCGGGATTCTTTCGATCGAGAGTGATAGAGCGCGTTGATAATATAATTGAGCGTTGCGAATAATTAAATCATGTAAACTAAGCTGAATACTTATAGAAGTGTCTCAAACTGACCCGAAGAAATGTTGACCGCCGTGGCACCCACACAAAACACAACAGAACTATTAAGTTCGAAACTTAATTGATAATAGCACTTTTGAAATAGTTGTCATTGTCATGTAAACGTTATTTTTCCATTACAAGAAGTGAAAAAAATCCTCATGAAATAGATATACCGTTTTAGCCGTGTCAAAACCGACATGTCCGGAAGATACCACTTATTACGTTTTTATTTGAGATTAAACTATACTTAAACAGCATAAGACTCTAATTAGAAACTTAGGACGCTGCTAGGTCTCTAAGATATCTTTCAAATGGGACCTACAACTCATGCAAGCCTAGTACAAAAAAAATCAGTATCGCTTCTACTTATATTCGACTAGCTTTTGCCCGCGACTTCGTCCGCGTTAAGTTTGGAATAGTATGGTTACTTCTGTAATTCGAACCTATATGATGGTAAGTTAGTACCTCGTTATTACGTTATATTTTCACTTAATTATATTTTGAAGAAAGTGCTTTTCGAGGTGAACGCAGACCTAGCCGCACCGCAGTCGCTGCAGTCGAAGCTTTTGTTAATAGCCTCGCACATATTCTGTCCGCACCGCAGTCGTTCCCGTCGCCGCACGCATCGCACTGAATTTCTTTTATTTAGTTTTTAATTTAAATCAGAAGTGGACGTGAAAAGCTCATTGTATTGTTGAACCAACCTAATTAAAATAGAATCATCAATTCTTGTTCCCATATAAATTGTAGAAACACAAAATATTAGTAGCCCGCCGGCCGCAGCGTCGATTCGCGCGGGCCGACGTTGTTGACGTCATCAGCTGCGCCTTGGGGAATTCGACCGCTTCGAGTATTGCGGCGACCGCCACCCGACTGCGGCGCGGCTAGGTGTGCGAGGTTTCATATATTATAAAGAATTCGGAATGCGGCGACTGCAGCACGTCGGTGCGGCCAGATCTGCGTTCACCTTTAAACTACTGAAAACTGTGAAATTAGACAGACTTCTTGCTGAGAAAGGGTTCTGGAATATTCAACCTTTTGTTGAAAAGCCCTTGTCCTAAACATAACCATATAACCAGATTTATCAATGTTTCCAACTCTTCAGAACACATCACTACAGTACCTACAACGTTAACATGCTTAGAATAGATGCTCATTGCGAACTGAATTCTTTTGTATAAGACACAGGTTCGCTCATCGTAGCATTCTGTTCTCATAACTGGAATGGTTCGTATTCGAATTTACATAGACTCAATTAATAAGATTTCAGTATTATCTATTGAATTGAGAGTCCTTAGATGCGTAGAGTCGCTGCCTCTATGGCTGTCGCCCCCCCTCTCCTCACATACAATAATTGCTGTGATAGAACGCTGTGTGATTTCAGTCGGTTCCGTTCCGACATAACCGCAAGTGCCCAATCTGGGTGAAGACCCTGAAGGCCAGCAGTGGACAACCGCTGCGACAACCACAGTGGACGATGGCGATCAGGTATATAAGGGGGTACTGTACGATCTCTTTCGAGGCGGCGAGTTTCCTTGCCGGAACCTCACCGGAACCGGACCTGGTAACAGCACGGCAGCGGGGATGGGAACCCGAGCCATGAGGTTCCTGCTCCTCCGCGACATGGTGGAGCAGTGAAAACTACGACAACCTTGCGGAGGGCATGCCGTGATAGCGGCTGTAAGACCCATCATGGGGGACTGGTTAGCGAGTGTTTTGGGAGTTACCTGCATCGGATCAGGAAGGAGCCAACGCCTGAGTGTCATCACTGTGACGCAAGCGAGGATATACCCAGCGTAGGAGACGCCGAGGCGGGTCCTTATGGCGGCCCTGGTGGGTGGGAGTTATTTCGCTCAGCACGTTACTCGCAGTGATGGTGCAGAGCGCGAGCGTGTGGGCTGCCGCCGATTTCTTCTGCGAGCAAGTAATGCTCGAATAGGAGGCGGGGGAGCGTATCCGGAGAAGACCTAGGTTCCTTCCGTCCCGCATAGTCCGCAATGTGCGTAGGTCACTCTGGCGGTGTGGCGTCAGAGGACCTTTAAGAGACCTTAGTCCTCCATGGGCGCAGGCCTGAGGATGACAGTTGGAGCCACCTGCCATCCTAGTAAGCCGAGTCGGCGACGCGATGCACCCCCATCTCCTTTTTTTCTGGGGAAAGATGGGGACGCCATGGTCTCACACCCGATGGGGCCTTCTATGGCCCTGGATCAGTCGGAGTGCGCGAGGAATATATCAGAGGCTACTTCAACCCCGGCAACTGCTGGCCCGAGTCGGCCGTACGGTTTTGCTCTGTTCGAGTCCGACATAAGCACTCTCACTGGCTACGGAAGGGGGGTATCCGAGTGAATTTCCGCGCGTTAATAAAAAGAAACACACGGTGCCTAGACAGACAGGCCTCTTTTCCATTTTAAGAGGGTGATTGTACTTCAGGACTTATCGGGCGTGCGAGTTCACCTTCTTTATCTCCGAACTGCGAGAATACTTAAAGATCTACCTTTCAAAATTATGTTCAATATTTAAAATTTAGATCGAGTTTGCGACTACTCCTATCGCACCTAGAATAATGTTCATGCCACATTTCAGCTAAACCTATTCAGCGGTTTTCAAGTGATGCGCGAACATTGAAATAAAAAGCAGCAATATTGATATAAAATTATATTACTCCTAGAAAGAACTCGCTTTTCCTCTTTTGTAAAAAAAAAAAATCAACGCAACATTTAATATTTAAAGAGCATGAAGCCTTTATGTGAGCTCAACCTTCTTTGAATAAAATCAGAGTAAGTTTTTTAACATTGCGTCAAAATAATACACGTCACCTCACGTCACCAAAAGAATAAAATTTAAATTAAGAACACTCACACAAAAACAATTGATATCAACTTCGAAGCAAATCACCCCCAAAATAACTTTCTATCCCTTTTTAACCCAAATAAGGGAAGAATTTCAATAAAGTAAAAATGAGGTTCTACATCAATTCTGTTCTAAATACTTTATGCCAAATTTCAAGTAGATTGGACCACGGAATCACGTTATCCCATACAAACTTTGCCCCCCTTTTTCCCCCACTTAGGGGTGGAATTTTGGAAAATCCCTTCTTATCGGATGCCTCCGTCATACAAGGAACACACCCTCCAAGTTTCAGGTCTCTACGATCAGCGGTTTAGGCTGTGCGTTGATACCTCATCATTCAGGACAAAGCCTTTTATATATACCTATATATAGAATATAGATAACTTGAGTCCACGCCAAAAACTGATGTCTCGGTGTAAAAAAATAATCACAATTGAAATATTGCGGCAAATAGGGTAAAATAATGAATGGATTTAACTACTTTAGAGTTTTTTTAAATATTAAAATCATTATCCAGATATATAATATGAATATCTTTTTTCTTATTGAAATTCAAACACAGGGGCTCAAAAGTGGAGGGTAGGTACACTTTTTTTTGGAAAACGCTCAATTACGACTACTGCTAGTGCATTCGGCTTGAGTTTGGGTAGAATGCCGGCGAACCACACCTCGAAACACTCAAAAAGGAAATGTGTAAAAGGATCAACGTTTATACAGCCTTTTATTTATATGAATAATAAATAGAATTAAGTATGATCATTATGAGTAAGTTATGGAACGATTAGAATGATCTTCTGTGAACTGAATCACATCCCTATTGAGATTAGGCTGTAAACATTATTTTACGCAATGACATTTTGAAACGTCATTTTACTGCATCTAATTAAAAGTCGAAGTATAGTGTAGCACTTGCTTTGGCATTTAGATCATTTGACTTTTAGATCATGGACGTAGTTTGCTACGTCCATGATCTAAAAGTCACGCAGAGCAGCGTGCTATGGCACAGAATAAGTAATAGGCTATGGAGCGAGTTATGCTTGAAGCTCAGACTAAAACTATTCTTTTAGTCTGAGGCTTGAAGTCTTTTTAAGAGATGGCTTGAAGTCTTTTTAAGGCAGTGTGCTGTCCACATTTGTCGAAGGACTGATGGCCGTTAGAGCAAACGGGTCCTAGAGTGGAGACCGAGAGATGGCACTCAAAAGGTAGGATGCCTGTTAGCCAAATGGACTGACGACCTAAAAAGGTGAATGGGACAGACTGGATGCGGTAAGCCGAGGATAGGGAGAAATGGCGCTTATTGGGAGAGGCATATTTCCAGTAGTGGAATTGATTGAATAGATTATTATGTTCCAACATCCTTCTTATCTAGTGCGTGTCATGAAAATTCATAAAAATATATCTAGGTAGGATACACTATAAATTAAAAATAAAACATAGGTACCTAAAGAAACCAATCACAAGCAGGGACATGTAATTCAACCTCAATCGCATGCTCATGAAGGCATGTTAAATTATAATCAGAGGGACCCATCTCTCTTGTATGCGTATAACTCTGTAATGTAGTTACGTAGCTCTTAGGTATAGGGGGAACGACACTGTAACTCGTCCTGCCTTGTTTGAAAGGAAAAAAAGAGAGCATAAGCTAAAAATAGGGAGCTCGCCCCTTAATTGCACACTTGGAATTTACAGCACGATTTTTAATGTTTGTTGCGATCTTGTGAGTTCAGTGTGGTTTAGCGAGAGGGCGGAGTAATGGAAGCAAAGATTGGAAACGTAATTAGTATATTGTTGCACATAAAAATGTTATTATGGCATCGAAAAAGCGTAAGTTGCTATAGCTCTCGTAAAATGAAAATTTATAGCTAATATGGAGTGCTTTTTTTGGTTTTTATCGATTTATTCCTTAATGGAAGCGCTAGTATGATAAAACTATGGAGATGTGTCTAGTTGCAGAGAATATCTTTCTCTTCATCTGAAAACCAATCCTGATTGCCACCAAAGTCTGTACTTTGGAGCTCGCGGTCCGTCATCTTACATTTGATTTTCACGATTTGGTTGATTTTAGCTTTTCCGATAGAGACTGCCGCCAGACCCCCAACCCCGAGAGTCAAGTAGCAGGTATAGGTACTTGCAGGTGAGATTGGCTTTTGGCTTAGACCCTGAAGATCATGGTGCGACCCCATTCCCCTTTGGTGCAAAGAATATTTGATACCTGTGTCACTATTATTTATTCTGTGCGTATGTCGTCATTTGATATTAGGTCATTTGCTCATTTGATATTAGGATAGTCATAATATGATGATTAGCAAATCACTCACTTCACTTTTCCATTTCCTATCAAGAACACACGTGCAGAGATGACTCAAATCACGGTAAACCGATAAATAAAACATGGAAACTCACTTAAGTTATGTGGATTTTCCTTGATGAAGTCTAGTTTAAAAATGCAGGCAATTGAAAGTACCCATCAATAGACTAACTCCAAGTTATGTGGGACCTTGGCTTGGTGGGATCACTCCTTCGGGCATATACAGACGTGAATGATGTTTGTACATATTTTTAAAAGTACAAAAACTGAGTAGGAAATTTCCTGCATGGTCAGCTGTTTTGGTGCGGTCAAATTGTGTGTCATTGACCCGATTGTCGCTGTCCGGTTCTTGACTGCAAGTAGCAGAGCTCTGCTTTAAATTAATTTGCTGTTAATAAATCCTATTGAGTGTTCTTTGTAATACTTATTGTAGGTAATATTCGATTATTTTCATTCTTATTTTTGGAGCGGGAACCGGAAGTTAGGTAAGTACAAAAATACCTGAAAGTATCTAATAGGTTGAAGTGTTGAACAGCCATGATTTTGACCAGATTAAACTGCGACAACCCAGATTTTAATTCAATGTTACGGACCTAAAAGGTTTACACAAGGATATACCTAGGTAAGAATGCAATGCGGTGGTTTCCTGCCAATAACATAAAAAATATGCTGCATTCAGGTTTGCCTGTGTAGCTTTTTATGAAAATGAAGCGTTAATCTTCTCAATGTTTTTAATATGATTTGCATCTAATTGAAAAAAAAATGCATTCATTTACGTCGAAGTATTTAGGTAGGTACTTGTAGCAGTTCAGTACTTCAGTCTCGTCGGAACTCGGAACCAAGGTTTGTCACAGCTCATCAGTTACGTCAAAGTATAATTTTGTTGATTTCTTTCATTGGTTTTGTTATTAGATACAAAAACATAACTTTTATGCTCAGATGTTACCTACCTACTGAGAACAGAATCTCCGTTTTGTTAGCCTCATTGAGCTAACAGACATGCGCTAAAGACATTTAATTTACAATATACCTACCTACCTATTTCGAATCTTATTCATTAAAGTTAATTACTTAGTTAACTAAGTAACTTTGCAAAAGATCTTCAGGGTCCAATCCAAGCCAACCTCTTCTTCGAACCTCTTCGAATACTGGGGAAGCCCTCCATCAGACAAACGTCGCGCGTCGCCCCCGAGGACCCGGGGCTCCAATATACAAGTATTAATCATGATAATAATGACGACTTACCAAAATTGTTCCCAGATGGGGATTGGCATTGGCCTGGGTGTTTTCTATGTATAATATATGTATGTATTTACAAAAAAAGATGTATCTATGTATGTTTATCCGCATTCTAGAACCCATAACACAAACTAGTCAAGCTATGCTTACTTTGGGTCTAGATAGCGTTGTGTAGATTGTCGTACAATATTTATTTATTATTATTATTATTAAAATATCGAGGTCTAGCCAAATGCGCAGTTAAGACTGGTAAAGCGGACCCCAGACTCCGAGGTGAAAGCTTCGGATGAGACTGGGAATTAATGCTAGGATGAAGAAGACGATCAAAATTGTTCCCAATGCCAAAACCCGAAGTTTTACTACCATAAACAGGTTTTACCATATTTAAACAAAGTGAGCATTACTTCTAAAACGTAATTGAGTATTTCCTTAGACTTCACGATCTAGACACAATCATAATTGCTCTGTTCCATGGTCAAACATCGATGAGATGTTACAATAGGCAAGGATAAATATTTTTTGGCGCAAACATCATCTAATTCCTTTATTGAAATTACTTAATGACCGTAAATATTATAATCATTGATCGTTGCGGCAGTTGTGTCTTTATTATTGAAATGTTTTATAGGTAGGGGTAAAAAACGTCTAAGTAGGTAGTAAACTTAAGTAAGTATCTATATTATTTGTGGTTACTAATTGCAATACAAATAAACATTAAAGTGTTTTTTTTGTAATGTTCAAACAACAGTTATAATAACCGTATGAATGTCGCCGCCAACTAGCTTAATCAGCCATTCAATTAACTGCCTAGGCTGTTAACTAAACGGCGCCGTTCAATAAACGGCGTGAATGATATTCAGTCATTTCATTAAGGTGATTACATACGCGAATGACTTTGACCATACAAATGCTCAAGGTCATTCGCTCGTTTTTCAGCCGTAAAAATCAGTAAAACTAATTTTAACAGATAATTTTATAGGGGACGATTACAAACTAAGAACTAAGAAGGTCACGTCATGCTAATACATTTATTTAACATATATATGTGACATTTTAGATTAATTGGATACATATTGTAGAAAATATTTGGTTTCATAAGAAAGAGTAGAGTGATGTTCAGAGCCTCTTTTCTACTATTTCCTCCTTTTTTATTTAATTTATAAAAAGGAGAAGTTACTCTGTATATCCTGTAGTATGCAGGCATGTAAATTCCAGATCTGTAGGTTTTGTAGTTAAAAAGAAAAACGGTTTCGAAAATACCGATTTTTCGATGCTAATCTGATTCGGGGCCTTAGACGGCTTGGCAAATGGCTTGGATCGATGATTTGTTATATGTTGTAATAAACGTTACGGCTGAATATCATTCAGACCGTTAATTGAACGGTGCCGTTTAGTTAACAGCCTAGGCAGTTAATTAAACGGCTGATTAAACTAGTTGGCGGCGACATAGATACAGCGTAGGTATGTAACGTCAGATAGGTAGGTACTAATAGACATCTAACAAAATCAGTTTACGAGTCTAGTTTAGAACTATAAGTACTCCATTTGATCAGGATCAGGTACCTACCTGCTTATAACGCGCGCCACGTATCTTGGACCTAAATCGGACATACGAGGCTCTGGCGCCCGCGGATTGCTTTGTAATAGTCTATGCTTGGTGAATTTGAGTTCGTCTACCGCAGTAGCACCCCGTGCTATCCTCAAAAGACACCCAGGAAATGTGTACTGCGCGTATAGGTATAGGGCACATTTTGAGCACATTTTAGGTCCAAGATACGTGACGCGGGTTATACTTTACTAACGTTTATACTTTACTAAAGGTAAACAATCTAGTAGCGACTATTTATATAAACACATATTAAACTGACTAACTAGTGGTTCCATTTCAGTTTTAGTCTTCAAAATAAGTTTCTAAATAGTAAAACAATATTAAACTAAGTTTTTGAATAGAACATAATATTAAATAGACACATCAAGATTATTTCTACCTAACCTTTAACAAACCAAATAGAGTAGGTACTTTACCTATAGTTAAATTAGGAGTAACTCAAATGAACTCGTTAATTAAACAATCACTGATTATGAATTAACACTAGGTAGTACACATCGATTAGATATGCACCACATTTCCTTGTAAGGTTTGCCTACGTTTATATAAAGCGCGGGTGGGTTACTGATTACCGCATGACTGACTATGATTCACATAACATACATAACATAAACTCACGCCTATACCCTGAAGGGGTAGGCAGAGGTGCTAGCACCCACATTTCACCGTTTATGTTTAGGTCCCAATGTATTCACAATAACGAGTATTATCACATAATTATCTCACTAGGTAGATTTCAGTATTCAGAAATAAATTACCGTAATGAGTCCCGGTAGAGTAAAATAGGGCCATCCCATCTCTTCCTGTGAGTGTCTAACACCCGTATTCACAAACAATACTTCGCTATGCGTACTACCAAAACTGTGCAACTGTCTTCTTAGTGCCTTCGTTTTGGCAAGCCTTTTTATTCATAGATAACACTTATGTGATACTTCGTTGAAGGAACGCACTGCGTTAGATACTGCTCCGTGATGTTTGTGAATTAATTTTATCAGCCCTATGCGCTCGAGCACACTATGAGACCTCACAGTATTGTTTGTGAATACGGGTGTTAGTCATCGTGTGTAGGCCTGAGTCGATGACACTCAGCAATGCAATTCTGCACTGCAATTCACCAAGCGAGCACAACACTTACACCTGTATTCACAAACAACACTGTGAGGTCTCATAGTGTGCTCGAGCGCATAGGGCTGTTAAAATTAATTCACAAACATCACGGAGCAGTATCTAACGCAGTGCGTTCCCTCAACGAAGTATCACTTAAGTGTTGTCTATGAATAAAAAGGTTAGAAGCCGACTAAGGGATAGAGCTGTTCTCCATCCGACAGTATGGCATAACCGCATAACTTACAGCCCATGACTAAGTGCCCGCTTGACGGCAATAGGCTCACCCCATGTTACGCGACCGAAAATCAATGTTGGGCTTTGGGCGGGTTAGGCGATATGTGGGTGTTATGTTAATACACTTCTGCCTACCCCTTCAGGGATTTAGAGGCGTGAGTATATGTTTGTAGAAAGGACAGAATAGCCGCCCATCTTGGTTTTGCACAGATATATTACGTGTTTTAACCCCTTATGTAGGGGAAAATTTATCAAAAATTCTTATTATTGGTGAATATGATGACCATCTGTGCCTACTACATATAACCATTTTATTAAAATAATAATTATATTTATTAAAATGGCTGTCTCACGAAAAAACCACACCGGGTATTGTTGCGCCGCGCCGTGCGATCCCATACGGAACAAAGATTTACTTTATTAACATAATAATATAGCTACGGATAATTGTTTCCTATTTTGACTGTTTATTTCGTAAATTGTGTTTGTAAGGTGATCGTGACTGGGATTCGTTAGAGGATGTGAAAAAGATGGCGTCTGATATTTGATCTAATAGGAATGCCAATAGTAGGTTGGTACCGTAGGGGAGACCGGGGCTAGTTGACTAGCTTTCAGCCTAAAGGCTTATATTTTTATTTCTTTATAGAATATCAATTTAAAAACAGGTTTATTTCAAAGTTTAACTATTACCTAAGCTTTGGAAAAAAAGTAGGAACATAACATAACATAAACTCACGCCTGTATCCCCGAAGGGGTAGGCAGAGGTGCTAGCACCCACATTTCGCCGTTTATGTTTAGGTCCCAATGTAATAGGTGGCGAGCCTATTGCCATTAACCGGGCACTTATAAACCTGCGATAAATACACACATAACTTCGAAAAGCATCGAAAAGTCATTGGTGTGTGCCAAGGTACAACCTGGGATCGAACCCGAGACCTCGTCTCAGCAGTCCAAAAAGTAGGAAAAAGCACTTAATTCATTATAATATAGAGTACAGGGTAAATCTTATATAAATGTAATACGAAAAACTGGTCAACCTACCCCATACTTGGGGTAGGTTGACTATTCACCTGGGGTAATTTGACATATGGACTTGTAAGGGCAAAATCTACGAAGAAATAGGATACAGGGCAACATACATAAATAAGTGTTATTCTTATTTTTTTATTGAAAATTAAACACACATAAACAATAAAACAATAAAATTCAATTAATAAGAATAAACAGTCAGATGTTTAAAATTAGGCAATTCATATTTACTACGTGACGTTGGAGTGTTTTATACTAATTAGTACTTTTTTTGTTAAAGATAGCTTGTTGACATTTTATACGTTCGCATTCGCATGGTTCTGAAACAACAATTTAAGTAAGGATAAAATTTAAAAAATACCGACTTTTTAATACGTGGATTACTGGTCAACCAGCCCCGTTATACATGATGAAGATTCTTTATAATTTCCCATTGATCAGATCGGTGATTTGATTAGTTAGATTAATCTAACCAACAGATTTTTTCCTATGGTTCTGACCAGCCCCGGATCTTCAATTTTTTTTAGGCGGGGCAAAAACTGAAAATGCCGCCCCCGCCCACTTTTTTACCGTGCGTAAATTCCCTTGGATACCAGCGGCGGGGAGGTGGGGGGAGGGTGGGGGGGGTGTCTAACTAACCGATAGGATTTTATTTTGAGTCATATCGCGCTATGCTACTTGGTGTCATCCCACGCGCTCACGCTCTACCCCAGCGCGCTGAGAGCAAAGCGCAGGGCGAAAGGACTCCTTTACCGAGGGCCCGTGTCAGCGCCTTCCACACCGGGCACCCCACCAGCGTGAGCCTTGAATCCTCGCTCGCATCACAGTGACGAGAGACGATATACAGACGTGGACTCCTTTCTGATCCAAAACAGTTGGTCCACGAAACTTCCTCTCCCGGAGATCACCTGCATCAGTCGGTACGGCAGGCTCCGTTCGTGTTGCCTCTCTAGCTAGTCCTCCATGATGGGTCTTACCGCTGATAACACGGCTTGTGCTGCGCCCGGTCGCCCAACTCGCTCCTTCTACTCCACCATGATGTCCTGGTGGAGCTGGATTTCTCGAGACTCGGGTTCCCGTCCCTGCTCCCACGTCAAATTACACCATTATTATAGCAATTTGGACACCAGACTTTGGAGATGCAACCTGAAGCCTTACACCTTATTGCGAACCGAACTTATTGCAAAGCACCCAGTCGCATCCGATGTTCCACAGGAGTTGACAGGAGCGACCCCAAGACCGATCTCTGCGGAGTACCGCATGACATTTAATGACGACTAAGGCCAGTCACTGTTAGGTAGCATAGCTCTCTCCTTCAGATACGCTCCGACTAGGCGGCGAAGGTAGAGATGCACTTCATGATACACGAGCGCCTCCCTGAGGTACGTCTAGGGCAAGGGGTTGAACGCATTGGCGATGTCCAAGGATACCGCTAACATTACTTCCCCTTCTCGCCCCGCACAACCGCATCCTTCACCAGAGCCCTCATGCGCATGATGGCATCTACGGTGGAGCGCCTCTGGCTGAAGCGATATTGGCCATTCGCCATCTACAGCCACAACCTGGAGAGGTGTCCGATGAGGCACTTCCCTATAACTCTTTCAAAGAGTTTGCGCACCTCGTCAAGCACCACTATGGGTCGGTAGGCGAACAGTGAGTCCACCTGGCGCCCTTTCGAGCGGGGACCATTTACCTCGTCTTCCACGATTGCGGAAATTGGCTTCGCTACAAACATACGTTAAAAAGCTCTGTCAGTTGGGGACTTGGAGATCTTCGACTAGAGCAAGAACCCACTGTCGTTCTGGAATGCCGTCGGGTTGCGGGGTGGATTTGTTACTTCTTGGTTCTAAGTATTGCACCTCGAGTCGTCGTCGTCATCCACACTGGGCGCCATAGGCGACCGAGGCTCAGTAGTCTGCGGTGGAACGTGCTTCGTCGGCTGCGCTGGGAACAGGGAGCCATCAACTCCTCTGAATAGCACTGGTCGACACCGAGTCGAAGGGGTCCAAGGGCGCTGCTTGCCATTTACCATAAGGCAAGGCCTCCCCCAAGGGGGCGGCCTTTCATCTGCAAAGTTTGATTATGCCGCCCCCTGATGCTGCCGCCCGGGGCGCGTGCCCCGGCTTGCCCCCCCCTAGATCCGGCCCTGGTTCTGACTGATGTGATACCTCTTTCATTAGTTTTGTGCGTGTGAATTTATAGATTACAAAATGACATTTATAATTTCTAAATTATGTGTACGGATTTTAATCAGTGTTCTTACACTTCTCATTTACTAAGATTGCATGTTTTATTGCATTAAGGCTTAACCTATAAAGATAACTGTGGAAGTGAGAAAAACATTAAAAATAAAAACGCAATCAATCAAGTAGAAATTGCAAATTACAGACGAGCGAATAATTTGTATCTACATATTTGGCCTATAAGGTATTCACATTGACAAGCACTATTTTTAATATAATTATACATATGTATAACTAGCTGACCCAGCGAAATTCGTACCGCCTAACAGTCGAACCATTTTTTTTTTAAATTCTCTCCGTAAGAACCATCCTTGTACTTCAAGGAATATTCTAAAAAAATAATTAGCGAAATCGGTTCCGCCGTTCTCGAGATGTGCGCTTAGCAACACATTTAGGGATTAATTTTTATATTATAGAAGACTAAGATATTAGCGTGTAAGTCACTAAAATTGTTTGTCAACTCATGTGTACAATCTTGTATGTAATAGATAAACGTATCAGGGTTCACAATTCAGATACATGTCAGAAATCCTTGAGGTCGCAGGCCTCACGTTTATACTTAGGTGAACATAGCATAAAAAATCCATCTCCATCCATTTCCGCGAGCCGTATTTATGAGACGCCAATCTCGGTTGCATCAAGCTTGCAATTTGCAGTCCGGAGTCCTCTCTCCTACTCCTTACTATAATTTGGTTTTTAAAAGTGTTACTACCGTCTAACCCTACAATCCCAACAAGAAATTGGCCTCAAAAAAGCCTCGTCCGTTAATCAGCAGGTGAAATAAAACTTGGCTAATATTAAGTATATTTGACTGGTTAGTAAAGTAGCCAGAAGCAAGGCCGCAATGCTTAGGTCGCATGACGCCTCTGACTGCCTCTGACGATGCGAGTGTTAATACCCACCTACTTATAACCATTTGCTATCAAGTAATCTGTTTTAGTTGCCCATTGAGTAGAATAAAAAATTTAATATCCTCGTTGGGCGCTGATGAATGCCTTTGTGAGGCTTCGCTATGCGCGTATTGCTCGCGTATTATCTTTTTTTTTATATCACTTAGGTCACAGACAAGCTCAAAGCACTCCTGATGGTAAGAGGTTACCGTGGCCTATGGGCGAGTGCAACACCAGAGGAGTCACACTGGTTCTGCCGACCCTGTAAGCTGGATTATGTGCCGTCAGCGTAAAAGATAAGTAGGACAAAGCCTTTTTTATCTTGGACTTAAAATGTGCTCTTTACACGCAGTACACGTATCTGACGTATCTTGGTTTTGTCTTTTTCCAATAGCTTCATAAAGATTATCGAGAAGGTCATTTATTGAAAAGGGGCAAAAAATAATACCTACTATTAATTATGATCCCTATGATGTTTGCATAAAGGCAGCAATTGAAGGTTCAGTTTTGTCATTGTACGAGGCCTTGGTGGTTGAAAGTTAAAAAGACCTTTATCTATCATTGTACAAAGTACAGTCGCCATCAGCATTAGCTTAACATATTCCAAGTTACCGACCACTTCAGCTGTGAAATTTTATAATAAAAGGGAAAAAGCCACCTATGTAAATGCAAAAGTACGTTCGACTCCGTCTGTCTGTTACGCTTTCACACCTAAAGCACTGCACTGATTTTGATGATATTTGGTACAGAGATAGACCTTGGCAAAGGACATAGGTAGACTATTTTTTATCGCGATAACCGACATCCACACGGGCGAAACTGCGGGCAATATCTAGCAGTTTATAAATTTATAGGTGTTCAGTAAGCTCTGAGGGCGACTGTACCTATTTAGTACATTTATCTTACGCTCTCAGCTCGATAACTAATGTCGTAATTCTATCACAATGTTAGTTAATTCAAAACTATTTGACGTATGATTGAGCGCTTGATTGCACGACAATGCTGGGACAGATTACAAACGGATGCTATTCATTAACTATGATTTCTAAAATGCTTACCGTCTGATTACAAAATAGAACTTCGATATTGGTACTCTGAATTTGAATCAGTATAGACCTTAAAGGTAATATATATTAGGTATACAATGGTCTAAGATATAGACACATACCCATAGTATTTAGAAAAGTTCCCTGGAGACGGCAATAGGATAGGATCGTCGTTGACTACGTACAACAGAAGAATATAGCACAAAAGATTATCAAGTTATATGAGGTGATAGCCTGTAGAACTGAAATGTACTTTAGAGCTATAATTTGTGGAGGCGAATAGCTGAGTCAGGCCATGAAAACAATGTGCTCGGGGCCTCCAATGTGTGAAATAGGGTCCTGTGTGACCAATGTACCTACTCTTCTAATTTTAAGATTTGTATCTGTATTCTGAAGATACATTAAAATTGGGAAAAAGGTCATCAAGCAATGGCTACCGTCTGACTCGCCAATCTTAAGGAAAAACTTGCTCAGAGTCTCGTCGTCAATCCAAACTATACCTTCATCTTATTATTTTACTAACAATCCGTCTCTGCTTATCTGTTTTCTTTTTTATGTAGTAAAATGTCAATGTCATATAGAAATTTTTCTAGCCAAAACAACATAATAACCCCTTGCGTAGTTTAGTGATCTCAGCTATCTCAGCGTTCGGTTACAGATAGCGCGAAGCGACGACCTTTTCTAATTTTAGCTATGTATGTACCTAATAATGATATTATCAATCTACTTTTACTTAATTCTAATTCTGATATCTGCCCCCCTAGACAAGTGGCAATTCGTTGCTTGACGTTTTTGACATTCGTTGACGCCTGTCATATACGTCAAATCCCATACATTTGGCATTCTATTACATCATACGCCGAGAAACGAATTGCCACTTGTCTAGAGGGGCTGACGTCATGACTATCGCGAACTGAAAACGTTGAGATTTGATACGTTTGATATTTGGAATCATGATTTTCGCGACGATAACTGGGATATCGATGCCTTGACCCTTCATCACAGATGTTTGCAATACCTATCTACTATTTTGTAATAATATCAAAACAATTTTGACATACACGTTTTGGATGATTGTCCTAATAATACTTCAATGTCACTTTCATAATGTTTTCATCCAAACTTCTTTTTTTATCACATCATATTAAATTTAACTGTAAAATGTTATCTAGAGAGATGTTCTATAAAAATGATAGTACATCTCTCTAGATATTCATAAAAGTCATTCAAGTGAGGATCGTACACTCCTAAAAAATAAAAAATATAATAGAAAGCTATAGATACGTAATTTTAAGGACTTTAGGGGTAACGTAGGCTATATTACGGGTAAAAATCTGTTATCTGCCGGGGCCTTAGAGTATACATTGCTATAGAGCGCGCCTTACAAGTATGAACTGCTATCACGGGTATGAACAGTAGTGAGGCTGCTGGCTCAACCTCAATCAGTAGCAAAACAATACCCATCAAAATGACTTCGCAAGTAATATTTAATTCGATATGTTAAATCAAAATTTTATACAACATCGTATATTTGTAGTAATAATGACGCAAAAATACCGCAAAATAACGCCATTTTTTTGTATTTTGGCTTTAATTTTATCCATGTATATCAAATCGAACAAAAAACTTCATAACAACAAACTAAATTAATAAGTGCATCTATTGATATTTTCGGTAATGCATGAAACGTCACTGTAGGTGCGCTACACCATCGCAAAGTATCTGCTAACACTCGGCGCCAAAGACTTGAGTGATAGGCGCGCTCTATATTTCTAATATAATACTCTAAGGCCGGGGCAGTCACCAAAAACCTTAGAGCCACAATTCCTTAGAACACGTAACCGGCACCGTTTAGAGCAACTCAGTACCTACTAGGTACCTACGGAACCAGGAACTTAAGTACAGTCGCTTGTAAGTATAAGGATAGAATTTTGATGACAAGGACCAAGAATACACGGGTGGCAGTTTCATCTTTATCTTGATCTAGATAGACGAAGGTGAAGCACGAGTCCATGCATATGGTTACATAGGTATGTTTAGTATGCGACTATGTGCAGCCATGCCTTTTGTGATATCACTACCATTCCTACATACCCACTTAGCACTTTACGTGTCAGTATAAATTAAAAAAAATACTAAACAGTTGAACAATAAAACGATTGTTCTTCAAAATTGTAGTTAATACTCTTTCCTTCCAATTTCCCAACATTAGGAGAGGCCTTTGTCCAGCAGTGGACTGCGAAGGGCTAATTGATTGATTGATTGATCCCTCTTGTAAACTTCTATGAGTTACGAAACTACATCGTAAGTAAAAGGGTCCGTATAGACAGCCAATAGAAAGAAAGAAAGAAAGAAAGAAAGAAAGAAAGAAAGAAAGAAAGAAAGCAAGAAAGAAAGAAAGAAAGAAAGAAAGAAAGAAATTATTATTTTTATTCCGCCAATAATAATTATTGACTTCTTAATTCAATATAATATATGACAGAATTGTGATATACAGGGTGATCAATCCAAATGGGTCAGTAGGGATAACTCAGAAACTATGGGAGATAGCAAGATTTGTTCGTAGGAACCATGGCTTCGATTTTAGATTTATGTATGAGTTTGAGGAAAAGTTTGAATGTCATTATTATTAAATCTAAAATCGAACCCATGGTTCCTGCGAACAAATCCTGCTATCTCTCATAATTTCTGACTTCTCCCTACTGTCCCATTTGGATTGATCACCCTGTATATTGACTGACAAAACACGCGGCGCCAAAGGCGAATAATTTATTCTATTTTTAGCTGCATCATTATTTAAAAAAAATATAAATTACGAGCTCTACTACATAAGTCGATGTAGGCACTTGGACAGCAATGTATGGTAACACCTGATCGAATTCCAAATGTCATTGACTTCTTCATAAAAACGAGTTAAAATAAAGTTTTTATTTAATATATTCTCAGTACTTTAATGATCATAGATTAAAATGTTTTTTAGAATTTGATTGCAGTCGTTATTTGTCGAATTTACTGCAAGTTTAAAGAGGAAACTAGTTTAAATATAAATAGCACCACATTACAGAGTTAATTATGATATGAGTATGTGGACTGCGCATAGATTAGATATAAAATGTCATAAAAACAAGTTGGATTACTGCAGTTCCTGTAGTTTATGTATCTTGGCATGGATTGGTTATCTTTAATTCACTTTGTGATGTTAAATCTTGAATATTTGTGGGCCCTTCCAAGACCGTTGGGGTCAAGACAACCTCACCTGCAAGCTGGTACACCTGCTGATAGAAGGAAGAGGTTCTAGCACAGGTTTTTCTGGGTTGGGAGGTCAGACGGCAGCCACTCCCCTAACAGCTGCAAGCTTGAGCTCCGAGATAAAAGATACATGGATATGAGCAAAGACAAGTAGGAAAGATATTTTTAATGAACTTCAGTAGAAAGTACTATTATTATTCTGAGGTAGAAGGCTGTTACGGAAATAATTCGAAATTTAAATATAATCGACGATGACAAAAATATATATGAGCTCTCTTTCCCTACCACGTAGTATCCTGGGGGCATCCGGAGGGGTTAAAAATGTGGTGTCCACTTTTCTTTTACACGTATCCGGAAAATTATTATCGATTATTTCAATGCGTTAGCTGATTGAATCAGAAAATTCTGTTCAAAGGAAATAAGGAAGTATTTGAATCATTAAAAACCTACACAAATTTAATTTAAAAGTTAAAACAGCATAACTACAGTGCAATACTTAACACATTATTTTGCTCTACCAACATTAGAAAACCGTGTTCCGTTATTTGGATAGAGTACCTATTATAGAAACAAAATACCCATGTTATTATGTATCTTATTGTGATGAGTCCAGACACTTAGACGTTGGACAGCAAGCTGGGTTACCGTTGGAACTTGCAGACGGAAATATTAATACAGTGTAATAAACGACTAGAGACGTCAAGATGTCCGGCTATTAGTCATCCGTCAATCAACAAAGTTACGAGTAATGAATATTTCTACTTGTTTTATCAATAATGCACAGGAATTTCAATATTCAAAAACCGATCAAGTGTCAGTCGGACTTGTGCTCTGAGGGTTCCGTACAAAACTGAATTGAGAGACGAACTTATGCTACAGAAACGGTCTCAATTATTTCCTTTTGAGGTATGGAACCCAAAAAAATAGTTTTTAAATGCGATTGATTGTAAATAGTTACGACATTTGGATTTCCTTATTATGTTGGCCACAAAACGTTATAATTTCCGGATACGGGCTTATGGAATTCAGTTAGCTATGCACGTGTACCTGCTTAGGTACTTATTTATTTTTAGATTTTAGATAGTTAATACTGTTAGAACACGTTATTTTTAAATGATATGGTCCAATTAACATACTATATTATCACGATGCTGTAATCTGTTCATGGGAGCCCTACACACTCTCAAGTGCAGAGCACAAGACGAATCTCATCTCTAACCAGTTATTGGATACTATTGAAGTCGTATTTTCTATTGTAGTCTCACCTCCATGCATTTTTTTTTACTTGCAATCCAAGCGTTAAGATAATGTTGTCACCAAGTTATACAAAGAATATGGCAATCTAACCTTCTGAAAAAAATATTTTAGATTCCAGCGTGCGGAATGTCAAAACCATACAAAACCACCGGGCATTTTTATCCAGAGGTTTTGCATTTTTTTGACCGGACATCCGGTAATTTTATTTGAAGTGACTCCTCTATAAACGACCGCTTACAAATTGAAGAGAAAATAGATCCCTACAACATACACATTAGCCCGACAGTCGGGTTAAATGTTTCTTGTTAGTATAATACATCTCATTTATAATTACAAGGAGTTAAGATAGTTATATCTTAACTTAAGAACCTACCTATACTTCATTTACTTACTGTACTTAACTAAAGTTAAGTTATACTATCTTGTAGCAACTTTTTATAAAAACACATAAGGCTAACTGACTGACTAACTAGTGGTTCGATTTGAGTTTTTAATCTTTAAAATGAATTTCTAAACAGAAAATTTCGCGTGGTTCCCGGCAGAGTAGAATTTGGGCCACCCTCTTCTTCATCTCATAGCCTCTACCGGCTAGACTGATTTGATTATTTCTCTTTTAGTTGTACTTATTCGTAATTGCCAGGCTTCTTTTCACATAGGTACTACTTTGGTAACATGCAAGATTATTAGTTTTACAAACTAGGTACTTATATTAACTTAGTACCTATTCAGTATTTTACCGAGCTTAAACATACACAAAAAATGCCACATAGGTACACGTACAATTTCATTATCAATTGTATAGAAATCAGGAATTTATGTCAGAGTTTCTATTTTAATAATAATAAGTATAACTAATAGTGTAAAGATAAGCTGTAGTAAGTATGTCTACGATATTACGTGAGTTTTATCAATAATAGTAGAGCTACGTGCTGTTAAACTAGGTAGGTTTAGTTAGATAATCTTTTAAATTACACACGTTTTTATACGGTCAGCAACATAATTCGATAAAATACCTAGGTATTAATTTGATAAATCAGTACCTATACACAAAGATAAATATTTGAGTCCTATTATAATTTTCCAAATAAAATTGCAATCATTATCAACTAAGTGCTGTATTGCTGGTAGTAATGCAATGTAACGCAATGTAATGCAATGCAACGCAACGCAACAAAACGCAACGCAATGTAATGCTATGCAAATTCTCGGGGCTTCCAACTCGGAAACCAGGCTCCACTTTCCAACTTTTCCTCCTTCACTTCACCCAGCCGCATACTTGGCAGTGAGACTATTGGTTTCGGTTGCAATATTAACATAAATACAACGTAAGAGTATATCACAATAGAATAGATAGCTAGATTACTCCAACCAACATATATTTCCATCCAAAGGTTGCCTGGAAGAAATTGCGTAAAGCGATAAGGCCGCCCTTTGTACTGCTCTTGTCTTCTTAATTTCTATATCATGAATATTGTAATTGGCGTACAATAAAGTATATAATAAATAAATAAATAAATAGATTTAGCTCCTAGTTTAAACTAAAGTTCAATATTTGGCACATGTTTAAAAGCGTAAATGGTCAGGAAAGAGGCTATATAGAGGGCGGGGTATATAGAGATAGATAAAAATGAAAAAAATTGCTCATTTACCTACTCAAGTACCTATATACCTACATATAACAGACTATATCTCCTCGTAGAGGCACAGGTAGAGGTCCCATTCCGGTATAAAGTCCAAACAGTACCTACCTACCTATCTACTACCTATCTACTTAATCAAATTTATTGTACGTCATTTCTTTTATCAGTCTCAGATCTTACAATTCTATTGCATAAAACGACCACACCTCTAACCTCATGTCTAATAATACGGCTTAGAATATTACCTGCATCTTGTTTTATTCTAATTTAATGGGTTATAGGAATATAACAGACACTCCCTACCCTATACAGGTTTATCGAGTTACCTTTTCCTCATCCAGAAATTGATTCTTCTTAGGATTTGAGAGAGATAAATGAGAACCGTATAAAAATATGACTGCTCAAATTCATTGGAAGAATACCTTAAGTATACGCATTAGTTAGCAAGGGTAAGTCTCCCCGTGCTCATAAATTTCTTATCGATGGGTAAAGATACTGACATATTCCATAAATAATAATGTCAGGTTTTAAGACGCAAGGCGCAAGTAACGTTTTATAAGACGCGGTGTAGATATTGCTTGGGTCATATATCTTGGACCTAAAATGTGCTCAAAATGTGCTCTATACGCACAGTAAACATTTATTTGGTATCTTATGAGAACAGCACGGGATGCTAGATGCTACTGGTGGACGAGCTCAAATATACATAGATTATTACAATACAATCCGCGCCCGCCAGGGCCTCGTTTGTCTCGCGATTTAGGTCCAAGATACGTGTCTCGACCTATACCTATGTACAGAAAAATGTATGCGTATGTCAGGGTGGTTCAAGTGCGCAAAGGCCCGTGCCGCAGCGCGCCGTCTCGCGGTCAACAGCCTTGACATTGTACCCGTTTTCTGTTTACATCTTATTTGTATTCTTTAACGAGACGCATAATTATCGTCATTTAAAGCAATGTAGTCACGTGAAGAAGCTTTATTGCTGTTGTAAATAAATTGTTGTGACAAGCGAATTGCCAGTTTTGCTGGTTATTAATTCAACTGTAGTTCGACCCAGACGCTTACTAAAGACAATTTTAACCGCCACTCAGTGAGATCTCATTTGTCAGTATTTCGGTAATAAAGATGACCTCCGCATTACGTTCCTATGCTCTCATAACATGCATTAATTTTAATGTTTCAAGTTTGCCTCAAAACATAAATACATACCGACAATACAGAGCCTGAATGTGTAAACTAATTGCCTACATAACATAGGCAGAATTAGGCGTTAGAGAACGTTGTTTTTGATGAAAAAAAAGCAAATCACCAAAATTATTTTAAACGAGGTCGTGTGACACAGATAATACAAATTCGAAATATGAATAAGAACTCGTGAACATTTAACTATTGACGGCAAATGTATCCTTATGTTGTTGTTGTTATTATTTCAATGCTAGGTACGCAGAACATTTACAGACTAAAGATAGAGTTAAATATACCTACCTTTTTAGGGTTCCATACCCAAAGGGAACTCTATCACTAAGACTCCACTGTCTGTCTTTCACCAGGCAAATTTTCGCAAGTGATAATTATATTTTTAGAAGGGGTGCGAGATAATGGTACACAAAGAACCCTTTGTATACGCCTATACGAGTTCTACTCGCACTTGCCCGGTTTTTTAAACCTTTGTTATTATGAAAACCTCACAGCTGTTTAAGTATAGTACTAAAAATGAAATTACTATTTTTACCTGAACTATAGGTAGGTACCAAGTTATTTAACATTGAAATACCTATTCTCAAATCATTAGTTAAGCTATTTTTGTCGTTGACTGTACCTTTAAGGAGACGTATTTTATAAATTGCATTATATTTATTATTTATCATGTCATGTTTATAGCGGAATTCAGCTGTGTCTATAATAAACAAACATTATATGTATACCTATGTAATAAGCCAGCGGAAATCGAAGCCGTGGATTCCGACGCAATAGTCGAACACTCGAACCTTTTATTTCACACGTCTACACGTGCCATAAATAGTTGAAATTTTCGCGCCTCATTTTCAGGTTTTTCGTTCTAATTAGTATAGGTAAGTAACTATTACTAAAGTATGCAAATATACTTAAAACTCCCGTTATTGAATGAATATGCATTTTTACTCTCAGATATTTAATAGCCTGATTGTGGCTTGTGACAGTTCAGTTGTGGCCCATGTTTTCGTTCGCGGAACACATTGAATAATTATCTAATTCTTATTAGTCACAATCACTACAACATATAAAGTGATATTGACTAATTGAAATACTACACATTCTAGATACTTATATCCGAAACTATTGACTCATTTTTAAAGAGAAGTCTCATATCAAGTTATTCCCTTTGTTAATAAACACGTAACAGTAGGTATTAGATGATAAAACTATGCTATTGGGTACATATTAGTTACATAAGTATAATTATTACATTATTGTGATATGACTAGGAAGGTAGGGCGTATTTTTGCTCTGGACAGTCCTAGAAATAAATAAATTCATTCATTCATTCATTCATTCATTCGTTCCGGACAGTGGTTCCCTTGAGTTCCACCGAGATCATCACTCTAATGTAGGGTTGCCATAAGTGTGGGGACGCAGACGGGGACATTTGAAGAAAAACTAGTGAAGGTAGAAAAATAGGCACTTTTATTACAACAGTGGGTAACTTTAAAGGTTTAAAACAACTTTAAACACTGATATTCAATGCCAGCGGGCAGCGACCCGCCAGTCGGGCTTTCTTTCGTTGGGGCTTTTCGCTACGAAGGCGAAAAGTTAATTCTGATAATTTTACAAAATATTTTGACGAAATCAACATTAACAGATTAACTTATACTTGTACGGAAAAATGTCGTTCTATCCAGGTATGTAGCCTAGCTAGTTAGTCGCGTTTATTGTAGTTATATTACTGTTTACCAATACAACCTGATACGACACGACCTCCGACGCTCCAACGCCCGCACCATCCAGGAGGCAATCGAGCGCAATAGGGGGTCGAAAGTGTTCGCTCAGCAGTTGGGGAGGCCCCATCTGACGAAACTCAAATTGAGGAAGGCAAAACGATTGTCTCAAAGAACGAGATACTCGAAGAGATCGAGAAATTCTATGGACAGCTGCTGTATGCATCACGGATGAGTAAACCGACGGGACACAGCCATGAAGACCACAGAGCCCCACTCACGCGCTATTACACCGAGAAGATACCAGATGTCTAACAGTACGAGGAAGAGGCGGCTCTCAGGCAACTGAAGAACAACAGGTGCTCTGGTGATGACGAAATTACGACTGAGCGCCACCTGCTTCAGGAAAGCATCTGGCGCTCCAATCCTGAAAGATCTAGCGAGTTTAATTCCATCATCCAGCAAGGGCCAACACTTAGGGCATGGAGTGGGAGTGCGATGATACTGTTCTTCAAAAAGGGTGATAAGACCTTACTGAAGAACTACAGGCCCATCTCACTCCTGCTGTGCAATTCACTAAGCAAGTACAACGATGCGAGTCGCAACGTTGTGATCGATAGAGATTGTCATTGGCCGATCTCCAGTGAAGTGACCCAATCCGACCAATGACAATCTCTATCGAGCACATCGTTGCGACTCGCATCGCTATGCTCGCTTAGTGAATTGCAGTGCTGAGCCATGTCTACAAGCCATTCTCGAGAGTCGTCACAAATCGCCTCGCGGGTAAGCTCGACGAGTTTCAGCCACCTGAGCAAGCCGGATTTCGAAAAGGCTATAGCACCGTGGACCACATCCATACTGTTCGGCAGATTGTAGAAAAGACGCCAGATTACAAGCAGCCGCTGTGTATGGCATTTGTGGACTACGAAAAATCCTTCGACTCTATCGTTACCTGGGCAGTGTTGGATGCTCTGCAGCGATGTCGTGTCGATTGGATCGAAGTGCAGAAACGCTTGTATGACACTGCCACAATGTCTGTCCAGCTCCAAGACCAGAAAACGAAACCCATTAGCCTCCAGCGTGGAGTGCGCATACTATACACGTTGGAGGACGTCTTCAAGACTCTGGATTGGATAGACCAGAATTATCAACATCAGTACATCTCGCACCTTCGGTTCGCCGACGACATTGTCATAGTTGAGGAGTCACTGGAGCAAATGAGCGAAATGCTGCACAGCCTGAATGGAGCTTCTCAACAAGTCGGCCTCGGTGTAACGTCGGGTCTTCTTCTTGCCTTTACCGCAATGCCTCAAAACAAATTTTTCGCCAGTACGTCCTGCCTGTTTTGGCTTACGGTGCCGAAACGTGGCCATTGAAGGTAGGGTTAGTCCACGACCTAAAAGTTGCGCAACGGGCTATGAAGCGAGCTTTCTTTGAAGGATAGAATTCGTAACGAGGTCATCCGACATAGAACCAAAGCTCGGTAGCTATGTCGATACATAGCTCGCAAAATAATCAAGCTGAAGTAGCAGTGGGCTGGCCACATCTGTCAAAGGACTGATGACCGTTGGAGCAGACGAGTCCTAGAGTGGAGAGTGCGAGAAGGAATACGGAAAGGGAGACACCCCCTAGCCAGGCGGACTGTCGACCTGCGACGGTGGCTAATTGATTGATTGTTTACCAAGTCCAGCCCTCAAATATAAAACTATATTTTTTAAACCGGGACAATTTGCTTATCGGCCGGGACGCCGGGACACTAGGCTTCAAACGGGGACATGTCCCGGCGTACGGGGACGTATGGCAACCCTACTCTAATGTGACAATGCGGCTATAAGAATAAACTAATCTACGAGTATAATAGTAGCCTATCGCAGTCCACGACCTGAAAAATGTGGCTAGGGCGGACTGAATGCCGGGGGCAGAAGTCCAGCAGTGAACTAAAAGGACATTATTATTAAAAAAATGTATTGTACCCGAAAACTTACTTTTTTTCCATACCCAGACCCCGGCTAGTCTTCCCATTCACCTGTGCCTTATATACCTATCTGGTATGTCATTCACTCCGTACTCATTCGCTCTACGTGCCCAAACCACTTTAGCATACCCTTTTCAATCCTCGTTATAACATTCTCTTTCAGGTCACACCTATCTCGAATATCAGTATTCCTCTTTCTATCAATGTCCGTTGATTAATTTTGTAGAATAAGTTGACTGTAGCCAACTGACATAAAATGTAGGTATGTTTTGTCATTTCGGCGGCACGGTGCAGTGGTCCACCTCTATCGGTCAGTCGGTTAACATTAGCCACAAACAGTTGGTTCACTACAAACAATACTTGTTCAATTAAAATTCCTTCGAAGCACGACTGTTCACCACAAAAGATAGAGTGGCAAACGGTAACCTGTTAGTAGTTGTTAGGTTAATGCTTCCGTTGAAGGGCGAGACTGAATACGAAGGCTATATGCGACACGAAGATACGGTTAGAACAAACTGTCCATTATGTTATTACGATTTATATTTATACTACCCGGTGAACATTTGCATATTGTCAAAGTAATCGATGAAATATAAAAATGCAGTGAAATGTCAAAGTGACACTACACCATAAATTTATAATAGAACAGATGGGTTATACCTACAGAATTAACGTGTATTACCTACGTTCCATTTTTATGAATGAACGTTTGCCGACGGTTACTATGCTAGGGATTACCTTCTATTATCGTAACATTTGTCGATATCTTTCTATACTACCTGTTAAAGTGTACTAACCATAACTTTAAAACTAAAACCCGACTACTGCAAAATCACGAATCTCTAGAATGTATTGTTTTAGTAGAGTAAATGGTATACGACCACGGCTATTCTTGATATTTTCTTGCTTAATACTTCTTAGAGCGTGATTTGCAGTAGTCGGATTTTAGTTTGAAACTTGATTTTTATTTGTATTATTTTGGTGCAAGCAACACCTAATAATGTATACATGTTTTTAATGTGCTAATTGAGCCCTTTAATTTCATACCAAACACGGTCTATATATCTCAAGTTTTTTTTCATTATAGTCAGAGTTTCAGAGAGTCATTCACACGTCATATTGCCTATAACCAGCGGATGATCAAGACGTTTCTAACAAGTTCCCAGTTTCCCAGTTCTAATACGGAAAAACAAAAGACATTACAATTTTGTCAATTCGTATTTCTTCAAAAGAGTACATTTTTGTAAAGAAGAATAGTTTCGTCGTCAAATCTTTTATTGGAGTACATCACTATTATGCTTGTAGTAGTATATTCTAGAAAAATTCAACAATGGCTGTCGCAAATCATTCATAATGTTGGCGCAAATCATTCATAAATGTTGGCACCGTCGGCACGCTGTCAAATTCTCATACTCATTTTCCCAAGTGAGCAATAACTTAAATTTTTTGTCTCTTTTTAGCAGACACAACTGTATATTGGAAAAAAAGAGACAAAGTGATATAATCAAGGTTCAATTCATGTTTGCCTCATATTTGTATAACTAGAATTTCTATATGTTGAACGGGGCCCCCCTGTGCACTACACTCCGTAAATGATTGATGAATGATTGCATTTCAATAAATGACGATGAAATTGCTCAATGCTCATATAAAACTAACACAATAGTGATTAAAATAAGAGGTAACAGCAGAGAAAGAAAAATGCTTTACGGCCTATTTTCATACTAACAATAAATAAAAGAAATAATTTTAAACACGGTCGAGCCGATTCCGAAGATATTTTCGTACCTAGACCTACATATATTAGATTTCCCATAGTTTATTGATACACAGTTAAAAAGATATAAGTTTGATCATATTCACGCAGCATTCATTCATTCACTCATCTTTCAATCCATAGATGAGTGACAGATTATTACAGTGTTTTGTTTTCATTTTTAACCGACTTCAAAAAGGAAGAGGTTCTCAGTTAGATGGGTATTTTTTATTGATCTGTCATCATTTTTTGTCGTGATTTTTTTGGTTTTCATTAGGTAGGTACTTTGAAATATTTGGGCTTTAAAGCTTGAACTTCGCAATATATCTTAGCTAACCTTTTTTGCTTAAGGAAGTCCGAACGGATGCACCGCGATATGGTTATTTTCGACATGTTTTTTACACCTCACCTTTCTGGGCCCCTGCACAATAAAAAGATAACATATATCCACCATAACAGTACGTGAACAGCATAATTTATGATACGGAAAAAGTGTGCGGAAAACGTGTTTTGTTTGTTTTTCCTACACAAATACTCGTTAACTTACAGTTTCCCTAAGTCAAAGCAATCTTCCTAGAATCTTGTACCGTTGGAGACGGGGTAATAATCATTCATCTCCGTCCTCCTACAGACCACTTTTGCGTGTAACAATGAGCTGTTTTTAGCATCAAAATTATACACTAAGTCATTGTAATGTCAAGTAAGCGATGGTAGCGTTATGCAAAACCCTCCTTTCTCACCCCGAGCATTTACTTTAGTTATAGGTGTTAACGAGATTACTATGAGCATGCTGTTCATCCCAGGTCACGCGGGAGGTGGTATCGGGCCTCACAAAGACCCTCGGGGCCGAGCCACCGATTTACTTGCTAGCCGGTAAACCAGCTAAAATTGAAATTCATTTATATGCAAAAATATGGTTTATCCAGTATTTTTCACCGTTTTTAGCAGCATGCAAAAATTCTAAATTAGTTAACGTAGGTATAAGGTTCTGGTGCAGGTATTGCCCTCTGGCTTGAAAGATCAGATCAGATCAGATCAGGCAGTCACTACCAACAAAAGACAAGAAAGCCAAATCAAGGTAAAGAATGTGTGTAGGAGAAAAGTACAGTTTTACAAAAACTATAAACAATTTATCATTATATAAACCAGAAAATTACTTACCGGGAAAGAACTCAAGATCCGTTCTGAGAAAACAATAGCCAGACAATAAAAAAAGCTATTTAATTTATTTAATTATAGTATGTACCTTCACTATAATTAAATAAATTAAATAGCTTTTTTATATTGCTAACAGCTAATTATTATTGACGCGATCGATAATATTAGATATACATCTACTAGCTGACCCGGCGAACTTTGTACCGCCATATTTTTTAGCCCGTTTAAACCTTCCTTGGACATCCACGAATATTTCAAGACTATAATAAGCCAAATCGGTCCAGCCGTTCTCGAGTTTTATCGAGACTAACGAACAGCAATTGATTTTTAGATATAAATAAATAGATATAGATAGATAACATCATTCTGTGACTGCACCTGGATCCTTTACGAGTGCGTAAACACCATTTAAGTCGTAATTTTTCCATCGACGCGGAAGCTACCTTCCTGTCATTACGTATCGTTAACTTGAGGGATGATTACCTATAATAAGTGTGAGGCAGATTCCACAGCACCGCAAGACTAGTTTATTTGCTCTAGCTTGGTGTTAGCATCTATTTTAAGCTTACCACTTGGTAGTTATTGAGAATTACAGATTTAGTACCATGGGTTTAAAACTTATAGAAGTTAATAGAATTATTTCATTTGTTTACATCATGGTGTGTATATACAAAAGTGTGCAATAAATAAGTGATAGTGATAGTACTTAATTTAGTCCAGTCATGTTTTGCCTCATATATAAAGTGGCATACAAATTATGCATAGAGAGACGCTTAGTCATAAAATGCACAATAGGTATGTAGATTTCAATTTTAATAGTTGAATGATTATTATGATTCAAATACAATAAAATTGTCAATATATCAATAACAATGTCAAATAAATTAAGAAGTAGGTACAATAAATATATCAATATAGTTAAATCACTAGCAATGTCAAAGTATAATATATTAAGTTATACATTTAAATACGTAGAGACCTACGATTAAATCTACTATTCACCTTGAGGTTGGCAGAATCATCGGTACATATGACCGATGCAAGGAGTCATTCAAGTAAAAGAAGTTATAGATTGACAAGCTTTAGGTAATCCGCAGCTTCGTCCACGAAAGTGACAATAATGCAGATGCTGACATGACAGAGTTGTGACCTAAAGCCGTATTTCCACGAGATAGTTTGTACACGGTCTGGATTGTGACGCAGGTGGACCGGTGCTAGTGCCGAAGAAGTGGTTCCATAATGACCAATGACCACATACGACTGATTACCGGACATAGTTTATCGGACCTCACAACGGCAACGGCGTGACACCGTCTCGTGGAAATCAGCCCTAAGAGTAGTTTATTAATATTGTAAGCAAGACTTCACCAAACTATGGGACCCAAGTCGATCTCATCTGCAAGCCGGTACACCTGCTGATCGACTGAAGAGAGCAAAAGTCGACAGTAATATATGTCTATGTGCTTGACAACGTGACGTTACCCAATTTACAGCATGCGAAATTGAAATCTCACCACGAATCGTTCGAAATGTTCTTACAGCATGTGCCTATACCTATACTTCCGTAAAAGTGAAGAGAAGCTAAATTATGGAAAAAAGAAGTAGGATACGAAAGTGGCGCTAGGGTGCTGAACACTCGTACACATAGTATTCTTTCATGTGGACATTTATTTCAATAGTAATGAATACAGTTGAATCCCTATATTTACATATCGCACATCACATCTGTTACAATTTGCATTAAGAGTGTTAATTAAATCAGATGGTGCACGATCTTTTAATTGGATGTGGGTATACCATAAACAACTTTGAACAAGACATCACTATCACTACATATTATAAAACAAAGTCGCTGTCGCTGTCTGTCCGTCCCTATGTATGCTTAAATCTTCAAAACTACGCAACGGATTTTGAAGCGGTTTTTTAATAGATAGAGTGATTCAAGAGGAAGGTTTATATGTATAATACATGCATAATAATTGTAGAGAAACACTGATACATTTAGAGATAATACCATGCGGGCGGAAAATATGGCGGTACGAAGTTCGCCGGGTCAGCT
Organism: Eilema depressum; assembly: GCA_914767945.1. Classification (NCBI taxonomy): domain Eukaryota; kingdom Metazoa; phylum Arthropoda; class Insecta; order Lepidoptera; family Erebidae; genus Eilema; species Eilema depressum. The sequence continues at coordinate 8,630,474 of OU612024.1, read as the reverse complement.
AGTAATATAAACCAAATTAAATTTAAACTTAAATTCCCTGATTTATAAAATCCGAAATTTTCTAACAAAATAATTATTAAAATAAATGTAGAAAATGCAACCACTTGTATAAGTCATTAAATAGTTTCATCCATTGCTTTAAAGTCATTGACTGTGTCATAAGTCATTAATAAATACGCACACACCTTCACACACACACACAACAACTTCACACACACACACAACAATAGGCATAGTAGGTAACTTACTTGAACAGCTAAGCGGCAACATGCGATTCTACAGAGTGCTCAAACTTGTTCAAATTCTATAAAATTAAAACTCTAGTTTCTGCCCTTAATACTGTCAACAATATGCTCAAATACCGCCGATTACACTCAATAATCAACCACTGCAAAGAGTATATAACTTTAAATACCTTGGCCATGTGTTGACTGCCGACCTCAAAGACGATCAGGACATTGAGAGGGAACGAAGGGCGCTGTCAGTGAGAGCAAATATGCTGGCTCGCAGGTTTGCACGCTGTTCACGAGAGGTCAAACTCACACTTTTTAGAGCTTTCTGTACCTCGTTCTATACGTGCTGCTTGTGGGCCAGGTATACTCAAAAAGCTTACAGTGCCCTTCGAGTACAGTACAATAACGCCTTCAGGGTGCTGTTGGGGCTACCTCGCTTCTGCAGTGCATCAGGGATCTTCGCAGAGGCCCGGGTAGATTGCTTTTACGCAACGATGAGGAAGAGATGCGCTTCCTTGGTGCGGAGGGTGCGGGCGAGCGACAACAGCATCCTGAATATGATCGCGCGAAGGCTGGACTGCCTCCACGTAAACCATTGCTGTGCCATAGCGGGAGGGTTGGTACAGCAATGGCCCTTATAATATAATAAAATTATAATAAATAATGTACTAACCTAGTTATAAGTAATACTAACAAAGATGAACCACTGTTGTTTTATAAAATAAATAATTCATTCATTCATTCATTCATTCATTCATTCATTCATTCATTCATTCATTCATTCATTCATTCAATACTGGACCAATTTTGTCCAAACTTTTCCTGCTTGAAGCTTAGGGGGTACTAAGTATATGGTTTCAATTATTGCCTATATGTCGTATCCATATTGTATAAGTAGAAAGTTTTGTAAAGTTCAGACATAACCTATCATAAAACTAGTGTCAGTAGTATAATAAATTGAAAAGATTACCTAATTTAAATTAACCTAATAGTTGAATGAAATTTTAAAGCATTTATTAACTATTCAAATCGATTAAGATTTAGAAAAGAGAATCGAGCCCAGGCGGGACTCGTACTATACAATAAAATCATTCAGTGGTTTCGATAGTTCGTATGAATCTCGGTAGATGGCTTTCACCGTCGCCCTAAGACGAATGTATTTGGATCTACTTCGGGCGGGCCTCGGTGGCTTAGTGGTCAGGGTATTCCCCCTGTAAGGGAAAGATCGCAGGTTCGAGGTCGATTCTCTTTTCTAAATTTTAATCGATTTAACCTACTATTTAAAAAAATGCGTAGCTCTTTGTTTCACGTAGCGCCGTAACTACTAAAATGATTATAATCAAATTGTGAATTAGCTTATTATAATCGATTTCCTACCAATAACTTAAAAAAATGCGAAACTGTTCGTTTCACGTATCGCCGTCCGTAATGATTATAATCAAATTGTGAATTAGCTTTATTATTCTAAACAAATAGGCCCTTCTATATTTTTAAAATCAACCCCTAAGAGGGTAAAACAGGGCGCTAAAGTTTAATAATAACCCTCATATTATACCTATTTCTTTTGTAAGTTCCGTCCTGGATGTTAATTTTTTCCAATTAAAAAATATGTAAAGCTTATTTTGAAAGCCTATTATGGACTAGTAAACATCTTGGAAATTTCTAGATTGAAACACACTTTTATTATAGAAAGCTTCAATAAATCGAGACCGTTTGGTACTATCGTACGAAGTCATTAGCGCGTAAATTCAATGCCATTATTACCTCGCAGCGTCTGCGCCGGCGCCGACTACTACATGACATGGCGACGACCTATCAGACGAAAGGACGATGCTAATAACTATTTTATTTTTAGTAACAGTACATAAATTGACTAATGCAACAGAATAGGTAAACTTAGTTCTGACTTAATATCTACATAAAATGTAATTGGTTTCTGGGACGTATGCCTTTCAAATATTGTATAAGAGAGGTGCAAATATAGGTAAATAGTAAATATAATAATATTCTAAGTAGTTATTCAATAATAATTATGTTTTGGTATCCTACTTAACATTATAAGAATAAAATTTTATGAAGATGTTTGTTACTCAATCACGCTCAAACGGCTGAATAGATTTGGCCGAAATTCGGTACTGGGATAGATTATAGCCTGGATTTTATCACTGGAATGGAACAGGATAAATCTGGGCGGGTAGAACAACGAGCGCAAGCTAGTAAGAAATAAATTTCACCATTAGCTGTTGAATTAGCTACGGAGAGGTACTTACTATTAAGAAAATTTTAATCTATCCGCAGGTACAAGAAGGAGCTATTACATTCAAAGATTTGATCTTTTTTACGCTACATTGTCCATTTCTCGGTATCAGCTAGAACAACAAAAAAATAATTACGAAGCGAAACCCAAGTACAGTGGGGTAAATCCCGCCATAAACTAGACTGTTTATAAATAACTTTGTGGTCTAATCTCATAACATTTTAAGTAATCTTAGTTTAGGACTGTATACGTAAGTTTTATGTTTAGACTAGAAAATGTACTATAATATTCTATTTTATAAGCTTTCGTATCGAAAGGACATTTAAGCACATCGCCCTATTAGCAGAATGTCCTAAAAGCAAAACGGCATATTAGCATAACGTCCTATTAGCAACATGACCTAGTAGCAAATAAATGGCTGATAAAAAAAATAATTAAATTTTTCATAATAAAACTAGGTAGAGGTATACATAGTTATTTGTAGAAAAAATGTTTTTAGTATACGTAATAAGTTTCTCAATTTCCATGTCGCTTTTAGTTACTTACGGAACGTAAGTAGGTAGAGTTATTTGAAGCCCGGGCTACGCTGTTCAACTCCTCCTTTATGCTGGTTTATTTACTCTTACTAGAGCGACTCTCGACGACAACTCCTGGTAACTCCACATCCTGAAAAGAAAGCCTCCGTGGGAGCCTTGTTCGTCAAGCAGCCTGTGTACCGCATGCAGATAGGATTGACTGAACCCCAAAGATCTCAGAGAAGACACCTAAATAAATTTAGGTAAAATTTCATCTAATTAATCAAATTGTTACAGCCGTTTCTGAGATACACAAAGTCACAAACCCGACGACCGCTGACTCAGCGAACGAGAGCTCTACCGCCGCGCCTCGCCATACAGACTACAGACAGACTGTGTAGTGTGTGTACCTACAGTACAGTCCTCAACTCGTCAACAATTCTCGTAATGACAACTATGTCTCCTGTAGGTCATTAAAAGGCCCCATTAATTCATCTGATGCAGTACAGTCACGAATTTTTTACGACTACCTCTATTATTACTTCCGAGATGTTTCCTTGTATAATGTTTTTAGTTTTAAATGATGCCCAATCGTGAATCATGTAATCGCCGAGTTATGAGAATGCCTTGGATGTTTAAATAAGTTACTTTACATACACGAAATTTTCCCGTGTCCCCAGTTTACTGTATATGCTATGATGTCTGTGAGAATGTTAGTTTGTTTTAAAAAAATGATACGTTTTAGAACGTCTACTGTATCGTATGTGGGTAGAATGTAAGCATCTCACTAATTAAAATGTGATAAGTAGTTTGTGAGGGTGTATTGCTCGGGACCGGGACATAATCTTGGACCTAAAATGTGCTCAAAATGTCCTCTATATGCGCAGTACGCGTTTTTTGGGTGCCCTCCTTTTTTAAGTTATTTAATTAAAAATCGAGCGAATCGTGAGGGCTATTCCAGAAGTTGGAAACTGATAACTCTTTACTTTCGTGCGGAAATCCCTACGGATACCACCCCTGTCGGTTACGTCGGACTCGGATCGACTAAAACCGCTCCGTAAGGTGTAAGATTACTTACTGTCAGCTGGACACGCCGTTGGCCGGATGGATGACCTACCCTTTGGTGTGGGCCATTTCAACCAATTCCCCTATTTTTTCCCTATGGAGGATATGGCATTTCCCTTGCACCCTGGGCCATCTACGTTTTTAAGATAGCCCGTTCAGGTATCGGAAGCATGATCGAACTCTGGAAAGAGGGGGCGCGCGTCGCGCCTTCGTCTGATGGAGAGACAGGCAAATAAAAAGAGACGAGTCTCTGGCGCAGGCTATTAGGGAAGGTTATCTGGCAGTCGCAAGCGCAACAAGTAGAGCCAAGATGAAAATTAAATGTTGCGTAAACAGAAACGCCTGTTACTGAAATACGTAAATAGTGAGCTAGCCAAAGTTCATCAAACCAGTATGTGTTCTGTTTATATCACAAACGTGTCACACCATTCATACAAAACTGCACAATCAGTACTGAGTTCAATGTTAAGCGGAGCAATTTTATTTAGCAGCACTTAACCGTAGATTAATGCACGGTTATAATGTGTCGTTTCTCTATTAGCGCTGGAAAGCATTCGCTGCGTTAGGCAAATAATTGTGCCTTTGCGTGTGTTTGTATTGCTGTCATATATGTAATATGTTGACCCCAATTACGTCACAAAATGTAGGTACTCTGTATGCGCAGTACGCATTTTTTGGGTGTTTTAGGATAGCATGGGGTGCTACGATAGCGAAGGAGCACAAACCCACCAATCATAGATTTATAACAACCCAATCCGCGCGCGCCAGAGCCTTTTTTCTTAGAGTCAGATTATGCCAGTAACCGGTGATTTCTGTGTCTGCGTCACCCGACTTACGTAGTTTATCTAATCTGTGAACTGGTTGCCTGGTGCCCAAGGAGATTGGCACTCTTAGGCCAATCATAATTAATTGATTGTTTTTTTTTTGGAAAAAAAAGTTACTACATACGGTACTATGTCTTAAGCTGCGTTTACATACTCGCGGCAGAGCGAGGGAAGTGGCGAGAGAAGTGGGCAGAGACGTGGTGTGAATGGTATATTCGTCATGCCGCGAGTACTGCCGCGTATGTTGCGCAAATACTAGCGCGATGAACTATACGAGACCGCTAGATGGCGCTAAGCTAAATAAAACACGACTTTCGTTATTGCTCCTCGAATATTTACTTTAAAAAATATTTATATCGATCTACGGAAAGTGTATAGTAGTTGAAAGTGATAGTTTTTATTAATAATCTATTTAATTAATTCGCTATGCTGTAAAAGCTTATTGCGTACACTGCTACAGCGTTGTCCTCCATACGTTTACGTCCGTCTCCGTTGCAGGGCGAATACTGTAATGCGGACCAACGCGATGATGGGAGTGTGTGAATGCTAGGGCATTAATCGCGCGAATATTTCTGGCAACACGATGAGCAATGCGAGCGGCAGTATGTAAACGCGGGGTTATGCTACGTTTACATACTCGCGGCAGAGCGAGGGAAGTGGCGAGAGAAGTGGGCAGAGACGTGGTGTGAATGGTATATTCGTCATGCCGCGAGTACTGCCGCGTATGTTGCGCAAATACTAGCGCGATGAACTATACGAGACCGCTAGATGGCGCTAAGCTAAATGAAACGACTTTCGTTATTGCTCCTCGAATATTTACTTTTAAAAATATTTATATCGATCTACGGAAAGTGTATAGTAGTTGAAAGTGATAGTTTTTATTAATAATCTATTTAATTAATTCGCTATGCTGTAAAAGCTTATTGCGTACACTGCTACAGCGTTGTCCTCCATACGTTTACGTCCGTCTCCGTTGCAGGGCGAATACTGTAATGCGGACCAACGCGATGATGGGAGTGTGTGAATGCTAGGGCATTAATCGCGCGAATATTTCTGGCAACACGATGAGCAATGCGAGCGGCAGTATGTAAACGCGGGGTTATAGCTAGTCACTATAATCTTAGCGTTAGTCCCGGTCGAATTCGAGGTCCTCAAAATCCGGGGTCCGCTTTCCAGCGTTGAGTTCTTCAATTTCGGGCATCGCACGTCATCCTCTATAATGACGAGCCAGCACTTTTTAGGTCTATTCCTCCTACCGGGGCCCGGTGGAGGCGACAAGCCAGACATTTGTTATTTACTCACGAAACGTGGCCGTGGCGCAGAAGTGGCTAGGTACACCAACGATGTGACTTTCAAAATAGTTGTTAATTCTCAATTAATTGCTTAAATAATGTGCAGAAGCTGGCCATCGCCATCCAGAGTGGCAACGCAGCCAGCGTGATGGGCACTTTTGCAGTGGGTACAGGTCTGGGCGCTCTTTCTTATGACTTCTTAGGATGAGCTTGGATGCGTGTATTGTAATCTTGTTGACTAATTATACTGTGGTTTTGAAATAAATTAAAGTGTATAAGTTAAGTGAAAAAAAAATGAGTAACGATATTATTTAGAACTAGCCTTCCGCCCGCGGCTCCGCCCGCGTGCATCTCGGTTAACGCGACCTTTGCTCATATCTCCGGTTCTACTCAACCGATTGCGATCAAACAAACGTAAGATTTTAAGTCTGAGTAAGCCCTTTCTAACAAAAAAAACCGCATCAAAATCCGTCCAGTAGTTTTTGCGTCCATCGCGGACAAACAGACAAACAGACATTCACAACAAATTCAAAAAAAATATTTTCGTGTTCAGTATCGTTAACATAACATAACCCAAGAATGTTTTTTTTTAATATCTCCAATGTACAGACACGACCACTTTACACTTATTTATAATAGTATAGATAGAGTACATATAGATAGATAGATATAGATAGATATTTTGCTGACAATGTAAATGACTCTTTTAAACCAATAAATCAAACAATAATAACTATTGTATAGCATTGGAAATTGACGTTTTAAAATTGTGACCCGTAGAACTTGATAAATTAAGCATGATTTTATATTGCATTGGGACCTGACATACATACCTATTACACTTTGACTCTGATAAATTACATAATATTGTATTGAATTGAAAGCTATTAGTGTTAGTATTAAGAATGGATATTTAATTGACAAATAAGTTGAAGGATTATCGATTTGATGTGTAGGTAGCTAATCGTTACGATGTAATTAGGGTTGCCAACCGTACTTTATAATAAAGTATTGTACTTTATTTCCGGTAGTTGTACTTTATATTTTATGAGAACAATAAAGTACGCGAAAATACTTTATTTCGCATGATTTAATTTTTTTGGTACATATTTTGAAAAGTTTACTCTGAAAGCATGTTTTTGTTAAACGGGATTTATCGATATATCTACTGTACTTAGCACTCACTTTTAACAATTTCTGAACGCATTCTAACCTCCAATGTCAACGGTGTCAATTTGTATTGTCAGACTAGCCTACCGCCCGCGGCTCCGCCCGCGTGCATCTCGGTTAACGCGACCTTTGCTCATATCTCCGGTTCTTCTCGACCGATTGCGATCAAACAAACGTAAGATTTTAAGTCTGACCAAGCACTTTCTAGCAAAAAAACCGCATCAAAATCCGTTCAGTAGTTTTTGTGTCCATCGTGAACAAACAGACAAACAGACAGGAAATTAAAAAAAAAATTTCATGTTCAGCTTCAGTATCGTTAACATAACCCAAGGTTTTTTTTAAATATCTCCAATGTACAGACACGGGAATACGATATACATACATAGATAGCTTTTTTAAAATTAGATGTAAAAAAAAATAAAAATTTCAAAAACCCCCGACCCAAAAAGGACATAATATATAAAAAAAAACTAAAATAATAACTATTATATTATGACCTACCCTAAGTATTGACCCTTTTGTCATTTGTCTCTTATACATAGAGCATACCAAGGTACTTTGCGACCTTGGGGGTTTTTAAACATTTTTTTTATTTCATGCTATTTATAGGTAACCACATAACCGATTTCAATAAAACCTGCTGTATAGTGATGTATAAAAATTATGACCTTTCATTTGATACCCAACACGGGTATATTTGAAAATATTAGATTTTGCATTGCCACTTTCACTCCTCTTTCAAATGGCTGAACCAATTTTTATGAAACATAGCTAAGAACACTAAAGGTCTCTGCATACGTAATGGGTTTTTTCACGGACGGGACGGGGACGTGAAGTTTTGGAAATATCGTTTCATACAAAATGTATGCGGCAATTCATATGTCACGGGGCCACGGACGGGACGGGACGGGATGGGCCGCATACATTTTGCTTCACGTCCCGTCCCGTCCGTGAAAAAACCCGTTACGTACTTATGCAGAGACCTTAAACCATCTTTCAAACAAAAGAAACAGAATCGATATCGGTTCAGCCGTTTGGGAGCTACGATGCCACAGACAAACTGACACACACACACACACACACACTTCAAACTTAAACACCCGTCTTTTTTGTCGGGGGGTAAAATAAAAAAAAATTCTGAGGATTTTATTTAATAAAAAAAAATGAGCTCTCTACTTAAATTTAGAGTTGACCAGTATTACACTCACAATTATTTTTAAAATAATTAAAACCTCTTGTGTGCCGTCAAAGGTACTAAAAATTACAATCTTTAAAACTGTTAATAAAATGTACTCTTTTTTGTAAGTCTGTACTTTTTTTTTACCCCTTTTGAAATCAGAAATACTCTATTTCTTCTAAAAAAAGTTGGCAACCCTAGATGTAATATTCTTCAGCATAAAATAAGTTATGGACTACAGTAAATTAAGTGAGTCTATGTCCTAAAGGCGGCATTAGGTACTTCTTAACGAGCACATAACTGAATACTTACATCTTTGCATGAGGTTACAGAACCAGGAAACAACGTTAGTGTTACTTAGATGTATGTATTTATGTATATTCGAATCATACATGGTATTCCGAAAAAAGAATTCTTGCAAAGCAGGGGTGTTAGGAACTTGTGAATTCCTAAAAAAACCTAGATATAAGGCAGTCATGGCCCTGCAACAATATTGTTCTTCATCTTGCTTTTTCGTTTAAATACATTTAACTGGGTTATTCCCGATTCCCCCGAAAATTTATGAGCTTTATAATAAGCGTATTATCAAGATGGTACAGTGATTGAGAAAAGTGTTACCTACTTATATTTTCATCTATTTTTTTTGTATCACTTGGTTGCCAGACGAACACACGGTTTGGGTTTACTAATGAAAAGTCGTCGGAAATATACACAGTACGATCGTTGTCAATAATACCTTTGTTTATAAGCTATCAATATCTAACTAGTTACTGTTCACGATCTAAAAAAATAAATTTAAATCAGATCAGTGGTTATTGGGTTACAGACGCATTCGGGTTACGAACGCTGACGTTGTTTGACAACTTAAAACTGTACTTATCCATTGCAGCTTAAGTAGAACGAGCACACTTTATAAGTAAGTGATAGTTCAATCTCCCAACTTGTGACGTCTAATCATCATCCAATCGGCTTGTCGAGGCGAGCGCCGGCGCCGCGCCGTTCGAAAACCGATTAAGTAACTTTAACGGTTTTCTGTCAGTTAACGGTTAAACCGGAACAGAGACTAATTATACTAGTTTAATGTCGTGCCGTTGTTTTAGCATTTAATTCATATACATTACTAGTATGAAGGCCCTCACTCACGGTGTACGGTAAAATTATAATTTATCAACATCGCCACGGCTATCTAAGCTTCTTTGTCCATTAGTTAGTGGGAAAACAATATAAATATTTGTGTTGGTAAAAGTCTCATTATAATTACTGTAAACTAAGTGGGTCCACCTTGTTTATTTAAATTTAATAGCGTTAATTAATGTGAATTTCATGCTATAAAATTTAAATAAACAAGGTGGACCAGCGACTACTGCCGTTCGTCGGTAAATTGGATGACACGGTGGGGCGAGTATTTCTCTGATTCATGCCGCGTTCAGTATGTATGTGGGTGGATGGAACGAGGCTCACCCTGGATCCGCTGTATACCCATAGAAGGGGTGACACCCAGTACACACCATCCTGTCAGCGAGGGTTATCGCCTAGCTAGTAAACGGAGTTTCCAGGCGGTGGCGTACCGTCGTATCGTCTCAACTTCAGAACATCTATATCTGTTATTTGAAGACATTACATAGTAAAATACTTGAGTTATGTTACGTAAGCGATACTGAACACGAACATATTTTTTTTGAATATCCTGCCTGTTTGTTCGCGATGGACGCAAATTTAGATACGGTTTTTTTTTTGTTAGAAAGGGTTTGGTCAGGGTTAAAATCTTATTTTTGTTTGATCGCAATCGGTTGAGTAGAACCGGAGATATGAGGAAAGGTCGCGTTAAAGTGATGCACGCGGGCGGAGCCGCGGGCGGCAGGCTAGTTGACTATAAAAGTTCGACATTAGGCAGCCTGCCTTATGTCCGGCCCAAGGCAGGTACTGGGTAACTAAATAAACAAAGAGCCTTGGGTAACAAAGGTTACAAGAAAAAACTGAATTAATCATAAAATTATAAATAAACATTTTACACATCTTAAAATTATAAATAAATATTTTACTTATCTTACCTTGTATCTACCTTCAAATTCTGATTTGAGTTTTAGGGATTTCCGGTTTGACAGTTTTTTTGTCAGATCAATATGTAAATAATAAATTATTATTATTATAGTACAAATATCGGTTGGTACTTACAGTGAAACAAAAATCCGAAATTAGTATTCAGAATAATCTTATATATAAAACTCTTAGTCCTGACTGACTGATTGACTTAGAGACAACGCACAGCCTAAACCGCTGGTCCTAGAGACTTGAAATTTATAGAGAATGTATGTTTTGATGCGTGGAGGTGTACTAAGAAACGATTTTTCGAAATTCGGTCCCTAAGTGCCTAAAAAGTGCCAAAAACGTACTTTCTTATAACTCAAGAACGGCTGAACAGATTTTTATGATCTTTGGTTTTTTTAATTTGGCTTTGTCGCCGAATAGCAATTATCACAATTAAAATGTGGCAAATTCACGAAATAATGTCATATTAAAGAAAATACGAAATATTATGGCGCTAATATCGCTAGCAAAATTGTTACCATGACAACGGAACTAAAGTGATGGTGTCACATTTTGATCTGTCAAATGATAATATTCTTAAAACGTCACTCATCTATGCGTCACTCTCTGTCACGTATAATAAGCAAGAACGTGAAAAATATTATGTATGTACTGCAGTTTCTTTATTTAATTGATTAGAAATAGAAAAACAATCTAAAAGAAATAGAATCTTCAGTAAGTTCCACGGCCTAAAAGCAATGCTACAACACGTTATCATCCAGTTGAATACTCACTTACAGGCCTTGAAACAGCAAGGTATGTGAATTTAAACCTATTGACGCTGATACAATATAAATGACAACACAAGGGACGCTGGTTCATGAATTGTCTCACGAGTAAGCTCGATGAGTTCCAACCAACGGGGGCAAACCGGATTTTGAAAGGGTTATAGTATTGTAGCCAACATTGTCCAGCAGATCATACAAAGGACCTGAGAGTACAATCAGCCGCTGTGTACGGTTTTTGTAGATTACAAGAAACCCTTCATCGAGACCTGGGTATTTCTAGATTCTCTACTAAGGTATCGTGCTGATATGACGTATCAGTGCTGAGATGCCTACATGATACCGCCATAATGTCCGTCCAGCTCCAAGCTCATAAGACGAAGCCTTAAAAGCCTACAAAGTGGAATGAAACAACGGAGATACCCACCGCAAGGTCGACACCCGAGGTTGTTCAAGAATAGGTCTACCTTAGATCACCATAAGGATCCAATTGGGTTGAGTTCGCCGAGTTTACTCCATATTATGACTTACGGGGCCGTAACGTGAAAACCGACAATGGGGACATACAACCAGAGAAATTGGGTGGAGGATTGGGTGCTGTTTCACACATTGGACAACAGTGGACTGCAATAGGCTAATTGATTGATTGATATGAACGAAATAGTATAATTTTACGTATTCAAATTTTTTCCTACCAGTCTTTTCTTGCCATTTACTATTCATGTAAAGATACCAATGTCTTACAGTCTACTGTGTCTGTATGACAGGGCCGATGTTTCTTATTTCTTCTGTTTCAGCGTTAATTCTCAGTCGCATCCGAAGCTTATATCTCGGAGTCTGGGGTCCGCTTTACCAGTCTTAAATGCGGATTTGGCTAAGCCTCGATATTTTCGTGAAGCGACTGCCATATTCTGACCTCCGCAACCCAATGGTGACATTAGGCGATATCAAAGCACTGCAGCTACACCGTTGTTGTTAAACTTTTTAGTGCTCCAACGGATTAACGTGCTCTCCGAGGCAAGACCAGACCAGTGCAAATACACATTCATGCATATAAATATTTGCAGTGAGCGGGGATCGAACCCGCGCCTACTGCGTAGCGACCGCGTTCACTACCGCTACGCCACAGAGGCTTTCGATGCTTCTTACATTTATTATTTTGAAAAACTCAGTTACTGAGAGGATGAAATAGGCGTTATACCACTTAGTTGGCAGACAAGCACACGACCCACCTGATGGGAAGCGGTCACCGTGGCCTATGGACGTATGCAACACCATACAGAACACAGAACATAGACCTGGAGTGCGGTGGTACTGTTCTCCGAAAAGGCCAGAAGAATTACAGACTCATCACTTCTGAGTCATAATATCTACATGTTGTTCTTGAGAGTTGTCATGAATTGTCTCGCGAGCAAGCTCGACGATGCAAATGGATCATGCAAATGGTCTCACTACCATGGACGCCCAAGATCGTGCGAAGCGGAGGACGAAGGGCCAGAAGGCGGACCCTGAGCTCCGAGGTCATCTTGGCCACGGACACAATCAGGAAAATGTGTCTATACGCAAATGATGAGCACTGAGATGCTTATGATGCCGCCACAATGTCCTTCAGCTGTGTCCAGCTCCAAGATCAGAAGATGAAGCCCAAAAGCTCATATCGTGAAATGAGACGAGGGAGATACCCATCGAAAGGTCGACTTTCGTAGCTGTTCAAGATTAAGTGTACCTGCAGGGGTCACCAAAGGATCGAATTGGGTGGGCTACATTGGATAAATTCGTCGAAGTTTCTACTTCCCTGTTATGATATGACACACGGGGCCGGAACTTGGAACTGACAGTGGGGATATAGTAAAGCAGACTGATAAATGTAGGATATTGGTTGATACTTAAGTCCAACAGTGGTATGCTATAGGCTAAATGATTAATTTAAATGATATTGTATAAGTAATATTTAGCAATTATTGTAAATTTTTTCTTACCAGTATTTTTCTTGCCATTTACTATTATTAATAAAAAGATGCTAACAATATTTTTATTCTGATATAATGTTCTTAAAACCTACCACTTTTTTGTATGACAGGGCCAATGTTTCTTACAGTTTACATTTTGAAAAATTCACTACTGAGAGGGTGAAATAGGTGTTGAAAGTTTATAACAACAAGTCCGTCAGTTTAGAACAAATACTAATGTGGCGGTAGCCGATATCCACGCAGGCGGAGCTGCGGGCGAAAAGCTAGTTGTTTATACAATAACATCTTTTTAATTGTTGTTGCAAGGCTGTGTGCGACACCATGTACCGTTGCCTGCCTTGATTAGGCTCAATGTTTTTATTTTGTGTATGGTTTTCGTGCATTTCTGTGCAAAATAAAAAACTTTTCTTTCTTGCTTTCTCATCTTAATCTAGATTACTATTTTGGGAATCGGTGACCTATAGTATTAGTTCTAACTAATGTATTTTTGTATGCTTAACATAATTTAAACTGTTTACATGCGTAGTATTTATGATAAAGAGAGGATAAGAGGCTTGAAATAAATTATGAATGGTATAACTACCTTATTCTTATGTAAATTTTGCTAAGGCCAAAATAAAAATGGTTATTAGTTCCATAACAGATTTTTAAAATGTAATGGAGCGTTTTGTTCATGCGAGGCCACTGACGAGGAAATAGTTATCTTTTGACGATGCGGGAAATGATGTCAATTAGCTGATGACGTGAGGCATTCCTTCTTCTAAACAAACACCCTGTATACTGTAGATTTCAGAACAACAGCTTTTATATTGTTAACTTTTTGGTTATTATTCATTACCTAAATTTTTGTATTTTTGTGATCAATTTTATAATTTAATCTGCCTCGAATAATTGTATCTGACATTGAATAATTGTATCTGACATTTTACTTTGATTATTAATTATAATGTATTTTGTTTATATGACTGTTAATAAATTGCAAATAATTACACAATACATGCAAATCGACACCTCTGGGTTCAATTGGCGTATAAACCATTTTGGCCAAAATGAGTTATATACACCGTTTAGTTCAATTTTTTTTTCTCTATCGATCTGTATATTTAAAATGTTCAAATTCGCAAAAAAAATGCTTTTACGACCCAAAAAATTTAGATCATCCTACCACAAAAAAGATAAAATGTTAATGTAACAGCCAAATTTTTCTTTTTTGAATTTTTAGTAAGACGTTATGACCAAGATTTTCACCAACCCGGGGCGTAAGATCTGCCTTGATTGTAAATGAATTTTACGCCATGACGAGTAAATATATTTCTTAAATGTAATTTAAAATTGAGGTCGTAAATCCAAACATTTAAATAACATATGGACGTATAAACCATATCCATTGCAAAAAATGGTATTCAATTTTAGACTTTATTGCTGTAGAATTAAAGTTCAAAATTAAATGACAATATTATTACTACACGCTTTCGTTCACTCTACAATAGGCCATTTAATTTTAGATTTTACGGACATTGCTTTAAAGACTAAAATGAAATGGTAAAAATTAAAAAAATAATTACAGTGTCCGTGTTATGACGGTGGGTTTGCCTTAGCAGAATCAAGGCTCTGACCCTCGATTCTGCTAAAGTAAAACCACTGCACGAACGATCATGTGGGTGACAGGTGTGAGGAGTTTGGACATGCCCACGGCGGTTTTGGATATGTTAGCCGTAACCCAGAGGGTGAGCACATCCTCAAAACGTGTACGGCCACCTAACTTGCCGTCATGAACAGGATCTTCAAAAAGAAAGCCGAACTTCTTGTCACCTACAAGAGCGGAGAGCACACTCGCTACCCAGATCGATTTCCTACTCACTAAGAGGTATAGTATCAGCATGGTGGCCAACTGCAAGGTAATACCCGGAGAGAGTCTCACTAGCCGACACCGTCTCCTTGTCATGGACCTCCGCGTGAAAATAAGACAAACGCGCCGAGCGTGGTCAACGCAGAATCAGGTGGTGGTAAAGCCAAGTCCCAAAGTCTCGTCTCAGCCATCGGTGACAAGTGCGCTGATGCTGTAGACGAACCAGTACAGGTTTGCTGGGATAGGATTCAGGCAGCTATCCTTGAGGCGAGGAGGACGGTGCTCGGTACGTCTAAGGGTGGACGCAAGTATGACAAGGAAACTTGGTGGTGAAACGACACAGTCCAGAGAGAGATCAGGGTGAAGAAAGCCCTCCTTAAAAAAGTGGCAAGCGTCCAAATCTTCCGAAGACCGCGACGCGTACAAAGATGCAAAACGCGCCACCAGGAGAGCGGTAGCCAGGGCCAAACGAGACCACTTGCAACCGCTGTATAACAAGTTGGAATCATCTGAGGGGCAAAAGCTTATCTATAAGTTGGCGCTTTCCAGGGCCAAAACGGCGCAGGCTCTGTCCAAGTGCCGCTGAATTAAAGACAAAGACCCTGAGGACAATCTGTTGTACGAGGAAGTCGTGGTGAAGGAGATATGGCTGTGTGAAGAGTGACGAATTTAAATAATTGCCTTTTTTAGTTTGATAATCTGATCATGACTGATAATGTGTGCCATAATTATCTGTTTTATTTAATAAAACTAAGTTAATTTAGTTTCTGGTAGTTTAATTTCGTGTATATCGACCATAATTCTGTAGTAATATTAATATTAATGTAATTCTGCCACATTCTAACAGTATCGAAATTGTTTTTATTAATTATAATTCTATTGATGTGCAAAGTAAATAGTTTTTACAGCAAAAAAATCTACAGCTACGTGCTTTTACATCAGTAAATGTGAACTTAATTTTACCAAATATGGATTTAAGTACAGCTTATATCCATTTTTTGACTTTTCATCCAATTTTCATGGGGTGTATACACCATAAATTGGTATTTTCTAAGACGTATATCCATGCTAACTTCCAAACCAAAGGAGATAGATATGATTGAATGATTTAGCCTTCTTCATACCCAAATTCTAAGAATCTTTCTCCTTGGAATTTTTTATGTAGCTTCTAAAATAAAAAAGTTATGATTTTTTTTCTGAAAATAAAATCGTTTTTTTGCTCTCCTGAAAAGTCGTGTTTTGGTTTATACGCCAATTGAACCCAGAGGTGTCGAAATAATACATTGAACAATTGTATCAGACATCTATTTATATCTATAATTTCTAATAAATTCAATCTTTTCATAAATATTTAATATAAATAATTTAATAAAGTCAATCCTTTCATAAATAATTAAAAAAAAATAGGAATGTAGGTACTTATCATAACTTGTAACTAACAATAGATATAAGTAAAAATGTTACTAACAAATTGGGCCTTGTTGCCATTAATAAATGATTTATTATATTATTATTATTATTTGGAAAACTTTGTGTTTGAATAACATGAACACTTGAACATGACAACTTGAAATTTAATAAAAGATGCAAGTAAAGGTACAGAATAGCTGAACTAGCTCTGAGTTATTTATTTATTGATTACCTCTGAAGTTTTCATAAAAGAATAAACAAAAATTTTCATGATTTTTTTTTACAAAAAAAGTTTGTCGTTAACTGTACAGTTGACAATATATTTGTTATTTTCTCAAGGTTGATTTAGACCAAACAAACACGCGAGCTAGAGCTAGAACAAGAACAGTCTAAGAGCATTCTTTCCTAATATTTTAGTGTAAATGAAACCTTATTTTCAGCGTTTCCTGAAAGATCTACGAAAGAATGTTCTGTTACTGTTTACACTTATTAGTGTATGTGTATGTGAATTTGACGTAAAACGGATAGATTGAGCATTCGCTCGTTTGATGTAACTCAACCTTTACTAGAAGGACCTTTATTGCTAAGTATCTATCTATTAATTGAAAGCAGCCGGAGTGTTAATATTAACTAGCCGGGTTTTGTCGACTGTTGGTATATGGAAGAATGACGAGTGTATGGGACTACAAAGGCGGTAGTGCCAAGATCCTTGACTCCCTTGAGGTCAAGCCAAGCATGCAAATTCGTACCAAACATGTGAATTGATGTCATCATTCTTTTCGTTTTACTGAAATAAAGTATATCTGAACCAGAACGCAATAGATCTAGCCGTTGCTTGCGATTACGTCCGTGTAAATTCGGAATAGGTGTGTCAAGGTATTTTTCCTTCTGCAATCGCGACACCACCTCGTAATTTCATTATTATATTTTTGAATATCTATACTTCTATACTTAACTGTACTAATACTATAAAGAGAAAGGCCCTTTTCGCTTGGCTGATTTTGATTGCAATGTATTGTATGTTTTACAGGAGACAAGGTGGACAGACGACCTCATTAAGGCCGCGGGAACGCGCTGGATGCGAGCCGCTTCCAACCGGTCCTATTGGAGATCTATAGGGGAGGCCTATGTCCAGCAGTGGACTTCCTATGGCTGAAATGATGATGATGATGATGATGTATGTTTTACTGCCCATCACCTTTTAGGTATAGCGTGATGGTATGGAGTTTGAATGTTGACCATGTATGAGTTCTACGGAACTAAAAAAAATTGTGAGCGAACGTCTAATAATGCCAGTGCAAATTGTTTGGATTTTTTTTCCTTTTCAATTTAGAATTCTTTTTTAATTACTGGATACTCACGTCAATCGTATACTACCTCGTCAATAAGGAAAAATACATCAAAACTAGCGCACAAAGAAATCACAAATTAAAACATCTAGGTATACGATTGAGAATCCACAGTACAGAATAGGCCACGGTAACCAGTTTCCAGATGGGCCGTGTTCTTCTCTGAAACCTAAGGGGAAAATAACAGCTCTTATCTAACGTCTAAATCTACTCCAATTTATGATAATAAAAGCTATATTCGAACATTAACGATAGGTGACACGCAGACTACCTAAATGAGATCATAAAATACATAAACGAAAGTGTCTATAGGTGATGAATATGCGCAAAACTGTGTACGATGACGCACAGGGCTTTTGCTTTTACGTGCCATTTCTCCTCGACACGTGGTTCAGTTTACACAGATATTTGGAAACACCCTGTTGTGTATCCCACGCGAGAATTAGACGTGCACGAAAGTGTGACGCTTGGAGTCAAAAACACGGAGAACAGGTACGTTTTGGTTAAGTTCTTTATCACTACATATTATAAAACAAAGTCTCCGTCGCTGTCTGTCCGTCTCTATGTATGCTTAAATCTTCAAAACTACGCAACGGATTTTGAAGCGGTTTCTTTTAATAGATAGAGTGATTCAAGAGGAAGGTTTATATGTATAATACATACATAATATTGTAGAGAAACACTGATAAATCGGGATCAGAATACCACGCGGGCGGAAAATATGGCGGTACGAAGTTCGCCGGGTCAGCTAGTTAATAATAAACTGTGTTCATAGTACAGTCAGCGTCAGAACGATCTTGACTGCAAAATCTCACAACTGTACTAAATCAACGGATTTTATGTAAAAAATATACCTAGCTGTTTGCGTATGAGGGGACCTATGGGCACCTGAATAGGGGTCGAATCTATTAATTAAAATTTATTTTATTCCAGCGGACGAATGGGTAGGTACCTTAAAAATTAATTAAAATTATTGGCTTACTACCGAAGGACCAATGGGCACCTAAAAAGGGGTCGAATTTACAACTTTTATGCTAGGGGTCGAGTTTTAGAGGACCAATGGGTGCTGACCCAAATTATCTTAATACCAAGGTATTAAAAGCAAATCACCGAAACCGGCGGGCTTGCATGAAAGGACAAAATGACCGTTTGACAGGTGAGGAAGCTACGTTGAGGAAGACAACAGCCTGCCATTTGACTCTATCCTTACATACTTCAGGAGTATGTAAGGATAGACTCAAATGGTGGGTTATTGTCTCTACCCCGGAGGGAAATAGGCGTGTGAGTATGTATGTATGTAATGTATGTAAGAGCAACTCAAACTGTTTTATTGATTTAAATTGTATTATTGTCCGAACTAAAGGTGTGTACGTGTACCTACCAAATATCAGAACAATCAGTCAATAGGCAGGGGGGAAGACCAAAGCATTAAGATCATTTTGAGTACTTTGCTCGTCAAGATCGATTTGATGCTGACTGTACATACTATTGTTTTAAATTAGACTTTAGTTATTAGGCGAGCTTCTGTAGTAAGTTGTGTCATCAGCGTATGGGAACCTCAGTTAAACTGCCTTCGTATTCCAAGGCAGTGTAACTGAGGTTCTCATCAACCACTGCCCATTAAGATTAATGCCATTCCCTTATTTATATTTAATAGCTTTTGCCCGCGGCTCCGCCCGCGTGGATGTCGGTTATCGCGACCAAACATAGCCTATGTCCTTTCTCAAGGTCTAATCTACCCCTATACCAAATTTCATCAAAATCGGTTCAGTGGTTTAGGCGTGAAAGCAAGACAGACAGACAGACAGCCAGACAGACAGACAGAGTTACTTTCACATTTATAATATTAGTAGGGATGTAACAATAACTTTCAGGGTGGGAAATCAAGGAAATTCCCATTCGTAATTTAGTATTCTCAAACTCATTCCTCCGCAAGATGACGTCAAGACATTTTTTTTACCGACTCAGAACCAGGTATTTTAAGGTTTTCCTTAACCATCTACTTATTCAAAACTCGTAAGTTTAATAAATATACATTAAGTCGTGTTAGTTGTGTATCTAAATTTATTAAACACGTATGCAAACGATCTTATTATCATATGGCTGATGCCCGCGGCTCCGCCTGCTGGATGTCGGTTATCGCGATCAAACATAGCCTATGTCCTTTCTCTAGGTCAAATCTATCTCTATCTCTATACAAAATTTCATCAAGATGGGTTAAGTGGTTTAGGCGTGAAAGCGTAACAGACAGACAGATAGATAGACTGACAGACAGAAGATATTTTCTGAAGATAAATTTATATTTATTTATTTAACTCCAGAAAAACCGTGGGCCAAAAAATTAAGTAGGTACCTACCAATTAAACACACTGCGGTATATTAAATGCTTCAGAATAAATTTGATAGTCCTCATGAAACATTATCTGTATGGACACATGTTTCCACAAATGTTTTTTTTTTAATCTAATCAAAACTGTATGGATAAAAATTATCATCATAGTATTTTTGGCAGATTTTTTTAAAACTAATGATATTCAGAATACTTTACATAATAATTGAAGGTAAAAAAGTGCGTTACTGTGAGAATTTTAACAATTACAACAAAAAAAAATATTTCCGTAATTACTTTTATTGCCTCTTTTTATTATTCGTAACTTATTTTGAGTGAATATTAGTATCTACCTACCTACCTAACCTATAGTACCGTACCTCCATATGACAGAACACTAATGCGTGGTCTGAGGGGGGGGGGGGCACATGGGTCATGACCCCCCCCCCCCTCCTCCAAATTGTGCGCCTGTAATTTAAAAGTCTTCTAAAAAGGTATTTTTTGAAGGAGTTTCCGAACTTACAAATAAGTATCGGGCACCTGAGAACACTTCAAATAAATTAGCGTGAAGAAAAAAGAACTACAAATTTAAGGAGACAATTTAATTTACAACCAAATCAACCAAATGGACTGGTCATTTTGTCAGAGTAGACGTCAGTTATGTCCGTAATATGTTAACGTCTTTAGTTTAGATACTTACCTAACCTGCTGGGTCTAGAAAGGGATTTTCGAAAAATATATCCATACGATATCAAAATAATATCTCTTACAATCGAATTTTATTAATGTAATTCAAGTATGGATCTACAAGTCGTTAGAGCAGTAAATCGCGTTCAATATTCGAATTGCCTGAAACCATTGATTTACATATATTGTTACTAAACTGAACCATAACCTCAAATTGACCTTCGAAAGTATAAAGTAAGTACCTATATATAGTTATAAAATAAAGTTTCCACTATTAGAAATAGCCCTGCTACCGCTGTGAAAAAAAGTTACTCATCACTTGGTAGAAAATTAAAACGTTTATGGGATTCATTACATAAAAGGGTATTAAAAAGATCTAATTGAAAAAGATATACCTACCTAAGTCATAATTATGAAATAAACTAAGTAATTATAAGTTTATGAAACCTACCATTTCTCTTATGGTTGTTGCAAGCACTTAAGAAAAGTCAAATACATCCATGAAAAATAGTGCTATAGCTTGATATAGCTCTCTAGGTGACAGTTTTCCAGCTTACGCCTTACACTTTAGACTTTAGAGTGGTACCTATTCGTGTGTGCGGCATACGGTTTTAGACAGTTCGAGTCCGGCATAACCACGCCCGGCAATCGGCGATGAGGGGTATCCGTGGGGACTTCCGTACGAAAAAAAAAATTATTCTAACTAGAACACAGTAAGTAACACTAACTTATTAAGCTAGACGAATGACATTGACCTTAGCAGTAGAGAATTTATGAGTGATATAATATTATGTGCCACGGAATTTCATGCGTCGTGTTATGTACTCCTAACTCCTACATTTATATTGCTAACTGTAAATCACTGAAAGGGTAGGCAAAGGTGTATGTATATACCCACATTTTGCTAACTACGATTTTCGGTTCCACATGAATTGAGTGCGACGCTATTGCCGGCAACCAGGCACTTTTTCAAGGACTGTATGTTTATAGTTGGATGGAGAAAAGCCCTATCCCGTAATCGCCTTCTACAACACCCACGGGAAGAGATGGGATAGCCCTGTTATATTCCACTGGGAACCAACATGACAACACGGTTATGTACACTTACTCAATCGTAATAAATGAATTTGGACGGTATTATGTATTTGTACATAGACCAGTGTGATGAAAAATCAAATTCGAGGCTACACTGGGGGCATAAACCTGTAGAAACAATGAAATGTCTAACATACCGTACAAAACCGTATTATAGTTAGGAAATCGCGTATTATTTACATACCAGTAACTCGTCAGAAGTCAACCGGTAGTGACATCTCTAGCATATAACTTTTTGTAAATAGTAAAATTATCATAATTATTATACAGATATAGAATTATTATTATTCTTGCGACAGTTGTTTATTCGTCACATCGCATGATTTTGTAAACAATTTCACGCGTTTCGTATGAAACGTCGTGTAATTGAAAATAATAGATGACTGCCATTGTTATTATAAATAGAGTTTTCGATCTCAAAATTACATTAACGAGATTCATTACACTGTCTGTACATAATGAGTTATTTATTGTATGTTTTTTTTATCTATCGATATCCGGGACATGCAAGAAAAATAAAATAGAACCTAAAATGACCGCGGTATAAAACTTAAATCATCTTCTAGCCCGCCCTAAAGACGCCCCACTAGGCGTAACCCATTTTAAGGTTACCTAAATATCAATAGTGGAACTGTCTATAATGTGGAAGGCATGTCGTGGATTCTTATATTCATTGTAAGGTTGCGTCTCTTCTCTACCGGAAATGTGCGAGATTACTGGGCTGTGCGAGGATGCGTAGCGATGCTGTGGAACAATGTGAGCTTTCCACCGGAGATGTGTTACGCCGCTGAGCGGTGCCATGATGTGTAGCGGGATAGCTGGTTGGCCTGCGTATTGCAGAATAGAATGATGAATGTATGGGATTGACACTATTTTGGCGTTAATGAAAGTCGTCAACTTATGTCAATTTATCCTATTCTACAAACGTATTGCCATTTGTCTAGAGGGGCAGACGCGAGCGGGTTGAGGCGTATAAAGGGAATGAATTGTACGCGCGTTCTCGTAACACATCCTGTGAGACATCCCTTGCAATTTGTAATATATCCGTAGCACATATTCTTAACAAAAACTTGCTCACGCGATCTTTGCGCAACTTAGAGCGGATATAATATAATTGTTTTTTTAATAAATGTCACACGATGATGCACCCGCTTGCCACAGACCGTGAAAGATATTTTTTATCACTCAAATCAGTCTATCAATCCAATGACTTATAACTAAAAATAGACACTCCAACCTTCACTCGCACTTCATGAATGACGACCAAACTATAACCGTTTTTATAAACCAACAGGTATAAAAAAGTTATACTATAATAATTATGAATAATAATGTTTTATTGCAAGCAATTCAGCCATAACGTAACATATTTTACGAGTATATTATTTTTGTTATAATTTAGTGAGTAGATGTTATATTCACGTCATCAGTACATCTCGGGTACAGTGCCTTCGGCTTGGAGGGAGGCGAATGTACAGCCGATCCCCAAGAAGGGTGATCGCTCGGACCCTACCAACTATAGGCCCATAGCCGTCACCTCAGTACTGTGCAAAGTACTTGAGCACATTATCAACAAACAGCTCATGCGTTACCTAGAGGATCACTCCTTAATCAACGACCGGCAATATGGTTTTAGACCGAAGCGGTCAACGGGTGATCTTCTAGCGTACGTTACCCATCTTTGGGGTGAGGCTATGGACAAGCATGGCGAGTCGCTGGCTATAAGTCTTGACATCGCCAAAGCGTTTGATAGGGTCTGGCACAAATCGCTTCTTTCCAAGTTACCAGCCTTTGGTCTGCCTCCTAGACTGTGCGACTGGGTGGCTAGCTTCCTGCAGGGGCGCCGTATTCGCGTCCTCTGTGATGGTCGAACTTCGGAGTTCTTGCAGGTAAATGTTGGTGTGCCGCAGGGGTCCGTCTTATCACCTACTCTCTTTCTTCTGCATATCAACGACATGCTGTCCACTGGCAGCATTCACTGCTATGCAGACGATAGCACCTTACACGGGAGTTATCACGGACATCCTGCGGCCAAGCAGTCTGATATCGCGGAAAGGAGGCAGCTTCTTGTCAGTGAACTTGACCAGACCCTGAACCTCGTTTCTCAATGGGGCTCTGAAAACCTGGTTGAGTTCAATGCCAAGAAGACGCAGGCATGCGCGTTTACAGCAAAGGTATCTTCTTTCCTTCCCCTTCCAACTCTTCAGAGCACGCCACTGCCACTACAGGACAATCTCAATATCCTAGGTATGGATGTTCGCTGCAAACTGAACAACAAAAACTACATCGAGAGTATCATCAAAACAGCATCGCGTAAACTCGGAGTCCTGAACAAAGTGAGACGTTTTTTCACGCCGGAGCAGCGGTGTCTTCTCTACAAGACACAAATTCGCTCTTGCGTGGAATACTGCTCGCATCTCTGGGATGGCTCCGCAAAGTACTTACTAGATGCTCTCGACAGGTTGCAGCGACGTGCGGTCCGCATTATTGGGAATCCTGAGATCACTTACACCCTTGAGCCTTTGCAGTTGCGTAGAGATGTGGCATCTTTGGCGGTATTTTACCGTCTCTACCATGGTGAATGTTCTGATGAGCTCTTCCAAGTAATCCCACCCTCTCCTTTCCTATATAGGACAACACGTGCAGGACTCAGATGCCACCCGCATACGGTGCAAAATATTCCATCAAGAACCAAGCGATTCGGCGACTCCTTCTTCTGCCGCACTATTAAGACTTGGAATTCCTTACCAGCTCACGTGTTTCCCTCCTCCTATAGTCCCGGGTCCTTTAAGCGGGGCGTGAAAAAGCATCTGATGAGGCCGTCAAGCTGAGTGCCACCATTGTAACATGGTACATGTCTGTAATGGTGACCCTCTTTTCAGAGACTTTGCCTTCAGCTTACCATCAGGCGAGGCAAAGTCAAATTGACGTGTCCTATATATAAAAAAAAAAAAAAAAAAAAAAATAGCTTCATTCTTACGTAAGTACATATTAATCTATGTACTCGTAGGTACAGTACTCGGCTCTTGATTAAGCACCTCGGGTCGAGTCGGGAAAAAGAATGAGAGTTCTGCTTTCTTCGGTTTTATAGAGCGCCCTCTGTATCGTAAATAGGACTGACAGTTTCACTGATACTGACTTCGTAACTCGTGACACTGTTACCGTAACTGTTTTTGTAGTTCCCAAACCCTCTACTAGAGTGTATAGCCATTATTTTAAACGTCATTTTTACAACTGCTTTTGATTAATAATGCCCTAGAAATATTTGTTTATCAATATGCCATATTTAAATGGATGTTAACAATAATAAAATACCCACACACCCAGCAGGCAAGCAAGCTTAGCAGCCATAAGATTCAAAATATCTCAAAAGATGTTTAAGTGAAATACATAAAAATATAAATAATAAATATAAATATTCTACAACATTCTACACAACGCTAGCTAGACCCATGGTAAGCTTAATTAGCTTGTGTTATGGAATCTAGAATGCGGATATACATACTTAGATACTTTTTTTTTTGTAAATACATACATATTATACATAGAAACACCCAGACCAATGCAAATATTTATATTCATTCAAATAGGCAGTCACCCAAAAATAGAGGAGAATGAATGCAAGCAAATTAATACATAGATAATAAATTAATAGGATAAGGCTACAAATATAAAAATCCATCTCGCGCTTATGTAATCCGATATTGGCCTAGACAGCTGCTACTCCCAGAAACTCGTATCTTTATGGAGTTCACACAACAGGTATCGTGACTTGCCCCGCCTCATTGCATCCTCAATTGTGCTTTTGCCAATAACCTAAAAGCGGTGCTATTAATAACTATTAGAAAAAAGTTATCTAAAGTTGGCGAAAAACAAAATATACCGCAGGGTTTTTTATATATCAATGTAAACAGGCTTTTAACTATGTAGGAAGTAAGGTATGGCACGATTTCACGCTAGAATCGCACGTCGCAAGAAAAGTCTGGGAACACCGTGATTCTTATACCCGAGGGAGCCATCTCAAACTCGGAGATGGTGCAGGATCAGCGAGGGTACAAGGGAAATCGCTCATTAGACCACCGTACTTTAGTAACAATATAAATCAATGGATGTCCTCTGCAGTCGATGAACCACCTCCTGTCGTACCTGTTGTGCCTACCCCTCCACAACTGCCGATCTAAATAAAGCGACGGAAGGTGCAGTCAATGTCGCCGAGCTTTGGGCTGGGCACATCTAATTTTTATTTCAAACTAGCTGACCCGGCGAACTTTGTACCGCCATATTTCACACCCACGAATATTTCAAGACTAAAAATAGCCAAATCGATCTAGCCATTCTCGAATTTTAGCGAGACTATCGAACAGCAATTGATTTTTATATATAAGATAAGATATAGATATATAGATAGATATAGATATAGCAAACAGCATGTGATTTTAGTTAATTCGCTACTCAGTGGTGGGGGTTCCAAAAAATACGTCCGGGAAGATCGCTTTGGTTCACTTACGTAGAGCGTTTTTCTATCACACAGTAACACAACAGACCTTTACAACCCCAACCCTCAAATCTAAGTTTTCAATAGGTAGGTAGCTACATCATACTCATCCCAATTGCACCTCACACTGTTCAGAATTGTATATTGCATGCTGTTAATACGAAGTGGGTTCTTACTTCTTGTACGTGTGGGAATTACGCAATTATTTATCTCCTTTTTTACGATTATTGCAGTACTTATCATAAATATGAAGCGAGTCAGGTTAGTATTTTACAGAAATACGGAATGGTTTTTTTTGCACGAATCCATTTAAAAGTACGTATGTGCTTCTAATTGAGTGCATTAGAAGCACATACGTACTTTTATGCTTCAGATCTTAAAAGCATAGGTATTCTTTGTTTAAAAATCACAGCCAATCTGGATACCTACAATGTGTGAATAACTTCTGGGTTCGGATCGGAAAATATATTCGCGGGTAGAGTTTCGTGGGTAGAGTTCCGCGGGTTTCTCGATGTGCCAAATAAAAAGGCAGGTACTGTACCAATATACCTACATAAGAAATTAATTTATTTTAATACTAGCTGACCCGGCGAACTTCGTACCTACCGCCATATTTTCCGCCCGCGTGGTATTGTCTCTAAATTTACCAGTGTTTCTTTACAATATTATGCATGTATTATACATATAAACCTTCCTCTTGAATCACTCTATCTATTAAAAAAAAACCGCTACAAAATCTGTTGCGTAGTTTTGAAGATTTAAGCATACATAGGGACGGACAGACAGCGACAGCGACTTTGTTTTATAATATGTAGTAATATTTTGCCTTCATAGCTTTTATACATACATTCACATCTATAAATCTCCGAGGAATTAGAGAGAGGAGTATTATCAGTATCACCCACATTGGCAACATTTCGTCAACTATGATTTTCGGTCCAATGTAATAAGGGGCGAGTCTATAGCCGTCAAGCGGGCACTTCATCGTGGGCTGTATGCCTACTGTCGGATGGAAAACAGCCCTATCCCTTTATCGCCTTCAACGACACCCCCGGGAAGAGATTCTGATGGAGTGACGATATTCTACTCCACCGGTAACCAACACGGTAACACAATTTTATAGTTTCATGATATTACTATTATATAAACTTGCTAAAATAATGTTTTATATTACATGCATGTTTCTCTATTCATGCGATTCGTGTGACGTTAGTTCGCCATTGATGTAAGTAGTAATGTCAACCTATGAATAAATGACTCAGCGCAGACGCATTACCCGTGAGGCGCATACAAATAGCTAACAAAACGTTAATTGGTATTTTTAAACGTTGCGATCGGCGTTTCACATGGCGGTAACAAGATTGATACAGGCTGGTTACCGTCACAATATGCATAGTACGTGACTGGGAATGAGAGAAATAACACGAATAACTACACTGTAAATTAAAAACAAAAAAATAACACGTTCTCTTCATTGCTGTGAGTAGACTTAATATGGATCGAGATGTATCTGCGAGTTGAGATCAAACGGCCGAGACTTTGTTGTAGTTTTTTTTTTGTATTTGCAACCGATGAGTATGAAAGTAGAAGGAGGTAAAGGTATGTATTGTAAGGTTGCATTTAATTTCAATGTGCGTGGAATATAATTTTATTAGGCTGGCCACACTGGGTCGGCAGAGGGTGGCGCGGAATCAGAGGAAGGATGATGGCTGTCAATAGTGTGAATGGTTGAAAAAGTAGATGTTTGTTAATAATTTTATTATGGGAAGTTTGAAAGTTTGTTGAGGAATAATATGAAAGTTTTGATAACCACTAAGTTTAATAACCGATAAGTTTTGATACCTACTGATAAGTTTTGAACCAGATAAGTTTTGATGATATCTGCTGGTTTGAACCAGATAAGTTTTGAAGATATCTACTAATAAGTTTTGAACCTGATAAGTTTTGATGATACCTGCTGATAAGTTTTGATGATATCTGCTGGTTTTGAACCAGATAAGTTTTGAAGATATCTACTAATAAGTTTTGAACCTGATAAGTTTTGATGATACCTGCTGATAAGTTTTGATGATATCTGCTGGTTTTGAACCAGATAAGTTTTGAAGATATCTACTAATAAGTTTTGAACCAGATAAGTTTTGATGATACCTGCTAATAAGTTTTGATGATATCAATCTACTGATGCGTTTTGAAGAGATAATTGTACCAAGCGAATAAATGAGTTTTGTTAACCTGATCTACGCTGTTTCCTTCTGAGATACCTTACATTTCAGAAGTGGGATGGAAACTGTAAGTACACGCCTATAATAATTCTAGTACCTATACCAGAACAATGTATACAAACCTACCAGATACCAGAACAATGTACCTACTTTCGATATTGTTTGTGTCCTTCTATAAAAGAGAGTGCGTGGCATCATCTGCAAGGTGGACACGTTATAAGATGTGTGCTGGACTTGGTAGCTAGCTACCTATTTTTTAATCTGAGATGCTAGCTAACGTGTGATGGGTAATTGAAGCTATGACCCTGACAATGGAATTTATTTATGGATCCAACGGGGTGTGCGAGCATTTAGAATTTGTTTCTACAGTCATTACCTACACTGATGTAAAATGGATAAGCTGCCTAATTAAATAATTATTTGATTGCATGCGTGACATAAGTTGTATTAGTGGGTGTTTGACATTATTATTGATATTATTATTGTTAAATTTAATATTTCATACACTACTATAACTAAGTAATCTCATGAATTAATTAATATATGTAGTTTGCATAAGATGACAATCATTGAGCGCCAAAATGATTGCGTATGCGTATTGCACCGCGTTCACAGACTATGTAGAAAAAAATTCAGCTGAAGTTGTATCGGAATGAAAAAAAAAAAATGTTTCATAATGATACAGTTATGATATAAGGTAACTGTACCAATGCTCGACACTTTAAGGAAAAATAAAATTTCAATCTAAAAAATTTAACAAATTAATTACAGCATGGTCGTTACATTCTTTTTTAACTGTTACAGCAACAATTAGACATTAACTTTTGCCCATAAAATCTTTAAAATCTATCATACTTTTACTTTAAATTAAATTATTATGCACTTGGTCGAAAACACCAATGCTAGACATCATTGTCTCAATGGTCCAAGTATGTCAATAACTTCAATATTTATAACGTTTATACTAAAATTAGTAATAATCATAACTTATAAACAAAAAAATCACACCTATAAAAATCAGTACCCTTGGCAAAAATCTTAAGAAATAACACGACCGTGTTCACGGAGTCACATTATTTGCTGTCAACAGTCTTTCTAAATTTACTTCGGATGGTGTTGCGAATATTTGATCATATCTTATAGATACCATAAGGCATCTTTTAAGTCAATAGTCTTATAAAATAAATGGATAATTTTCTCAAAATACTGGGTTTTGTTCGAAAGTGTCTAGCATTGGTACAGTGTCGAGCATTGGTACAGTTACCTTATTAAGTATAATGTCATATTTTAAAAATTTATTTTGATATTCTGTGAGTAGAGACCATATTTAAAGTTTCGTTTTGATTTTTTAATGTTTACGTTTCAGTATGAAATTGGATAAAAAAAAAAATAAAAAAAACAAAGACTTCGATGTACCATATTCTTATCAATGAAATTCACTTATTCAGAGACACATCGTTTCTTATCACATGAAGAAGGGGACAAAAAAAAAAAAATATAAATGCATGGGGTTTCATATAGGGGTACATTTATCTGGTTAATTTTGTGTTAGGACTGTGCCTAGTTTTCGAGATATTACGATTTTTGTAATAAGACATTTCTATGAATGGTACCAATTGTTGATGACTAATAAAAATTAATCATGTTTTAATTGATTTCGAGTTCGAGAATGGATAAAGAAATGCAGATTCTGGCTCCATGAGGCATGAGACCGTCGTGCTCCAGTCGTAGACATTCCAGGCGCACTAGCGCTCAAAGAAGTAGCCGCAGCGGTTGCCGAGGCAGAAAGAAAAAGAGCGTGCCTTGGAGTGGGAGCGGGACAAGATAAGCCGTATTAAGCGAGACCTTCGGAAAGAACGTGAGGAAGATGAACGTCGCAACCGGCGGCGTAGACAATGACGGGAGACTCCGATTGGGGAAACCAGCGGCGAGTACCGCAGCCGAAGCATGCTGCAGGGCGGTCGTGATTCGGCGTGCTTCGGTCGTCGCACAGAAAGGTTATGTAGCCGTACCCATGATATACTCGAAACTATTGACTAAGTATAGTCAGTGTGATAAGGTAGGACACAAGGCAGATGTGTGTAAACCTGAGCCATAGGGTCGTAGGGTCTAACTCAGCAACTTATGAACGTCACGTCACCTCACTACCTAGTTCGATGAAAAGCTTCTAAGGTATTACCTATACCTTTCACACACACGTACCACACGTACACCTTTTTATTATCCGACTGCGCGTCGCAAAGGAGTGGTAATGTGTTTATCAGCCTATGTATGTAATTTCCTTTGAAGCATTATACAGACTAAACGCCTGGGCTGATTTTTATGATTCACACGTCAATCGATTCCTCTTAGTTCGGCGATTGTCACTAAAGACATGACGTTAGTGAAAATTCAATATGGCATCTACTGGACCGCTGGACGCCATAAATATTGTGGAAATGAAAGTTAACAAACCATGTCAAGTAGGGTATCGTTGAATAGAAATTCAATAATCATTTTTAGTTTCCTCTCACCATTTTTCGATTCTACTTACCATTTAGCTAATACATTTCCAACATGGATGGTAACTGGAAATTTTCATGGTTTTTGTAAATCGGATTTTGTTACTCAGCCACGATAATAATCCTGCATCAATGTAACGGTTCGGCAACTGTCTCGTGTCATCAGGTAGCCCTGTCGAGTTGTTTGTCAGTGGATGGTGTGACCGCTGCTGTGATGTTGTGTAGGGTCGTAGATGATGACTTACTGGAGAAACCTCTACTTATTGGTCAAACTGTCTCTGTACAATCGCACATTGTAGTTTAAGGATGTCTCGATGCGGTATGGTAAACCAGCTGTGGCTATGACGGAGGCCACAATGGTTTGTGTTAGGAAACGGTTTGCTGTCTTGAGAGGCCAACATGCTGTGTCAGCTGTGAATATGTCGGAGGTCACAATGGCAATGTGGTATGTTGGAACTGTCTCGATGCGGTATGGTAGACCAGCTGTGGATATGACGAAGGTCACAATGGTATGTGGTATATTGGAACTGTATGGTATGCGGAGGTGTTTACCAGATGAAAGATGGGTTTTTATCAGTTATGTAATCATAATTGATTACACCTATGCATTGTGGCTTGCGTTCTGTCAAAAGATTTTAGTGTGTCGCAGCGGGCAGAAAGAGTACAGAACGTCGATAGGTTGATAGATTCAGATACCTGCTCATGAAGATTTAGAAAAATTCGTTCAGGCAATTTGATTCCCTATAATGATAAAAGTAGGCTCCTGGGAACTGGAGTCATTAGACGTGTTTTACTTTCTTAAGAAGTTTAGAGTGTACCTTTTAGAATATCCTTTCAAATTACCTATCATTGATTGTAGTGCGTTACAGTCTAAGTTTGTTAAGCGTGATCTCATATCTCGTATAGCTCGGTGGTCGTTGTTATTACAGGAATTTGACTGTTCTTGGAGTATAGAGCAGGCGCTAAGATGGGACACGTTGAAGCTCCGTCAAGAAACTCCATTACTGTATGAGCGATACAAAGAACTTCGAGCAGTGTCTGAAGTCAGTTATGGTCATTGGTGAGGAGAATTAGTGGCTTAAAATTAGGAGACTTGGAACTGCGTTGTGTATGCAATATCTTGAAAAATGATTTTGCAAAAGGGGCTAGAATATTTGAGACATTTGCGGTGAAGAATAAAAAGAATATTTCGCTGTGTGTGATAAGGTGATAACTTGATAAGGAATGTCTTAGATTAGTACTTCCGAAGGAAGCAAGGTGGCAGATTTGTAAGAGAAGTAACGATGTCGTTTGATTGTGTGAGAAGTAGCCAAGGTCTTCTACATCCGATAGAAAAAGTAGAGATACCGGTTCATACCTTGCGTGCCCAATTACCATCTTGGCCTCTTTGTGAAGTCGAAGAAAGGTTATACACATCATAGCAATAGTCGACTAATTTACCAAGTACTTATTTATCAAATCGGTTAGGAACACAAACGAGGTGAATGCTATTACAATATTACAGGATATTTTTGATACGAGTACATTTAGAACACCTGATAGATTCATAACTAATCGAGGTTCTTGTTTCCTAGAGCGGGGAAAGATGCACGTGTTGAATGCGTAGCCAGCCCACGATCTAACGGTCAGGTCGAATTTCGTGATAGGACGATCCTTGATTCTCTAACCGCTCAAAATCTACACGGTGATGATAAAAATTGGGACGCTGAATTCAAATGGATCAAAGGATCTAAATGGGCCTAAATAACGCAATATAAAACACAATAAGTTCTTTTTGGTGTTAGGATGAACAGTGAGTTTCACCCCTCGTTGAATGAAGTGACTAGAGAGATCTGTAAAAATTCCGACATATCATCCATCCGTTAGACTGTTAAATGTAATATCGACAAGGCTCAGGCTGCTCAAACTATGATAAAGGTAAACTTCCTGTTCGAAGTATGAAAAGCAAAAGAAAAACAACGGTTGCAACCGATCGTAGGCAACCATAGATTCATGTGACTTCTGTAGAGCTTGATAAAGCGATAAGGACTTATTGGATAGCTAGTATGTGCCTTGTTATTAGTAAAGTGTGGTTTCCTGTATTTTTGTACTGTTTTCGTGACATTACATAGCTTCGGAATTTATTGTAATAGTTCGTGCCAAGTGTGGGGAAACAAATACGTTTGACTTACCTGACCTGAAACGTTTCAAATTGAATGCCTGGGCTATCTACTATGTTACGTATGGAAAAATTCGCTATATGATTAGGCTTCAACCAAATCTAAAGCTATACCTATAATAATATGTAATAATAAAGCTTCATTTATTCCATGCACTGATTCATATTTAAATATTATGTCTAAAGACGTCCCGGACGAGACGAGTGAGGAATTTGGATTGGCTTCGTGCGGGTCTCGGTGGCTTGGTCAGATCATTCCCCCTGTAAGGGAAAGATCGTGGATTTGATTCCCCCCGAGGTCGATTCTCTTTTCTCTTTCTTAATCAATTGTAATAGCTAGTATAATAAATGCTTCAAAATGTCTAAATATTCTATTGTAAATTCCCTTGGAGACATTTGTGTTAATTTATAACAATGCTTCTTTCCGGTTGCCGTTGGAGCAGAAAGACGAGTCCTAGAGTGGAGACTGCGAGAAGGAAAACGAAAGGTGGAACGTCCCTAAGGCAGATGGACTGACGACCTGTTAAAGGTGACTGGGACAGACTGGATGTCGAAGACGGAGGATCGGCAGGCGTGGCGCACATTGGGAGAAGCTTATGTCCAGCAGTTGACTGCAATAGTCTAATTGATTGAATGTTTCTTTCACCGAGTGTAAGGTTCCACCAGGTGCGTGCATGAGGGCATGCACGTTGTTCAGGATGGTCGAGTGTAAGGTTGCATTTAATTTCAATGTGCGTGGAATATAATTTTATTAGGCTGGCCACACTGGGTCGGCAGAGGGTGGCGCGGAATCAGAGGAAGGATGATGGCTGTCAATAGTGTGAATGGTTGAAAAAGTAGATGTTTGTTAATAATTTTATTATGGGAAGTTTGAAAGTTTGTTGAGGAATAATATGAAAGTTTTGATAACCACTAAGTTTAATAACCGATAAGTTTTGATACCTACTGATAAGTTTTGAACCAGATAAGTTTTGATGATATCTGCTGGTTTGAACCAGATAAGTTTTGAAGATATCTACTAATAAGTTTTGAACCTGATAAGTTTTGATGATACCTGCTGATAAGTTTTGATGATATCTGCTGGTTTTGAACCAGATAAGTTTTGAAGATATCTACTAATAAGTTTTGAACCTGATAAGTTTTGATGATACCTGCTGATAAGTTTTGATGATATCTGCTGGTTTTGAACCAGATAAGTTTTGAAGATATCTACTAATAAGTTTTGAACCAGATAAGTTTTGATGATACCTGCTAATAAGTTTTGATGATATCAATCTACTGATGCGTTTTGAAGAGATAATTGTACCAAGCGAATAAATGAGTTTTGTTAACCTGATCTACGCTGTTTCCTTCTGAGATACCTTACAGTATGTATGACATGATTGTATGGATGATTTCCGTTTACAACACACGAAACCCTATTAAATTATTATTAAAAGCCACGACCTAAAAGAATAATAAATTATTCCGTTTTTCCCTTCTCTATCCCGACGCATTTTTTATTTAGCTACGCATTTTGTATGTAAAATGAAGAATTTATAAACAAACAATAAATAAACTAAGGTCAGGTCCCCTCTTGATAAACATATTTAATAAATAAATAAATTTGACAAATTACACAAGTCTTACAAATGTTTTCATTAATTTCATGCAATATTTATAAATAAGGTTTTCGACATTTCCTACAGTAGTATAAAAATAAAGTAAATATTTATTAACTGACAATGAAATACGTTTTACTTATAAAAATATTTTTGATATGTTGACGATCCCTTACTCGGATACCTACCTTCCTACTTAAAATATAAGAAGGTGAATAACCTCTGTGTTGCATAGTACCTAGTAGTGGTAGTAGGACGTTTGATTGATAACTCGCAGGTTCGATTTCCACCCAATGCAAATATCCATAAAAATGTATACTTCTTAGGTATACCTATCTACAAAAGAAAATGTATCTATAATTATAATTACTAAAGAGCCACCAAAACAAGGCCGAACTTTAAAAAAAACAATTATATAGCCACGAAATAAATGGTTACATGACTTAAAAATGAATTTTAAAACAATAATATGATATTATATTATTTGTAAAGTTTTATTTTATTTACTGTTTAATCTGAAGTTACGTTACATACCTATAGCCACTCCTTAACTGTAATCGAAACACAATGGGCCGTCTCTGTAATGAGCTGAGCATGACCGTGGATTCAAAGTTACTTAATATATATAACCAATAATAGTTATTTGTTATAAGTACAAGAGTGCAAAGTTGCTTTATAACCGCGTGCTCAGTTTTGATGACCGAGCAAGCGAAAGATTCTAAATTTGAATCACGAGCGTAGCGAGTGATTCACAAATTAGAATCTTGAGCGTTAGCGAGGGAATCAAAAGAGCACAAGGTGAAAAATCTTTGCACTCGAGTGCAACACGTAACTTTTCATCCCAACTCAGCGAGGAAATAATGAAATGCTTCTCCTTCCTAGCGTTAATTCCCAGTCGCATGCGAAGCTTTCACCTCGGAGTCCGGGGTCCGCTTTACCAGTCTTAACTGCGGATTTGGCTGGACCTCGATATTTTCCGTGAAGCGACTGCCATCTGAACTCCAATGGTGACATTAGGAGATATCGAAGCATTGCAGCTAGACCGTTGTTGTTGAACTCTTTAAGGCTCCAACTACCCGTAACGACTGCCATAGATGTTCGTATCGTATGGCATCCGTGACCGACGGCTTAACGTGCTCTCCAAGGCACGACCAGACCAATGCAAATACCCATTTTCATGCATAAAAAATATTTGCACTGAGCGGGGACCCGTGCCTCCTACGTAGCGGCCGCGTTCACTACCACTACGCCACGGAGGCTGTGTAATATGTGTATTAATACTAATAATAAAATACAAAAAAATAAAAATTCAACAACAATGTTCAACAATATGACGAGAAAAAAATTGATGCGCGCAAAGCAAATTTAAAAAAAAAATACACCAAGGAGGATCCGAGTCTGAGTTTTTCATAAATTAAAAAAAAGTTGTATGATAAATTCGGCACCATAGAGGTAGAAGTAAATAGGTTTAATGATGTTTTGAGTTCACAAACCTAGTACACACGATGTTCTAAATTCAAATTTACTTTATCCTCTAGAGGATAAAAACGACTTTTACGCTCAGTTATCGAAGAGCAAAAATACACTTTCCGAGATGGTGGGATGAAAATAAAATTGAGTCTGTATTTATACAAATTGAAGTTATTGACAAGAATGACAAATCTTCTATGTAGGTATATATTTAAATCAATTCCAGGGAGCATATAAACGTTGAGAAAATATGAAAAAATTTAAAGAAAACTACGGGCACCATTTAGTCTAAAACATAACATTTTCGTATCACACTGTTTGTCTGCAAACTCCTGCGAAACGGCTTGACTGATACTTTTGAAATTTTTGAGTCACAGGAACAGCATCAGTATTTCACCCGAGCGGAGCCGTGGACAATAGCAAGTACCTAGATAATATAATTATAGTCACGTCTCTTTCCCATTGTAAGTAGTTCGCAGAGACAATACTTGCTCCGATCCCGGCATATTCTTTTCGCTTCGTCTACTTTTAAAATGGTTTTCCTACGTGCTCGCCGGTTGCGGGTACCTACTCGTGACCTCACCAATCTTCGATCTAATTAATATTAATATAACGTCGACGTTTACCGGGTTGACGAGGGTGAATAGGGGTGGTTGTGTGAAGGGTGAATATATTCACCCTCGTCTCACGAATCTTTTTCGTCAATCTCTTTTCGACCATCCTCTCTACGTGTTCGAACCATGCAGCGTCATAGGTAGGTAATGTTAAAATACATAAATACGGAACTATTACTTCTGGGAAACTATTTTGTAAGAAATACCTACAGTGGCACTCCGGAAGTGCAGACAGCAATGAAAATTTGATCAATATATCCTGTAGATACATAATATATATTGCTTAAATTTATATATACAGAGGAATCGAATTGTCACATTAGTTGAAGTGGCAGTCTGGCACAAGAGGTGTCGGTAATGGTGTCGCGAGTTCAATGGTTTTTTCCCGTCTCAAAAAATACTCTACGAATAATGGCCAACACGCATAGGAAGTTTTCACTTCAATAAAACAGGCAGTCTTATAAAATTATATTAAAACACTGATTACATGCAAGTTACAGTTACACGGTTTGATACTCGTGTTCTTTATCCACATTTGTTAATATATTCTTGATACATTAATAAATGATGTAACTGAGATAACCATTACAAAAAACAGTAGTTATATAAGCTGGTAGAATTTTAAAATCTGAATTTATATGTATCATGGATGAAACTTTTAGAACCGGTTGTGGGGTAATTGTTAGGGCATCGGCCTCTCAATCATACGATTACTGGTTCCAATTCTGCCCCTTACGCTACAGATATTACCAGGAATTTTTTGTACAATTGAACGTACTATGTAGTCAGTTTATACCAAATAATGGATCAAAGATGACCTTGGTGGATCGTGGTTTAGCAATGTAAAGATAAAATTCCGTTTTTAGACCCTGGAACAGTAGTGTTTTTGTAAGTTTAAGACATAGGTTCGTTCCTGCGTGGAAATGTATTCCCATTACTGCAATAGTTCTGTAAATAATTAACTAAACGCTCTCCACAGATTATAGTGACATATAATTTGCATCATTAGGAGTCCTTAGGTTCCTAACACATTAAATTTGTACCTTTTAAGTTGTGCAGAAATGCTAGTGATGCTACCACTTTAGTAGTATTTTACTAACTCTACCTTGGCAAGGTGTTCAGCTAAATTCGTTTAATAATTGCAGAACAACAACTGCAGGGCTAAGATGTTACTTCCATAACTAGATAAAGTGCAAACTGCCATTTTGAATTTAACGCTTCGGCACCTCTTTTTTGCCATCATAAAAACTTGGAATTGTTTTTACAATAATTCTTCTTCTTAGTCGTACACTCCTGGCAGAATGGTCGTGGTCATGGATCATCCGGTAGGTTGGTTGCAGCTTTTGCGAGACTTCTCCTCACTTCTCTTAATTCGTGGCCCAGCGCTCCGTAAGACTACTCCTAACTCCAGACTCCGTAAAGGAACACTTTGTAGAGGACTTAATAAGGTCTGCCCATCTTGTAGGTGATTTGCCACAAGAACGCCGGCCCTCCAATCTTCCCTGTACCACCAATCGTTCCAAAGATTCATCGTTACAAATGAGTTTAGTATAAGTCACATCCTTAGAGTGCCCTTCATTTTTCGACTTCGCTTACAGCTACTTCACTATCAGCAAGAGTGAACTCATACCGACGACGTGTAGACAAATAAATAATAAAATCGGCCAAGTGCGAGTCGGACTCGCCCATGAAGGGTTCCGTAGTAGCAAAGGCGAAAATTGCGGTTTATGACGTATTAAAAAAAAACTACTGACTGGATCTCGTTCGAACCAATTTTTAGTGGTAGTTTTCATGGCAATTTACATCATATTTTTTTTTTAGATTTATCATTCTCTTAGTTTAGAAGTTAGAGTGGGGGGGGGGGGGGACACATTTTTCCACTTTGGAAGTGTCTCTCGCGCAAACTATTCAGTTTAGAAAAAAATTAGGTTAGAAACCTCAATAGCACTTTTTAAAGACCTATCTATAGATACCCCACACGTATGGGTTTGATGAAAAAAAAAAATTGAGTTTCAGTTCTAAGTATGGGGACCCCCAAAATTTAATGCTTTTTTTTATTTTTGTGTTAAATTCTTAATGCGGTTCACAGAATACATCTTCTTACCAAGTTTCAACAGCATAGGCCTTATAGTTTCGGAGAAAAGTGGCTGTGACATACGGACGGACAGACAGACGGACAGACAGACAGACAGACAGACA
Source organism: Eilema depressum (assembly GCA_914767945.1). Classification (NCBI taxonomy): domain Eukaryota; kingdom Metazoa; phylum Arthropoda; class Insecta; order Lepidoptera; family Erebidae; genus Eilema; species Eilema depressum. The sequence goes on along the minus strand of OU612024.1, from coordinate 8,591,179 downwards.
GACAGACAGACAGACAGACAGACGGACGGACAGACATGACGAATCTATAAGGGTTCCGTTATTTGCCATTTGGCTACGGAACCCTAAAAATGACCCGTTTTAGAGACACAAAAGCGTTAGCCCTTCCGCATAATTTAGAATCATTATTAACACTGTCCATGTTATGATAAAGTGCTAAAACAAAAACAAAGAAAATCACCGGAGTAACAAATCATAAGACCGTGACAAAATGTGTTAATTGTTCATACGTGCCGAAGGTTAGGTTTACAATTTGTTTGGGCCCTATTGATTAAACTTATTTAAGTTGAGATCCAGGAAATTTTATGGCGGTTTGACGATAACAAATGTTTTAATTTAAGTATAGCATTGCACATAGCACATATTGAAACTTCTAATCTGTAAAATCAATCAATAACCAAAAATTCTATTGCAGCGACTGGTCCCAAATGTATCTCAATCTTAGCACCTAGCCAGTTGTCTGGCTTGTCTGAATCTTTTTGTACACAATAATACATTCAATTTCTTATTTATGTAACTGCCAGGATTGACGAGCTTTTAAATTTATACAATCTCACTGGGGACAAGACCCCCGAAAAATCGTGCACGTCTAATTGAAAAGTCTTCCAAAAATGTATTTTCTGAAGGAATTTACTCACGTGACCCCTGCCAAAATATCAGGCTGCAACCGCACTGGCAGCAAAGATCATATTAACAAGTACAATCCCAAATGACAATGGTTTAGTCCACTCTCGACCCCTAAATAAAGATTTCTTTATTTGTTTCCTCTCGACCCTGAAACCTATCTCTTGCCCCCTAATTAGATTGTAGATCATACAAGATAGACCTCCAAGCAAAATAAGATATTTCTTCTTAAGAAAGCAATTTAAATACAACTCCGGACTCACGGAGATAACAAAATACTATGATAGTTATTTTATGTGCGACGTATATTTTAATGACCATCTCAATGCATCTTACCGCAGTTAATATAACAGTATATTTGTTTTTATTGTTAGAAATGCATTTTTAGTATTATCTACAGTAATTTAATTAATATCAGTGACAAATCTCATTAACAAATTTCTGGTGTTAAATTACCAAACTTGAGTAGGTATGCATACTATGAGACCACGGGCTAGGAAACAAGAATCTCACTTAGGAATTTTTGTTTTTAATTAATACATTTTCGTTAGCAAAATTATAGTTAGGTAAGTACATTTAATAATAAGTATAAGTAGGTATATTGTTACCTATTTACTACTAAATTATGAATGGGGTCCCATAGCATCTTCGGGGCCCAAACAACTTCACCTACCTACTAGTTTAATAAATTATCCGCGATTAATTTATCTGCTTCTTTCCTTACACACTTCCTTGAGTTTCCTGTACTGTCATTAAACCTTTCAAACTCGTAGGTTTCGAGTACTTCTGATTTACCCGTTTTTCAATACATCATCAATTTGGTCAGTGTATGTTTTGTAAATTATTTTTTACATCACAATTGAAAAAAAAAACAACGTAGGTAACTAAATAAAACCGACCTCTCCTTTATGTTCGCGGTAAAGTGTTTCCAATTCTGAAACCTATATCAAAAGAAACAAAGCTATAAGAATGCAGCAAATAAAATTTGACCCCTATCATAGTAAGTTGTACCGATTTCTTGATCCCAAGTCGCGAGAGAAAATAGGATTAGTTTGATATAATCTATGATTGGTAGATTTGAGTTCCTTCATCGCCGTAATATCCCGTGCTATTCTGAAAAGACACCCAAAAACGCGTAGTGCGCATATCACTATCACTACATATTATAAAACAAAGTCGCTGTCGCTGTCTGTCAGTCCCTATGATGCTTAAATCTTCAAAACTACGCAACGGATTTTGAAGCGGTTTTTTTAAATAGATAGAGTGATTCAAGAGGAAGGTTTATATGTATAATACATGCATAATATTGTAGAGAAACACTGATAAATTTAGAGATATGCAGCGGGGACGGGATCAGAAATATGGCGGTACGAAGTTCGCCGGGTCAGCATATTTTGTGAGATGATTGCGGTCAAAATACCTCTAACCATACCTACAATAGACTTATAGGAATTCTCGATCTGAGGTCACGATTTGGTTTCCGAACTTCTGCCTAAGAGGAAGCGTTGGCGCACAGAGACGCTAATCGATAGCATGCTGCGAATGAATTTGTTTCGAAAATCTATAATTACACCTGCAGTACAAAATTGCTAACACACGATTTCATGAACCCATTACCCATCTCGAATATTATTTTGTAACATATTTTTTTGTGAATTAATAAGGCTTAAAAAACATTGTATGAAATATTTAAACTGGTGTCAATTTTTGATATGGGATCTAAATTCAATCAAAAAATGCATTAGCAAATATTAATTGTTTCAAATATAGGTAGGTACGATGCGAATGATGTGATACAGACAAAAAGTGTTTTTGTTTGTTGCCAGAAAATCCTTTTTTAATTTGTACATCTTCATAAATACAAAAAATATATGATACATACCTATTCATCTGATTTCGATAAAACTGTTTACGTTTATAACTTCCACTTGCGCGAAGTCCATAGGCATAATACAATAAAATTATGCATGGTGGCACTGCAATCATGTTACTTATTAAGATACTTTTCCGCGCTTTTTTCAATAGATAAAAATATAAACAACAATGAAAAAACACTACAGCGGCGCACAAAATATGAATAAACAACAATCATTGGTTTTATGTATTTTACACGTGTTGCAAACACATTCAATTAAATAAAACCTGTTATTTTTGTACTAGCCATTGTAAAATAAAACATTGTTTATGTTTATACCATGACATTTTTGTATAAAATGTCATAAGATGACATATTTTACTAATATTTGCAGCTAACAATGACGCATCCAACAAAAGACGTGGTCTTTTTCACGGAAGAATTTCAGTATCTTTTAAACAAAAAAAAGCCTAAAACCGCATAACAGACTACTAGTGATTTGAATAATATTACGTTATAAATATTGCATAAGTAATACAATTACTACATTCCACACGCCTAAAAGTTGTTAGTTTTTATATTCAAGTCAAAAATAAACAAATGTATAGATAATATATAAACTGTTATTACTAGTTTTGAGAAACAGGGTTCACAAAAAGCTGGTCTATCTAGGTAACGTTTTATCATTGGAAATAGATAGATATATTAGTTAGAATTAGTAGACATTAATTGCCAACTAAGTACCTATAGATTGATTTAATAAAAAAACTAGTAGAAGAAAACAACACCAATTACTTACATACATAATATTTGTTTCAAGTGATTTTTTTTATTATTTTCTATGGTCAATGACTTCTATTCATAGACAAGCCGTTTAGAACAAAAAATGTGTAGCGGTTCCTGAGTGAGAATTAATTTGGAATGGGATGCAGAAACTAGTTAAATGGATTAATGGATTTTGGCACATATTTTTATTTATTTATTTATTTTAACTTCATGCACATATGTACAGAGGCGGACTTAATGCCATAGGCATTCTCTACCAGTCAACCTAATAGGTGCACCTAATATATAGCTTGTCTGAAATGACGCGTCCCACGGCCACCACCTTTCGTATACCTCTCTCTCTTGGACCTCTGTGCTTGGACCTAAAATGTGCTCAAAATGTTCTTTATACGCGCAGTAGGTACCTACACGTTTCTTGGGTGTCTTTTGAGGATAGGACCAACGAGGCCCCGCGGCGCCCGCGGACTGTTTGGTAAGCATCTATGCTTGGTGAATTTGATTTCATCAACCGCAGTACCTCCCAGTACTATCCTCAAAAGACACCCAAGAAACGTGTACTGCGCGTATAAAGAACATTTTGAGCACATTTTAGGTCCAAGCACAGAGGTCCAAGACATACCTATGTCTTAAGGTCAACACACAAGTAAACAAGCATATTATTGGCGATGCAGTTCATGAATCAATTCTTGACGCTTTTGCTCGGATGATGTGGATGTGCGGGGGTGTCATTTCAGTTTACGCAAACTATGATAGCTACAAAAGTGGAGTGCTTCATCGTGGTCAAACTTAGTAGTCAGTAAGATTGACCACGAGGAAGAAGGGAAAGATTCGTACATACGTGAAGGGACTCGTAGATTTTTAACAGAAAACCCAACAACACTTTACTCGGACGAACCCTGGGCTGAGTATAGCCCCATAAGATCTCATATAAACCACAAACATAAGTTACTCAGTGATTCAAACCAACGAGTCAAAAAAACTGCCGTAATATTCTAATTAGTGATGTGAACGATAAGCAAGACAATGAGTAGCTGTTAATTGTATTCATCCGGTTTATAATAATTGCAAAAATACTAAAGTTATTCTTAGAAAAATTACCTTTTTTTATTTCTTAGGTATCTCGTAAAAATAGCAATAGCATAATATTTACAGAAATTAGAATACCATTTTAGGTGGACTAATACTGTAAATATTAAATACCCATTTTGGATGTTATACCTACATTTTAGCATCAATAAATAAAAAATGATGATGATGAAGTAGATAATAAATCAGAAGGCCATATCATCGTGTGACCAATATTCATCACTGCTGGCCATAATTGACTCAGATGTAAAAGGCTGCAAGGCCTTCATGATTCCCGACTTCCCGAGTGATGCAACGGAAGTTGAAACAGAAGTTAAAAGGAAAATTTTAGCATATGCGGAAATGAATGCGGAAGCGGAACACAAAAAGACAAAAATAACATTTTATAATAATAACTTTACGATATTTGTTATCAAATTAGTAATTATTTTAAATTGAAAGGTGGCAAGATATATTTTAAGAATAATAACTTTTCCGCTTTTCACTTAACCCTTCTGAAATTATTTCGCATTGCTTATAAGAGAATAAAAAAAGAAGTAAGTACAGTAGAAATCTAGCTACTCAGGCTAACTATGCTCTAAATGAGTATTTCATCGATGCCTTCATTCTTTCTATATTACTGTCTTACCATTAGTTGCGGAATTAGAAACAAGTGGAAGTTAAATACTTGCGGAACTTCCGCAGTTGCAGAAGCAGTCTGTTGCATCACTGATTCCCAATTTATTTAAATAATAATAATAATTATGTCACTCCTTAGTCGTAGCCCGTGATGCAAGGAAAGTTGCCTCTTATGCTTCTATACGTCAATTATCATGTGCTTGCATTGTATGAATGCAATGCAATGTTATGATGGAAGATGAAGAATTATAAGAATCGGCGTTTTGGACCTGAATACTTTTATAAGGTAAAAGTCAAAGGTAAGTCAAAAAACGTTAAATAAAAAACCATTAAAACGAAACTTACAAAACGCCAATAAATGTACACTATTTTTTTTAACAAATAGACCATCGTGCAATGGTTCGAATTCGAAACGCGGATCCGTCCTACAAAAACTCCAGCAAAAACTTTTTTAGAAAGGCTTTTGCTTTAGTCTATTTATAAACTTGTTTACTAAATCTAAGTACCTACAATGTTTTGTTTGACTAACTTAGTAGAGTAAACGGTTAATTTCCAAACTTGTTTGTCGTCTAAGCGGTTAATAATAATGCTAGTAGGCTCCAGTGCCCCATTCACCCGCCCACGTCATGCTGTCTTAAATAAATGCCTTCAATTTCAACGCTATTTATAACTATGAGGCTTTGTTTATAGGTTGTAGAAGCAATAATCTTGATGTTCATAAATTGTTACTTTGTGACTTACATGAATAAAAATATTGAGCCTTTTTTTTCCAACCCAGTGACATTGTTGTCGTTAGTGTCACTGGATGGGATTAAACCATGACATTATGTAGGGTAAAAAGGTCAGATGGCCGGCGCTTCACATAATATATCTAAGTCCAGCCAAATCCGCAGTTAGACTGGTAACTGTTCTGTGGTAACAGTTCAGTCTACGGTAAGATGGGGACTTTATGCACTTTAACGTGACAATTAGAAATTTACACGTTAGTATGTATTAAGTATAAAATAAATATTACTGGTGATTAAGATTTACAGTATTGTACTTAAACTTTAAACATAAGAATAAAAAATACTGAAAAGTTAAATATTTTTTATAATTTTAACAAACATTACATTAACCATAGAACACGGATATCAATGACTAAACAAAGAAATTAAAATTAAGTTATATTTATAGGAAATTTAAATTAAATATGGACGTGTGATAAGAGCATGAATAAATTTGTTGTGAAAACAACGATCAAGAGCTAATCGAACTCGCGCTTTGTGGGTTCCGCACTAAACTGGATTGAGGGACGTAGGTACTTAATGTTGCTGTTGGAAAACTAGAATAATTAATATTGAGCGCGGAATAAGCCGAAACAATGAAGCTGACCACATCTGCCTCCCTAGACAAGGGGCAATTCGTTGCTCGGCGTATGATGAAATAGAATGGCAAATGTATAGGATTTGACGTTTTTGACATTCGTTGACGCCTGTCATATACGTCAAATCCCATACATTTGGCATTCTATTCCATCATACGCCGAGCAACGAATTGCCACTTGTCTAGAGGGCTGGCGAAAGACCGATAACTGGAAACGAATCCTAGAGTCAAAAATTATATAGGGTATTTTATATCGGTTACGTCAATCCACATTCAAAGAATCAGTCACCAGCTCGCAAGTTGAAGTCAACATCAACAGCAGTTTCATATAATTAAATAAAATTAATAAGTTTAGAATCATCTTTGATGTTCAGTGTAAATAATAGGAAAAAGATGTTCCACCAACAATACACCTTGGAAAAAAATCGTAAGGATTATATATTTCGATACGTGTTTGCGCATAAAACTGAGTAATGTAGCCATAGGTAGGTACGATTATATTATACACATTCGTGTATATCGATGCCTAACGGCCAAAAAGGGATAACCGCCACTTTACAAATTTTACAGGAGAGTGATTTAAAGTTAAAAATAAACGAAAAAAATTCATAAGAAAAGATTTATAGGTCCCGAAAGCCTGAAAATCTATATTTGTAGCATTTATCGCACTATCTATTGACTAGCGTTGTCATTTTTATGAAATTCAGGCTTTAAATAGTAGTTGCTGTCGGTTACCCCAAAAGGTCTTAATTTTACAAACAGCAAAAATGTCGTAAATGTAATACATAAAATTATTAGCTTCTATCAAAAAATGATGTAACCTCACCTCATGTTTTATTTAAATTGAGGAAAAATAGCGCAAGTGTATTTTCTTAAGAAATAAAATTGTGGAAATGTGCTATAACCAGCTATCGAATGAAAATTCACTGATTGGAAAATTGTAGGCATCAAGTATTTTTTAAGAAACTACGATAATTAGACTATTATGTGTTTCTATGTACTTTTTATTTAAAAGTATATTTGAAGGAGAATATATTTCAGGTTTACCCGAGACGTTTAAATAATAAAACTATATAATTTTATTAATCAGCTCAGTCTATAATTGACTAAAAATGGCACTTTCTAATTAACAATTTCTTATATCATATATTCGCCGAGATCATATTCGATTTCGAATAGACTCAAAACTATTACAACTCAAATAATAATAGTTACGTTAATATCAAATCAAGATAAATGTTCGTTATAGAAAAGGCTGATTTTCGAAATGATATGAGATGTTTTACTTTCTAGAAATTGTGAATTATCTATACATTTTTACATCGTGCCAAAATGGCTCGCATGCGCACGTGGCGCTTGCCCAGCTGTCACCCGGCTTGGGTCATTTTTTTCGAGAGAATGATACCAACAACCGCCAATTTCAATTATTTTAGATTGACTAAACGACACAATACGCCAAAATTCTTTAAATATCGGGAGGGCTAAAAAGGATAAGCGACAAAATATTATTAAGTACTTGCAGGGACAAAATGTAGTAAACGACTATAATATGTTTAAAAAAATTGCCAGAAAGTATTAAACGGATGTCAATAAATAATTATGTAGAGGCAAATTATCATAAACCCATATCTCTCAATTTTTATTTCCAGGCGAAATAGGTTAAAGGTAGATCATTAGAATATTACAGAAAGTCCAAAAAGCATAAGTTCGTTATTCTCCAATATTTTGTAGATCAACCACCAAAAAAAATATCTCGTCAAAATTTTGGTCGTTTATATAGAAAAAAAAAAGTCTCATATCTATAATTTTACAATTGCTTAAACGATATAAAAATTCGCTTAGAAACACGTAACCCGGATCAAACGACACAGAAAAAAATTACGATTCTGACTATGTATATAACTCAAAATCCCAAAATATGTCGCTTTATCAGTTTTTGGCTGTTAGGCATCGATATAATTTGTAAACACACGATGGGACGAAACACAAGACCATTGATAAATTCAATTATCTAAAACCAGAAAGAATTTAACTATGTGCATATTTTTACAATGAACTAGTTCATGACCGCAGCTCAGTTCCGTAGATCCAAAGATTACCCCATACATCGTCACAAACATAACTCTTTACATATTAATTTTTTTATTTAACTTTTTTTGTGATGAATCATTTGTATATTGCCAAAAGACAATGACTGAGCCACTGCATGTGTGTATCCATTTTGCCTTTATAACTGCGATAAGAACTTTATCAGCGTCTAACTTGTAGCAAATTTAATGATGGATATAATGTGTAATAACAGTATAGAAACAAAGACTAAGGTAACTGTTTTGTAAAGAGACGAAAGTGTATTAAAATGCGAGATAAGCTCCCTTACACAAGTAGCAATTTGTTGGCCGGTATATAGTAAAATAGAATGATGAATGTATGGGATTTGACGCATATGACACGTATTTGACATTTATGACACACGTTGACGGCTGCCAAATACGTCAAATCCCATACATTTCTCATTGTATTCTACAAAGCGCCGGCGGGCGGCGGACTCGGAGATCGCAGAATGATCTCCATGCTCCAATAATCACCTCCAGGCAGGAGTGGCTGTAGGGCCTAACAATTTCACATTTTTAGCCCCAGCAGTTTAGGACCAGAGTTAATGAATCAGTCATCAGAACAAATTATTTAATTTATTTAAGCTAAGTGTAATCGAATCATAAATATCACACTTTAAGTTATTTTGGTTCAACAATAACAAAATTATTTAATAACTTTTTCTACCAAAATAATACAATTCTTGCTTTAGGTCAATGAACTGTTTATTATGCATTTTTAATTCTTACAATAATAAAAATACTACTAGCTGTTACCCGCGGCTCCGCTTGCGTTGATGTCGATTATACCAACCAAACATGTAAAAGGGGAATGCCCTAGCTCTAAACTTCCTCTATCCTGAATTTGATCAAAATTGGTTCAGTTACTTTTGTACATTGAGATATCTTTAGTAATATATAATATAATATCAATGCTTTTGCATTTATAATAAGTATTAGTGTGGATTTATGAAATAAGAATTAAATTATTCTCGCTGGAAAATTCTACGAGCATTTTTTTCATCACAATAATGATAGTTTCTCGCAATACTATAAAATTCTATCATAATCTAATAATTTAAAAAATAATTAGTATAAATGATGAGATGATTTCAAAAATATTATAATTAAGCTAGTTAGTTTAGTACCATACCTGCCATGGCTGAACTAAAACAATCGTAGCAACGAAATGTTGGCTAAGACTCTACTACTCCATGATTCTACTCTACCACCCTTAATTTCCAAATTATTTCATGCACTTTACAAATACGCCAGCTTTTAAAATAGTAATTTTACTCCTTTGTGGTATAATAGATGTTAGATTTATTGTAGCATTTTTTTTATTAGTTTAATATTTTATACCCATTCAATTTTAAAAGTATATAAATCATTATGTAGGACGTAGTGCTACATGTAAAAATGCAACGAATACTTTTCTTTGTTCTTTTTACGACAGTATTATTTCTTTTTGTAAATATGTACATACTATAGACACTTAACAAATTCGAACATAAACTGGAGCCAAAAAGACTACGCCCACACGACCTTCCAGCATGTTGTGACGGAGGATTTTATAGGCTCGTAATAATAAAAACCGACACGTAACATTACTTAACAGTGATAAACGGTAGTTCATTAAACATTCTTTACTTTCACATTACACACTAATGTCAAGGGCACACGAGCATTTCTATGATAATGTTTTTATGGTATCAACGGCACTGGCCATTGCGTGCAGTGTTTATTTACAGAACTTTTGTTTATTATTTTTAGTGTTGTAAATAAACACACATATGCGTCACGGGTAAATGTAGCTTTATGTGTGATTAGATTTGCGTTTGGTTTTTTATGTGATATGTTAGATAGTGTTATATACCTACAACTTGATGTTTACCACAGAATAGATTTTATGTAATATGTAATACCTACCTTGAAAATGATGCACTGTCATAAAACTGTACACACAATAGTTTAAGTAGGTATTTTAGAAAAATAAAGAAAGAAAGAAAAACCGTTTTATTGCGGATCACCTTAGCCTCTTTTAGCCTACGTTTTAGTCCTAGTGGTTTATGCTCTGCAATTATGAATCCGTCAGTCAGTAGTCGGGACAGATAACGGTTTGCCTAAATGTAGAATTTCTGTAATTAAACGCCGGAAAGTGAGTCGAATTAGACATGCAAAATTTCAAGGCACAAATACAAGTAAACAAAAACATTAAAAAATTAATTTGTACCTAAACTTTAACTTTTCGATAGGTAAAATATGTAAAGCCAGATGTAAAAGCCGAAAAAGTTAGTAAATTGAAACTAAAACGTTATAATTATACCACTTTCAGTTTCTAAGATTTTTAACATAATAAATATTGTTCTAGGAAATCCTGAAACAACACATGAATTAGTGGATTTTTCCACTTTGTATCTAATTATAGTACACTGGTGTTAAATGGACGACTTACGCAAAGATAAACAGTTAAAATGGACTTGTATTTTGTTAACATTGACAGTTTTGTTCTTGTACAATATGTTACCGCTAAACATGGGTAATACGATAAACTTCAGATTAACCAGTCTCTATCAAAGAGAGCTAATTAGTCCACCTGGAAGAACCGACATCATCTATACTATACTATTATATAATTGTAAAGTGGTCGTGTCTGTACATTGGATATATTTAAAAAAAAATACTTGGGTTATGTTATGTTAACGATACTGAACACGAAAATATTTTTTTTTAATTTCCTGTCTGTTTGTCTGTTTGTCCGCGATGGACGTAAAAACTACTGGACGGATTTTGATGCGGTTTTTTTTGTTAGAAAGGGCTTACTCAGACTTAAAATCTTACGTTTGTTTGATCGCAATCGGTTGAGTAGAACCGGAGATATGAGCAAAGGTCGCGTTAACCGAGATGCACGCGGGTGGAGCCGCGGGCGGAAGGCTAGTTTGATAATACAAGTATACGATCGATTGTGTATTCTTCTTCCAGCCGAAATTTGCTAGAGCGAGCAAAGTGAGCCCAGTCACGGGGACCCAAGACCTACACCCTGCCATGGATAGTTTAGGTTATTTGTAGTACTGTACAAAACATAGGTGCCCCGTAGGGTGAAATAAATCAACAATGCGACGTTCCCTTCTCAATGTAGCGAAGATATTCTAACTAGACATTTTTATAGGACACAATTTGACTTCACCTCGTGGTAAGCTGAAGGTAACGTCTCAGGAAAGAGGGTCACCATTACAGACACGTACGTCGAAAAAAAAGTTTAGCCGGCTAAATCTAATATATAAAATTCTCGTGTCACAGTTTTCGTTGCCATACTCCTCCGAAACGGCTTGACCGATTTTGATGAAATTTTTTGTGCTTATCCGGTATCCATGAGAATCGGCCAACATCTATTTTTCATCCCCCTAAGTGATAAGGGTGCAGCGGGAACGGGATTTGAATACCACGCGGGCCGAAAATATGGCGGTACGAAGTTCGCCGGGGCAGCTAGTACGAGTATAAGCCAAGTGCGAGTGGGACTCACGCACAAAGGTTTCGTACCATTCTGTTTTTCTTTTTATTTTTAGTATTTTGTAGTTACTTATAGCGGTAATAGAAATACAGCATCTGTGAAATTTTTAACTGTCTAGCCATCACACATGACGGTTCACAAGATACGGCCTATAATAGTGACAGACAAACAGCGTATTCTTAGTAATAGAGCTCAGTTTTTATTTTTTGGTACAGAACCCTAAAAATGATCATTAATCTCTCCTCAAAACCGGCTTATCTTAAGTTGATTTTATTACCCATGTTTAACCGTAACATTTATAATTATAGGAAGATATTCTATTCGGGATGAAGTACCTACATTTGTTTACACAAATTACACGACCTTGTTGATACCTTTGTTATGTATTAGTAGATATTCTTATATAAGCACGTACTTACAGACAGCGACAAATAACCAAACCCATTATAGTTTACCAATCACTTTAGCTCAAAAAATATAAGAAAAACAATGGTAACCTTTTGTGGATTAGGGAAATTTTCACAGGCTATGTGTGTATGTTCATTTGTTCCCTGATAGCTCTTCAACCACTTATTAGAATTGATCGTCCGCAACGTTTTGATCGTCCGCTGATTATAGGTTACATGACGTGTCACTGAATCTAACCTGGCACCCTCTAGCGGTCATAATGTACCACGTTAAAAAATAAACTTGATATTAATATATCGTGTTTGGTATCAAATTCAAGGGCTTAATAGCACATTTAAAATATGTATAAATTATTGTTCCAAAACTAGACTAAAAGTATAAAACAAGAAAATATCCCGGATAGCCGTGGTCGTATGCCACTGTTCCCGGTTTTTAGGGTTCCGTAGCCAAATGGCAAAAAACGTAACCCTTATAGATTCGTCATGTCTGTCCGTCCGTCTGTCTGTCTGTCCGTCCGTATGTCACAGTCACTTTTCTCCGAAACTATAAGGCCTATGCTGTTGAAACTTGGTAAGAAGGTGTATTCTGTGAACCGCATTAAGAATTTCACACAAAAATAAAAAAAAAGCATAAAATTTTGGGGGTTCCCATACTTAGAACTGAAACTCAAATTTTTTTTTTTATCAAACCCATACGTCAGACCATGCTATTGAGGTTTCTAACATAATTTTGTTCTAAACTGAATAGTTTACGCGAGAGACACTTCCAAAGTGGAAAATGTGTCCCCCCCCCCCCCCCCCCCTCTAACTTCTAAAATAAGAGAATGATAAATCTAAAAAAAAAATATGATGTAAATTGCCATGCAAACTACCAATAAAAATTGGTTCAAACGAGTTCCAATCAGTAGTTTTTTTTTAATACGTCATAAACCCCAATTTTCGCCTTTGCTACTATGGAACCCTTCATGGGCGAGTCCGACTCGCACTTGTCCGATTTTATTTTTTTAGAATGTAATTGTTTTGTTAGATTAAGAGGTATTTAGTTTTAAATCTTAATTTTTCAATATTCAAGGGATAAAAAGTAGCCTGTTATTCCAGACTATGTACTATGTACCAAATATCAGCCAGATTTGTTCAGCTGTGTTTGCGTGATTGAGTAACAAATATCTAAACAATTCTTCACAAACTTTCACATTTTTATTATTAGCACGATAGGATACCTAGTAAACAAAACATGAAATGTATTAACCTTGTCATCTGAGAATTACAAAAATGCTTAACTAATAAATAATTATTAATTGATGTACACATTTCAATGTAAAGATCGTTTGTCAGTGTACAGTAAATTTTTTTGTTGACCTTACCTGCTTTTGCTATAACCATATTTATATGATTTTATTCAAAATAATTATATGCAGAGCTATCAAAATTAATTTATTATTTTGGCATATATGTAGATATTCTGATATTACGAAGTTCTTTGTATTGTAGGTACTGTATTTGTGGTGCGGTATCTTTCATATAGAGCTATGCATTCTATTGTACCTACCTAGTAATAAATTAGTAAAAAAATAATTAAGTATAAGTTTTACATTTTCATTAAGACATCATTAGTGTACACTCTATCTCTCGTGTAGGTACGGAAGCTATCAAGATCCTGGCGGCCCTACTTTCATATTCAAAGTCCAGGCCACACAGAGACCGAAAAGTCACGAGAGCTTTCACGCGTGTGTTGCTCCTACAACACACCTGTTTGCGAGCCCTCTCTGACCAGAGTTGGTCTATGGGAAGCACAGAGGCCACACATCCCCTTTATCCCGCTATTGGAGAATCTTCCCATTGGACGGGACCTTGCCTGGACCACCTGGAAGTCCTTAAACAGAGTTCTGACGCAGATTGGATGAAGTAACGAAAATTGAATTAGATGGGGATTCTCAGATAAGGTGGACCCACGGTGTAAATGCGGAGCTACGCCGTAGACTATGACCCACATGCTAACGTGTGCTGGGCATGTGTACATAGGAGGAGCTCATGAGTGACTTTGAGAGCGCTATCAGGGTGACTGCGCAAAATATGACAGAATTTGCCGTCTGGACAGAAAAAGGATAACCGTATCTGCTGGTTCGTACTCAATCTGATTAACGGATAAGACTCTGACGCAGGCTTTACACTTGTGGTTAGGGTCAGACGGCAGTCGCTCATAAAGGTCAAGATAATCCAAATCAAGATAAAGGAGAGTGGACCCCGGATTCAAACATAAGGTTTGGATGTTACCAGGATTAACGCTGTGATAATAATTATTATACGATTACTACGACGAAGTCAAAGGCAAAATGCCGACGATCTCGTTAAATTAGAAATTGGCAACGCACTTGAAAATTTATTTTTAGCTATCAAGAAAGATGACGCACTCGCTCAGGGCCAGGCAGTCCTTTTTTTGGTCAAATGATTGTTCAATTTTAAGTTAGCGGAAACTTTGTAGCGTGATATTCGCAGTAATTAATAGAATCATGCTTCATTTATTTAATTAAGAATTGCCAGAATGTTCTACAGTTATCAATAACATTTATAATAAGTGGTTTATACCTTTAATCCATTATCGTAGTTTGATAATTAATTGCATGGATAGCGTAGGACTGAAGTGTTCCTCAGCTCCAACTACCTTGAGTGTTAGCTTTTGATGTCGATTCCAATAAAGATGAATAATTTGTGTATTTACAACAAGATAGTCAAGTTCTTCATACGTAATATTGTGTACGATCAAAACAACTGGTAATAATCCACTTACGGCCGATCTTTTTCTACCTATAGCTTTCAATCAAAATGATTGTGTTTACAGATTGAATCAATAGGTTTGATGATGTAACGAGATCGGAATTTTGAAAGGCTATATATAGGTACACCCTATAGACTGTGTACCATATACGAGTATAGCTCTATCTCTACTTCTCGTCCAGAATACGAACGCTTTAACCGTCACATTAAGCTCTTAGTATGTGTATTTACCAGCTAGCAGGTGAGTTTGGTTTGGGTCTTGAAGATGTTAATACGACTCCATACCATACATCTACAGCATCTACTGTCACAATCACTTTTCACACCCTCTGAAAATAGTGACGGGTAGTTGGAGTCCTAAAAAGCCCAACAATGTTCTAACCGTAATACTTCAATATCGCCAAAAGGTTCTGAGGGTCAGATGGCAATCGTTTCACGAAAAATATCGAAGATCAGCTGCAGCGAAGAGCAAAGTGATCAGCGTCACGGTTGGACTGGAGGAGATGGATCGGATGGTTTAAAGGCGGCCACCCACTTACAGTCCACCTGCAGTGTTTCGTCTGTCCGGCGGCCTGCATCCTTATGTCATCAATGTCATCATAATTTTATTACCTCAAACTAAAATAATAACATTATTTTATTCTTTTAGTCTGATGTTATTACGTATAAAATGCCGACGGCCATAGTATGTCCGGCCTTTAAATGTCTTTGCTGACCGAAATCGTCAAGCGGCCATACACATATTAGCCATCAGTACAAAATCGTATACGAAACTGCAAGTGTGTGGGCTATTGCGATGAACTGACAAACCGATATCATCCGGTTGTCGTTCGATAAACTGTTAATGGGTGGCCGCCTTTACGCAAGGAGGATGACATCCACAGTCACAATGCAGTGAGCTGGGATTAATGATAATATAGGTGTACCTACATTTTTCTAAGAAACAAAGAACTAATTTGACAAAACATCCGTTGTGGGACTTGTGGGTCATGAACTCATGACCCATGTCGGTTTCTTTTCCTACCGAATCGTGTAATTTATTCTTAATTCGCTCATGCCACAGATGTCGCTGTATGAAAAAAATCTAGTTTATGATAAGAGAATAATGTCAGTGAATTAATTATAATAAATCACGTGCATAACTGTGATAGACCGGAGTGTGAATGGAAGCGGTAAATGGTGACGATAACATTAGGTGATGTAGAATCCATACTAATATTATAAATGCGAAAGTAACTCTGTCTGTTTGTCTGTTACGCTTTCACGCCTAAACCGCTGAACCGATTTTAATGAAATTTGGTATAGGGGTAGTTTAGACCTTGAGCAAGGACATAGGCTATGTTTGGTCGCGATAACCGACATCCACGCGGGTGGAGCCGCGGGTAAAAGCTAGTAACTTCATAGTTTGTTTCACAATAAATGGGACAGTTTTATCTACTCGGTGGTGTACGCTTAAACTGTGGAATGAACTCCCTAACTCCCTGCCGTGGTTTCTCCAAGCGACTACAGTATGGGGTTCTTCGAGAAGGGCATTAGAAGGTTCTTACGGAGTCGGCGGCGCGAGTGTAACGCCTTTGGTGTTGCATACGTCCATAGGCCACGGTAACCACTTTCTATCAGATGGGCCGTATGCCTGTCTGTCACCTAAGTGGTATAAAACCCATGTTTTCATAGTTTTCCGATTATGTTTTAATGGGAAAAATTTGAAAAAGCATTGTACAAAGTTTAGCATTTGAATTTGACATTGTAAGAATTTTTACTCTATTTAGGTCACATAGTTAATGAGTTGACATTTATGAAGGTCAAACACCTCATTTAAATATATACTGACTTGCTGTTATTTTTTTGATTGTTAATACAGTAGCACATTTCATTAATATATATCGATAGGGATTGCCATCACGAGTGACGGCAAAATACGCATTCAAACACAAATAGGTGCATAACTTTTTATAATAAATTGGAAAAAGCGTAATCAATTCTCGGGCGGGACTCGAACCCGCGATTCCGATAGTTCGTACGAATATCGGTAGATTACTCTCGCCATCGCCGTAAGATGGATGTATTGGAAAAATTGGATCACTCTCGGGCGAAGCTCGGTGGCTCAAGTGGTCAGAGCGTTCCCCCTGTAAGGGAAAGATCGCGGGTTTCAGTCCCGCCCGAGAATTGATTACGCTTTTTTCAATTTATTATAATTTGTTTAGTTTAGCAAACTAATTGCTTTAAAATTAACTCAAAAGGTGCATAACTGTCCGCCATGATTCATGATGCTCATATAAACAGACAGATATCGTTCCTACTCTATCTTTACTAACAATGCAATGCTCAAAACTTATGAGAAAACATTTAAGTCGGGCAAAATTCCCAGCTATATTTAAATGGGTTTATTGTACCCTCATCTGCAAGTCGGTACAGATGCTGATTGATCCGACGCTCTGGTGACGGCTTTATTCACGATTTTAGAGACAGTCATGGAAAGGATGAGTGAAAGGGAAATCAAAAGTAATCTCTATAAAAAATCTAAAATATATTTTTAAGACTTCATCTCGCAGCCTCAGCTAGGTAGAGATTGAAGTATCATGTCAACGAAATAACCGTAAAATCCGTCGAATCGAAATCTTGCAGTAGGAAGCTTTATAGGTTAGATTTTAATACCTAATGCTTTGAACCCAGTGGATTTTCGGATTCTACTTGGTATACTCTACTCCATTAACAATACATAAGTCAGACAGTTCGCTTGTGGAATGCAATGCCTCAATGTGACGTAGGTCTGTACACGATATTTAAACGTCGTAGTACCTACCTAATACTTCTGCATAAAAATAATCTGTGGTAATAGGTTAAGGTGATCTTCTTTTGATTACTTAATTAATTAATTATTATTCAATAATGTTGTGTTATCTTGCTACAAATTAAAGCAATAAAAATAAAATATTTTTATTCAGGCATAGGCACATACTCAAATATATTGACAGACTGATCCATCAACTCAGAAGCCTAAACCGGTGAGACTACTAACATGAAATTTCGACAGTACTTAGGTGCTTTTTATGTTGTAAGCATCCACTAAGGAGAGTTTTGGCAATTTCACGCCTAAGGGTGTGAAATAAAAGATGTATGTTTGTATAGAAGTTCACCATTTTCAAAGTAAGAAGCAGTCAAGAGATAACCTACAGTACTACAGTAGTATCCACCTTAGCGAAGTGACTACTTGCTATCACTAAACTCGTTGCTTCCAATCAACCGTCAGCAATCCGCTAGAACTACTCATATAGGTCCCTACAGCAGGATCCCCCAGCTACTGGACCTATGATGGACGGTACTCCCTCAACAATGGGAGACTCACCGCTTTGAAGAAAACTTCGTACTCTTTTGTCGCCTATCAGCACATTTCGATGTGCTCCAGACCAGGGTTTCTTAAACTTTTGGATCCACGAACCCCTATTAAAGTTTCTAGATGACAGTGAATCCCTTAACGAATCCTCTTCCCCCCTTTCTCCTCGGGTGTCAAGTTGATTTCTGTATTTCGTCATTGTCACGATCAGCTGATGTGATAACACACTCTCACATAAGTACCTGCGTTGTAGCAAATGGTAAACGAAAATTCATCACATTGCGTGAGAGTTGGAACTTCCTGTTTATCTGCCCAAAAATCTATCAAAGATATTCTTTTAAAGTCAGCTTAAAGAATTTCATTGAAGAGCCTGTAAGAGTGAGCGACGATGCATGCCGCACGTGTCTACCAGCCATCGAGACACCATTACGTGAATCTTGTCGCGAACCCATTGAATGGCGAACCTCTAGGGTTTCACGTACCCCACCTTGAGAAACTCTGCTCCAGACTAATGCACTGCAGTACGAAGCCTGAGACATGTCCCCAGAAAATCAACGTCTATTAAGCGTCTATTAAAATATTAACCAATTTAAAAATCTTCGACCTTCATTTAATTATAAGGTTTATGATAATACGAAAGAATAATGTTGTAAGAGTGGTGGCAAACATTATGGCGTCCGGTTTCTATGTATCCTGGTTCTTAGAACTGGTAATGACAGTATATTGACTCAGAATGAATTGACACATTCCATATATTTATTTTTGGTTAAATAGTTCAAAACTGGCTCTGACTTGTATAATTTTCATAACATAATATCAATAATCGTAATCTATTGATTATCTTAACGACCATCTATTTGGAACCGTTGAGGGTAACTTTGTTTTATTTGGAGAAATGAACACCAGACACAAGCTTTCCGCCTTCTGAAATCCTAATGGAGAGTTACATGCACCAGGCAGGGTGGTTGCAGAAAGGTTAACCCTCTAGCACCAGTGGGTTTGGCAACAAGAGCTTAAAACACATGCAGAAAAGAGGTGGTCCATTATAGCCCACTGTCCCACCAAAAGACTAATCATTATCACTACTTAAAAAAATAGATGAACGGTATTACTGTTTCCATTAGCCAGATATCTTTATATTGAGGTTAGACTACATTATACGACGACATAATAATAAATCTATGATTGCATATTAATGTGATAACACCGTCGAGAAGTCGTTTTAATTATAAAAAATGTTAAAAAGAAAATATATAGGTAGATACCTCATTTCTTTTTAAGCAGTTCTACTTCAAGTCAGTTATAAAGTAACCGTTTTTTATAAATCTATAAACTAGTACTGTGTTAAAATTTCATTACGTTTTTTATACCACTGTCCACCTGATGGAAAGTGGTTACCGTGGTCTATGGATATATGCAACACCAGGGGATCACACTCGCGCTGGCCGTACCCTGAAAAAACCACGGTAGGGAGATTTTTCCACAGTTTAGTGCGGGGAGGGGGGGGGGGGGGGGGGGTTATAATTAACTTACTAGCACTCAATTACTTAAGTAAGTTCATAGTTAAGTACGATGTCTTAAACTTTTAATAGTGTGACACAATAAGAACACATAAGAATTAGTGTTTTAAAATAGAACGTTACCACGGTAATATATACCTACCTCTAGGTAAGCTAACGGTAGACGGTAGCAAAAGTACCTACTTTTCGAAATAGGAATGATTATAAATTCTCTCTTATCTTTAATCGATTATTTACTAACGGCACCGATTAATTTTGTATATTAACTAAGAGACAAAAAATAATAGCTCTAGAAATTATGCGAAGAGCATCCTATTTTTAACATAAAACATATTTTTTTGTAGATTTTTGGCTGAAGTTGTAGCATTCTTCAAAACGGTTCTTTTTATCTTTATAACTGATTAAATTAAAATATAAATATGTTCAGAATACGTTAAAATATTTTATTATACACTATTATGCGACTTATGCATAAGAGTTTTCATATGATTTTCGATGCGCTGCAACACGCTGCAACTGAGCTTAGTTCTTCATGTTCAAGAGAACACCAGAATAGAGAATCGTGCACCAGAATAGAGAAACTAACCAATGGGATGATTGCATGCGTCTATTTCATACTACGTATGGACTTCCGTTTGGTGGAGACCCTGATGATCCGCTCGTATAAGGCAACGTTACTAAATAAAAAAAACATCGCTTAGACCTGTAGCGACTACGTGTTATCACTTATTGAAGTGGAGGCACTAGGCACTATCAACAATTCTACACTAAAGGATTGACAAGTTCGCAGCACTAAGCATATTAACCGCTCATGCCAAAAGCACAACTACAACACGACAGCCTCGCCATTAGTTTTATCAAATAATTCGAAGCAAATCGCATGAGATTCCGCACTTCGTTTTTAACAGTCCGAAGCAGACGCAGGATTCAGCTACTTCGTAATTAGCCCCGGTGAGATAGAACGCGAGCTGGGGTTTCCGCATGCGAAAAAAAGAGAATTCATTGGATTAGGATATAATTATAAATTCTATCATTTAATAGCACCGATTGTTCTGGTAGGTATATTAATAAAATGTAAATGCGTAGAGTACGCAAATTAAAAATAACTTTAATAACTTTGTTTTGAATTTTGGCTGAACCAGTATCACAACACAGTAATCACATTTTGAAAATAAAATTTCTGACGCAACACATATTGGTTGATTGAAAATATATGAACTTTATTTTCGATGTATCATCATTCATCAATTACCTAGAACCTATGTGGCGTATAGCGTTCGACTGCTAAATCAGAGGTCGTGGACTTGATTCCCACTTACGTATGCCCTGTATCTATATTTACATTGGCTTGTGTGTTTCCATATTAGAATAAGTGGGCACACAAAAAAATCTAAGTATGGGTTCTGGAATGGGTATAAACATTATCCCTATTCCAGAACCCATGACACAAGTTAATTAACACTATCGCAGAATATTTATTTATTCATTACGCTATGCTCTATCGCGAGGCTAGTTTACTACTACGATTTTCACAAAAATATACCTACGCGTAGGTGCCTAATTAGGAAATGTAACAATATGCATCTGTTTTAATTATCTACGTATTAAAAAGTTTCAAGGATGAGTAGCTTAGTGCTGCAGATGTAATTCCGCTTTTGAATGTATTTACCACTACGAGAATGGGAAGTTGGAAACTCTCGTAATTACTTTTTCAAATGGAAAAGAGGGGAGGGAGCCCTTTTTCTCGGCAAGTATATTAGTAATCGAAATCCATACTTTCATACTTCCATACTTATAATATTATAAATGCGAAAATAACTGTCTGTCTGTCTGTTACGCTTTCACGCCTAAACCACTGAACCGATTTTGATGAAATTTGGTATAGGGGTAGATTAGACCTTGAGAAAGGACATAGGCTATGTTTGGTCGCGATAACCGACATCCACGCGGGCGGAGCCGCGGGCAAAAGCTAGTTACTAATATTCCCTCTAACCCCTCCAACTAAGCTAAATGGAGTCACGTCGGTAGTGTGTCCAAGATTCGAACCCGGGACCTCTCGATCGCAAGATCGACTCCTTAATCACTCAACTACCGACGCTCCACGCCTTATTTACAATGTTGCCGGTCGACCAAATTTCCCAAAAAAATCTAGTGTTAGGTACATCACCACACAGAGGTGTACAACTAATGGATTTTCACCCAATCTATCAAGATCAAGCCAAGCCAGCCTCTCCTAGAAGTAAGTAGACTGACGGAGGTAGGACACAACGGTATTTCCGTCCCAATCGAGCAGTCCGACTGGGGAAGTATTTCCACCCTACAGAATACCGAGGCTAAATAACCTCGTGTTGTGTTCCCGGCGGTGAGCAGGGTAGCAGAGCTCACTAGAGAGGTTTTGTGCTGTCAGTGGGAAGATCAAAGGCTTGTCCTAAGAACTTATCTTCTGCGCTGACGGCACAGAAACTCTCTGTTCTTACAGGGTCAACAGCACGAGTGGGACACCCCTGGTGTTGCACTTGTCCATAGGCCACGGTAACCACTTTCCATCAGGTGGGCCGTGTGCTAATCTGCGACCTAAGTAGTATAAAAAAAACATAATATTTGGCAGACAGCTCTATCACAGAGGCTTATCTTTAGGGCTAAGAGGCCAAGCGTTAGTTGATTAGAAAGTATATTTTTTGAACTATTAATAACTAGCTAAGATACCACTTCAAGGTCAAACTACATTGAAACATACAAAAACAATTCATAAGTATTGCATTTCCGCTGTTAAACGCTTTCCGCGATGCATTTATTTAAGTAGGTAAAGATACATCAAGTTCAATGACACTAGTATATACGAAAGCAGTTTAAAATGCGGTTCAATTTTTGTAAGTATCTGTTTGTTTGTTTCCGAAATGACTGGGCAGATTTTGATGGGATTTTCACTACCATATATGTAGTTGATGTTATAGGACGAAACTTAGGCTACATTTATTTAAGAAAAAGATTTTGTGTTCCACGCAAAAAATAAAACAAAGGATAACTTCCACGTAGGTAGACGAAGTCACTGCGCCGGTATTAAGCTGTAGGCAGTAAACAATAATTAAATGTATCTATCTTAAAATTGTGATATGAAAAATGCAAATACCTAGGTACATCATACATGTTAGGTACATCAGACAATGTCAAAATAACACCATTGGTAGCTTGTCAACCGCTTTTCGTATGATGAGCCCATAGTTTATTACCGCCTGAACAATGTTTACACTCTTAGTAAACATGTAAGTATTGAACTGGATTGTAAGAACTTGTTTACTTAAAAATGCAATATGATTAAGTATCACTACATATTATAAAACAAAGTCGCTGTCGCTGTCTATCCGTCCCTATGTATGCTTAAATCTTCAAAGCTACGCAACGGATTTAAAAGCGGTTTTTTGATAGATAGAGTGATTCAAGAGGAAGGTTTATATGTATAACTAGCTGTCCCGGCGAACTTCGTACCGCCATATTCTTCCCGTTCCCGCTGCACCTATTTCTTCACCGTTTAAACCTTCTCTGGACATCCACGAACATTTCAAGACTAAAATTAGCCAAATCGGTTCAGCCGTTCTTGAGTTATAAACTAACAACGAAAAGTGGCATTGATTTTTATATATTAGAAGAAGAAGATAGATACATGCATAATATTGTAGAGAAACACTGATAAATTTAGAGATATGCAGCGGGAACGGGATCAGAATATATGGCGGTACGAAGTTCGCCGGGTCAGCTAGTTATCTTATAAATTTATCAATATAAAGACGTAGGTCAAATCTAGATCGCCCGGTTTCACGCATACCAGTTTAAACCGCGAGCCCCGACTTCAATAAAATCTGAAGAAAGAAGAAAGAAAGAAGTTATGTGCGTTGTATCATAAATTGCAGCGATTTATTTTTATATGTATACTGCGCGCCCTAGCTTCAACAAAAAAAATCCGACATCCTTATATTTTTTCTGTCATACAAATTGTACTGACAATAACAAACTCAACAAAAAAGAACTATTCAATTTGGTGTAGTCATTCGGAAGTTATATGCGTAAATACATTTACCTCTAGCATAAAGCTCTAGATGCGAAAAATATGTTTTCTAGCGAGTAAAAACTAAACCGTGAGTCACACAAATATTTTTACATGTAGAGATCGAACCCACAACTATCGACGACGGCGACACAGTGTCAGTGGGTGAGACGAGCACTTGAACCGTTGCGCCATCCAACCAGCCAAAGGTATAAGAAAATATCTCATAGGTACCTTATGTATTCAGGGTTCCGTTTATACCCTTTGGGAACGTTAGCCTAAATAAATAACAATATGGAGATGTAGATAAATAATATAATGAGTATTTGGTAAGGTATGAGAGTTTATGCCTTACATGATCAACGAGTGGATGCGGAAGGCGATGGATCGGCAAACGTGGCGCATATTGGGAGAGGCCTATGTCTAGCAGTAGACTGCAATAGGCTAATTGATTGATTGATTGATTGATTAATCAACGAGTGTACGGCTCTTCTAGTTGTTAGATGTTATTAGATTCGTAGTATGTCATATTGTGGTACCTACCTTAAAATTTATATAGATTTTTTATAAAGTTCGAAATACATACATACATCACACATACATATAACACACTATACAGTATAATTTCCATACACGACAGCCTCCGTGGCGTACGTAGCGGTAGTGAACGCGGCCGCTACGCAGGAGGCGCGGGTTCGATCCCCGCTCAGTGCAAATATTTGTGTGCGTGAAATATGAGTATTTGCATTGGTCTGGTCGTGCCTCGGAGAGCACGTTAAGCCGTCGGTCCCGGTTGCCATAAGAACATCTATGGCAGTCGTTATGGGTAGTTGGAGCCCTAAAAAATCCAAAAACAACGGTCTAGCAGCAAAGCTTCGATATCGCCTAATGTTAACATTGGGTTGTGGAGGTCAGATGACAATCGCTTCACGGAAAATATCGAGGTCTAGCCAAATCCGTAGTTAAGACTGGTCAAGCGGACCCCAGACTCCGAGCTGAAAAGCTTCGGATGCGACTGGGAATGGGGGGGGTCATGTCCCCTGTCTCGGTGCATCACCTCAGTAAGAACTCGTAAGTGATGGCCCTGGGTCGGCCGGGGTGCAAAAGATATGTCTCAGACAATCACACCTCGTCAATCAATGACCCACAGATGGAGTGCGTTTAGTCGGTTCAAGTCTGACATAACCTACCCTGCCGGCTCCGGCATGGGGGGTATCCGTGGGGATTTTGCGCACGATAAAAATTATCGGTGCATCTGCTAAACAACAGACGAGGCTCGGTTACGGGCTTTTCTCTCGAGATTGGGAGATCAGTACGGGCTTTTCTCTCGAGATTGGGAGATCAGTGGCACTCGCTCCCGAAAAAGTGGACATTGTTTTTAAGGACACATCAATTCGCCTTCACCTCGCCTGATGGTAAGCAGAAGGCAAAGTCTCGGCAAAGAGAGGTTCACCATTATAGACACGTGTCTACCATGTTACAATGGTGGCACTAAGCTTGACGGCCTCATCAGATGCTATTTTACGCCCCGCTTAAAGCACCCGGGACTGTAGAAAGAGGGAAACACATACCAATCACGAGCAATAAGCTTCTAAGTGTCACTTTTGGGAAAACGCAATGAGGATGATGATATAGATAGAAGATAATATTTAAAGCTTTGTCATGCAAATACCTAATTATCTTAAGCATCTCTAGGAGGCTGGAAAGAATGCGTACGTACGTCCGATACGTGAGATGTAAGTAAACATATAAGTATTGTTATATGTATCTCCAGTTATAATTGTACATTATATATTATTATCTATTTTTACCGTTCTAAGATACTTTGAAAACATATAATAAATGGTTATTTTATGTAAAATATTTGACCATTAGATTCAGTAAGTACTTGCTTACATTTCAGCCTTATTAATTTGAACACACGCTACCATTTTCTACCAAATAAAAGTCAAATTTATAAAATTTATATAGCAATTATAAAGATTTATTTTGAAATTACGTATTTATCAGATGTTTAGTAAACGACAGAGGCAGATAAAATTTTAAAATCTAAAGCTCCGGGCAGCGAAGATGTTCGCAGTTGCATCGCGGCGTCTGACAACGCGCCTCCGGAACGCGCTATATAAACACGAAGTTTAACTAACCACTACCAATACATAGCCGACCGTCACAGCGACTGCTCATTTTAAATGAATAAAGTTGGAGCTTTATAAAAATAAATACTTGTGTCAGTGATTAAAACGACCCTACTGTTTCGTCACAGGATCTAATTTACAAGTGAGTATTGAAAATATAAGCGGCTTATATCTCGTCTAGTTCAATCTTATCAGTGTAAATAAAATATTTTTTACATATTTTACGATATTTTTTTCGTTAATTTTACAGTAAGGCCATTTCTAGTCAGTTACAATATAAATAAGTAACGTAGTTTATTTTAAATATTTTAAAACCATGTAAGGTTACACAATATTTACGAACAAAATATATAAAATAATAGTGATCTAGATTAAAATTCAATAATGATAGTTATAATAAGAAACAGATAATACAATAAAGAAATGTAGTAAAGCAAATTCATTGTGCCTGAGATAAATAACTCGTGATTCTAACATATAGGTATTACGAAATAACAAAAACCTTGTAAATAAACGAAAGACCCTAAATACTAAAACCTTTTTCTAAATCCAAGGAGACTGGCAACATGTAAAAAACAATTGATTTGTTTTTTTTTTTAACCGTAATTGTAATGTCCCTAACAACAGTTGATCACAATTCTTTAGTGTCCTAGATCAAGCAATCGTTTTAAATTGATCAACGTTGCATATAATGTACTAATACTGTGGTTATAGCTCAGTAACCTGTTCTGACAATAAATAAAACAAGTAGCGCAATTCACGCTAGGATGACCAGGAATACGGTCGGGACTGATAGGGCCGAGTTGTTCGCCGGATATCAACAATTTGTGGTCACGGATCGATACACCCGATATTAATTCACGGATTTTGAAATATTTTTTTGCAAGGCTCTTAGATTTGTTATATTAAATATATTATTAGAATATACATACATATATACTCACGCCTGTAAATCCCCGAAGGGGTAGGCAGAGGTGTATTAACACCGACATTTCACCGACTATGGTTTTCGGTCCCATGTAATAGAGGCGAGCCTTTTGTCGTTAAGCGGGCACTTAGTCATGGGCTGTATATTTACTGTCGAATGGAGAATAGCCCGATCTCGTATTAACAGATACCAATATTATTAGAAGAAATCTTCGAAATTCTGGTTGCAAATATTAAAGAGCTCTCTCATAGCCTTTCAAGGATGTACCGTGTGGGTATAAGGTCCATCGCGTGGGAAATAGAAAGAATACTTTCCTTTGCAATAGTGCCTACCACTTGCGATCCAGTTGTAGGTTTAGGGACTCCTTAGGTACATCTAAATTAAAAAGTTTGGAGCTAGGCTTAGAGTATACATTATAAATATAGAGTGCGCCTATCACTCAGTCTTTGGCGCCGAGTGTTAGCAGATACTTTGCGATGGTATAGCGCACCTTATAGTGACGTTTCATGCATCACCGAAAATATCAATAGATGCACTTATTTATGTAGTTTGTTGTTATAAAGTTTTTTGTTCGATTTGATATGCATGGATAAAATTAAATCCAAAATACATAAAAATGGCGCCTTTTTGCGGTATTTTTGCGTCATTATTACTACGAATATACGATGTTGTATAAAATTTTGATTTAACATATCGAATTAAATATTATTTGCGAAGTCATTTTGATGGGTATTGTTTTGCTACTGATTGAGGTTGTGCCTGGAGCCTCGGAACTGTTCATACCCGTGATAGCAGTTCATACTTGTAAGGCGCGCTCTATAGCAATGTATACTCTAAGGAGCTAGGTTTTTTAAGTAGGCACTTTTGCCGCAGTAGAGTTCTACCGTTCTTCGGTAAAGTTTTCGAACTAGTAGTATCGCTGCAGGCGAGACTAAAGCGTATAAAATTAATTTAGATTGATGTGCCATTGCGATTACACCTAAAACACTTGTACTTGCGTTATTGAATCGTAGTGCCTAGATATATGAAACAGTGATTACACATTCACTACTCTGATTTAAAAAAAAGTTCACTGTTGTTAGACGCAGGTTTATGACCGTTTAAGGGTGAAAAATATTTATAAAAATAATTGACATAATATTTTATTTGAAATCACTGTTAACAGATTCAAAGATACTCTTGTAAAACTATTATTTACGCACAATACGCACTTAGCAGACGGAATTAGCTAGTTTAGTGCAAGGCAAGTCAACACAAGATGCCTAATTATTTACGGTTTTTTTGCTAAGTGAGCACAATAGGCTCAAACTTAGCTAAAATGCTCAAGAAAATCTTTATGAAGTTGCTCACAATATTTAAAAAATAAACGAACCTATATGTTACGATAATTTTCTCATCGCTCATAAGAACTAAAACGTTCAACCTTTTAGAAATATTTAAATGTTAATCTGACCAATCTATAATATAAAAATGAATCCCTAAATGTGTTGCTAAGCGCAAATCTCGAGAACGGATGAACCGATTTCGCTTATTCTTTTTTAGAATATTCCTTGAAGTACGAGGTTGGTTCTTACGGAGAGTAAAATTAAAAAAAAAAAAAGAATCGACTGTTAGGCGGTACGAAGTTCGGAGGGTCAGCTAGTTTCTAATATCTTCTTCAGCTAGTTTCTAATATAAACACCGAAAACAATTACCTCACCTAACCTGTGTTAAATTAAAATTGGATATCAAACTACGCAGTAAAACAATTAACAAAGCTATTTCTATTTTGATAGAGTAAAAAAATAATTGCGCCTATATGTAATGCCTCATCAATTTATGGTCTTAAAATCAAAGGCAAGATCAAATCATACATGAATTCGCAGAACCTATAAATCTAACCATAAACTTGATGAATGAGAAATTACAGCAACAAAATCAGTAATTTGCCACACTGAATCGTGAGTAGTTAATGACCCCGGTGGCTGACTGGAGCGAAACAAAACTTCGATAAAAACATCTCGCCATTATCATCTACCGATTGAGCTACTGCACTCGAAGAAAAAATCTGCTTGTTGTATGACTCAACCCACGAGAGCCAACTATCATTGGTACAGAGAAAAAATTACACATCAGACGAGCAAGGCAGCTCGTTAAGGAGTCGACGATCCTAGCAATCTGGCTGTGGATCTATATCTCATTCATTATATACATGGGAACACAATTATATTATAAACTGCAGTTTATTGTAGGTATTAATTGTAAATCACAGTTGGTCCTCCCCCAATTTATCCATATGGTATAAAACAATAAAATAAACTGTTATCAATTCAATCTAAAGTGGACATAGAAAGCCGCAAAGGTTCCTTTCCATTCAACCAAAATTGTAAAATGGCGCTTAGGTACAATCATGGAGAACAATTCAAAAATTACATTCAACAATAGGCGATAAAGCCAGGTACATGAGTGACATGATTAGTTAGCAGAACTAACACATCCGCGCTCCATAAATTTGCTTCGATGTCAGTTTGCATAGGTTCCCGCCGACCCGCTGTGACGCAAAGCAACTAACAATATGATTTGCGCAGTACATTTCCGCGAGAGTCATCGATCTTATACCATTTATTTTTGTGGTTCTATAAATGGAAATATCCGCTGCAATTCCTTGTTACCCTATTTATACACGTAATGTAAAACGTACTACACCGAGATATGCAAAAGTTAGAAGTGGGCACCAATGAGGTAGCCCAAGGTTACGAGTTATGTCTATTATCTAACATAATGATAAATATTTCCACGGATCATGGATGGTTTAGTCACTACAATAGGCTGAAGTTGCATACATAATTGTTTTGGAGATGGACAAGTAAGGTCAATTCTGATACTTAAGAATAAACATAAAAACGACGAAATGTCGAACTGTGATATTCACGGTTATAGAGCCAACACAAAGAAGGAAGAGATTTTGTTGATCAATATTTGAATAAAACTACACTCTATTGCAGCATCTGTAAATGGTGTCGGCAATGTATGTTATACAGTGTTTTAATAAAATTAATTTGGTTAAGGTGTAATCTTTGCACAATGTGAGATCAAGTAATAATTAATACGATTTGTTTATGTAATAAGAAAAATGTCAGGTTACAGTATGTACATTAAGTCATCGCTTGAGTGCGTGCAGTGGAGGAGCCGAGTTTTGTTGACATTTCGCACTCACCCGGCGGTTTGTGCCGTTACACAAACTCACTTCTTCCGCTGGCATTGACCTATGTTGCTCTAGCACTGCACTGTCTACTTAGCATAACCAGTTTTCGTGTATCTAGTAACTTTAACTTTTTATCTATATTTTCTATTTGAAGGCAAGAAAACTTCCGAGGTCTAAAACAGAATCGGTGGCCTCTCTTGTAAATATACATTTTTTCCGTTACAAAATCGATTTCGAAATAACACATTCGATGCAGCATAAACATGTTAAAATTACACCTGAGGTTGTAAAATGATAATAAAAATCGGTTAAGAACGAATAATCTGGTTTATTAAAGGTTATGGATCTGTGATAATCTGATAATAAAATAAACATTAAGATGCTCTCTAATTTTCATATCGCACACGTTCAAATAAAAGCTATGACAGTATTCGCGTTATCTATCGTTAAAATTTCAGAGTTATCTTTCTAGATTATATCTGGATCTGGATTCTGAACCCCTGACCGCGACATGAATACAGTTTAGTTGTAATCTGCCCGATTCTTGTTATTATAATATTAGATATGCCTTGTTCCGTTGATACTATGACGCTTGCCTTGGGCACGGACCAGTAAAACAAAAAATACTTAATCGTTTCCTGCACAATAAAAAAAATACGCAGTAACAAGTATTTCTACCAAAAATAACCAAAAATTAATTTGTTGTTAAACAAGTATAAATATTACAAATTGGTTATAATTAATCTTCAAAGGACAAGTATGTGCGCAACTCAAACTTATGTAAATTTCAATCTAGCATTCTGTTAAACAGAAAGGATTTGACAGAATGAAAGCCGCATAGAGTTACGTTAATGGAGAATGTCACATATTTTAACTGCACGTGATTATCATAAAACAAAATGGATTCAGACGCTATCCAATTCACACAATGCTATAAAAGTTGAAAATGATTGTCAATCATTTTCAACTTTTATAGCATTGTGTCGTGCCGTGACAAGATTTTTAAGTGATTCAATAATTTTATACCTTTTGAACACTGGAGTTTAGACATAGTAACTTAACATGCTCGAAAGTATAAGAAAATAAGCGGTTGTAGGAAGAAGTTGTGTGACTGATGAATATAATTTGTGTATTTTTAGTAACAATCAATAATGCTATCACCTTAAATCCCTTCACCTTTTTGTGAATCTGCATATTGTTTGCGGATCATTTTATAGTTTGGTCTGTACTTCTGCAGTTCAAAGTATCAGCGAAGTGCGAACGGCATTAACCGTGACATTAAGCTATTCTTCAGCAGCAATTTATTCAATTTTAAAAGGTTGCATAGCTTTAGCGCGGAAAAATACTGGCAAATGTAACCATCACAAATACTGACAAAGAAAATAGTCTTGTATGTGAAAATAGTATCTAATATAAAATGCAGACTAGATTTTCATCAACAATTTCGTGTACAAAATTATAAATTGTATATTTTATTTTTTAACTTTCCATCAGAGTAGATTATGCCCAAACTAAATCCAAGCTCATAAGATTGCTTCACCCGTATCAACCGTTGTTCGAGCTAAATAAATCCATCAAGCGATTGTCATACATCGACGTATTAGATTTATGCCAGTGTGATGCCATTGTCGACCGGATAGAATTGATAGGTACTCCCAATAATGACAATGAACCGTGGGTTTGAAAGTGTTGAAACTTACACAACGCGTGTAGGGTTAGGGCTACCAGCATTTTGAGTTAGAATGTCATATTAGCATACATCTTGTAGATTCGCAAGGCAAGACGTCTTCTAAGTATTTTATATACTTATCTACTTATCTAAGTGATATTGTCGGCAGTTTCCGCGAATATTACAAATTGTAGCAAAGCAATATTTAACTGAATATGTCGTGGTTTGTTTGGTGTTATTTTATAACTTATACTGTAAAACAACTGAAAAGCCGGGGCCAAAAATATCACTACTACTACTAGGTACCTCTGCCCCCCTAGACAAGTGGTAATTCGTTGCTCGGCGTATGATGGAATAGAATGACAAATGTATAGGATTTGAGGTTTTTGACATTCGTTGACGCCTGTCATATACGTCAAATCCCATACATTTGGCATTCTATTCCATCAAACGCCGAGCAACGAATTGCCACTTGTCTAGAGGGGCAGGCCCCGGCTTTTCGGTTAAATTGCGATAGAATTCTTTGAAAACAGTTTTATTTCAGCACTTAAGTATTAAAACAATATTTAATATTTTTATTTAAGTAATATTTAGTTTTGTTTTTCATTTGATTTTGCAAAAGCCTAACAACATTATAACCAGGTACATAATTTACGGTAGTTATTTTTAACGCAATAAGTATGAGTTATTAGTACCTATTTCCCTGAATACATCAAACAGTGTCGGTTGTTTTGTTTTTACAATAATAGAAAGCTAGCATTTAGGAACAGCTACGTAGACTAGACCAGGTCATTTTTTATGGAAAGCAAGAAACGTATTGCAGAAAAAGGCTAGGTCGAACTATTATGTTTAGTCAACTGTATAGAATCGAAAAGAAAGATTTAGCCTATTTGTACAGTCACGGCGCGAATTTCCTATTTAAAAATAAACGAACTGAATAATGAATACAAAATATTTACATACATAATGGCATAATTCTATGTGGCAATACTGTTTTCTTTTTTTCATAACACAATGTGTAGGTAAACTGCTTAATGAATAATTTTGACACGGCCTATAGACGGTTATTGTAACTGGGAGACATTTGCAATAGATGGACTATGTAGTGACTTCCCATTGACGAAGTTCCGTCTATTAAGAAGTTTGTTTTTGGCCCCACTTTCGAAAAGTAAATAGAATATAAGGCTTCATTATAGACTTTAGAATCTGTAGTGTAGTATAGTGATATTTTTGGCTATATATTGAGTGAAAAGCCTCCTTTCTAACTAGCTTCTTATTCTAGGAAGTACTCATTGGGAATAATTTTAGTTCTTAAATAAATGTTAAGTATGTCGATATTTTTTAAATAATGCACATAAGATTATACTTAACCATTCTTTCAACAGTTATTTGTAGACCAGCTACTTACTTATCTATAAACGGATAAAACTTTCTAAACGAAAATGAGATGCAACAGTTTATGAATGAAATGAAACAAAAAAAAAAAAATTACTGTTTATGATTTTACTCAGTATAAAATTCTATGTACCTAATTCCCTAACGAAGCAAACATCATTATTTACTATTGCATCAAAGAAGTACCAGGTACCTACGTTAATGGAAATTAATATCATTGCATTGCCCAATAATCGAATATCTGAAGAATGTCAAACCTGTTCGAGGAATTTTGTAAGCGAAGACATCACCGTGGCATTAATTGTGCACCTGGACACACCAAGACACAAAGAATAGGACTACAACATTAACCTTTAGCTACACACGACGGTTACTCAATCGAGCGCAATGAAATAATTCGAAGGACCTAAATATCAATGGGTTGGGCCACTCAGATACGTTCATTTGTAATAGGGTGATGATTCCCGTCGAACAATACAAGGGCCACTCAATTTCTTCCCGTGGGTATTGTATGATGTCCTTTGCGATGCCCAGTCTTTCGAATCTGGCTGTAAATGTAGAAGCATAGGTCTTGCTGTTCAATAAGTAGTGTTAATTTGTGACCTAAGTTAATGAACGGTTTTTGATTTTAAACGGAATAAGGTGGGTAATAGTAATGACCATATAAAAGCCTTTTTCAATAGTTTGATAATCGATAACTCCTGACTTAAACCACGGTAATACTATCGTATATCGTAATAATATTACCGTGCCTAAACTTTTCTCCGTCCAATACCCGCGTGGCGTATTGGGATTTAAAACTTCGAGAGCCCAGTAAGTTATTAAAACTTAATTTATAGTTTGTAATCGTTTTTGACGACTTTGTTAAGTTTTTCGTTCGTTCATTGTTTCGTAACTAGCTATACGATAATGCCAAGAAGTTGGAATTTACCTTTTATGCTCGTCTGACCAAGACCAAGACCTTGCTAATAAAAAAACGCATCAAATTCCTTACAGACATTTTTGCGTTCATTGCGAAGAAACAGTCAGATTTTATTCCTTCTATGGACAAACACGACTAATTTACAATTTTATAATACCTAGTGTCTATTGAAGAGGACTTTTTGCTCTCAGTAGGTACTTGCTGTCCGAGGACAAAAGGAAAATATATAATACTAGCTGCCCCGGCGAACTTCGTACCGCCATATTTTCGGCCCGCGTGGTATTCAAATCCCGTTCCCGCTGCACCCTTATCACTTAGGGGGATGAAAAATAGATGTTGGCCGATTGTCATAGATACCGGATAAGCACAAAAAATTTCATCAAAATCGGTCAAGCCGTTTCGGAGGAGTATGGCAACGAAAACTGTGACACGAGAATTTTATATATTAGATTTTACAAATTTACAAATAAATAAAGCAGTTTGCAACCATTTTGTGCTAGTAAAGTTATAATTCAAT
Organism: Eilema depressum; assembly: GCA_914767945.1. Taxonomy (NCBI): domain Eukaryota; kingdom Metazoa; phylum Arthropoda; class Insecta; order Lepidoptera; family Erebidae; genus Eilema; species Eilema depressum. The sequence continues at coordinate 8,556,398 of OU612024.1, read as the reverse complement.
TTATGTGCGGTAACGATCTTGTCATTAGCATTATTGTGCTGTATGAGATAATGAAATTACTTCAGAATACGTGTTTCACATATCAATAAAGAACTATTGCGTTGATTCTCTTATGACACATTGATTAGCGCTTGAAAGAGGCAAATATAATTGGTTCACTAATAAAGATGTTTCCTCGCACTATGTGGAAATGCGTATCTAATCAACGTTTCTAACGAACCTGTTTATTTTTTTAACGATTAATAGTCATAATATCAATAGAAAAGCTGAAGAGTTTGTTTCTTGTTTGAGCTAAAGAGCTCGGTTTCTTTTGCCTGATGAAAATAACTATATTCTTTATACCATTAAAGAAAAATGCAATAGCTCGAAGCGGATTGCAGCCGAAATAATGATAAAATATGCTGCTCTAGAAGTCTAGATTATTTTTCGCTAAAGACAATCTCAAAAATATCTTAATATGTGACATAACTTATATAAACATCATATTTTATCAACTTAAGTCAATTGGATATTCAACAATCAATTGTTTTCCCCACAAATCTATCGACGCAGTTTCTTAGCTATTCTCTATTTTAAGAGCAAAAAGCCTATGCTGGGCAAACTGAAAACCCAGATTCTTGATCTGTAAGGTCAAAAACGTAAAATTTTTATTGCCATTAGAAAAATAATGTACAGATCCTCATCCGAGTTCATGATTAGCTTGCCAGATAAAGAAAACGGAGCTATTATGGTGTACCTAAGTAATTACGATGCACATTATAAAGTCCTTGTAACATTTTGATGAAACCTCACTACTCGTAGAAAATACTGATGCAACATATTATAATGTTGATTACTGTAGGTACTTTGCAACATGGCTCCATACATGATAGTCAAACAAATAAAAATTACTATAATTTTGAATGCATCGTTTACTTTTCAAATGCCTATAAACAGATCGAGAATATCAATTTATAGTGCATTGACCTGCATATTTTATGATACGGGGCTTAAAAATGCCCTTGAATTTTGTATACACCTTCGAAATTTGGATGTAAAATTCCAACTTCCATTGATGTTGAAAACAGAACATCGATTTCTTTAAATGTATACAGGTCATAGTCGTTCTGCATACGTATTAATAGCAATAAAAAAGCAATTTTGTTTCTGTTACGGTTGAAGAGTTCATTCAAATATGTACATTTCGTAAACATGTTCAATCAGACGTAAAATGCTATAAGTACCTAACTTGTTTCTACAAGTTACAATAGATATTAAAATATCAATAAAGAGCAAGTACAGGCAGGGGTTTGTTATCATCATAAATTCAAGATAAGAGACTGACGGACAACCTAAGCAGATATGTAAGCAAAAAGTTATAATCAGAGAAGATGAAAGAAATGCATCTCAAGATAGCGAAGGATCAATAACCAACGATAAAGTGTCTCTTAATGTTGAGCACCATGTTAAAGTCGACGTGCCTACCAGACAGCAGGCAATTTTTTTCATTGGCGCAATAAACGAGCGTGCGCTGGGCTTCAATTGAAAGATTGCCGCATCGTGTGGGAGGACGCCAATCCTTGCCCTCAGCCCGCCGAGGATATCCTTCCAGAAAATAACTCAGCGTATGAATGAAGCATGTTAGTTGTTGTTGATAAACGCCAACATTAGAAATTATCTTTTACTAGTGTAGATTCGTATTTTTCAGGATTTTCTAAGTCATACATACTCATAAATGAAACCAAATAAATTGAATTGGAATTCGTTAATTATCATTTTTCATCAACGCGTCTTCAAAATCAAGAGAAGTCTAAATTGGATTTTAAAATGTATATACAAAAAAAACCGACATCGAGGCTATTTAAGCTTAGGGATAGGTATCTCATTTAACAAATGTGAATTATATATTTGAATTTGTGCTCAATATCAATACCTAACTTATGTGTGTAACCCAGGGCAGAGCAATGGCCGGGCTCGGTTTAGGGTTCAAACAAGTTTTCTATATTACGAACGTACTTTTTAGTCTTCTGCATGTCAGGGGAGATTATTAAATGCTTATTGTGCGTTAGAAAATGACTCTCTTCACGGACAAATGTGCAAGAATTTGTCAGTCTCATCGCGATTGCATTGGTACAAAATAAAAGAAAAGCATCAGCCAGCACACAGCCTCTTATTATTAGTTATGTGGTTATATGCTACACTTGATGGAAAATGAAGTCATCTATTCTATAACACTAACAAGGGAAACAAGCCCTGATCGTAAGCTTTCACCACAGCCTATGAAAGTTGGTTGTTACTCTAAAATCCCTATTTTATCCTAAAAAAAAAACATTGGTAGATACTAAAATTTATTCTACCGCAAAAAAAAAGAAAAAATTATCCATGCTATACTCAGAAATATAGATTCCGATAGAACAGTAACTTAACACAGTGTTCAAGTAGGTAACTAACCCGTGTAAGGGTAAAATAATAAATAAAAAACATTTATTGCTCTCGGCCAGACATGTCCCAAGAAGAACAAAAAGCGCTTATATTACAGAGTATAAAATGAAGTAAGAATATCGTGTACGTAATAACCGGTAACCGAGAGCTGAAGGAACTGGTCCTCATTACGTATTGAACTTGACTTGTGCAATGAGACATAAAAGTACCCGGGAATTACTCATCGTAAGCGTCCGATATTAAGAAACGAAGAAATAAGTTCTTTAAACAATTTTACGTTTTGTGTTCTCAATATAAGATGATTGCCAATAACACAATATAATGTAAGGTGTATGTATACTACATACTATGAAGACGTTACATTTTAACGGGACTAATTCTCCCCATATTCCACAACTTTTAACTCCTGGACATCAGGATTGTATTGAACCATAAAGCACCGAGTAATGACACTTGGCAAGTCCCGGGGGAATTTACTGATTTGTAACCCGCATCCAAATGGGAGGAGTTAGACATAAATATAATGAATCTACCACTAACTCTCCATAGTAAACGGAAAATAATTAAGGCTAATATGCAAATTACCTATAATAGAGATTCTACACTACGCACTACGGACTCAAATATAGGTCCTAAAAGAACTACTAGGTATATTTGATTTCAATAATATGAACGGCGAAAACGCCTAAACGGACGGAAATTTACCATTTTAAAACACACTATAAATATTCATATTGAGCAATATAGATTTGGAAATTCAGCGCTAATTTGAAATCGAATGTGTTATAAAATATAAACTTCCAATTTATAAAATGTTGAGACGAATGTGTATGACAGTGAATCATTCATTCTATACCATGTATTGCATTCTAGTTTGTCTATTGAATTTAATAAGTTATTTAAAATTCGTGTAATGTATTGCGTACGTCTGTCAGGATCATCCGTATTTCCAACGCGCGTTTCGCATCCTGCGTGTTTCAGCAAACACAGAGAAGTGTCCATCATAATAATGAACATCATAATTAGCTATTATTTTATTGTCATAAATCTTATTTATTAGATATTTTAACGCTACTATAGTTAGTTCTATTCTAAAACTAGTCTGTTCTATGTCTGCTCGGAAAAATCCAGAGTTAAAATATTTGCTCCAGGGTTGCTAATAATAGGTTATTTCAAGATGATTATTCCCATCGAAGGCAGGTATCTATTTGTAGTGTGGCGCCAGACTGCATTCCAACAGGAGCTGGAATATCGCCTTAATGCCCTACCTTCGTATGATGGAGTCTAAAAATAGAAGTCACTGGGGTGTTCGACCTTTCTACTAATGGAAAATAGGCAAGCCTCCGCACAGCGTAATGTATAAAATAACGACATCTTCTATTTAATGTAATGAACATGAATGAATGATATAATAGGAGTATGTTCAGTCATTAAACATTGTAGTATTGAGAGTAGAAATCGTAAGATCAAATAATCCGTTTAAATATTCGGTACTTTGGTCACATCCGTAACATTTTAGCTGTCACTATATTATAGTGTTTTATTAGGTACACCCTTGTTTCGCAGAACTTTATGTGTCACAAATTTGTTTCACTTAACATCGGACGGAATAAACGACATTCAGCAGAAATCGTTTGGAATACACTCATCAAAACAATTCTGCCATCTTAAGTATGCCATTGCTAATTTAGATATATTTATTATATCATTGTGCCATAATACGATAATATAAAATGCATTTTTAAGCCTTGAAAACTTAAGTTTCTGTAACTCGTTTTATTAATCATAGAATTATGAATAGGAAAATTACTAGAACTGCTAAAACTAAAGCGTAACATTGACCTTAACGCGTTCACGACTTTTAGACGTGCATTTCAATCCATAGTTATCTGTGTCATTCTTGTGTCAAACCACTAATTGTATGTTTTCATTGTTACAGAATGAAGGTCTTAATAATTTGTCTGGCCTTTGCGGCTGTGAGTCTGGCCATGCCAGTAGCCGATGAAAAACCGGTTGAAGCTGTAGCTGACGCCGTTCCTGAACCCAAAGCTGATGAGCCCAAAAAAGAGCCTGCCCCTGTTGAAGACAGTAAACCAGAAGCAGTTCCTGCACCTAAAGCGGCAGAACCAGAACCAGCAGCTAAGAGTGCACCAGCAGAACCAGAACCAGTAGCTAAGAGTGCACCAGTAGAAACTGAAACTGAGACAAAGAAAGTCGAATCCGAACCAAAACCCGAAAAAGAACCGGCAGTTAAGAGCGAAGAAGTAGTACCAGAGGTATCTAACAAACCAGAGTCTAAAGAATCAACGTCTAATGAAGCAGCATCTGAAGAATCAAAACCTAAAGAGGAAGTTGCCACACCTCAGGCTAAATCCAAAGAGGAAGAACCTGCGATCGTAAATGAAGTACCTAAAGACAATTCTGCCAAGCCAGCAGTCTCAGAGGAATCCGCTGATGCTGCTAAGGCTGCAAAAACTGACGCAACTGTCGCTGACAAACCCGCTTCAGAAGACGTATTAATACCAGAACGTGAAAAGAAAATAGACTCACCCGCCGCAGCACCCGCTGCTGAACCAGAAGCCAAGAGCGCAGACTCATCAGTTTCAGCAGAACCGGAAGAAAAGAAAGCTGAAGAAACAAAGGCTGAAGAATCAAAAGTTGATGAATCAAAAGCTGAAGAACCTAAACCTGAAGAAGCAAAACCTGAAGAAAAGTCAGCTAAGCCTGCCGCAGACAGTGCTGTTGCCAAACCAGAAGAGCCAGCTCCTGCATCTGATGATAGCTTACGTGTAGTTCGTGATACTGTTGGTGACAAAGATGGTGAAAAAGTAGAAGATAAGCCCGCTGTTGAACCAAGCACCAAATCCGTCAACGAAGAGAGCGAAAAGAATGTAGATAAAGTCGAAGAAAAGAAAGAAGAACCCAAAATCGAAAAACCAAGCGAAGAAGGTAAATCATCAGGGGCTAAAGTAGAAGCTGAGGAGAGTTCCGCGCAGGCTGAAACTAAGGCTAAGGACGACTCAGCTAAAGATACAGAGGTGGCAAAGGATGCCCCTGCAGATAAAAATGATGCTGCAAAGGAAACCCCTGAAGCAGAAAAGAAAACTTCGGAAGAAACGCCCGCAAAGGAGGCTTCGGAAGCAGCCCCCGTAGTAGCAAAGGAGGCGCCGGAAGCAACCACCGCAGCAGCAAAGGCCGCTCCGGAGGCAACTCCCACAGCAGCAACGGAGGCTCCGAAGGAATCCCCTAAAGATGATAAGCCCGCAGAGCCAGCTGCAGACGCTAAGCCCGCAGAGCCGGCTGCAGACGCAAAACCTAAAGCTGAACCTATATCAGAAAAAGCAGCTCCAGCACCAGCACCAGTTGTAGAAGCCAATAAAAGCCAGGAGGAAAGTTCTAGTGAAGAGAAAGATTCCTCCTCTCAAGAGAGCTCAGAAGATAAGAGTGCTCCCAGTTCTTAGATAAATAGGTAGTAAGGTGGCGGTGGCGGCGAACGTGTGTCGACGTCCCTCGACACGCGCTCTCCGCCCAAAGCGCGCTCCGCGCCCCGCTTCTCTGTGTAGTGATAGTGATGCATGTGCGTGTGTGAGTGGCGACCGATACGCCCAGTGCGTGGTTGTTCCCGACTATTCATTAGATCTAGAGACTATTTAAATAGCCAAAACGAAAAATTACCTACGTTGTAATTATTATCTGTCACAGTAAATTATCGAATTTCCGGTACTATAAGTAATAAAATATGTTTTTATACATATGCATTTTAATTTATTGCACCACGTCCTTAACGACCATTATTAGTAATAAACCTGTATGAAATGTGTTTCTTCAGTCCAACATTGCATTTACCTATGTCAAGTGCGTTGGAGATAAGCATAAAACAGTCATTTAATTAGAATAAAATGTTAGTAACATTTTACTTTTTCATGTTTAGTTCCGTAAAATAAACTATTACAATAATTTAATTCATTCAATTAATTATAGTACATTATGGTACAAGTGAGCAACGTTGGTGATTACCGCCGAGGCGCCATTGAGACCCGAGCCGCCAGGCGAGGGTCTTAAGACAGCCGAGGACGGTAATCATCATGCTCACACGTGCCATACGACGTTTTACAACACACTTGCGAATAAAATAATACTACAAATACTAAATAAACAATACTACAAATTAATTCGTTTTCCTATGCGCGCGCATTTAACAATGGCGGTCGACCATATTTAAAAAAAAATGAGGTTTGAACTTAACTTTTTTTTACTCTGTTTTTTTTTTCTGTACTTAGAGAAAAAAAAAAGTTAAATTTGAGCGAAAATTTTGTTTATTACACAAGTATTACAAGTTGAAATTATTTATTTAAATACGAAAATGCATCAAATGACCATACAATAGGCGTATTAATTTATTCGTACTATTAAATACGTTATTTTTTGTATCAAAACTTTTTTAAGAACATAGACAATTATAGACACTTCCTATAAAATTTAAAAAAGAATCTATAACTCACTTTTGTGAATAATAGCAATGAAAAAGTCACAGTTTTATAATAGGTGTCATTCCGTGCTTAATTGCGGTAAAATAATATCACTGTTATGAGCAGGTGTGTTGTAAAAGATATTACAATAAGTTAAGGCTAACAAAGTTACACCTCAAGTAACATTAAACTGTGAGTAAATTTAAAACCGTTCGACTGAGAATGTACCTTCCTTTGTCCGGAATTCGGACGCAAACAATACCTTGTACTTCAGTCCTTTTATAATCACAACGTTGTTATTATAGTGAACTAAAAACTTGTGAAAATTTATTTCAAGGAACTAAAATGAATCAACAACATAAGTCTACAGTGCTATAACTATTGGGATTATAATGCTATTATTCTGTAATATACAAATTCGTATTCGAAATGGAGTCTCCTCTTTACCAGAAACTTCCCTTTGGGTATGATCAGGGAGCCCACTATTGGTGCAAAAAACGTGAGTGTTACAAACGCTGACAACACATCCCACTCCTCAACTAGAGGTCCGGCTTCTTCAACGAGTATTGGCAAGATCTGGAATAACTCCCTTTATGAGAATCTAGCTGTCGCCCGCGGCTCCGCCCGCGTGGATGTCGGTTATTGCGAACAAACATATCTACCTATGTCCTTTCCCAAGGTATGTACGAAATTTCATCAAAATCGGTTCAGATGTTTAAGCGTGAAAGCGTAACAGCCAGACAGAGTTACTTTCGCATTTATAATATTAGTATGGATTCTAATACCGGCGTCCAATTTTGTTATTCCTTAGTTAGACGTTAGACCATGCACCACACGACATCGGTAGTTGGTACAGTATTATATGTAAACATCCAAACGGTAGTCATAGTTTAAGGAGTTATTAGAAACACATGTAATGCTAGCAAGGGGCTGTCCATTAATCACGTGATGTTTTTTTAGCAATAAAAAGAATAAATTAATGGAAGAATGAAAGAATTAATTAAATCAAAAGAATATTTTTTCTCACCCGTGGACTGTTTTATAGATTAAGGGAGCATTTCCCCAAATCGAGATCAAGAAAATGTTGAAATGTATTTTAGTAAAACCCCGAAAGGGTTCTGCGACCTAAGTGGTATGAAAAAAAAGAGGCACGCAGAGGTGTATTAACACTATGATTTGGTCCCATGTAATTGGGCCAGGTCAAGGTAACACTGGAAAAGTTAAGCGAACTTGATATTTCCAAAAGAACTACAGGATTTTATGAAAAAGGGTTTTACAGTGTTGACACTTGACAGCATACAAGAGTCGAAATAACCAATCACTCCCCACACACACACCCTCGTGAACTGTGGTGGTAGATCACGCTGAACAAAATGGATCACAGAATTTCTCGCAGAGCACTTGTAAAATATTGCAATAGCTAACACACCAGAGGTCACGATTCCGGCGTAGAACATTGAGTAAGTACTGTCGTGTAATTTGGTATTCATTTTGCAGTGACGGCAAAGTGTCGACATTTATAAATTGGTTGCCTTTTCTTTTTAACGCAGTTATTTTAGCTTCATTTTTGCAACTAACAATATTATCAAATGTTGGAAGTCAATTTTAACCTACTTCTTTGTCATGGAATTTTGTATGTAGATGTAGTTTGGATGATGATTCTATAATCACCATGTCACAGGGGTCATATATGTCTAAGTGATTACCTCCCCCCCCCCCCCTCCCCCAAACCCCACTTCAGACCGCGCCTGGATACCAACCTTGGAGCTGTAGGTCTAAAAAGGTCACTTTATTGGAATCGTATTAGGATAATATTTTGTCATGTGGCGATATTTACACAAAATTGGGTTCGTAAAATGGTCAATTTTACGAACCTTATAACTAGGAATCCTACGAGATCTACTGGAAATTAACTCATTAACTGAAAATGAAAAAGTTACTCGTATTTAGCGGAATCGCTCAATGTGGCCAATTTATGCTCGCAGATCAGATTTACTATTTTGCGGACAAAACCCATTTAGTCTCGAGCGACGTTGGCGATCCCTATTTTCGTACATTATAACTTTTGTTATTATCACACGACACTGCGTGCCCCCGGTTCTGTGGACAGTAATCTATATATGTATTTGGCAACAGATCTTCTATTTGACAACTCTACAAAATAGAAACTTTGCTGACAAAAATATATTTCCCTATATATTTTGAAGCATTTCCTATACTAACTTTTGGTTAAACTTAAATTATTTAGCGAGAGTACAATGATTCGCAGCCAAATGAAAGTTGGTAGGAATGTTCAAAACACCATCATAAATGGAAACTAAAAAGTCTCATTGATCAGATGCCTCGATTTTTTTATTCGAGGTTTTTTTTGTCACAAAAATGGGGATTACGCAATTTTCAGAAAAATGGCAAGTTTTATAAAAAATGACTGAGACAAGGTTCAAGATGGTACACTTATCAATAATCTTATGAAACTGAATTGAGGCGCGTACCATTGCTACATGATCGGCAGTATACTTTGATTGCGTTGAATTAGCAGTTTGATTTTAGGGTACTTCACGTCGAGCTAGAATCATGAAATTTAGGACGAACCAAGGTCTTATAGCACAAATATAGTGAAAAGTTCGAAAACCGTAAATATGTAGGTAAGTAGCTGTACGGTACCGTGGTATAGGTGGATTATGGTGATGACCTAATTGTGTATCGACCTACTTGTAATTATTGGATAGTCAAGAGTGATATTTATTTAGTTTTATATAGAAGTATCTATCTGTTATAGGTACAGGCCTGTAAGAAACTGCTGTAGATTAACGATTGACCCGTTTATTCCCAGTAGTGGTCGCCATCTGTACGTACCTACCCCATAACTTAGATCTCTCATGTTGTATTGTTATATCCATGGTGTACAATAAAGACGTATATTATTATTAACATTAATTAGGCTGCTAGCTTATCTATAGGAACAGCTTGTGAAATAAATACCTTATTAGTAAGCATACGGCACGCGACGACTCCAAGAGACCACCAGTCGGCTGCATGTCCATAAGGATCGCGACTCAGCACTTCAGGGGCTGTTGACAATGTTGTCCACATTATTCATGGTCAAAATACAAATATTCTATAGTAACATTGCGACAATATTGGTATATTTTGTTATATATACGATTAAAAATGGTAGCAAGCAATCATTGAATCAATAAATTTTACAAAAGGTCTTCTTTACAAATTGTCTGTTTCATATATCCTTTCGTACATACATTCAGACTCACAAAAATGCAAATGCCCTGTTCTTGTTACCCGTGTGATGGCTATTTGCTGAGTCATATAAGTAAGCTACACAGACCTGCTTGCGTGTGGAGCGCAAGATCAATAGGACAGGAATGCCTGAAACGAAAAGATGTGGGTATTCTGTCAAACACGCACTCTATAATGCATGACAAGAAAAAGGAACTCTAAATGCAGACGTAAGAAACCTTGGGACTTGGGAGTCCTATCCCAAGCTTTCGTCATACCGGATAAAATAAGTTGTACATATGGACAAATTTGATTATTTAGTGCCTGTATCAGGGTTAATTTCCAAGCAGCGACCGGGCATTCTGAGGCAAAATATTACATTTTGAATCTTATTTACGGTAGAAAAAGTTCACAGTCATTTGAAGGCAAAGGAGGGGCGCAGAGCGGCTCCATTTCTAGTAACATTAATTCTAGCTACAGTAAGTCTGACCGCCGCCGCCAGCCGCTGCTCTTTCAGTGGGGATTGACTAAGGCCTACGCTACACTTCACGGAACGCGGATCTTTCGTGTCTGAGGGACCAATCATTCGTGTTCACGATGTAACCCCGCGTTTACATACTGCCGCTCGCATTGCTCATCGTGTTGCCGGAAATATTCGCGCGATTAATGCCCTAGCGTTCACACACGCGCATCATCGTGTTGGTCCGCATTACAGTATTCGCCCTGCAATGGAGACGGACGCAAACGTATGGAGGACAACGCTGTAGCAGTGTACGCATTATGCTTTTCCAGCATAGCGAATTAATTAAATAGATTATTAATAAAAACTATCACTTTCAACTACTATACACTTTCCGTAGATCGATATAAATATTTTTAAAAGTAAATATTCAAGGAGCAATAACGAAAGCCGTGTTTACTGATTAGCGCCATCTAGCGGTCTCGTATAGTTCATCGCGCTAGTATTGCCGCTCCTTTGACTCGCGCCGCCAAGCCGACATTTGCAGCAACATACGCGGCAGTACTCGCGGCATGACGAATATACCATTCACACCACGTCTCTGCCCACTTCTCTCGCCACTTCCCTCGCTCTGCCGCGAGTATGTAAACGCAGCTTAAAAGATCCTCGACGGCATATTCGTCTAGTGTAGCGTTGACCAAAGAAACAAATATCATTTGCCGAAGGAAGTAAGTATAGGTAACAAGTAAAGGATAACGATTCCAAAATTTTAAAAAAATGGAATAAACATTATTTCCCGTTCAGTATCCGTTGATACGGAAATGGCGAATTAACAAGAGCAACTCGCAATCTATGTTAGTAAGTACATGATAATGTCCAATTAAGTGCTTAATATTATACTGTTACGTACAGTCGATAAAGTAGATACGGTTGCACCTTTACATACAACTTTATATGAGAAAGTGCAACCGTATCTCTTTTGTCGACTGTACCTACCGGTAGCGTTATAATATTTTTTAAACAATATACCAATATTGTAGCTCAATTAGTTAGCATTCACACTTCTTGTGCTCTACGCCAGTCACTCCTCCGTTCATACTAAAATCATTGAAAATAGTAGCATTAAAATGATATTTACTTTGTTTAAAAGGAAGATCTTGATGTCGTGTAGCACACGAAGTCCTCTTGCTTTTTCACTTTTTCATTACATTATGAAGGTATAATTCAAACCCTTCAAATATTTTATTAATCAAGCCCACCGTCTGTAGGTATAAGGACGAATTTAAATTCTGAATTTTGTACGCACTGCTGACGTGAAGAACCCTGACCGATATTTTAAGTTCAGCAGTCACTATCGTTCAAGTTTTTTTATTTTTCAATTCAATGAGTTTTCTAGCTATTTTATTTTTTAATCCTTCTGTCTTACACAAAATACATGAGAGGCAAATATCGATAAATTAACACAAGATATCGGTCATGAGCTTCAGTGTATATATGCGAACCAGATGAAGGAATCAAAAAATCTATAAACCCTATAGTATCATTATACGCTGATTATTACCCGCAGTATGGTTAAGATGTCCGGTCAACCGGACTATGGAACAAAATGAATTTTCCATAGTCCGGTACTGTACTATGGATATATTTTTTTACCCATAGTCCAGCTAACCGGACAACTTAACCGTACTACGGGTAAAAGATCGCAGTCTTCTCCCAAATCAGTTGGGATCTGCCTTCAGTATATCTATGAAGCGGTCGAACTTTCATATTTTCCGTGAAACGTGAAATGACTGTCATTCAGATGGAGTAAGTATGAGGGGATCAGCCCCCACATACCTACTCCACAACCCACTAGAAGTTCTGTAGTAGTTAGCAGGGCGAGGGCTCCCTATATTCGATTCCTGTAGTCTTCCCAATGGGTCGTATTATGGTGCATGACAAACTAAATCAACGTAAGGTACATTTCGGTGCTTCCTCGTAGTCAAACTTTTTGGTCTTAATGGTTCCGTCGGCTTCTCTTTCAAAAAAATTCACCCTTCGCTACTAGTTGACCAGTTGTAGGACTTTAGGGCTCCAATAACCCGTCTGGCGTCTACCATAAGCATTCGTATGGTATCAACAGATAATCTCTGATTTGTATTGTTTCTTTACTTGTAGACAACAAGAACAACTTGACCTTTCATTCCTTCGAATGTTACAGGTTATTATATAGTAGACGATCGCTTTAGGGATTTAGATCTCTTCTGGATCAGTAATAGTGGAGAAAATGACTAATGTTTCAGGTCACTTTTATTTTATACCACTTATGAGTCAGACAAGCACACGGCCCAACTGATAGAAAGTGGTTACTGTGGCTTATGGGCGTGTGCAACACCAGGGGAGTCATAGTAGAATCCCATATTGTAGTAGCTTGAAAAATCACGGCAGTGCGTGGAATTCGGCCATCTCATAGTTCAGAGCCCGTACCATGAACTCTTAAAACCCATCAATAATTGAACGGCTGTCATATTACCAACTGCATAAATAACATAGTCATCCCATATAAAATATATAGCATTACAAAGTTACATTTGCAGTTGGTACTATGACAGCCTTTCAATTATTGACCTGTTTTAAGAGTTCATGTTAGGCCCGCAGGTTTAAGAACAGATAAGCCCTAACCAAAATGAGAATTTATCTTATTATTGCCCATATTATGGAGGTATGCAAACTGAGGTTTACAAAAAAGAACAACACAAAATACTTCATTCTTTATTCCTTATATATAAATTATATCACAAGACTAAAATTTTAGCTTATTTTTTGAACTTATACATCACAACATATATATTTCTTGTTTCATTTATTATAAACTCTAATATGTAACAGCCGTTATTACACGTGAATCGTGAATTTTTATAGTTATAATTTTTTTTTAAATAAGGCTATAGCAGGGTGCAAAGATTACTTCACAACGTGCTTGACATACCACACTAAAACGAGGCACACCAAGATACAGCTCTTGCAAAACACAATAAGGAGTAATTGACTTGAAAAAAATTACATACGCCTTTTTCATACAGTAAGAAGAGACCACATACTCTATTTGTTACATTTATGAAACGTTTTTGAAAAGTCAGTTTCGGGTGCATAGATCAGCGCTTTCTTTTTTCAAGCTTGTTGTACGTGCATGATATAACAAATCGACCGCATTTTATGTCTATGTAGCAGTGGCAAGGGGTCCCTATAATATATCCCAATTCCTGTCAGTTTCCCAATCGTTCGCATGATAAACTAAATCGAGTTAAGTGTTTTGTCCATCTTCCTTCCTTTTAAAAATGTTCACCTCTCACCACTGCTATGCTGATATTGATTAAGCACTAATTTTAATAAGTTTATTTATACTAAGTATGAACGAATATGAATATGAGTGAGTACAGTTAAGGCAGTCCTTCTTCACTTTAGTATTTTACCACTTCTATAATGGTTTGATTTCGGTGGAATCTACTACGTCTACTTTCTACTGTCACACAATTCGCCAACGGTATGGGATTGTCACACATTCATTTCTACCTACTAACAGCTGTTTCGCAAATAGATTATTACATTATGTTTTTCATTAGGCAATGTGTGATAATATTGTAGTTTGTGTTTTGTGTACACCTATTATAAAAGCAAACAGACAACACGTTGTGAATTGCAAGAGCTGTAATAATACATTAAAATATATTGTCGTTATCACCAGATTTCTTCTATGTTAACATTTTGAAATTATTACAATTTTAAGGTACTCACTGATATGAAAATTACAAATGGATATCATCGATAAACTTGTTAGACATACAATATCGAAGAAATTAATGTTACAACCACACCGTTACAATATTTATGTAATTATATCGATACTGCATGTTTAACAGCTGAAATCAATAAATCAATCTTATACAAATAGACTGCCATTGATGGGTGACCAAGAAATATAAAGTTTTGTTGTATGATGGGACAAGCTGATAGATTTATGAAATTTCCATCCATAAAATTATAATATAAAAATGAATCGCTGAAGGTGTTGCTAAGCGTAGATCTCGAGAACATATGAACCGATTTCACCAATTCTTTTTGGATAGTTCTTACGACGTTCTTACTACCGAATCTACTGTTAGGCGGTACGAAGTTCACAGGGTCAGCTAGTTATGTATAAAATTGAATATTTATTTCAGCAATTCATCATTCACATACTTAATAAAGGAATTTGAATTACGTCGGACGCAGAGCGACATCGCGTCTGGTTTATGAAGCGTATTTAAAATGAAATATTGTTGTGTTACATTCGCGTTTATATGTGCATACGCTTAAAACATGGACGGAATGCCGAGTCACATCCTACGTAACACTACGTTACCAAAAGAATTTGAAACAAAAGATAATTCAGCATGTACAGCCCTCATCTTTGGTGACGAAAACGTTTCTGATAAATATTTTCTAATAGGTACAAGTGTGACAGATAGGCATAGAGGTTGTAATACACTAAAGCTAGAGTCACAAAATGAGGTAGGACAGTAAATCAGAATTGTATGGATGGACTCGGTTAACAGTCCCATAGAAAATAATACAAACTAAAGTTCTAGACTCTGGCGTGAAAGCAATGACGTGAAGTCACATTTCAGAGTTAATAAATCCTAAAAGTTTGTTTACAAGTCATGGGTCTAGTACATTTAAATCACCTTTACGACATTCTCGAATTAGAACATTATAAATTACAATTGGAGAAAGTCGATATCCAGGACGGGACTTTAACCTGCGGCATTCTTGTGCTTGGGGAATCGCTACCCACGAAGCTAACCGGAAACGTCCTGGATAGTCGAAATTCTCACTTATATGTGTATTAGGCGGTGTAGTCCAATTAAAATTACAAGAAAAATGTAGCATAACAAATGCTTCAAATATTCAATCGGACTACATTAAATTAAGATTACAAGAACATCGCAAAAGAACTCATCGAAAGTTAGACGCAAAGTGATAAAATGACAATTACAATTTGATTATTTATCTCAGCATCACATAAATATATACATGAGACTTTCCACCACGCCTAAGCTAACATTTTTACATAGACATCACTTATTACATCTAAAACAGGACACACTTATAAAGCACTCAATAAACCATTCCAACTTCAAAATAACTCAAGTGACATCTATACATGCTATTTACAATATTTATATTACACATTCATCAAAATTACTGTCGACATATATACCTACTTACGATTCTAAAATCAATATTATATAATGAAATCATTCATCAGTAGATCCATGCATGTAATCAAAGTTATATTTATTGTTTTGATATTCTAAAATATTTCTATATTATTTGTCGCGTTATTCACAAAGCTATCGTTTATAAGTAAATTGTCAAATGACTACACAGTCGAGAATACAGCGACTTTGACATCATTAAAAATTAAGAAATATTAGTCATGAATAAATGATTTGTTGCCGTCATTTAAACAAAACATGAGTGTTTTAAAACTATCTATCACTTACAATAAAAGGCTAGGTAACTATAATCCTACATCAATTTCTGAGTGTTCGTCCCACACATGAAAACCTTAAGAATAAACAACAGACAAATCCAGGCTTGAAAAAAAAAGACGAAAATCAATGGACACATCAACCAGCCTTCCGAGTCATAGCTCTGTAATTATAACTAAATTAACTAACATTACAACAGACAAAATGTTCGATTATACAAAAGATTATTCGTTCAATACGACTACTAAAGACTCCGCTCAACCCCGCGCGGGACAATATTATGAGCAAAACATACAACTACCGTTAGATACCCAAACCAAATGATTAAGTGGAGTTTACGAGAGACACCCAATGGCGATGAAACATAAAACTCTCCATTACCAAACTAACAGTCAGTGATAAATCTTAATTTTTCCACAAATTGATAATTTTGTATTACTACGCTACTGTTTGTGCAAACATACAAAGCATAAGTACAATAAATGACACAGATATAAGATTCAGATATTATGTATTGTCAAAATGTTAAATACAATGCTTGTAATTCAAATAATCAATCCATTCTTACCATTAATATATACATGCACATGTCATAAGTATGTAAAAATAATACCATATTACAAATTTTAAATCTTTAGTAGTGAATTCTGTACTGCAATAAGGACACCGTGTAGATCAAAATAACTTTGTTTACCTAATTGTTATAAAAAAAGTTTGGTCATAATAAGCTCACACTAAAGAATCTACAACACTCGTTAAAAGCTGCGTTATCCTTGGGCACAGTGTACTATTCTAACATGAACACAATATGCATCACAACGAGAGCGTATCACGTATTAGCTTACGCACCGTGTTCCCGACGGACGTGGGCGGCGCGCCAGACAGGTTGTAGTGGATCTTAAACATGTAAGGCTGAATGTCCGTGTAGGACGTGTCGAAGATGAGATCGGCGTCGGAGCGGCTCGGCATCTTCGGCACGTACTCGTGCCGGTTGATGATCTCCGTGATGAACACGATCTTGTCCTGCAGCATCTCCACGACGTTCTCGTGCTTGCTGTGCATGTCGTGCTCGTTGCGCTCGCTCAGCTCGCAGTACACCGTCCACACCTCCCACGGCACGCACTCGGGCTGGAAGGGCCAGCGAGCGCGACGCTTCTGGAAGAACTCGAGGCTGATGGAGCCGCGCGGTGGCGCCGAAGTAGAATCCACGCTCCGTAGTAGCTCCGAGAAGTCCGATATCTCTCGCTTCACGTTCCGGCCGAGAGCTTCCGACTCGCAGCAGACATAAGTGAAGTCAATGAAGTCGCAGTCGACGTCTACGTAGCTGACGGTCCGTATCGAGTAGCTCTCCTCGTGGTTGTAAGTGAACTTGCCGCTGGAGCGGTGGAAGAGCACCGTGTGGAAGATGCAGGCGACCACCTCGTCGACCTGCCGCCCTTCCATCGACAGTTCGAACGCAATGGTGCGCGCGTTCATGTTGCTTGCGTCAGTAGGCTGACGCGCGATCACTGGCCGCGACTACCGACATAATCACTCAAAGTTCGATGGGTTACTGACGGCTCCACAGACTCACGGGCTCAACGGATACGAAGCGAGTGACGCACTGGGCCATTTTTATAATATCAAACGAGTCAACTCCCGCACTGAAATGGAGAATGACCGTTTTAGTTTTTCGTATACTTAAACTAACAGCTATATCCGCATAAAGTAAGCAGTTTTCTTATGCGACGCTGTTCTCAATTTAACACATAATTTCGAAATGATTCATCCACCGCTCCTCGCCTAATTATATTACACGGTTTTTTTAATAAAAATGTCAAACTTACCCATATACTTGAGGGTGCCACAAAGAGTAGTAGTGCGCGATCCAATCGATAGCCACTTGGATAATCCGAAGTCAATTAACCGAATATGATAGTTAGAATCAAGAAGTATATTTTCTGGTTTCAAGTCTCGGTATATGACACCAGCGTTGTGAAGGAAATCTGAAAACCAAAAGTTATTCCATAAAATATCAACCGATGAAAGAACATGACATGTACCTAGTATTATATCCTAGAATAGAATAATATAATAATTATAATGAACAAATGAAATATTATGTCCTTCATTATAAAACGAATTTTGACCTCGAATATGGAACAACTAAACTAAAAAGTGGCGATGCAGAGACTACAGAACAGAAGGCGATAAATCGGTCGCTATAGTATTTTACTTTTGGAATTTGACGTTTATCTCCAAACACTTTATTGAATAACAATAGTTAGTTCATCTAAGAGCTCTCATTGAACTAGTTAGGTAAAGTCAATGTCAAGGATGAGACTTAAAACCGTGTCCATTTAAATGACAACTACCGAACAACTGCCGAACCAGCGAAAGAATCATTTTCAAATGGTTTACTTTAATTTATTTATTATTTTATTTTTTGTTTACATACTTCTTGACACAATTGTAATATTTTGACGTTCATATGTGCTCTATATGTGCCTAAATTGAATAAACGATATTGATTCTTTGATTGATTCTTGAATGTTGGAAAAGTAGCGTTCCTACTAATTGCCTCAAAATTTCATATTTAGTACTCACCAATGGCTACAGCAATTTCCGCGATGAATATCTTGACAAGTTCCTCAGGTAACTTCCCGTACCTATCGAGTAAAGCTAACAACTCGCCACCAGGAATGTATTCTGAAACTGTAAAATAACATGTTTAATACAATGCCCTGAGCTTAACACAAGTTTGAGAATATTCCTTATCAACAATATTGAATAAATTATAATACTGAAAACGAAATAAGGCTCCCGGCTGTTTGTCTTGTGTTGAGAGGAATTAGATTGACGTGGCTTGCAGGTAAGGTTGGCTAGGCCCGGGACTGGCGACGGTCGTAGTAGGCCTCGGTCTTACTAGACCCCGTACAGGGTAGGGTCATCATAACATAGGGCAATGTTAAAATAGTCCTAAAATGTAGATACTTATTTAGTTTTGAGAAGTACGTGATTAAATGTGATTATAGGCTTGGAAAAATCATTTCAGATGTCATTGACCGTACTATGTAACTAACAGTGAGCGGCAGAGACCTTTAAACACACGTCTACGTCAGCCAAAGAAGATTTTTTTCATACTAATTCACAACTGGTAATTTATTGATCTTTTTATACAATTTTTTTACACAGATGTCCAACTGTCGTATTTGTGTTAACTTTTATTAAAAGTAATCCATCATAATTCACTACAGCATAAATAGATGTGTATCGGAAGTTGCTTGACCGAAAATAATACTTGGATTTTAATGACATCTCTCGAATTTAAGTGAGTTTAATGTGTGCCCAATTAACTGGCCACTGACCAACATTCCCATGATTCAGGGTCGGCAGCACGAGTGTGACTCCCCTGGTGTTGCACTCATTCATAGGCCACTTTCCATCAGGTGGGCCGTGTGCTTATCTGCGACCTAATAAGTATTAAAAAAATCCATGAGCAATAGCTTGCCAGGCGTGATCTCCTTGCATAGTCGGTGGGTTTCTCCTTTTAATCAGAGAAACTCTCACCCTATTAATACTATACAATATGAATAGACATATTATATGGGTTTGCCACCTTTGTTTTATAAATAAGATACATTTTATACTACATTAACCGGTAACCTTTCAAAAATCCAATAAATTATACCCTCAGGCAAATAATAACAATACAGACCCCGTTTATAAGACAATTGAAAACATACCACGACCTCATTCCACTGAACTACTACTGCAAGTGACGTGTGTAAGGTAAACAGACTCAAGATAAACACTCGCGATAAAAAATGATAACCACGTTATTGTTATAATAATTATGTAGAACAATCACCTTTACTACTGGGTCGGCTGTTATCTTGCTAATCAAGTAATCACGTGTATTTCCTGTCGTCAAAATAAACTTCGACCTCCTTATAACTCTACTCACTATAAGATGGATGTAGATGTATGAGCGGTGTTGAACAAATGGTAGAAATATTGGATTATATAGATAGACAACTAGCCTTCCGCCCGCGGCTCCGCCCGCGTGCATCTCGGGTAACGCGACTTTTGCTCATATCTTCGGTTCTACTCAATCGATTGCGATCAAACAAACGTATGATTTTAAGTCTGATCAAGTCCTTTCTAACAAAAAAAACCGCATCAAAATCCGTCTTGTAGTTTTGCGTCCATCGCGAACAAACAGACAGGAAATTAAAAAAAAATATTTTCGTGTTCAGTATCGTTAACATAACATAACCCAAGTATTTTTTTTTTTTTCAAATATCTCCAATGTACAGACACGACCACTTTACAATTATATAATAGTATAGATTTAGATATTGATATAGCTATGTATTCTATGTGAATTAGTAGCGAATCATTTGATCCTTTATTTATAAAAGGGTGACACGACAACCTAATCTCTATAGATTGACCCCAAAATCGAAATCTTATCTTAAAAGTCTTGGTAATTCCCCATGGCCTTACCAAGACTTTTGGGGTCATGTCAACCAAAACGATACGCCTGCTGATTGACGAACGGGGCTATCCGGGTTGGGAGCCAAATCTTAAGGAGGAAAGGGACCAGCAGACCATGAGTTTGAAGTGATAGCCTCGATTACAACCAGGAACAAAGCTAAGATGAGTATAATGATGACGACACACACTCGTGGGCGCTAATTGTATTATCATCAACCGTTCTGGATTGCCTCTACTTTGGAAGCATTTTTAGAGGTATTCACGTCAAGAAGTAAATAAAAATCGACAAAACTAAATTATCTGATCTCTACAAAATAAACAAATTGATAAATCATGTTTTTTGACGTTAAACATCTCAAACGTGGCAAGCACTGGGGCAAGATAAGTATGCCGTCACATTTGCATACTGTTTGGCTGGATGGATATTTTGTTCAATGAACCAATCACGCCTAATTGAACAGAACTGGATGAAATTTAGCACAGAGAGATTATTGTCTGGCATAGCACAAAAGCATTTTTCTTATCTTATCTTTTTTTTATCTGTGTTTGGTAACATGGACGAAATGCACTTCACCATTATGACCCCCAATACAGTTAGTTATCACTTAGTAAAAACCGGCAACTGTAAATTATCACTTCGTAAAAACAGCTATCAGCAATTCCTAAAAAAACTATTCGTTTCTAAACCTATAGTTTCTTTTATACTAAATACTTATAAGTGCACTCATCAACTAGCTGATTGACGAATAAAAGGATGTGTACCAGTATCAATAATTGCTACAAAACGCACGCACTACTCATTTTCATCATGTAATAATGTATAGGTACTGAGTTTATTACCTTGTAAATTAGCAGGTTGGTGGCCCTAATAATAAACTTTTGCAATGAGTTTTGTCGTCATGATGAATTCGAACTAAATTGGATTAAAGGTTGGGACAATGGAAGCGGTAATTTGAGAGGTCCGTGACATCCTTACGTGATACGCAACTATATTTAGAGTGATGATAATGCAATCATCCAACAAAGAAGTGACTATCACTGGTCTAGCGTGTGCAACGGTTTAAATACACGGCGTATTTTGCGCGCAATTGTATCGTAATGCCTATTATTTTATGATATACTAATGCGGTCAGAAAAATAGCAAGTTTCTAAATCTAAACGGTTTTTGTATAGCACGATATGATAATCTATCTTTACTAATATTATAAAGAGGAAAGATTTTTATTTTTGTCTGTAACGAATAAATTAAAAATTCTTCCGCCAATAACAAGCTATATTATCAGGTACCAACATAGGCTATCGCTATATATAGTATACATACGATATGGATACGACATATGTGCAAATACTGGAACCGCGAAGCATCCTGGTCCGTAGGAATAGAACCAAATTAAATTTAAACTTAAATTCCCTGATTTATAAAATCCGAAATTTTCTATCAAAATAATTATTAAAATAAATGTAGAAAATGCAACCACTTGTTATACAAGTGGTTGCATGACTTATGTCATTAAATAGTTTCATCCATTGCTTTAAAGTCATTGACTGTGTCATAAGTCATTAATAAATACGCACACACCTTCACACACACACACAATAACTTCACACACACACACAACAATAGGCATAGTAGGTAACTTACTTGAACAGCTAAGCGGCAACATGCGATTCTACAGAGTGCTCAAAGTTGTTCAAATTCTATAAAATTAAAACTCTAGTTTCTGCCCTTAATACTGGACCAATTTTGTTCAAACTTTTCCTGCTTGAAGCTTAGGGGGTACCAAGTATATGGTTTCAATTATTGCCTATATGTCGTATCCATATTGTATATCATTGCGCTACTATCAGCAATGAACGAGACCAGAATTCCACGCGGGCGGAGCCACGAGCAACAGACAGTATGTTATATTTCATTTAGTGCTAAGTAGTTATTCCAGTTTTTAAGACAACTAGTAACTTTGTTTACAAATATCAACAGATGCAAAATTGTTCTGCCACGAAGAGGTCCTTGTTGAATCACAAAAATATTGTACTGTGCGAAAGTCTCCCATTCAAAGTTACCAACAACCCTAGTGGGGATGATTGCACCAGGAATTTATATGGGTATAATTTTCCCCACCAGAATGAATTTAGTGGGGAAAAGTGGATATGTATACCTACATTTTTTTAACATTCCACTTTGCCCCACCAGTGGGGACGCTTGGTGGGGCATACTGGAAGTACCCTTCATAAGTAACTTAACAACTCACCAATATAAAGTCTTTTCTTAGTCTGCCAGCGGGCCACAGCACCGGCTATGAAGGAATGATGACCACAGGCTGCTTGTATGCGCGCTTCTTCTTTCACCTGACGCACTGCACTCTCTTTCACTATCTGAAATTAAAATACACAATATTATTATATTGTTTTTGTCTATGATCGTTTATTGTTATAAATTGGAAAAAAGCGATTGTTTAGTTTAGCATACTAAATGCTTTAAAATTATTTCAATAATGATCTTTTATTCTCATTTTTACATTAATTTTTAAAACTGATAGACTAAACTTACTCGTAAACTTGAAAAATACTAAATTAGCTGTATTAATTTGCCTTCAAAAAACATCCATACAGTTAGCAGGGGAAGTTTATTTATACAGTTAATTCTTACAGAGATTTGTACTTTCAAACTCTGTCTATCCCAACGGAATCTTAATTAAATTTCCTTAAATTAAAAGTCCTACAATTAATCATTATTAAGTAGATGTATTAATGTTAACAAAAGCAAACAAGTCAGTGTCATGCCTGACTGGGGGCACATGTAGATATATTCTGTTACTCATAGTCAGGGGCGTATTTACCCTAGGGCCAAGGGGGCCATGGCCCGGGGCGGCAGGTTGCGAGGGGCGGCGGAGCCGCCCCGAGCGTCAATTTTTTTTTTATACCACTTAGGTTGCAGACAAGCACACGGTGCGGCCCACCTGATGGAAAGTGGTTACCGTGGCCTATGGACGTATGCAACACCAGGGGCGTCACACTCGTGCTGCCGACCCTGAAGATCTGATCTGGGCGCTTTAATCTTGACTCTAAAAGGCGCCCAGAGATAGACGCTCGGGGTGGTTTCGCCGCCCCTCGCAACCTGCCGCCCCGAACGTCTAGCTCTGGGCGCCTTAATCTTGTTCTAAAAGACGCCCGGAGATAGACGCTCGGGGCGGCTCCCTCGCAACGTGCCGCCCCGAACGTCTATCTCTGGGCGCCTTAATCTTGCTCTAAAAGGCGCCCGGAGATAGACGATCGGGGCGGCTCCGCCGCCCCTCGCAACGTGCCGCCCCGAACGTCTATCTCTGGGTGCCTTAATCTTGACTCTAAAAGGCGCCCAGAGATAGACGCTCGGGGCGGTTCCGCCGCCCCTCGCAACCTGCCGCCCCGAACGTTTATCTCTGGGCGCCTTAATCTTGCTCTAAAAGGCGCCCGGAGATAGACGCTCGGGGCGGCTCTGCCGCCCCTCGCAACCTGCCACCCTGAACGTCTATCTCTGGGCGCCTTAATTTTGCTCTAAAAGGCGCCCAGAGATAGACGCTCGGGGCGGTTCTGCCGCCCCTCGCAACCTGCCGCCCCGAACGTCTATCTCTGGACGTCTTAATCTTGCTCTAAAAGGAGCCCGGAGATAGACGCTCGGGGCGGCTCTGCCGCCCTTCGCAACGTGCCGCCCCGAACGTCTATCTCTGGGCGCCTTAATCTTGACTCTAAAAGGCGCACAGAGATAGACGCTTGGGGCGGTTCCGCCGCCCCTCGCAAAATGCCGCTCCGAACGTCTATCTCTGGACGCCTTAATCTTGCTCTAAAAGGCGCCCAGAGATAGACGCTCGGGGCGGTTCCGCCGCCCCTTGCAACCTGGCGTCCCGAATGTCTATGCCTCTGGGCGCCTTAATCTTGACTCTAAAAGGCGCCTATTAGAGTAAATACTACGTATTTTTTTTTTTTAATTTTTCGGAGCTTACTTAGTTACAATATGACTATGTCACTCATTATTTTAATTGCATTCAAATTAGAAAACCCTAATTAACATTTGCGTTCAAGTACGGTGTAACTGGGGCCAAGCAGCTTGGGCGCCGAAGACGGCAGCGCCTTTCTCTCGCAGGGAGACGCTACCGCCTACGGTTAACTCCGGTCGAGGTGGTAGCGGCGCTGTAAATGGCTACTCATAGGGTTTCCACGTATCCTTATGACTAGCAGAGAGCACAGATAAGAGCAGCTAAGGGGCGGCTGGTTCCCCGAGACCTGGGGGCGACAGGTGCGGTCGCCTGTTACTCCAATATATTTAGACCGGTAACGCGGCGGTGAAACCCGTACCTTTCCGGGGTTCAATGGGGACACCGACTACCCACACCCGAAGGAGCTATCTTAAAAGGTCAGCCGGGTTGCGAGGAAAATATCTAATTGGGTAACTTTACACCCGATAATTGAGACCCGACAGAGACGGTGTGCGGTTTTAAACCGAGACCGCATGTGGCACTTCACGAGGAATAATCACCCCTCGCAGACGGCCATAACTAGCACCAGGACCTGCGGCGAGAGGTTTCCCGCTCTGACGGTTGCTTAAAGAATACAACGCGTGAAGTGGCATATACATGGAGGAGCCCAGACAGAGGTGGCATTGCAGGGGTCGGCTCCTGATCTGTATGTCTCAGGAACTCACCGAAGCAGCCATAGCTGGGCGCATTGCGTCAGCTGGTAGGAGAAGCTACTGTGATACTTCTATCGCGTTATCGGCAGCGAAGACGTGTGAGAACCCCCTTCGAGCATCACCTCATTCGAGCTAATCTTCTCCTTTTGTCGAGTCGATGACATTGTCATATTTTGTTTGCCCAGTGTGCAACCACCCTGATGGCGTTCTCAAAGGCACCCATGAGT
The DNA here is from genome assembly GCA_914767945.1 of Eilema depressum. Lineage (NCBI taxonomy): Eukaryota > Metazoa > Arthropoda > Insecta > Lepidoptera > Erebidae > Eilema > Eilema depressum. The sequence goes on along the minus strand of OU612024.1, from coordinate 8,530,932 downwards.
TCCTGCGGTGTACACGTGCTTAGACATGCAACACACGTTAGCGCCTACCTCACTGTAGTTCCGCATTCACACCGCGGGTGCCTGGGTCCACCTTATCTGAGAAACTCCATCTAATTCGGTTTTCGTTACTTCGGCTGACCTGCATCCGAAGTCTATTCTTCTTCTATCGTGGCGATGGCGCCTATTCTCTCAAATGGTGTTCTCCCAGTGTGCTGCTACCTGGATAGCGTTCTCGGAGGCGCACATGAGGTCCTCCGGAGTACATGTGTGTGGGCTTGTAGCACACGTCAGCAGGTTAGATGGCGAAGTCTATTTAAGGACTGCCAGGTGGTGTACGGGCAGCCTCTGTGCTCCCCACACATCAATTGGCCAGAAAGGGTTCGTAAGTAAGAGAACCAGGTATGCCCACTTCAGATCCAGTCACCAAATACGTCCAAGGACTTGGGTAACTCCAGCTGTGGCTTACTTGGTTGCTTCTGATTTCGTGCCGTCACCATCCAGTCCTAGTCGATGTTCCACAGAAGCGGCCCCAGATCCGCGCCAGCTGGAACACCCCGCCACATATCTCACTTATCAAGCCCTGTCCTACATGGGTAGATACTGGCTTTCACCGATAAGTAAGCCCCGACAATGACGCGAGGATAGAGAGGCACCCCGTGCTGAAAGAGTGCAGCTCTGATGCAGCTCCATGGCAAGGTGTTAAAGACGTAGGCAACAATAGACACTGCCAGCATCAACTCGCCGTGCCACTGCTTCTTCCGCCAGGGGCCTCAAGCGCGTGTTGGCATCCACTGTGCTCCCGACTATAACCAAATTTATTGTCTACCAAATTCGACCTCACTCCTGTAAGGCGCTCGATGTGGCACTTCACGAGGATTAATTCGTTTAAAACACCTGCATGACTGCACACCTTGTCCATAAATACAATGAGCCGATAGGCAGACGGTAACTTTGCAGAAGAGGACCAGTTTTCCTGTCTTTCAAAATTTCGGAATCCGTCTCTACTTGAGGCATATGTTATAGAGCCCTTCAAAACGGGATCCGAGTGACTTTAGAGCCTAGAGTGCTGCCAGGTTCCAAAGCGGTGCTTTTGCTGTTGCCTTTGAGCCATAAAACATCATTCTTCACAAGCTATTGCTGTACTCAAATGATTTTTGGTTGCGATATCATCTTCTACGTAGGGCACTTCAATGGAATGGAATGCAAATATTTCCCCTTGAAGGGATTCTGGTTGGGAGCCTGGGTTAGTGGAGAGATCGATGGAAGTCACTTCCCTCGCACTATAAGATAGAGATCTCACGAATCAGGTTTGAAAATCTCCAGCAATTTCTGACGGACCCCTATTTTGTGTCAGCCCCTTGGGCACAGGCTAACGGTGAACGCGAACGTCACATAGGGGCAGGCGCGGTCGCAGCTTGGGGTTTTGGGGGGGGGGGGGGTTACTTCGGAAATTATTTAAGAAATTTAACCCCCCTCCCTCCCCTCGTACTGGGACTTTTCAATATGACGTGCATGGTTTGGGGGGGGGGTCATGTCCCCTGTAACCCCCCCCCCCCCCTCGGACCGCGTCTGCATAGGGGGCGGCAAACCTAAGTGGCCCGGGGCGCCAAATCTTTAAATACGCCCCTGCTCATAGTACTGTGTCATACTGATGTAATCGTCTTTTAATGAGAAATATATAAGTAGGTATACTTTTTACTATTATCCTCTCAGATGAGACTGACTACATACTAAACGTTTCGTAGTAGTGGTATGTAATTGCCTAAACGCTACAAGTATTTAAAAAAAACATGTTAAGCAGTTCTTTAACCGATATTTAACTGATCAAAAAGTCATCGACTCCAACAAAAGTCTTGCGGTTTTGTCTATTGAATATTTTGTCTCTTGAAATTTCGACAAGTCATGTCAAGTAAGATAAAACATAACACTGTTGGAAAACCCGTTTTGTGATAGGTAGATATAGTTCATTGCGTTTCGCAATATATATCTATACCAGAGTAATATAACATAGGTACATTATACTCTAGGTTCTACATAATACTCTCACGTTTATCTGCTTTGAACTGCTGCCAATATGGAAAGCTCTGGCCGAAAAATATTATCGTAAATCGAAATGATGAGAAAATTATGTTACATATAGTCTCGGGTCGGTGGGGTCAGGGGCCTTACTCCGAAAATCGAAAACTATCGTATTCGTTGACGTTTCGGCCATTTAGCTACCCCGAAAGTGTTTCGTATCCGTCTTCGATCGTTTGACATTGAGGTTGTCGATCGTGGTCGGTGCACCTACTCCCAAAATACATTTGACGTTTTCGTTGTCGTTGTTTGACAAGTAATCTTGCGGATTATTACTTGAAATTCAACGAAAGCTATATACCTTTCGTAAGGCTTTCGAAGCTGAATTTTTATCTAAGAAAATCACGAGATTTTTAATGTTGGACGAAATGATGAGGGAAGAAGCGGCTGAGCGAAGCCAAAATCGTCACCGGCTTCGTGAAAAAAAATTTTTGAGGCAAATTCCGGACATGGAATTTGTCTCTAATTATATATTGACGAGGGTACTTTTTGAGGAGCTATGCAAGGAAATAATTCCTCTACTTCCTCAAAAAAACAACATTTTGGCAAAGGGGCATTGAACCAAACCAACAACCATTATCCATTACGGAAGTATTTGATGACCCCAGTAGATGGCGCTACACACATACGGACACCATGACAGGCACTGATCTCTATTAACTTAATAGAGATAGTGCATACGGGTATCAAAGTTTCAAATTTGAAATTGTCAAACTGTCAAAGTACGTATTAAAAACATAGAACAATATTATGGCACAAGGGTTTTTAAGATCGTTCACATTAAATATACGTAAATTCTTGAAAAATGACATTTTAGTGATCTAACAGTACCTTTGTAATAAAAATCTCATATATTTTTTAATTTGACGCTCTTTTCATGAGAATACAACTATATTTGTTGATTTTTCATTTGTTAACGGTTTTTAGATGTTTAAAATATATCGGTCCACACTATTCATCTAGACTCGATCGTTAGTCTATGATTCCGAAGACGGCGGCATCCGTCAGTCGTCACCGAAAGGTTTTCAGAGTAACTTTAATGGTCCGTGTTCGGCGACCGTTCGTTTCGATCCGAAACGTTCATGTTCGTTTTTGGGAGTAAGGCCCCAGAGCACTTCACGTGATGAGAACATTATATCATTATACATTCGCAAATGGGCATTCTGAGCGGTAGATATTGCGTATTACATTATTTAAATATATTAATAAATGACACCGAGGACCTACGTAAAGCACGTGTAAGTAGGCAGGCCAGCCGGGGTTGCCGGGGACGATCTCGCAGAAATATACACTGATAAATTGAAGATAAATTAAAAAAATGAAGGTCAGAAACTTTTGAGACTGACGGGCTTTCTGAAAAATTTAATGGCATAGAGTCTACGTCATGTAAAGGAAGCTCCTGATATGTGTAGGGCAGAAGCAAATGGCGGACTATTGCTCCGCCTCGAAGGGACAAAGTATACAATGTTTGTACGTATATTATGAAATGTATTTAGCCAGTAGATTTACCAAGGAGTAATAGGGTTAGAAAGACACCTGTATGTAACTTCAAACAATATAGCCTGTCCGTTTTCACAAATTCACTTAAAAGTGAAGTAGCCACTTATCCACAAAATGCTATCCAAACATTCATTGATATAATAAACTGGCATGTGCTTAGCCAATCCACAGTACAATGCCAGTAAATGTAGGAATTAGAGCACAGTAAGTGAACAACTAAACACAAATGATAAGACGCATTTTAGTACTTAGGCTGAAAGCTTATCGTTTCGTGAAACTCATTTAGGGGTAATAAGTTTCATGTGGGTCACACGATAACGTGATTACCGATAAAAGCGCATAATATACTTCGTAATCTATTTTAGTTTCGATAAACTATGACTTGAATGTAACACGTTACATCACGAAATAGTACTAGTCTCTTTATCGATTAAAGACTAAACAATAGGCACAGCCTTTGAAATAGCATGCCTAGTTAAAAGTGGCGACTATCCATATAGCAATGTGTAGATAATACGAAAGCTGCGAATAAGGGTTGAGCTGTTTCTGGCAGCACCGAAACGCACTGTCCTGCTCCAATATTTTTTGCTCTGTCCATCCTAGCGCCTCGCCGAATTCTCCGGACCCCGCGGTCGCACTATCGAAAAGGATAGAAGCACAAAAAAATGCGATTCGGTGCTACCAGACGTAGTTCAAACCCTAAAGGTCCAACCCCACCAAACGGACGGCATCGGCCCGGATTTTACAATCTTTAAACAAAATTAAATATTATTATCACAGTGTTTGAAGTTTATATTACCAAGTCACGCACAACAGCTTGACAGCGACGTGCGGCGGCATGACGCACGTCAAGCTGTCATGCGTGACTTGGTAATATAAACTTTAAATGCTGTGATATAAGATTTATTTTATTATTAGAACTATCGGGATATTTACCATGTATTGTTTGGAGTTTCCGATATTTCGGCGCTGTTGCAAGCACCATGATCACGGAGGAACTGTAGTACTGGCGGTAAGCGGTGAAAAAGTTTTTTAGGAGAACATATATCGATCTACCCTCTTTCGAGTTCTTTTGTTACGCGTATGGACACTACCACTGGTTTCACTCTCACTACAAACTCGAACTCGATCTCGATCACGTTCACGACACACTATGCTTACTGTATCCACTCGCGATTTTGTTTTGGCTTGCTCCCGATTGTTTGTACATAGACCCTAGATAAATATCCCGATAGTTCTAATAATAATGTGAACGACCATGAAAGTTTAAATACCTATAAGATTTATTTTGTTTAAAGATTGTAAAATCCGTTTCGATGCCGTCCGTTTGATGGGGTTGAACCTTAATGCGTCTTTAAGTAAAAAGAAAGAATCTATGTCGCCAAAAATCCTTCATAACATTAACTAAAAAAATACTCGAGTGGCCAACTTGCCGCGATTTGTAACTTGAATTTCGCACAAACATTTGAATGGCAATTCGCACGCTAGGAAACCGGAGTCGTGAGTTTCCGCGACCAATTTAAAACCGAAATGCGAACCCCGGCATGCGCAACTCCGCGTCTCAAGCTCAACAACCAATCAGGAACTCTCAAAAAGTATTGGCAAGATGGCGGATTCCGCGGATTGGTGGAACAAGAATTGGACATTCAATTTGTATATAGTTTGTATTGTATATGTAACGGATATCTTTTGCTCATGTTTTTCGCAACATTTTCTCTAGCACAACAAAACATGGAAATCTCTAGTCTCTACATTTCTATGGCTTTTCACAATATTTTTTATGATGTTTGGCACTTTAGAGAAAGAATGCTTTCTCTAAGGTGCCAAAAATTCTCTAGCATTGCTGAGATGCAATTAAATTAGTCAGATGCCTTTGCGTCCCTTTAGTTGCTGTACCATAGCATTGTATTGTAATGATATGATGGTTTTTAATATTGTTGTAAAACGTGGTCCTATCTATACACAAAATAATATATTATACGAATTTACGTAGTGTCGAGGAAGTCTACTGATTAATTCAGACATCAGCTGTTCATTATTATGAACAGCTGATGTCTCACACACAAAGTGATCACACACAAAGAAGTATTTCGTAAGCGATGATTATAACTTTAACTTATCACAGGTCGCTTTTTTCAAACTGCTACAGACGAACTAGGTGTGTCAGACCAAGCAACTAAAAAGCTGGTGGCCTTATTCTCATGATATTTACTTTGTAATGTAAATACGATAAGAACCGCGTGGACTTTAGATTACCGAATAAAGGTTTTGGAAAGTATAGCATATCTTGGGCAGTTTTGAAATGCATTACTTATCGAATGAAAGTTTTTAGATAAGTAGTTGGTATGCGTGGTATCTAACCACTGCACTGCATAATGATGATACTAGCGGCCATATTTGTGTCAGTTACTTTGAATTTTGGTGACTTTCCAGAGACAGATTAAAGAAAACAAGATCAATTCCGGTATTAATAATGACATTGCTGACTATTAAACTTCTTTAAAAACTGGGCTAAACGCACAACACGTTACTACTTCAGGTTAACGATGAAAAATTACAGACACTTTGTAAATAATACGTCGGAATTAGTAAATAACTCGATTTGAATGTTTAAGTGCTACAACGTACTTCCTCAAAGTTCTTTCAAATAAAATGATAATTTATTTAATCAGTACATACGCAGCGATAAAACAATTGGGCACACTGAAGGTAACACAAAGTTAAATAATTTCTACACTTATTACCAAGTTTCAAGACCTGAATTATAATTTAAAAAAAAATCACCTGATATCTAAAATGCGGTGCAGTTCTGTGTTTACTAGTCGATTGGCCCCGTACAAATGCCCACTGCTGTTTTTGGGTCTACTGATGGCGATATACGCAGGTAAGGCTTGCCGTCCTCTTTCAACCATGCGGTTTTTGTTTTCGATTTTTTGTTTGCAGTAGCCGGACATCCTAGCAATGGTCACTTAAAAAAAAAGGGCGCGACCGATAAATGATCCCATGTACAAACTGTCGTACTTTTTAAAATGGCGCGCCTTAAGTGAAAAAAAAAAGGAATGAAGTGTCCAATTTCAACCGAATAAATCGTTCTCTAGACTCAATTCAGATTATTTGGCTAGTTCTATTTTACTCATATGTGTGACTCATAATGTGAGTGACTATTGAAATTAGCTGCACTTCACAATGAGTATCCGAAAATATTATATAGGTATAGGTATTAAGATAAGCTAGAAATTCTAGGGTTCGCATAAGTACACAATAATTTATTAGATAACTATATTTTAGAGTAGGTTCGGGTGGGGAGGTTCGCTCAGCGGTTCTATCAGCGTGGTTTTGACTAATCATGCTCGGTTCAGTCCCGAGGCCAATGGCGTTCGTGATTCGGCAAATTTGCGCTCGCTGATAGGGCGCTAACAGCGTGCTCCCAAACCTACATAAATCTCTTTGTTTCTGGTGTATTATCTAGTACTTACTTGCTGAATGAATTTTACTGACTTCACAATATACAGACACAGACTGTAGTAAAATAATAACTATACATACATAACAAAAACCTTGATTTTGTTTCTACTGACCTACGACGACAAGTAGGAAAATAATCAACTCCAAGCTCTATTAGGCATCCCTAAAAAAGCTTAAAGTATATTATTTGTACCTTGTAATCTTCTTCGTCATCCTAGCGTCAATCCCAGTCGCATCTGAAGCTTTCACCTTTGAGTCTGGGTACGCTTTTTCCAGTCTAACTGTGGATTTGGCTTAACTAGCTCTAAAAAGTACAACAACTGGTCTAACTTTACAGTTAGGCCAGTTGTTGGACTTTTTAGAGCTAACTATGTTTGTATGGTAATCGGGACCGATGGTTTAACGTGCTCTCCGAGGCACTACCAGATCAATGCAAATACCTATATTTATGCATAGGCAGATTTGCCCTGAGCGGGGATCGAACCCACGCTTCCTGCGTCTGCGGTCGCGTTCACTAGCGCTACGCCACAAAGGCTTTGTTTTGTTGCCTTTGTGTTGTGAATATACAAAAAAATGATTTTTTTAAAATTCAAATGCAAACTGAAAGTATGCAATAGTGACGAACAAAAGATGTTAGGTAGTCAACCCAACCAAAAGGGACTCAATGTGAAAACAATTGACCTAGCTCTGTACGCTTTGGAGTTGATTAGCCGTCATTATTCAACCGCTTCGCAATAATGGTACAGAACTATCACTAAGTAGGTATGTGATGTGATGTCCGCGCGAAAGTGGACTAATTTGACCCGCAGAACTGATTTATTATGATGGAGTCTGATGAAGATCGACGATGAACTCCTTGAAATTGGTGCTATTTGGTGTATTTTAAGCAGTCCCGTTCCATTCATTACATTTTGTGAGTAGAACCAGAGATATGACCAAAAGTCGTGAGGACCGCGATCCACACGAGGGGAGCGGGTATCAGCTAATTCGTAACCATACAGTATCATCGGTTACGTATCAAAATACCGAATTTCAAAATCCCGATGCTCAAAATCCCGAATGTACCAAATAACGAAGTTCAAAATCCCGAAATTCAGGATCTCGAAAAGTGCAAAATCCTGAAAATTATATTTTGATACGTTACCGATGGTAGGCGTTCTGGATTTTTATAGTTACTTTTTGCAACGGGACTCCTATATCTTCATGTATTATCTTATCACAAATGGTTGCAGCTGACAGTAAGGTTAGGTTAGGTAGGTTCTAACTCACAAGCTTACAACATCAATCGCGCGATTCAAAGGTCAATTCAAATGCAATCCCGTTGAGTTATTGCGGGTAACCCAATTCTTGCGAGCGTAGTTAGCTTAACCCCGTTACTCAAACGGGTCAGGGATTGTGTGATTGATTGTGTTTACTTTTACGGAATCGACTGCTACTCCCAAGTCAGCAATACATTAAACAGAAGCGTTGGTCGATAGCTTAATAGGTAAGGAGTCGGATTTACGATCGAGAGGTCCCGGGTTAGAATCCTGGCCATTACATTACCGATGTGAACCCACTCTTAACACATGTAATTTAGCTTATCTGGCGAGGTTAGAGGGAATATTAGTAATTTCGGTTACAAATATCCCTTTTTAAATAATACACCAGTGTGTATTGCAAGGGTTAAATAGGTACACAGGACATACTAGACAGACTGCCGCTTTAGCGGTTTATAAGATTAGGCATCCTTAGAAACGCTTAGCAATACGATGGCGATGTATTGAATGCACGAACGGCGTAGTGGTTAAATAGACAACTGCCGCTGCGTCAATTTGTGTGATTTATGATTCTGAGTGTACTTTTACGTATCTGTCGATTGTATCGGTGACAAATGGTTTGCAGATGTCAAAAAGTTAAAAAAATGTTGGGTTCCATCCCTTCAAAGGTTTCATACTTTTCGGATGAATAAGGTTTTTTGTGACATTCTCTGTGGCGTGGCGGTAGTGAACGCTTTCTAACATTGTTAGTTTGAATATTTGTATGGTACTTATTTAACGTACCTACTTTAGGGCTGGCTTTATTTTTAAAATTTGACCAACAAAAAAGGAGTAGTTTTCAGAAAAACTGTGCCCCAAGCACGAAAAAGATTTGAATTCGTAACGTAAACGTCTCGAGAGAACGAACATTGTGATTGGCAGGCTTCACACACACACGTTCACAGTAGGCAGGGGCGGCCAATCGCAGTGCTCCGTTCTCGCGATTCATTTACGTTACGAATTCGAAAACTTTTCGTGCTCAGTGAGGTGAGCACGAACAACTATTGTATTCGTATCGTGAACGTAACGAGAGCACGAAGCATTGCGATTGGCCGCCTGCCTGAAGCCTGCCAATCGCAATGCTCCGTGCTATCGTTACGCTCACGATACGATTACGATAGTTGTTCATGCTCACCCCACTGGACACAGAACAGGCTACCATGAAACATCGGGCCCGCACGAAACACAAAGCGTTTAGCCATGTAGGTACAGTCGCCTTCAGACATCAGCACACAAGCTGACCAAATACTACTGCACAGTGTCAATAAGTTCCATACATTACTAGTTACCAATCATATTTGAATAACGAGTTTGTCAAGAACTTCTAAACATACAACTAACCAAAAATATCTGAACAATTTGACAACGTAAAGTATGCTAGATTTAATTTAGTATAAGCCTTCCACTCGCGGCTCCTCCCACGTGCATCTCTTATCTTCGGTTCTACTCGACCGATTGCCATCAAACAAACGTAAGATTTTAAGTCTGACCAAGACCTTCCCAACAAGAACCGCATCAAACCGCGTCCATCGCAAACTAATAATTCCTATGTACAATTACTACAATTATATAATAGCCATAAAGCCACATCGGATTTCTTATGGTTTTATAAGGAACTGAATTGTCATATTTATGTACCATCTTCGGATCGGATTTCTGGATAAACGTAAAGCGATTATCCAATACTTCGATCCGCTGCTGCCTCATGCTGTTTCATGGTAGGCTAATAGTAAAATTTGTGTAAAAAAAAATACCCAGAAATATCTTTACTTCCACTGCTTCCACAGATATTTTCACAACACACGATCCTAATCAGTATGCAATTGTGTATAATTATTAACCTATTTAGCGGTTAGTGATGATAAGTGACAATATAATTTAGACAAAGATCTGAGTTATTTCTACTTGTGTCGAGTGTCAAGAGCTGACCCCTTGAGATACCTTCCGCCGATAGATTTATTACTAGATACAGTAGGCTCTTGTGCACAAATGTATTTTATTTGACACACAAGACTTAAATCCAATTAAAGTCAAATTATTTTGTGTACTTTCTAGACTTTCTACAGAGCAACCACAGAGAGAAGGAGGCCTATAGAATGGAATGGAAAAGAGAGTCTTTTGTCCGCACTTAGCCTCTTTTTTTGGGACATTGTGCGTGAAGAGAACTGTCTAGTGTTGCCAGCCTAGCTCCGCCCAGAAGCGCAGAAGCTTGCTCGGGGCTTCACTGGCTTCACGGAAAGACCTCACACTGTGTCGAGGATTTGAGATGGTGGGGCCACTGCCTCGCATTTGGCCGTTTCCTCCTCGAAGAAACACGCCACAAAGGGGGCCGTCCGTGACTCTGATGGTGTATAAATGCTTGTTGAGGGTACAGTGATTGTCACCATAATTGTTCTTAGACTTGTTCTGTTTAGGAGAAGGCCTAACTGAGCACTGTGATTCTCAATTAGGTCCTGACGTCATGATGGTATGCGAGACGTACTACGTCCGTACTGCCGTATTGATGGCGTCTATACACAGCTTTCTTAGCTTCAGGGTCTCGGAATATTATTGTGCTCAATACTAGATTACGCCGCACTATTACATGTGATTGTTGCTTTTGACAGGCAGATGGAATATGAAGAAGTAGGCGGAATATAACTCCTCGTCATCACACCTTCACCACCACAAAGTGGTGACATTGGCAATGTCATAGGCAAATCTAATTACAACCTCCTCTCTGTATTTGCTGTGTTTTCCACATTAATATTAGTCAATAGAGAAAGTTTATTTAGCCTGGCAATGGATCTTATCTCTGCGTATCTGTTCATATAAAATGTTCATGGTCATGGTCTATAATTCTGTAGACTATGAATTTACACAAACAGTATAACATATTAAGTGTAAAAAAACAAATCTTACTTGTGATTTATTGAGTACTTTCAGTGCATATTCTTTGTTCTCACTGAGCTTCTTAACTTTGTACACTTCACCAAATGCACCCTTGGATACTGTTTCTTCTATTTGGAAGTCTTTCTGTAGTAAATTGGTGGTGATGGGGAATTCAGGCTGGAATATGGACTCTTTGTGTGCCACCGGCCAGGCGGTTTTGCTTGCTTCTAGTGGATTCTTTAGTGTAGAATCATTCCATCTGGAAGGTAAAGTGTTGTTTCAACATTGCAATACAAGAAATTATCTAAATTCTTTCCTACTTCCTACTAATATTATAATAATGTGAAAGTTTATGAAGATGTTTGGATGTTTATTATTCCATCACACTCTAACGTCTGAGTGGATTTGGCTCAAATGTGGTACAGAGTGAGATTATAGGTTAGGATATCATAGCTTACTTTTTATTCCGGGAATAAGTTCCCATGAGTTTAGGGAACGGGATCAAAATTGCATATGGGTGGCAATAACTAGTTTTGCATAGATCTATAATATTACCTAACTGTAAAAGTTTTTTAACTCAAGCATAATGTGAAACCAAACTAATTTTGATGAACTTTTTGGATTCAAATGCTCATGACCTGCATAAAAATCACATATTCATGTATACTCATATAAATGTATTGTTACATGTGGATCTAACATAATTTATATTTTATTTAGAAGCTATATGCCTGAAAGACTGAAGGCAAAACATTTAAATAAGCAATTAGCATTCTAATTCAGATTAAATAAAATATGAATGGCTCATAAAAGTGTTCAAGAAAATATACTATATGTTAGTAATATTCTTTTGACTGTGGTTATGAATATTAATGGCATGTAGTAGACACGTTAAAACTAGTGTAAGACAACATGAATCATATCCTTAACTATTACAGACTGTTTTTAATTTATACTTGAACACCTCATTTGAAAAGTCACATGTTGATCAGGTGTTTGGCTCCAATGTATACCTTGGATTTCAGAAGGCTACTACATAAATAAAAGAGATATATGTGCTACTAGCCTTCCGCCCGCGTGCATCTCGATTAACGCGACCTTTGCTCATATCTTCGGTTCTACTCAACCGATTGCGATCAAACAAACGTAAGATTTTAAGTCTGAGTAAGCCCTTTCTAACAAAAAAAAACCGCATCATAATCCGTCCAGTAGTTTTTGCGTCCATCGCGGACAAACAGATAAACAGACAGGAAATTCAAAAAAAATATTTTCTTGTTCAGTATCGTTAACATAACATAACCCAAGTATTTTTTTTTTATATCTCCAATGTACAGACACGACCACTTTACAATTATATAATAGTATAGATATTTTCTTTCATTTTAGACTATTTAGAGACTCAATATAAGAATGCACTGAACACAAAAACAAATGACTACCATTAGTAAATAGCTTAGTTTAAAGAAAACACACATATTGAGCACTGTAAATCCTTGAAGGGGTAGGTAGAGGTGTATTAACACCTACATTTCACCGTATATGATTTTCAGTCACACATAATGGGAACCAAGCCTGTTGCCATAAGGTGGACTTTTGGACATATAAATATTAGGTTACTATGTTGCTTACTTAAAATTACAAATTTAAATAGAAGCAACAATAAATTATTAAATAGTTTCTATACCAGTTGAGGGTCAAAAGAATATGTTCAAGGGTGTCCTTTTAAAAATAGATTTGTTTATAATTAGATGAGTATACGTTAAGTAGTGTAACAACATTGAATAACCACAATTCACTGATTTCACTAGATATATAGCATTGACATCTTCCGATATCAGGTTAGATTGCTTTTTAATATTTATCATTAGACAAACTCTGTAGAGCAAATAGGCCCTGAAAATTAATAGACTTGCTGTGATTAAATAGTTTGTTTTATCAAGCAATAACTATGCAATTATAAAATAACATGATATAACGTTTATATCATCACTGACACTAATCTATTTCTTGTCAGAAGCAAACTTGAATATTAATGTAATTGCCATTAGTCATACTAATGACTCACATATTTAGGCATTTTCTTTTATAGTACTAAGACTTCAATCTAAATTCAATTTCTAGACAGGAAACTCAGCACCAATGCATTTGCTAAGCCCGATTAATGTTAAAACATTGCAATATGCCTAACCTAATTAATAATATTCTTCATCATATTTAGGTCAGAATAAATTTGTAATAGCATTTTGACAAATTCAGTGTAGATGGGGGCAGATATTTTAACTAAAATATCAGTTAAGTTAAATGACACTAATTAGACTGTGAACTGTAGGTAGGTACTCACTCAACAAAACCAGAATACGGTAATGCTGCCGCCGGTTAATAAATTAGGATTGTAATTTTGAATTAATTTATTTATTTTAGGTAATTACTTTTTCCTTAAACTGACTAAAAACTAAAACATTTGTCATTTATATATTCTGAAATGTTATTGCAAAATCAAATCAAAGTCACGATACATATTTAAAACTGGCGGCATCCATTCTTTAGCATATGTAATGAAGACTGTTTGTTTTGGTAAATTGATTACAATACTAACCTTCGCCTCGAAACGCGAGACCAAGGCCGCGATGCGCTGTACACAGACTGGTTACTTGTAACGCTGACGAAAGAACGCCCGCTCAGGTTGCCCACGAAATGCGAGAGACTGAACTATATACAAAAATAAATTATGCGCCTAAGCATAACAAAGAACTGACACAAACAATGGGCGTTATAGCAAATTCGTATGCACATAGTCTTTCATAAGGGAATATATGAAAACTTTGGACAAGAATTAACAAATAAAAATGTTCTAGCTTATTTTGTTGAAATATTAGTTATGAGTTCAGCTGAGAATGACATTAGCAAGTTTTCGTTTCATCACTTACCTGACTAGTGAACGCTTGATCGTCGCTGTTTGAATGCGTAGATTGTTTTTGCTTTCTGTAATCAGAGCTTCTATTGTGCGTATTTCCCATTAAACTAAGCTAAAGTGATCTTCACATGACGTTAATATTAATATTGTCGTATAATTTACAAAACTGTTGACCAATTTTTCCACCATGAATCGCCCATAGACAAACCGACAGCAAAAAATTGTTACCAGTATGAAAAATAAATCATACTAATCATAGACAATTTATATATTATATTTTTTTCAACGTTTCTCTTTAGGGTAGGTTCGAAGAGCTCGCTCTAGGCTCAATATCGATGCGCTTTTGCCCAATCACGACTATACAAATAAAATAAAATAGAAAAGAAACAAATACTTTATGTACTGCTTACTTTCTGCTGGAATTTAAAAATCAACACAAAACATGGATTTAACCCGGGGGATGTCACATGGGACGGACTTTGCCCTCCACCCATAATAAAGAGCTTCCTGCGAAGGGGTGATTAGGGGTGATATTATGATATCCGTGTGTCAGTACTTATATAAGTCAACACTGACCTTAGTAAATATGTATTAGAGATAAAATTATAATCTAAATTTATAGTGGCACATAACTTACCCACTCATCGTCTTACTTATCGTTGTGCCATCCAATTCTGTTCAGGCGTTTTTGCCTAGGTACTCTTTATCGGATTCCTGCAGTAATATGGTCCAAGTACCTACCTACATATTATATGCGCGGACGGAACCGCGGGGAAAAGTTGTTTATGAACAATCAAGTGTACCTACCCACTATATTTATGGTGAATCCTACTAATATTATAAATGTGAAAGTTTGTGAGAATGGATGTGTGGATGTTTGTTACTCTTTCACGCATAAACGGCTGGACCGATTTGGTTGAAATTTGGTATGTATATAGGTTATACCCTGGATTAACATATAGGCTACTTATGAACGGGATCAGAATTCCACGCGGGCGGAGCCGCGGGCAACAGCTAGTTTATAATAATTCACCTTCATCGTTTTTTAAAGAAACCTGACTTCAGTTCAAGGTGAGTAATAAAAAAACATCTTCAATTATATTTTATTGATCGCACTAATCAAGCTCGTCAATTGTTATAAAACAATTGACTGTGTGAACACTAAAAATATTCCATTATGACGAAAAGTGTCCCTTGGATCAGCTTGAAGCATCAGGAACAATGTGAACCGTGCGTCAGTTTTATTAAATTTAATAATAGAATCTATATGTACTTAAATATTCTGAGACAAATTAGGTATATCTCGACTTGGCGGGGGCACTGCCGTACCCCCAGATACAGCGAAATGAAAATAATGTGAATTGATTAACAAAGATTTAACTACGTAATAAGCATTGAGTTTAGTCCCTTATAAATCAATTATAATGCCTAGGTCTAGGCGTAGCGGGACATGTTGTAGATGCATAGGTAGATTATATACCTACCTATTATACCTATAGATACATTTATACCGCCTTTATCCCCGGAGGGTCAGTCAGAGGTGATCATCACCCACATTTCACCAACCATTGTTTTCGGTCCCATGTCCAGGATAACAGACAGAATCCCACGCACAGATATCCGTGGTCCCACGTATAGATGTAAGGCCGGAATAATTCCAAATATTCCGTGAGGATAAAATGAAAAATCCCGAATAATTCCCAAATGACCCGGAATAATTCGGAATTATTCCGGTCGGTTCGGTTCGGTATCAATAAGAAAAAATGTAGTCTTGACTCTTGATGACTCGAAATGCAGTTATGATTAGCGTTATAAACGGTTATAGATATTGGTATAATATCGGTATAATTAAGAACATACAGTCTACATGTATTTTTATTAATACCGATATTATACCAACCGTGCTAAAACGAATGAAGTGGTGAATTTTATCAACATTTTCTTGATTTTACCGAGTTAGGGATATAACTGAGTACCTACTTATACACTTTTAAAATCTTTAAGAGTGTTTTCACACCATCCGATATCTGTATCGGACGACGATGGCCGACATCCGATATCCGACACCATTTATTATGTTGTTTTTATATAAATATCCGATAAAATCGGTTCGATTTGGCTATTTGCTCCATAGCACAGACTAGTTAAGGATGCTAGGGATAAAAAACCTTAAAAAACGTAGTGCAAGCAATTTTCGACCTTAATGACATGATATAGAATCGAGTTTTTTTTCTTATATTCGTAATCAGTGCCATCTATTAGCGCAAAAAGACACGTAATTAAGATAATGTCATTAAGGTTGAAAGTCGCTTACAGTCGCTGTTTTAGTATCTGTGTGAAAGTTGTAATCAAATTATTATATAATAAAATAAGTAGGTACCGAACATCTTGTCTCCAAGTCGCGAGAGATGCTCGTATTGGTTTGATATGGTCTATGATTGGTGGATTTGAGCTTTTCTGTCACCATGATACACGGGGTACCATGGTGGCGGAGAAGCTCAAATCCACCTAATCCACAAGAGACATCCAAAAAACGCGTGTTACTGCGCATATACATACATATAAGTAGGTACATTTTGTGACGTCACTGAGGTCAAGATATATACTATTCCGGTATCTACCTACCTATATACCAATACCTACATAGGTCTGTACTTAAGTTTTCGTTTAGTAGGTAGGTGGAAGCACAGTTATTTCATTTTTTGTAGGTAAGTTTAGCGGGAATAATTCCGGAATATTTGAGAATATTTGGGAATAATTCCGAATAATATGGAATAATTCGGAATTATTCGGGATTTTTACATCTATAGTCCCACGTAATAAGGGGTGAGCCCGTAGTCCGGGCACTATTGTTGACTCGAGCTATGTCATCTGAGGTTGAGTCTGGGCTGTATGTCTATCTGATGTTAAAGAGCCCTATCCCTTAGTCGCCTTGTACGAAACCACATGGGAGGAGATGGGGTAGCCCAAAGATATTATATAAAAAGAGGTAGCCTAAATTCTACTCTACCGGGAACCACGCGACTTACTTATATTATAGATTGTGAAAATGTTGTGTCGTGTCGTGGATCGTGGATTGCCGGTCACAGCCAGGGCCGCTGTACCTATTGCTGTGTGGCGCGAATCTCTGCAGTCATCCTAAGGCAATACTTACTGTCCAAAATATTTTATCTTTATAGAGAATCTTTTAGTGTTGTACTTCTAATTTTAAGTACCTACCTAGGTTTGCCCAAAGTTGTTGTGGAAGTGACAAGGAGTTACCGGAAAGTGGTTAGGTACTGGTACTAGCAAAAGGGCTGTGCTGGGCTTGTTTGCCACCTCAGTAATATTAAAATAAACTTAACCTGATATGTCACCATGTTAATATGACTGTTATTTTACTGCGGCCCCTTCTATTTACATGGACCGCTCAACTAGGTATGACTTGTATAACTACCCACCCATTTTTTTTCGAAGACAGCACTTGAAAATTCTCTTTTTATAAAATACGAACAATTCTGATAAAAATATAACAAATAGAAAACCAAGAGCCAAATAATATACATTAAATAAAGATTTCATATCATTCATTCCTAGTGGTTTTGTCGGCGGCTCTTCTTTTATAGCTGCATAACGGTAGCTCTCCCACTTCTTTATAAGCCCAGCTTCGTAAAATGTTATCATGTGTTTGTCAAACTGTTCAGTTAAAGGTGAATGTTTTATAAGCAATATGGTCAAATAATGACTGTGCATTCTATCTATCTGAGCGACGTGCAAATACTGCTCTCCTTCATTTAATCGGTTTCTCTCCAAGTAACGTCCTATAGAACAATCTATTAGACATAAACGATGACTGTCAACACTCATATCCCTGACACATTCGTAGATATCTTGAACTGGAACCAATCTAGAGTTAATTATACGAAACCTTTCTTCGGTATCAGGAAGTATAAGGTCTGGAGACGACATGCCATATATTAAATATCCTTTCTGAATCATATCTTCAAAGGTTTCTATTTCTTTACCCCTTTTGGCTGCTGTCAATAAAGATATTATAGTAGCTTGATTTGCAAAATTCATTACAAAAAAACTCCATATAGATATTGTAAGAAAAAGACGGAAAAAACGGCGTTTTGGCGGGTTGCAAAGAGTAACCAACAAAACGTTTCTGAAAGCGTTCAACAAATCTTTACCAAATTGATCGTAACTAAAACGTCCCTTCTCGACTGTTTGATACAATGAAAATGTAGCCCAAACGCCCAAAAAACAAAGCACAAACTCAATTATCGTTACTTGATTGGCATGTAACGTTTTTCCATCGAAAAGTGAAGTTTCAAAACCTGCCCTATGGGACATAATGCAGACGCCACTGTCCCTATATGGGAACGTGTAATCGACTTCTACTACAGCAACATCAAATAAATAAATGGGGCCTAAATACAAGTCCGCTTTTCTAAATGCAAAATTAAATAACTGATTGATATTTCTTTCGAAATTAAATTGCTTCTTAATTTCATTGACGCAAGGTGAGAAATCTAGACTGAAATTCATGAGTTTGGACATTGAATTCCAAATGGTGCCATCTCTGGAACCTAATGTATAACTACCATTTCCATGGTCTGTTATAAGGAGAAACGGTTCTACTTCAGTTGTGTAAACTCTAAACTTGAAACCGTGAAGATTTTTGCCTTTTTCTTCAAATAAATTCAAAGTTGGCAGTATTTCCGTGTCATTATATGGAACTGTGTGTATACTAAAACCAATACAAGTACCAAGATTGTTCGCTCTCACTTTAGAAGTTGACGTTATATTGTGACATTGTGGCACACAAGTAAATCCTTCGTTGAATCCTGATACCGGCATTCCAATTTTTCTTGTAGTCCAGCAACCGTAAAGATGATCGAGCTGGTAACCGTCACTTGTATACGGAGTATAGAAAGACACCAGCATCACTTCTTGAACATCATCATATTGGCATATTACGACGTTAATAGCTTTGTAGTACCACAAACTGAAATATATCTTAGCTAGAATTTCTTGATTATTTTCATGATAATAGAAAATAATGTTCGAATGTGGGTGCCAGTAGGGGGAGTCTCGTAGCTTTAATATCGTGCTTTCATACGCTTCAATGTCTATCAAGTTTACTATCATGGTATTTGCATAGTACCGTACAACTTCGCCTATGTCTTCGTCTTCAAGGTCTATATTGGATACCGCGCGGGGATAAGATATATTCTGCAGCTTGATGTAAAGTTCATCAGGGAAGTTACCGAAGCAGATAATAGTAGACCAGCCGTTTTTCTTCAGATTCAGTGTAACTATATCTATCTGAAACAAAAGAGAATTATCACATCTCCAACGGCAAAATTATATTGCCACTGATCAATGAATGCCCCAATAAATATACATGCTGATAGACGGAGGACGCCCTTTCGGTCTCTTAGGACCAGTTCCTAGCAGAGCAAGCCAGCCGGAATCAGGTTATAGGGACCTCTCGCTACTAATTACTATGATATACCTGTGGGTATAATTAGGTATATTATATACTTACAATCATATTTATTCGGCGAGTTTCAAAATTGGATCCAGCACTGTCTAATTCCTGTATTTGCCCCATTACACTATATGAAAAACCAATCACAATAAGATAAAATAACTTCATATTTTATAACTTGGCCACCACCGCTCCATAGAAGTAGGCAGAACCACCCAAGTAGATATTTTGGATAACAATGGCAACCATCAAATAACGTTTGTGTTATCAACACTTATATAAAAATCATTACATATAAAACCATTACCGGGTGATCAGGCTAATTTCAAAAATTGACATTAGTTATTTAGGGGTAGGTGTAGCAATTTACGGCAGGTACTTACACTTAGCTACCTATTATCGGTTATCAGATTGAAAGATGCTATCGAAACTTTCAAAGTGAGTGGATGCGTGGGCAGACCGGCTACAAACTTATGCGCCAAAAACAATAGCACTAATTAATATTTTTTTTAAATACATTTATAGCTTTGTAAGGATATAAGGAGCCCGATCAAGATGGTGGGCCCAAGACAACTGCATCTGCTAGGCAGTAGTGCAGTACCTACACCTGCTGATTACAGCCGAAAAAGGCTAGAGCAGTTATAAATGGTAATCAAATATCAACCTTATTCCATTTAGATAAAGCTGGAAATAGTATGCAAATAACGCGCTATTGTCTTATCGGATAGGATTTTTATGTTGCATACTATTTTCAGCGTTGTCCAAGTGGAATAAAGTTTATATTTAATTAACACTTAAAAGTGCTGGAGTTAACTGTACGGTACCCGGATTTTGATTTGGCACCTCGGGAAGAGTATGTTCGGCTGACAAATTAGTATCTTTTTAAAGTGGTTAAAACTACTTGTGTATACCAAATATTTATCTATAATTTACCGGTTCTATATAATCCAAGAAGATTATCATGCTAAGACGTGCGCTCTGCGATAGAGAGAACACTTCACAAGTCCGAATTCAGCCGGAATCACTCTTCATCCGGAAGTATCCGGGTACAGTAGGGCAGTGTAGGATATCTTCAAACTAAAACCAAATTAGTAACGAAAGATATTATAAATAACTGAATACTTTATTTCTTAATTTCTTAATATATATAAAATTTAAACAAAGAACAGTCAATCAAAAAATATAACAAATACATAATAACAAATTACTTACATGCCATTTCTACACGTAAATATACCCCGGGACACCTATCTTGGACGTAAATCACGAGACAAATAATTAAGTTCTGGTGTTTGGTGAATTTGAGCTCGTCCACCCCAGTAGCCGCACCGCTTTCCTCAAAATGGGTGTCAAAACGGGTACTGTGCGTATAGATCACATTTTAGGTCCAAGGTATATTATGTCCCGAGCAATAACATTAATATGCGGTGAGAACTTATTTATCAATGCACTTGTCCTTATATTGGTTCATATTGCATTGTTTTAAAGCCCATTATTAACAGGGTTATTGCAATGTACAAAGGGCGGTCTTATTTCTAAATGCGATTTCTTCAAAGCGACCGGCGACCTTCGGATAGTGTCGTTTTAGTTCTATTTATCGTTATTTAGTGTTGTGTATTTTGTAACAAGTATGAGTTTAATTGAACAACCACTCAATCTCTTCAAATTCTATACATATTTTATAGATAAATTAATATTTTGTGATTCAAGTAAAGGCATAAAATATATATTTTATGACGGTATTTTTTAAAATACTATTTTGCACAAGTTTAGTTGTCAGAATAACAATAATATTGCTAAATTTACCTAAATTTACATTCGGTTACCTAATATTGACACTTAATGACTCAGACCATCATGGCTCCATGCCCTTTGCCCAGAGACAAACTCGACTTGTTAGCTGTCGCCCTACAGGACATAACCTTATGGGTACATTGCGCACATTATCGTTATTGACATGATTTTTACTTAAACTACTCATATAAATAAGGTACAGTCGCGAAACAAAATATTATTCATAAAAAAAAGTTGGATTTTATATTGTGATTTCTATAAGTAAGTAGCGTTAGCAAACAAACACATACACTAGGCCTGAAGTCCGGTATTCTAGAATGGCACTCCGTTCTGAATTTCGATTTATTTCAGAATAGATTATTAGACAATCTGTCAAATCTGTCTAATATAATCTGTCCTTAGATAATTCGAGATTCAGGACTGAGTGTCTTTTTTATCGTGCGATAAATCCCCACGGATACTTTCCCCGCCGGAGCCGGTGGAGGAGGTTTTGTCAGACTCAAACCGACTAAAACGCACGCCGTCTGTGAGTCATCGGTGAGATTTTTGTAGACATATCCCTCGCACCCAGGTCGGCCCAGGAGACTGAGTGTCTTCCTAGAATACGGGCCTACTTGTGACAATAAAGGTGTCACTTACTGCCAGAAAAGTAAACCAGATGAAGTCGCTTGTACTATCACAAATTGAGCGAAATTTAGCATTACCGCGGGTGCCCGCGTCGGGTCCCGCTCAACGGAGCGGACGGCCTTATGCAAATTAATCACACACATTTTTGTACCCTACACGTAAGACTAAACATTATTGTGTTTTCCCTGCTCAGTTTCTTGTAGCGAGATGATCTTGTAGTTGTTGCCAAGCGCGATCGATCTGGGCTTGCGTGTACTCGTAGCTCCAATACGGACTGAATACCACATTGGCTACTGCAATTTGTTCCTGGTTCGACGGCTGAGCGTCAACTCTTTGACGGGCTTCTTCTTCAGATAATTTGTTGCGCTCCTGTATTCTCTTGATAGCCTGAAGAAAAATTTTCACACGACGAAATGAGATCTATCAGATCAATTATAAATCTGTAGTGTCTCAATCATAAATCTGATCTTAACCTTAATTAAGTTTGGAATCCGAAAATAGAAATATGTCTGAATAAAATACATTGATTAGGTAATAATTTATTGATCAATCAAATTGTTAATTAGCTTGTAAGTAAGCCTAAGAAATAGAACACGTATTTGGTTGCCGGAGGTGAGATTGTCTGAGACATATTTATCGCACCCGGCGGCAAATATTTACATTGAGCTGTAATTGATGCTGTGGATCTTGAAGTTGCAGATGAATGGTGTACCCCCAAGCTAACTAATTTGTATTCTTCGCTATGTTTAAGCATTCGAAACTCACCTCGTCTCTTGGTATGAAGACCGTCCACAGCTGGTGACAGAAGTTATACCACTGGGCTCGTACCATCACAGCAGCCTCCATGACTACGACTCTGTGACCTTCTTTACCCAAAGCCTGGATTCGGCGCTGAGTTTCTGCGATCACCTCTGGCCATACCAGACCATTTAGCTTCTCTAGCTGTTCCTAAAATGTAATAATCTTATGAAAATGATAGAAGTAAGTATATTAGAAGATTTAAGATATCTTTATAGAGACGCGCAGGTTGTTACACACATTAACGAAATCACCCAGTCCTGTGAACAAGAAAAACCATCATAGCCTTATTTGATTGGGTAGTCAAAACTTAGACCATTGGAAGGTATGCGGACGGTAAACCAGCTGATTAACGGACGTGAAACCTGGGCACAACAGCAGTGACTTCAATAAGCTAGTACATATGATATCAATAAGCTAGGGCGTCAGTGACATACTAATCCTACTATACGCTAGGACAGCCAGTGATTTCTATGAATTAGGACACTAGTACCTTCAACTGGCTAAGATATCAGATAAAATTCTATAATCTAGCTAGGACACCAGTGACTTCTATAAACTAGGAAACCAGCGATTTCTGTAGGCCAGAGGATCAGTGATTTTTATAAACTAGAAAACATGGTATGGTATGGACATGGTAACTTCTATAAGCTGGGATACCGGTGACTTCTACAAATAAGACGCTCATGATTTGTCCGACATACCTTATCACTAAATACGATCTGTCCCAGTTTCTTCCTATCAACCTCCCCGGATGACGTAATTATATCTTTGCCGAAGTTTTCGGCTAACGTCCCATTCAGCGGTAAGCCAGGCTTGTACAGTTCGTGGGCAATCAAATCACAATCCACGATCGCAGCTCCTTTAGCTCTATCGTAAGAAATGAATATTTATGTTAATGCAGGTTTAAAAACTAATGTTTTACATATTTAGGACTAGATATCTCGGTTGCCATACGAACATCTATGGCAGTTGGTACGGCTAGTTGGGAGCCCTAAAAAGTCCGAGTAGTGTCGGTGTAACTTCGATATCGTCAATTGTTTGTGGAGGTCAGATGGCAGTCGCTTCACGTAAAATATTGTAGTTCAGCCCCATCACAGTTAGACTGAAAAGTCGTAGGTGAAAGGCGTGAATTTTTTTTATCAGTCGTTTTCGTCCTAAAAGTAGATATATTATTATTCACTTCGGTTTGGTAACATTCAAGAAATGTCAAGCACTTACTTCAACTTTTGTGCAACACCAGTCTTTCCACTACCGATGCCTCCTGCTAATCCGATGACGTACGGCCAGTCAGGAATATTCGGATTTGGCTGTAAATAAAACTCAGCTGTGAGATATTATATTCATGAAATACGGTATCACGTGTATGTGTGCATAATTAGGCACTAGAGGGCCTCGATTCTGCTAAAGCCAACCACTGTCACACCAAAGAGACTGCGAGAAAATTCCATTTGATTTTAGCCTTTAAAGCAATGCAGTTAAAGTTTAAAATTAAATGGCTTTTTTAGAGCGATTGAAAGAGTGTAATGAAACTCTTTTCATTTAATTTTTGACTGTAAATCTATAGAAATAAGGTCTAAAATTTAATGCCATTTTTTGCAGTTTCTGTGGTGTGATAGTGGTTGTGCTTTAGCAGAATCGAAGGCCAGGTTACTGGTCACGGACATATACAGGGCGTCCCACGGCGATGCCACATGGAGGGCAAGTACCTTAAATCCTTAAGTTAGCTCATTTTACTTAAAGGAGACATCATTTTATTTTTAAAAAGAAACAAAACTGCATTCAAAGGTTTTTAAAAATTCGCTTGCTACACCCGGTAATCGAACCGACTAAAATCCGAAAAAGTAACATCCTGTATTTTTATGGCATCAATCGATAGTGTCAATCATAAGGATCAAATCTCTCTAAGAAACATGGTAAATTAAATGAAAGGAAGTCCTTGAAACCTAAAATTATAAATTCAATTTGGTAAAATAAAACACTTTCTTATAAGGTATCAACACTAGAGATATCTTTGATGAAATTTATTTAGTAAAATGAGTACTAAATGAATGAACTTTGTTACCTGTTTAGAATGTAACTTTATTGGGTAACTGCATGAGGTATGTAGGTAGGGTAGGTAGGGTAGGTAGTTATTTTTGGGTGCTTGATTAGAAACCTGCACGCGGTGTACCCTGGGCAACGAAGATGCCGAGAGAATTGCCCTATTGGATCAACTTATAACCTGTTAATTGAGACGGCGTGCGGTTTTAGTCGGTTTGAGTTCGACATACCTAAAAACTACTGCTGACCAGCAGCGGTCTCCGCACGATAAAAAAAGAAAAGTAATTTAAATATGAAATTTTATTGTTAATCTTCTTCCTCCTTTAATTCCCAGTCGGTAACCTATTGAAATATCGAATTTCTGTTACCCGAATCTTAAAACCCCGAAAACGGTTGGTAGAACTTTTAAAAGACAGATGTAATGAATGACAACTTTCTATAATTCCGTTTTTCATTTCCCAGATAAATCAATTACCAGGTGCACTAAAACCAAATTTTCAAATAGCTTTTGTTTGTTTCCCATATTGTCTTAATCCAAATATAGTTATACCAGATTCTCAAAATATTTTTTTTTGTTTCCCATCGTACCATTTACCAAATTTTCATAATCGTTTTATTTGGTTCCCATACAATCGTATTCCAGCTAAACTATATACAAGTATAGTAAAATTCAGTAAATTTATATGATTCATTTATTAGGTACAGTAAGTAATTTAGAAATTAAGGTACATTAATTTAGAAATTTCAATGTCGAAATTATTAAAATTATCGTTAACACCCCCGACTCAATGCAATCCAATTCGGATAGGTTAGGTTTTTTTTTATTTTTTATTTATCCCTGTACGGAATTTTATACGGAAAAATTAACAGTTTAACCCTTAAATTATTGGTTTGAAAAGTCAAAAATTGTCACAAAAAAGTTAGTGAAAGAAATGAATTGCCGCAAATCCGACTTCACGTAGTCTTGTTTGCCCTACCCCTAGAGTGTTATTTAAGCCCGCGTAGGCGCGGAGGGGCGAGGCGGCCCACGAGCTGAGGAGCAGGTGGTTACAATGGCCGCCGCCGCGGCTGAGGCTGGCCGGCGCAGCCGGCCAGCAAGCCGAAGCTGCGGTGGTGGGCGTTACAACCATCTGCGACGATAAGCTCGTGTGGGGCCGCTGGAGCCCCGCAGCGCCGGAGCTGTGACAGAAACGATGCTTGCTGCATGCTGCATGCCTGATACTTGCTGCATGGTAAATGCCTGATGTTTGCTGTATGCTAAATGCCTGATGCTTGCTGCATGCTAAATGCCTGATGCTTGCTGCATGGTAAATGCCTGATGCTTGCTATATGCTGCATGCATTATGCATGCTGCATGCCTGATGCATGCTGCATGCCTGATGCATGCCTGATGCATGCTGCATGCCTGATGCTTGCTGCATGCTAAATGCTTGATGCTTGCTGCATGTTGCATGCCTGATGATGCTGCATGCTAAATTCCTGATGCTTGCTGCATGCTGATGCCTGATGCTAGCTGGTTTTAAAAATCTGGATATTGTTTGTCTGGTTATCAATTAAATGCATTTCAAAAAATTGTGTTTTAAAATTTGGACATTCATGCATATGGATTACGGTCATCTGGATTTTGTGCATTTAGATTTCGTGTGTCTGGAACTCGTTCGTCTGGATTATAAAACGTCGTACAAATGAATAATTGGGCAAATGAAATTCGGAGTTGCGATTATATGGCAAATAAAACTTCGGAATTTGAAAAAACGGGATTATGAAAAAATGGCCAAACGTTTTCGGGATTATGATATTCGGAATATTAAAATTCGGGATTAAGATAGGTAACCTTCCCAGTCGCATCCGAAGCGTTTTTCAGCTCGGAGTCTGGGGTCCGCTTTACCAGTGTTAACTACAGATTTGGCTATACCTCGATATTTTCCGTGAAGCGATTGCCATCTGACCTCCACAACCCAATGGTAACATTAGGTATATCGAAGCTTTGCAGCTAGACCGTTGTTTTTGGAATTTTTAGGGCTCCAACTACCCGTAACGACTGCCATATGTGTTTATGGCAACCGGGACCGACGGCTTAACGTGCTCTCCGAGGCACGACCAGAGCCAGACCAATGCAAATACCCATATTTCATGAACACAAATATTAATAAATATTAATAAATATTTGCACTGAGCGGGGATTGAACCCGCGCCTCCTGCGTAGCGGCCGCGTTCACTACCGCTACGCAACGGAGGCTGGAATTGGATTGTTAATATGGTATCAGATAGATGGATGAACTTTGAGTAAAAGTGTTTTATTTTGCCAAATTGAATTTATAATTTTAGATTTCAAGGACTTCCTTTTATTTAATTTACCATGTTTCTTAGAGAGATTTGATCCTTATGATTGACACTATCGATTGATGCCATAAAAATACAGGATGTTACTTTTTCGGATTTTAGTCGGTTCGATTACCGGGTGTAGCAAGCGAATTTTTGAAAATCTTTGAATGCAGTTTTGTTTCTTTTTAAAAATAAAATGATGTCTCCTTTAAGTAAAATGAGCTAACTTAAGGATTTAAGGTACTTGCCCTCCATGTGGCATCGCCGTGGGACGCCCTGTATATGTATTCAGTGCGTAGATTATTACACAATCGTGAGGTATACATATAATAATACAAAATAAATGTGTATAATACAAAATAAATAGGTAAAAAAATTGGATTGTCGTGTATCATAAATTTTTGTCGAATACACCTAAGTATATAGGAGTTTTCCATAAATTCCGTTACATAAATTTAATGTTATCAGCATAAAAAAAGCTTAGGTTAAATTAGATGAGGTTCTTCATCCTAGCGTTAATTCCCAGTCGCTTCCGAAGCTTTCACCTCGGAGTCTGGCTTTACCAGTCTTAACTGCTGATTTGGCTACACCTCGATATTTTCTGTGAAACGATTGCCATCTGACCTCCACAACCCAATGGTAACATTAGGCGATATCGACTTAGCAGCTATACCGTTGTTTTTTTTTTAACTTTTTAGGGCTCCCAACTACCCGTGACGACTGCCACTGCCATAGATGTTCTTATGACAACCGCGACCGACGGCTTAACGTGCTCTCCGAGGCACGACCAGACCAATTTGCACTGAGCGGGGATCGAACCCGCGCCTCCTGTGTAGCGGCCGCGTTCACTACCGCTGCGCCACGGAGGCTGTCTGAATTAGATGAGGTTAACTAGCTGTTTATTATTTGAAATATTATATTACCACAGGCGGCCTTAGTTTTGTGCCTAGGAGCCTCATGCGTATGTTACTAGAGCTGACTTTGTCCTCTTCATCATGGTGTTTCTGAGGGTTGGTATCTGTCGCCAGCCTGATCACGTGCACATCCATTGGCGCTAAACCACCTTCTACACGCTTCTCATTGATTTTGCTGGCCCCATTTTCTGTTTCCTCACTTACAATAATTAACTAGAAGTAAAATGACGTAGTAATTATTTCATGGATTTATCAGATTATAGCCAATGACTAAAAGTTAGAAAAAATGGCTTTTTGTGAGTATCTACAACATGTATATACTCTAAGGCTAAGCAACACAGTCATACAAAAGTTTTAAATTTTTTTGTTACATGATTATTTTTTTAAGAATAGTAGTAACCGAAATTACTAGTATTCATGTTAGGCTCTCCAGTTAAGTTAAATTGTGTAAGGAGTAGGTTCACGTCGGTAGTATAATGGCCAGGATTCGAACCCAGGACCTCTCGATTGTTAGGCTCTCCAGTTAAGTTAAATTGTGTAAGGAGTAGGTTCACGTCGGTAGTATAATGGCCAGGATTCGAACCCAGGACCTCTCGATCGTAAGGTATTGTACATACACTCATATTTTTAAGAAGCTGTTATTTTAACATTACAAAAAGACACTTCATTTTTATTTATTTACCTCA
The DNA here is from genome assembly GCA_914767945.1 of Eilema depressum. NCBI lineage: Eukaryota > Metazoa > Arthropoda > Insecta > Lepidoptera > Erebidae > Eilema > Eilema depressum. Next base: position 8,502,145 of record OU612024.1, on the reverse strand, counting down.
TACTTGGGATCATCCTTCGTAGGTCCATATAGATCTTTTAATGGGAACACATTGTACTCAAGATCAGGGTTGATATCCTTCAAGAAGTTTAATACAACACTCATTCTCACTTCCACAGGTTCTATCAACTCCCATAGCTTTTTAGCTGTAAACAAATAATTATTGCTTTACTAAAGAGAATAATATTATGATTTAAAAAAACCTAAGTATTATTAGGCCTACCAGAAAAAAATTGCCTTTTAGTCATATTTTTTCTGTAAGTAATATTGTAGTTGGTAATAAGTACCTACTAAAACACCTTTGCTATGACTTATGAATATATTTTACCAATATTTTTCTGACTTGTAACCTGCTGACTAAATAAAAAATTCTAAAATTAAAAGATCAATACTTCTAGAATCAGAAGCTGATAAGAATTGTGTTAAATAAACTTTTGTCACTTGAGATGAGTTGAGCTGTTCTTTACACATTCTGTCATGCTGTCAGCTATTTTTGGTACCTACGTGCATACTCTCATCAATGGCACAACACAAGTATAACTTGTTCCTGTGCAATCTCTTACTGAAAGTGAAAAAACACCTTTTGTATGTCCTGTGAATGAAACTCAGGACTATATGCACAACAGTCACAAACTTTTTCTCCACCAATGACATAGACCTGCCCAGTTCCAGTTACTTTCAAAAGCCAATGTAAGAAGCAATAGATAGTACATCTATCACACAACTGTGTAAAAAATGTATACTCCATTCAGTTAGGTACTTAATTTTTAATAAAAACACATATTAAACAAATAAAATAGGATAAATAACTGACTAACTAGTGGTTTAATTTCGGAATTTAGACATTTAAATGAGGGTCTAAACAGAAAAATATTTATAAACTGAGTTTTTAAATAAAACATATTAAAAAGATACATCGAGATTGTTTACATATAGTTAGGTACCATAGTTAAGTAACCGTATGGAGTATAGTGTTCAATTTATTGCTTATGTTATATATTTTTTACTCAGTCATGTTATTGCTCTAAAATGTTGTCCCTTACACTGTATCATATTTACATCAGTGACTCCCACCGTGACAAGCTTGGTGGACCGTAGGGCGGCTTGCGACAGCAGTATCTTGTGGCCATTGTGCAAGCGATCAAATGTACCACCAAGAGCTACATTTTCATACCTCTTCACAGCAGCCTGACTGGTTTCCTGTTCTGGATCTTGGAAATCTGAAATATAGGAACAGTGCATAAATTTACTGTTGCAAAAATTCTGGTATATACATTTTAGAATAGAGAATGTTTTGAAGCAATGTGATCTTAGATAATATAAGCTTTATGCAACTTCTTCTTCTAATTATTATTTTTTTAAATTCCTGTTAACATTATTTTATGCAACTTGTTAAGATATCCTACTGAATATCTACAAAAATACTGTAAGTAATATATTTTTTTGAAAGAATGAACAGGTATATCAGTAACAAGATCTTAGGTGAAAATTCAGGCTCCCTGCAACCAGACCCTCCATTCTGCTAAAGCAAAACCACTTTGACACTGCAAAAACAATAGCATTAAATTTTAGATTTTACTACTATAAGACTTGAAGTTCAAAATATGAAAAGTTCAATTGCAATTTTTCATTCACTCAACCAAAAACCATTTAATTTTAGACTTTAATTGCATTATTTTAAGGTCGAAAATGAAATCGATTTTTTTTGCAGTATCTATGGTATAGCAGTGGTTTTGCTTAAGCAGAATCGAGGTTGTGGCAGTCAAAATATTCAAGTCTACTAATGGGCAGCCGTTTAATTAAATTTTGTAAGGAGTTGGAAATTTGACTGCATTTTCTGTTGCTTTTCAATAATGATATTGTTAAAATACTAACCAATGCTTTGAAGTTTGCAATCATTCCCAATAGTGCTCACAGATGCCTTCAGTTGATTAACTTCCTTGGCCAGTTCACTATCATACAGAATCATATCTATGGCATAGTTTGTTTTGATTTCTTGTTTTGTTTTACTAGGATTCAACATAAGTCTTACATCCAGATTAGCACATGTTGCAGAGGCCTAGAACAAAAATCACAACCTAGAGTCAGTGAGTGTTATGGATGTTGGAAAATTTTAAATAAAAACACACAACTTGCCAATACCATTATGAAATTATTATTCTCATTGGCTTACTTGACTGGTTTACAGATAATGGTTCTGAGTCTGAGATACATATTCTATATTCTAGAATGAATCATGAATCTTGATTCCAAACTAGTTTCAACTACCTACAGATTGTATTCTAGAACTAAACTTGAGTGGATTTATATGAATGCTCGGGTGATTTACATTCTCAAAATCTTGTCCCAAATAGAGATTCATGACATAGTATGTATCATTCTGAGATAGGAACTCTTTATTGCATATCAAACATAGGACAGTACAGTAACTTGCAAAGTATCATTATAGTGATTTGTGCAGTTCTTAAAGTATTTCTCATAAATCAAAGAGACCAATTTTGATGTGAAACTGTGATGGCAGCAACTAGAGAAACCTCATAAAGAAATTTACTACAACCTTAGTCTGAGGGTTGGGAATCGATCAAAGATCTAACAAATGCAGGCAACTCGGCCTGCTTTAACAGAATAATGGTTTATCCAAATTATAATCCTAAAGTACCCAGGATTAATCATAAACTTAAAACAGCACTAACAATACTGTAGGTACTGTTAACAAAGTAATATAAATTATCTTACCTTGGAATACAGACTCTCTATTTGGTTACTAATTGCAGGCAATGCAACCTCTATGTCTATATTCTCCTTTATGTTCACATATAACACTCTACGGACAAACTTGGAAGCTCTCTGACAAACCATGTGAGCTTTGCCAACATTTGATATGAATAGGAGACCATTGTTTGCCATTTCATCTGCAGTAGAAATATGTTTTAGAACAAATTATGGTTGCAACTTCAACAGCCACACTCGGAAAGAGTAATACAGATTATACAAGGCAGATGTTTTCAAGATGTGATATAAAAATCAACATTAAACAAATAAACACTAGCTACAAGTTCTAAAATGAATGTAATAATTCATATTTCATTATAAAAGTTATTTTATATCAACTGACCCACCTTTTGGACTCATCATAAAAAAATACGACACAATGACGGCAAGTGATAATATTCCTAAAGGCACTGTGTATCCTACGTTAAACATGTCATCAATACGAAGTCCAAAGGTTGCTGTTGCTATTAAAATTACACGCACTTATGAGATTATGGTCTAATGATACTATATTATCAATGTACCTAAATGATATACAACTAAAAAACCATTTAATATCATTTACGTCTACATCATTACTTCGTCTAATAATATTATCATCAACATAAGATTTAAGATGACTATTCAATTCAACAAGTGTACGTGAAAAAGTAAAAATTGCTCTACATTATATTACCTAATTCAAAAATAAATGTTCTACAAATTAAAACAAAAGAATACTTTTTCGTTTGCAGCTATGCTGATACTATTACATTTATTTAATAAAAAATACAGCGTACATAAATAAATTTCCGGTGATTTTCGGCATCCAAAAAGTGATATGACTTGACTTCAGTGACATTGTCATTATTGTCAATGTCAATGTCAATGTCCAACCAAACTTGGTCAGTTCGGGAAGCAAGCTTTTAACTTAGTGATAGAGTTTGGCCAACGAAAGACGATTCAAGAAAACGGCGGCACATACAGACGAGTTAACACTATAAAGGACAAACACCTATTTTTTTCTGGTCGTACCTCGGACAGCACGTTAAACCATCAGTCCCAGTTGCCATATGAACACCTATGGCAGTCGTTACGGGAAGTTGGAGCCCTAAAAATTCCAAAAACTGGTCTAGCTGTATAATGCTTCGATATCGCCTAATGTCATCATTGGGTTGTGAAGGTCTTGTTTTTTTTTTTTTTTTTTTTTTTTTTTTTTTTTTTTTTTTTTTTTTTAACTAACGCCTTCGACCCCGTCGAAGCCTACTCTTTCTCTTTATAATCTTTGCCTAGGCTTTAAAATTATCGCAACCCTCGCAGGGTTCAATGTGGGTATTTAACTAATATTTTGTTGCTTAATAATATTAATCACGCTTTCATTCCGTGCCTCTTTATCATACCAGTTCTCGCTTTTATGCCTCTCGTACTTTCATTCCATACCTTTCATACTATAGGGATGGGGAGGGGGGGGGAGCTGGTATGTGTTTTTTATTTTTTATTTTATTCATTTTTATCTTATTGCTACCTTTTATTTCTTATTACTAAAGCCCGACCAGGAAAATAAAATACCTCGCCATATTGCGGTAAACTATTGGAACTAATTTCTTCATATGGTAACAATCTATACAATGTCATTATGGTCATCTGTCAGTGTGGTGTCAACTGTGCGTGTTGTTGAGTTTGAGAGCGCTACAAAACTACAAAACTATAGTAATATGCCGAAAACTATTAAAAGCCAGTTAAGAAAAGTAATTTATAATATAACAAAGTATTTGTCGGATAAAAAGTAGGAAGGATTGGACTCTGTTCCTCTAAATAACATCACAGACCTTGTTGTCAACATGACGTGTAAGTACATCATAGAGTACGTGCAATGAAATTGGCCTAAACTACTGATTTTACTGTGACTAATTATTATTCACATTTTTAGGTATATCCCGATCTTCTGTAATAAAAATACGAAGAGAAGGTCAAACGTCAAATGTATTTTCTACGCCTAAGAAAAATAAGCCTAACGCAAATAAGAAAATCATGCTCGAATTGATCTCTGTGCTGTTAGGCATAAAATACAAGAATTTTATGCAGTCCGAAAACCAATATCGCGTGGTCCCTGTTCTATACATAGTGTAATGTAACTGTATGTCTAACTTGTATTCACCATTCCAAGCAGTACACTATTATACGGATACTACTGTGTTTTGATTTGTGCCCAGTCCTTGTAACCAGTATAACACGCCGCGTCTATTTTTCTATTTTAACCAGAAAACTTAACAGAGAAAAACTTAACTTTTTAACAGAGAAAAAAAAAATACATTTTAGTGAAAGTTTTGTATATTAAACACGTACTACAAGTTAAAATTATCTTTTAAAATACGAAGCTGCATGAAATGAGCAAGCAATAGGTATATTAATTCGTTTGTAATATTGGACACGATCTTTTTTGTATCAAAACTTTTTTAAGTCAAAGTCAAAGTCTTTATTTCTCAAAATAGTGCAACACTGTTACAGCTTTTTGACGTCAAAAACTCCTTAAAACTAAGTTTACCACCGCTTCCTAAGCGCTAATGGAGAAGAAACGGCGCAACAAACTCCACTGCGGCATTTTAAGGACGTAAGTTTACAAAAAATAAAAGGGTTTCTTAAGACTAAATATGAACGTATGTACATTTGTCTCGCGTCAAGTAGGTATATAAAAAATAAAAATAAAACCTTATATAAAACCTTATATAAGAACAAAGCAACTTAATCAATGAAATTAAAAAAAAGAAGTCTATAACTCACTTTTGTGAATAATAGCAATGAAAAACATGACAGCCTCCGTGGCGTAGCGGTAGTGAACGCGGCCGCTACGCAGGAGGCGCGGGTTCGATCCCCGCTTAATGCAAATATTTGTGTGCATTAAATATGGGTATTTGCATTGGTCTGGTCGTGCCTCGGACAGCACGTTAAGCCGTCGGTCCCGGTTGCCATAAGAACATCTATGGCAGTCGTTACGGGTAGTTGGTGCCCTAAAAAGTCCAAAAACAACGGTCTAGCTGCAAAGCTTCGATATCGCCTAATGTTAACATTGGGTCGTGGAGGTCAGGTGGCAATCGCTTCACGGAAAATATCGAGGTCTAGCCAAATCTGTAGCTATGACTGGTAAAAGCGGACCCCAGACTCCAAGCTGAAAGCTTCGGATGCGACTGGGAATAACGCTAGGAGGAAGAAGAAGCAATGAAAAAGTCACAGTTTTATATTAGGTGTCATTCCGTGCTTAATTGCGGGGAAATAAAAGCCTGTTCATAAGCAAGTGTGTTGAAAAATATTGGCATTTTACATGTGTATCACTATACTTGGTGTTGTCATATCATAGATGTTTTTGGCGCCCCCAGTACGGGTTTTTTATTTTCCTGGTCGGGCTTTACTTATATATAATTATATTCTTATTTCTAGTTTATCCTATTTTACATAATACTGGTTTCTTTATAATATTTACAGGTGTTATGCAATGCTAGGCATTTTCATAAAAATGCCTGCATTGCATATTTATGTGCTGTTTCGCCTATTAACAATTCTTACAATGTTTTCCCAATATTCCAAGAAATAACCTCTGTGTTCCTTTTTTATAAAAACAGGTAAGTTGTTTTTACACATTTTTAAATTTAATCTACATTCTAAATCGTACCGTGCCCTTGCATGTATGGGACAGTCCACGAGGAGGTGGACGACCGTCTCGTCGACGCCCGGCTCACAGGCACATGATGGGTCCTCCTTACACTTGAAACGAGTCAAGTATGCGGAGAACCCACCATGCCCTGTCAGGAGCTGGGTCGTAGTGCCGGCGATCTCCATCTTCCGAACGATCCTATATGCCTCCAGCGCGCAAGGGAAGAAAAGCTTGGTGCCAGAAGCTGTTTCGCCCTCTATGTATCTTTTGTTCCATGCGTGAAGCGAGGCCTGACGCAGGCCTCGCTTCACGAATGAAACGGGGCATAGGTCGTAATGTGGCGCGATTTTCGACCGCAGAGCCGCCTCTTTGGCGAGTTGGTCCGCTCGCTCGTTTCCCTCCAACCCGGCGTGGGCCTTGACCCAGAACAAGGATATTTCCTTGCCCTGGGTCAATCCCCGCTTGATGGAAGCTCTGGCCTCAACGGCCAGTGGGTGGAGGGCGTGACGGTTTGTGACCGTCATGAGTGCGGCTCTGCTGTCGCTAAAAACGCCGAATGTGGCCGCGCCTCGCTTGAGGGCCTCACTGGCCGCTTTGCATATGGCCAGGAGCTCTGCTTGGTAGACGGTGCAGTACGGGGAGAGAGCAAGTTTGAGGGCCTTGGTTTCGGCCCCGCTATCCCATATGGATAGCGCGGCGCCGACACGGCCCTCAATCTTGCTCCCATCCGTAAAGATTTGTATCTGCGTTTGCGTTTTAACGCGTTGGAAATGTTCCTCGTCTACCAGACTTACGAACTCCAGATTCATATGCTCCGCGGGGTGAGGTGCCTCAATAGCTCGGGCCATCCGCTCCACCTCCCTATCTCTCAACCATGGCTGGGATACTCCTCTCTTGGCCTCGTATAACGAGGCCACCTCGCGAACTCTGAGGTCCAGAGGGAGCATTCCAGCCAGGATCAACCCCGAGTGTAGAGAGATCGTGCGGTAGCCTTTGCAGAGTTTCTGAGCGAATCCGCGCTGCACCACATTCAGCTGCTTCTGAACACCAAACTTCTCCACCGCAGGACACCAGCTGCTGGCCGCATATAGCACCGTCGGTTCCACAGCGACGTTGTAAATGGTCCGGATCACTTCGGGATGCAATCCCCAATTGATCCGGGCCATACGCGCCAACATGTGGTAGATGCCGATCGCCTTTTTGCATACATTTGTGACGTGTGTGTTGAATGTGAGTTTGTGGTCGATGGTGAGCCCCAGGATTTTGATCTCCTTGGACAGACCAATGTCTATCCCGCCCATGCTGAGGCGTGGGACATCGTACTTAAGCCTCCGCGTGATTACCATCGCACAAGTTTTGTGCGGTGCGAATTTCAGCTTCATTCCGATGCCCCACTCCCGCACATGCTCGAGAGAGGCATTGGCCTGTCTCTCAATCTCCAGGGCGCTGTCCCCATCGAACACCAGCACCACATCGTCCGCGAATGCCTGTACGCGAACTGCCCCACCGTCCAGCTGATGTAACAGGGGATCCAGTAAGAGGTTCCACAGTAGAGGTCCGCCAATAGATCCCTGAACGCATCCCTTCTCCGTAGAGCGTCTGCACTCCTCGCCCGCATACCTAACCCTTACCCTCCTGTCACTAAGGTAACTACTGATGACTCGTCTCAAATTCGCCGGACATTTCTCCTCCGCCAGTCGGACCTTTATGGCCGACCACCATGCGCTATCGAAGGCGCCCTCTATGTCCAAAGACACCATAAGGACTATTCTCTTCTCATCAAGTCTAGCCCTTATGTGACCCATTAGGTCATAGAGGGCGTCTTCGGTGCTTTTTTGTGGCATAAAGCCGTACTGGCGGGGGCTAATTGTCGGCAGTAAGTAGAAGTTAAGACGAGCCACCAGCATCCTCTCGTACACCTTCCCAAAGACGGGCAATAGACCAAACGGTCTATACGACTTGGGGACGGCGTACGAGTCCTTCTCAGGCTTTCTCAATGCCACCACCACGGCCTCCTTCCATATTTTGGGAAAGTAGCCATGGTGGAGGCACCGATTCAGCAGCTTCAGGAAGAGTAAGGGGTCGGCCCCAATGGCGTGTGTGCAGATATCGGCTGTGAAGCCATCCGCCCCCGGAGCTTTTTTGGGATTGAACTTCCGGAGGGCATCGTAGAGTTCGCTGATAATAAATGGGGGGTCATCATCATGATGGCCCCTTTCCTCATCTAATTTTTTCGCCTTATCTCTTATTTTGCGATGCCCTCCGTTGTCCTCTCCCTCCCGATCTTCCGGGTAGAAGGTTCGGGCGAGTAATTCGGCCGAACCTTTCGCGTCCAGGTATGAACCATTGGCGGTAAGGAGGACGTCCTCTTCCCTCACTGTGGCCCTACCAATCACACGGTAAATTCCCTCCCAGAGTCCCTCCCTGTCCTGCTTTCCGCAGAAGTCCTTCCAACTCTCGACCTGTGCCTTTTTTACTTCACTTTCATACATCTCCTTTCGCTCTAGGTACTGCGCTATCACCCATTCCCTCCGGATCGGCGCTGCGTTCCTGATTCGACGCTTGTAGGTGATCAGGGGGGTTGTGAAGGTCAGATGGCAGTCGCTTCAACGAAAATATCGAAGGTCAGTCAAATCCGCAGTTAGACTGGTAAAGCGAACCCCAGACGCTGAGATGAAAGCTTCGAATGCGACTGGGATTATTAACGCTAGGATGAAGAAGGACAGACACCTATTATTTAGGTAGTAGGTACCTACCTGCTCCAAAGAACAAGTATAGGTAGGTAGGAAAATACATGTAATGTAAGTAGGTAAATTAAAACAATATTGATAGGATTAAGAAAAATATTTTAATAAGTTTTTACCAACCATACCTCTACATAGTTTTAATTGTAAAAGAATAAAATATTATGTATTTATGCACGAATATTTAATTTGGAAAATCTTTTAGTAATATTGAGATTAGGCAAAGGCAGTATAGGCACTCGTATGTAGATCAATTTAGATATCTTAGTATTTAATTTGATATTAATAATAATATTAACAATCTTGTATAAGTACCTACATACCAACAGTAAGTTTACATACTTACCTACTGTATTTTGTATAACCGGCAAAAATCAATGTAAAGCAGTCCTCAAGATTTTACTTAGGTCATACCTACTGTGTATTTTAGAAAGCCAACTGCAAAATTATACCTAAGTAGAAACTGTAGCGGGGATCATATTCCATAGCATTTGCATACGAGACCACAAAACGCCAGTTTATTTTCTCCCAAATATGAGTAGTATCTACCTAGAGATATTGATTCAAACAGTGAATCAAAAACTGTACAAACAATAATTAGACATTCCGAATTCTAAAAATACGATGCAGCTACATGCTCTACCTACATACCCACTAGGTAGGTAGGCACTACGAGTACTTACTTACACATGGCTATTTTACATAATGAAGCCTCTAAAAAATGTTCCTGTCGGCATTGAAGTCCAGTACAAAATATAACATATACCTACACTTAAAGACATCTAGATATTATACCTATTTAATAACAAATGTAACAAAAACGTACATAATAATAAAAAATAACACAATACAAAGCTAATATTATTATTCTAAATTCAAATCAGTGCATAATTAATATTTTCAAGCATACACAAATTCGCACAATACCACAGAACAGATAGTAAGATACATTAACAAACCCTTATTAGCTATTACTAAAACTAGCTATACCTACTTAGATACCTAAATATCAATGTAGATGTTACCGGTAATATGTATAATGCCTTGGCCTAGGCAATGTATCTATAGGATACTGAGTTTTTATAAAATCTTCATCCTAGCATTAATTCCCAATCGCATCCGAAGCTTTCACCTTGGAGTCTGGGGTCCGCTTTACCAGTCTTAACTTCGGATTCGGCTGGACTTCGATATTTTCCATGAAGCGACTGCCATTTGACCTCCACAACCCAATGGTGACATTAGGCGATATCGAAGCATTGCAGCTAAACCGTTGTTGTTGGATTTTTTATGGCTCCAACTACCCCTAACGAGTTTTAATAAAATACCGAAATGTTTGAAAAAACATAAATGGTGTTTACAACAAAAACAACCACGAAGGCTATTGCGGGAGCCCCGCTTTCGCCTTGGCCTTCTAACCTATCCAGCTCGGTCTATTTTTATAACCATCCAGAAATAGAATTTCTACAAAGCCATCCGCAAATATACGAGTAGACCAAGATCTATTTATTTCACACTTTGCCTGGTGGAACAGCAGGTATTCTGTTAGCATACATTGCCTAGGCATCGTATAGAATGCCTTATATAGCTTGCCGGTAACATAGACAAAAAATCGAATATAGCGATGGGAAAAAGCGACTTTTTTTCGACCGGGTTATAACTTTATGCTGGATATCTCTATTTATGTATATTGTAATATTAATCGGAAAAACAGTTTTATATGATTTCATAATGACTAATATCGGACGGCCAACAAGAGATTACGCTATCGGATCCTAAACAGTAGGCAGTGAGGAACACTGGTTCACCAAAAACACCAGAATACTAGCGAGGCATCGGTAGTTTAGTGGTTATGGAGCCAATCGCACAATCGAAAGTCCATGGATCGAATCCTGACTTTTACACTACCGACGTGAATCTACAGTTAACTCCTAACATAAGCAATTTAGCTTAGCCAAAGGGGTTATTAGAAATACTTAGTACCTAATTTCGGTTACTAATTAGTAGGTAGGTACACTTTTGAAAAAGATGATCTCGTTAGTCCTTGTACTTAAAACTTAATATCTACTGAAGCGGCCATTTATCGCCATCATCAGTGCTTGCCTTTGTCGCATAAACTTAATTTATATTTTAACACTAACAGAATAACTCTTGTGATTTCTCTTGGTATTTCTAGTACACACACTGGTGGGCCACGGCCAGACATCGCTAATGTATACGGGGGGCAATGGTCCACAGTGGCATATCGTACGATTCCGTTTTTTGGCATAATTCAAAGGAAACTTGGTGTAGTAATGACCTATGCACCATTGTGTGAACACCTACGTCATTATGGCACATTGCAGAGTATGCCCTATGGGTGCTTAAATAAAGAAACAGGTAAACCGGTATCGGCTACTTGCCTCAACAAGTTTCCATAGCAACAAAAATGACGATAGTTCGTCGTAATTAGGGGAAGCAGCGAGACAACCCCGTCACAAGTATTTTTTAACTTACTGGGGTTCGTCTCAATATATGGATGTTATAACAATGTATGAGTTGGAAAATAAAACATTTTGATTTTGAAAAAAAAATAAAAAAATACGTTCCAATAACACCACATTCGCGCCCATATCTTTAAAAACACATGGACGCTAATACGAGTACTTTGTGATTTTTTTGACAAACGACGAATTGATACCGGTAATCTGTTTCTTTCGTATAAGCACCCTATCACTAGCCACTGTGTACTGGGGACATTAACCGTGGTGTGCACAATATTAGTCAAACATAAATTGTCAATACTTAGATTAATAATTAAATGTCTTAAAGCATTGTTTCTTCTTCGTGTTGTTCGCTGCTTATCCTGCTATTGATATGACTAGCAATTACAACGGGATACATTCTTTTGTTCATGAGAATTCTTTGGCTCATCGGTGTCATGTCTTCAAAACTGCAAAAAAGAACAAAATTAATCATTTTTTTCTGATGATGGCAACTTTTTTTCGAATAGAAAATATGAGATACCCGCTAACCAGATATGTAACAAGTAGGAAGAACTAAAAGTAGAACTAATTCCTCAATTAGTTTATAACTACCTGAAATTAGATATAAATCACCTTTCATTTAATGCATGTCCCTCAATCTGAGTGCGGAGTCGTCAGTGGATATCCGCGTATCCTCAGTGGGAGCCGTGCTCGTTGTGTTCCATTTGCCTGCGCGTGCGTCTGGCTCGGCGTCAGTGCGCCCAACGGTAATGTTGAACCTGAAGAGCAGGTTAGAGGTTCAATCGCAGTGAAGAGTAATTTATCGCAGTGAAGAGTAATTCATCGCAGTGAATAGTAATTCATTGCAGTGAAGAGTAATTCATCGCCAATAAAGAGTAATTTATCGCAGGAAAGTAACCAGTAATGTGGAATTCCACCTAGATCTTCGTGGTCCAAGCTAAGTTCACGTGAGAGCCATTACACCTACTGATTAACGGTCTAGGTTCTAGCATAGGTTTTCCTCTTGTGTTAAAACACTCGATCACACAAACGCCAAAATAAACCACAGCAGTAGAAGGAAGTGTTTAAAAGCGGACCGTGGACTCAAAAATGCAAGCTTTATAAAACAACTGAGATGCATCCCAGCATTGACAGCCTCCGTGGCGTTAGTGGCGTAGCGGTAGTGAACGCGGCCGCTACGCAGGAGGCGCGGGTTCGATCCCCGCTCAGTGCAAATATTTGTGTTCATGAAATATGGGTATTTGCATTGGTCTGGTCGTGCCTCGGAGAGCACGTTAAGCCGTCGGTCCCGGTTGCCATAAGAACATCTATGGCAGTCGTTACGGGTAGTTGGGACTTGGGAGCCCTAAAAAAATCCAAAAAAAACAACGGTCTAGCTGCAAAGCTTCGATATCGCCTAATGTTACCATTGGGCTGTGGAGGTCAGATGGCAATCGCTTCACGAAAAAATATCGAGGTCTAGCCAAATCTGTAGTTAAGACTGGTAAAAGCGGACCCCAGACTCCGAGCTAAAAAGCTTCGGATGCGACTGGGAATTAACGCTAGGATGAGAGATGCATCCCATCAGCAAAAATGATAAAGTTATTTTTTTCTCTATATGAATAGGTCGGGTCGAGGTCGAGCGGGAAAATATTATTAGGTAGGTAGGTACGTTGCATTTTTTTAGAGTCTGCAATTATGTTCCTGGCGTGTCCACCTCCATTTCTTTCCTTTTTCTCATACATGCGAATCATTATTCATTACATTAAAATGCATTATGTATTTTAGATTGCTAACGAACTTTTCCTGGAATTCTAGATAGCGATAATTATCTATGTCGCACACGCTATTCCTAGTTGTTTGTTGGTAAACTTAGGTAAACTCGTTCATAGAAAAAACTTCATGTCTTGTGTATTCACTGTATCTAGTATGCCTACCTATACATAGTAAGTATATAAAGAACCGTGGAATAGGTAGGTAGGTATTTCAGTTACAGAGTTGAGTGTAGGTATATTTTTGAGTTGAAATTTAAACTTAGGTAGGGATATCTTTGACGACAAGTAGAGATACCTACCTAATATTTCTAGTGATAATTCAAAATATGCGAGTGATAGGGATCAAGTTTATTATTTGAAACTTTATCCCTTCTTCTAAATATCCAATCGAGAAAGACACATAATGTAGACAACATACAATAAGTACCTACCTACATGTAGGTAGGTATGTCTCCTCGTCTGTAATTGCCACCATGGTGTATGTACATAGATAGGTACACCCCAGGTATTGGTTTACTTAGGACGTGCGATGATATTGACAAATGGTCATGATTACTCATGATTGTGATAAATGGCAAGAGGTAACTTGAGAATATTATAGGTAGGTATACCTACGTAAATGTAGGTACTTAGCCTCCTTTGTATCATATACCTACTTAGGTAGTTTGGACACAGTAAATTTAAAATATATGTATACATATTACAGGAAGGTACGTTTATGAACTTACATAAAATTGAAAGTTACTGAAAATACCTACATTTGAAATAACAATATATCTACCTAACGAACTACGAAACGAAAAGCCATTAAATATTCATTAGAAATAATTAATAATATAATTAAGTATCTATGTAGGTAGATATCTTATTTCAATATTAATTAAGTAGTAAGTACCTATATATCCATATGAAATGTAAAACATTTTCTAGAGTAACTTATTAAAAAAAATTGATGTTAAGATTTAAAAAAAATTACCTTTTCTCGTTAGTAATTTATGAAACGGTTCGTTGTAAAGTTTATGAGGTAATAAATTTTTAACGACTCGGACTCGCTGTAAATCATAATCACGAAAAAGAATGAATGGTTAGCGTGTGAGCAAGTCATTATTTTTCCTGAAGGAATTTCCATTTTGATAATTGTCGTCAATAACAGATAAAAAGTAAATTGGATTTTTAGCAATCCATCCATATCCATACTACTCGTAATATTATAAATACGAAAGTAACTCTGTCTGTCTGTTACACTTTCACGCTTAAACTACTGAACTAATTTTGATAAAATTTGGTATAGGGGTAGATTAGACCATGAGAAAGGACATAGGCAATGTTGAGATCCAAGCGGGCGAAGCCGCGGGCAAAAGCTAGTATGAAATATAGGCTGAAATATATTCTATGGAGAATAATACCCTCTTTCTTGCGATATTTAACGAAAAATATGTCTCGTAGCGCGTGTAGCGTGGGCAACGAGTTTACAATCTAAATAATGGAGTAAGACAGTACCAACTACAAACATTTAAATCACAAGAGCCCGGATCTAGCTTGTGTGGGCCCTCCTATCCTACGGCTGCCGTAAGCCCCACCAGCCAGGCCCGTGGGAGGCCCACGAACGCTCCCCGAGTGGTAAATGCCACTCTGACTATATAGCCAGTCCGACACTGAGTTAGTACAAGATCCAAGAACAGTAATAACGTAATAGAAATATCGTTTCACGTACCTCTTCCGTACTAGGTTGCGAACTTTCTTCTTCCACACAAATATGAAGAACACGAAGAGACCCAGGCCTATGTTGGAGATGTCAGTCAGGATCCAGTACCAGGTGGAGCCCCCTACTGCGAAGCTGATCAGTTCCACCGTCCAGTTTACACCCATCACCATGAACAGCTTCAAGTACAGCCCATATCTGAAAGTTATAAGTACTTACATAAGTAATATGATACTGCTGTACGTAATATACATCCGCGTGGGTCGGAGTTTTAAGATTGCACGAAACCCTAATACTTTTTATAACATAAAAGTATCCTAAGTTACGCCCTACATTAGCTACCTGCAGTAATATTTCTGTCAAAATCCGCCCAGCCACTTTAGAGATTACCCGACCAGCAAATAGACAGATTTTTTAAAGTTAGATACCTACTGTTTTGTTATCAGTTGGTATCTTACTTATTACTCAATGCATGTATCTAGTTATTAAAAATTCTACAAGGTATCAATGTCGCTATCTTGTACCTACCCATGCGAGTTACCTCACTTATAACTGAGCTGAGCTGCCCCTAAAACTCGAAGGCCGGCGTATCGTAGAATAGAATGTGAATGACTTTGACGTAGGGGGGCAGCAATATTTATTGACGTGACCTCACACAGCCACTAATTAGTAATTACCGAAACAATTTCGCCCCACCGCCGCCGAGGTGCCGCCTACAATGTTTGTCAATTTGCAACCTTGTGGGTTCCAGGGTAGATACTGTGTGTAGGCGTAGAGCATTTGCGCTAATTCCCTAAAGTTTATACGAAATGTTTACAGAAATGATCACAGTTATAGTTCTGGGATACCTTTTAATAGTTTGAACACATCCGAGCGTTGTTCCTGGTAGTATCCGAGGTCTTCACCTCAGGACCTCTTTTTATGGCACTGGTAGCGACCGCCACCTGACCAGTTTAGAATAGCAGAAATCAGCAGAATGCAACTAAAGGTGAATTGAAATTACTATTAAAAATATGCTATCTGTGTCCATTTGTGTGACCGTCCGAACGGCCTAAACAATAAATAAACCCGGAAATGTACAGATAGCGAGTGCCTTAACTCCGGTCTCGTGCCGTGAGTTCATTAACACGAACTAAAAACACACCGTTTTTCATTTAATCAAAGACTTAATGTAGATTGTTACATACTCGCATGTCGTGCTTCCCTAATTCCCCACGTTAATCAGCTTTGCTTTAATTTTATATATGTAGGGCGCGCCAATATGACTTTACCTTGCCTATAGTAAGCTGAAAGGTAAGTGAGGATATTGATGACCCTCATTCTTTAAACGGAGGCACAAAATAAAGTTTGACGACGGACTTACCAATTCGTGTACTGAGAATTTTATTATTTTTATTACCATTCGTAGTCATTTACAATAAGAAATTGCAGATTATAAGAACCCTTGTTTCTCTTTCTCACCTTTTACTCCTTTTGGTTTAGCTATAGGTACAGCTTTTATGCGAACGAATACCATTTGTATTGGCTGAATTTTGTGTTCAACATCTTCATAGCACAATAGTCTACCATAGCACAATAGTCTACAAAAGATATCTAAGTGCCGAACACTTTTCTTGATTTGATATCATGTGTTTACAACAATGCGAGTGGCACATACATGCTGTCATAATAGCAGGTTACCTTGTTACGTAATCATCATCATCATCCCAGTGTTAATCCCGGTCATATCCGAAGTCTTCAACCGGTACGGTACGGGGTCCGCTTTTCCCAGTCTAACTACGACGCGGCTGAATTTCGGTATTTCCATGATGCGACTTGCATACTACCCCGACTACCCGTAACGACTGCCATAGATATTTGTATGGGCTATGGCAACAGATTAACGTGACGGATTAACGTGCTCTCCAAAGCACCTTATTATAGAAAAGTAGCTACATAATATATTTACCGTAAGTAACATTGAACTTGTGGTTCTCTTTATAGCGTTAGACTAAAAGCAAATTTTGATTAAAAACAACAAACGTCGTCTGAAAATATATTTCCAGAGAGTTTCAAGTTTGTTTATGTAGTCTGTGCTTCAGCGGCTTCAGTTAAGGAAACGAAATGTTGCTCACAAACTACAATACTCGTACGTATTAATAAACTCTAAACTTTATTCGTTATACTTACTTGTACACTACTGTCCAATGTTGTGACTATATTTTTACCCGACTACGGCGAAGCCAAAGGAGGGTTATGATTTTGACCGGCTATGTAGGTATGTATGTATGTTCGTTTGTTCCCTCATAGCTCTTCAACTAATTATTAGAACTGGACAATTGAGGTACCTATCGTTAAAAGCGTCTTGATCGTCCGCTGGTTATAGGCTATATCACGTGTCACTAAATCTAATGTGGCGCCCTCTAGCGGTCATAAAGTACTGCATTAAAAATAAACTTGAGATAAATAGACCGTGTTTGGTATCAAATTAAAGGACTCAATTAGCACATTTCAAATATGTATAAATTATTGGGTGTTGCTTGCCCCAAAATAATATACCTAAATAAAAATTAAGTTTGAAACTAAAACCCGACTACTGCAAAATCACGCTCTAAAAAGTATTAACCGCGGCTATTCTTGATACATATTTTCTTGTTTAATACTTTTTAGAGCGTGATTTTGCAGTAGTCGGGTTTTAGTTTTAAACTTAATTTCATAAATGAGTAAGTAAGTACCTACCTACCTACGTACTGGTAAGCGTACGGAAGCTTACAACTTGATGAAACAGTTCGCAAATGAACAGTAAACGTTAATATACCAATAAATAGATTTGAAAAAAAAGACTATATCCCTCCGGGGTAGGCAGAGAAAACAACAGCCCGTCATTTCAATGTTCTTTAATACACAATATAGTAGGTATAAGACAGCCTCCGTGGCGTAGCGGTAGGGAACGCGGCCGCTACGCAGGAGGCGCGGGTTCGATCCCCGCTCAGTGCAAATATTTGTGTAATAATATGAGTATTTGCATTGGTCTGGTCGTGCCTCGGAGAGCACGTTAAGCCGTCGGTCCCGGTTGCCATAAGAACATGTCATGAACATATGGCAGTCGTTACAGGTAGTTGGAGCCCTAAAAAAATCCAAAAACAACGGTCTAACTGCAAAGCTTCGATATCACCTAATGTTAACATTGGGTTGTGGAGGTCAGATGACAATCGCTTCACGGAAAATATCGAGGTCTAGCCAAATCCGTAGTTAAGACTGGTTAAGCGGACCCCAGACTCCGAGCTGAAAGCTTCGGATGCGACTGGGAATTAACGCTAGGATGAGAGAGGTACCTAGTAGGTATAACACTGTCATATATTATTGAGTTTATTGAAGTTAATTCTAAGAAGAACCAGCGCAATAAATTCCTCCACTTTACTTACATGGTAGTTGTTACCTACACCCATTGATATAATATATTATTATTACAAATATGTCCACGCCTACACCTCTGCCTACTGCTTCAGAGATATACAGATGTACCATGTACCTAAGGAAATGATGAAAGACACCGCCTACAGAAAGTAAAATCGAATAAAAATTCTATAATTGGTAGTTATAACAGTTCTGCAAATAGAAATCTTAAAAAGAATTTTAATATTCTGCGAACATCTTTTCAAACACAGATTCTTATTGAAATTTCTAAAGCAAAAAGATAAAGTTGAATATTGTTCGCCAGCAAATATAATTTATAGCCGAATGAAAATACCAGTGAACAACTTCTGTACGTACAACAATAAAAGTTAGATGAAATATTCTTTGATCAATGGCCGAATACACACCTACTGCCAGGCAGCGGTGCTAAAAAGGTCATATGGTGCGATTAAAACGAGTATCTTTATGGATTTCCAGTAGATCTCATAGATTCCTATAAAATTAATAAAATGGTCACTCATATGAGCAGATTCACAGTAGGTAGATACATATTTAGGCCCTGCGCAGACGGCACACTTTTTGTGCGATCGAGTCTGCGGCGCACAAAAAGTCTGCATGGCGCGCAAAAAGTCGGTCGCGGATTTTTCACAGACTCAACGCACACGACGTACATCTTCGATCATTTTGTCGGCAGAGCTGTAGGGACGTAGACGCTATGGAAATCGTGCAGAGATCGCGAAGTATTATTTTGTACATGAAGTACAGAAAAAGAAGAAGAAATAGAGAATTTTGGGTACATCCTATACTTTCGGAAAGATTACTGAAGGGACAGTTCCATACTAAACATTCAATTCTGAAACAACATCCGGCAAATTTTTTCAAATTTTATAAAATGTCTGTTAATACATTTGATGAGTTGCTATTTATTTTGTGACCTTGAATTAACATAGTTACATCGACCTCTGGCGCCATGATAATAGATCGCGTGCGTTACGTCCACCCCTAGCAAATGCAGATTGCCGACTAAAGAAAGTGTGCGCCGTCTGCGTTAGCGCGCGTTGAAGCAAACGTTCAATTTTTTTCACACACTTTTTGTGCGGAGCGGCGCGCCGCGGCGCGGTGCGGTCTGCCCGAATTACACGGATTTTTTGTGCGCCGGACTTTTTGCGCGTCGTGTGCGTTACTGCTTATAATTGCATAGGTTCTATTTTCACAGACTAAAAAGTGCGTCACGGATAGTCTGTCGTCTGCGCAGGGCCTTAATGTACAAAAGGCTGATTTACACCAAACGAGTGAATATCTCAATCTTACGTCAAATAATTATATTAGTGTAAACAGTGAGAGAACATTCGTTCGTTGTTCTTTATAAAATAAGGTTTCATTTACACTAAAATATTAAGAAAGAGTGCTCTTGTTCTAGTTGTAGCTCTATGTTCGTTTGGTCTAAATCCACCTTAAGCATTAGATCACCTTTTGTTTTTTGTGCATTTGCTCTAATAATGATCAACTTTGGAGAATAGAATAGAATAGATTAATCAATGCATAATGCATGGAATGGACATACTTTTACGACTCTCAATATGTAAGTACGTCAAATCCCATACATTCATCATTCCTGTCAATCCCACTAGTTCCATTGAGTTGTCCCATCATGGAACAACTGAGACGATTACGTCCCAGTAGTTCCATGGGACAAGTGGAACTAATATTTTATCATATTGTTGTCCCAGTAGTTCCATTGCCATCATCACCGTACATATGAAGACAGCATCATTCCTTCTATACTAGAATACCCCAGCCAACGGATTGCCACATGTCTAGGGGGACAAACAGGTTAAACTAAAGAGTATTTCATAATTATATTCATTTTGACTACATTGCCCTATTCAAAATATGTTTATTGTATAATTTTAGCCACGTAGTTTTCTCAGCACAACTATATAAATTCTTAATTAATTTAACTTTCATGTTCAACTCTTAATAATTGCAAATACACAATACTGCCTCGAGGGAACGAGAACATAAAATGTGTCTATTACCTACTGATGATAATGAAACAACTGAAGGATCTCACTGAAGAGGTTCACCAACTGCGATTGCGCCAAAGTATGCTCGCAACGGAATCCGCTATTCAGGAGATGACGGAGAGAGCCAATAGAGCCAACAATCTTATTATTTACGACATACCGGAATCAACTAGTGTAGAACCAGACCAACGGAAAGAACATGACATGAAATCGTGTGTGGCTGTCATTAAATCTGTCACCAAAGCGGTCAACTGTGATGGGCTTCGGCTGTTTCGCCTGGGTGCTCCTAAAACTGGTGCTAATACTAAGCCACGCCCACTAAAGGTTGTAATGAGGAGTAAGAAAGATGCATTGGAAGTGCTCAAGAACAAATTTAAGCTGGAAAAACCATCGTCCATTACTGGTGACCAGACACCGCTGCAGAGAGAGTATGTGGCGTACCTGCGTGGAGAGCTTCAGGCGCGTATGGACAAGGGAGAAACGGACATTACTATAAGATATGTGCAAGGTCACCCCAAGATTGTTAATTCCAAACCCACAAAAAACTAAGCCAGAAGACCAGTAACCCAACAACCCAACTAACGACAGTCCCATCAACTCTAATCACAATAACAATACTTTATACAAATATACAGTCCGTAACGTCAAAACTGGACCTGTTCCTCGCTCGAGTCAATTCATTAAATCCTACTGTGATTATAATCACTGAAACATGGCTAAAGCCTAGCATACCTGACTCCATGATAAAAATAGCTGGATATGACGTATTCAGAGATGATAGGATTGGCAAACGCAGTGGAGGAGTGGCAATATACACCTCGAGTAAAGCCAACTTTATGACAACTACACTGAATAAGGACTACAATATAAAACTGGAAACCTCTGAATGGTTGTGGTTGGACATCAAAATTGGAGGAGTGAAGTTTTTGATTTGTGGACTGTACCATGGACACCATTCTACCTTGGAACAAGACAATGTACTACTTGATCAAATTAATAGTGCATCTGAAACAAACACAGTGATTATCATGGGAGACCTAAATTATCGTGGTGTGAAGTGGCCTCTTGAAGATAGTGAATATGTAACACCAAAAGAGGACAACTTTATACAGTGGTATAAGTGCAGCAATCTCAATCAGTTGGTGAACAGACCCACCAGATATCGGCAGGGGCACCAACCATCTTTCTTAGATCTGATCCTTACAAATGAAGACTCATTAATCGCGTCTGTAGATCACCAAGCACCGATTGGCAAGAGCGACCATGTTTGTCTACTGGCAACGATAGAGATCCAAGCCCTCAGGAAAGATAGCAGAACAGCTACTAGGCTTAACTACAAAAAAGCAGACTATCCAAAAATTACCGAAAAGTTACAAGTAACATTAACTGAAAACCTAACAAACCTAAACTGTGTAGAAAGTCAGTTTGAACTTCTACTTAAGACACTTGAACAGGCAACAGCCTTGTATGTACCACAGACAGTGGTCCATCAGAATACAAATAAACCTTGGATCTCAAAAGGCACTATAGACCTTATCAAACGGAAATCAGTACTTTGGAATAAATACACTCTTACTGGGCTAGACGAAGACTACAATGACTACAGAAAACTAAATAATAAATTAACCAACCAAAGCAGGAAAGCACGATGCAATTATGAAGAAGGCTTGCTACATGCAGGTTCAAAGAAATTTTACTCCTACATCAGGCAACAAATAACCTCTAAAGTTGGCATTCCAAGTGTCTTGCGAAATAAACACGGGCAAACAGTGACAGGCACACATGATATCGCTGAAACATTTGCAGACCAGTTTGCCAGCGTCTATCAAAAGGAGCCACAGTCTGAGTTACCCCTACTAGATCTGGCACTCAGAGTTGAAGATACTATTGATGACCTTACATTTACCAAGGACAACGTCCAACAGGCTGTTGCTCAAATGAAACTAGATTCTTCACCTGGTCCAGACAACTTACCTGTAGTTGTCCTACAAAAATGTGACATCAGTAACCACCTGGCAACAATGATGCAGAAGTCATATGAAACTGGTATTTTACCACCGCACTGGAAAACTGCAAATGTAACCCCAATATTCAAGAAGGGAAGCAAATTACAACCATCTAACTATAGACCAATAAGTTTGACCAGTGTAGCTTGCAAGGTGATGGAGAAGATAATAGTGGCACACATTCGGAACTTTTTCAAAAACCACCAAGTGATTCCAGAACAGCAGCATGGATTCTGTCCACATCGCTCCACCGTATCTAATTTGTTGTTGTGCTTGTCGGCTTGGACCGAAAACTATAATAAGAGGCAACCTGTCGACATAATCTATCTAGACTATGAAAAGGCCTTTGACAAGGTCCCAACGACACGACTTCTTAAAAAGCTCGAATTCGTTGGAATCAGAGGAAAACTATTGAGGTGGATTGAGGCATTCTTACGAAATAGAACATTTCGAGTGAAAGTGGGGGAGACACTGTCTGATGAACGGGAGATACACAGCGGTGTGCCTCAGGGATCAGTATTGGGTCCTGTGCTCTATATAATTTACACGTTCGACCTCCCACATTGCCTAAAAAGCCAGGTCAGTATCTTTGCTGATGACACTAAAGTGTTTGCTAACCCTCTGACGAACTACGACCAACTCCAAAATGACCTAAATAAAATTGCGAACTGGTCAAAGGATTGGCTTATAAACCTTAACACTGCAAAGTGTACTGTCTTGCATATAGGTAGTCGTAACCCGCACCTCACCTACAAATTAAATGATGCTAACCTGACAGAAGTAAAAGCACAGGCAGATCTGGGGGTTCAAGTTGCAGATGATCTCAAATGGGAAGATCATATAACAACGATAGCTAAAAAAGCAAAAAGTTTAGTCTACCTAATAAGGAAAGCGTTTGGCAACCTTACACCTGACATGATGCTGAAGATTTACAAGACTTATATAAGACCAATCTTAGAATTTGCTTTCCAAGTCTGGAGCCCGTACTTTGTCAAAGATACACAACTGCTGGAGAAGGTGCAACGTAGTTTTACAAAGATTCCTAGACAACTTAAGGGACGACCGTACGAGGAACGACTACAACTGCTAAAGTTGACATCCCTGAAGGAACGCCGTGAACGAGGAGATTTGATAGAAACATACAAAATCTTACACGGGCACTATGATGTGCCGGAACTCCACAAAATGCTTGTGTTTAACACAAATGATCGGCTGAGGGGTCACCACCTTAAACTCTGCACCAGACTATCCAATAATAACCCCCACAAGCACTTCTTTAGCAACAGAGTGGTTAGAGAATGGAATAAGCTGCCCAATGATGTCATTTCAGCACAAACCATTAACCAATTTAAGAACAGGCTGGATACACACTTGAACAAAAAGAAGGAAATCAAGTATTAGAAACTGGATACAGGCAACTATCAGTTGTAGCAACTGCCTGCCTGATTAAACGACAATAATAATAATAATAATAATAATAATAATAATAATAAAATGATGGCTACACACGGGCCCATTTAATCGTTATAATAGTTTGTTTTCATGTTTTAATACCCCTAGTGTAATAATACTAATAATAATAGTGAAAGAGTTATGTAGTCAAAACGATTACTCATAATACACGAGCACGACGATAGGAATATTAGGAATACAACGCAAGCTAGATAATAATATTACACACTTAACTAAAAAAAACGTTCTGTAGCAAGCAAAACGAGATAATTGTATTTACAGGTTTACTTAGTTTAATTTAGTGAAAATATAACACAACAGAATTAACACCACTGTATACATTATCATCACACATTTAAGATATTATGTATTTCACCAGTGATAGGAACTGCTAACTGCGATCAAGTCGTACTTAACGCCCGTTATCATTATTCAGATCAATTTTGACAAAAATTGCATTAGTGACGTTTTTGCACCGTAGCTAGGTGCCATATTTCAGTCATTGGTGAAATTCAACCAAATGGCTTTTTACTGAATTAAGAAATAAAATTGATGTTGAGTCTCTCTCTACGCCTATTTAAGCAAAATGTCGTTAACTGAGGCGTCTTAATTTGTCGTACGTGTACATGAAAGATCCCAATAGAATACGCCATTATGCTATTGGGAATAAAGGAACAAACAATTTTCAGGCAAAGTTTGATTTGCTTTTAAACGAGTTCCTACTGTGGACCAGTTTGGGCGCATTGCGGAGGCGGGGAATTTAACCGTTTTGCGCGCATTGAGAAAATATTTGCCATTCGTTAAAAGTTGCACCAAAATAATATTAAATAAATTGCTATTATTCAGCTATAGAATATAAACCAAACTCAGAGGTGTGAGTAATTCATATTAATCATAGGGTTAAAAAAGTGTTCTTAATCGAAATCACAGAATAGATAATAAGTAGGTAAGTAATATTATTAATAGCAGTATAAACAGATGGTATTCTGAAATAATAGTATTACAAGCAAAAATGTCCCCCGAACAAGTGCAAGTGTACAGTTTTTGATACTTATATTAGATTTATTCAACACTAAAATATTTTGGGTTTAAAGCGGGATTCAATTAAATCATTCTTTGACGAGATGTAACACTATTTTGCACAAGTGTCCACGAGGACATTTTGCTCACAGTTTCAGCTAAACCATAAGAAGTTTTGGAAAGGATTCACACAGTTTTGTTTATCGGTCTTTTTTCTAATATTAATGAAACAACATGATATTGTTTCTGTTACATGATGATGTTTCAATAAATGAAACTAATTGATTGCTAGGTGCTAGCTAGGTACTCGTGAAAATTTCTAAATGACCTACCAGAAGTAAGATTTCCAACATTAAATAAAATCATTACTGATCTCGTTGGTGTTTGTAGACTGACTAATTTCACCTATGTACAATGTAAAGAAGCATGATACGCGAAATTTCATTGATCCATTAATCTTGCACATAACAGGTAGACAGCGAAGGTCAATCATATAAATTATGAGGTGAAGTAATTTTGAATTATGAAGGTGGCTGACGGAAATTCCAAGAATTTCATCAGTGCAAGACGCTGTTCCACGAAATCATTAAAAAAAAAACATTCATTCATATTCATCAGTTGGGCCGTGGGTGGGTTTAATATCCTAATGATCATTCCGATTACAATACAATCTGCCTTCCACCAGAGATGTGCTATGCTACTATGGATGTGTTTGATATCCACCAATCATATTCATTGATTCACATAGCATAGCACAGTGGAATTCCACTGTGCTATGCTATTTGAACCATAGTGTTACATAGTTTCATAACTTAGCTTTTACATCCTCGTAGCATTTTTTTTTTTTTTTTATATAGGACACGTCAATTTGACTTCGCCTCGCCTGATGGTAAGCTGAAGGCAAAGTCTCTGAAAAGAGGGCCACCATTACAACACGTACCATGTTACAATGGTGGCACTCAGCTTGACGGCCTCATCAGATGCTTTTTCACGCCCCGCTTAAAGGACCCGGGACTATAAGAGGAAGGAAACACGTGAGCTGGCAAGGAATTCCAAGTCTTAATAGTGCGGCAGAAGAAGGAGTCGCCGAATCGCTTGGTTCTTGATGGAATATTCTGCACCGTATGCGGGTGGCATCTAAGTCCTGCACGTGTTGTCCTATATAGGAAAGGAGAGGGTGGGATTACTTGGAAGAGCTCATCAGAACATTCACCATGGTAGAGACGGTAGAAAACCGCCAAAGATGCCACATCTCTACGCAACTGCAAAGGCTCGAGGGTGTTAGTGACCTCAGGATTCCCAATAATGCGGACCGCACGTCGCTGCAACCTGTCGAGAGCATCTAGTAAGTACTTTGCGGAGCCATCCCAGAGATGCGAGCAGTATTCCACGCAAGAGCGAATTTGTGTCTTGTAGAGAAGACACCGCTGCTCCGGCGTGAAAAAACGTCTCACTTTGTTCAGGACTCCGAGTTTACGCGAGGCTGTTTTGATGATCATCGTAATTCGTAGCTGCATATCACTTCTCTGGTGGACAGGCAGCCTTACTACCTGCCTAGAGGGCTTCCTTCAAAATTCCTTTTTTAAGGCATACCCTTTTATTATCGTGCGAAAAATCCCCACGGATACCCCTCATGGTGTCGTGATTGGTGGCCGGAGCCAGTGGAGGAGGTTATGTTGGGCTTGAACCGACTAAAACGCACCCCCGGTTAATACCCTGGTTCTCCCTGTAATATACGATGATACATCGTGTGGTTTTAGTCAGTTTAATTCCAATATAGCTACTTCACTAGCCCTGGTGAGGTGGTACCGATGGAGGAATCCAAATATTAAATAAGGGTAGGTACCTACCTCTGTTTATCTTTTTGGAGTCTGTCACTCCGCGAGGACTCTGAGCTCTTCAAGATAGCGGTCTCTTGCCTGATGGAACGGATGCGGTAGGCCGTGATAGCGAAGAAAACCACGTTGCACACCACCAGTACCAGTACAGGTGTGAAGAAATACACTAAGTCGCTCGTCCAATCTGGATCAAGGAGACAAGCCAATTAGTATACTTTGTGACACACCAATGACAGTTAGTGGCAATTACAGTTATGTAGTAGCTCTTACTAGATATGTTGGTACATGATAATGTAGCTTTCTAATGGTGAAATAATTTTTGAAATCTGTCCTGTAGTTTTTAATTTATTCGTTACACACAAAAATACAAATATTAGTAGGTATAGATGTACCTAACAATGTCTGAGAAATTCAAATGAACCGTATTATCCTAACTGAACTATAGCAGGATAATACGGTTCATTTGGAATCAAAAAATACTACAAAATGCTTCAAGAAAAGGTAGGCTGAGTCTCTCTTCTTTTGAATCATTTTGTTCGCGCGATACTTCAAGGACTTATACTTATCGGAATATATAAATAAAAGAAGGAATGAACGGGCACAAATTTACTATTAATTAATTACATTACTTCACTTCGCGCGATCCTTCAGTGGACTGTGTACGGGTTCTAACTACTTTTCTCTGCTGCTTGCGGCCGCGCTCTCGCTCTCTCTCTCTCTCTCCTACACCGACGCCGCGTTCTCTCTCTCTCCTTGCTACATGTACCGGCAAACTCGCGTTCATGCTGGCCGAAGGTGCCGTGTGCAGCGCGATCGTTTTTTGCTGGCCTGCGGTCCATTCTTCTTCACCTACTGTTCAGCACATTGATTGTCGTGCACATTCTCCCGCCGTCGCTGACCCGGTTACGTCTGCGAACTCCGTTGGTAGTACGACGATCTTCCTCGTAGGCCGACGCAAGATGTTGCCTCCGCTAGTGATGACATCTACTACACGAACCTCGCCGTCAGCACCTGGGTAGACTCGACTGACCCGCCCGCGCGGCCATGTGTTGCGGGGTAGGTTAGAGTCGCAGATGATGACTACGTCACCGACCTTCGGGGCAACGCCGCTGCTACTGGACTCCCGCCGGTGTTGCAGTAGGGGCAGGTACTCCTTCACCCACCTTCTCCAGAAGATGTCAGCCAGGGCTTGAGCTCGCTTCCATTGTTGGCGACTCGACACGTCGTCAGCTGAGAAGTGTCCGGGTGGGGGCACGTGACAGTTGGGACCGATGAGAATGTGATTTGGGGTCAATGCCTCGGGGTCACGGGGGTCGACCGAGACATGGGTGAGGGGCCTCGAGTTTACGATGTTCTCGACTTCGGTTAGTAAGGTCAAGAGCGTCTCGTCGTTAGGATGTTTTTCTATCATGGTGACTCGTAGGGCTTCTTTAACGGCCTTCACCATGCGCTCCCATGCCCCTCCCATGAAGGGGGCCGATGGTGGTATGTACCTCCACGCGATGTGATGACTCGTAACCTCTTGTTGTAGTGCGTCGCGCGCAGCCTCTGCTAGCTCCTTTTCGGCCGCCTTGAAGCACGTAGCGTTGTCGCTCCAAACCTCTTTGGGGCAACCTCGCCGCGCGATAAATCGTCTTAGGGCCGACACTGCTGAGTCGGCGCTGAGTGAGTGTACGACCTCGAGGTGTATGGCTCGAGAGGTCATACACGTGAACAGCGCGCCGTACCTCTTCTCTCGATGGCGCGCCACGGTGACTTCGATGGGGCCGAAGTAGTCTAGACCTGTGAATGAGAAAGGGCGTGTATTATGGGCTAGGCGGGCGGCCGGTAGGTTACCGGTCGTGGGTGTCGCCGGCTTCGCTTTTCTTATACGGCAGAATATACATCTCTTTATCTCGCTTTTCACTGCCGGTCGAATCTTCGTGATCCATAGACGCTGTCTGAGTTCATTGACTGTTATCTCCGTCCCGCCGTGATGTAGTTTTTCGTGTACGTGCTTAATATAGAGGTGTGTGTAGGGATGCTTGCCGTCGAGTACCACTGGATCTGACGTGTCTTCTCCTATCGCCTTCGCAGCTGATATCCGACCTTTCACTCGCAGTGTACCACAGTCATCTATGTACACACTCACATATGTCAGACGGTTGTCTCGAACGTTCGTTTCACCTCTTGTCAAACGTTGTATCTCACTCGCGAAACTGTCTCGTTGACTGGCGTTGATACACAGCTGTTCGGCACGAATTAAATAATCACTCGGTATGTTTAGGTAACACTGTCTACCTTGTTTGACTGCATTATCCTTGTTAAGTTTAGGTATTGGGATAGTCTTTTTGTTACGCCAGTCGGGATCTTGTTTTTCTATTTTTCGGGTTCGTTTGCGGGCAGCCATGGCCTTGACCTTGTTTCGGCGACACAGGGCAATGAACTGTAGTACTCGAGCCGTCGTTCTTATCAAGCGCGTCCATTTTGAGTATTTTTCTATACGTAGTATGTCGCTTGTACTGTGCGTTTTCTGTAAAGCTGACGTGTGACATGTTTCTCGCTCCTCACCTGTGTCGTAGCGAATGGTTTTTTCTTCTATCGGCCACTCTGATTCGGGCTGCTGAAGGAATGTGGGGCCAGTGTACCATCGGTGGGTGACCCCGAAGCCTTCGGGGGTCGCACGTGTCGCGTCGTCTGCCACGTTGAGTCGAGTAGGTAGCCACCGCCATTCATTTTTCTTAGTGGATTCTTCTATCTCAGCGAGACGGTGAGCGACGAAGGGCTTGTACACGCGGGGTTCTGACCTTATCCAAGCTAGTGCAGTTCGTGAGTCACACCAATAGATTTTGTTTGTTACCTCATATTCGTGTTCTTCCAACACAGTCTGGGCCAGGCGGGCCCCCAGTAGGGCGGCTTGAAGCTCGAGTCTTGGTATGGATACGGGTTTTAATGGGGTTACTCGGCTCTTGGCGGCTGCTAGGGATACTGTTGTGGCGCCATCTGCGTGTTGTGTGCGCCAATACACGGCTGCGGCGTACGCCTCCTCGCTCGCGTCTACGAACGTGTGTAGTTGATGCGAGTTGACTGATGATGATGACTTGTTTTGAACATAACAACGGGGTATCCTCAGCTGTTCTACTTCGTTGAGTTGAGTGAACCACTTGTTCCATCGCTCTCGGAGTTCTTCGGGCAGTGGGTCGTCCCACTCGGTCTTGTAGCACCAGGTGTCTTGAAAGATACGTTTACCTGGGGTCGTTATCGGCGAGATGAGGCCTAATGGGTCGAATAAGGCCATGATCACACTGAGGGCTTCTCTCTTTGTAGGCGGTCGCGTTCTTGTTTTCACTTCTTGAGATATTTTCAAGTTGCTCGCGTTAAAGCCAAGGTGATCCTCGTTGACGTGCCAAAGTAGACCTAGTGTTTTTTCTGTCTCTTGCCCGCCGAGTGTTACTGTCGTACTGTTATCAAGTGGTATTGACAAACCTTTTAAGATAGTTTTTTCGTTTGAAGTCCATCCGTCTAGCACGAAGCCCGCCTTTTTGTGTATCATGTCGACGGTCTGTGTGGTGTCTCGCGCAGCTGTGACGGTGGGAAAGCTTTGTAAGTAGTCATCCATGTAGTGATTCTTTTGTATGGCTTTTACGGCGTCCGGGTGTGTCTCGAGGTAGTCTCTCGCGTTTCTGTTCTTGATGTAGAGTGCTGTGCAAGGGGATGACGTAGCTCCGAATATTACTGACGTCATACGATATTCGTTTGGTTGGCCCGTGCGTTGTTGACCTCTCCACAAGAAGCGTAGTGCGTCCCGGTCTTCTTTTCTTATTTTTACTTGCATAAACATTTCTTTTATGTCGGCGCTGACGGCATACGGGTGTTGGCGGAATCTCATAATAACGCCCGGTAGAGACTGCAGTAGGTCAGGGCCGGAGTGCAACATATCGTTCAGACACATACCTTTTGATTTTGCAGCGGCGTCGTGAACTAGACGCGGCGGCTTGTGCGGCTTGGCGGGGTTGATGACCGGAAAATGAGGTAGGTACCAAGTTTTCCCTGTAGGTGGTGGTGTTGGAGCTGGTTCTGCGTAGCCTGACTTGAATAGGTTTTCCATCCGTTCTTCATACTTTTGTTTCAGATCTTCATCCCTATCGAGTCTTCGTTCGAGCGTAAGCAGACGTCTCTCGGCTTCTACGTAGTTATTTGGTATGTTTACATTTTCATTTTTCCACAGTAAGCCGGTCTCGAATCTCCCGTCTGGCAGCCGGCGGCTTGTGTTTTCTAGTATTTGCATAGCTTGATGCTCGGGATCTTGCCGCGGCTTCCTAGGTTCGATGCCTAGCGATTCGAGCTTGAAATAATTTTTAACTGTGTCCTCAATTGTGTTGTTTTCGTGTTGTTGTAGCTTACCGCAAAATGATACTGTTGCAGTCGTCGCGCCGGTGCAGCCGTGGAGCACCCACCCAAGGTAGGTGAGTGAAGCTACTGGCTGGTCGCGGTGCCCGGTGCGCAGCTGACGTGTCACTATGAGATGCCAGTTGTCTTGTCCTAATAACACTTTCGGTGAAGCATTTTCGTATATCACTTTATCACGTATGTCTATTAAATGTTCACAGTCACTTAAATGCTCTTCGTACACGGTGTCGGGTGTGAAACGGAGTCGTTCCATGGTGCACGCGGTCACGTCATGCTCGTCCTCGGCGTATTTACCTTTGATGAGTAAACTGACTGTCTTACTTGTGTGTTTCATGTCACTGTTCACGCCTTGAATCCATATTTCTTTGCTAGGTCCGTCTGCTCCGATAATGTCTGCTACTGTTTCGTCAATGAGCGTGATGGTACTTCCCTCATCCAATAACGCGAACGTGTCAATGCTGCCACGGGGTCCTTTTAGTGTCACTGGTGCTATCTTTAGGTAAGCCTTTCGTTTGTTGCTGAGGGGGTTTGCTGCTATCGTCAGCTCGGCCGCCGAGGTTGTGATTGCGTCATTAGTTACCTCGCTCGTCGAGACGTACTCTCCCGGTGGCTTATCGTGATGCAGGAGGTTGTGATGTTTCATGGGGCAGCTGTTCTTACCGCACCTGGGTGCTTTGCAGGTGATGCGTCGGTGTTTGCCTTGTAGACAGCGATAACAGATATTATATTTCTTGGCGGCCTCCCATCTCGCATTTGTATCTAACGCGATGAACTGTTTGCACTCAAATAACTTGTGATCATGTTTACACTGTGGACACGTATCTTCTGCTGTCTTCTTATTTACAGAAAGTGTTTGTTCTACTCTTCTTGTCTTTTGGGATCGGTACCCGTGTCCTCTATTTTCTTCTCGGGGCGTGGCTTCTGGCAACGCGTAGGAGCTGCACTTGTCCGCTTCTTCTGATAAAAACATTGATATTTTCTTAAGCTCGGGTATATCTTCATTTTTCTTAGCCGAGAAGTTGTACCAGTTGTTTCTTATTATAGGTGTAAGCTTCTCGATAATAATCCTACTCATTTCCGGGCTATGTAAGTAGTGCGGCTTTTTCAATGCTTCTACGGTCCCTACCATGTTGGCTATTTTTCCCGCGAAGACGCATAAATCTCTTGCGTTATCAGTTAGCTTATGAAGGGTCTTGAGTCTCTCCATCTCAGCGTGAATGAGGGCCTCCGGCCGGCCAAACCGTCTTTCTAGAGCCTTGATTATAGTTTCGGGGTCTGGTTGGCTTAGTAGTAGGCACTCGACTGCCTCTTTGGCAATCCCACGTAGACTTCTTCTTATTCTTGCAATATTTTCATTTTTTGTAAAATATATACTCGATTCTTCGTATGTGGTTTTAAAGGCGAGCCACTCCGTGCTGCTCCCACTGAAGAATGGCAGCTCTTGCATGTACTTCGGTGGCTCCCTGGTGCTTCTCATCGCTTGAGACAACGCGGCGGCTAACGTAGACACGTCAATTACGGGATTTTTCACCCAGGCACTTTCTCTTGATTTTTCGTTCACTTTACAGTCACTTTTTTCCACTTCTTTTTCACTTGGCTTACCTTTTGTATGGTCGTCGCCTGTGGATCCTATGTTGTCTTGACTTACGAGTGTTTGCGGCGCCTCAGTGTCTCTTTGTAGCCACGTACCTATGCGAACCGATGCCAGGTCATCCCCGGACTCGTCTTCACTCGTACTATTTTCTTGCAACTGTAGTAGGCGAAGCCGTTGTACCTCAGCTTCAGCTCGTATTTGTTCTATTTTCAGCTCTGCCAGACGCTGCTTAACCTCTAATTCTTTTTTCTTTCTTGAGTTGGTGGAGCGGCGTGACTTCGGCGGCCGCACGGTGCGCTGCGAGCTAAGCTCCCCATTATTTTCAGCGCTGCTACGGGTCGGCATTTCCTCAGCCGGCCTGAAGCCATCCGTGTTCGTAGTTCGTTCCGTGGCCTCTTGGGAACCGCTGCGCGTCGTGGGGTCCTGGGCCTCTTCGGTGGCCCCCTGGTCAGCTCCCTGGGCAGCAGGTTCCTCTCCCTGTCGGCGTGTCACTACCATTTCCGAATTTTTCTTATTTCCTGGCTTCAAGTTCCTAAATTCGGCTCCGGAAGGACCATTAAATGTTCGCGCGATACTTCAAGGACTTATACTTATCGGAATATATAAATAAAAGAAGGAATGAACGGGCACAAATTTACTATTAATTAATTACATTACTTCACTTCGCGCGATCCTTCAGTGGACTGTGTACGGGTTCTAACTACTTTTCTCTGCTGCTTGCGGCCGCGCTCTCGCTCTCTCTCTCTCTCTCCTACACCGACGCCGCGTTCTCTCTCTCTCCTTGCTACATGTACCGGCAAACTCGCGTTCATGCTGGCCGAAGGTGCCGTGTGCAGCGCGATCGTTTTTTGCTGGCCTGCGGTCCATTCTTCTTCACCTACTGTTCAGCACATTGATTGTCGTGCACACATTTTAATACTGTCTCCTAGAAGTTTCTTAGAGTTCAAATAAGTAGGTACCTATTTCAAAATAAATTCTGCACCTTAATCGTTAGTTTATTTATTAAACGTGCTCAGCTCATAATTACTTGTTAAACAATGTAGTTAGTACCTACCTAAGCTCTTTCAGTAAAAGTTACTATTTATTTCTGTTCTTACAAAGTAATCAGTAGTAATTAGTTCTGGCGTTCGTACAATGCACAGAGTACTTTGTGTACAAATGTACAATGTTGGCTTATTACTAAAACAAAAAATAAAAAACACCGACTGTATTTTGTGCTGTTTCATGGCTACAAAATATACCTAGCTTGCTTAGCTTACATATAAAGTACCTACTTAACTATTTTCATTTGAGACGACAATTTATTCATTCTTTTATTTTATAAAAAAAAAAAAGATATTATAGTTAGTAACTGAAATTGCTAGTATCCCCTCTAAACCCTCCAGATAATGAAATGAAAAAAAAAATCCTACAAGTTTTACTCATTACGTTGCTATTTTAATTATTGTATTTTATTTTATTCACAAGCAATAATTTACATTGTTTCGACGTTCGAAAGCATTATTTGGTCTTTAATTTTCAAAATCAAACCCTACAGAAAATGGTGGTCAAAAAGCACTATTTTGAGAAGGTGAAAAAAAAAAATTGCAGAGTTATTTCACATAACCTATCTATTGGATATAATAAAAAGGAACCTCTCCCAATTCCTTCACATCCAGACCTTTGGTATTAAATATGTAGGTAGATATATCTTCAGCCTTGAGAGATTAACGACTACAGATTTTGGCACGGACGCAGCTGATTGTGGGAATTGATGATCATGATACTACAATAGCGGCGCATCATAGACCGAGAACCCAATTGTGCGAGAATATGGTCTATCAGTAGGAAACCTACTAGTGCATGTTGATTGTATTAACAAGATGAATTTGGAAGAAGAGTCCATGAGAACCATAATAATATTTAGGTAGGTAATATTACACCATAACATTGAAATATCCGCCTACAAGGAAGCAATTTTCCCTATTCCAACAGTCCTGGGTCCTTTAAGCGGGCGAGAAAAAGCATTTAATGAGGCCGTCAAGCTGAGTGCTGCCATTGTAAAATGGTAACTATAATGGTGACCCTCTTTACCGAGACTTGGCCTTCAGCTTACGAACAGGCGAGGCGAAGTCAAATTGACAGACAGACGTGTCCTATAAAAAAATAGATAAAAAATGTTACACCCTTAAGATATTTCAGATAATAGGATCTGGTATGCCCTGTAGAGTATGATTATCTGCCTTCAAGAAACTATAGTAGTTATAGGCAAAACTTAGGTTGGGTCAGGGTATGACACTTTGTAGTATGTCTCAGAATATTAATGTATTATTCTTAAGCCATATAGAATAATAAAAAAGTATTTACCAACAAACCAGCATCTTCTGGTGCCAAAGCCGGGTGTGATAATATTAGAAGGTAGGTCACTGAACTGCATGGCGGCGGTCATCCCGGTGAGAAGCAGGGGGACTCCCCACGCGTAGAGTCCGTACATGAGGAATCGTTTCTTGTCTCGGCGTTTAGTTGTGCTGCCTCCGCGGTAACCACTGCTAAGATATTATAATAATTTTATGATTCTATGTTCATTGTAAGATTAGATACTTAGAATATATAACTACCTAATGAACCATAATGAACAACGAAATTTGTTTATGAGGTAGGGCCATGGAGAAGGAAATGATAGCGGAGTTGTTGCAAAGGCAATCGAGTCGCGTGCTTCCATACTGTCAAAAGGACTCCTATATATAGACGTCAGTTCTGTGACGTCACCACTCAGTTCTAGTGGCACGTCGTTGCGATAGGTTGTCATTTTTGGTTAAAAGTTCAAAGATAAAAATAGTTTTGACCCGATTTAAGAATGAAGTGTGCGGTACAAGGGTGTACAAATTGTAGAGATAAGATGTTTAAATATATTGATGATATAACATTTCATCAGTAAGTCCGCTATATTTTTATTTTCATTTTTAGAAAAAAAATGTTTTTATAGAACCATCTAGCGGAGAGAAGAAATAAGTAACCTTGTGTTACTTGTATAATGTTGTAACAACAATTCAATTCATTCTATAAAAAAACCACCACAATAATTTCACCGGACTTCATTAGTAATTCCGCAATTGTTATTTTATTAATTCTTACATTATATTTGGGTGAAATTGAAAATTGAAAATAAAAAAATTAAGCCATCTGTCGGTATCTGCCCAAATCATTTAGGGGGGCTAAATGATTCTGCTATAATTCTACAGATGGCCTTATTTAAAATAAATGGTGTGCATCATAGTAGTGAGACCACTATATTCACATTATTTTTAGAAAGCCAATAAAATTGTCAACATTATATTATATCATTTTAGATTTCCCAGTAACCCAGAAATAAAAAAATGCGTGGATAGGTACGTATTTTAAATAGACCTTCCAGCTGGTAGGTACCCCACAAAATATTCCAGAATCTGTTCGAGGTCCTTCAATGAAGATGACTTCTATAAAACAAAAAAGTGATTCAAAAAATTACAGCCTAAATTTGCTATACCTAATTGTATATCTATACGTATACCAGAAATACATAAGTGAAAATTTTACAATATAATAACATAATTTTTTTATATTTCTACATTATTTTCTTGCTTTATTAATTTCCTTTTTGAAAAAGTTAGGGATCCGTACTTAGCGCCTTCGCTGGAATAGGCGGGTGCGGGTCGCGGACGTCCGCTTCGCGTGCTTGTTTCATGTTATTTCAAGAGCAGCGCAGGCGCTACGTGAGGCGGATACCCGTCACACGTGACGCGGGCGGCGGGGCCCGCCACGCGGGCAGCGGGGCACGCGCCGTGTGTCCGCGCGACGGAGCACGCGAGCGAGTCTGTTTCAACAAAATCATCGACCGCCGCTACGTTATCCGTGTCACACGCGCCGTGCTTGTACAGTCGTTGCAATAAACTTAGAATAATCCTTAGCTGCAAACTGAAAGCTTTTTTACGGCAAATACCTTTGAAATTTTTTGGTAAACGAAACTCAAATAGAATGTTATTTTGAAGGTCAGTCTTATATTATTCATAGAACAACATAATATATCAATATAAAATGCAAAAGCAGGAACCTGCTCCCGGATGCATTGCACCACTTGTACCCCCAAGCGAGTCGCGAGCCAGCCCTGCTAATAGGTATATTGTGTAAAGTAAAACCAAAAATTCCGTGAACCAAAGGAGTTCGCCTCTTTCTCTTCAGTTTTGACAAACCGTGCAAAATTGTACAACAATAAACTAATTATGATAGCTGTACATTCTTATACGAAAACTTGGTTACAAATTCTCCACACAACAATCTAGACGTGACATAATATGGGCTAATTGGCTGACGCCTTTGTTCACGTCGTCGTGTTTTGGCTACGTAATATATCAATAAATGATCCATAGTTATCGACTGTACACCGACGCTATTGAAATTATACTGGTGACAGATGCCCGTCGCGGACGTCCGCGACGGAGCAGCGGACAGGCGGGCGCCCGGCACGGGCGCCCGCGCCTGACGTCCGCGACCCGCACCCGCCTATGCCAGCGAAGGCGCTAAAACACCAATAATGCAACCCAATCATTATGTCCTTATATTCCTTATATCAGAATTCCACGCGGACGGAGCCGCGGGCAACAGCTTGTATATATAGTGGTCAATATGTAAGTGGTCCCGCTGTCATTAAACACATAGATTATTCTAGAATTCTGTGCAGCGCTTTGTGGCGAGTGGTAAAACTACAATGGAAATTGCATGCATTATGTCTATTTGGTTTGGCTATGCCACACTAGATGGCATTCTAAAAAGTGGGAGGGGCTTAGACTTAGGAGAAGAGACGCGTGGGGGACGAGGTATGGCGTCATGCCCCCCGCGTCTTCTTCTCACCCGCATTTGGCGACGCGTTTTTATTACGAGAAAGGCGAATGGGCGTTTCGTCCCATATGGTGTAACACTTTTTGACCTATATCAAATGAAAGGTCTCAATGAGTGTATTATTTTTTTGTATGGCCATAAATCTGTATTTCGTGCAGGGTAAAAGTTATGGGGGTTTTAGTTACTCAGAAAGTATTTAATTTATTTTAAATAATTAGTGTTTTTATGACAAAATACTTATTTATTTATGCTATTTTTACCCGACTATGTTAAAGCCAAAGGAGGATTATGATTTTGACAGGCTATGTATGTATGTATGAACTATGTATGTATATTCACTAATTCCCTCATAGCTCTTCAACTACTAATTAGAACTGGACAAGTAAGGTATTGTTAGAAGTGTCTTGATCGTCCACTTATTATAGGCTATATAATGTGTCACTGAATTTAATGTGGCGCCCTCTAGTGGTCATAAAGTACTGCGTTAAAAAATAAAATTGAGGTAAATATACCGTGTTTGATATCAAATTAAAGGCCTTAATTAGAACATTTCAAATATGTATAAATTATTGGGATTTTTGAATGAAAGGACATCACCCATTTTAGTCCAAAATTGAAAGTGCCGGCCAAAGAAAATAAATACGATATTCCGTTAGAACTTGTCCTCGCTAGCATTTTCTATTACAACGTTAAAGTTGAGGGACCACTGCGCTTGGTTTTATTTGAATTTAAAAATCTTGGAAACATACATTTTTTATGATACGAATTATTAAAAATAAATGAAAAACTTTGTTCTATATTGGAACAATAGTTAATAAAAGCAATAAAAAATAACCCCATATTGCACATCGTTGTATTTCGTCCATTTATTTAGGTCCATAATGGAAAGTGCTGGCCAAAGTACCTATACAAATATGATATTCCGTTAGAGCTTGTCCTCGTTAGCATTTTTTACTATGGCGTCAAAGCTGAGGGACCACTGCTCAGTGCTCTCAGTTTTATTTGAGTTCAAATATCTTGGAACCATACATTTTTATGATATGAATGATTAAAAACGAATAAAACATCATTGTTCTATATTGGAAGAATAGTCAATAAAATCAATAAAATCAATAATAAATAAACCCCATTCTGCACACCGTTGTTTTTCACCCATTTATTTAGGTCCAAAATTGAAAGTGCCGGCCAAAGAATACGAGTATGATATTCTGTTAGAGCTTGTTTTCATTAGCATTTTTTATTATGGCGTCAAAGCTGAGGGTCCACTGCCCGACTAACGGAATGTCATGTATGTATTCTTTGGCCGCTACTTATTTTCAATTTAGCACCTAAATAAATAGACGAAAAACAACGGTGTGCAGTATGGGGTTTATTTTTTATTAGTTTTATTAACTATTCTTCCAATGTAGCACGACATTTTTTATCCATTTTCAATAGTTTGTGTCATAAAAAATGTATGTTTTCAAGATTTTCGAACTCAAATAAAACCGAAGGAAGTGGTCCCTCAACTTTGACGCCCCAATAAGAACAAGTCTAACGAAATATCGTATTTGGCCAGCACTTTCAATTTTGGACCAAAAATGTATGCAGCGTGAATAATGTTCTTTTGAAGCATTTATTATGCTAACTATTCAAATCGATTTAGAAAGAGAAAATTAAAATATTGGTATCTGCTTTTAATTTTTTTTGTTTCATGCTTTTTATAGGTAACCGCTGAACCGATTTCCATAAAACCTGTTGTATCGTGATGTAATTATGACCTTTCATTTGATACCCAATACGGGTATATTTGAAAATAGATTAGATTTTGGATTGATTTTCATTCCTCATAATATATTTCAAATGGTTGAACCAATTTTTATGAAACATAGCTAAGAATACTCTCGACTAAACCATCTTTCGATCAAAAGAAACAGAATCGAATTCGGTTCAGCCGTTTGGGAGCTACGATGCCACAGACAGACTGACACACACGCACACACATACACATACACACACACACACACACACACACTCACACGTCAAACTTATAACACCCCTCTTTTTTTGTTAAAAATATGTGATCGGTACAACCATGAACCATGTCAACCAGTAGGTGAATTAACCCTAGTTGAGTCAACCGTAGTTGTAATGACCGTCGGCGAAATGATACAAAACCGTAGAACTGTACTGCAAAGCCTATTTGCACAAAAAATATTTTTTACTTACACCCTTACAACTTTGGACCTGCATGAATTTCTGATAAAAATCTTTCATTTTTACATATAAATAGACTAAATGAACATATTTACACTAGTCGCAACTTGTTACAAGGGTTGGGACGCAGCTCATACAAAAGTGCCCGTTCTCCTTTCACTGGAACATCTCCGTTTACTAATCATATTCTGTCCTCCGTGGGTAGGGCACTCAAATTAATCTAATAACTGAAAATTAACCTCAATATGAAAAAAATCTATCAAACAAATTAACTTAAACATTTCAATAGGCAGGTATTAAAAAGTAGTTTTATTTCGTCTAAAAACATTTTCTAATTAAAATTCTCTAACCTAACAAAAATTGCACGAAGAATTTTTTCATTTATAACAACATAAATCAATGCTATGGTTTAAATTTTCATTGTAGGTATCTATGATCAGTACTCCTCCAATTTACGTGTCTATGTTGGATTGAAGCACATGCACAAGAAATGTTTGGTTTTTAAAAAATCATTTCACATTCATGCCAACAGTCTGCTAGCTCTTCAATTTTAGCTTTAGTCAACCTTTACTGTTTTTGTGGCGTACGTTAGCGACTTGAGTAATTTAAGTAATGGAGCAGAAATAAATTAATGATGTACTTATTGAAAAAAGGGTCTGGTAAGAAACACTCGAAATCGGTGGACTTGCATGATAGGTTCAATGATAGTAGAGGAAGCTCATAACTAAATTGTATAAGGACAGAAGCAGGTGGCCTTAGAGTATACATTGCTATATTGCGCGCCTTACGAGTATGAACTGCTATCACGGGTATGAACAGTACCGAGGCTCCTGGCTCACCCTCAATCAGTAGCAAAACAATACCATCAAAATGACTTCGCAAATATGTAATATTTAATTCCATACGTTAAATTAAAATTTTATACAACATCGTATAATGTAGTAATAATGACGCAAAAATACCGCAAAATGACGTCATTTTTTTGTATTTTGGCTTTAATTTTATCCATGCATATCAAATCGAACAAAAAACTTCATAACAACAAACTACATTAATAAGTGCATCTATTGATATTTTCTGTAATGCATGAAACGTCACTATAGGTGCGCTATACCATCGCAAAGTATCTGCTAACACTCGGCGCCAAAGACCTGAGTGATAGGCGCGCTCTATATTTATAATGTATACTCTAAGCAGGTGGCGGGCTACTGTCTCTGCCTACCCTGAAGGGAAAAAGGCGTGAGCATGAGCAATCAGCGTGCTCAATCATAGTACCTTACCTACCCTACTGAAATAAAATTGCTAATGAAAGCCGACTGCTCTAACCTTTTTCGTCACAGCTGGGCGCGTCTGTTCACTTCGATTCCCAATTTTAACCTTTGACATTTTGAATTGGATGTTTAGGTATGTGTGTTTTGGACATAATACTAACTCCGTTAACAAAATAGAATAAATCAAGAAAACCTCAGTCCACGAAAGTTTTGAAGTACCTACCTACCTACTTAGGT
This sequence comes from Eilema depressum, assembly GCA_914767945.1. Lineage (NCBI taxonomy): Eukaryota > Metazoa > Arthropoda > Insecta > Lepidoptera > Erebidae > Eilema > Eilema depressum. The sequence continues at coordinate 8,460,783 of OU612024.1, read as the reverse complement.
ATGTTAATCCACTTTTAAATAATAATAACCAAGTTGAAACTATGGGCCCGTACCCAACTGTGGAACAATATATGAACTAAGTTAACATAATTAGGAAATAGATATTGAAGTTTTTTGACGTGAACCCTCTCCTAACACAAGTAATTTAACCTAGCTGGGGAATTAGAGGGAATATTAGTAATTTCGGTCCGGTTTTTCTTATAAATCCTGCGGCCTTACCATAAACCTTAAAACAGGTCAATAATTGAACTGCTGTCATTCTACCAACTGCAAATGTCACTTTGTAATGTCATATAAATATAAAGGAATACAAAGGGATTACAAAGTGACATTTGCAGTTGGTAGAATGACAGCAGTTCAAAAATATTTAAATATCATACATACAGATTGTGGCACCAACACTCAAACATACGTGCAAATGGTTGCTAGAGAATGTTATGACACATTTCCACGTACACGCATTTTAATAATGCATGTCACATTATGTCGTGAATCGTGATTCATGTCACTCATGAGACTCTAAGGAGATTTCCAGTCCTTTTTCAATGGATATAAAATGGGCACATTTTGCGCAGGTGTTTTTCTTAAAATAGCGTAACATTGATTTTATTTGACTGAGATATTAATGGCATTATAACGCTTTACGGCCGTTTCCAATAAACTATCTACTGCCAGTTTTAACATTAGAAAGGATAAAAACGTCATTAATCTCTATGATAACGCAATTAATAGTAGCAAAATAACAATAGGATTTCACAAAGGAACTATCTCTACCTTTACTTTTAACTGTAGGGAACGGCCGTTAGAGATATGGTACACAAATAGGTGCAATTACTGTTGTCAATTTGCGGAAACTTGTCGGTGTAAACCTAAAGCACAGCCGGATGAAACATCCGGCTAGAGAAGTGTGGTCACATTTTAAGAATACGGTGGAAGCGTACTTGCATAATATTAAGGAATGATGGAATAGAATGACAAATGTATAGTATTTGACGGTTTTGACATTCGTTGACGCCTGTCATATACGTCAAATCCCATACATTTGTCATTCTATTCCATCATACACCGAGCAACGAATTGCCACTTGTCTAGAGAGGCAGAGCTCTTTAGGGAGGCGAATAAGGAGATTACTTAAACTATTTATCTTCAGGTAAGCTGTGTCTTGGGTGTTACCCCAGCGCGTAATGTGAATGATTTAGAGCAATTCTTTTCTCTCTGTTGCTATTCACTTTATGTGTGACTTAAAGAGAAAAAATATACCATTTTGTATGATATAGAAGTATAAAGTAATAGTAGTATAAAAGAAACTACGTTATGAAAGGTCTATTTGCCCTATTTAATACGTTAGTTTTGTTACTGAGAAGGTTTCAACGGCATTTCAAGTTTTCATAGGCTATGCTTTATGCTTTCACAATTTGGTTATGCTTTAGACCTGCATTGCAGTGTGATTTGAATTTTGTTGATTACATAATTATTATGATAGCCATTCATTAAGTCCCCTTGAATCAACAATAATAACTTATTTTGGGCTTCAACTCTTGTTATTCGAATACTAATTCTGCTACGTGCGTAGCTCTTTAAGTTACAGGTGGGTTTTCGTAGCACGTAGTAATCTCGTAGACCATGGCTTTGTTATCTAGCTGTCGTAAACATCTTACAGCCGCTACGACGATTTAGAATAATTTAGATTATTAAGCGTACCAAATCAAGTATTTCCTACAATAAAGATTGTTTTATGTCGCACTGAGTGTCGGGCCGTACCTATTTATTATCACACACATCACAGGGTTTCTAAGGCATTAAATTCCTAAATATTCCTACGGTAGCGTTGTGTGTATTGTATGAAAGGCATATATTCTCTGATATCAGGAGATCTGCCCCTTGCCCTAGTTAGCTCGAATACGGAGACTGATTATTATTTTGTATGACGAATCTAATGACACTAACATACCTAATAATTCAATAAGAGAATAGTATAATTTTTAAGATGAATGAGTAGTCACTCATGTAATGAATGAAATGTAAGACTCTACAGTCGTTGGTATATAATTTCGTAATATTTTTTCTCTTCAATAGCATCTACTTATTCCAGACGAGCCAAATTAGAAGCCACGTTACGTATAGTACGCGGCTTCTATAGGTACCAGTTCGTACAGAGCCGACCGTGCCGACCACTTATAGCAGCAGTAGGCACATACTGTAAGAACATTTCGAACGATCGAACGAACTCGAAAGCTGAATCCGAAGTGATATTTTAATATCGCATGCAGTTTTGGTGATGTCTCGTTGTCGAGCATATAAACATACATCACACTCATGCTCGACAACGTGACGCCACCAAATTTACAGCATGCAGAATGGAAATATCACCACGAATTCAGTTCGTTCGATCGTTTCGAAATGTTCTTACAGCATGTGCTTACAGCAAACGACATCAGCCGCGACGTGTCGTCGAAATTACTACGAGCACGAAAAATAATCGAATTCGTAAGGTAAATGTATAGAGAGAACGTAGCATTGTGATTGGCCGGCCTCACACATACTCACAGGTTCACAGTAGGCAAGCGGCCAACCGCAAGGCTCCGTTCTCTCGATACGTTTACGTTACGACTTACGACTTCGAATGCTTTTCGTGCTCGAGGCACTGGTTTCTATGTATTTCTATAAAATAATAGTACATTCCGTACCCGTTGCAGCGTTACGTCCATACTCTTCTGCAATGCAATTCTGCAAGCGCACAACGTTGCGACAGTGATATAGATTCTCATTTTAGTCGACCCAGTGACGTCACCCAGTCCGACCAATGACAATCTCTATCAAGGTTGTCGCAACGTTGTGCTCGTCGTTGTCTGCTTACAGAATTGCATTGCTGCTGCTGCTGTACCTTTTTTTCGTGTGAATATCCCCACGGGATACTTCGCAAGCTCGTACCTTGACTCTTTAGTGAGAGCCGTGCTCTATATTATAATAGTTTTTATATTAGAGTTGTTTCAAATTTTCCTTTTTAGCCAAAATCAAAATAATTGAATTAATAAAATTGTTCACACACATGATCGTATTACCGATTCTATTTAGTTCCAACTTCGTTTGCTCGTAAAAAACTGTGTCAAGTTACATAGCCTATTAACAATAGCTTACCTTTTCGTTGATTGTTGGCTTAAACTTCCAAATCTTCAGTAAGTATGCATTAACAACATAAAATACATAATATTGTTACATTGAATTACTAATGTGTTTACAATTTTAAATGTACAAAGTGGCCTGGAAGCATGCTATTGGTTACATGCTACTGTAGAATAAATTTCTAGATAATTTTTAAGATTAAACAATAAATATACCTACCATAGCATAGTCACACATAAACAGGTACAGCCTTTTTTCGAGCTTTTATCCTCACGGATAGCACCGGCTGGCGAGGGTGATTATATCGGACTCGAACCGACTAAAATCGCACGCCATCGCCACTTATCACCCTAGCAGAAGCTAGGGTGATAAATGGCCGACCTAGTCGCTTAAAATACTATTATATTATAATAACCTACAATATATTTTTTAGGTTCACGATACTCGATAAAAATTTAAAAGTACTCATACTACACACTACAATTATGTGCGACTACTAAATTAAATTATTTGAATAACGAATTAGCTTAAATAAATTGTACAAATAAAAATTAAAGAATCTATGTATATTGGTTTGAAAAAATGGTATCTATGCTATATCTATCTCTAGTAAATAAAATAAATAAATTTTATATACATCATGCGATTTTATGAGACAACTGAATAATACTGTTTTTGTCTGAGACAAACTACATAGCTTTTACCAGATAATGTACCTTATGAGGGAACCCAACGAATGTAGGTACCCATAACGGACCGGACGGACGAAAGTTTACTAATCATAACATTAAACAGGCAGTTATCACGACAATAATCGAGCATTATCTATCGAGTGGCATGCCCTCATGCTAACAGACAAGAAAGTAAGCTAAACATAGAGACCTACAACTGGCTGTTGAAACCCGTAAGCCGTGGGCAAGGTGTGGCTGATCTGCAAACCAATGGAAATGTAAGACTCTTATCTGCAATCATTTTTTTTTTACTTTTTGCACAAATACAAAATGATTCTACAAAGGCGGATTTAATGCCCCAGGCATTTTCTGCCAGCCAACCTTAGGGTGATGCAGAGATATGTCACGCTGTATTTTGGTGAGAGTTTCACCGAAGTAGTTTGGTACAAATAATAAGATTTTTCTTAGTATTTTTGTATAAATGTACGAAGTATAAAAACTTAGTACCCAAAGGAATTTGGCATTTTACAGTGGCGAGGGGTCCCTATTGCCCGATTCCTGCCGGCTTGATCTGCAAATAATTCTATAAGAGAATTTCATAAAAAATCCTATGGTCCGTCTATATTATCTATGTAAGGTTTTTTTACCGACTTCCCATTTGAAAATTTTCACCCTTCGCCACTCGTATTTTATATCACTTTTGGAAGCACTGTCTAAGAAAAGCTACATTGCATTCACAGCATTCAATGCACTATTTATTGATATAATTTTCAATTTTATCATTATTGCAATGATGAACATTATGAAGACTAACACAACTTTTCAACTTCACAAATCCATCAACTGTAGTGAAGCGATTGAAACTCGCCAGACTTACTTGTATTTAAAAAAAAGGATTATACATAGCGAAATATCGGTGCTCTAATCAGAAAAACGCCATTGGTAAGATTTTTTCCAACAATATCTACGTAAATTACCTACATTCATCAAAAAAAATACAGAATTAGAATTCTCTATTCTGTTATAGGTACTCGTAACTAATAATTAACTCCAAAATTAGACTGAATCGAAAATATTATAACATTATATAATAGCATCCTGCAAGGTTGTAACATTTTCATTCTCATTTCACGGTAATAAAATTTAGTAAAACTGATTACTACAGAACTGAAAGCCGACTGGCTCCATTGCCAAAGTGGCGTGAAAATATAAAACGAGATTAGAAACCATTCAATATTGTTAAGCAGATGTATCTTTGTATCCATAAAGTTAGACAAGAGTACAAATGTGCATACCCACATAGAGCAATACGCTCGTTTTTGGGTATATTAAAAAATGTACTTTATCTATAATATCAAATAGTTAGTATTTATAAAAATATTTTAACTAGGTACATATAATATAAGCTTAGGTCGCTTAATAGTTTAATTTTCTCGAGATACAATAAGTCTAAACACGCATACAAAAGTTCGCTTTCAGCTGAGAGCGTAGTAATTTTTTGAATACAGTAAAAAAATACGATAATAGTACATTATGGTACAAGTGAGCAACGTTGGTGATTACCGCCGAGGCGCCATTGAGACCCGAGCCGCCAGGCGAGGGTCTTAAGACAGCCGAGGACGGTAATCATCATGCTCACACGTGCCATACGACGTTTTACAACACACTTGCGAATAAAATAATACTACAAATACTAAATAAACAATACTACAAATTAATTCGTTTTCCTATGCGCGCGCATTTAACAATGGCGGTCGACCATATTTAAAAAAAAATGAGGTTTGAACTTAACTTTTTTTTACTCTGTTTTTTTTCTGTACTTAGAGAAAAAAAAAAGTTAAATTTGAGTGAAAATTTTGTTTATTACACAAGTATTACAAGTTGAAATTATTTATTTAAATACAAAAATGCATCAAATGACCATACAATAGGCGTATTAATTTATTCGTACTATTAAACACGTTATTTTTTGTATCAAAACTTTTTTAAGAACATAGACAATTATAGACACTTCCTATAAAATTTAAAAAAGAATCTATAACTCACTTTTGTGAATAATAGCAATGAAAAAGTCACAGTTTTATAATAGGTGTCATTCCGTGCTTAATTGCGGTAAAATAATATCACTTTTATGAGCTGGTGTGTTGTAAAATAATTTATAACGTGGCGGTTTTACCTACAGAACAATACTGATATATCTGATTTTAGGGCCTAAACGAAATACACCGCCGTTGAATGTTGATATTATAGTATATATTATGTAAGTATACAAAATATTCCAAGTTTATACTAACCAAAAATTTATTACTACATTTTTATCCGTAGCTTTATATTTTCTCTCATCTATCTTTCAAGAAACTCATCTATCTTTCAGGAATGTATCCTATTATTTGGACGCATCTACATATTGGGCATCACTACCCAGGCCATGACAGTTTAGGGAATACTGTAGGCTAAAAACGGATGCCTGAAAAAATGTCCTCTTTATATTTAGCCCGAGGGGTTTCATCTTGCGGATAATGGCTACATAAAATACGGCAAATACTTAGACGAACATAACTATTTACTTAGATTATAATAACGTACCTATTAAAGAAATTTTTTCAATATATTATGTGTTTTACATTCTTTGTCATATAAAGTCAAATATCACTTCAATTTCGATTCAATATCATCTATCGTTTTGTACTTACTGCAAACAAATTTAAACGTCTTAATAAACAGTTATAATAGCTCTGTTTTAATAGCGTTGCTTCATTTTGATTTCAAATGAACAGAAAAGTGTGAGACTTTGATAAATCTATTTTTATCCTACGTTCTGGTAAGTGTTATTATCAAAAATATTTACCTGAACGTCCTCCATATATCGAAGCACATGACGTTGAGCCAGAAGAAACTCGTTTGGAATGCATAGTAAACGATGAACGCTGAAAAATATAAACAAACGTAAAAAATCATATAAGTCCAACTGAATGTGGAGAGGAAACGTTCAAGGATCAACATAATCAAGATAAAAAGAAAAATAACAAACCGAACGGATTACGCAGATATTTAAAAACATTTATCATGTGTTGAGAGGGATTCAACAAATTGGGTCAACTACAAAAGTCAAATGTTGATGATCAAAAATAATTTGACCTGATTATGAATTTATAACCAGTAGGTAATTAGTCGAGTGACATAATCATTGACGCCTCATCTAGATGAAGACGTAAACGTCATCGTAATGAAATGATGAATTAACTGTTATTTCTGAAATGTGAGTTTTCAAAGTTTTGGTCCACGGCGAAAGCATCTTCAAATGTTTCTTAGAACTTGACGTTCGAGTTTCGCAGTGGCTTAATACTGAAGCTATCCTTTAAGTCAAGAAGTATAAAATGTATATTACTTATACTTAAGTAATACTGTAAGTTAAATATTTAAAGTCGTTGCTTTTTATTGATAAGAAGATTATTTTACTCTTGGGAACTCTAGGCATGGATAGATATTTTACCTTGGAGAAAACGTTATTGCTTTCAGTTTATTACCTACCTAACTAATTATACCCTTTCATTACCTGAGGAGAGAATTCACACTATATTTTTAGTAGGTATGTACGGTAACAGAATAATTTTATATACAATACATAAATATGACTCTTATATTTGTTTATTTCACTACGAAACAGGTGCACGTTATCGTCCGTCGAAATATCCTTCGATGTTGTGGTAACATAAGCTATTATGAAATACGCCGCTCTAAATCTTTCTCCCCAAATAACATACTCCAATGATATAATAATGATACTATGCCGCACTTGTTGTAGTAATATATATCGGACATTAATACAGAAGAAATAATAGTTCGGGCACGTAAAACGAATGAATCATGAGCTAATGAAAGACCAAGTACTTTTAATGGGACTAAAGCTACCTACATTACCACTACTATAACCCATGTTCACCAAGACAGAACAGTAATGACTTGCACCACAAATGGGTACACCAAGTAATGACATTCGAGAAGTTCCAGGGAAAAGTATACTGTCGTGAAACCTGTATCAATAAATTAGAAGTATGTAAGGCAGCAGTGAACTGCGACAGGCTTATAGATGATTGATGATGATCATGATGTAAGGCACGTGTAAGTTATGGACAGGCAGTTCGGAGTCGACCTGGTAGAACATACACTGATTAAATTGAAAAAAGGCCTCGTCAAAAGCGCTCAAAACTGGCAAGCAGAAAACCTATGAAGTGAGTAAGGAAGGAAGAAGATCGCGGGCTTTAATCTATACCGACCCCAGAGGAAAAAGGCGTGAGTATAAGATATGTCATCATCATCATCATCATTTCAGCCATAGGAAGTCCACTGCTGGACATAGGCCTTGAAATGGCAGTGGGCAGGGCACATAGCACGGAGGACTGATGACCGATGGGGTCGAAAAGTCCTCGAGTGGAGGCCACGTATCGGCAAGCGCAGCGTAGGACGTCCACCCACAAGGTGGACAGACGACCTCATTAAGGCCGCGGGAACGCGCTGGATGCGAGCCGCTTCCAACCGGTCCTATTGGAGATCTATAGGGGAGGCCTATAAGATATGTATGCAAAAACAATTATATAAAGATTAATTTCTATTAACAAGAACTGCATAATATAAAGATTAATTTCTATTGGTCTAAAACTGTGTAAAGGTAATCAAAAATAACTGTGAACCCATTAAATGGGTCGACGCACTGGGAGCGCGTGACGCCCATAAATGTAATGGAAGAATACTTCGCGTGTCAAACCTGTCGCCAATAGTTAATTCAAATTACGACGACCAACACGACAATGTCATTATAAACAAATGGAAAGGCAATTTAAAAAAAATGTCCCCACTGGTAACAGTGGTAACAGTCATCATCTGCGTGGCATCAATCACTTTGGTGGTTGCACCAAAAAACTGCAGCTAAATCGCGATAGAATCCGTTAAAAAGTAGTTTTAATTCAATGAGTGATATTTGCGTAATCTTCAGTCAGATAGTATCATTAAACATGCTGATTGGCCCTTTAACTTTAATATAAATTTCACTTACTAAGTAGGTAATTTTTAGAGTCATGGCGTTGAAGGACCCACTGGTAAAGCCAAACACTGTGACATGTTATCGAAAGTTAAGTTTTTATTACATTTTTGATAATGTTATTAGCTACCTGTCTACTACAAGAGTGCCAGAAAGATGATGGCTGTTTGTCCATACACGCTACGCTGTTATACATCTGTCAAACAAATCATTGCTTAAGATCGTTGTGATAACCCCAAACGCGCTAAGTATACGCGTTGCTGAAAGTTGCTGAAGATTTCAGTATGCCGCAAACAACTTGATGCATCATATCAAGATTACATAACATATCATAGAAATACCAGTATTATAATGTGTAAGCTCAGTGTGTACGTTACAAAGATCCTCCATCAGCAAGGAAAGAACTCTGATCTGCAAAACTAAGAACCATTAATTTCAATCAGGTCATGTGGAAAAAAAAAACAAAACTACATTAAAACTGGCCCATGAAGGATATAATAACCCTCAATGAAATGTCACATAATCAAAGTAATGAAACCACACAAAAGTTATTTGGTAGAGATCAATCTACCAATAACACTGAATGAACATAATTAGGTTTTATTATTAAAGGGTACTGTAACTACCTATCAATATTCACATTCTGCTTACCGCACTAAAGTCCGCGTATGACCGCTCGTAACATATTCATTTATTAGTAATATTAGTTTAACACTTCACCTCATAAATATGATGACATTACTTACTGCGATCAATTGCCTCGGCCACATAATTCTCTATTAACCTCCAGACTTCATTACGATGTCGTAGGCGACCTACATGCTCCTTTTAAGTGCAAGTTTATTTTAGCTAACCATACGTCACCGTGGTCATTGTCATCGCTAAAATTTCTCGCGGTAAGAATTTGTTTGTTGGCGGAATTATTGGGATCGCCATAGAACAAAAAAAAAAAAGAATTTGTTTTGGTTATAATAACTAAGGAATTTCTTCATTTGTTGTAGAAAGGACGTTCAAATAACAGGGTGGCATTATACCGTGTGGTGCAGTAGTTAGCTCGATATTTTTCTTTATAAAGAACAGCACCCGTATCTTGTTTTGACACATCGCATCAAGAGACTCGGAAATCGACTTGATTCGGTTTAGTTAAGAGTTTGGTGTCATTAAATTGGCTAGAACAAAAGGTCAATTGATATGAAATTTTTATTTTCGATAGAAACTACAATAGAAATCCTCTAAAAGAGGTTCGTGTTGTATTAGCAATGCGCAGGCACATTAAATACAAAGCCCAATGATATTAGTAAAGCCGACCGCATATGACTATAGGTACTGCCGACGCACACAGCACACGCGTAATTCATTGTGGTTTCTCAATGGTCTACCATTTATCCGTATCGGAGTTTAACAAAAAATGTGTACGCTGTATCTGCTGCATGTGTATGAAGTTGTCGTATGCAGTCGGCTGCAGAATCATACCTTAACAATATAAATCAATGCTATAGCCTATATATAGGTATTGTGGTTGCACTAAATATTTCAAAAGCTAATGATGCTAAGATAAGCTCCACTTCCACGACATGTGGTTTTCCTACATTTATACCATTAAGATCTAACCTCGAGGTATAAATTCTGGGGGTATAAAACAAAGAAAAAGCCGTTTTTCGTGATTGATTTACTACTCGTCCAACGTCCACTGCATGCTGCTTTAGAAATTCAATTTTTATACCATCGAGCACAATCATTTTTTGACAAACGAGTTAAATGGAAGCGAAACCGTGCCTTTTTCTATGTTATTGTAGAATGTGTCTATTAAGTACCTAAATGTTTCGAATCAGTTAAGTGTAATGATTCAATCAAATCAAGAGTAATATAAATTCAGGCAGATTCTTACTTCTAATAATAATAATCAAGAACAAACAGTAAATGAATAATTTTGTTCTCAGAACGTTTTTTTTAGTGTTTGTTACTTATATCTTTTACTAGTTACTACTGTTACTAGTAAGTACTATCACATACTACTTTGTAAATGATGCTATCCTTTTGATTGCGTTGAATCAGGAGTTTATTTTTTTTACAGCTGCAAGGCGTTGCAGATTTATTTTTCTAATTTCTAATGTCTCTACGCATTATACCATTTTTTTGTTGGAGGATAATAAGGATTCCGTTTTTCCTTTTTGAAGTGCGGAAGGCTAACAATGGGTGAAAGTGATATGATCCCCCTCAAAAATTACCATACAATTATTATTTCTAACCGATAACACAAACATTAACATTCATTTCTGACCGGAGTAGTTTTAAACTTCCTAAGGATACGCAGAGGTCAATATCCACGTGGCTTATATTTGGCTTAATGGCTATTATGGAAGTGACTGCTATCTGACCTCCCAACAGTGAGTTTGCCCCGGCTCCAAAAATTTTTAAGGGACCCTAACAACCAAAATCCTCCACACATAATCGAAGTTGAAATCGTTTATTTAGAGACGAATACTCGCGGCGAGGAAGTATGTTCACATGAGGAACAATCACTCGATACCCTGGTATTCATCAACGTCAACATGTTTATCTGATTCATATTACAAATACACATTAGTGTCTTTAGCACAGAAGTTTCTCTCCTTGGTAATAATAACATAGTGTTTAACACAAGGGTTTTCTTTGTTTAACCGAAACTCCAGGAATCTGTAAAGATTTCTCTACATTTATTTGGTCACGTACGATTCTCTGTTGATTTTCGCTTGGTGGTAGAATTTTGTAAATACGTTCCAAGGTTTCCACGAAATACAAATATTTATTAAACGTGCACGTTTGTGTAGGCTTGTATGTATATCCCTGAAAGGATCGGCACATGTCCACAATTTGCTAGTTATATTTTTTGATCCCACTTGATAGAGGTACGAGTCTATTGTGATCCAACGGACCTTTCAGGTCGTCGCTCTTCGCAATGCCTACTGAACTGAGAGTTTCAAAACAGGAATTTTATAACTCAGTATCGCCACATTATTATTACCTATACGCCTATCGCTTACTTAATTTATTTCTGTACAGTCACTACAGTCAGCATTAGATCGGTCTTGATGAACAAAGTATTGAAAACGATCTTAATAGCTGGATATTTCCCTACTTCTTGTTGACTGATTGTTCTGATATTTGCTACACACCTTTAGTTCGAACGATAATACAATTTAAATCAATAAACAGTTTGATTGCTCTTAATACTTTGGGATCATTTTGAGACTTTTTAGTCAAGATGTTGTACCATAATAGGGTTTCAATTTCTTTTGCAATAGAATGTAGTGATCATGCCATAGCCACAAACAATCATTGCAAGTGAAGATTATTAATTTTAAAATGTTTCTTCCCGTTTATAGCAACCGATCACGCGTTGTTGAAACACGTCGGAAAGCAACACCGCACCGATGACTGTTGATTTACGAGTTTACGACTGATACCTACAAATATAAATCAATGTATTTAAAAATCTTTCACAGATTTTGAATTAAAATCCATTTTCCGTTATAAATGTCATGTTTTGATTTATTCTGTGAATGATATCAAAACGTTTCAGTATTTACTGGCTGGTCACGTTAATTGTCAGCTTGCACTCTAATTCAGAGATTTATGGCGGTGGTGTTCTGTCCGTAAGTTGGTAGATACTTTAGTTCGTTGCCGGATAACTTAATTACGAAATTTAACCTTCAACGAAACGTCAGGTGTAGCCAGCTCTCTTCGCTCTATAGACTGCTTTTAGTTTTTGGACTAACCCCGTATAATACCTACCTTCGTTTTAGAGCAATGTATAAAAAAACGTCTTCCATACCTTTTGAATAGCTTACCTGAGGACATCAGAGTGGAAACAACATACACAAGTTCAAACCAAATTTGAAAAAACACTATATTGGCGTATGTGAATGATATATTGTATCTAATTGTAATTTTTGTAAGTTGTCATCAATATAAAAGAGACTGTGACCCACAGACAAACCAGTCACACGGTTTTGTGGGATATGTTTTTGCGAAACTTGTACTATTTAAAATGAAATAAACGATTTAAATATGAATGAATAATCCTCATTGCAATTTGCAATATTACGAAACATTTCATATAAAATCCGTGCAAAACATCGTGTATGTATATTAATCACATTAAAAACTCATTATTTATTTAAGCTATTATAATAATAAAGAGTATGAAGTAAGTAATTAATTATGCAAAGGACCAGCGGAAACATATTTTGCATAGTCATTAATAAAAATGGAATTAAAATTTATAATGGTAACATTGTTAGGGCGTTTGATCACATAGGCGAATTTAGTGCTAAATGGTAGGTGAATGTCAGTAATAGCTTTTATTACCTACTCGATCCATTATTTTAATAAACTGAACAGTAATTTTACAGGTGATTACCTCCCTATACTAGTCAGTAAGCTATGTATTTTTGAATTCCATTAGAGTTCAGTAAACAATTCATTATGTAAAGTATTGCGTATACATAGGTATCTAACCTATGTATAGATTGATTATAGGTCCATTATGATATCCAATATCTTTTAGTACGCGTTATTAGTTAAAATAAGGGGCGTGCTTTTTTCCGCATACTAAAAGGCAATTAAATTATCTTTATTGAAGTAGTTGCTGATGGCTATGTCATCAGTTTACTACAAACAGTATTGCTACATCAATGTCATTAGTAAAGTACATAGATAGTATGATGCCCTTAATTGAATGCACAGGTATGCATATATACCTAGTTACCGTTGTTTGACAGGAGCGGCCTGAACACAGAACCCAGCGGAACTCTGTACGACGTCTCGTACCGACGACCCAGCCCTGACCTACTTGAGTAGATAACGGCTCTCTTCGAAAGGTTGGGCTCCGAACATGGTGGAAGTAGAGACACTCCTTGATAAACGAGCGCCTCTAATCTGCGTTGGAGTTGGTGCAAGGTGTGAAAGGCGTTGGTGATATCGTAAAATAGTACAGGTTGAATATAGGCAACCGTGGCATCGTCAAGCGAGGCGAGGTAAGGTGGGCTGGTTCCCTATCTTCGAATTCTTTCAAAGTCGTAGGACACCCTAAGTCCCCAGGGGTTCACACTGTTCAAGAAAATGTAGACAGTATTTGGTTTCTGGCCATTCCCTGACTAGCAACGGGTAAGGATAGCGATACTTTGAAAATTATCTAGTGTTTAAATAGTTTTAAAGAATAATAATGCCGTGTTTGCTGTTGTTACGAAACATCTCAAAAGATATTTCTCTTCAAGCTGGGAAGTAAGTACACAGGAAAATATGTCAATTACACTGGAATTGGGCACCTGCCGTTAATCTAACTTTCAAAGATATTAAGACCCTGCTCGTTTATATTGTAATTTCACCAAACTCCCGGTATTCCTGAAATTTCTCTAATATCAAGCAGGCTTAACAGAATTCGTCCAATATTTATGAAGCCAAAGTTTTAAACGAGTGATTAAAGCAATAGAAAAGATTTGACATTTAATTGGATACAGACGTACCACCATAAAAAATCATAAAAATTTCAATACCTATTGTACTTAACAATAGGCGAAATTCTTTACATTTTGCTGCAGACGCAATAGATAAAACAAGAACATTTTTTTGTATAGTTAATTGCTACTGCGCATTTTTACCCTTGGTGTCCATAATTATTTAAGAACCGTTGACCATTAATCAGACCACTATATTATATACGTACACACATGAAAGTTCTAGATAGTTTTAGAGATACTGTTAAAAAAGTAGGTTAAGTCTCCCCTCTCAGAAGTTGCTGAACACTAATTACAAAATTAATGTATATTAATTTTATTATTTTTGTAATCTTCAGAGTACAAGTTTAACTTATTCAATTTAAGTTCCTTATTTAATGTACAGTGTAGTAAAGGTGGACGGTAACTAGGAATGTGGTAAGTTAATACCGATGCCGACTGTACCTACAACATACAAAATAATTGAAAATGGGTCTGTTTCTCTCTAGGTTTGTAGCAGAATTAGTTCAGATAGAATTAATTTCCCCTGTGGTCGAGTTAGTCAGATACAACTAATTTAATTTTTCGCATAAAAGTTTGTATTTCTGTATACTAATAAGTAAGTATCATTATGGGTATCCATTCTAATCAAATGTATTACAAATGCGAAAGTAAGTGTCTGTCCATCTGTAACGTTTTCACGTCGAAACCACTGCACCGATCGGGATGAAATTTGGCACATAAATGCATTAGAGCTTAGGATATAACATAGGCTACCTTTTATCGAGTGGAATAGAAGTGAAAGGGGATAAAAGTTTGATAACCTAATAAAATGAGGGGCACATATAGATTATACCTTGGGAAAGGATATAGGTAATAGCCAGGTACTAAGTGATAAATAAATAGGTAGTAACAGATCCGCGTAATAAAGAAGAATGCAATATCTTGATATTCAGAAAATGTATACTCACCAACAACCAAGCAGCCGGTCATAGCAACACCAATCCTCCCAACATGTAGCTTCAGGTAGGCCAAGAACGGATAGGCCACGATTAGGCCACCGCAGTACGCCATCAGACACATGCCGTGCAAGTTCCTTAGCTCTGGGATAAATGCGTAGACCAGGAATGTCGCTAGCAGAAATGGCACTGACAATAGAAGACCTGGAACAAAGATATATTGTGATAAAAGTTGACTTTAATATTTAACCTTCCCGGTCACGGTTGAGTGGTCCATTGTCATTTCTTATGACACCGCATAAAAATATAATTTATCTTTAAGACTTTCAATTGGAAAAATAATCGCAGAAGGATGACTATCGCCTAAAATGTTTTGCAAGAGAATCGGAAATGACAAAACGTAATGTATTACATATTAGTAGGTACGGTGCCAAATCGCAATCAAGGATAAGGATGGCCTAAAAATATGATTCCGTAGCCGACCGCATACGACAACTGCCGACGCACGCAGCACATGCACGCAGTTCATTACGGCTTGTCAATGATCCGCTTTATCCGTATCGGAGTTGGACAAGTAATAGGTACGCTGTAGGTATGTGTTGCATGCGTTGGCAGTTGTCGTATGCGGTCGGCTACGGAATCATACCTTAATGGTAAGCGACTACTGCGGCTGTGCAATTCTCTAGCACAACCTGGTGAAGCACGACGTTGCGACAGCCTTGGTATAGATTTTCATTGGTCGTTCTCCAGTGACGTCACCCTGTCTGACCAATGACAATCTCTATCGAGCACAACGTTGCGACTCGCATCGTTGTGTTCACTTAGTGAATTGCACAGCAGAATTGCATTGCTGTATCTATAGAGGCTTGCATCATAACGCGAGATTACGAGCACGTTGCCGATTCTGCGAAAACATTTTAGTGTGTGTAGGATACAGCATAGGTACTATAGAATAACCAAGATATCTATAATAAAGAATGTCTATAATAACTTTATTGCTTGTAAATATTATTGCTACGAGTATTAAACATCGGCCAAGGATCTTCATTGCCTATTCATTCTTATATTTTCATACAATATTATTCCATTTTCCATTTTATAAGATACCAAAAGACCTTTATAGCTAAAAGATTAATTTGATATAATTATAAGTTATAATGTATTTTAACGGCTTAAAGTATGTTCACATAAAATAAGTGAAGAGAAACACTGTGTTTGGTGGCTTTATTAGTACTAAAGTTAAACCATTATGAAATGAATAAAACTTAAAGTAAATGTGCTACCGTGCGCTTGGAGCCAGCACAGCAGCAATGCTAGCAGCGCTATAAATTTAATAATACTCGTACCTAGGTACGAGTACTTCGATAAAAGTTTCTAATGAAAATAATGGATATTTACTTAAATGCTTTATTTACAACTTATTTCGAAGTGACACTGACAGAATCTCTCTATTGTTACAAGTTCGACAGCACGAGTGTGACTTGCCCATAGGCCACGGTAACCTCTTACCATGTCACTTTGTAATGTCATATAAATATATCAAAATATACAGGATTACAAAGTGACATTTGCAGTTGGTAGAATGACAGCAGTACAATATTGACCTGTTTTAAGAGTTCATGGTAAGGCCGCAGGAGGGTCGTATACTTGTCTGCGACCTAAGTAGTATAAAAAAAGTGACTAAATAAATGATAATCATCGGTTCACGGGAAAGAGCTAATGAACTAACTATATTGACAATACCTAAATATTTAGGAACACTCTCAAAACTATTAATATCGAGTAGAACTCTTAGCTTTGACCTCTTAGCCGTATATTTAATGTAGTCAATACCAGTAGTAAACTAGGATAAATCACTAAAGAACCGACAATTTATGGGCCATTTTAGTGTTCACAAGCACACTACAGATAATTATTAAGAACGATAAACATTTAAAAGCTCTGGCTATACATGCTCGTAAAAACGGGGATTGGTTGTTCTGTTATCAAACGTTGGTGTTATTTTAACGTTAATGAATCGTTTGGGTGAAATAGGCCATAAAACATATAGGCACTCCAATAATCTCATAACATAACACATAACGAGAAGTATTTCACCATATTGCCAAAGCTATTTCCCAAACAAAAAACAAAATGTTATTGGATTTTTTATGTGCACATGGAAAGACAGAAGACAGGTAACACTTTGTTCGCCTGTAACTATGTAGATAATAATATAAGTATATATATACAAAACGGATGTAGCTGAAGATATGATATTATAATGAAACCATGGCGTTCGCGTTATGCCTATGCGGTACATCCTGTGGTAAAGAGATATTGAGGAAAAAGATGACTATTTGTCCCTGAGGCAGATTTTGACCTGAATCATATTTCTCAATGAAAGCAAGAAAACATACGAGTATTATTTACTACAAATAAGATTTCCTTCCGTTCCTTCTTCTAATCACACACACTACTACTCGTACGGGACAATCAATATGTTGTTCTCGATAACAGTGTCATTTGATTTTGACAAATCGAAGATGAATTTTGAACAGATTTTATTTCAGAATTGGCTTTCAGAAGAAACAGATTTTCTAGCCGTAGGCCGTAGTGTTTGTCTTTTGCAGAAAAGATGAGTTCGTTCCTGCATGAAATACTGTGCCTGTCTAACTATACACTTTTGATAGATTTGGCAACTTCTGTGGCGTAGCAGTAGTGCATTTGACTAGTGAGTAAATAGTAGGTTAGTTAGGTATATTTTTCAATAAATCACACATGGGAAAAATTCCATATTTAAAAAGTAAAGACGAGCAATAATTAAACTAAAACGCAACTCACCAACAGCATATGCGGTATATAAAAGAGTACTGTCATCGTTCTTCGGTGGATCTTCAGGGAAGCAAATGCCGGCTGCTAGCAACGCTGGCTGTGACAGATCTTTGACCATCATCTCCACGCAGTACGCTGTTGACGGGTGGTATTGTTGGCCACCAGGAGCCACTTCGAGCAGCGTACCATTCTGCAACAATATTAATGATGTTAAAGTCTAAAATTAAATGGCTTTTTGTAGAGTAAATGTAACAGTCTAACGGAACTCGTTTAATTTTGAACTTTAAGTCTATAGGCAATAAAGTCTAAAATTTAATGCCATTGTTTGCAATGTCTGTAGTATGCCAGTGGTTTTGCTTTAGCAGAATCGAGGGCCTGCTGATTGACGGAAGTCTCTTCCGCAAGTCAATGTATGATAACTAATGGTTTAGGTTTAATTATTCAGGTATACGCTAAAAAGACCTGAACAAAAAGTTGAGCATGGTGGTCTTTCGTGGATTTTCGCAATACCAATTTTTTTGTACTGTGAACTGTAATACGATCTCAGTCAATTAAATCCCTTAGTAATCCACGTACTGTTCCTATCTGAAACCTATTGAAACCACGTACCTATTTGAAAATATAAATGTCCATACAAACATAATGTCTCTACAACTGCTACCACCCAAGCTTATTACTGTAATAAATATATCGCTTTGGACAAATGTCGTGTAATATACCAACACAAGGTACGGTTGGACCTTGGAATAAAACACAGAACAGAACTTCTGATAGCAAAACGTGGGTAGGCACAAAGTTAAACGACACCAACTCTTAAACTACCTTTCGAATAATAGTAGATTACCCAACAAGTGAAAAAAAGGTGAATTCTTTTCGAGGCACCAAGTTGTATCCCGAGAGGAGTGAAGGTTTCTCCGGTAGAATCCCGAGCGTAGCGAGGGGTTCTAGAGAGAAACCTGAGTGGATCGAGGGATACAACAGCCGAGATGAATTCTTTTTTCACGTGTTAGGTACTCAACTTTTCACCATTGACTACGAGAAAACGATTACTCTGTGATTATGAATTACATTTTGTTATGGATAGTACACAAAAGAAGCAGCAAATTATCAGTAATAGCTACCGCTTTAGCGCGAAAAGACTCCGGAGACTTTTCGCGTTTGAGAATATGAGTTTCATTTTCATCACTAGATGAAGTCATTTTATGATTATATTTCGCCGCTTCATTCTCGATATAATTAACCAGGTAGTCCCTTATATCTACTAGGCAACGTCGCACATTTTTAAGAGATATGAATATGACTAAAAATTTTTTACAAGTACCTACGGAGCTGTGCTCTTGACAGATACTCATTCTTTATTTGTGCGTGGCAACGCGAGCACGTCTTCAGCAATGCGAAAACGCAGCGCCGAAGAAAAAATAAATCAAAAAGTGAAAGTTATCGTCGTATATAGATATAAAAGTTAAAAACTTATTATAAAAATACAAGTGAAAAAGTGAAAGTTATCGTCGTATATAGTTATTTCCTTACCACCATTGTGGTACTGGTATATACAATAAATACCTCACATGTACATCGGGGTTGACTGCGAGTCTCCAACGATGATACTTATTTTACGTAAATCGTAAAACAATCTTTATCATATCGTGCATTACGATATTGCTACAGGTACGGATTGACTAAGAGTCAATATCTGCCTCACATGTACATCGGGGTTGACTGCGGGTCTCCAACGATGATACTTATTTTACGTAAATCGTAAAACAATCTTTATCATATCGTACATTACGATATTGCTACAGGTACGGATTGACTAAGAGTCAATATCTGCCTCACATGTACATCGGGGTTGACTGCGGGTCTCCAACGATGATACTTATTTTACGTAAATCGTAAAACAATCTTTATCATATCGTACATTACGATATTGCTACAGGTACGGATTGACTAAGAGTCAATATCTGCCTCACATGTACATCGGGGTTGACTGCGGGTCTCCAACGATGATACTTATTTTACGTAAATCGTAAAACAATCTTTATCATATCGTACATTACGATATTGCTACAGGTACGGATTGACTGCGAGTCAATATCTGCCTCACATGTACATCGGGGTTGACCGAGGGTCTCCAACGATGATACTTATTTTACGTAAATCGTAAAACAATCTTTATCATATCGTACATTACGATATTGCTACAGGTATGTACAATAAATACCTTTCATAAAATAATCATCGGGGTTCGCTGCGTGCGTCCAACGATAATTACATAATGAAACAGTAATATCAACCATTACTGTGCGGCAATGCATAAAACGAGTGTCGAAAATATTTTTATTTTTATACCCTCATTTATACATAATAGCGGCATACTATTAAATACAAGAGAGCAATGCAGTTTTATATCATTTTAGGTCAAAAAGACCAAATGATTGAGAGCTCAGCTCCAACACTTATCGATAATTTTGTCTCAATCGGAAAACAAGAAATCACCGACTTAACTACAACACCTAGCGTTAATCCTGAACCGTTGACATTGGGCGACCCAGGTCGCGACCCAAAACTGTTATCAGCACTGGGCGAATCCACCCCTGAGCCACCAGACTATGGCGAAAAAATCCTTTATGGCTACCACTTCTAAAGAAAGGTATGCCCATAGAAAATAAATAAAAATTGTTTTAGGAGTATTAATCCTAGACAATTGTAGATTATTGCAAGCACCTAAACTTAATTTTGCGGAGATTGCAGCCGCCATACCCGACAGGGTTGGAAATAAAGACAAAAATATCCTTTCTACCCAGTAACAACTCAGTTCAGGAATTACGGCCATAAAGAAGGTCATGGACCTTTTCTTATTAGGTGAACATAAAATTCAGGCAATAAAGCCCCTAAGCTATGGGTGCTGTTTACTAATACTTACGAACTCAAACTGCAAGCGCCTCCCAACAGGTAGGCCTCTATCCCTATCCACACCAGGGAAACTGGCAAGCTCCTCGCTTCCCATCGAACAAGAAGGGGGGGGGGGGGGGGGGGGAGCGGGGAGGGAACCGTCGCCAGGCGCCAACTGCGAGTTCGCGCCGCGACAACCAGTGTGTTCCCAACACGAAGAGCAGGAGCATTTCTTCGAACAAGCCCCGTGCAACGACACAACTATAGTTCAAGTATACATACCGACCGTATGACCTACTTTTATAATTGTCGGCTTATGGTTACCCAAAATACAATAAAATTGCTCTCAAATGAATTTAAGAGTGGTTATTCAATTCCATTTTGCAAAGACGTTCGGTAAGTCACCGGCCCTAATAATAATTTCTCAAAAAAAAAAAAAAAAAATATTAAGATTTCAATTCGAATCTGCCTCCAGGGTAAAAACCACCTAGGAGTTCACAGCTTTACCATAATATATGGGTTATCAGTGCAGTGACACCAAGAGTCTTCACAAACATAATATGAAGCAGGTGTTATCTTATTTATGAAACGGCAGCTTTAGGTCCGTGGTGTACCTACTCGTACAGTCGGACGACATATTGGGCATAAGAGATCACTATTCTGAGTGTCTTCTTCCTAAGATATAAACGAAACACTGTAGTTTTTAAAATACTTGGCCTCGTTATAAATTATATTGGGGTAAATTGCAAGTTAGCTGCGATCACAAAATTAACTTTGAACAAACATACATACAATCTAAAATAGATAGACACGTACACTTTTTATTATCTGCGAGATAATAATG
The DNA here is from genome assembly GCA_914767945.1 of Eilema depressum. NCBI lineage: Eukaryota > Metazoa > Arthropoda > Insecta > Lepidoptera > Erebidae > Eilema > Eilema depressum. The sequence continues at coordinate 8,438,965 of OU612024.1, read as the reverse complement.
CATTACCCTTTTTTATTCAAATCCTGTCACGGTATACCTACACATGGGCTATTAACAAAAATGCCGCCTATATACACAAATATTATAGAACGATCTAAGTAAATTTCCTATGTTATCGAATAACGAAACCAAGATTAGACTCCCTTCAGAGTTATTGAAAGACCTTGATTGGCGGAGCAAGATAATATTCTCAAAATCTAATCATATGCCCCTTGCTCACTTTAAATTCGAGATTTGCACGAATGCCTCCCGGATAAACTGGGCTGCAGTGTGTAATAACAGTCGAACTAACGGAATGTTGTCAACTTTTGAACGCGAAAAACACAAATTACTTAGTCCTTAAGTTTTTCTTGGATTAGAGACCTTAATACGGTTAGAGAATAACTATGTAGTAGGTTTCAGACTGACCTCTCCCCTAGCTGGTTCCCCTGGGGGGGACGCAAGGATTTTCTAGTACTAGCGTCTCCACTTAGTGAGGGGAGATACTAAAATATTACTTCGCGTCGATAATACGACAATCATAAACTACGTAAATCGAATGTGTGGAATTCAATTCCCCCAGTTAAACGACCTGTCTCGGCTCATTTGGCAGTGGTGCGAGAAACGTAATATTTGGATCGTGACTTCAATTCATAAATAATAAATCCGGACACGGAATAAGAGCTATCAAATAAAGCATTCGAAATGATTACAAGACGTTTAGGTCACCCCGAAATCAACCTATCCGCTTCTCGCACCAGTACAAAATGCGATACGATCTAAACAACATCCTGATACCTTAGCATAAAAATGCATCAGAAAAGTGATTGACGACAAAGCTACTGGCCCTCACAGCCCTGATTTCCCATGTCGAAATAGTTGATAAATTCAGAAATACTTTACCTTTAATTCTGATTTAAACACCCTCTTCAATCTTTTTTTTTAGAGACCAACATCCCCTTCATCGGAACCTTACCCTGGCTGCAGCGAGGCCCTGTGGCAGGCCTTCATTAAGCGAGGGTCTCCTCCCGATGCACTAAATCTATTAATAGCTTCGTTAGCAGACAGTACTATTATGCAGTATAAGTATCTATTACTTTAAGGCTGTGGTGGCAATTGCCAACACAACCATTAATTTATTCAAACCTCCAATAGCGGCAGTACTATCACTTTTAAGTCAACAGTTTACTAACGGATGTTCATACAGTAACTTAAATAGTCACCAATCAGCATTATCAATATTCCCTGGTGACAATATCGGCTCAGACGAAAGATGCATCTACTGTAAGATGCATTTAGGTCAATGCCTAAATATTTCCAATACTGACTTAGATTTAAAAAAAAAAAAAAAAAAAAAAAAACTAGAAATAGTAATATTTCCTGCTCTATGTACAGCTCATTGTGTACAAACATTTTTTAAAATCGAAAATATATATATTTTTTTCAAACAATGGTATTCACATCTCGATAACGATATGTCAAAGTCAAAGTCAAGGTCTTTGTTTCTCAAAATGGTGCAACACTGTTACAGCTTTTTAGACGTCAAAATGATAAAAACTACCGCTCCTGGACGTGACCAACCTATTCTGTTCCTACCTCATTTCGAGGATAACATACACGTATTTACCTGCCCTGCAACAGTCCTCAAGGAATATATTTTTGCTACAAAAATAAGGGAACTGCCAGTACGGGTCAATGAAATTGTTGTTAGCATACAAAGCACCACACAGACCAGCTACCACACAATCAGTTGGTCGCTGGATAAAACAGGTACTGACAGAGAGCGGCGTCGACACGTGCGTCTCTAGCGCACACTGCATGCGCCATGACGCCACATCCGCCGCGCACTCGCGCGGTCTTCCAGTCGAAGCTATTCTGTAAATTGCTGGCTGGACCAGCACATCCAATACACTCACAAAATCCTATAACCTAACGGTAATCAGTGACGAAAATTTTGCTAATTTAATATAGGTACCTTACCTAGTATTAGGTAATAAGTACTTAGTTGGAATTTACTATTGCATTAGTAACTTATTTAAATAAATTAAATGGATAAGTAACTGTTTTTGCTCCCAATAATCATTAAGTTCATATTGAGAGTTCCACTGAATTAAAAACTTTCTGTGCTATCTCTGAAAGTCTACCTGGTTAATTATATCGAGAATGAAGCGGCGAAATATAATAGATGATCAAACGAACTTCTCGAATGAAGTTCGATCATTATTATATGAGCCGCTTCATTCGAAGATATAAACTCCCTCCCACCCATAGTACACAAACAGCATTGTTAATAGGTTTGATACTGTACCCAAAGCAAGAAAGTTTTATGCGTTATACCTTTATCTCTAAAGAATGAGTATCTGTCAAGAGCACAGCTCCGTAGGTACTTGTAAAAAATTTTTAGTCATATTCATATCTCTTAAAAATGTGCGACGTTGCCTAGTAGATATAAGGGACTACCTGGTTAATTATATCTTCGAATGAAGCGGCTCATATTAATAATGATCGAACTTCATTCGAGAAGTTCGTTTGATCATCTATTATGAGACAAACATAAACTTTTACAAGGAAAATTACACAGAAAATGGCGGCATTTTTTTTTTCTTAATTTAAACTGAGCCACATTCCATCCAGCCAGTGATTACATTTAGGTGGCTTTTAGTACGTTTTTATAGTGAGAGTGTGCAACCTCTTTGTATGTTTCACTAGAATCCGTACATTCGCGCATGTTCCAAATTCAAATATTTTTATTCACTCGGTGAAACAAAGAGCGTTTTATTCACTGTTTTTGATGAATCACGGGCCCTTTTTCGAGTGTCAATGGTGAAAATGTCTTTTTCACCTGAATAAAACGCTCTTTGTTTCACCGAGTGAATAAAAATATTTGAATTTGGAACATGCGCGAATGTACGGATTCTAGTGAAACATACAAAGAGGTTGCACACTCTCACTATAAAAACGTACTAAAAGCCACCTAAATGTAATCACTGGCTGGATGGAATGTGGCTCAGTTTAAATTAAGAAAAAAAAAATGCCGCCATTTTCTGTGTAATTTTCATTGTAAAAGTTAATGTTTGTCTCATAATCATAAAATGACTTCATCTAGTGATGAAAATGAAACTCATATTCTCAAACGCGAAAAGTCTCCGGAGTCTTTTCGCGCTAAAGCGGTAGCTATTACTGATAATTTGCTGCTTCTTTTGTGTACTATCCATAACAAAATGTAATTCATAATCACAGAGTAATCGTTTTCTCGTAGTCAATGGTGAAAAGTTGAGTACCTAACACGTGAAAAAAGAATTCATCTCGGCTGTTGTATCCCTCGATCCACTCAGGTGTCTCTCTAGAACCCCTCGCTACGCTCGGGATTCTACCGGAGAAACCTTCACTCCTCTCGGGATACAACTTGGTGCCTCGAAAAGAATTCACCTTTTTTTACTTGTTGGGTAATCTACTATTCTCTTATCTTATCTTACCGTAAAAGAATATTCGAAATGTACTTGGAAAGAGCAATATGTAGTAAAGTATGATACTTGAAGCTCTGTAAACATTTGCAATTTAACTCCGAACATAATATGTCCCGAGCATATTATATCTGGAACTAAAATGTGCTCAAAATGTGCTCTATACGCACAGAACACGTTTCTTTGGAGTCTTTTAAGGATAGCACGGGGTGTTACTAGAAGACATTTTAAAGAAAGTGCATGTCATGAGTAGTAAAGCAATTATGAACGTAGAAGAAGCGAAAGATTTATTTATTTATTAGCTTTTGCCCGCGGCTCCGCCCGCGTGGATGTCGGTTATCGCGATCAAACATAGCCTATGTCCTTTCTCAAGGTCTAATCTACCCCTATACCAAATTTCATCAAAATCGGTTCAGCGGTTTAGTCGTAAAAGCGAGACAGACAGACAGAGTTACTTTCGCATTTATAATATTAGTAGGGATTATCCAAGGATCGTAGCAGGTGGAAAGCTGTGATCTCTGGCTACCCCACAGGGAAAGAGGCGTGACTGTATGTATGTATGTATGTTGCTGCGGTGGACGAGCTCAAATTCACCAAGCATGGATTATTACAAAACAATTCGCGGGCGCCAGAGCCTCGTTTGTCTCGTGATTTAGGTCCAAGATACGTGTCCCGAGGTATACTGCGCAATGATAAGTACCTATTTACTTTGACATTGGAGCTTAAACTACTGTCATTTGGTAATTGAATTTGCGTTGTAATTTGAGGACATGCTTTATCCCAGTAATGGCACGTAGTAACTATTTAGTAATCTGTGGTAATGGTAGAATTAACAGAAGTTATTGATCATTCATATTCATACACGTATAATTATATATATTATTTACATTTAATCAAACAGAAAAGTGGAATTTATCGTTAACTAGCCTTTGCCCGCGGCTCCGCCCGCGTGGATGTCGGTTATCGCGACCAAACATAGCTTATGTCCTTTTTCAAGGTCTAATCTACCCCTATACCAAATTTCATCAAAATCGGTTCAGTGGTTTAGGCGTGAAAGCGTAACAGACAGACAGACAGACAGACAGAGTTACTTTCGCATTTATAATATTAGTATGGATGCTTTGTGTGGTATAACATTGGATTACACATTTTAATGCATGGTAAGCATTCTAATTTCTATTCTAACTTCTATTCTGACTTGTATTATTCTGACTTTTAAATTTCAGTAGGTATTCATTTTTAAAAAATTGTCACTGCGGTAGTGCCGATAGAAATGAATACTTGGCCAATACTTATACTACTTATGTAGATATTACTATACCTATACATGTAGAAATGTATGTGAATATTGTATACAGAGGTGCCATATGTGAATTTATCATTATCTGTCACAAGAGGTGTTGGTAAAGAATGATGAAGCGGGTTTAACGGCTTTTTCCCATCTTAAAAATATTCTACAAAAAATTTCCAACGCGCCTAAAGGTCCATTTAGACAGAGAGGGTTCCTCACATGCAAAATAAGATTATCGAAAGGATAAAAAAAAATTGCGGCGTCTAAATATTCCCACAAACAATAGCTCGCTTGCTCGTCCAAGCCGGCGAGAATTGCCTCGAATTAAATATTGATAGTGTCCGTCTAAATTGAATTTTAAAGCAATAATTGCACTTTGACATAGGAGATTATGTCACTTGCAAATCTCGTAAGATATAATCGTAGGTGAAGTGTTTACCTGTGTGTTTATTTTGATACGATAATGGTATTCCGATTATTGTTAGTGATAGTAGCGAACAATAAGTAGCGAAAAATCGAACCGAAACGTGCGGGAAGTTTCCCGCACGATTCGGTTCGAGAAATTCTCCTTTCGTCAAAGTGACGCTTAAAGAAGCTAGTAACTTTGGTTGGGTACGAAGGTCTTGGTGCAGGGCCATACTCATAAAAATTATATTTAATGACAAAGGCCATAAGTTTATGTATTGGACTGACGACCTACGAAAGGTGGCTGGGACAGACTGGATGCGGAAGGCGGAGGATTGGCAAACGTAGTGCATATTGGGAGTGGCCTATGTCTAGCAGTGGACTGCAATAGGCTAATTGATTGATTGATTGATTGATGTATTCGCTCTGGAAAATCTAGAACCTTCACAAGTACCTATATACCTATTACCTAATGCCATTGGTAAATCGTGTGACTGCAATTTAAGCGTTTACGTGTAGAAGTCTTAACAAAAACTTTATAAAAATATGCATAATGGGCGCCGCATGACCGAAGGTCACGGTTGTCTGAGGAATTAATATTACCACGGTATAATAACCCTGGGCTTGTTTTATGCAATGCAGATTTCAATTTTATTATTGATGTTATTGGTATTGGGATGGTATTTCAAATTAAAAGTATTCATCGCCCAAGTGTTTTCTTGGGTACACGTATATAATATAACAAAAAGGCTAAATTGTGTACTTTTGGTGCCAAAATGTATCTTGGCAAAAAATATTTTCACTCTAGCTTATTGAGTAGGGCATCAAAATAAAGGAGAAGACGATTACAAAAATGTGTAAAGGTCATAACTAAAAAGTATAAAATAAAATAAATTATTAAAATTTAAAAACCACTTGATACTGCTGAAAAGATCAAAACAAATTTGGTTTGAGAGCAGACGGTGCCCATTTCCAAGATGGGCACCGCCTGTTATTATATCACACTTCTTTCGATCTTTTCTGTATCAGTCGAGTTTTTTAAATAATATAATATGTAACTAGCTAGACCAAAAGCTAAATGTTCAATTCATGCATACAAACAAGTGCACTGAGCAGGAAGTGAACACACTACCTTTGGGCTACGACGTAGCACTCGAACGCTCTACTGCTACGCCACTGAAAGCATGTAGCATGCATGTAAATCGATGCTATGTTCAAATGGTATTAACCTGAATACTCATAACTTAACGTAACATTATCCAATTTACTCCATACAACCAATAAGGGTATACCCATCCAAGTGAAGGCTTGCCTTAAAAGCGTCCATAAATCCGTTTTTGCTACGTTTATATAAAAATGATTTCCTTCTCCACCCCATATATTTCCTTTGTTCCTACTCACAACCCATCTGGTAAAATGATTATAAAATACAGTTTGTGGAAATAAGTAGTCCTTAAACAACGTCATAATAGTCCAAGCGACGGCAGCGGAAAAAATGCACTTTCTCTCTATAGCTCTTATTTTAAAATTCATTTACATTTATCTACCCTCTCAAGCATGGGAAACCGATACAATTTTCAAATCTATTTAACGTGACTTTATAACAAAGAATAGGTATTCTACATAAGCCTTGAAGTAGGGTATGGGATTCTATAAACAACTTCACTACCAATAAGTACACTCGCGAGGTAAAAGTCTAATTTAAAAATGTGTATCGGATGTGTATTATTTAATAGCTCATTGAAATGGCACTTACAAACCGTCAAAATTAAAATATCAATACTTGGTTAGCAAATACACCAGAGGAGGTCAGGCGATAATTGGTTCCGTTATAGCTAAATTCAATAAGATCCCGACGAATTGAGGACCCTCCTACTTTTTGAAGGTGATTCAAAATAAGCCGAACATATAATGGAAAATGGATCCCGGACTCAAGAGCGACCTCCTTTATAGATGGACGGTCGCTATATTACACATGTTACAGTATTCGCTTATAATAATAACTAAGCTCATAATGTATGTAGCGTTATCCATGTTTTGTAGAACAATTTATTTTGTTGAGTGAGTCAGCCGCCACCTCTTGTACTATTTACAAGATATTATTTCAAGCGGGTTATAAATTATCATAATTTATATATTTTATACCACATACCGTACGGGATATAGTGGATATACTTAAATATTTTTATTTAACCCAGGCTGGAGATTTCAAATGTACTTATATCACTGAGATATAGTTTGAAGATTTAACCGTTATTTTTTCCTTACTTATAATTATTAAATGTTTTAAAGCATTTAGTATGCCCCAAGACGGATGAATAGAAAGAAATTGGGTCAGGTTCGGGCTCGAATCTGACCCAATTTTCTTCTATACATCCTGCATCCGTCAGAGCATTCCCCCTGTATGGAAAAGTTCGCGGGTTCGAGTCCCGCCTAAGCTGTATTCGCTTTTTTCTACTTATAACTAACTAGCTGTTGCCCGCGGCTCCGCCCGCGTGGAATTCTGATCCCGTATATAGCCTATATGTTAATCCAGGGTATAACCTATATACATACCAAATTTCAACCAAATCGGTCCAGCCGTTTATGCGTGAAAGAGTAACAAACATCCACACATCCACACATCCACACATCCATTCTCACAAACTTTCACATTTATAATATTAGTAGGATAGGATTTTCCTACATATAGATCTATGGTATTTTCACTTATATATCTGCGAAGGGATAAGCAGAAGTGTATATTTGTCGTCCGTTTTGTTGTCCAACAAAAGACGACAAAACAACATAAACGAGAAACGAGAGACAAGCCTTGACAAGCTGTGATCAATCACTGAGCAACATGAGTTACGTAGTAGATAACTATTTATTAATCTGTGACATGAGACCGATCGGTCACCTTTGAGTACGACGATAGAATTTGTCATAAGGAATGCTCGCGAAATGTGGCCTTGAACTTTACAATTAAGAGCTCAATGCTGTTGGTCCGCTCAATTTGTGAACACCTAAAGTCGTTATGTATCGCGTGGAGTATGTGATTAGACTTTATGTAGTACTTAATGGTCCAAATTAGTTACAGAGCCTTATGCCTCCACGGCGATTGTGACACCACACTCTTACCATATTACCCGGGGTCACATCTATCGGCCATTAATTAAATTTCATTTCAATTTTCCACATCATTTAATTCTTGTAAATTTAAAAAATAAACATGAACGTACACTATCTATACCTACTTAAAATAAATTATTAAAAACCTAGGTAGGTACAATACAAACTCAATTTAAGTAGGTACTCTAGAAGCAAACCTATAAGAAATATCTAGAGGATATACTCGTATTTTATGTCTTTTAATTAAAAGAGGGAATAAGTAAAGTAGGCATACACCAAAAGAAAAGCAATATCCTATTTGTAACTTAAAGAAAAAGTACTTAATACTTATATCATACAGAATTAATGTATTTCATCAATAATTATTGATGAGTTACATTAATTCTATATGATATAAGTATACCTACTTGTATATTTATCAATACATCACTAAACTTGGATTAATTTGATTTACCTTCTTCAATGCCCTTCGATAATTTTAATATCCATCCTAGAAAAACATAAATTAGGTAAGAGTGGCATTGATTGAATCAACACACAGCATATTTAGATACTAAATTCTTCCAATATCACTATCTAGAATCTAACATAATCAGATAGGCGAGAAGATTCGTGCTTTCATGAATCTCTCAGGCAGAAAATTTATCTAAGCCTATTTATAACTCGAGGAGAAAGGTCAGATTTAACACGTTTTAAATTTATATTGAGAATGGGATAACCTTTATTCACCTACCAGTAGCTTTTTATGTACTTAGGATGTATGTACTGTACTTATAGGGTACATAACTGTGCGGGCGTGTGGTTTGAGTCCAACTTATGGGAAGGCACACGCGGTCCCGAGGGGAGGAGGGGTTCACAGGGGACATGATCCCCGAACAAGGCATTTTTTGAAGGCATTCCCGAACGTGGCACCTGAATCGAGGGGTCTCCGAAGGTAAATTCCGCTCGAAACTAAAGGGTAAATAAGTATATGAAGATATTTACTCATTTGTGCTATCGTTAACATATTATATTTTACAAGTAGGTACCTGCTTAATTTAACTGTAAAATATGCAAAGTAATCAAATTTAATAACACATAAAAAATTCATATGATACCGGAATAATATCAAAGCTGTTTATTACTCTACACTCGTAAATCAGTCGCTACAACCATAGCGCTTGGACGAAACAATAAACAATGTAAATAAATAAGTAATAAGTATTCCACAACATTCTACACAACGCTTTCTAGACCCATGGTAAGCTTAATTAGCTTGTGTTATGGAATCTAGAATGCGGATATACATACTTAGATACTTTTTTTTTGTAAATACATACATATTATACATAGAGACACCCAGACCAATGCAAATATTTATATTCATGCATACAAATATTGGCACTGAGCGGGGATCGAACCCGCGCCTCCTGCGTAGCAGCCGCGTTCACTACCGCTACGCCACAGAGGCAGTCAATTCAATGTATAACACAACTAAACAATATCTAACCTACTATCATTTATTATATTCTAAGTGATGAACGATACATGGGATTATGAAATCACCGTTAACCTTTAAACTAATATAGCCCGGTATTTCAGCATTTAACCTAGAATTCCCTCAAACAATAGGTAGATATTATTATTAGAATACTACTTAGCTGATCCCGCGAACTTCGTACCGCCTTACAGTCGAAGAATAAATTTATAGATTCAGAACATCCACCATGCTTAAAATAAAACCCTGCTGTGAAACTGAGTGCGTTTTTGGAACAATGTTCTTTATTTAGTAACCATTTACTAATAAATGGCCAATAAGTAATCTGTGCTCTTTGGTGCTCCTACTACAACAATAACAGCCCTCCCCGCTGTGTAGCCTGTTAGTGACGTAATAACCCCGTTCTACTGCCACAGCTTGAATCCACTCCTAACCCAATCAGTTAGCTTAATTACAAGTATTTGTTGAATTATTTGATTCATTAATTTAGGTCTCCTTTACTCATTTAGGTCCCGCAGTAACACTTATAAAAATTGTGAATGTAAAGCGTAGATACTGTTCCTATCTTTAGGCACATAGATTTACAATGCAATGTAGGCAATGGGTAGGCCCTGTTGAAATGAACCGGGCAATAAAAACTCAAAAACAATTATTATTATGCATACTATGATAACCATCTACCAATTACTAGATAAGACTAGAATAGATTAATAAAATCGAAAATATTCTATACCACTTAGGTCGCAGACAAGCACATGGCTCACCTGATAGAAAGTGGTTACCGTGGCCTATGTGGACATGTGCACACTCACACTCGTGCTGCCGACCCAGTATTTAAGAAGACTCAGCAGAGAGATTCTGTGCCGTCAGCGCAGAAGGCAAGCAGGATAAGCCTTTGATCTTCCCACTGACAGCAAAAAACCTCTTCAGTGGGCTCTATAATATTTTCAACTAAGTACTTATAAAATATTCACGCTTACATAAAGTTAAAAGATAAGAAAATTGTAATTGAAAATACAATAATACATTGTTCGAATCTAATTACGTAGGTAATGTTATTGGGATGCAGTAATTACCTATAATCTCTTGACCACAGTCACTTATGTCTGCGGTTTCTTTCCTAACGTGCGTCAAGCCAAGTCTCGAACATCATAGGGCAGTATTATTCACAAAATCACATACAAATTTACAGATATTTGTACTGAATCTTGGTGTTTAATATTATAAATAATATGAAGTCCCTGCAATACTTATTACAATTAAAAAAAAAACAAACTTAGGATTACAAATTAATTTGATTTTGTCGGTTATCAACTTATCACGTCACGCATCCTTCAGGCTTTGCGGATTTACATCCGTGAAATATATTGGTCGGTTCGAGTCCTGAGTACCCCAGCTGCACTGACCATTCATGGGCATTTCCGCACAAAAAAAAATCCTTCATAAAGTGGTTTTATTTAAAAAAGGGTTCCATTAATTATGTACCTCCAAGTTGATGCCTGTGGCTACATCGGCGTATGTGTCTAGGTATCGGTTATCGCGATTTTTAGTCATATCACCGTCCGGTTCTAATCAACTAACGATCAAACCAACTTAAGATGGACATGACCAAAAGCCCTTTACATTTAAAAAAAAACTGTGCAACAAAACTTTTAGGGCGACCTCCTAGCGCGTGCTTGCTACTGCAAGCTGCTTACCTCATCGGGGATATAACCTACTGGTTATATCCCCGAAGAGGTAAGCAGACGTCTATCAACACCCACATTTCGCCAAATACGACTTTTGGTCCCTCGTAATCCGTAATATATGCCTATTACCGTCGAACGGGCACTTACTTAGTCATGGGCTATATGTTTACTGTCGGATGGAGAACAGCCCTATCCCTTAGTCGCCTTCTACGACACCCACAGGAAGAGATGGGGTGGCCCTATTGTATTCCACCGGGAACCAACTCGGCGAACTAAAATTCTAGTATATGTACTTATGTAAAAGTTAGTTCAAGAAATATAAAATATTCTCACGAAGCCGAAGCCACAGTTCGAGGTGGCTATGGAAACCTCGCCACTTGTAAAAACACTGTTATTGTAAACAGCAACAATTTGTAGAACATTTGTTTACGTTCCGCACTGAGCGTGAGCAGCGTCCCTGGCGCTAAGTTTTATTTTGCTTGTCGCTGGCTCAGTTGGCTTTGCTAAGCTAAATATTTTGTGAAACAAGAGAAAACTTCTGTAAGAAAATCAGCAATAATGTTTAGGAACATTACCTTCTAAGTTATAGGTACAGTATTGCAGTACTGCCCCCTTGTTCGAATGAGCAACCGTGCTATCAACATACACCTACTTCCCCGTCTGCTCTCTCATGACTGCCTTGTACAATTTAACATTACGGAATTAAGGACGAAACTGCCGTCTGACACCCTAATCCCGGAAGGAAAACCTACGAGATCCTAACTCATCAATCAGCAGGTGTAACGGTTTGCAGGTGAGGTAGACTTGCCGCCCGAAGATCTCTGTGTGACCCATATGACTCCTTGTTTGCTTTTTAATATCACTTAGATGGCAGATAAGCACCTGGCCCACCTGATGGATACTGGTTGCCGTGGCCTATGAATGTGTGCAACATCAGGGAAGTCATACTCGTGCTGCCGACCCTGCAAGAACCTTCTAATGCCCTTGAAGAACCCCAGATTGTAGTCGCATCGAAACACCACATAAAGTTCATTTCACAGCTTGAGCGTGTGTCTCTTGTGTTCCTGGCATTACATATACCAGTCACATCGCGTCCCAAAATAAGTTTCGTCCAGTTTAATAAATAAAAAAGTGAGGACGAAATTTTATACGTCGTATGAGGGTGAAACTAGTGAACAAAATAACTAATTCATGAGCTGGGCCGTAAACTGTCAGTATTTGAAATAGAAAAAACCACAATACCGCGACATACTTGATTCTATAAACACAACAATATTTTTTCCCAGAAATCGCCTGAACTAACAAAGCTTCGCCTCTCAAGGCCATTGTATGATGTTTATGAGAAATATCGTAACGTCATATTTAAACAAGCCTTTACTGTACAATCACATTGCTGCTTCAATAACAATAAACGCAGTGTTTGCATACTAAATATTGCTGCAAATAGTAGTAGTACCTTATCGACTAATTACATTATCATTTAATTCCTAAAATCTTTAATCCTTGTTGCATTCGAGGCTTTCACCCTGGAATCCGAGGTCTGCTTTCTGCCTTCACCTCCTCCATTTCACCTGGTCTTCCGGTCTTCGGTATCCCTGACAGTAAGATCATTGGCAAACGTGTTTCTAATCACATCATCCCAGCCTTAATCTCGGTTGTATCAAATTCCAAAGCTATTGGAGACCGTGGACAACTTTCCTACTCTTACTCTTCCACTTCGCAAGTTCTTAATCCCTAAATAGGTAGTGTTGTATTAGTGATGTATTTCTGGCAATGACTAACATAGTGAGTGACACTTTCTACGATACTACAATACGAAATAATCGTTATCTTCAACATCCGGCATGGTCTACCTACATCATACGATCTTGTAAGAAGACAAAGCATTGATTTGATTTGTTTAATTTAAATCAATGTTTTTTTTATTGATAAAAAAAGTAATTAACTAATATTTTGCAAACAGAAGAATACCTACTTATAAATAAAACATGTTTTTATCTTATTTTTTAAATATGCTTCTTGGTTATAATCGAAATAATTTTAATAGATTCCTTGGTGGTTCAAATACACTGTTAGACCCGGTAGGTGCCACTGCGGCCAGTCTGCCACCTGATCGTGGTACCTACCTACTGCTTTTCCGGGCAGGGCGAGACCTGTCGGGCTCGGTAGTAGGTACTTATAATGTAAAAAGAAATTACCTAATTAAGCGGATTAAACGTAAAAGTCAAGGACACAGTTATTGTGGACCACAGAACAAAAAAATAATTGTGAACTTACGCAGAAAGTAAATTCAATTACGTAGGTATCTAAGTAATTCGTGATGATAGAATTTTATTAGAAACACAATTTGTAGTAATATAACTGAAGCATGTAAAGGTCCAATTTGTTACCCAATTGACCCTGTGTAGGGTAATTCTACCACACTCTTAGTTTTTAGTTTCGCCAATATGTACTCTTACAAATTACAAGAACAACTTGGTGAACGTTCTAATGGGCTCTTCCAATTAGTCCTAACATCTCCTTTCCTGCACAGGACAACATGTGCAGGACTTATACCCACATACGGTGCAGAATATTTCATCAAGAACCAAGCGGTTCGGCAACTCCTTTCTCTGCCGCACCATTAAGTTCTGGAATTCCTTACCGTGCATGTGTTTCGGTCTTCCTACAGTCCCAGGTCCTTTAAGCGGGGCGCGAAAAAACATCTCTGATGAGGCCGTCAAACTGAGTGCCACCATTGTAACATGGTACGTGTCTATAATGGTGTCCCCTTTTTCCGAGACTTTGACTTCAGCTTACCATCAGGTTAGGCGAAGTCATATTGACGTATCCTATATAAAAAAGGTACTTAACTACAAGGGTTCTTGGTTCAGAACCTCCACGCGGTGCACCCTGGACAACGGAGACGTTAGCGCCTCTTTCCCAAGATGGGGGATACGCTGCCGCCTGCGCCAACACCGACCAAGGTGATAATGGCTCTGTTGAGGGTTATTCAGAGGCTTTCCACGTGTGCCTCCGACTATAGCAGAATAGACAGCAGGTAAAAGGGCAAGGGCGGACTCTCCGGACGCAGAAGATACGCGACGACACTTCCGTCAGATGTCAGTGAAAAAACTGTTTATATGAATGACACGTTACTGTTACGTTACACGAAGTCAAGTCTTTTTAGACCATTTAGGTGTCAGAAACGGCCTACCTGATGGAAAGTGGTTACCGCGGCCTATGGGCGTATGCAATACCAGGGACGAGGGGCGTTAGTATACATTATTATATAGAGCGCACGTATCACTCAGGTCTTTGGCGCCGAGTGTTATCACGTTATCAGATACTTTGCGATGGTATAGCGCACCTATAGTGACGTTTCATGCATTACCGAAAATATCAATAGATGCACTTATTAATGTAGTTTGTTGTTATGAAGGTTTTTGTTTGATTTGATATGTTGATTTAACATATCGAATTAAATATTATTTGCGAAGTCATTTTGATAGGTATTGTTTTACTACTGATTGAGGTTGAGCCAGGAGCCTCGGTACTGTTTGTGCCCGTGATAGCAGTTCATACTTGTAAGGCGCGGTCTATAGCAATGTTACTCTAAGGGCGTTACACTCGAGCTGCGGACCCTGAATTTTTTGTGTTTCAGCTTCATAGGATTTTAAGAAAACAAATAACAAAATGCACATTATCAGTAGTGAGAAAGTAGTATTTTTGTGTCCAGCTGATATTGCGGACACAAAATACCCATCTGATATTTGCGGTTCAATAAGTCATGAGTTTATCAACACTAAGTTGTTGCTTCTGAAGTAGTCATTTTATTTTTTATACAAATTAGGATCAATATTGAAGAAATGCCAGAAATTCTGGCAAGACGCATTTAGAATGCTTGATTACACCAAAACGACAGTGAGGTCACAATCTGTTTAACATTGACTCACGGGAGATAAGAGTCGACGTATATAGCTAAAGATAAACCAAACAAATAATTTTGTATACAAAGACGCTATACAGCTCAAATTGTTCAAGTCCAAAAATGGCCAAAAATTCATTATTTTATTTCTAAACAATTTAATAATTGTACTCTACTTTAAAAATGTTAAGTTTGGATTAGGCTCCTTTTATCACAACATGTCCGCAAAGGTGTATTTTCAGTGATACTTAATAATTTTATGATTTCGAAAACTAGGGTAACAGATTGTTGATTTGCCATGGTCCGTGAGCCACTGCGCCAAAAGATTTTATCACATAAAGGCAGTTTTCTACGGTACGTGATTCTGCAGATTTTATCGGCAGACGACCCCGGACAGTCAAGCAACACGTTGTTTTCACGGCATCTTTTTGACGCCATAACCGTCCGCAAAATCACCCACTGTGTACAACTGCCCTAAAAGAGGTGAGTGAAAATCTAGATGAAGAAACCCATGAAATGTGAGAGAAGTAGATGTGAGGTTGTTTTCTACTCCAGAGGGTGAAAGGCGTCAGTATTTATGTATAGATATAGGTATGAATTAAAAAAGAATTAATGTGTATGTTAAAGTAACTTTCGTTTTACTTTCTCATTATGAAGTTATAATTATCATCGAACATCGTTTGTCCTAAGTTCGAAAATGTAATGCGTAGGGAGTAGGGATGAAAGTAATGTCGTAAGGAAGGTATTAACTATGGATATGGATGGCTACAAAGGGAGAGGAAGACACTCTTTCACATCTCAACATTCACCCCCTTCTTAACCGTAAGTACCTATATGATTATGGAAATTAATGGAAAAAGCATACATGTTGCGCCGACCCTAAATGAACTTGGGATAAGGGCAGGAGGATGATGATGATGATGATGAATTATTATCGAACAACTAAAATCCATAATAGAGGGGTCTATTAACGGGAACCAGAGTGTGACCAGGCAGGTCATACTTCGGTTCCCGTCAATAGAATATGCAGGAAATACTCAAGAGGGGTTTTTGAGTATTTCCTGTGTATTCTAATGGCTAGTGGACAGCCCTTGGCCTTGGTCACCTGTCGAACAGCACGATGGTTATCTCTTGGAACCTTGAAAATATTTTGGAAACGAAAAGTGCGGAGTATCATCATGAGTAAATAAAATTATCTAGTTACGACTAACACTGCCGTTGTTAATACTAGCAAATATAGATTCACGATTGTCGTTTCATTTGTATTATTGTAATAATCGAATTTAGTTTTGTATTTTCATATACAGAGTAATTTTTTCCACTGGGCTTGGAAATCCGGAACTAAGTATGAGGAATAGTAAAAATCATTCTGTTTATCCATATGTATACTTAATATTAAAAATGCGAAATTGATCCTGTCTGTCTTTCTATCTGTACATTACGTTTTCACGCCTAAACCACTGAACCGATTACAATGAAATTTTGGTACAGGGGTAGATTCGAGCTTGGGAAAGGATAGGTATAGATAGGCTATAACCGACATCCACGCGGGCGAAGCCGCGGGCAATAGCTAATTAGGTATAATTGATAAAGTTCTCCTTTAGCAAACATATCTCGTGAAGAAGTGGTAACCGAGTAGATTAGCACATTACAAGGTTCTATTCTAACCAGGTTAGTTTTAGCATGGTCATTCTTACTCCTCTTTCGTTATGGGTAGTTCGATCCCTTTTTTTTATCGTGCGAAAATCGCAGTCGTAGACATATTTCTTGCACCCCGGCTGACCCAGGGCCATATCTTTCGAAGGGTATTTCGATCCCTTAAAAGTCTGACAAATAAGTCCAACTAACAACCGATCGAAGAGCTTCGAAATTGACGTAGGGTTGTGGAGGTCTAATGGCTACTTCACAAGGAAGAAAAGAGACGTGAGTATGAGTATATCTGTATATATTGTATATTATTACTATTTGCAATAATAACAATGAATCATCATTATAAAGAATTCCATTTATGAGTTTATGACTATGAATGGATTAACCATTAAGTTTTTCCGGTTAGCTGAAACAAATGATAAACGTAAGCTTAACAAACTGCTCTACGTTTAGTATACCTAATTCGTCATTCAGTGATAATATGTATGTGAATCAGAATTGTCCATTCAGATTCATTTTATGAAGGACAATTTTATTCTGAATCATAGTGTGTTTGATTGATAATATTTGATAAGGGTTACCTACTTCAAAAATTTTCTAAGTAGGTAACAAGGATTTGCACGTACGGAATTGCCCATTTTAAGACTCCGATTCAGAGAGTTAATAACATAATGTCGACTTCATAACATTACTTGCTTATCAGCTAAATCCAGATAAATATCCCATATATACTGTACTATGTATACAATTTCTTTCATTTAGCGGACACAAGACTTAAACATACAGAACTATAAAACTCGGCTTACCAATCAGCTAAGATTTTGTTTGTACTGGACGTAAATATTTACAAATGTTACCTAAGTGATTGGGATATAATTTGAATTATTAGTTCAGGGTTGTAAACAGACTGACAAAGAGAAGTTGCATATTTTACAGAACGAAAAACGATATGCGGATTAACATATTAAGTAGCTAAATCTAGGTACAACAAAAAAGAATTTTGGGCGATGGCTAAACTTACCTCTTGAATAAACACCTCTTCATTTGTAGCTGCTGGGTCGACCAAATAGCTTTCAATACAGGGTCTCTCGTATAAATAGAAGAACTGCTCGTGTGCAACTATGTTTGTTAGTTCCTTCCCTCGGTATACAGGCGGACTGAACGGATTTATTACACTTGAATTCGATGGAGTACACGAAGTATTGAAGAACATGCTTCCACGTTCGCAACATCTATGGACACATATACGTCCGATACAGGGGCATCCTAGACGTATCAGCACCCCATCTTCTTCCACCTCGTACCAAGTCCCACTATTGTATTCAATACCTTCGTGTATAACCGAACCATTTGCGAATGTCGCGCCGTCTGTTACATTCAGGCTCTGAACCCTTGAACACGGAGTGCTTTGGGCACTCGCACCCGCCAAAAGCACTAAAAACAAAATCACCTTCATATTTATCGTCACTTAACACATTTCACAAATTAAAGTTCTGAACAAAAATTGTTTATGAAGTTTCAAATGAATTAAATTGTACTAAAGGAGTATTTTATCACTGCTCAAGTGTTTGTTATCTGTTCACTAGTGAGGTAATTTTATGTATCATTTTTGATAATGATAAGAGATAAGCGAAGGAGTCGTGAGTATTGTCGTAAGTGTTTGTATGGGGGCGTAGAGGCGTGTTACAATCACGAGGTTCGTATCCAGACTGGCGCTTTTGCTGCATTTATCCCTGGCGCGCGTCTACCTCAAGCCCACAGCAGTTTATCAATGTGCTAGTCGTTTGTTTACTCATTGTCTGCTAATGACGGCCCAACTCTATCTCAGCCTATAGTCAAATAAGTCATTAACATACCTATACCTATGCTATTTTAATGAATGTGGTAAATGAACTTGACAATTAAGGAACTCGATTTAAACCGCCAGTGTCTGTGTCTGATGAACCTGACATTGAATGTTGGGTACCATAATAACCTACTTATTTAAAAAAGTGTATTTATCTATAATTATTTTTTTGTTATGGTCTCCATACATCGATTTTTGGATGGATTTGCGATCGATGTAAAAACTTCTCTTGTTAAAAAATTAAAATTGATATAGTCATCTATATCGTGCACTAAAATTCACAGTGTCGCGGACATAACGTGAAATCTGACTCTTTGACAGTTTATTATTCGGCGGCGAGTGACCTAAAGCTATTTATTAATCTATGCCTAAAGTTCCTACCCGGGACTCTGGGAAAACGGAACAATATGTTATGAGAGCAAGAGGAGAGGAAAATTATGATGTGGTAAAGAAAAGAGGTGCCAAACGTATGGAAGTGACATCTCAGGGACCGTATTTTGTTATGACAGGGAAGAAAGGGGGTCATTGGAAAAGCTCATTCGAACACTCGTTATGGTGTAGCAAAGAGGCAATGGCGAGTGCAAATGCAAAGGCTTAATATCTTTTTAGAGCATTTAAGTGATAGAGTAGGATGCAGATACTTGCGCTGATGCTTTTTTTATATATGTAAGATGCTGTTATACAATAACTTATGTTGAAAACCCACCAAAGCCCAGAGTTAGCTCTCCTACCAAGGAAAGAAGGAGCTCTAACCCTGGGCTTTTGACAATTTTGATGTCCTTATGGATTGGTTTTTGTAATTTTTTCGGGAGTGACTAAGTACCATCTTATCTTTAAACCATCAATCAGCAGTCTGCAGGTGTAAGGGCATGCAGATGCAGGAGCTTGTAATGGTACCTGGTCACATTCTAAGAGATTCTTATACGTCCTGCATCCTGATATTTTTTTGCCCAAACCATAAAACAATTATCCTCCTTGCGTTAATCTCAGTCGCATCCGAGGCCTTCACCTCGGAGTTCCGGATCCGCTTTTTCCAGCCTAAGGCTCGTATCCCAGAAAAGTACTCAGTTCTGAATCTCGATTTATCTAAGGACAGATTGCTCAGACAATCTGTTGTCACCCCATTGGCGAAATCGAACTAATCAGTTGTCGGACTATTTAGGTCTCTCGAATACCCATAACGACTGCCATAGATGCACGTATGACAACCGGGACCGACGGCGTAACGTGCTCTCCGAGGCACGTAAACATTCAGAACAATGCAAGTAAATGCATGAATATGTCATGCACACAAATATTTGCACTGAGCGAGACTCGAACCCGCGCCCCTACATAGCAGTTGAATTCAATGATACCTATATTATTTATAAACTATGGAAACGTTGCACGAACTCTAAAATGGCATCTGGCAATCTAAAATTTTACGCACCAATCCAACTACTACGCAAAAAAAACTACGCAACTGTGTACTACGCAAAAAAAAAAACTTCATTAATAATAAAATTATTCATATCTATAGGTAAGTAATAACAAAATTCTTAATTCAAATTAATTATGTAATAACAATGAAGTATTATTTCCTAACGAAGATACATAATAATTAGCTATATTTTTTTTTATACTACGGCTGCCTTTCCTTCAGAGAAGTGCTACGCAGCTATGCTACGCTTACGAGGATGTAAAACCTAAAGGCGGCCACCCACTTACAGTCCGCCTGCAGTTTTTCGTCTGTCCGGCGGCCTGCAGTCTTTATGTCATCAATGTCATCATAATTTTATTACCTCAGACTAAAATAATAACATTATTTTATTCTTTTATGTTATTACGTATAAAATGCCGACGGCCATAGACTGTCCGGCCTTTAACTGTCTTTGCTGACCGGAATCTTCAAGCGGCCACACATATTAGCCGTCAGTCCAAAATCGTATACAAAACTGTAAGTGTGTGGGCTATTGCGATGAACTGACACACCGATATCATCCGGTTGTCGTTCGGTAAACTGCTAGTGGGTGACCGCCTTAAGATATGAAACTATGTGACCGTTTCTACTGTGCTATGTTAAGTAGCGTATCGAGTAAGATGTGCTATGAAGATGCTCTATCCCATAGCTCGTATGGGATGTATCAATCGCATAACCGTATAGAATGAAAAGTTCCTCCACTCCACTTCCAAAATACCAACGTAGCATAGCAGATTTCTGGTGGAAAGGCAGCTTTGCCATTTTTGAAAGCCGCCATCTCCCCGCGTGGCGTGTCTAGATTTAATAATACGTCATAGGTATAATGCACTACTGCCTCACCACAGAGGTTATGTTATCGGCTGATCAGGGGCGTATTTACCCTAGGGCCAAGGGGGCCATGGCCCGGGGCGGCAGGTTGCGAGGGGCGGCGGAGCCGCCCCGAGCGTCTGTCTCTGGGCGTCTTTTAGAGTCAATGTTAAGGCGCCCAGACAAAGACGCTCAGGGCGGCTCCGCCACCCCTCGCAACCTGCCGCCCCGAGCGTCTATCTCTGGGCACCTTTTAGAGTCAAGATTGAGGCGCCCAAAGATAGACGCTCGGGGCGGCTCCACCGCCCCTTGCAACCTGCCGCCCCGAGCATCTATCTCTGGGCACCTTTTTGAGTCAAGATTAGGGCGCCCAGACAAAGACGCTCAGGGCGGCTCCGCCGCCCCTCGCAACCTGCCGCCCCATACGTCTATCTCTGGGCACCTTTTAGAGTCAAGATTGAGGCGCCCAGAGATAGACGCTCGGGGCGGCTCCGCCGCCCCTCGCAACCTGCCGCCCCGAGCGTCTATCTATGGGCACCTTTTAGAGTTAAGATTGAGGCGTTCAGAGATAGACGCTCGGGGCGGCTCCACCGCCCGTCGCAACCTGCCGCCCCGAACGTCTATCACTGGGCACCTTTTAGAGTCAAGATTGAGGCGCCCAGCGCAACCTGCCGCCCCGAGCGTCTATCTATGGGCACCTTTTAGAGTCAAGATTGAAGCACCCAGAGATAGACGCTCGGGGCGGCTCCGCCGCCCCTCGCAACCTGCCGCTCCGAGCGTCTATCTCTGGGCACCTTTTGGAGTCAAGATTGAGGCGCCCAGAGATAGACGGCAGACGAGTCGACGGCGTATTGTGTCATATTTTGTTTGCCCAGTGTGCAACCACCCTGATGGCGTTCTCAGAGGCACCCATGAGTTCCTGCGTTCCTGAGTTAGCAGTGAGGTAGTTCCGCATTCACACCGTGGGTCCATTTCTTTTAAGAAACTCCATCTAATTCGGTTTTCGTTACTTCGGCTGACCTGCATCCGAAGTCTATTTAAGGGCTGCAAGGTGGTGTATGAGCAGCCTCTGTGCTCCCCACACGTCAACTGGCCAGAAAGGGTTCGTAAGTAAAAGAACCTGGTATGCCCACTTCAGATCCAGTCACAAATACGTCCAAGGACTTGGGTAACTCCGGCTGTGGCTTATTTGGTTGCTTTTGATTTCGGGCCGTCACCATCCAGTCCTAGCCGATGTTCTACAGAAGCGGCCCCAGATCCGCGCCAAACGGAACACCGCGCCACATATCTCACTTACCAAACCATGCCCTACTTGGGTAGATACTGGCTTTCACCGATAAGTAAGCCCCGACAATGACGCGAGGATAGAGAGGCAGCCCGTGCTGAAAGAGTGCAGCTCTGATGCAGCTCCATGACAAGGCGTTAACGACGTAGGCAACAATAGACACTGCCAGCATCAACTCGCCGTGCCACTGCCCTCACCAGGGCCGTGGCTTCTTTCACCAGGGCCCTCAAGCGCGTGTTGGCATCCACGTTGCTCCCGACTATATCCAAATTGATTGTCTACCAAATTCGGTCTCACTCCTGTAAGGCGCTCGATGTGGCACTTCACGAGGAATAATTCATTTAAAACACCTGCACACTGCACACCTTGTCGATCAATACAATGAGCCGGTAGGCGGATGGTAACTTTGCAGAAGAGGACCAGTTTTCCTGTCTTTCAAATTTTCTGAATCCGTCTCTACTTGAGGCATACGCTAAAGAGCCCTTCAAAACGGGATCTGAGTGCCTTTAGAGCCTAGAGTGCTGCCAGGTCCAAAAGCGGTGTTTTTACTGTTGCCGAAGGCAACATGCATAAAACATCATAAAACATCTCCTTCACAAGCTATTGCTGTACTCAAGTGATTTTTGGTTGCCATATCATCTTCTACGTAGGGCGCTTTAATGGAATGGAATGCAAATATGTCCCCTTGAAGGGATTCTGATTGGGAGCCTGGGTTAGTGGGGAGATCGATGAGAGTCACTTCTCTCGCACCATAAGATAGAGATCTCACGAATCAGGCTTGAAAGTCTCTAGCAACTTCTGACGGGTCCCTATTTTGGGTCCGCCCCTTGGGCGCAGGCTAACGGTGAACGCGAACGTCACTTATGGGGAGGCAAACCTATGTGGCCCGGGGCGCCAAATCTTTAAATACGCCCCTGCGGCTGATAACATATAGCCGTGCTACAGGCTTGTAGCAGTTGTAGCAGGTGACAATGGTAGAATTTTCGTACCTAATATGGATTCTAAGTTTCTAACTAAAGAACTTAACAAAGTTTTCCTCTGATATCCAAAAAGAGCCCTAGACAGAAACCCAAAAAATAGGAGACGATGGATACTGATAGATAATGAATTAATTTATTGCACCATGACATGACGATCATTGTGTCGCTACTTAAAATAGAATACCTTTCTTTGGACTAAATAGTGACATCTAGTGGTTGTTTAGTAAATCACGCAAACAAACCGTTTTACCAAGTACAAACGTTATAGTCTGACAGATGGCGCTGTGAAGACAGTCACTAATAAAATAGTACAAGGTCACAAATGTTAAGCTTTGTCCATAGCTCATGATTCTCGCAACAATTTCATTAGAAATTAGAAAAACACAACAAAATATGGAAATCTCTACATCTCTACACCTTTAAGCGGGGCGTGAAAAAGCATCTGATGAGGCCGTCAAGCTGAGTGCCACCATTGTAACATGATACGTGTCTGTAATGGTGACCCTCTTTTCAGAGACTTTGCCTTCAGCTTACCATCAGGCGAGGCGAAGTCAAATTGACTGTCCTATATAAAAAAAAACTTAATGGTTTTTCACACAACATTTTAAATCATGCGCCCGTCTCTTCCCATCTCTCCAACTCACCCCCTATTAGGCTACGTGGAATGCAACCGAATACCTACCTACAATAATTGGTGAAAAATATGGGTGTTAATTCACCTGTGCCTAACCCTCCGGGGATAAGGTGTGATTATAATATGACTGCATGTATGTTATTTATTATTCACAAAAAGGATTAATGGGGCAATACCTTATTTAAATGTCTGTGTCTGTGGATGCAAAGAATTAGGTACCTAGTTACTAAAGAATAAATTACGACTATGCTGTCACCTTTTTGCCAGAGCTCCTGCCAGCATGCCCGCGTGACTTCTTCGAATCGGTACAAAGACGGGCATTGAGGCTCGTAACCATTGCGGCCACGGTAACCACTTCCCATCAGGTGGGCCGTGTGCTTGTCTGCCACCTAAGTAAGTGGTATAAAAAAAGAGTGGCAGTCGAGTAAAAAGAACAAAATGGTATTTTTTGTAAGGGGAGTACCTCCAAACGAAAATAAGAATTTGCTTTTTAAATAAAATCACCACTTATCGTTCCAACATCAACACAAATCACACCAGACGCCCGGGAAATCCCCGGACGGAGCGCAGCGCAGCGCTGGCAGCGCATGACGATAGATGCGTTTATGTTTAGGTGGGTTGCTCTGTGCAATTGTTAAGCTACGTACACACCTTATTCTTATTACTTACTTATTAGAGTATTTATGATACTCTATGTCTGTGATTGGGATGGCAAATGAACTCCAATTCCAACGAACGATTTAGGGTGGCCGCACATGTACGGTTTCCGGAGACGGTTTCCGTCCACGGTTTCCTGATTTGGAATTCCGTGTGCCGAGCGCACACGTTCGGTTTTTTGCATTAGGTTTTTTTATTATTAGTTCGAAGCGAGCAGTGTTGCCAGTGCCAAATTGTCAAATGTAACACAAGCTGGCTTAAAAGTTGCATTTTCGGGGGAAAAGTTACGTATTCTTGTTTTTTTATATAGTGTTTCTTGTTTTTTACAAATCCTTAGGTTTATCTCGGGTATCCGCCCAATTTAGGAGCCGGCCTTCCGAGATGCTCCTTGAAATCCCACTGGCCATTGAGTACGAGCCCCAGCTATTTCATCTGGGACTTAATGCAGCTGAGAGCGTCTACCACTATGGGGCTGGGTCGTAAGAGAGTCAAAAGTTACGCAAAATGTAACAAAAGTTACAATACAATCTGGCAACCCCGGAAGCGAGACACAATCAGTGTTGCCAATTACTGATGATCTGAATTCCCCACAAACCCAACAGAAAGGCCCCAATATTAGACATTGATAACTACATTACTTCTCTTGAAGTTTCCCGCTATATTCACCACTTGCGATGTTTATTGCGGCTCGTGTACATATATTGCCAATAAAGAGTTAAATAGTACCTTATTGTCGGATATTTTGCTTTTATAATTTATCAATATGTATAATACTTGCCACTTATTACTTCTGAGTTTAGGTCTAGTGTGAATGTCTAAATGCCCCACATAAGCACAATCCCCACAAATTCCCTAATCGGCTTGAAAGTCCCCACTCTCTTGGGAATTGACAACGCTGGACACAATTTAAGCGCGATTCCGGATGGAAATTTCCTGACGTGTGCGGCGATTAGTACAAAATGTATGCGAGTGCTGCGTTCGGTATGACGTCATTAGGTTTTTTCCATTCTGAACCGAACGTCAGGTTTTTTCCGTTCTGCAAAAAGTAAGGACGTGTGCGGCTAGTAGGTAGAACATTTTGTATGAAAATGGAGCATTCGGTTTTTTGAATCTGACTTTTTGATCAGGAAACCGTGGACGGAAACCGTACGTTTGCGCGGAGCCTTAGGGGTGGGTGGGTATTTAATGCACGTTTATTAATTTATCTTAAGTTATATTGTTAATTATTACTATCACATACTTCAATAATTACTAGCTGTAGCACGTGGCTACGCCCGCGTGGACCTCTGATTCCGTTCCCGCTGCTGACCCTCCTCGATACCGTGATGATAATATACCTAGTTAGCTTATCTTCTTCATCCTAGCGTTAATTCCCAGTTGCATCCGAAGCTTTCACCTCGGAGTCTGGGATCCGCTTTACCAGTCTTAACTACGGATTTGGCTAGACCTCGATATTTTCCCTGAAGCGATTGCCATCTGACCTCCACAACCCAATGGTAACACAAATATTTGCACTGAGCGGGGATTGAAACCGCGCCTCCTGCGTAGCGGCCGCGTTCACTACCGCTACGCCACGGAGGCTGTCAATGCTGTCATACGACCTATTTATAGTCAGTAAGTTATACTCACAAATTATGCGGCTTTCTATTGGTAAAAGAATTTTCAAAATCGGTTGACTACTTAAATCCAGAAAGTACTCCTTACAACGTCACAATTTCACAAACATCTCTCATCATTAGAATTTAATTATATTATTGTCTTATAATAACATTCATAAAAAACACGACACGAAAATGGTCTTGCAGAATAACATAATCTATCTACGACACCTAGAAAATACTTTTTCCAAAATGATCTATAGACGGGTATTTCCCTTTCTCGCGCATGTGTACTGGGTTTGTGCTTCTTGCTGAGTGTGCAGTGTGAGGTTATAAAAGCAACGTCAGGCGACTTTCAATGAACACTACCACATTATTACAGTTTCTGGGACTACTCGCGTCTGTCTCTCGTTGATAAACTGTGTTAATATTCAAGAATAGTTTTTTCATAAATCGGTAAGTGTTTTATGATAAATTGTTTAGAATGTTTACAATATTTTATGTTGAATTCAGTAATACCTAGGCTAGTCTAGATTCATAAGTATTTACAGTTCCTAAGTAGGTCGGTAATTCTGACACAGACGGCCATTTTACGTGTTCATTTTGGTAGCGTCTCTGTTTTGTCCTAAATGAAATAACAAAGGGAAAAGAACTATTAACTTATTAAAGCCTACAAATTATAGCGTGCGCTAAAGTAAAAAGTATAAATATTTAAATTTAAAAACAGCTTTAATTAATATTTTACGTTAGCACTACTACCTAGGTACTTTAGCTACAGTTACAGTACATTTAGATTTTAGAACATATTTGATTAATTCATCCTAGACTGGATTCTAGACTGTAAGTAGGTACCATGTAGGTCTCCGAATCCTATACTAAAATAATGAGGGATATTTTAATAAATTTCTGGTATTAACACCTTACAAGAGCTCAGTGCCAACTGCCAAGTGCCAAGTAAATATAGTCTATTTCAGATGTAGCTACAGCAATTAATTTGTCAGTTTTGTCAAACAAAACTATTACTTAAGTACCTAATTTTAGGCTGGAATTACCCGGAGGTCCAGGACCGGTGAATAAAAGTGAAAATTCATTTACCTACCGGAACTAACATTTACGTTCCCTCGATAAAATTCAATTTTGAAATAAAAATTAGCTAGCATTGTTTAAATTGAATGCAATGCGGCGCATTTATAAATCGAGTGTTAATCATACATATAGCCCGCGCCACGTATCTTGGACCTAAATCGTAAGACATACGAGGCTCTGGCGCCCGCGGATTGCTTTGTTATAGTCTGTGCTTGGTGAATTTGAGTTCGTCTACCGCAGTAGCATTCTGTGCTATCCTCAAAAGACACCCAAGAAATGTGTACTGCGCGTATAGGGCACGTTTTGAGCACATTTTAGGTCCAAGATACGTGGCGCGGGTTATATTACCCTGTTAATCGTCAAATGTGATTTTCAGTCCCACATAATAGGGGGCGAGCCTATTGCCGTCAAGTGGGCTGTATTTTTACCTACTGTCGGATGGAGAACAGCCCTTAGTCGCCTTCTACGACACCTACAGGAAGAGACGGGGTGGCCCAAATCTACTCCACCGAGAATAACAGGGTGTTAATCATAAGTGGTGCAAAAATCAAGAAATAGGTATTTAGGAACAGTAGAAAAATAATGAGAAAGTCAATCATTTTAAATTCCGGCCTCTCTTGAAAAAGCAACCTCTTTTTTTTATAGGACACGTCAATTTGGCCTCGTGTGATCATCCTAACTTAAATAATTGTTTCAGAAGTCATGGGTCTTCTGGCTGCGTTAGCTGTGAACGTGATTGGAGGGGCCATCATATACGGCACAGGTGGACTTCTGGCACCTGCTGTGGCTCCAATGCTGGGCTTCGGGACCGCTGGTATTGCTGCCGGGTCCACAGCAGCTGCCGCTCAGGCCTACTACGGCAACTTGGCCGCAGGCAGCATCATCTCACAGTTGACTGCTGCTGCTATGGTAGCGCCCACACCATAAGTAGGTAGGTACTTTTTTGATTTGTTAGCACTTGATATTAAAATTGCCGTGTTGGTTCCCAGTGGAGTACCTAGAATAGGGCCACCCCATCTCTTCCTGTGGGTGTCGTAGAAGACGACTAAGGGATAGGGCAGTTCTTCATCCGACAGTAAACATACAGCCCGTGACTAAGTGCTTGCTTGTCGGCAATAGGCTCAGTGGGACAGAAAGAAAATCATTGCTGGCGAAATGTAGATGTTAATACACCTACCCTTTCGGGGATACACAGGCGTGAGTGTATGTATGTATGTTGATATTGAAAGACTAATGAAAGGCCTTTGTGTTCATTAGTCGATAAAGTTTTAACCGTAAAGGTATGACTCCAAAGCCAGATGATATTTTTTTATTATGGTCAAAGGAATCAAAAAATGAGACTTATAAATCTTTGTAATTGGACTGAGACGTACGAAAAAGCAAGCTTTATTATTATTTGATAATTATTATTATTATGTACTTATACCTATTTTAATGAAATTTCTACAATTTCACGTTCGGACCGTTCGTATGAAAATGCAATACCGTCTACCATCCTACCTACAGTATGACGATACGACAGCACCTTTTTATATTCAGCTGTTGACTACACTGCGCTGAATGGTAAGAATCTAGGACTCATCCTAGCTTCCCCAGATGATATGAGTTACCATTCCAGATGAGACAATGACTGTTGAAGATGGCGGCCTCGACAGTAAGACTCAATAAAAGACATTAATTTGTCTGAATTTACCTTGTTTTAAATGATAAGACCTGATAAGACCTTTAAATTGTGATTTTTGTTTTGTTTCAGATAACTTCTGAACCAGTGCGTCCACATAAGTACCTATACGACGTACCTACATGTATTTCATTGAAATAAATGTTTTGAAATTTTAGTATTTACTGTTTTTCATTCAAATATCTTACTTACCTAATGGTTATTGGGAACTTCATCAGAAATAATGACACCTCATTATAGACATAGAGCCCGTGAACGCCAGACCTCGTCATTTTATAAAAGCAGAACTGCCGATTGCCAATTATGAAGTTTGGGTTTGAAGCGTCCACGGCGCGACCGACGACGGCATACCAAAGTACCTACTTAATTTTTTTGTTATGGGTCTAATTTCTCCTAAATACATTACAGTGCGATAAGGCGAGTCCTATGTGAAACTAGTGGCTTTAGATGTTATATTATCTCTTTTTGAAAAAAATATAATTTTTCTTTTTCTTTTTCTCGAGTGACAGCACCTTTTGACTGTACTCCCTCAGCTGCCTGCTTATCCTTAAATTTTGGAACACGTTCCCCTGTAAAACTCTGGCAGAGGTTGACCACTAGCTGCAACTTGGGCTGGTAGGGTAGGGACTGACGTGGGGATGATGATGATAACGATAATTTACCAGTACTATCGTGATTTGATAGAAATTTAGATAGCTAAGTAGGTAACTGTTCGCGACAGACACGAAATACAGTGCAAGTGATTCGTAAAATCATAATAGTGTGATTGAAATTAGTGATTAGTGCACGTAAACCAATAGTGTGATAAAAACAGTGACAATGATAAAGCCAATAGACACTTGATTGTAGTAGCCACCGTACGCAGGAGACGGTCGCAGCACCTTTTGTATTAGTTTGTAAAATTCTTATAAGTAAATATTGTTTTAACCTTGTTTTTGTACTATCGTTTTTTGTAAATCTGTAAAATCAGCCATAAAAGCGCTGTAGTATATAAGAAAAGCTTTGTTCCCCGTATAGAGTAGATAAGTGGCCATAGTAGAGAAATTCGTTCAAGTTTGTAAAGTAAATAGTTCTTATGTAATTAACAAATAATGTAAACAAATAGAAGCCAGCCACTCATAATTACCAGTGTAAACCTCTGTAATTGCAAAATAATAAATAATATAGCTGTTAAAATCATACCATAGGATGGGTGACCACCCTACCTACCTTGCGGCACTTAGAGTATTTGATAGTTGTACATAGTTTATAAAATAGACCTAAAAATTGTTATTTATCATAGTGAAAATCGTTAATGTTATTTTGTAAAATGTATCTTATTTTGGCCGGTTCTCGTCAAGGTAAAGTTTCAGAGAAGCTAAGCTGGTGCGACTTTTCGTACAATTGCGACATCTTAGCCGAGTCGCCAGCAATAGTCTTCGAGACTTCTCTCAGACTTTGCATTGAATAGATGGGCCATTATTAAAGCCAGATGATTCAACCGAATTAACTGTGTCTTATTTACTGGTGTTCCTATTCAACCCAATTCGGAACCGTACCGTACGCGGTCGGTTTATCCTTTCGCCTAGAGAGACGCACAGGGACGAGTTACCTTACTTTCCCTGACCTCGTTCGAAAGTTACAGTCCACACCGCCACTGCATGGCAGGGAAAGAGTGTGCAAACCGACGTCCAACCCCTCTAAATGTACTACGACGGGCATCAGCTGATCGCTGACGTTTAGATCTGCGTTCCATGACCAGATAGAACGTCACGTGAGGCCTGTCCGCCACATTTATTGGTCCTTGCGAGCCGGATTAAAAGCGTTGCTGTCCACTTGTGGATAGCTTCCAGCCGGACGTATCGCATAATAGCTAGCTTTCTTTGTGTGTCTAATTTCTTTATTCTTTGTCTAATCTTTATTTCAGTATTTTGCATCTCGATTTGAGTCAAATCGGGATAATTTAGAGTCAGTGTTTTGTAAAATAGTAATTAGAGTCAGTTCCGCGTATTTTTACCCGTCTCCATTGACAAACACAGTATACAGTCACGTGTGCGCGAATTTATACCCGTTCTCATCAGTCAAAGTCAAACAGTAACGTGTGCGCGACTTATACCCGTATTATTACCAGTAAATAAGCCAGTTAACTATAGCATCAGTGTCCTTACACGTGAGTAAGACTCGTGTCAGTACGCGTTTATAGTAAGTCGACAAACAGTAACAATTTGAACTAACGGTAACAGTAAATAATAGAACAGTTTAAAGCGCGTACTGTCGAATCCGTGTTAAGTGTTGTGTGAATTAGTGCCAGCCAACATGCCGAGCACCAGATCCAAAGCTGCAGAACCAAGCCAGCCTGAGAAGACTCTGGCTCGAGAACAGACCCTCCGCCATGAGCAGCCGCCACGCTCACCCTCAATACCAGTCGGATCCGAGGTAAGCGCGCCATCGTGCATGACTCAACCATCTACCAGTACACCACGGCCCCCTAGCGCCAAGACGCAAACAGATATTAGTAAAAAACCGTGGTGTCTGGCAGAGAATAGATCAGACAGTACGCTACGACCAATCGAACAGAAACCCATAGAAGAAGTACGTACTTCTGAGTCATTGAGCCGTGAACCAGGCGTGACTATTAGATCTAGATCGACTATACACAGTAAATCGATGGCGCGCAAGCGTGCATTGAAAGCTCAGGAGGAGATGCTAAAGATTAAATTGCAATTGGCTGAGGTAGCACTACGTAGGGCTGAAGAGTCAGCCGAAGACTCTGACTATGATGATGATGCCCATTCAAGGTCCGAATATGTTCGTTCGTGGTTACAAGAAGGTGCGCCCTCGACACGACTCGGCTTAGAACCACGTTTAGTAAGTGGACACCTCCAGAAGGAGACCCACAATAATGAGCCTCAGACAGAGGTTCCCATCGTGCCCCGGGATGGGGGCACAGTTCCTAATTTAGATTATAACGAACTCCAAAAGGAGGCACCTTTGGTACCCCGGGTTGGGGGTACAACCGCTTATGTTGAGACTCAGAAAGAGACTCCTATCGTGCACCGGGCTGGGAGCACAACCGAATTTTTAAATAAAACTCAGATAGAGCCTTTTAACGTGCCCCGGGTTGGGGGCACAGCCGAATTTACCGTACAGTCAAATGATAATAATTTAAAACCATTTATTACTGAACTAACATCTGCTATAGCTGCGCTCGCTGATAGGAAACCGATGGAGGCGTCATTTACGTCCTCATATCCATCGGCATCGAAGGTCATAATGACTTTACCGGTATTTGGCGGGTCGCATACCGAATGGCTGTCATTTAAAGCAATATATGACACCACTAAAATGTACTTTAATGACATAGAAAATACAGCTAGACTCAGACGAAGCCTTAAAGGCAGAGCGCTAGAAATAGTCAGCTCAGAACTTATAGCTAATGCGCAGCCGGAGCATATTATTCGAGAGCTAGAGCTCCAATTCGGACGACCTGACTCCATCGCTCAATCAGAAACTGACAAATTAAGAGCTTTGCCACGATGTACCGAAGCCCCTAAAGACATCTGCACATTTGCCAGTCGGATAAGGAGTAGCGTCGTCACTCTCCAGGCCCTAAAGAAAAATCATTATTTAATGAATGCTGAATTATTACGAATACTCACAGATAAACTTCCGAATTCACTCCGTGTTCAATGGTATCGTACGTATACTGAAAAATATAATTCTACTCCTGATCTAGCCTCATTCAGCGAGTACGTAACTGAGTACGCCCGCTATTGTAGTGCCTTCGCCCCAGCCGAGACTATCAGAGATAACAGAGATAACCGAGATAACCAGCCGAATCGTCGTGTCCCTCAGAGAGCCTTTACAGCCACTGAGAGACAGACCGAAGATAAGATCACACGTAAGTGTAGAATATGCGACTCTGAGGGGCACTACGCATCGAACTGTGATACATTTAAAAAAGGTAACTCCGATAAGAGATGGGACTTAGCGAAGAAACACAGATTATGCTTTCGCTGTCTTAAATTCCGCCATACCGATCATAGATGTCAGATCAGGAAGTGTGGTATAGATAACTGTCCTGCCTCTCACCACAGATTACTTCATTATATTAAGAAAACAGAGAACAAACAGAAACTTCAAGAGGAGACAGTCGCTAGTTCATTTTCCCGTTCAAATAAACAAGCCTTTTTAAAAATAGCACCAGTTAGACTCTCTGGACCGGCGGGAGAGATGTTGACGTATGCTCTCCTTGACGACGGATCTACCGTATCTCTCATAGATAAAGATGTAGCAGCCAAGCTGGGAGCCCGAGGTAAGACTGACCCGTTTACCATCAAGGCTATTGGGGATACAGCGATCAACCTACCGGACTCACGACGAGTCGAAGTATACATAGGTAATCCCGATGGTACCAGCATCCCGTTGACGGTGAGAACCGTGCCCAAGCTGCAACTCTCGTCACAGACCATCAGCGAGACGGACATCGAAGGCTGCGAACATTTAGCAGACATCAAAGAGCAGCTCGTCTACACCGGAGGGACCCCTAAGGTATTGATAGGTCAAGATAACTGGCACCTTTTAGTATCTAGCTACACCAAACGGGGACCTCGCCAACAGCCAGTCGCTTCACTCACAGCACTAGGATGGGTGCTGCACGGAAGTCACAGCCGAGCCTTAGGTCACAGCATACAATTTGTAAATCAACTCTCGACTATTGATGACAACATTGACCATCAACTAAAGGAATATTTTGCACTAGAGTCACTATTAATTAACCCACGTCGCCCGAAATCTGATCCGGAACCGTTAGCTGCAAATATCTTAGAAGATAACACCGTTCAACTAACCGATGGCCGCATACAGACCGCTCTTCTATGGAAGACAAACAACGACGTGTTGCCAGACAGCTATAATAACGCTGTCAACAGGTTAGTTTCGATTGAAAGAAAATTAGACCGTAACCCAGATTTAAAGTTGAAGTATACCGAACAAATAGACTCGCTCGTACAGAAGGGGTATGCAGAGGAAGCTCCGAAGCCAGCAAGACCAGGTAGGACCTGGTACTTACCACATTTCGATGTCCACAACCCTAGCAAGCCGGATAAGCTGAGAATAGTCCACGACGCTGCCGCCAAATCAGGAGGAAAGTCCCTCAACGACTTCCTATTAACAGGCCCGGACTTATTACAGTCACTCCCAGGTGTCATGATGCGCTTCCGTCGCCACCAGATCGCCGTTTCAGCTGACATCGCCGAGATGTTCATGCAGGTGCAGGTACGTCCAGACGATCGGGACGCGCTAAGATACCTATGGAGAGGTAATAGGCGGGAGGGAGCTCCAGATGAGTACCGAATGAAGTCCATTATCTTCGGTGCAGCCAGCTCACCTTGCACTGCGATCTTCGCAAAAAACTGGAACGCGAAACAGCACGCAGACGACTATCCCGAGGCAGTGGACGCCATCATCAACCATCATTACATGGATGATTATCTTGACAGCTTCCCGAGCATAGAAGAGGCGGTACGCATCACCACCCAGGTACGTGATATACACAGAAAAGCCAAGTTTGAACTAAGGAAATGGGTCTCTAACTCTACACAGGTTATAGATCGTTTGCAGAACAGTCCGAACCACACTGAATGTGTGAGCATCACATCGAAGGCTGAAGAAGAGAAGATCCTTGGCCTAATCTGGGACCCACAGACAGACACCTTAAGTTTCAATTTAAAGTTAGCTAGACTACCTGAAAATTTAATTAACAAGACTTCACCTACTAAAAGGGAAGCCTTGAAGATAGTGATGTCGTTATATGACCCTCTCGGACTAGCTTCACCGGTCACCGTGAGAGCTAAGCAGATCCTACAGGAGGCATGGCGCTTAGGAACCGACTGGGACGAGCCCCTAGACGAGAGGCTGTCAGCCCAATGGAGTGTATGGGCAGACCATCTCCGAGCCCTCAAATTCGTCAAGATACCTAGGTGCTACCCGGGATACACCGATCCTCAATCAATACAGATGCACGTTTTTTCGGACGCCAGCGAAGCAGCCTATGCCGCAGCCATATACTGGCGGACCGTCACCCATAATGGACAGGTGAGAGTCAGTCTCGTCACTGCAAAGGCGAGGGTGACCCCATTGAAAATCACATCAATCCCTAGATTGGAGCTGCAAGCCGCAGTGATGGGGACCCGACTAGCTACAGCCGTCGCCGAGAACCACAGGATTCAGCCAGACTCTACTACCTACTGGTCTGACAGTAAAACGGTTTTAACTTGGTTAAGGAAAGGTTCTCGCACTTATAAACCCTTTGTAGCTCACAGAATCGCCGCCATAGAAGACAACAGTAAGGTCGAGGACTGGAGGTGGCTCCCGTCAAAGTTCAACATAGCAGACGCAGCCACTCGTGATGTACCCGCTAACTTCAACTCCGAGCACGAGTGGTACAGCGGACCGGCCTTCCTGTACAAGGATGCGACAGACTGGCCATCCGAGAAACCGCTACTAACAGAAGCCACCGGCGAAGAGAGAATCACCACCGTAACAGATGTAAGTGACTCTATAATAGACTTTGACAGATTCTCCAGCTGGGAGAGGCTCCTACGCACCACCGCTCGGGTGCTACAGTTTCTAGACGCAATACGCAAGTCTAGGACACAACAGGTGGCGTACAAACGAACTACGAGAAACCAACAAAAGGATCCCGATTGGCGTCGCACAACTCGACGGACGAAGGTAATTAAAGGGCCAGTGTTACCCCAGAACACTGTACCCAATAGAAAATTTAAAATTTTAACCGCAGAGTATCTTCGGAAGGCCGAAGTACAACTAGTTAAATGCGTACAGAACGCCGCATTTAATAAAGACATCAGCAGATTGAAAAATCAAGAGGAAATGCCCCGTGACAGCCGACTTCGCAAACTCCGAGTGGAGCTCGCAAACGGAGTTATAGTACTGGCAAGCAGAATAGCAGCAACCAAAGACGTGTCCGAAGCGATAAAGAGACCTCCTATCTTAGACGGGGAACATAAAATTACTCAATTGTACATAGAATGGACACATAGGAAACTGCATCATAGCGGTACTGAAACCGTGATAAATGAAGTACGACAGCATTATTGGGTTCTGCGCTTACGACCGACGACCAGGTCGGTCCTCCATTTATGTTTACAGTGCCGCATCAGGAAGGCGCAGCCACCAGAGCCAGCCACTGGTGACCATCCAAAGACACGCCTTGCACATCACTGCAGGCCTTTCACCTACACTGGGCTCGATTACTTCGGGCCGCTCAGTGTCACCATCGGCAAGCAACACCAAAAGCGCTATGTGGCGCTGTTCACCTGCCTGACCTCCCGGGCAGTCCACCTGGAGGTCGCCGCCAGTCTGAGCGCAGACTCCGCAATCCTAGCTTTGCGGAGGTTCGCCGCGCGCCGAGGCTGCCCCGCCGAGATCTACTCGGACAATGGCACCAACATGCATGGTGCCGACCGCGAGATGCGCGAGGCCCTGTCTCGCGAAGCCGCTCATCGAGGCATCGTGTGGCGCTTCATCACCCCCTCTGCTCCCTTTATGGGGGGTGTCTGGGAGCGTCTAGTGCGTTGCGTGAAGACCGCACTCACTACGGTCTTACATGAGCGCCATCCCCATGAAGAGGTGCTCTCCACTTTGCTGTGTGAGGTGGAATATACAGTGAATAGCCGCCCCCTCACCCACGTCTCCGTGAGCCCCGAAGACAACGAGGCCATCACTCCGAACCACATCCTACTCGGTGGTTCCTCCCGACTTTCACCACTCGGTGAGTTTGACTCCACCGACATCGACCACAAGAAGCAGTGGCGACGCGCTCAGGCGCTCGCCGACATGTTCTGGCGCAGATGGGTGCGCGAGTACCTTCCCGAGCTGCAACACCGGCGGGAGCCCCATGGGTCGGGCCCTCGCATCGAGGTCGGCGATCCCGTCTTGATCGCCGACGGCCAACTGCCTCGCAACACTTGGCCAAGGGGCCGAGTCACCGCCGTCTACCCAGGCGCCGACGGTCAAATTCGGACCGTTGAGGTGCGCACAGCCGGGGGCGTGCTCAAGCGCCCTACGAAGAAGATCGTGCCGCTGCCCAAGTAGTGTCGCTCACCGGAGTATGCAGCATCACAAGCGGCCGTACCTCACTCTGCTGCACGGCGGGAGAGATGTTCGCGACAGACACGAAATACAGTGCAAGTGATTCGTAAAATCATAATAGTGTGATTGAAATTAGTGATTAGTGCACGTAAACCAATAGTGTGATAAAAACAGTGACAATGATAAAGCCAATAGACACTTGATTGTAGTAGCCACCGTACGCAGGAGACGGTCGCAGCACCTTTTGTATTAGTTTGTAAAATTCTTATAAGTAAATATTGTTTTAACCTTG
This sequence comes from Eilema depressum, assembly GCA_914767945.1. Classification (NCBI taxonomy): domain Eukaryota; kingdom Metazoa; phylum Arthropoda; class Insecta; order Lepidoptera; family Erebidae; genus Eilema; species Eilema depressum. Next base: position 8,401,574 of record OU612024.1, on the reverse strand, counting down.
TTTTTGTACTATCGTTTTTTGTAAATCTGTAAAATCAGCCATAAAAGCGCTGTAGTATATAAGAAAAGCTTTGTTCCCCGTATAGAGTAGATAAGTGGCCATAGTAGAGAAATTCGTTCAAGTTTGTAAAGTAAATAGTTCTTATGTAATTAACAAATAATGTAAACAAATAGAAGCCAGCCACTCATAATTACCAGTGTAAACCTCTGTAATTGCAAAATAATAAATAATATAGCTGTTAAAATCATACCATAGGATGGGTGACCACCCTACCTACCTTGCGGCACTTAGAGTATTTGATAGTTGTACATAGTTTATAAAATAGACCTAAAAATTGTTATTTATCATAGTGAAAATCGTTAATGTTATTTTGTAAAATGTATCTTATTTTGGCCGGTTCTCGTCAAGGTAAAGTTTCAGAGAAGCTAAGCTGGTGCGACTTTTCGTACAATTGCGACATCTTAGCCGAGTCGCCAGCAATAGTCTTCGAGACTTCTCTCAGACTTTGCATTGAATAGATGGGCCATTATTAAAGCCAGATGATTCAACCGAATTAACTGTGTCTTATTTACTGGTGTTCCTATTCAACCCAATTCGGAACCGTACCGTACGCGGTCGGTTTATCCTTTCGCCTAGAGAGACGCACAGGGACGAGTTACCTTACTTTCCCTGACCTCGTTCGAAAGTTACAGTCCACACCGCCACTGCATGGCAGGGAAAGAGTGTGCAAACCGACGTCCAACCCCTCTAAATGTACTACGACGGGCATCAGCTGATCGCTGACGTTTAGATCTGCGTTCCATGACCAGATAGAACGTCACGTGAGGCCTGTCCGCCACAGTAACTATGCATTATGATTGTGTAATTTGTCTAGACGTAGGCACGATACAAAAAAAGACAAAAACCTGAGCAATGTAGGTAAAGATTTAACTGGGCTAACGAGTACCTAATTTGTTAAGTAGGGTACACCCTGGCGTTACATCGACGACAACCAAAGTGGTCCATAGCAGCCTACATGGGACTGATGATCTTGTAAGTTGTAATAAAAAAGGAAGTATTATTTCACAATAATATGTAGTAGGTTACCTATCTCATTTAATCTGCTGTCCGATAAACTTGCTTAATAAGACTTCGGAAGAGACCTGTGCACAAAATTGATTTCACGTGTTGCATGCTTTGATTAACAAACTATCGATATTCAAAGGTTGCATGTTTCAATTAATTATAAATAATAATGAGAGACACGGATCAATGCAAGTACCCACCTACATGTTGTGTTTTCAATGGGCGGGCAGAGAGACGCCCTGCAACATCTCATTTTGTGGTGTGGTCAGCGCTCGCTTCCGTTGCGCTATAGAGGTAGTCATTTGTTTTGTTTAGATGGGACATTCTTATCATTCGCCCTACCGCGCTGAGTTCGGTGAAACTATTTAGGTATAATAATAACAATACGATAAGTTGTTTAAATAAAATGTTTTCTTTCTTTCTTTCTTTCATATTTCTGTACCTAACACGGAAGGCATGTACATGTACACCTGTTACTTGGCTTACTTGGTGTTTTGTGGGTCATTGTAATATTATTGTTAAACCAGAAACCAGATGTATAGAAGATATATCTAACTCCTCGTTTACACCAAGAAATAAGTTGTAGACTTGTTTGAAATACAACTCGTCAAAACACAATTTTTCGTATTCAACATGTATTGAGACTTGTCTCAAACACTCTTTCGTTCACACTGTGGCGCCAACTTGTATACATACGAGTTAACAACACAATTGCGTTCACACTGAAGTCTGCGACATGTTGTGCTTTGTCTTTGTCATTGATCGCGTTCACACCTACACAACACTGTCGTGTTTTAGACTAGTCTTGTTTATTTTACTGCAATTTCTGTCTTGAGACTTGTCAAAAACAAGTTTTAAACTGTATCCATGATTGATGGATAACATGTATACAGACTGAATGCGCAAGGTGAAGAATTGAGAGAAATGGCGTACATTGGCTGTATATAGTTTTCAAGATTTGTTGACAATATATCATACAAGATTTGTTGACGACATAATAATATCACAAGATTTGTTGACAACATATCGTACAAGATTTGTTGACAACTTATCATAAACGACATGTTGTCTTGTATGATAAGTTGTCAACAAATCTTGCAACATGTTGTAGACATGTCTATGTCGGAACGAAGACAAGTCATAAAACTTGTCAAATAAGTACATGTTTTAGACCCTGGTATAAACGAGGGGTAACTATAGTGTGTAGTGCCATAAACGGCATAAACCTATTTAATGTAGGTAACCTCTAACCATTTTAATGTAGGTATTGCGTGCAGCTTACAATAGGTACATCACAAATATATTATAGAAACCTTAAAAAATTAAACAAAATTTATTTCAAAATTAGCCAGATTATTGGCCTGCTCGGAATAAGCAGCAAACTGTGATCCATCCATTTCAGGAGCATGAGCGTTATCTCTTAAAAGTGCATGATTGGTACCTCCTATTGCTGCTCCACAATCAGGGCATTTACTGACTACAGTAGCTCCGCCGCATCTATCGATGCAGTAGAAGTGACCATTGGGACATTTATACCAGTGGCCTGCTTTTAACCCTACTGCCTTTACAATCATCTCGCGCTCCAATTTGGACACAATACCAGTCGATTTGATCGTCATTTGCAATACCTTCAGAGCTTCTACAGCTTTGTCTTCATCAAACACATACAACGAAAGTACTTCATTTTTAATTGCTTCGATATGGGTCTGAACCTTTGGTTCATTCTTCAAATGCTCCCCGAATTGTAGCAATTTAGCCAGTTGAACAATAGCATTCAAACGTTTAATTACATTACTTATATCTTTTTGTTGCTGCTCACTTATCTTTATGTTGTGTACTTTGGCTTTAATGTCAATTTTCAAAGCCTTCAGTATTATAGAAATATATTCTTTTAGTTCTTCCTTCATTATTTTGGTGTTAATCTTTGTAAATTCTTTCCAGCACTCAGTTATCATTTCAATTACATCACAATATATGATAAGCATTTCAATTTGCAAAAGATGCATTTTCTTTTGAGTTTTTAGAATAGAAACAAAATCTATAAACGTCTTCTCCAAATCAGCATGCCCTAGAAATGAAATAGTAATGTAAAATCGAGAGCCTGAACCTTACACCTTCAGAATGTCGTCAGTAGCTTATTGGTTAAGGAGTCGGCCTTACGATCGAGAGGTCCCGGTTTCGAATCTTGGCCATTACACTACCGACGTGAACCCACTCCTAACACAAGCAATTAAGCTTAGCTGGAGGGTTTAGAGGGAATATGGTTGATAATATTCTTTAGAAATAAAAAATATTATTTTTAACATGTAAAGATCTGAAATATGACGCAATACTCATATAATAAATATGAAATTATAAGGATATAGTTAAATAATATAATAATTGATGACTGAATTATTAATAAGGATACAGTTAAATAATAATTGTTTACACCAGTACCTTTTAAACATTTTAAGTATGTTGATTTGACTTTGGTCTTCAGTTCTTTAAGTTTTGTATCGATCTCTGTATTCTTGCCATACACTCTTTCTTTAATAGGGTTTATATAATTTTTGAAAAAGTTGTTCACTAAATCTTTGTATCTGTTCGTATTAATAATTGGTTTACGACAAAACGGACACTGCCTTATTTGTATGTTCTCCTGGTCCCCCATCATTAGGTTGTCCATATTTTCCAACTCCAGCACGTGACCGCAGTCCTGCAGTAATATAAACCTGAAAGACCATTTGATGTTTGATTGTTGTTGTTGTTGTTATCGAATCAGATGATTGAATATAACTTTATTTTCATATCGATATTTTAGCGGGAAAGAAGTGGAGAGCACAGAGCTCGCTGCCGCCACTTTCGTCCCGCTTTCAGAGAATCTGCCGCCTGGACTTGATCTGCCCTGGATCAGATGGAAGTCTCTGAACAGACTCTGGACACAGGTCGGCCGAAGCAAAGAAAGCCGGGCTAGGTGGGGGGTTCTCAGGTGGGGCAGACCTGAAATGTGCATGCGGTGTTACACCACAGACATTGGCCAACCTGCTGACGTGTGCTACATGCCCAAACACATGTACACCGGAAGATCTCATGTGCGCCTCTGAAAGCGCTATCCAGGTAGCAGCACACTGGTTGAACACCATCAAAGAGTATAGGCGCCATCGCCACGATAGAAGAAGAAGCGGGAGAGAAAGAATTGTTTGCTAAGAATGTGACCGTACTTGTCGTCGTCGCCGTACTCGTCCCCGAGGAAGTCGGTGGGGAAGTCGTCGGGGCGGCAGGCGCGGCACACGGGCGGGCACGGCTCGCCGCACACGCCGCGGCAGCGGTGGCCGCACGCCAGCGCGCGCCGGCACGCCTCGTTACACGCCGCGCGCGAGCACGCCTCCGAGCACAGTCGCGTGCACGCGCCGTGAGGGCACGCGCGGCTACACTTCTCCTGCAGTAAACACAGATTGAGCATAGCGAGTTGGGCAGTACGCAACAATTGTGTATATTGAATAGTACTTAATAATAATTCCCATATCTCTATGTGTAACGATGACTAGGGATAATTATAGGAATCTATTTTACTGTCCAAAGTTTAGACAATAAATTAGATTCGTTTTCCAAAAATAGATAAGTAAAACTTAGTACCTACATAAATAAGACGTATTAATTTGTACCTTTTTTTTTTTTTTTATCGTGCGCAAAATCCCCACGGATACCTCCCCCACCGTAGCCGGAGGAGGAGGTTATGTCGGACTCGAACCGACTAAAACGCACGCCGTCTGTGGGCCGTCAGTTGCCGGAGGTGAGATTGTCGTAGCCATATCCCTCGCACCCCGGCCGACCCAGGACCATATCTCTCGATCTGGCCCTCTTCCGGTGAGGGGACCACAGAGTCCCCAACCCGCCCCCGGGTATGGGGAGGCACGCAATGCGTGCCGCCGCCGCGGCCTGCTTCTGCTAGGGTGACAGGCGGCTCTACCCGTCACCCCCAGGCCCGCGCTCATGGGGGACGGAGGTCATTCTGCGACCTCCGACGCCCGAGTTGCCGCTGCTCGTTGCGGGCCGCGCGGTTTGCGATTCTCCTTCGTTCCTCGCGCTCCCGCTCCGCCGCCTCCTTCACGAGCATTACTTGCTCGTATTAATTTGTACCTTGCATTCCACGCACGGCTCACCGCAGATTCGTCCGCAGCGTGAGTGCCTGCATTGAACTTCACAACGCATATTGCACGGTGGACATATCTGATTACAAGGCTCCTGACATCTAAAAATAAGAACAATAGAATAGTCAAGATCTTAACGACAGAATTTAAATGAAATAATATTAGCTTCTGGCTAAACACAATTCTTCTTGCTTCACAAGACTTCTGTTAGATAGGTATTGCTCGGGACATATATCTTGGACCTAAAACGTGCTCAAAATAGGCTCTACACGATCAGTACACGCTTTTTGTGTGTCTTTTGAAGATAGCACGGGATGCTACTGCGGCGAACGAGCTCAACTTCGCCAAGCATAGATTATTACCGTTGATATACAAATTACAAAATAATCCGCGGGTGCCAGATACTCATTTATATCGCGATTCAGATCCAAGATACGAATAAAATATAAGTAGGTAAGTACTAGACTACACAGTCATACATACGTAGGTACGAAACAAAAAAGTGATAACGATTTTAGACACAACTGGTCCAGCAACACAAATAGATTCAGAAATATGAATCTTCAGTTCCATTTCACAGAATGCGATGAAACAAACGAAAAAACTTTAAGTCTGACCTTTCAAAAAATCCGCACCAAAATCCGTTCTATAGTTTTTGCGTCCATCGCGGTCAAACAGACAAAAAATAAAAAAACCTAGTTTAGTATGGTATATACTGTATTAACTACAGTATATACCAACATTTTTTTCAATATCTCCAGTGTACAGACACAACCACTTTACAATTTTAAGATTTCCTACTACTGACTTTTATGGTGGGACCTGGCTTACATCGTGGAAACCAGATTCTCTCGAATGAAATGAAATAGCTCTTACTGATGTCCGCAGATGTTTATTTGATGGCAAGTCTGCTTGCAAGGTGCATGTAGACGGCCCTGGTGGCACTGCGAACAAGACCCATTGCAGAGGTGGCCGCATGCTAATTCTTTTCTGCATGGATCTTTGCAGTACTCCAACAACTTCTTCGATTGTATTTCACCTTCACACATAAAGACAATCGTATTAGTATTGTAAGATAATATAAAATTGGAGGAGAGTCGCAAACCGGACGGAGGTCACAGAATGCCCTCCGTCCCCCATGAGCGCGGGCCTGGGGGTGACGGGTGGAGCCGCCTGTCACCCTAGCAGAAGCAGGCGCGCAATGCGTGCTTCCCCATACCTGGGCGCGAGGTGGGGGCTCCGTGGTCCCCACGCCGGATATGGCCCTGGGTCGGCCGAGGTGCGAGGGATATGTTTACGATAATCTCACCTCCGGCAACCGACGGCCCATAGACGGCGTGTGTTTTAGTCGGATTAAGTTCGACATAACCTCCTCCACCGGCTCTGGCGGGAGGAGGGGTATCTGTGGTGATTTTTCGATACAATAAATCAGCCAAGTGCGAGTCGGACTCGCCCATTAAGGGTTCCGTAGTAGGAAAGGCGGAAAATTGCGGTTTATGACGTATTAAAAAAAAAACTACTGACTGGATCTCGTTCGAACCAATTTTAGTGGAAGTTTGCATGGCAATTTACATCATATATTTTTTTAGATTTATCATTCTCTTATTTTAGAAGTTAGAGGGGGGGGGGGGGGGGACACACATTTTTCCACTTTGGAAGTGTCTCTCGCGCAAAGTATTCAGTTTAGAAAAAAATATGTTAGAAACCTCAATAGCATTTTAAAAGACCTATCTATAGATACCCCACACGTATGGGTTTGATGAAAAAAAAATTTTTGAGTTTCAGTTCGAAGTATGGGGACCCCTAAAACTTAATACTTTCTTTCTATTTTTGTGTGAAATTCTTAATGCGGTTCACAGAATACATCTTCTTACCAAGTTTCAACAGCATATGCCTTATGGTTTCGGAGGGAAGTGGCTGTGACATACGGACGGACAGACAGACGGACGGACAGACATGACGAATCTATAAGGGCTCCGTTTTTTGCCATTTGGCTACGGAACCCTAAAAAGAAGTCTAACTGTGGTACGGCTGAACTTCGATAATTATTTTCCGAAAATCGACTGCCATCTGACCTCCACCACCAATAGGCTCCTACTACCCGTAACGGCTGTCATAGATGTCCGTAAGACAACCAGGACCGATGGCTTAACGTGCTCTCCGAGGCACGGCCCAGACCAATGCAAATAGCCATATTATAGCATAGAAATATTTGCACTGAGTGGGAATCTAACCCGCGCCATCTGCATAGCGTCACTACTACCACGCCAGAGAGGCTTGTAAGAACATACCTATTGTATATATTACCTTTATTGAATGCAGCGTACAAATTGCATGGGAGGTTAACTTTGTGACCACACGGAGAGTCAACTTGCGTTGTAACTAAAATCTTGCAACTGGTTTCATCACACATTGCACGACACGCGGCTTTGCAAAGATGTCCGCAGGATAGCGTCCGCTTACATTTTTCAACACAATGGTTTCTAGTGACGACTTTATGGCATTCGGCCTTAATTGAGTGATTACAATCTGGAATAACTTTATTCACCTACAAAATAAATATAGGTAGTTACGTACACTAGGTAGGTAGGTACTTTGAAAACTAATAACTTTGAAAACTAAGATGTCATAGGTATCTGGGGGCACGGCCGTGCCCCCGCCAAGTCGAGCAAAAAAGAGCGGCACGGCCGTAACACTATTTTCTCGAAGCACTTCAGGCCATTTTCGACCCCCTATAAGTTCGTTGTGGATAAACCTAGAAGCCTGAATCTTCGGTTACCAAGTTGGCACTGTAAAAACACTTTATATTCCAAATTTCATTCAATTTGAACCAGTAGTTTAAGAATTATAACTAGTCAAAGTTTGCATTTTTGGCAAATTTTGTCACTCACTGACTGACCGATCATCAAAAGTCTAAGGCACTTCTAGCAGACATAGAAGCCTCAAATTTAGAAAACAAGTAGTGTTTAATGTACAAATCACGAGAAAATTAAAATATTGTACAATTTCAGTCTCAACTGCATAAATAACTTTGTAATCCTACTAATATTATGAATGTGAAAGTTTGTGAGAATGGATGTGTGGATGTGTGGATGTTTGTTACTCTTTCACCCATAAACGGCTGGACCGATTTTGTTGAAATTTGGTATGTATATAGGATATACCCTGGATTAACATATAGGCTATATATCAACGATGAACGGGATCAGAATTCCACGCGGGCGGAGCCGCGGGCAACAGCTAGTCTCATATAAATATAAAGGATTACAAAGTTGCATTTGCAGTGAATGAGTGTACCTGAATTCACCCATACTAATACCATTCGAACGAAATATGTATTATAGTTGATGCGAAAGTAACTATGTCTGCCCGTCTGTTACACTTTCACGCCTAAACTACGGAACTTAATTTGGTAAATATTATGTAGCTAAAGTGAAGAAGTGGGACTGGGACTGGGACTGAGACTGGGAATGGGATCGGGACCGCAATCGGGACCGAGTTTGGGATTGGACCGCGACCGGGACGGGACCGGGACCGGGACTGGGACTGGGACTGGGACTGGGAACGGGATCGAGACCGGGATTGGGATTGGACCGGGACCGGGACGGGAAGGGACTGAGAACGGGATCGGGATCGCAATCGGGACTGGGATTGGGATTGGACCGGGACCGGGACCGGGACCGGGACCGGGACCGGGACCGGGACTGGGACTGGGACTGTCCGATACAGAGAAACCGGAAAGGTAATCTACAAAAAGAACTGAAATCCCATCAAAAACAATACTTGTAAAAAAAAGCCAAGCCTCGCCGACCTCGGTTCTTCTACCGCAAAAAGTTGTGAGATCCATGTAATACCAAGTCGGTTAATTTATTCAGTCCCTACTTCAGGGACCTTCTGTCCTAAGTTATTACGTAATAAGCTTTTATGTTTTATAATGTAATAAATTGACTTGGCAATCGCAATCTTATTTAATGTAATTATTGTGATGTGCGATACATTGTGTTTTCATGCGATGGCCAAGTCAATTTATTATGTTATAAAACATAAAAGCTTATTACGTAATAACTTAGGACAGAAGGTCCCTGAAGTAGGGACTGAATAAATTAACCGACTTGGTATTACATGGATCTCACAACTTTTTGCGGTAAAAGAACCGAGGTCGGCGAGTCTTGGCTTTTTTTACAAGTATTGTTTTTGATGGGATCTGATATTTACCACCAACAGACATAGCTCGTATGAACCTGATGCTGGTAAGGTGCCAATGTTCGACGTTTATTTGACTCGCGACCCAGAATGTAGACATGAATTTAGTAGAGCACCGCGGCTGCCCCGCGCAGCCGGCGACCCACCAGCCGCGCGCGGCAGCTCAAACCGGCGGAAACCGGGATCGACAAGGCGATAGCTAAGCGGCGGATAGCCAAGGATTGATTGTGGTACTGGGATCTTTTACTATTCATACAACTGAACGAGTGCACCGCACTTTTCGCTATACATTCTTAGGAAGGTACCAACTTGCCGCGCGAGCCAATTCACTGACACAACAAACCGTTCAAGCTGCGCGCGAGCGAATGACTCAAGTTCCTTTGATACGGTATCAAAAACCGACAGCCAGCAGCGGTTCGCCGCGCGGCACGTTCGAGCGCGGGTGCTGGCCAAACGCGTTTACGCGTTTTGTTCGATGGTTTGCGCGTAGTTTGGACGCGACTTTAAGGCACAATTACGCTAGGTTGTTCATAAGGTGAGATCTAATTTGTCATGTAATTAGTTATTCGTCGCAATGCATAACTGGTAAATCTCATGCAACTCTCCACCCGTGTGTATATCGGTTATCACGATCAATAGCCTATGTCCTTTCCCAACCTCTAATCTATCTGGGTACCTACTAATTATCAGGTTACCTTCGAAAATGACAAACTTTCATACAAACTTTGATCCCCACTTGAACCCCCTAGTAGTCCATCTCTGTACCAAATGTCATCAAGATCGGTTCAGTGATTTAGGCGTGAAAGCACACAGATGGACACGAGTTACTTTCGCATTTATAACTTAATGTATGGATATGGATATGTCGACGCCAACTAGCTTAATCAGCCATTCAATTAACTGCCTAGGCTGTTAACTAAACAGAGCCCTTCAATTAACGACCCGAATGATATTCAGTCATTTGATTATACAGCTAGGCAAGTGATTTGGATCGGCAACGTTTAAATACTTGCCTAGCCATTTAATGATACAGCTAGGCAAATCTCTTGTTTTCTTACATATAAACATAACATAAACTCACGCCTATATTCCCCGAAGGGGTAGGCAGAGGTGCTAGCAAGCACTCACATTTCGCCGTTTATGTTTAGGTCCCAATGTCCCAATAGGTGGCGGCGAGCCCATTGCCATTAACCGGGCACTTATAAACCTGCGATAAATACACACATAACTTCGAAAAGCATCGAAAAGTCATTGGTGTGTGCCATGGTAATACCTGGGATCGAACCCGAGACCTCGTCTCAGCAGTCCATTACCCATACCACTAGACTACCGCGGTTTTCTAACATGATTATGAAAAACGCGCTACTTTTCTCAATAAACCTATCACTAACTTTCTGTCTTATTTCTGGGTCATTCATTAGTTAACCAGTTTGTTAAATGTTGCAACAAACGATATTCAATATCATTCACGCCGTTAATTGAACAGCGCCGGTAAGTTAACAGCCCAGGCAGTTAATTGAACGACTGATTAAATTTGTTGGCGGCGATAGATATACTTTGTACATAATAATAATAGTATAGTTACCATCTTATTACAGCCTCCGCATGGTTCCGAACATTTCTTCTTACAATAGTGTCCACAATTCATCCTACGAGTGCATTTTTCTTCACAGGGTGTTTTATTAACATCTACACAACAGGCAACGCGGACCACGTGTTCACAACCAACTCTTTTCTTCTTAACCTTGAAAATAATTTGATTTTAGATAAAAAACAATTAGTCCAAAGGAGAAACCCGATACAAACAAACTTTATAATTATAGCCTTCTGAAAATTAGACACAGCAAAGTCAAACTGTTTTATAGATTTACTAGCTGCCCCGGCGAACTTCGTACCGCCATATTTTCGGCCCGCGTGGTATTCAAATCCCGTTCCCGCTGCACCCTTATCACTTAGGGGGATGAAAAATAGATGTTGGCCGATTCTCATAGATACCGGATAAGCACAAAAAATTTCATCAAAATCGGTCAAGCCGTTTCGGAGGAGTTCGATTACGCACATTTTGTGACACGAGAATTTTATATATTAGATTAAAGTTTATAATTCACAAAAAAAAATAAGGGTTGATCGTAGAGGGGTGAAAATTTAGGGTTGCATGTATTTTTGTATGATGTATCATAAAAAAATAAAAACAAAATATTTTGTCTGAAAAATAAAAATAAAAAATTAAGGGGTGGACCACCCTTAACATTTAGGGGGATGAAAAATAGATGTTGGCCGATTCTCATAGATACCGGATAAGCATAAAAAATTTCATCAAAATCGGTCAAGCCGTTTCGGAGGAGTTCGATTACGCACATTTTGTGACACGAGAATTTTATATATTAGATTAAAGTTTATAATTCACAAAAAAAAATAAGGGTTGATCGTAGAGGGGTGAAAATTTAGGGTTGCATGTATTTTTGTATGATGTATCATAAAAAAATAAAAACAAAATATTTTGTCTGAAAAATAAAAATAAAAAATTAAGGGGTGGACCACCCTTAACATTTAGGGGGATGAAAAATAGATGTTGGCCGATTTTCATAGATACCGGATAAGCACAAAAAATTTCATCAAAATCGGTCAAGCCGTTTCGGAGGAGTTCGATTACGCACATTTGTGACACGAGAATCCCTACTAATATTATAAATGCGAAAGTAACTCTGTCTGTCTGTCTGTCTGTCTGTCTGTCTGTCTGTCTCACTTTTACGACTAAACCGCTGAACCGATTTTGATGAAATTTGGTATAGAGGTAGGTTAGACCTTGAGAAAGGACATAGGCTATGTTTGGTCGCGATAACCGACATCCACGCGGGCGGAGCCGCGGGCAAAAGCTAGTTTTATAATATATTAGAAGTTATATACCTAGTTATAGTCCGATACTGTGCTAAAGGTGTGTCGGTAGGTACCAAATATCAGAGCAATCGGTCAACCGGAATGTCGTTTTGAATACCTACTTTGTTCGTTAAGATCGATCTGATGCTGACTGTACCTATAGATTGGACCCGGTTGGTGCTATTTGTACCTTGCGTAATAGGTACACAATCCATACCATACTAATATTATAAATGCGAAAGTAACTCTGTCTGTCTGTCTGTTACGCTTTCACGCCTAAACCACTGAACCTATTTTGATGAAATTTGGTATAGGGGTAGATCAGACCTTGAGAAAGGACATAGGCTATGTTTGGTCGCGATAACCGACATCCACGCGGGCGGAGCCGCGGGCAAAAGCTAGTTCACAATAATATGCCTAGGTGCCGTTACTTACTTGAACATTACAATCATCACATTTTTCATGACATGCTTTCTTGCATTGATGAAGAGGAAGATCAACAAGGGACTCTGCCCTGCAACCCTTTTTGTTCCTAGCGCAGTCTTTAACACAAATATACTGAAAGTATAAAATGTTACATGGTTACAAGATACGGTCACTTTGTCATTAGGCACTTTAGGCAGGTACATTTTATCAACCGTATGGGTAAATTGAGTAGGTCAAAGTACAAACTGACATTTTCGTGATCTGAAAAGGCCATGTGACAACTTTTTTCGCATACATGACCACATTTTTCCAAACGTTGTTTGCATTTTTCTGTGCACTTCACTTTTTCTATATCCATAAAACATTTTTTCTTAGCCTGCGAAGCAAATTACATTTAAGTAAAATATGTGTCATTATATGTACATAATGTGTTATAGGTACATAATGTAGGTAGGTATACGTTACTTTATGACCGCATATTGGTAAAACAGCGTCGATTTCAATGAGGCATTTATTTTTGGGATCCTCGGGCTGACGATGACAATATATCTCCATTTCGTGGCTACACGGCAGAGTCTTTCGTACGAGCACTTTGCACTGTCCACAATCTTCTTTACACCTTAATGGGCATACATGGCCGAGATCGCAGATGATTCTAAAATTTAAATAAAAAATTGAAATTAAAAAGCTTTGGAGAAGCCTAAGCTCTGCAGTGTGACACTAACACCCGTATTCACAAACAATACTGTGAGGTCTCATAGTGTGCTCGAGCGCATAGGGCTGGTAAAATTAATTCACATATATCACGGAGCAGTGTCTAACGCAGTGCGTTCCCTCAACGAAGTATTACTTAAGTGTTATCAATGAATAAAAAGGCTTGCCAAAACGAACGCACTGAGAATTTGTCGTTCTTTGCACAGTTTTGGTAGCACGCATAGCGAAGTATTGTTTGTGAATACGGGTGTAAGTCACTAGTGCGGATAAGATAAATAAAAATTCTAGGACAATCTACACGGCGCTATTTATTATGATTTCTAGAATGCGCATAAAGATACTCAGGTACACTCTTTTGTAGATACATAGTGCATACCATACATATTATACATGGAAACACCCATATAATATACATATTCATGCATATACAGAAAATTATGACCTTACTTGAAGGGAAAGTACCTACTCTAAATACTGGAGACAGCGAACTTTACTAGGTATAACTTTCCTTTATTTTTTTATAGAAATAAAACTAACAAAACACCTGAGTAATCGAACGGACTAAAATCTGAAAAGTAACACCCTTCCAAAGCGGGAATTAAAGTCTCTGAGTTGGCAGCCGAACGCTCTAAATATTGCTGACACTGAGTGCAGTGAGTGAGGTTTTCAGAATTAGTTTAAATTGCTATAGTGTCAAATATTTACAAGGATTCCTGTTTCACCTTTCACACTTTTCAGGACATTTGGTTTTGACGTGCTCGCGGTCATATCCGTGACAATAGAGCTTACAGTAGTGTCCGCAGCTGTACTGGTAATTACATTTCCTTAAGCAACCTCCTTCTGGCACGTTGACAAACTCTTCTGCAGTTACAACCTGAAAAAATTCAAGATCGAAGGTTCAGTCTGGGTACGGCCACAGCCTCACATTTGGGGAGGGGGGGGGGAGCGTATCACGCGCGTGAATTCCTTCAAAAATGCCTTTTTAAAAGACTTTATCTTGACGTGCACGATTTGGGAGGGGGTGATGTTCCACGGGAACCCCCGTTACCATCAGTATTGGCTAAACACATTCGAAGTTACCGACTTCCTTGGCTCTAAAAATAACAAAAGTAGGTGAAAAAAGTAGCAGAATGGAACCACAAAGGGCCATTCTCCATACGGTGTGGTTCCATTGTACATAAATACGGCCTTTAATGAGATCGTTTGTTTTGTTAGACTGTTAGTTTTCAGCATCTGTACCGGCGACAGTATCGACGGCAGTGGCTACTATAATAGGTATACTTAAATAAAGGTATGACTAGGTAAAATTGACTCAAAAGAATATTAGCAACCATAATGGGCAACATTCCCTGTGGGGTTACAGAGAATATTGGTCAGCCAGTTGTGTTAGGGGTAGGTTCACGTTGGTAGTAATGGAACCTGGGACCTTTTTTACTGTTATTTCATACTACTTAGGACGCAGACAAGCACACGGCCCACTTGGTGGAAAGTGGTTACCGTGGCCTATGGACGAGTCCAACATCAGGGGAGTCACACTCGTTCTGCCGACCCAGTAAGAACCGAGAGATTCTGTGCCGTCAGCGCGACAGATAATAATTAGGACAAGACTTTGGACTTCCCACTGAAAGCCCAAAACCTCTCCAGTGAGCTCTGGCTGCCCTACTCACGGAAAGAACACGAAAATTTTACATTTAATGAGTACAAAATACTCACAGGTGTTATTTGGTCAGGGTGCACTCGACATTTCAAGTTCAATACTGTCCCCAGGGCACCTTTACTTTCCAAAGTAGCGGCGATTTTTCTCCACAGTTCCGATTTCATTTTCAGCATATTGATGTTACCGAACATATAAAACCCTGGAAATTACCATACTCTAGAGTAATGTGTTAAAGAATGACTTTTACCGTGATTACAATTTAACTTACGAACCATGTGTATTGTGTAAGTATATCGAAATTTCATCCATTTTTGCGTAATTGAATAACAAACATATCCCATCAAAAACAATACTTGTAAAAAAATGCCAAGCCTCGCCGCCCTCGGTTCTTCTACCGCAAAAAGTTGTGAGATCCATGTAATACCAAGTCGGTTAATTTATTTAGTCCCTACTTCAGATACCTTCTGTCCTAAGTTATTACGTAATAAGCATTGTAATATACGTATTAAGTTGTACACTAAACACTACTTATCTTCTAAATTTGAGGCTTCTACGTCTGCTAGAAGTGCCTTAGAGTTTTGATGATCGGTCAGTCAGTGAGTGACAAAATTTGCAAAATTTGCAAACTTTGACTAGTTATAATTCTTAAACTACTGGTTCAAATTACATGAAATTTGAAATATTAAGTGTTTTTACAGTGCCTACTTGGTAACCGAAGATTCAGGCTTCTAGGTTTATCCACAACGAAGTTCTAGGGGGTCGAAAATGGCCTGAAGTGCTTCGAGAAAATAGTGTTACGACTTGGCGGGGGCACTGCCGTGCCCCCAGATATATTTTTCACACATATTCATGATATGGATACAAGTATCACCATAATCAGTAGTACTACTGATCCACAGCGATCCTATCTCATACGAAGGGTGTCGTATCGTAAGAGACGACGAACGGAAAAATACGTAGACGATATCACTGCGAGAGAAGGAAAACTCGAAATAAAACCCTGTGACAACCTGTCTGGCCAGGGTGGAAACAGTAGGCCAAAGCCTCCCAACATTGGGAGAGGCCTATTGCGATAGGTTAATTGATTGATTCATGTTATGGGTGCTCGAACCTATGCTGATATACTTACATACTTATATACATATTCTTTGGTAAATAAATATGAATTATGATACATAGAAGCAAGCAGATTAATCCAATATACATTTTTATATTCATACGCGTGGAAATAAAATATTGGCACTGATCGGGAATCGCGATCTCCGTCGCAACCCGATAGATTGCGGTTCTCACATACGACTGCCAAATGGATGAACGTCTGCCCGGTTGCACAGCTTTTAAACAAATGCCGCACGAAACTACCCGCATGTATGCTGCCTTCTGCGGCTATAAGCAAATGCACTTGCACATCTTAGCAGTATTTCAACTAACCTTGTTTCGCTCGTGAAAGTGCCACACAAATTCTGTTCTCGATACCAAGGAACCCGATAATGTTGTCAGGGTTATTCCTTACCAGGGAGAGTAATATGATTCTTGATTCTTCTCCCTGATAATTGTCCACTACAGTAATTTTCACTTCATTTAGACAAGCATACTTTTGTCGTTCCTATAAATAATAAAAGGCCCGATTTAAGCTGTCGTCAGAATAATAGGGTTTGTCCGCAAATAGTTAATCTGTCGCCTAGATTTTGGACAACAGATTTGCTATTTTGCTAACTTTTGCTATGTAACCTTCTAAACTACGTCTATCCGAGTCAGGGTGCGGTGTCGTATTCTGCGAATAATAATCCATATATTTGGCGATAGATCTGTGGCGATACCACATGTACCCAGCGCCATCTAGCGACAGCAAGTCGAACTACTACGTCACTACGAATCCTGCATCGCGAAAGTGAAGTTCTAGCGCCGGGACAATATATCTACGATATCCCAACGACAATCGTTGGGCCGCGGCCCGCCAGGCGTGATCACCTTGCCTGGTCGGAGGATCCTCCCTTTGTGTTGGAGGGATATCACACCTCGTTCCTTCACAGATCTACCATTTTGAGTACCTTCCAACTTCCAACTTTGCGAACATTTTTTTTTTATTTGGATAAATTAACAGGAACAAAATATAATATTTGCTTAAACTAGCATGCATACATAAGGTTATAACTGTGTTCCCTGCGACATATACCATAGCTTGGTAAAGTAGTAATATTTCCCCGACTAACGGATAGGGCTGTTTTCTATCCGACAGTCACACGACAGTAAACATAAAGCACATTACAAAAAGTGACCGCTTGATAGCAATAGGGTCGCCCACTATCACGTGGGACAGAAAATCAATGCTGGCGAAATATGGGTACACTTCTACCTACTCCTTCGGGGTTTTACAGGCATGAATCTTCTTCTTCTTCATCCTAGCGTTAATTCCCAGTCGCATCTGAAGCTTTCAGCTCGGAGTCTGGGGTCCGCTTTACCAGTCTTAACTACGGATTTGGCTAGACCTCGATATACATATAACGGTGAAAGTATACCTACGTACTTTTCTCATATAAAACATTTGCCCAGAGTAGGTAGTTAGGATTGTGACTTCATGGCGCTCATACCCTTGTTGTATGAGATAGTTCGCTAAAGCGAGTACCAAATCCGCTTCCTTATGATTCACTCGACTGTTGTTATCATTGAAATTATCCTGAAATTATTATACTCGTATTAATGATGTGAAACTTATTATTAGTCCATGGTCTAGGTTGATTAAAAATAATGGTTATGTTAAAAATAAGAAGCAAACAAGGTTTTCTACTGTAAAGTTTCGCCAACAACACGATACCACAGATGCATAAGTATTCATAAAAGTATGAAATGAAAATAATAATTTAGCTACACGGGTACTAAATTTAAAAAAAAATAGAATTCTCAGTCAATATAAATTATTATCTGGTCGAATCTAATTTGAAAACAATTACCTATTTCTTTTTTTTTTACATTTTCAAAATATACCTAATTACGATCAAAATAAATAAATAAATAAATATTCTACAACATTCTACACAACGCTATCTAAACCCATGGTAAGCTTAATTAGCTTGTGTTATGGAATCTAGAATGCGGATATACAGTCACGTGCAATGAAATGTATACTCGGACTGAATTTCGAATAGATGTTTACTCTGAAAATTTCAGAAATAAATAGTCACATTATCAATATATTCTTTGTAATCATCATGATTTCTCGCAATAATGTAAATTTTTGTCATTTTGCATTTATTGCATTTTGAAAATTTAACACTGTATCTATACATATCAGTGCACGTGACTGTACATACCTACTTAAATACTTTTTTTTTGTAAATACATACATATTATACATAGAAACACCCAGACCAATGCAAAGGATCGAACCCGCGCCTCCTGCGTAGCAGCCACGTTCACTATCGCTACGCCACAGAGGCAGTCGAAGGTAAGGTAAATAATATGAAATAAATCCTACATTAATTTGTACAATACTAAAAAAATCTAATTAAACTAAAACTAAATGAAAATTATTGCTAAAAATTAAAATGCATCGTGGAATTCCTCCGCATCGCATGCCTGTGGTGGTAACGTTCCCAGAATACTGGCAGCATTGCCACATTGTATGGTAATGCTTATTCTCTGACCTAAAAACAGGCCAGCCTTCTGGGCCAATACCATGAACTCTTAAAACAGGTCAATAATTGAACTGCTGTCATTCTACCAACTGCAAATGTCACTTTGTAATCCCTTTGTAGTCCTATATATTCATATGATATTACAAAGTGACATTTGCAGATGGTAGAATGACAGCAGTTCAATTATTGACCTGTTTTAAGGTTTATGGTAAGGCCACGTCACGAGAAGCGTCTTAGAGAGATATAGGTAATATTATTACCTGTTCCCGATATTCATGAGAAAAGAAAAATACATTTTTCTCAAGACCTGGCACGTTGTCTAAATTTTCAACAGACGGATGGTTCTGTAATTCAGGGTAAATATGTGGCGAGATCAGTGCAGCGATCTCTGGGCGCATACGATGCTGCACATTCAGCCTGCGACTGTGTATACCGTTGGTTATCATACGCTCGAACAGTGACACCTCAATATTGTATTGCTTCGCCAACTTTAGATAGGACGCTGATGGCCTCAACTGTTGATGATCACCTACGAAGAATATTATGTTATGTCTAATCAAACTTATCTTAGAATGTGCTCAGAATTTCTTTAATTAAATCCAATATAAATTTATTACTAACCAATAAGGATAAGGTGTTGGCAATTCATTGTGAGCGATGTTATTATGTGCTGCTCCAACACTTCGGCGGCTTCTTCCACTATCACTGTCAATAGAACAAAACTAGAATTTCATATGATACTAGATAGTGTTGACTTTAATAGACCTTAGTAGGTGGTTAGTTTAGTAGTTCAGTGCGTAGCGGATGGTTACGTATTAAAATACCGAAAATTAAAATCCCGAATGACAAAATCCCGAAGTTCAAAATCCCGAATTTCAAAATCCCGAAAATAAAAGTTTTAGTGGTTATAAAAAAATTGGTTGGTGTATTTCCCAATATTTGGAAACGCGCTTTTATCATACCAGTATACAAAAACGGCGATAGGAGTTGTATAGAAAATTATCGTCCTATCTCTATCTTGTCCACCTTGGCGAAGCTTTTTGAGAGTCTCGTCCACAGTGCAATATACCCATATATCCACAGCATTATAATACCCGAACAGCATGGTTTCGTTAAAAAACGCTCAACTACCATTAACCTTATGCTGTTTACTAAATACTTGTTTATGAACATGGATAGCCAAGTTCAGGTAGATGCCGTGTATACGGACTTCCGGAAGGCTTTCGATAAGGTGGACCATCAACTACTCCTTGACAAGATCGCCTACAATGGCATACGGGGCAACTAACTGAGATGGTTTATGTCATATATTGTGAATAGGACGCAAAAGGTTGTTGTCAATGGTTTTGAATCAGATGCCACTATAGTTACTTCTGGAGTTCCTCAGGGATCGGTCCTGGGACCTCTCCTTTTTAATTTGTTTGTCAATGACATTAAACATTGCTTCAAAAATTCCCAATTTCTCATGTACGCCGATGACATCAAAATTTATAGGGAGTGTCGTGGTCCCCGGGACTGTTTGTCCTTACAAGAGGACCTCAACCAGCTTGCCCATTACTGTGCCCTTAACAAACTGCAGCTCAGTCTGCCTAAATGCAAAGTAATAACCTACACAAAAAAGAGGATTGTTGTAACACACAATTACACAATACAGGATTTTGCTTTGCAAAGGGTTGACAGTATCCGCGACCTGGGTGTCACCCTCGACGCTAAATTACACTTAGACTTACATATTGAAAACATCGTAAGTAAGCCATACCAGATGTACGGCTTTGTGATGAGATCCTCTGAGGATTTCAAACGCCCCTCAACGTTCCTAATCTTATATAAAACCTTGGTTAGATCTCAGCTTAACTTCGCGGCCCCAATCTGGGATCCTATATACGATAAATATATAAATATTGAAGTTTTAAAGACCTCACAACAATCTAATGTATAATTATAATACCTTAACATGAAACTCGCGTGCTTATACATTCTCTTTTAAAATACACATTAGTTCGTGGACATTGGTGTGGGTTATGCGTTTACCTAACAGATAAATATCTTATCTTGTAATATTAATGTACAACGCATAACTGTTAAATGTTCCTTTAAATAAATAAATAAATAAACATTCGGTCAAACGAACATTCGGGATTTTGAATTTCGGTCTTTCGTACGTCGGTATTATGAAATTCGGGGAGCCCCTTGTTTCGCAGACAGAAATTTCATAGAATTTCGTTTCCCAGAAAATGTTTCACATAATATTTGGTACTTATATTTTTATTTCGAATATTATTGTTTCAAAGACAATTTACCAGAATGAAACATATTTCACAGAAAAACAATTTAATGAATTTTTATTTACATTTTTTTGTTTAATAAACTTATCAAACAGTAGAATTATTTTTTAAGGAATATTAAACCACCACCATAATCGAAAATAATTCGGTCTAACGTTTAATAATTTAGAACACGTCATTATAGTTTACACCCCGACTCAGAGTACCCCGACTTGGATAGGTTAGGTTAGAAGGCTAAGGCGGGAGCGAAGCGGAGCGGAGCACCCGCCTTAGCCTGCGTGGTTATTTTTTTTTTAAAGCGCTCGGAAATAAGAGCCCCGCGGAGCGGGGCTCCATCGAATTATCTTAGCGCAAATAAGTTTTATATCTTTTGAGTGGTATGTCAAACGATTTTATATCTGGGGGCACGGCAGTGCCCCCGCCAAGTCGAGCAAAAAAGAGCGGCACGGCCGTAACACTATTTTCTCAAAGCACTTCAGGCCATTTTCGACCCCCTAGAACTTCGTTGTGGATAAACCTAGAAGCCTGAATCTTCGGTTACCAAGTAGGCACTGTAAAAACACTTTATATTTCAAATTTCATTCACTTTGAACCAGTAGTTTAAGAATTATAACTAGTCAAAGTTTGCAAATTTTGTCACTCACTGACTGCCCGATCATCAAAACTCTAAGGCACTTCTAGCAGACGTAGAAGCATCAAATTTAGAAGATAAGTAGTGTTTAGTGTACAACTCAAGGGAAAATTAAAATATTCTTCAATTTCAGCAATTTCACCAACTGCATAAATAACTTTGTAATCTCATATAAATATATGGGATTACAAAGTTACATTTGCAGTGAACGTTTCATGTAGTATATGAAACCATCCATACTAATATCAATCTAACGAAGTATTATAATAAATGCGAAACTAACTATCTGAGCGTCTGTTATTTGTTAGTATTACGCTTTCACGCCTAAACTAGTAACTGAATAAACTTGATGATGACGAAAAGTGAAGAAGTGGGAGTGGGAGTGGGAGTGGGAGTGGGAGTGGGAGTGGGAGTGCGAGTGCGAGTGCGAGTGGGACTGAGACTGGGACTGTCCGACACAGAAAACGGAAAGGTAATCTACAAAAAGAACTGAAATGCCATCAAAAACAATACTTGTAAAAAAATGCCAAGCCTCGCCGCCCTCGGAACTTCTACCGCAAAAAGTTGTGAGATCCATGTAATACCAAGTCGGTTAATTTATTCAGTCCCTACTTCAGATACCTTCTGTCCTATGTTATTACGTAATAAGTTTTTATGTTTTGAATATAATAAATTGACTTGGCCATCGCATGAAAACACAATGTATAGCACATCACAATAATTACATTAAATAAGATTGTTTAGTGCGATTGCCAAGATTAAGACCAAAATAATGAAGAATATATTTCTATAATACTGAAGGCTTTGAAAATTGACATTAAAGCCAAAGTACACAACATAAAGATAAGTGAGCAGCAACAAAAAGATATAAGTAATGTAATTAAACAAAAATCAATGATTTAAAAATCTTCAAAGTAAGTATTCTGTGCATTGATTATTCTATGAAACGAAAATATGACAAAAATTTTATGTGAAACGAAATTCTATAAAACAATTAGCTATAAAACAACGCACACCCTAAAATTCGGTATTGTAAGCTTCGGGATTTTGATATGTAACCTAGCGGATAGATTACCAACAGCAAGTAGAAGCTCTGTGTAAAATCGTGTTTCTATTAGTCTACTACCGGAAATAAAGCCACATCACTCACCTATTTTAGGTGAAACTGCTTTTAGAAGCTTCCGCATCCTGGCAGCTCCGGAAGTAGTCAATCCTAGTACTTCTGTTTGGTTATTTCTTATCAGTTCCATGTCCATCATCATTCTGGTTTCTTCATAAGCCGTTGCAGAAGGTGATACTGTTTGCTATAAAAAAGATATGAACTGCTATCTTAAAACTGCGCTCAACTTTGCTTAGTAAATATGTGAGCATCTAATAATATCAAAGTAAAACTAGTATATTCTATTTTCATTTAGTATTATATAATTGCACTAACCTGGATATCTGCTATCTTTTTCTTTGTTACATTTACTTTTTCCTCAATCCACATAAAATACAGTTGCCATCGAGTATGTGGCGCTATTCTAGAAAAAATTGTGTCAACAGTCATGTTCTGATTGATCTTTCGAGAACGGTGTTTCACCATATCCTGTAATCATGTCGATATGTAAATATTAAGATAAGATAATTCTTTATTGTATACAAACAAACTACAGTACATTAGAGACAAATAAGAGATATGTACAAATGGCGGTCTTATCGCTGCAAGCGATCTCTTACAGGGAACCTTTAAATATTAGTGGGGACGTTACTTAATCTAAGAACTTTAAATGCGTATTCGTAGTAAATAGCAGCATCATCATCGTCACAAGTTTGTACTTTAGAGCTCGACTTCCGCTGTCCTACATTCATTTAGCTTATCTTTGCTTTTGCAGGAGTGACTGCCGCCTGACCCTGGGAGGAAAGCAGCAGGTTTACCGGTTAGCAGGCGAAGTTGATTTGAACCCCGAAGATCTTGATGGATTCACCATTCATGCTTCTGCGGCTGGGTCAGCAAGACTAGCACCAATAACCGTTTTGTGTCACACATAACTACATGCAAAATTTAATAAAAACATAGTATCTACACTACCTACTTTGTTTCATAGTGTTAATCTACAAATCGACGTTATACTTACATAATATAGATTTATCTTTGAATGTAAATCTTTAATCGCCATTTTTGTACGCATTCTCTTCTCAAAAGTGGTTCGATCATATAAGTATTCTCTAACTAAATTCTTGAGTGCCAGTTTAGCATCAGTGACAAGGAATGATGCCAAACGCAGTTTAGCATTTTCTAAATGATTCTTTTTATAATTGTCGTCATCCCACATCGCACTATATGCAGTTCTCTTATTATTATATTCATTTTCATCATTGTCAATAGTTAGATTGTCATACTCCGACAAACATGCATTGAAATCACTATAATATTCTGTATGATTTTCAAATAACCAGTGTAATAAAGGATTGCCACTATAACGAAACTGTGCGTAATAATTACAAAGTAATTGTATTTCAGGAACATCCACAAGCTCTTCACAACTGACAACGCCGTGATTTAAAATATCAAGTAGTAATAAAGAATCCTGGAAGTCTTCAATAGATTGCTTCAAATTCGTTTTTGTTGCTCTGAAATAGCTATTTGTGTGCTTTGTCTGGGTATTTCCAAACTTTCGTAGATTCGTTAAATTAAATCTATCCATAGCTGCATTGCGGGACTGGCCACCGATACGAACTATTTTCTTAGTAACATGAGATATTCCTTCCAGAAATTGGTCTAATGCGTGATTAGTATAACATATGACGAGCATAAGGCAGCCATTGTGCGATTTCACATTCTGTAAGAGTGCTTTCGCTACATTCAAGCCCACATAAGTTTTGCCTGTTCCTGGTGGACCTTGTATGACAGCAAACTCGTGCGTGAGTGCCAATTTGTAAGCTTCATACTGACTTTCGTTAAATTCTAGTTGTTCTTTTGTTGGCCATATCTCATGATTTAAAACTGGGAATTTTAAATTATTTATCACAAATTGGGTATCATCAGTTAAATATGCAGGTTTATTGGTGGCCGGCTGGAAAATAAAGAATCAATTCATGATTGTGACAACCTTGATAGACATTGTCATTGGTCGGACTGGGTGACGTCACTGGAGATCGACCAATGATAAATCTATATCAAGGCTGTCGCGTTGCGCTCGTCGTTGTGCGCTTACAGAATTGCATTGCAGGACTGTACTAAAGCTTCGTCCGTTAATCAACAGTGTGCGCTTACAGAATTGCATTGCAGGACTGTACTAAAGCTTCGTCCGTTAATCAACAGTGTACTGGCTTGCAGGTGAAGTTAGCTTCGTCTTCGAAGATCTTGATGGGGCAATTGTGTGCAATTGGCGACATTACCGCTAAAACGCTATATTTGGAAGACACATTTACTCTCGCAAACCGTCAGACTTAATATGCATAACATCCATAAATTCATCAGTTAGGGTAGGCTGACAGGAGGTCGTTAAGAAGTTCCAGCGTTCGACACACTGAAGACTGGGCTTCGATTCCGCTAAAGCAAAACCACTGTCATGCCACTGACATTGCAAGAACTTCAATTAATTTTAGCCTTTAAAGTAATGCGGTTAAAGTTTAAAATTAAATGGCTTTTTGTAGAGTGAATGAAAGAGTGTAATGAAACTCTTTTCATTAATTATTTAACTGTAAGTCTATAGAAATAAGGTAGACCTTATTTTTAATAGCCATTTCTAGCAAACGGTTTGTGAAGAATAACAGTAGTGGATAGTCTCTGTGCCGTGGCGGTAGTGCATTTGACTGCTACGCAGGGGTACGGGTTCGATTCCCGCTTAATGCAAATATTTGTATACAAGAATGGCTATTTGCAATGGCCTGGACCTCGATTCTGGTAAAGCGAAACCACGACGTCCACGACGTCAAGGCACGCATTGCTGCCGCGTGGGCCAAGTGGCGAGAAATGGACTGGCGTCACCTGTGATCCTAAAATGCCAGTCAGGTTGAGGGGGCAGGTCTATAAGACGATTATTAGGCCTGTTCTCTTGTATGGTTGTGAGGCGTGGCCGCTGCTCGAGCGACACAAGCAAGAGCTGCGTGTCACGGAGATGAAAATGTTGCGGTGGATGTGCGGCGTTACGCGTAAAGATCGCGTACGGAACTCTCGCATCCGCGGCAGCCTCTATGTCCGTGACATCGCGGATAAAATGCAAGAGAGCCGCCTTCGCTGGTGCGGCCACGTCTACGTGGCCAGGCTACGTGGGGAACAAATGCCTGGCAATGGTACCCCCGCCGGGTCCAGGTAAAAGGGGTAGGCCAAAGAAGTCCTGGCTTGACGTCGTGCAGGGTGATATACGTGCTAATGGTCTCACTACCATGGACGCCCAAGATCGTGCGAAGTGGAGAAGGAAGAGCCGGAAGGCGGACCCTGAGCCTCGAGGTCGTCTTGGCCACGGATGCAATCAGGAGAATGCGTCTATATGCAGATGATGAATGGCTATTTGCAATGGCCTGGACCTCGATTCTGGTAAAGTGAAACCACCGTTGCAAAAAAATCCATTAAATTTTAGACTTTCAAGCAATGATGATAAAGTATAAATTAAATGACTGTTTGTAAAGTGACAGAAAGCGTATAATGAAAATATTGTCATTTAATTTTGGTAATAAAGTCTAAAATTTAATACCATTTTTTGCAGTGGCTGTGATATGACAGTGGTTTTGCTTTAGCGGAACTGAGGACCAGCTTATGTTTCGGAGAGCATGTTAAGCCGTCGGTCCCGGTTGTCATTACGGTACGGGTAGTTGGAGCTCCAAAAAGTTCAACAAACTTATTTAACTGCAATACTTCGATGTCGCCAATGAGTTGTGGAGGTCAGATAGCAGTCGCTTTACGGAAAATATCGAAGATCAGCCAAACCCACAGTTAGACTGGAAAACGCGGAAACCAGACTCCGATGTCAAAGTTTCAGATGCGACTGGGATGAACGCTAGGATGAAGACGAACAGTAGTGGATAGCAACATAAGCAGGTGCAGTAAAAAAAATTGTGACGTACGTACATTAACTTTAACGATGTATTGCTGCAATGGCAAGTGCATTGGAAATGTAGGATCCTGGAGAGCCTTCAATACGTGAAGATATGGCTCGTAATAAACTTCACTTTCTATCATCGTGTACGAACCTTCTTGCTGTACATTACCTCCATTACTTGAATCGATTATTGACACTGCCAACTGAAAAAAGGCCTTATTTTAAAATGGCTAATTAATAAACATTTTTCAGTAAGAAATTAGCATCGAAGAACACAATCCATAGGTAGCAGTAGCGTAGCAGCATACGGGGAAAGCTCAGAATACAGAACAACTGTATTCTGAGGGGGAAAGTAAAATTTAATAGTAGATGTGCCGTCGACTCGATAGAAAAACAATTAAGTAATGTGGTGTTTATGGGTTGAAACTATAAGTATCTTTAGTCCGATTGACTGTTTATGCTAATAGAAACGTGTAAAAAAATTTAACTTACTATATAAAATGGTTCAGGACTTTTCGCAATTAATTTATGGAACTTACTTTGCTGATGTTTCGGATGCGTTGCAGCACCCGTGTTCACGACTTCGGTCGGCAAAAGTAAGTTCCATAAATTAATCGCGAAAAGTCCCGAACCATTACACCGCGATTGTTTAAAAATAACATCCAACTTAATGTTAATATCTTTCTTAAAGACCTACCTTGCCAGTAGACAAAAGCAGATTATCGCGATCTAAGATGGTAGCGACTATAAATTCGCTTAGGTTATTCTTAGTAAACAATACCAGTGAACCAAAGAGTAATCTCTTGCTATGAGCCCAGTTGATTCTTTTTAAATACTTGTTACTTTCAATGTCTATTTGTACCAGTGTTCCAACTTTCAGGTTGTTAATATAAGGTCCAACAAGTTTTACATCACGAAAAACGCTGAAATAAAAAAAAATGTTTTTATAGGTATATATTAACTTCGTAAATGATGTATGGAATCAATAAAAAGACACTACTTTACTTACCGAACGTGATCATATTTTCCTTTAGTTGGATCTGCCAGGTACTGATCTGAAAAAAATAAAGTTGTAAATAAGTCTTTCACACTCTCACTTCCTCATCAGCTGTTTTTATTACGACCTTTGTTTATTTTTAAGTGTCAAAACTCCTCAAGCTGAATCTCACTGGACCTAAGTGTGTTGTGGGTATGTCAGGTTCGAATACATTATACTATACTGAGAACTTCTAATAGAGAGGTACATACAGAAGCAAGGTACACCATCAACCATCACTCAACCAACCCAACAGCTCGCCATCTGCTTGTCGTGCGTCCTTAGACACTTCACGAACTTAAGCTACTGCCAATAAACCTTCCATGCAAGCCCGCCAAGTATTGCAGTAATTAAAATATACTCACTGACTCCTACTCTGATCGGTCCGAAACAGTCTTCTCTCAGCAGTCTGAACTGAACGTCTAAATAATGTTCGACATCGGAGTACGCGCCATCGACGACGTTCGGACGTAGAAACGGTTGAGCGTCAAATAAATCTTCTCGAGTTGGTATCACACTAAGCTCACGAAAATCATTAGGTGGTTGCATGTCAACATCACTGTTCTCGCGGTTCTCAGTTTCCATCTACGGTCATGAAAATATATTATAGCTAAATACTAACAGAGTGGTCATCGTCAACATAATTAATACCCTTATTAACTGTATGGTTTATAAAATCCTGCATCTTCTTGTGCTTATCGAGAGTTCCAGATTCCTGGGTCAGACGGCCCAATGATATGAACTGAATGTAACGTAATTTTTCACAACATACATTTTTTGAATCTAATAATTATATTGACATGAACTTACCTTACCAGTGTAATTTATTAACTTATTTCTTAAGTCCTCCAGTTTCAGGGTGTCCTCTTCAAGTAATACGAATGCGTGTCTTTGATTTAGACATTCTAAACATGTTTTAGAGATATTTTCTATTAACGCTCTGCATTTTCTTACAGCTGTAGCAGGAGATGTATCTATTACATATCTGCAGAAAGTAATGAAATTCTTCCAAAAATTATTTTGATCTTTCCAATACATATTATTTTGTGATTTATTCACGGCGTAAGGTAAATCTATCAAGTAATTCCGTAAACATGTAACAAAATTGGAATTACATACATCCAAAAACAATCTGGAATTCATTTCTTCAAATGGTGATTGAGATACTTTTGCCAAGACTTCTAATATCAATGCGAAAACGTCGAGGGTGTGAATAGGCGAATTTAAGAGATCCATAAATCCTTTTTTGTGTTCATTAAGTTTCAGAACTACTTCGGATGTATTTTTCATTTTTGCTAAGATCTCCAATGTCACAATGCCCATAAATTGATATCGGTCACTTAGTTGGTTACGTGCATTGCTTAAGTGTGGGTTCCAATTCTGCCTAGATCTTAATGGACCTAAAATAAACAATGTAACGACAACAAATTAACAAAAATAAACTTTGGATACACGTATCGTCAAATACCAACTCCCATTCTATTTAAGTGTTGTTGAAGTCGGCGCCAAGCCAAACAGTTGGGGTTTTCCCCAACCCCGAGAAGAAAACCTGTCCACTTGTACTTAATGAGGTTCGCTTGGGCCCCAAGATCTTAATTCTTCAGAAGAAAGAAAATTACCTGAGCTGTAAGACTGATGTGATGTTCTGTTATACACGGGACGCCTCCATTTATCGCCTTCATTTTTGCATTGTGTTTTTAAATATTTCCTGGGCCTCGAAGGTCCTGAAAACATCACAAGAATATTTCTCTATATTCTGCCCTATATGCACCTTCCGATTCAAGGCACTATTCCCAGAACTACCCTACTATCTTACCCTACCCTAACCACTTTCCCGTAGATCACTTGCCTCAGTCACAGAATAAATAATAGTACTACGTGCCTCAATCAGTATTTGTCAGAGAATGCAGTTTTCTTTTTAGATATCAATCGGGGGATCAGTTTAAATTTAAAACCAATTATATCGGATCCATAAATCGTCAGATAAACCATAAACACACCAATTATTGTATTCCGTCCCACGTACCTAATAGGGGGTGCGCCTATTGTCGTATTCCGGGCACTATTGTTGACTTGAGCCATGCATCTGAGGCTGATTCTGGTCTGTATATATCTGTCTGATGTTAAACAGCCGTATCCCTTAGACGCCTTGTACGACACCGCATGGGAAGAAGTGAGGTGGCCCAAATTCTACTCTGCCAGGAACCACGCGGCTTCAGGACCCATAGTATAAAACCGGCCAAGTGCGAGTCGTACTCGTCCATGACGGGTTCCGTAGCAGCAAAGACGAAAATTGCGGTTTATGACGTATTAAAAAAAAACTACTTACTGGATCTCGTTCAAACCAATTTTTGGTGGAAGTTTATATGGCAATGTACATCATATATTTTTTTTTGATTTATCATTCTCTTATTTTAGAAGTTAGGGGGGGGGGACACATTTTTCCACTTTGGAAGTGTCTCTCGCGCAAACTATTCAGTTTAGAAAAAAAAAAGATTTGTGAAACCTCAATAGCATTTTTAAAGACCTAAGTATATAGGTATAAAGATTTTTTCATCAAACCCATACAGTACTATTACTTATTCTGTGCCCATACGTTTGATGGTTTGATGAAAAAAAAGTTTTTGAGCTTCAGTTCTAAAGTATGGGGATCCCCAAAACTTAATGCTTTTTTTCTATTTTTGTATGAAATTCTTAATGCGGTTCACAGAATACATCTACTTGCCAAGACGAATCTATAAGGGTTTCGTTTTTTGCCATTTGGCTACGGAACCCTAAAAAATGTCTTTACCACGCATTAGTTAGTAGGCAGGTACCTATCACACCAAGACAAATTGTAGGTAGGTACATAATAGCAGTATACCTCGGGACACGTACCTATCTTGAACCTAAATCGAGAGACATACAAGGCGCTCCTGGCGCGCAGATTGTTTTGTAATAATCTATGATTGGTGAATTTGAGCTCTTCCACCGCCGCCGCCGTAGCACCCCGTGCTATCCTCAAAAGACACAAGAAACGTGTACCTACTGCGCGTATAGAGCACATTCTAGGTCCAAGACATAATGTCCCAAGCAATAGCTAGATAGGCCCTCGTATTACGGTATTATGTACTAGCTATTGCTAGTGATGTACAAGCCTCGAGGCGTCGAGTCTTATTTCTGAAGCCTCGAGGCGGAATGGCAAGACTCAGTGAGCTCGGTAAGCTCGGAGTCCCGAGCCTAGCCAAGCCGCGAGTTTTATGAGCCATGCCTCGAGGCTTCAAAAGAGTTCGAGCCTTCAAAAGAGCTCGAACCTATCAAAAGAGCTCGACACTTCAAAAGAGCTCGAGCCTTCAAAAGAGCTCGAGCCTTCAAAGAACTCGAGTCTTCAAAAGAGTCGTAAAACAAAAACGGAAATAACCCATTTTAACAGTTTACATAAAATAATATACATAAGACATTAGTTCATTTCGTAACAATAACCTGAAATATTATAATTTTTGTCGACTCACTGTTTCCTGAGACAGGCCTCCCGCCTGGTCTAGGAGACAGGATTCACAACAGTGAACATCTGGACAGAAAAGGACTAGTGCGCTTAAGAGAAATGCTTCGAGATCGACCGAGCGCTCAAAAGAGCTCGTGCCTTCAAAAAACGCTCGAGTCTTCAAAAGAACTCGAACCTTCAAAAGAGCTCGAGCCTTCAAAATGAGCTCGAGCCTTCAAAAAGGACTCGAGACTACAAAAAAGCTCGAGCTCTGAAAAATACTCCCGAGTCATCGGGCGCCATACAAACGAGGCGAGCCTTGTAAATGACACCGAGCTCTAGGCAAAGGGACTCGGACGCCTCGAGACTTGTACATCACTAGCTATTGCCAGCCTCCGTGGCGTAGCGGTAGTGAACGCGGCCGCTACGCAGGAGGCGTGGGCTCGATCCCCGCTCAGTGCAAATATTTGTGTGCATTAAATATGGGTATTTGCATTGGTCTGGTCGTGCCTCGGAGAGCACGTTAAGCCGTCGGTCCCGGTTGCCATAACAACATCTATGGCAGTCGTTACGGGTAGTTGGTGCCCTAAAAAGTCCAAAAACAATGGTCTAGCTGCAAAGCTTCGATATCGCCTAATGTTAACATTGGGTCGTGGAGGTCAGATGGCAATCGCTTCACGGAAATATCGAGGTCTAGCCAAATCTGTAGCTATGACTGGAAAAAGCGGACCCAGACGCCGAGCTGAAAGCTTCGGATGCGACTGGGAATTAACGCTAGGAGGAAGAAGATTGCCCGCAGCTCCGCCCGCGATGTCGTTTATAGCGACCAAACATAGCCTATGTCCTTTCTCAAGGTCTAATCTACCCCTATACCAAATTTCATCCAAATCGGTTCAGTGGTTTAGACGTTTCGCGTAACAGACAGACAGACAGAGTTATTTTCGCATTTATAATATTAGTATGGAGTATGGATATGGATTACTTTATCGTTATTCATTTTTTACTTTCTGATACTACAAAAAGTGCCTTAGGGCCGGCGCCCACTGCCGGCATGGCACGGCATGGATTTTATTACTAATCAAGTTATTTTGAATCTTATCTCAGATGCTTTATAATTCATTTTACTTTATTTCGTTAAACGATGCCGCGGCAGGCCGTGGCATGCGGCGGCATGCCACGATTTAAAGTAAAATGAATTATAAAGCATCTGACATAAGATTCAAAATAACTTGATTAGTAATAACTAATAAAATCCATGCCGTGCCATGCCGGCAGTGGGCGCCGGCCCTTAGCCTTATCGATGCATTTCAGTAGGTACTCGTACCTAAATCAAATTGGTTTTATGAGTAAGAGAGCGGAACTCGGACTCCCAGGTAGGTACAAGGTGGTTGAATGAACAATAGGTAGGTACCTATAAGAAGTCAACACTGAAAGTTCTTAGAAAATAATACAATCATCATTTATCAGCTCATGTACAAGGTTAAATGCTTCATAATGAATTCACATACACAGGTAGGTAGGTACTAATCTTTAAGACTTTGTAGGTTAGGTATCATTTTAGCAATATTATTACCTGTGTTATTATTATATATTATTTAAAATTGGTTTCTACATTGCAGAATGCTATCATAAGCCCACACCCACAAAGGAAACTGACTCATGATCATGAATCATGCATGAAACATGAATAACGTTATTACCTATGTAAGTAGTTAGTAGGTACCTAAATTAAGCCGCTTTCAACCGGTCTTATTGGATTTCTATAGGGGAGGCCTATGTCTAGCAGTGGACTTCCTATGGCTGAAATGATGATGATGATGATGAAAACAATGAAAACAACAAGCTTTTCTTTTCGTTAAGCTGTTTCCAAAATCTTTTATTGCGCAAGTTCTTTCTCTGTTTTCTGTTTGTGCTACAAGCTTTTGAAATCAGCACACACAACCCTTGCAGAAAATTATTATAATATTCGTCTTAGTACTACAGTTTATTAGAAAACTTGTTTTCAAAAATTTTCTTTTGAATCATAATAGATATTGCATTGTCACGCGAGTTACATAAGTAGGTAGGTACATACCTGCCTATGCAAAATTTCAGCTCAGTTGGTGATGATCGGAAAGTGGATGTCAAACATCGGGACAATCCATAGCCACACAGTGTGACTACGGATAAATGAAAGAAACCGTAGTCACACCAGTGTGGCAATTTGGTGTGACTACACTGGTAGGTGTCCAAATTCATCTCTAGTTTCAGCTTCCAGTTCCACACGTGTTCTTCATCTTAGCGTTAATTCCCAGTCGCATCCGAAGCTTTCACCTCGGAGTCTGAGGTCCGCTTTACCAGTCTTAACTGCGGATTTGGCTGGACTTCAATAATTTCCGTGAAGCGACTGCCATAGCCATCTGACCTCCACAACCCAATGGTGGCAATAGGCGATATCGATGCATTGCAGCTAAAGCGTTGTTTTTGGATTTTTAGGGCTCCAACTATCCGTAACGACTGCCATTATAGATGTTCGTATGGCAATCGGGACCGACGACGGCTTAATGTGCTCTCCGAGGCACGACCAGACCAATGCAATACCCATATTCATGCATACAAATATTTGCACTGAGCGGCGATCGAACCCGCGCCTCCTGTGTAGCGGCCGCGTTCACTACCGCTAGGCCACGGAGGCTGTCCACACAAGTTATTCGTGCATAAATATTAGTTAAGTAGTAGCCTTCTTTTTTTTTTTATCGTGCGATATATCCCCACGGATACCTCCCCCGCCGGAATCGGAGGAGGAGGTTATGTCGGACTCGAACCGACTAAAACGCACGCCGACTGTGGGCCGTCGGTTGCCGGAGGTGAGAATGTCGTAGCTATATCCCTCGCACCCCGGCCGACCCAGGGCCATATCTCTCGAACTGGCCCTCATCCGGTGTGGGGACCACGGAGTTCCCAACTCGCCCCCGGGTATGGGGAGGCACGCAATGCGCGCCGCCGCCGCCGTGGAGTTAAGTAATCTAATGTACATAATTCTTGAAGAACCCCATGTTGTAGGCGCTTGGAAAATCCTACGCCTATAACGTCTTGGGGTCGCAACGCAAGTCAAGTTTACCAGCCAGTTGATAGCTAAACAGCGCATGTTTTTCACTCAAGGTTAAGTGAGACGACAGGGGATTCCGAATAGCTAAAATAATCCAAATCCAGAATGGACATTTCTAGAATAATGATGAAACTTATCTCTTAGCTCTAAAATTAAACGACTAAATTGAAATTAAAACTGAACGGATTTGATTGCGATTTAATTGATACTAGCTGTTGGCCGCGGCTCCGCTCGCGTGGATGTCGGTTATCGGTAACCAAATTTCATCGAAATCGGTTCACTCGTTAAGGCGTGAAAGCGAAACAAACAGACAGACAAACAGAAGGACAGACAGACTATTACCTTCGCATTTATAATATTAGTATGGATTACTTTAAGATCAGTGCAAATAATGAAATAACACCAAATAAATCTAATTTGTTTTCCTTGTTTTCTATTGTGTACCTACCTACCTAACCTTACGTCAGTATAACTCCGGACACGTGTCTTGGACCTAAATCGCAAAACATAGGAGGCTCTGGCATCCGCGGATTGCTTTGTGATAATCTATGCTTGGTGAATTTGGTCTCGTCCACCGCAGCAGCACCCACCCCGTGCTATCCTTAAAAGACACCCAAGAAATGTTGTACTGCGCGTATAGGGCACATTTTGAGCACATTTTAGGTCCAAGATAGGTACGTGTCCGGAGTTATACCTATTCTAAATGAGTGAATCATGCAAAATACCTGCTTCCAAGTCGTCATCGTTGTTCATCTTTCACGTCTTCGTAATTCCACCTGAAATGAATAAGAGTTACCTAGTTTGAATAGAATCACAGTTGGTACAATCACTCAAGCATACGAGTAGTGTCATCATCTTTCCATTTTCCTGTCAGTCAGTAACGGCTGTACGGTTCTAGTCTAGGGGCGCAAAGTAACCTCACTGGTAAACCGGTACACCCGCGATTTACATACAAGGCTCTAGAGTAGGCTTTCCTGTTGAGTTTTGCGGCTCCCGAAGCTAGGGTGAAGTCCAGCCAGGAGGTATTGGCCACTATTCCAGATGCTGTCGATCATGTATGAAGGTGCACCCACCTCACTGATTCGGCCGACAAATAAGTTGGATGGGCGTCAGAAGTGTTACAAGGCACGAGTCACAACTGACTTCAAATTAAACTATCCGCGAACAAACACAATCACCAATAGTTCGCCGAGTCACCGAGTGTATGCGCTTAAAGCCCAATCCGATCGAAATAGGAATTGCTCGGGACTCGGGACATATATCTTGGACTTAAATAGTGCTCAAAATGTGCTCTTTAAGTCCAGTACACGTTCCCTGGGTATCTTTTGACGAGAGCACGGGGTGCTACTGTACTCTTAGTAGAAGAGCTCAACTTCATCAAGCATAGATTATTACAAAACTATTCGCGCGCGCCAGGGCCGCAGGGCCTCGTTTCTCTCGTGATTTAGGTCCAAGATACTTGTCTCGGGTTATAGTTACCTATGATATTAGATCAAAAAGTCTGCAGGGGCTCTTAAGTATCAATGCTTGAAATGAAAGAATCTTTTTCACGATTAGGTATTCCAGTTAGATATACTATCGTGACGTGACAAAGAAAGGAAATATCGAATCGTTTGATCAATCCCGCGCCCACCATCCATGGTCAATGCCAATCAAATCCTTATCAAAATATTTTCCGTAATATTTTCGATGAAATTCCACAACAGTCCTCATTTTATTTTCTTTAAAGTATGTAAATTTCAAAAGATACTTAGGTAAGTAAAATCATTTTGTAGTCTGTAAATCATCATTCATCAGTGGTACCTTTGTATTGATTGAACGTACTGAACGTACAGTCTAGTCAAAGAAAAGAAACGCAAAGAAAAGAAAAGCTTACAACATATTGTTGATAGATACAATACATCTATTTAATGTAAAAAACCTTTGTCCAAATGTGTTAATCAGTAATACCTAGTTTGTTGTTGACATAAATTGTAAATCTGTGTTATCATTATCATTGTTATCAAACATTAAAAGACTTTATTATAAAGCTAAATACTCACGCTCCACTCCAACCAAACACCAAATCCGACCAAACTGAACTGGTGGAGATTTACTGATTTACTTAATTCACTGAGACCTTATACAAACCAATAGGTAATTACGCCTTACAATACAGCCGACACAGGACACGCGCGAGCGAAATGAAACTACACTAACCAACTAACCATAGATTAATTTTAATTAACGAAACGAGAAACCACAAGAAGCGACAAATATAGTCTATGCCTGGGGAATCCCGAAGTTCAAGTATCACAGCTTATGGGGTCCATTACACGCTTAGGGGTCCATTACACGCTCATGCAAGCGTCATGCATCATGCCGTCAATCTAGAATGTTTTTTTTTTCTTTCCTTTAAGTGGCTATTACACCTTCCTAAATTTAGAATCCGATATTTAGGACGTCCTGAATTTAGGAAAGTGTAATCGCATTTAGGATGGTAGCATCCTAATTAGGAAACGATTTAGGATAAAGGACGGCTTCCGACGTCCTAAATGGCTAAATCGGATGAGTGTAATCGCATTTTCTAAATTTAGGACGCTCAGTGGCCGCTCACCGCCGCAGTATCGATACATATTGTATCGATAAATATCGATATTGATTATTTTATTTTTATTCGTGTTTTTATTTAGAAATATATAACAGTAACATCATACGGTAACATCATCAAAGTAATATTCAATAACATCGATATCAAAATCGTAACCTAATTTATCATCCATCTCTATTCGACAGCGACATGGGACACGTCCGTCGCTTGCCGCTCGTCCAGCAAAACTGATTTAGGATCCTAATTTAGTGAAAGTGTAATCGCGAGCTCCGGTGACTGAATTTCTCGTCCTAAATCGTTTCCTAAATACCGTTTCCTAAACTTAGGAAGGTGTAATAGCGCTTTTATGGCAAGTAATAGTATATGCCCATGTCAAGATAAAATTTTATTGGCTTCTTGCTTAGCATTTAGCCATTATCAAGTAGTTTATAATAATTTTATCTGGATGGGTGGATCAGGTGGATGGATGGATGGATGATGATGATGATGGTGAGTTGATGATGATGACGATGATGATGATGACTGCCTCAGTAAAGTGGTGGAAACTTTACTAAAGGCTTCTACGGAGATTTGAAACCAACACGAGAAGTCACAATTCACTGTAATATTTCACTTTCCTACTCTTGTGCGCGTTTTCCAAGACGTTATGTCTAAAAATCCACCATTTTTACACATAAAAACTCGAACTCACACTAATTTTGGAAAATAAAATAACACTGCGACCATTCATTCTCGTTTTGGCGGCAAAACTCCAATCATGAATGTTATTGGTCAATCGGTTATTAGACGTTATGTTTTTTTTTTTTTTTTCCTTTATAGCAAGTAATAGTATATGCCAATGTCAAGTTAAAACGAGGAAACGTTTATTCATCATACAATGTAAAACGGAACGGAATTTACAGGAAAAAAAAAGAGCAGGATCGATGGGTAAGGAAAGATATAAAAAAAATAAATATATGTACACAGCATACTTATATACAAATGCAAACTACAATTTAATATCATTATGTATTATAAATGTTTCTATAGCATCTAATACTTCCTTATTAAAAGGATAAATAAGTAGCAAAGGAACATGAGTAGGTAATGGAATACAGTAAGGAAGGAGATCAATAAATTTAATATTATATTGACGGCAAGCCAGAAAAAGGTGATTTAGGTCACCCACTTCTGTGCCACAATCACAAATAGGGCTACCCTGATCTTTATTTTTGCAAGATGTGCAGGAGTGCATATTGGTCAATCACGGCGTGATTGATGGTTAAACCATGGCAAAACCTACCGTGTAATGGACCCCTTATGCAAGCGTCATGCATCATGCCGTCAATCATGAATATGATTGGTCAATCGGTTATTAGACGTTATGTTATTGGTCAATCACGACAACCATGGCAAAACCTACCGTGTAATGGACCCCTAACAATAGTTACGTTGTTGCTACCTCCTATATATTACTATACTCTTTGGTTGCTACTGCAGCTATAGTACTAAATAGTTAAGGTGCTGCTACAGCACATGTTTTTAGCAACATTTTCACTAAAACACGCAACAAAGCATGCTGAGATTTACATCTCTATGGTTTTTCACATTTTCTATGATATTTGGGACTTTAGAGTAATAATACTTTCTCTAAGGTGCTTGTTGTTAAATTTTTGGCATTATTTCTCTAAAGTGCCAAATAAATTAATAAAAAATGTTGTGAAAAACCATAGAGACGAAAATCTCTATAATTATGTACCTAGTGTTGTGTGTTTTTAGTGAAAATGTTGTGATAAATATGAGCTGTAGCCGCACGAGTCGAGGGTCGGCAGCACGAGTGTGACTTCCCTGGTGTTGCATTGCACACGTCCATAGGCCACAGTAACTTGTATCCATAAGGTGGGCCGTGTGCTTGTCTGCCACCTAAGTGGTATAAAAAAGGCCAATGAACCACTAAGAGATTAGTACTTATTAGAGCTCGTTCACACGAAGACGAATCGTGTTTTTTCACGAGTCGTTTTTTTTCACGATTCGTTATTTTTTTTTGACGGGAGCAATGCTTTTTAGATACCCATGTTCACACGCTTCACGAATCGTGAAAAACGACGGATATGGATACGTCTTTTAAAAATCATGATTCGTTAAAAATCACGTATCGGCTCTTGAAAATCTCGAATCGTGAATGCTTTATGGCGGATCCGATGTTGCGCTGAACTCTGAACTGAACTCAATCGCGAAACAAATGTGAACATCAATTCGGATATTTTGACGAATCGTGAAAAAACACGATTCCGTATTCAATGTGAACATCTATCCGTCAAGGCGTATCGTGTTTTATAACGAATCGTCAAAGACGTATCCCGTGTGAAGGCGCCCTTAGGGCTCCATAACACGCTCATGCAAGCGTCATGCATCATGCCGTCAATCATGAATATTATTGGTCAATCGGTTATTAGACGTTGTTATTGGTCAATCACGGCGTGATTGATGGTTAAACCATGGCAAAACCTACCGTGTAATGGACCCCTTAGATCCATACCAATATTCAAACTTAGGCCCATAGGCCACGGTAACCTCTTACCATCAGGAGGGCCGTGTGCTTGTCTGCGACCTAAGTAGTATAAAAAAGTAAGAAGTTCTAGGTGGGCACTTGGAGCATGTTAGTTGATCGTAGGGGATATGCCAATCCGTCCCCGATATCGGTATTTTAGAGGCGTAGTAGAGATGTTAATACACTTATTACGGTGCCGGTCCCACCACGTCATAATGAGCAGTTTTCCAGTAGGTATAATAATCAGTTGGTTTTTAAATCATAAAGAGATGGCGCTAGCATAGCTTTTGGTAATTTTAATGTACTCTGTGGTTTGTTTGTGCGATGTTGCCAAAGTTTATTTTCATTTACCCATACTACAATAGATAAAATATGATAAAACGCGTAATTCTTTTCGCGTCACTGTCTGTAATTTAAAATAATATTATATTTATAATAATATTGTCAAAAAAAATGTCAAAACATTTATGTAAAGTAAATTATTACAAAACCGAAGAACATTTTTTCCATAAATTAGGGAACACTAGATGTGAGACCACACTCTTCTTACCAAAAGTGCCGGCTGCGCCATCTAGCTTGTCCTTAGGAACCCTATAAATACCTACTGGAAAACTGCTCATTGCATCACTCAGTAATAGTTTCGTTGAAATCCTCATTTTTAGATGACAACACAAACTCAAAGTCACTATCAAATTTACGGGGAACCCCCCAATAAAGTTTTTATAAAGGTGAAAGTTTGGCCAAGTTATGAACTTTTTTGTTAGTAGTTAGGTAGGTACTACACAATCAATGTTAGTTTTAGGTTCATAGTTCTACGTATTCCTGAAGGGGTTTTTGTTTTTTTTGACGTCTTAAAAAGCAAGCTCTTTAAAATTAAGAACAGGTAAAATAAAAAATACATTTTATTTAAAAAAGAAATATGCAGGGAGTTTTATTAGGTTATTCTTTGTTAATTAATATAAAACAGAGTCCTATCATGAACAGGCGCGGTCCGAGGGGGGGGGGGTCACAGGGGACATGACCCCCCCCCCCCCCCAAAACCATGCACTTCATATTGAAAATTCCCAGTACGATGGGAGGGGGGGTTAAATTTCGTAAGGATTTCCGAAGTGACCCCCCCCCCCAAACTTCAAGCTGCGACCGGTCCTGATCATGAAGTCAACAACAACAAAAGTCAACCACTCGCGGATTCGTAGGTACGCGTGGAGTTCGTTTCACCTTTCACCCCTAGGTGGAGTTTCGTAATATCCGTTCTTAGCGGATGTCTACACCAGGAACCTACCTGCCAAATTTCAAGTTTATAGGTGTTATAATTTGTGAGATTTCATGATTAATCTGTGAGTGGTATTTCGCTTTTATATAGATAACTAGCTGTCCCGGCGAACTTCGCACCGCCACATTTTTCCCGTTCCCGCTGCACCTATTTTCGCATCCTTTAAACCTTCCCTGGACACCCACGAATATTTCAAGACTAAAATTAGCCAAATCGGTTCAGCTGTTCTTGA
Organism: Eilema depressum; assembly: GCA_914767945.1. NCBI lineage: Eukaryota > Metazoa > Arthropoda > Insecta > Lepidoptera > Erebidae > Eilema > Eilema depressum. The sequence goes on along the minus strand of OU612024.1, from coordinate 8,360,712 downwards.
GTTATAAAATAACAACGAAAAGTGGCATTGATTTTTATATATTAGAAGACTAGCTGTTGCTTGCGGCTCTACCCGCGTGGGTGTAGGTTATCGCGACCAAATATAACCTAGGTCCGTTCCCAAGGTCTAGTCTATATCTCTGTACGAAATTGCATCAATATCGGTTCAATGGTTTAGACGTGAAAGTGTAATAGACTGACAGACAGAAAGACAAACAGACAGAGTTACTTTGGCATTTATAATATTAGTATGTACACTCGCTGTTACCCGCGGTTCCGCGCGCGTAAATGTCTGTTAACGCGATTTTTGGTCATAAGTATATCTGGTTCTATTCAACCAAATGTTATCATTGTTATCAAACAAACGTAAGATTTTAAGTTTGACAAAATCTATACTATTATATAATTGTAAAGTGGTCGTGTCTGTACATTGGAGATATTTAAAAAAAATACTTGGGTTATGTTATGTTAACGATACTGAACACGAAAATATTTTTTTTGATTTTCCTGTCTGTTTGTCTGTTTGTCCGCGATGGATTCAAAAACTACTGGACGGATTTTGATGCGGTTTTTTTTGTTAGAAAGGGCTTGCTCAGACTTAAAATCTTACGTTTGTTTGATCGGAATCGGTTGACTAGAACCGAAGATATGATCAAAGGTCGCGTTAACCGAGATGCACGCGGGCGGAGCCGCGGGCGGAAGGCTAGTTTTAAAATAAAAACATCCTGAAAATGTATGTATTGAAATCATTAGCCTAGCCATGATGACCGCGATGATAGGTTTTACTTCAATGGACAAAATGAAAACACTTACGTAATAAAAAGCCTTTATTCTAAATACGATATTTAATTTATATTATGATGTAAAAGTAATAATAATATTAATCGTTCAATAATGATTAATCATCATATCAATCATACTTGTTAAACACACTACTACATACCTACTTAGGTACTAAGTACTAGAAAAAAAAAAAAGGAAATATAGTTGGTATATAGTTAATTTTTCGCGCGCGCGGGGCAGCGGCGGGGCTGTCGAAGGAAGAGGTAAAGAGAAAGAAAGAAAGAGCATGAGTCCAGAACGAGTGAGATACCGCCGCCGCGCGCCGTGAGCGTTGACGGTAGACTGACCAAATCTGATGTCGATACTCCCCCGTCTCGCCGCGCACATACGCAAGGTGAAGTACAGCTGTTACGGTCCAAGTATGTACGAGTAGGTAAACAAAAAAATTACATTCGGTTGATGGGATGAAATTTGATTAAAATGTAAAATTAAAAACCCGAGTTTGAGCAAATCGTTTTTCCTGTTGCACATTAACGACTTGCTCTAACCCGGTAACACAATGGTAGGTACGCAGATGACAGCACGGAATTACGAGTCTCTTAGGAAAGCTTACTTAAACGGTTGGACTTGTCCTTGCAGGCAGTCTCCTATTCCATCAGTGATGCTCTAGTAGAGAATAGGCTTCAGAGCCTAGAACAAAGGCAAAGAGCTGGATTTGCAAAACCTAAATCATCCAAACCCCTTCTACTATCGAACGACGAATCTGTGATCCCCGACAGCTTGGGTGTCTTCAAAACTAGAGTGAAAAGGTTACTTCTAAGCAAGCGTGCTCCACCGTCGACCCCATCATCACTTACCAACAGGAGATACTGATCAAACGTGAGCCTATTAACTATTAAAAATGCTTTCCCAAAACGGGAAATTTGTCAATTACAAAATCAAACAGACAAATAACACACACAACATCAAATTATGCGAATGACTTGTGATTATATCTTGTACATTCCATAGATTCCAATTATTTGTATGTGGTACGTATGATTATGTCATCTTAAATTCGAGATATATCCGAAACTCGGACGTTGTTAACTGCGAGCCTATAACCAATACCTCCAATTTTGGCCTTGCACTCTAGACATGTGCCTGTTGTGACAGCGCCGCCGCAGTCACCAATGCTATAGTAATGACCGTTAGGACATTTAAACCAATGGCCGGCTTTCATTCCTAACGCTTGTATCACCATCTGACGTTCCAGCTTAGAGATAATATGTGTACTTGATTTAATAGCTGTTTGTAATTTCTTCAGAGCATCTATAGCTTTATCTTCATTGAATATAGATAATATAAACACAGAGGTTTTAGCTTCTGTGATATAAGCCTTTACATTTGTATCATTCTTTACACATTCTTCAGCTTCAAGTAATTGAGCTAATTGCACAATAGCGTTCAAGCGTTTAACTTCATTACCTATATCTTTTTGTTGCTGTTGACTTATCTTTATAGGTATTTTGGATTTAAAATTAAACTTCAATGCCTTCAGAATCATGGAAATGTTTTCCTCCATTTCTCCTTTTAATGTGCTTGAATTTGTCTTTATAAATGCCTTCCAGCACTCTGCTACCCTGTCAATTACTTCGCAGTATATGAGTAGCATTTCAACTTGCAAAAGATACATTTTCTTTTGGGATAGTATAAAAGTGTGGAATTTTTTGAGCATTGCCGACAACCCGTCGTGGTCTGCAATGAAAAAGTACAAGTGGAGTCAAGGCGGTACAGTGGCTGTAACAGAAGTAACGGTGTCAGACGTTTAAACAGTGATAAAATATTAGAAATACATCTTCCTCAGTTAACTTAGCTATTATTCAATCCTGCGGAAGAAGAACAAAATGGAGCGTCTTTAATGGAAGAAAGTTCGTCAATGGCGTTGTTGATAGCTGACTTGTTCAAAAAATACCAGTAGATACCCACTAGATACCTCAAATATAATATTTAATCGGATTACGAATTTAAAATGCACCGAGACTCCTGTCCTTACATTAATTCCCAACCAGAGTTATAAACTTGCATACAACCGTTCATCTATTGTTTTATCCTTAGGGATGTAATTACCAACAGTATCTACTTCCCTTATGGCTGCTTACGATATATACTTAGGGCATCACTGCCTCTGCGTTAATGAATCAGTTAGTCGGGACAAATTGTCTAGCTGTAATGCTTCGATATCACCTAATATCGTTATTGGGTTGTGAAGGTCAGATGGCAATCGCTTCACGAAAAATATCAAAGTCCAGCCAGTCCGTAGTTAGACTGGTAAAGTGGACCCCATACTCCGAGATGAAAGCTTCGGATCCGACTGGGATTAACGCTAGGAGGAATAAGTCGGGACAAGTGACACAATATGTATAGATTAGTTACCTCTGTTAGTATCTACTATACATAGGTACATCTATTGATTTCCGCTAGTTGATAATAAAGTAGAACAGTTTACATATTAGCGTTTACGTAGATGTAGGTTTTCGAAGGCGTATTACCTACTTCTCATATCTTGATCAAAGTTGGGCAGGAGACAGTAGCGGCAATCATGTTCAGACAAACACTAGCTTTTCTCGATAGTTTTCTTTAAATGTATAAAAAAAATCCCTGTTCCTCCTGTTTTAATAGGTTGGAACATGGCCCCTACTGGTAATGTAGAAACATGACTATTACAAATGAAATTCAAAATTAAAACAATTTTATCTAACTTCTCGATGTATTCATTACAAACAAATATTTGCACTGAACAGGAATCGAACCAGCGATCTTATAACTCAGCATTCAGCATCAATCGGTCACAAAAACGTTAAACACCTTAGAGTATACATTGCTATAGAGCGCGCCTTATAAGTATGAACTGCTATCACGGGTATATATGCACAGTATCGAGGCTCCTGGCTCAACCTCAATCAGTAGCAAAACAATACCCGTCAAAATGACATCGCAAATATTATTCAATTCGATATGTTAAATCAACATTTTATACAACATCGTATATTTGTAGTAAGTAATACTTAATGACGCAAAAATAACGCAACATGACGCCATTTTTTTTATTTTGGTTTTAATTTTATCCATGCATATCAAATCGAACAAAAAACTTCATAACAACAAAGTACATTAATAAGTGCATCTATTAATATTTTCAGCAATGAATGAAACGTCACTATAGGTCTGTGCGCTATACCATCGCAAAGTATCTGCTAACAAACACTCGGCGCCCTGAGTATACGCGCGCTCTATATATAATGTATACTCTAAGTTAAACACTTTGTTTGGAGGTTTGGGGGGACAAAATTACAGGAAAAATAATATTTCAAAATCAAATCTTATTTATGTTCAAATATTTTATAACGTACATAATATTGTAATGAGTTCTTAAATACTATCATCATTCGTCACAATGTTTCATAATTACAAATTTACACAAAAGATTTTTACATATTTTATATACTAAAATAAAGCATTCATCTGTCATTTCGAAAATACACTGATTATAAATTTTCAGAAACAAGAATAGGTATATAGGTATATTTATTATAAATAAGTATGCGAAATGGGTGCGCCAAAGTTCACCTAAATTTTCAACTCCGATAATTGGAAATCCGAAAATGTTCTTCCTAACATTTTTCATCCTAACAATCACAATTCCTAACTGCTTGTTTCTAATGTTATAATTTCGAAGCATTCAACTTCATAATGTCAGTAGCAATAAACATCTATTATACTTTTATTAGTTTTCCTATATTTTTTCAACATAACCATCTTTTACACTATTATTCAAAGTCATATCTTTTTTGATTAGATTTCTTCTTATTCATTATTATAATACCGAGTGTGAGTGTGAAATGTTATCATCATCCAAGTAGGTGCGGCGCGCAGTGTCCACTCCGCCCAATCAGACTTGGGTAGATTAGGTTAGAAGGCTAATGCGGGAGCAGAGCTCCCGCATTAGGTTTTCGTGGTTATTTTTTTATTACCATCAAGAAATTGAAGTTTCGCAAAGTGGTAAATGTTTCTTTCCGAGTATGAGTGACAATATTATGGTAATTATGTTTAAAGATAAAAACGTTATGATAAAAAACAGTAGGAGTTTTAATATATTTGCATATATAATGTTATTAATAACATTTTTCCGAAACATGAGTGTTATGAACATCGCCGGTAGCACTACTAATAGTATGAATGAAAACTTAAGATGAAATATTTTAGGACGAGTGATCATTCGGATTAGAAATCGTTAGGAAGAACAATTTCGGATAAAGAACTTTAGGTGAATTATGGTGGTGATTTATTTCGTTATGTATAATATGGACCTATGTGAAATACTTGTCTCACATTACATACCGCCCCAGGCGCGGTCGCAGCTTGAAGTTTTGGGGGGGTTCACTTCAGAAATTCCTTAAGAAATTTAACCTCCCCTCCCCTCGTACTGGGACTTTTCAATATGACGTGCATGGTTTTGGGGGGGGTCATGTCCCCTGTGACCCCCCCCCCCCCCCTCGGACCGCGCCTGTACCGCCCAAATAATAAGCGGTCACTTATTACAAGTCCGAGGGAAAAGAAAATACTATTTCTTCTTTCGAAACGTGGTTTCGTACGCAGCGCATTATTAATCTTTACTAGCACTTTCACCTTTGTAGGGGCATGGCAAGTGTCGCCTTCGATATTGCCATATGTTCATAGGCCGCGACCGTTAGTTCGGCTGTGTAAGTTTATAAAAAAACTGTCTTAATTATAAAAATCATCAAAATTTATTTCAAAATTAGCCAGATTATTGGCCTCTTCAGAATAAGCCGCAAACTGTGATCCATCCATTTCAGGAGCATGAGCGTTATCTCTTAAAAGTGCATGATTGGTACCTCCTATTGCTGCTCCACAATCAGGGCATTTACTGACTACAGTAGCTCCGCCGCATCTGTCGATGCAGTAGAAGTGACCATTGGGACATTTATACCAGTGGCCCGCTTTTAACCCTACTGCCTTTACAATCATCTCGCGCTCCAATTTGGACACAATACCAGTCGATTTGATCGTCATTTGCAATACCTTCAGAGCTTCTACAGCTTTGTCTTCATCAAACACATACAACGAAAGTACTTCATTTTTAGCTGCTTTGATATGGGTCTGAACCTTTGGATCATTCTTCAAATGCTCCCCAAATTGTAGCAATTTAGTTAGTTGTACAATAGCATTCAAACGTCTAATTTCATTCCCTACATCTTTTTGTTGCTGCTCGCTTATCTTTATTGGTATTTTAGATTTTAAATCAATATTCAATGCCTTCAGTAACATAGTAACCTGTGCTTCCATTTCTTCCTCTAAGATGGTGGATTTGGTATTTTGAAATGCCTTCCAACATTCTGCTATCATTTCCATTGCGTCGTAAAATATAAGAAGCATCTCCACTTGCAAAAGGAACATTTTTTTTTCGGTTTGCATAAATGACATTAAATTTCCGATAGTCCTTCTGAAGCCCGCATGCTCTAAAAATAAAAAAAATGCAATTGAATTTGTACCTATCGTAAACTTAATTTTCGTCATAATTAAACTAATAGATATTATTTCGTTTCGTGCACTGGGCAAATGACTGACGATGGCAAAGTCAACTAATGAACTTTTTTTAATAAAATGTCACCATAAGTAACCAGGCCCTCGATTCTTAAAGTACAACCACTTTCATTACACTCTTTCATTCACTCTACAAAAAGTTATTTCATTCTAAACTTTAACGGCATTACTTTATAGGCTAAAATCAAATGTAATTTTCTCGCAATCTCTGTGGTGCGACAGTGCTTTAGCAGAATCGAGGCCCAGTAATCAGGTACTACCACTTTTCATTCCATTTTAAACAATTTATTAACTAAATTGATTGGGCAAAGGCTCATAGAGGTTACTGGCGTCTCGCGCTCCGGGTCGTTCTTGGTGCAGAGGTTGGCCAATCCAACGTGGCAATGCGGCAAGTGTGATGGGCACCTTTGCACCGGGCGCGATCAGGGGCAGGTTATTTGATTGATATCGACATATATTATTTATTTATTTGGTATTAAGGTGACATATTTATTTCGGTAATATTTTGTAATTTTGACATTGGAATAAATAACTTTTCAAATTTAAAAAAAAATAATATAATGAGATAATTTACCTGATTTTCAGAAGCAACAAAACTAGTTTTCATACCCCCAAAACAATTTACTAAAAAGGGGTAACCTAGAAAAGAAATCCTAGAAGCAATTTTCTTTTGGAATTCGTCGAGGAAGGTCACTGACAGTTTACATTTGCTTTTGCGTGGTATTCGGTTCATTATATTAAGTATCCGACATCTTGAATTTAAGGGTGAATATTTGTATACTGAATAATTCGTTTAATTTAAATTTCACCCGAAAAATGGTAATACAGAAGTTGTTTAGAACTAAATGTTCTCCATTTTGGTTCTCATATTTTTTCCTAGGATTGATATTTGTCGATTTTTACTCCAAAAGAAGGGGTTAATTTTTGTATGATTCGCAATTCACTTTATTTTTAAGTGACACAAACATTAAATAAGTACATGAAAATTGTCTTGAAGAAAATTATTCGAAATGAAATTTCTTACAATCATAATGTCGATTTTTTTTCCACGATGGTATCCACCATCATCAAGTTATTCAATAAACAAAAATTCCCCCTAAATGCAAGATAACGGATAAAGGCGGATAAGAATAACGCACCGAACCGAATACCAGGCAAAACTAAAATAAGTATGTAGAGTGCCAGTGACCTCCCTCAACGAATTTCAAAAGAAAGTTGCTAGTAGATATTTTTTCTCTGTCAAATTCTAATTTGCTTGTAAGAATTCGCATGTAAGAATGATTAGGCAAACACAATATTTTAAAATAATACCGTAACGATATCGAATGATTAGCTGTTACCTAAGTCATTGAAAGTGTAGATGAGTAGGTACTTACAGTACCCGGCATTTGGATTGGCGCGTTGTAAAGAAAAGTGATCCTGACGTGCTGACACAAACGCTGGAGGTAACAGATTACCGCAGTAGTGCTTACATATGAATAGTTTACAAACTATGTACCAACCTCGAGAAACTTTTAGGAATGTCAATTTTACTTTTGCTTTTAATTCTGTGAGCTTTTTGCCTATATCTGTATTCTTCCCGTACACTTTTTCCTTTATTGGGTTTATATCATTTTTGATCATCTTGTTCACTAAATCTTTATATCTGTTTGTATTAATAATTGGTTTGCGGCAAAACGGACATCGTCTTATTTGTATGTTCTCCTGGTCCCCCATCATTAGGTTGTCCATATTTTCCAGCTCTAGCACGTGACCGCAGTCCTGCAGTAATATAAACCTGAAAAACCATTTAATGTTTGGTTGTTGGTGTTGCTATTGAATCATTTTCATATCAATGTTTTAGCGTGAAAGTAAGAATTGTTTGCTAAGAATGTGACCGTACTTGTCGTCGTCGCCGTACTCGTCCCCGAGGAAGTCGGTGGGGAAGTCGTCGGGGCGGCAGGCGCGGCACACGGGCGGGCACGGCTCGCCGCACACGCCGCGGCAGCGGTGGCCGCACGCCAGCGCGCGCCGGCACGCCTCGTTACACGCCGCGCGCGAGCACGCCTCCGAGCACAGTCGCGTGCACGCGCCGTGAGGGCACGCGCGGCTGCATTTTTCCTGCAGTAAGAGGTGAAGAATGTACCTAAAAGTTTTTACACTCATTGCCTAGACATTTAGACAAAGATATAGTAGTAGCACAGTATAGGGAGTCGTACGAGTAGTCTATCGCCTTTGATGTTTACGCAAATGCCGAACTGTCTATACATTAGCGATTTCATCAGGGTTGTCACAATAATTTTTGTTTTTAATTTAATATCTGCAACATGCATTTAACGCCTATTTAGTCTCTTTATTCACTCAGGGCATATCAACTCACGCTAATATAAATAACTAAGTGATATGCCCCGATGTTTAAACTAGCGATTAAAACAAAATTAATATATTTTTTTATTTTTTTAAACACGTCTCACAGTCACAGTTACCAACCGTGTGTGGGGACGCTTAGTGGGGCAATCTGAGTTCGTCCTGCAATCACGAAAACCCCATAAACGATACCCCTGCCGATTTAATTGAAAATTTCGTGACCGCGATCTTCGATCGCTAAATGGATAGTATATTCGTAACCAGAAACCACGAAAACTCAGAAAACGATACCCATATCGATTTTATTGAAAACTAGCTGTTGCCCGCGGCTTCGCCCGCGTGGATGTCGGTTATCGCTTAGTGTTTATATAGCCTGCATCTCAAAATCCTTTCTTAGGGGATGCCTACGTCATAGTAGCTTTGTGCATGCAAAGTCTCAGCCCGATCGGTTTAAAATTGACAAAGTTTTATACAAACTTTCATCCCCTATTTTATCCCCTTGGGGGTAGAATTAATCAAAATCCTTTCTTAGCGGATGCCTATGTCATAACTTCTACCTGCATGCCAAATTTCGGCCCGATCCGTCCAGTGGTTTGGGCTGTGCGTTGATAGATCACTATGTCAGTCAGTCAGTCACCTTTGAGTTATACTTATATATTTAGATTTCGAGCCCACCATCTTGGATCGCTAAATGGATAGTATATTCGTAACCAGAAACCACGAAAACTCAGAAACCGATACCCACATCGATTTTATGAAAATTTCGAGTCGGTCATGTCTGATTGGTAAATGGATAATTATTTTCATAATCTGAACTCAGAAAACCTCGAAAATCTAAAACAATTATAACAAACAAAACTTATTATAACATTATAACAAAATTATTTTTTTAGGTAAAAAAGTCATTACAATGAGTCAGCCCTGAATACTGCGTACATGTTAGTACCGAGTAAAATATATGGCTACTCGGTACGGCTTCCCCTCGGTCGCCATTCCACTTGCCCCCCACGATTGCTCTATCTAGCGAACTGCCTTAGATTGTAGTAGCAGTTTGGTGGAGAAAATTATACGATAATTGATCGTACTACGACACGTAAACTACACGAGCACAAGTAGTACAGTCGGACTGGGTAACTTTGACCTATATTCACTGGTTTTTACTTATAAGTTCCACATTGTATTCAAAAGAGTTTTCATGATAAATGCGTTTTTTGGTGGGATCCAAGGCTGCTTTATCAATACATATTTTTTTTGTAAATTAGTACAAGAATAATGAAAAAATCATCATGATAAAATCATAAATTATTCAATTATGAAGTTGAGGGCCAATATCTAATTGAAAGACAAAGTTACCCAGTCCGACTGTAATATTGATAGTACCTTGCATTCCACGCACGGCTCGCCGCACATTTTTCCACAACGTGAGTGTTGACATTGAACTTCACACACCGCGTTGCAGGGTGGACATATTTGGTTACAGGGCTCCTGACATCTAAAAGTAAGAATAAATAAAGAAAATGATATTTTCTAAAGTTTACGCGGCTCTATCGCGATTTATTTGTTATTATTTACTTTTAGTCCGACGCGACGTTTCGGCTACTTTTCAGCAGCCATGTTCGCGGGGTGACTAGAGATGGTAGTTGTCACAGTCATAGTTTTGAAGTATACTTAATATAAGTTTTCTCAGAGTACCCGAATCACGATGACTTGTTGGTGTTACTATTTACGCAGAAAGAGCTCACTGTGACGTGAGTCTTGCTGTATTTTGCTGTTTACTGGGTTTAAGTGGATGACTGGGTGCCAGGCTGGTGGAACGCTCCCCTCCGGCACAAAATGACCACATCTCAGAACGACTGTTCTTAGATTGACCATTTCCCAAAAAGACAACGTCTCAAAATGACCACATCTCATAATAACCACATCTCAAAATGACCACTTCTCAAAATTACCACATTCTATAAAATTAAAGGAGTTGGTAGAAAGGTGCTCCGTCACCACGAGCATTCACGTGTAATGTCAAAAACAGGACATTTTGACATTACACGTGAATACGTGTAATGTCAAAATGTCCTGTTTTACAAAAAGTCCGCAGTTTCCAACCGTATTCTCAATTAAAATAAGGTTATTTTTTAATTTCAATAGCCTCGCGGATCATTCTCGGTATGTATCTATGCTCTTTAGTGAGTAATACATTATCCGTTATATCCGTTAGCGAATAATCCGTTAAAAAGTGGTTTATTTTCAATAAGTAAACAAAATGTTTAAATAACTCTTGTACGACAATATTATCTACAGCGAAAACAGGCAAAATTAATGACTTGATTTTTTTTCAATCGGAATACCTTCTTTTTTTTAATCACAATTATTTTCTTTTCAATTAATATCTGGGGAGGCCTCAGCGAGATACTGCAGAATGGAATAAAATCAAACTCACTGATGACCGCAGATGTTATTTTGATTGCAAGTCTGCTTGCAAGGCGCATGTAGCCGACCCTGGTAACATTGTGAGCAGGAGCCGCTGCAGATGTGCTTGCATGCTAATTCTTCTCCACAAGGACTCTTGCAATACTCCAACAAGTTCTTGGGTTGAACATTACCTTTAATCATGTAAATAACAATAGATAAATGGGAATTGAATTAGGTATCTACGGACCGTGTACGAAATTAATGTACGATGAATAGGCAAAAACCAGAGTTTTCGCACGTGTGCTGTTTTATACAAATCTATACAAGAAAATAACAGTCTTCCCTGTCACTCTTTCTGTACGATTAACTCAGATGTTTCAGAGACTAGCCAGTATCTGAAACAGCAGAGTCAATTTCGACGTTACTTTCACTGGTACTTACGGGTTTCTTAGTCTACTTTTCTTTTAGAAACTTAATTAGGCGTCAATCGGGATAAAATAATTATTTTACGAAAACTAACTAGGATGGTCCTACCTACAATGAAAAAATTGCAAAGAATATTATACCGAATTGTTATTACCTTTGATGAATGCACGGTACACATTACAAGGGAGCTTAACCTTGTGACCACACGGAGAGTTGACCTCAGTCTCCACTAGCTTCTTGCAGTTGCTTTCATCGCACTTCGCACTGCACACGGCCATGCAAGGATGGCCACAGACAAGTGTCTCTTTACACTTCTCTCTGCAATCTTTTTTACTGACAACTAACTGACATTCAACCTTAATTTTATGATTGCATTCTGGAATAACTTTGGTCACCTAAAAATAAATACCTACTTAAGTAAAGTTTTAGAAGAATTAAGATCATGTACAGTCAACAAAAGAGATACGGTTGCATCTTTACATAGAAAGTGGTACGTAAAGGTGCAATCGTATCTCCTTTGGAGACTGTACCTTTACAGAGCTGTGTAAATGCTTCATTTAAATTTAAATTTTGATATTCTATGTATAGCAGGGATTAGGCACTAATACAGCCAATAAATATCGCGATTGAAGATCGTCGTGATCCTGTGTCAATATAAATACGACGAAACGCGTTTTCACATCTACAATGTCAATACTCAAGTATATATTGACAGTATCGCGAAGACCGAGATACTTTGCTATTGTTCTTGATTGTTTGCCGTTTCTGTCATGTAACCCCCTTGGATTAAAATTTCTTCCATATCTTTCCGCCTATGCATCCTTTCCTGTTCATCGCGATACATATTGACAGTCTAATCCTGGCCTATAGCAACATTACCATTTAACACTTTATACAGCTTTTAAAGGGAATAGTTAATCTATCACAACATTCCCCACAGCAAGAAAAGTTTGTATATACGTTAATGTATTTACCATCGCCTTGCAGTCTCCGCATTTTTCTGAGCATTTCTTCTTGCAGAAGTGTCCACAAGCCATTGTACGGGCGCAATTTTTCTTACAGGGCGTATCGTCAACATTTACACAACAGGCAACGCGAGCCACGTGCTTGCAGTTTGACCTTTTCTTGTCAACCTGAGGAATAATATTGATTTACCATGATTTTACCATTGAAACATCAGTGAGCGTTTGGACCGCGGGTGTACCGATTAGAATTCTGCTGATTTCTTACAGGATGATAGTACCTATAGTGTACCTCAGTGTACCTTTAATAGAATTCAGTTTACCTCTTTTAATAAAAAGTTCTATATCAGAATAACTACACCCGCAGCCCAAACGTTTAGACCGCGGGTGTACTTTTATTTCTGTTAGGAGACGCTAATTTCACCATTTCTTTTTTGATATTATATACACTCGCTGTGTACCTCAGTGTACCTTTAATAGAATTCAGTGTACCTCTTTTAATAAAAAGTTGTATTACACACACATACATACACAAACATCATCATAGCTATTTTTGAAGAAAAACTTATTTACGCGTTCTTGACTTGAGGAGTGAGCGTGACGAGAGCGTTACAAAATATATAATCGGGCGAGGCAAACGGAAGTTGAGAGGGAGATAGTTTTATTTCGTATATTATTGTAGGAGCAATTGGGAGAGTTGCAATCACACATTTTCTTTCTCTCATAGGCAGTTACGTTAGCAGGCCTATTAATTAATAAGTTTTACTTCAGTCATGTGGTCTAAAGCATACTGTTTTTTTTTAGAAAATTAGTAACCGGAATTACTAATATTCCGCCAGATCCCTCCATCTAGGCTTACTATTGTTAGGAGTGCGCTCACATTTGTAGTGTAATGGTCAGGATTCGAACCCGTAACCTGACTTGAGTCCCAAAGGCATTAGTAGAGCCCTGTCTGACTAAATTCGTATAATTTTATCACCAGATTGTCATAGACAAAATGTTGGGTCATTTAATCTCAACTGATGCAGCACTATGAACACTCCCTTACCCGAACAGGCTGATTGACCTGATACTTGGTATACCTTTAGTTCGAACGACTATACAATATCAAACAATAAACCGTTTACCTTACCATTTTTGAAGTATTACATGTTGAACATTATAAGTAGTTAGGTACTTACTTGGACATTACAATCGTCACAAGCCTCGTGACATTCTTTTTTGCATTGATGAGGACCGAGATCGTCTGTCAGCTCGGTCATACACCCCCTTTTCTTCTTAGTACAGGCTTTTAAACAGATGTACTGAAAATATATTGGGGGTTAACCTTAGTGGATGTTTATAAGATATAACATAGCCTGTCAAAATCATAACCCTCCTTGGGTTTCGCCATAGTCGGGTAAAAAGGCATCAGCCTAGCCCAGAGTATGCATGCGTCAGCTGCCAAAGTTTCAAGTTTGTAGTCTCACTGTTTAGGTTTTGTAATAATAAGTCTTAACAAGTCTATGCTATTACACAATTATAAATAAGTTGTATCAGTTGGAACACTGTAGATAAATATTAAAAATACTTAGTTTATATTAAAAAATAAGAATTAATATTTTTTGGAATTTTGTGTGTGAAATCTGTGTGCCTGTTTGTTCATCAGGGACGCAAAAACTAAAAAAAAAACTATGGAACTCAGGACACAGTTTTTTACTAGAAAGATCTTAGCCAGACATAAAACATATATTATCCTATTGTATATGTTTATAGTGCGAGTTATTTAGATCGAGATCGAGTTCGAGTTTATAGTGAGAATGAAATCAGTGGAAGTGTTCATACCCGTAGCAAGAGACCTCGAAAGAGGGTAGGTAGATCGATATCTGGGGGCACGGCAGTGCCCCCGCCAAGTCGAGCAAAAAAGAGCGGCACGGCCCGGCCGTAACACTATTTTCTCGAAGCACTTCAGGCCATTTTCGACCCCCTAGAACTTCGTTGTGTATAAACTTAGAAGCCTGAATCTTCGGTCACCAAGTGGGCTCTGTATAACCACTATGTATTTCAAATTTCATTAAATTTGAACCAGTAGTTTAGGCATTATAACTAGTCAAAGTTTGCAAATTTTGTAAATTTTGTCACTCACTGACTGACCGATCATCAAAACTCTAAGGCACTTCTAGCAGACGTAGAAGCCTCAAATTTAGAAGATAAGTAGTGTTTAGTGTACAACTCAAGGGAAAATTAAAATATTCTTAAATTTCAGCAATTTCACCAACTGCATAAATAACTTCGTAAACTCATATAAATATATAGGATTACAAAGTTACATTTGCAGTCCATCCCTAACATACTAATAACAGTCTAACGAAGTATTATAATAAATGCGAAAGTAACTATCTGAGCGTCTGTTATTAGTGTTATTTTATTAGTTATTAGTGTTATTACGCTTTCACGCCTAAACTCAATAAGTAACATTTAAATCAATGCCTAAACTACTAACTGAATAAACTTGATGACGAAAAGTGAAGAAGTGGGAGTGGGAGTGGGAGTGGGAGTGAGAGTGGGAGTTACAAATTACTGGGACTTTGACTGGGACTGGAACTGGAGCTGGGACCGGGACCGGGTCCGGGACCGGCACTGGGACTATCCGGCACAGAGAAACCAGAAAGGGAATCTACAAAAAGAACTGAAATCCCATCAAAAACAATACTTGTAAAAAAATGCCAAGCCTCGCCGCCCTCGGTTCTTCTACCGCAAAAAGTTGTGAGATCCATGTAATACCAAGTCGGTTAATTTATTCAGTCCCTACTTCAGGGACCTTCTGTCCTAAGTTATTATGTAATAAGCTTTAATGTTATAAATAAAATAAATTGACTTGGCCATCGCATGTAAACACAATCTATCGCACATTAAATAAGATTGTTTAGTGCGATTGCCAAGACAGTTTATTATATTTAGAACATAAAAGCTCATTACGTAATAACTTAGGACAGAAGGTCCTCGAAGTAGGGACTGAATAAATTAACCGACTTGGTATTACATGGATCTCACAACTTTTTGCGGTAGAAGAACCGAGGGCGGCGAGGCTTGGCATTTTTTTACAAGAATTGTTTTTGATGGGATATATATTTTACTCCTAAAAACTTTTTCACCGTTTACCGCCAATACTCCAGTTCCTCCGTGATCATGGTGCTTGCAACAGTGCCGAAATATCGGATACTCAAAACAATACATGGTAAATACCCCTATAGTTCTAATAGTAATAAAAGATACCTATCCTATATGTTTGACCAAAATAGAATCATGACATCCACACGGGCGAAGCTGTGTGGCATCAGCTGAAAGTTAAAATGTAAAATACAAAATATAAACTAACCTTTTCGTGTCCGGGATAGTTCACGTGACAAAGCCTTTCGCATGCATGGCCACAGTTTTCTAAACGTTGTTTGCACTTCACTGTGCATTTCACTTTTTCTATATTCATGTAACAATCTTTCTGCACCTGTGAATAAGGCATAGGAATTTTAATACTGGTATACAAGTGGTAGGTACTAGGGCCAGACCAGACAGATAAATTTGGGGCTCTACCAGGCCCGAAATCATCCGTACGAACCCACGACGTCCGCCGTAGCAGGCCATCGCTCTGCCGCTACGCCACAGAGCTACGCGGCTGCTACGTCTCCTATACTTGAACTCCCTTCGGTGAGCTACACAACTAAAGGTAAAAAAAATTGTAGCGACTTTTTATAAAAACACATTAAACAAATAAAGTATGCTGACTAACAGACTAACTAGTTACTAGTGGTTCGATTTCGATTTTTAGTCTTCAAAATAAGTTTATATATAGAAGAATATTAATAACCTGAGTTTTTAAATAAAATATATTAAATAGACACATCAAGTTTGTTTGATTAGTTAAAATACCTAAATGAATGGAGCATAGCTATATTATAGCGCCAAATATATTTGGTTTAGGACGGGGCTCACATACAAGCTTGTACGAGTGTACGACCAGCTAATGACGAACGTGGCAGACTTCCGTCTCGGGGATGAAAGGTCAGACGGCAGTCACTCCTACAAATAACGAAGCTCTAGTAGGAAAGTGGACCCCGGACTAGCGGAGTTTTCGCTCATTCATATAAATATCTTTAATTATTAAAGATAAAAGAATAACAAATAAAAAAATATTGAACAATTGTTTTAAGTTTACACGAAAGTTACAGAATGATATTAAATAATTTTAAAGGATTCCACCAATATTCAATTATTTCATTGTTTACACGAATCCCGAAATTTCGATTGATTTACAGTGTAAATCGTCGTAGAATGCCTTAAAAACAGTTTTATTTAAACAAAAGTATTTTCAACAATTAGGGTCAGCTCACACCGAGACGCAACGCGACGTGACGATGCGCGCACATTTTACTTAAAATATACTTTATCTACAACACGAAAAGATACACATTTCATTTTGAGAATTCAGAATAGGTTGCATCGTGTGTTCTGAATTCTCAAAATGAAACGTGCATCGTCGCGTCGCGTCGCATCTCGGTGTGAGCTGACCCTTATTCGTACTAACTATTTTTTTAAGTTAGGTAATTGTGACTACTAAAATAACAACAGTCTTACGAATTGTTTTTAAATATTTTTGTACTAACTACCTTACCTTGTGACTGCATTTCGGTAACACGACTTCAACTTTAGTAAGGCATTGGTTTTTGGGGTCCTCGGGCGCACGATGACAAAATACTTCCATTTCGTGGCCACACGGTAAAGTCTTCCGTATTAATACTTTGCACTCTTCGCAGTCCTCATGGCATTTTAAAGGACACACGTGACCGAGATCGCAAAGAATCCTTAAAAGATTAATTTAGATTAAACAAATTAATTAAAAAATTAATTAAGTTAATTAAACAAATTAATTAAGTTAATAGTTGTTAGCGATAACATTTGCTGATTACGAGAAAAATGCGAGAATCCAATATATTTAAACTTTAACCTTGAATAAAAAAAAATGCAGAAGTCCAATCGATGGGGACTTTTGATTTTTCTTTCATTATGGTGTAGTTAAGACCCCACCAACTTTCAGCTCTATGCGAATTTATGCAAGCTCATATCTTTATTTTTACTGGATTATAAGAATACTGGTGCGGAAAGTAACTCATTCACCGATACAGTAGGACATACAGTCTCTTCAGATTAGTACATATTCAAACTAGGTCGTTGGTCGTGTCCTGCTGTGCAATTCTCTAAGCATACAGCGTCGAGCACAGCGCTGCGACTGCCTTGATAGAGACTGTCATTGATCGGACCGGGTGACGTCACTGGAGATCGACCAATGACAATCTATATCAAGGCTGTGGCAACGTTGTGCTCGTCGTTGTGCGCTTATAGAATTGCATTGCTGCCGTGTCGGTGGCGGCAGGATACGATTAACTATTAAACTAAGCTTACTTAGGGTTATCTAGAGCCAGTAAGTATGCGATATAGTACTATAACACATTTCGTATGTCATAGATTTTATTGCAATGACTTATAAAAGAGTAATGATCATAATCAACGCAAAAGCTAGTGTACAACATCAATGGACTGGTATTCTCGAATTCTATCAAAAAAAAATTTTTATTTCATCCTTATATTTTTTATAAAATCTTTATTTTTTTCATATTTTAATTTTGATCATTTTTTGATACCGAAATTCATTATTTGTCTGTAAGATACGATTCACTCGAATTCATACAAGATGCCTTACTTTTCACACTTTTCAGGACATTTAGTTACAACGTGCTCGCGGTCATATGCATGACAGTAGAGTAAGCAGTGATGTCCGCAGCTGTACTGGTAATTGCATTTCCTTAAACAACCTCCTTCTGGCACGTTGTCAAAATCTTCTGCGGTGGTTACCTGAAAAAAAAAGTCATATATAGTCGGATTTTTAATTAGACGATATCCACTGACATTAGCTAATGTCACTTCGTAAAATAATGTTGCTATATTCAGTATTAGTGATGCAACTGATGCATTCAGTTCCCGTTCACTCATATGAAATGAATGGAATGGAAAGGGAACTCTTTTATCCGCACTTAGCCTCCTTTTTTGGGCCATTGTGCGTGGAGATATGAAATGAATGATGAGGGATTGTTAATATTTTCTTACTATACAAAAAAGAACTATTTCTATTTTACAATACAATTGTATTAAAGTGCTCTGTATGCAATTAGAATCAGTTTTTTTACCGGCCTATTTCAAAGCGCGGCGGTAACACTAGTGTCAACACTTGTCAATGCCGCGCGTATTAGTCGTCATTCAGGTCAGGTCATTATAATATAATGACCAAAAAAAGTCAGTTGCCATTTTGTTTGCTACTTCATACATAATCCAGATAAAATAAAGGTTTCAGCTTGCATATATTCGCATACAGCTGAAAATAGGTGAAGGTCTTAAATATACCATAATTATAGAAATATCAAAAGTCCCCATCGATTGCACTTCTGCATTTTTTTTATTCAAGGTCAAATATACCGGATGCTCGAATTTTTCTCGTAAACAGCAAATATTAGGGTAAAAGTAGGTTGGACAAAGTTGTAGATCATGAAATCCCTACTAATATTATAAATGCGAAAGTAACTCTGTCTGTCTGTCTGTCTCTGACTAAACCGCTGAACCGATTTTGATGAAATTTGGTATAGGGGTTGATTAGACCTTGAGAAAGGACATAGGCTATGTTTGGTCGCGATAACCGACATCCACGAGGGCGGAGCCGCGGGCAAAAGCTAGTTACCTATAAAATTAGTATCCATTTTGTTTTTGTACGGATCACCATTTCAGAAATAGCGCGATTGCAAAATTGGAAGAAGTTAAATCTCTTATATACAAAGTTAGTCGTTCCCATAGTATGATTCAACAACGCAGAGCCTCAACCGCTAGTCCTATGAACTTGAAATTTTGGCAGTAGATGCTTTTCATTTTGCGTGTATCCACCAAGAAAGGATTTTTAGAAATTTTGTTACTAAGGGGCTAGAATAGGGAGGAACGGAAATGAACTTCAAGACAAACTTTAATCCCATATTTTACATCCTTAGCAATGAAATTTCAAAAAATTCCTTTCTTAGTGGATACTAGCAACATGATAAGCATCTACTGCCAAAACTTCAAGTACATAGGGCCAGCGGTTCAGGTTCTGCGTTTATGAATCCTACTATGGTGAATGAAATTTCATATAAAATACATAATTGATTTCTTTCAATTTTTAAATCACGATATCTCCGAAAGGTGATCCGCACAATAAAAAAATTACACCAATTTTGTAGGTAATTACATGATCTACAACTTTGTCTACCCTAATTTTACGATAGCATTTGTTGTTTACGAGAAAAATGCGAGAATCCGTTATATTTGACTTTTAACCTCGAAAAAAAAAATGCAAGGTTCAAATCGATGGGGACTTTTGATATTTCTTTCATTATGGTGTATTTAAGACTCCCACCAATTTTCAACTCTATGCGAATTCATATGAGCTTACCATTTAATTTCATCTGTTTTGATTGGATTCACATTCATCATGATAATATCATTCATCATAATATAGTTCACTTTGTCACAACACTATTTTTATTTCATAAAAAACTTGCAACACAGTAAACGTCAGATAGCTTCGTCTAATTAAAAATCCGACTATAGTATCTCTTGTGCATTGTGCCCCTCCATCATGGGCGTACCCATTTCAGTGGTGGCGCATGCTCCCCTTGCTCTGCTCTGCTGCCCCAAGAAAAACACGACAATAACTCCCCGATGCAATTTGACTTGTGCCCCATTCCTTAAAGACTTTTGCCCCATTCCCATGCCCTCCATCCACCCTGTACCACAGATTACCTAATAGTGATTACCTAATAGTTGCCTGTACTTCCGAGGACCTGTAGTGTAGGGCAACAGAAAGTACCAAGTTTTAAGTCCACGCAGCGGCGGCGCCGCGGGTAACAGCTAGTTTTTAAATATATTAGTTAATTTACAAAACGTATTTAAATTTATTCCAAATTTATATGAATCCCTCCTATATCCCTCCCAAATTTATATGAATTTTAATAAACAAAGGCAATTTTATTATAATGTGAAAATGTACATATCTATTAGTACTTGCAATAAATGATTTGTAATTATAATATAGCGACACAAGTACTTACAGGTGTTATTTGTTCGGGATGCACTTGACATTTTAAGCTCAATTCTGACCCTACGGAGCCGCCTTTCTCCAAAGTAGCTGCGATTTTCCTCCACAATTCCGACTTCTCTTTCAGCATATTGATATTACCAAACATAAAAAATCCTGTAAAATACTATCCATTAAGAATGGGAAATGGATTTATATAGAAATATCAGATTTCTGGGACAGTAAAACAAAGACTAAGGGTCCAGGTAAAAAGGGTTCAAACTTCCTTTAGGGTGCTTGTGCTTATATAAAGAAACAAGGCCAAGGCCCATGTGATTTTAAATATATGGGCATGTTAAGTACGGAAAGCAGACCGCTGACGTCGCAAACACACGACGATCAAGGGACACAGCAACGACGACGGAATCGCCGACGCAGCGATTACGCCACCGAGCCGATGACGACCGTTCGAGCTTCGATTACTGACGCCGCGAATCGATGTCATATGTTTTATTAAAATATCGCATCGCAACGTGCCTCCGATTGGGCGCACCGTGTGTTTCTCCGCATCGATGCCGTTGTGGAGAAGCAGTTGACCGACTCGGACACCATGGCCTGTCGTGCTGCAGGAGCGCTGGGCGAATTCCACGGCACGCCAGCCTAAACGACATTATCCGCCGTGCTCTTGTCACCGCCGGTGTGCCAGCTGTGCTTGAACCAAACGGTTTGTCGCGCGACGATGGCAAGAGACCAGATGGTATGTCGTTAATGCCATGGAAAATGGGTAGGACTCTGGTGTGGGACGCAACATGCGTCGACACTATTGCCCCTACCCATATTCCTGGCACGGCTGGCTGTGCCGGTGCTGCTGCCAATCTCATTGGAGATTATGAATTTGTGCCGTTTGGAGTCGAAACGTTGGGACCATGGGGTCCGAGCGCGCGCAATCTCTTTAGGGAGATTGCGAAGCGTATGGTCGACGCTTCTCGTAGGCTGGCCTCTTTTTAGGTCAGAGAATAAGCATTGCCATACAACGTGGCAATGCTGCCAGTCTTCTGCGAACGTTACCACAAGAGGCATGCGATGCGGAGGAAATCCACGACGCGTTCGGTTTTAGTTTTTAATTTGTACTTTTATGTATATATTTTTAGTTTTATTGTTAATATTGTACATATTTAAATTGTTTTATTAAAATTATATGCATTCCTAATTCTAGCATCGAATAGATTTCATTACTCTATAATATTGTATTTTTGCATGCCATTGAATGGTAGATGTGCTGAACTGTAATAATCTTTGTAACATCATGTTTGACCACATTTCTGCAAATAAATGAATTTTGTTTTTTTTTGAATTTTTTAAATGTTTGAACTCCCCGATGCATCTTTGGTTTCTTTTTCAACACTTTGGCTGCAGAACTCATAATTGGCACGAATGCGTTGTGATAGTTTTTTACCATATGCTGGTCAAGCTGAGTAAAGGTGCCTCGATTCTGCTAAAGTACAACCAAGCCTTTAAAGTAATGCATTTAAAGTTTAAAATAAAATGGCTTTTTGTAGAGTAAATGAAAGAGTGTGATGAAACTCTTTTCATTTAATTTTGAACTTTAAGTTATAGCAATAAAGACTAAAATTGAATGCCAATTTTTGCAGTGGCTGTGGTACGACAGTGGTTGTGCTTTAGCAGAATCGAGGGCCAGGTTACCGGTATCGGCTTCCTGCCCTGACAAGTTTCCATAGCAACAAAAATGATGATAATACACCACATATAGAAGTCAGTCAAGTCGTATAGAAGTCAGTCAGGCTGCTTTTGACTTCTATAATTAAAAAAAAAAAGTTTTAGCATCTCACACCAACCTTGTTTCGCTCGTGAAAGTGCCACACAAATTCTATTTTCCGTTCCTAGAAATCCGATAATGTTTTCAGGGTTGTTTCTTACTAGGGATAATAGTATTATTTTCGATTCCTCTCCTTGATAGTTGTCTACTACGGTAATTTTCACATCTTTAAGACATGCATATTTTTGACGTTCCTGAAAAAGTAATGCCACGGTGTTATTTATACCTATATAATATAGGTAGGTATACCTAAATTGAACATAGAATTTTGGTGAAATCCACCCTTGTACAAAGGCGTGGGGAAACACGATGGGTCACCACCCCATGCCTGCTTCCGCTAGATAGCTGGAGAAACAGTTAGCGCGAACCATCATGGCCTCGATAACGACTGCACCATACCGTACAGGGAATCAGATAAAAACCGCAAAATAGGAGTTTTTTGCCCTTGGCCCCAGTTTGGATATTCTGTTATTGTTTTATTCAGTCATTGTACTATTCTGTCGTCGTACTCACTATTCTGCCGTTTTACTATTCTGTCGTTTTACTATTCTGTCGTTTTACTATTCTGTCATTGTACTATATGAAGTCCTGTATGAAAAGGGATGACGTTATTTGTGTATGGAAGTTATGGAATGTAGAAATAGAAAGATCCCCAGGAGCCTTAGGGTCTAAACGGTTATGACTATATTGCTAATACATACTTTTCTCATGTAAAACATTTGTCCAGAATAAGCAGCCAGTATTGTGACTTCATCGCTCTTGTACCCCTGTTGCATCAGGTAATTCGCTAAAGCGAGTGTCAAATCCGCTTCTTTATGATTCGCTCTACTATTGCTTTCGTTGTTAGCATTAACCTAAAACACAATATAACTAATGAGATTTTACGTTTAATTTAGTTAATACATACCTACCGCATGAACAATCGGTACTTACAATGTAATAATGGCGCTAATTAATTATTCAATTCTTTATTTTGCCAGATATTTGTATATAATTATGATTCCGTAGCCGACGGCATGCAACAACTGCAGACGCACGGAGCAGATACGCGTATTTTTTACACCTAATTCATTGCGGCTTCTCAATGCTCCCCTTTAGCCGCAGTGGCGGATCCAGGGGGGGAGGGTCATGGGGGTCATGATGGATCTGGAGCTGACAGCCATGAGGTCCTTTTTCGATTCGGGCAACAACTTGACTTGGGCTCAGCTTCAAAGGCCCCGTATTTATGTTACTGTTTGCTTACAAAAACTTTTTGTGAACTTGGAAGAAGCCTTCCTTTCTGGATCCGACGTAGGTAGTCACCAAAGCACCCGTGCCCGGTAATAACCTGCGCCAGCCGGTACGAGAGGCAGCCGTGTGGCCTCTATAGCCACTCCCCCATAGGATGGGATGGGTCTTACTACCGCTATTACCGCGGGCCCAGCGGTTGTGGCCAGTGGCCATCTTCTGCTGCGGATGACGCAGCTGGCTCATATGCCTGATCTTTTTTTTTTTATCGTGCGAAAAATCCCCGCGGATACCTCCCCCACCGGAGCCGGAGGAGGAAGTTATGTCGGACTCGAACCGACTAAAACGTACGCCGTCTGTGGGCCGTCAGTTGCCGGAGGTGAGATTGTCGTAGCCATATCCCTCGCACCCCGGCCAACCCAGGGCCATATCTCTCGATCTGGTCCTCTTCCGGTGTGGGGACCATAGAGTCCCCAACTCGCCCCCAGGTACGGGGAGGCACGCAATGCGCGCCGCCGCGGCCTGCTTCTGCTCGGGTGACAGGCGGCTCCACCCGTCACCCCATGCTCAAGCTCATGGGGGACGGAGGTCATTCTGCGACCTCCGAGGCCCGAGTTGCCGCCGCTCGTCGCGGGCCGTGCGGTTTGCGAATCTCCTTCGCTTCTCTCGGGCCGCAAGGTCTGCGATTCTCCTTCGCTCCCGCTCCGCCGCCTCCTTCACGAGCAT
This sequence comes from Eilema depressum, assembly GCA_914767945.1. Classification (NCBI taxonomy): domain Eukaryota; kingdom Metazoa; phylum Arthropoda; class Insecta; order Lepidoptera; family Erebidae; genus Eilema; species Eilema depressum. Next base: position 8,336,268 of record OU612024.1, on the reverse strand, counting down.
TAGAAAGATGCGCCGGCGGCCCACGCATCCGCGCAGCGAACCATCGCTGCGAGCAAAGTGGCGAGCGTGAGAACTCTCACTTCCAGCATATGCCTGGCCTTACATCTGCACATTCTACGACGTCAAGCCAGCACTTTTTGGGGCTACCCCTCCCACAGGGGCCCGCCCGGGGCGCCATTGCCAGACTTTTGGTATCCACCTAGCCTGGTAGTTGCCGCAGAAGTTGCTGTTCGCATAGGCGATGACTTGGTCGAGCGCACGGACCAGGTTAAGTACCTGGGATCTGTACTTCACGCGACTGGTCACATCAACCACGACGTCAAGGCACGGATTGCCGCCATGTGGGCCAAGGGGCGGGAAATGATTGGCGTCACATTTGACCCTAAAATGCCAGTCTGGTACAAAACGATCATTAGGCCTGTCTTTTTACACGGTTGTAAGGCGTGGCCGCTGCTGTAGCGACATAAGCAGGAGCTACGTGTCACGGAGATGAAGATGCTGTGGTGGATGTGCGGCGTCACACGTAAAGATCGCATGAGGAACTCTCAGATTCGCGGCAGCCTTCATGTCCGCGACATCACACATAAAATGCAAGAGAGCCGCCTTCGATGGTGTGGCCACGTCTTGCAGCAACTGCCAGGCTACGTGGGTAACAAATGGCTGGCAGTAGCACAGCCACCGGGACCAGGTGGAAAGGATAGGCCCAAGTGGTCTTGGCTTGAAGTCGTGAAGGGTGACATGCGTGCAAATGGTCTCATTTCACCACCATGGACGCCCAACGTCGTGCGAAGTGGAGGAGGAAGAGACGGAAGGCGGCCCCTGAGCTCCGAGGTCACTTCGGATTCGGAAGCAATCTCGCAATTTCGCAAGCAATCTTACGGTTTTACGCCATCACTGTAAGCAAGCGAGAGAGAGTGCTGAGCTAGAGAACTCCCATCCCGAGGGCCGCCACATGGACCCGCTTCGGCGTTTCCCATGACGGGTATTCGGTCCGCGTATGCAGCCCCGTGTCCTCGCTTGCATTACAGTGATGACACCCGGGCGTTGGCTCCTTCTGAATTCACCGCAGCTAACTTCCGAAACATCCATATCCGGTGATCATCTGCGTCAACCGGTACGAGAGTTCCCCATTGAAGCCTTTCTAGCCCATACAGTCGTTCAAGGTATCTCACTTTTCTCCTCTCACCTCATGGCAAATTCCTCCTCCACCATGACCCCCCCCTGAATTGAAAGCTGGATCCGCCCCTGTTTAGCCGTATCGTAGTTTAACAGATACAGCGTACTCGTAGTATGTACCTACGCTATATCTGTTGCATGCATCGGTAGTTGTAGTATGCGGTTGGCTTCGGAATCGTACCTTTAAATGTATGCAAAATTACTTACCTCTTCTCGGTATTCGTGAGTGAAAAAGAACACATTCTTTTGAACTCCTGGCACGTTACCGAAGTTTTCAACAGACGGATGGTTCTCTAAATCAGGGTAAATATGTGGCGAGATCAGTGCAGCGATCTCTGGGCGCATACGATGCTGCACATTCAGCCTGCGACTGTGTATACCGTTAGTTATCATACGTTCAAACAACGACACCTCTATATTGTATTGCCTCGCTAACTTTATGTAAGATGCTGATGGCTTCAATTGTTGATGATCACCTATAAAATTATTGTTTCCATTAAAACAGCTTCAGACGACAAACATAGATAAAGAAACTGCAGGTATTATAGGTATTATTTTGATCACAATCTTGGGATCGAAACTAGCTAAGAATTATTTCATTACTAAGTAGCTAGTACTATAATCTACTCCTATATTTCCTATACTATACTCCTTCTTGTGCCGCACAATTAAGACCTAGAATTCTTTACCAGCTCACATGTTTCCCTCTTCCTACTGTCCCGGGTCCTTTAAGCGGGGCGTGAAAAAGCATCTGATGAGGCCGTCCAGCTGAGTGCCACCATTGTAGCAAGGTACGTGTCTATAATGGTGACCCTCTTCCAAGACTTTGCCCTCAGCTTACCATCAGGCAAGGCGAAGTCAAATTGACGTGTCCTATATAAAAAAAAAATGCCTGTGTGATATTCCAAACTACAGTATACCTGTACCAAATTTTAGCCAAATGTTCGGCAATTTGAACGTAACAAACATCCAAACAACCAAAATGTTTACATGTCTGTTTCATCCAAACGTAACATCTTCAAAAACTTTCACATTCGTAATATTTGCACAATTGAATATATCTTATATGGAAATCTCAGTAGAATAGTTATGCCATGAGAAAGAAGAAAGAAAGAAGAAGATGAGGTATTGATTACCGACCAATGAGTATAAGATGTTGGCAATCCTTTGTGAGGGACGTTATGATGTGCTGCTCCAACACTTCGGCGGCTTCTTCCACTATCACTGTCAATAGAACATTCTACATTTAGTATAATATATAAGTAAGGTATACGCGGGGCCCGTCGATCAACTAATCATAAATTACATCCCATCAAAAACAATACTTGTAAAAAAATGCCAAGCCTCGCCGCCCTCGGTTCTTCTACCGTAAAAAGTTGTGAGATCTATGTAATACCAAGTCGGTTAATTTATTCAGTCCCTACTTCAGATACCTTCTGTCCTAAGTTATTACGTAATAGGGTGATTCTTTGTAAACCAGATTAGACATGTTTTTGACTGAAGAACACATCAATTTATTCTCCAATTATCACAAAAATTTCAGGTTACATAGTAAATAAAAATGTCTATCGACGCATATATTAATTAATTGGGATTATTTAATACAAGCAATAATTTAACTAACAGAAAACAGTAAAAACTAATTAATCTGGTGTGTCCTCATGCCGCTTTTTGTTGAATTATTAGATTTTTTGCGATCTTAAGAAGCAATTATATTAAAATAAGAATGTTGCATCGATATTTGAATATATGTTTCTTGATATGTTATAACTGAAATTCAAAATAATTGGATATCTTCGTAATTACATTACTTTAAAAAATGTCCCCGACGAAAATGATAATTCAACTGGCGCATCTTGTTCAAGCATAATTTCAATGTAAACACAAAATATTTGCATAATGAATACCGACTCGTAATTGGTCGCGTCAGTCAGTAGCCAGCTATCGAACACTTGCACGTTCAAGTGTTATATTTTGTTAAAAAATACGACTGAAAGTTGTTATTTGGGAGTTTGTCACGCATGTCGCATAATTAATCTGTATTCTTTCATGGATTGCGGGTTTTTAGTTATGTTTTGAAACTTAACCAAGGTCTGTCATAATGTTGTCTACTCATGTTAATTACACCTTTCATTCTATCTCTTCATAAATAAAGGTGCAGGGTTCGATTAACTATAACTTTCTAATTTGTCTGGCTCCCATTAGTCTGGTTTTATCTGGCTCTTATGCCCAGATGAATTTGACCGGGCCAGATAAATTAGGATTAATTAAAAATAACAACAATAATCTCAACTTATGACCAGTTTTTTAACGTTTTTATGAGCTTTAATGAAAAAGAATTTTTAGGTGCAAGGGAGTCCACCAAGATCTTGGGCCCCAGGCCAACCTCACCTGCAAGCCGGTGCACCTGCTGAAGAACGGAAGAGGCTCTGGCGCTGGCTTTCCCTTCGGGGTTGGAGGTTGGCAATTGCCCCCGGAAAGGCCAAAAAATGGCTGACGTACTCTGCAGGCAGAGAGTGGCCGTGGCGTTCCTGCAGGAGACTCGTTGGGGTGGCAGTAGCTCCATGCACATTGGGGACGGCTACCAGCTGATGTACACAGGTGCACCTGATTCGTGGTGCTCTCCCGGACGTTGCGACTTATGGTCGTGAGGGTGCTTATCAATGGAATTTTAACCCACCTGATAAGTGCCTACGCGCCACAGGCTAGGCGTAGCGAAGCCGAAAAGATCGTTCTGGGACCAACTCGGGGAAGTGCAGGCTTCGTGACATCCCGCTGTCACAGGGAATCGTCCTGGGTGGTGACCTGAACGGTCATGTGGGTGGCGGGTGTGAGGAGTTTGAGCGTGTCCATGGTGGTTTTCGATACGGTAGTCGCAAGTTGCAACCCTATGCGACTGCCGTTCATACCATCGTGAACACGTACTTCAAAAAGAAATCCAAACATCTTAACACCTACTCGTACAAGAGCGGAGGGCGCTCTACCCAGGTTGATTTCCTACTTAATAGGAGGCACAGGATCAGCTAGGTGGCCGACTGCAAGGTTACACCCGGGGCGACTCTCACTAGCCAACACCGTCTCCTTGTCATGGACCTCCGCGTGAAACCTAAAGGCAAACGTGCTGAGCGTGCCCAACGCAGAATTAAGGCTGTTTGATGAAGTCAAGTCCCAAAGTCTCGTCTCAGCCATCAATGACAAGTACGCTGATGCTGTAGACGAATCAGTACAGGTTTGCTGGGACAGGATTCAGGCAGCTATTCTTGAAGCGGGGAGGGCGGCGCTCGGTATGTCTATGGGTGGACGAAGTGTGACAGGGACACTTGTTGGTGGAACGAAACAGTCCAGAAAGAGATCAGGGCGAAGAAAGCCCTCTTTAAAAAGTAGCAAGCGTCCAAATCTTCCGAAGACCGCGATGCGTACAAAGATGCAAATTCACCCCAAGGAGAGCCGTAGCCAGGGCTAAACGAGACCACTTGCAACGGCTATATACCAAAGTTCAAGTTCAAAGTTCAAAGTTCAAAGTTCAAAGTTCAAAGTTCAAAGTTCAAAGTTCAAAGTTCAAAGTTCAAAGTTCAATGTCCTTTATTTGTTGAATATGGTACAAAAATGTTGTTTACACTATAGTGGAATCGTCTGAGGGGCAAAAGTTGGCGCGGTCCAGGGCCAAAGCGGCACAGGGTATATCCAAGTGCCGCTGCACTCAAGACCCTGGGGGCAATCTGTTGTACGAGAAAGTCGCGGTGAAGGAGAGATGGCGCCCATCTACCACGAGCTGCTTAATAAGCAGCATATAGAGGTGCAGCCACTAGACCTCCCTCCGAATCAAGGACTAGTGCCACCGATAACGCCTGCAGAATTCGAGACTGCCATTCGCCGCATGAAGAACCGGAAAGCTGTAGGACCCGACGATGTCCCTATCGAGGCTTGGAAGGCAAAGGGTGCCCATGGTGTAAGCATTCTAGCAAATCTCTATAACCGCGTACCCGGTGAGATCCCAAGCCTGTGGAGGCTGAGCATCTTCACACCAATCTTCAAAGGCAAGGAATCGGTGCAGGAGAGTGGCAGTTACCGCAGATAACCGACTCCCGGATCCGACAGGATAGTACACTCTCGGGTTGTCAGTACGGGTTTCGTCCCAGGCACGGAACCATGGACCCGGTGTTCGCCCTAAGGATTGTGGCGGGGAAACACAGGTCGAAGAACACGCCTCTGCACTGCCTATTCTTAGACATACAGAAGTCCTTCGACTGTGTTCCTCGCGCGGTGATTTGATGGGCATTGCGGGCCAAGGGAGTCCCAGAAACTTACATTGACACCATCCGAGACATTCCGGTTCTGTGGTTCGGACTGCTGTTGGTGACTCCAAAGCCTTCCCCATCACCGTCGGAGTACGCCAAGGATCCGTCCTTAGTCCTTACCTGTTCAGCGTAGTATTATACGTTTTGTTTGGAGTTTGTTGCGCCGTTTCTTCTCCATTAGCGCTTAGGAAGCGGTGGTAAACTTAGTTTTAAGGAGTTTTTGACGTCAAAAAGCTGTAACAATGTTGCACTATTTTGAGAAATAAAGACTTTGACTTTGACTTTGACTTTGTTGGACAGCATCAGAAACTCGCATGAGCAGCCCCCGTGGTTGCTCATGTATGCTGATGATATTGCGCTGATGGACGTCCATCAACGCAATATCATCAGCATACATACAGCAGCTCCTGTCCACGTGGACAGGAGCAGATAAAATGCAATAATGCATAATCGCGGATAAAATGCAAGAGAGCATCCTTCGCTGGTGCGGCCACGTCTTGCGGCAACCGCCAGGCTACGTGGGTAACAAATGCCTAGCAATGGCGCGGATGGTGCCCCCGCCGAGTCCAGGTAAAAGGGGTAGGCCCAAGAAGTCCTGCCTTGATGCCATGGAGGGTGACATGCGTGCAAATGGTCTCACTGCCATTGACGCCAAAGATCGTGCGAAGTGGAGGAGGAAGAGCCGGAAGGCGGACCCTGAGCTCCGAGGTGATCTTGGCCACGGATGCAATCAGGAAAATGCGTCTTTATGCAGATGGTGATGATGATTGCGAGATATTTTATAGTAAAGTTGATTGAAGATAATGTTGTTCTCATTTATCTGCACGCTTCTAATTAATATGGTGCAAAAGCCCATTCATCTGCCTTGGTCATCATTAATCTGGTTGACCAATTTATCAGCACAGTCTATATCCTAAACTACTGGGTACAAATCAGTGCCTTCGAAATATGATATAACATATAATGATCTGGTCACGATTTTATGTGAGTTAAAGTCTAAAAGTGAAAAAAAAATTGAGCCATATCAATGAGGCAAATACACTCGGTTTCAAAGAAACACCCAATAAGCTTTTATGTTTTAAATGTAATAAATTGACTTGGCAATCGCACTAAACAATCTTATTTAATGTAATTATTGTGATGTGCTATAGTTACATTGTGTTTTCATGATTCGTATTTCACATATGCGAACTTTCTAAGGTTTGTTCAAGAAGTTTACAGGAACTTATAATTAGGAATGAACATAATGTCGTAAAATTGACATCAAGTATGGAAATGGAAGGTTACAAGTGACGAGAAAGACCTAGAAGGAGCTAAACCAGCCGCTTATAAAATCTAAATGAAGCAATCACTTACCAATCTTAGGTGATACTGCTAGTAGGAGCTTTCGCATCCTGGCAGCTCCAGAGGTAGTCAAGCCTAGGACTTTAATTTTTTTATTTTTTATTAATTCCATGTCCATCATCATCCTCGTTTCATCGTAAGCGGTCGCTAAAGGCGTAACCGTTTTCTAAAAGAAAATATCATTAAACTTTTGACTTATGATTAAATGATGAAAGGGGTTCATTATAAATACTTTGATTCACGGTGAACGTCATAAGAATTTAGTAATTGAAAAAACAGCCTGGGAAAATAAAATAACTCAGACCAAATAATTCGTGTAGTTTTGAAAGTCGGTACCTACAGTTAATTCTAATTCTGATCGTTAATTTTAAGCTAAGTTTTCTGTACTTAATTAGGATACCAATGACCAATATCTGATCTATAGTGATCACTTCTGTGAAAAAATATCCCACTCATTATATTTCCCTTGGTTTGGAGGAACATAGTGAGAACATAGACGTCTTGTACTTTTCAATAATGTTAACGGGAATTAACGCGATCATGGTATAGGTACATACAATACCTTTGATTTGCCTGACACACCTACTAGAAGCAGGCACCAATCACTGGATCGAGTTCCACCATACGCAAGTCCTCTCCACCGAACGTCACTTTTATCCAAGAGCTGTACGTGAAGCGATTGAAATAAAGAAACATAAAAATTTCAATCGGATAGATGGGTTTAAATTATCAGCAACATGGAATCCAGTGATAAACAACATGCAACCTCGCTTTTCTGCGCAGTCGGATAGACACCGGACAGTTGGCTTGCGGAATAGGGACACAGTGAGTGTAGTATGTGACGGTACATGGCGAAAACAAAATGTAAAAAATCTCGAAAATGTGCGGGTAGATGAAGAACCTACTACCTCACGGATTCGAAGACGGCGGGCGTGCACCGCTGAGCCAGGCAGCCTGTGACCACGGCCGGTGCAACCTGTTCGAAACGTCAGGCAAATCAAAGGTATGTATGTATCTATACCATGATTGCGTTAATTCCCATATCATGGAACGCGAGAGTTTAAAAGTTAGTCTTGTACTTTTCCTTTCCACAGTATTTTATTTTTAACCTGAACAGTTTCACCTCATGGCATTGTCAAAGGATTTCTAAGTATAATGAAATAATGAAGGTTGGAGATTACGAATTTGTGCCGTTTGGAGCCGAATCGTTGGGTCATGAAGTCCGAGCGCCCGCAATCTCCTCAGGGAGATTCGAGGAGGGATCCCGGGAGGTCGACGTTTATCGGAACCCAGAAGGCTGGCCTCTTTTTAGGTCAGAGATTAAGCATTGCCACACAACGTGACAATGCTGCCAGTTAATTTGTATAATAGTTTTTTTATTTTTAGTTTTAATGTCAATTGAATTGTTTTTCAAAAATGAAGGAATATACATATTGTAAACTACAACAGCATATTTGATGTCTGTAATGGCGCCCCCATCGAGTCCAGGTAGAAGGAGTAGGCCCAAGACGTGGCTTAACATGCAAACGGTCTCACTACCATGGACGCCCAAGATCGTGCAAAGTGGAGGAGGAAGAGCGGGAAGGCCGACCCTGAGCTCCGAGGTCATCTTGGCCACGGATGCACTCAGGAAAATGCGTCTCAATGATGATGATGACAAGAGCATATTAGCCAACATCGACGATCTATGATTACCGGTACTTACTTGAAAACCGGCTATTTTTTCCTTTGTTGCGTTAATAACAGGTTTTATCCACCTGAAGTATAATCGCCATCGAGTCTGTTGAGTTATCCTAGAAAAATCTGTCGTATCGTTAATGTTCACATGAATTTCACGTGAACGTTGTTTTATCATCTCCTGGAACATATTTAAAAATAGGCATTATATGTATGTAGTAGGTATTTAGTGGGTTAAACTCTAATAATTCTTTTCAATTGAGTAGGTACAGTTTAACTGTTGTACAATTATATTATTACGTAGGTAAGTAGTTTTTACTTACAGAATAGAAATTTATCTTTGAATTTAAATCTGCAATCGCCATTTCAAGAGTTATATTTTCCTTAAAATTTCTTTTTTTATCTGCATATAAGTATTGCGTAACCAAATTCTTTAGCGCTAATTTTGCATCATTTACCATGAAGGATGCCATGCGTTTTTTAGAACTTTCCAAACGACTTTCTTTATCCTTATCGTCGTCTAACATAACAACATTGTCCGTTCTTATGTTGTTATAATCATTATCATTATTAGCAATTGGTAGATTGTTATATTCCGATAGACATGTATTGAAATCACTGTGATATTCTGTATAATTCTCAAATAACCAATGCATTAAAGGATTTTTAATAGAGGGAAACTGTTCGTAAAACTGGCATAATAACTGAATCTGAGGAATATCTGTAACCCCGTAAAGAAAACCAAAATTGATGACACCATTGTTTAAAATATCAAGTAATAACAAAGAATCTTGAAAATCTTCGATAGATTTCTTCAAGTTAATTTTTGTGTCCGTAAAGTAATGATTCAGATGGGACGTCCGAACACCTTCAGCTTTTCGCAAAGCCGTTAAATTGAATTCATCCATATCTTTATTACGTGACTGGCCACCGATACGAACTATGTTCTTTGTAACGTGTGATATTTCTACAAGAAATTGGTCTAATGCGTGATTAGTATAACATATCACAAGCATGAGGCACTGGCGACCTGGGTCAATATTTTCGAGCAGAGCCTTCGCTACATTCAAGCCCACATAAGTTTTGCCTGTACCTGGCGGACCTTGTATGACAGCAAACTCGTGCGTGAGTGCCAATTTGTAAGCTTCATACTGACTTTCATTAAATTTCAGTTCTTGTTTTGTTGGCCACGTCTCAGGTTTTAATACTGTGAATTTAATTTTACGAATGTTGAACCAATCTTTAAGATTTCTCAATCTTTCATCATCATCACTATCATCATCTTTTTCTAATAACAATTCATTTGATTGTGTTTCATCACGAATTGTAAACTTCGTATCAGTAGTTAAATAGGCAGGTTTATCAGCAGCCGGCTGAAAATAAAAAGTATTGTAAGTGTGGTCAATCAATACAGTTTAGTAACTGAAAGCTGCTTCTATTACTGCTACTAAAACGATAGGTTATAAAATATAGTCTTCACTTACAGTAACTTTCACAATGTATTGCTGCATCGGTATGTGATCAGAAAATGAAGGCCCTTGGAGGGCCTTCAATAAGTGAAAATAAGGTTCATAATAAACTTCACTTTCAATCATAGTGTAGGCATCTTCATCACCGGCACCGCGATTGCCTCCATAACTTGTATCTATTATTGATACAGCCAACTGTAAAAAGAATGTTAGTACTTATTACCTACTGAAAACTTTTTATAAACTTACACCCCCTCGCGTCGCATTTTGACCTTACCGGAGTGAAAGTTCTCTTAATACCTACTAGAGACAGCTAATTTCACTCAAAGGAAAATTCCCTTATTTTTAAAAAGAAACAAAACCGCATTCTAAGATTTCGAAAATTGACTTTCCACACCAGGTAATCGAACCGACTGAAATCCGAAAAAAATAACATCCAGTTTTTTATGGTATCAATCGATAGTATAATAAATCATAAGAAACAAATCTCTCAAAAAACATGGGAAATTTAATGAAAATTAAATTATTAAATTAAATGAAATGGGAAAAAAAAGAAAAAATCCTGTTGAAACTTACCTTGCCATTCGATAGTAGTATATTATCGCGGTCTAAGATGGTAGCAACTATAAATTCGCTAAAGTTATTCTTAGTAAACAACACCAGTGAACCAAAGAGTAATCTCTTGTTGTGAGCCCAGTTAATTTTTTTGAAATTTCTGTTACTTTCCATGTCTATTTGTACCAGTGTTCCAATTTTCAAATTTGTTATATAAGGTCCGGCGAACTTGACATTACGAAAAATTCTAAAATAGAAAATGCAAAATGGAATCCAAGAAAAATATTATTTTATCGAAAACTTAATATGTAAACACTGTAAACTTGGAAAGCTATAAGTGCGGGAATTTCTCTGTACTGATCATTTCCGCATAAAGCCATACAGGTAGCTTGATTAATAGAATAATCCATCTAGTTCTCTCCCAGGAAATAAATGGATGGAGAATAAAAATAACACAATTATTGCACTTTGCAAATCGGTGCTCTCAATGATAATAACCACACGAATTGTCCCAATAGCTGTATAGAATAATTTTGGTGCTATTCATTTGGTATACTAAACGGCATGCTCCCAAATGGCGGCCTTATCGTAGTATATAGGTACACTTTCTTACTCAACCTTTATTAGTCAAAAAAACCGTTTACTTATAAACATTGACATTTCATTTCTGTTACACTTTTTTCAACTAAGTTATGCAGGTAGTATTGCTTCAGAAACTCATTCAATAAAGTAACTTACCGAATATGATCGTATTTTCGTTTAGTGGGATCTGCCAAATATTGACCTATTAAAAAAAAAGGAAATATTGAAAAATAGGTATACATTTGAACGATTATTTCGCAATACTTTTTTTATCTTTTTATTTATTCCTTTTAATATTTGAATTTTGAATGGCTGTAAGTTTTACAATATAAAACTTCATAGTAAAAGTTCTTTAGATAAAATATCGAGGTTTAGCCAAATCTGCAGTTAAGACTGGTAAAGTGGACCCCAGACTCCAAGGTGAAAGCTTTGGATGCGACTAGGAATTAACGCTAGGAGGAAGAAGGAAGAAGTAAAAGTTATTTAGATGGTGATAAAACTAGTTATTTGCAAATTACTTAGGTACATAAGTTAGTATTTATTCATTTATACTTACCAACTCCAACTCTTATAGGCCCAAAACAGTCTTCTCTCAGCAGTCTGAACTGAACGTCTAAATAATGTTCGACATCGGAGTACGCGCCATCGACGATGTTCGGACGTAAGAACGGCTGAGCGTCTAATAAATCTTCTCGAGTCGGTATCACACTAAGCTCACGAAAATCTTCGGGTGGTTTCATATCTGTATCGTTGATAAAGACGTCATCCGACTTCCCCTGCGCTTTGGCTTCACGCTTGGGTAACAAAGAAATGTGGTTTTGAGTATATTATGTTACTTTATGTCCCACCTCAAATAACATGAGATTAAAACTTTGTGTACTCAACTATAATCGGACTATGTATTTTTTTTTTTTTTTACATCAAGTACCTACAGAAACAGACATCAGATCACTATGACTATGATTCTATAAACTATACAACTTTTTAAATCTGAAGTCCTGTATACTGTTGATTGGTGGCACTTGATGGAACTTGTTGTTAAACTTATTGATAACACACTTGTACTTTTCCAAGATAATTATTATTGAAACTAACCGGTTTCGCCTTACGGCATTCTCAAAGGTTTACATCTTTACATTGACAGTTAGCCGTAAGGCGAAACCGCTGTCTGTTCTAACCCTAACTGTTGTTCAAAGAGTTGTCATTATCACGACTTACCTTATCCGCATAGTTCACCAATTTATTTCGTAATTCCTCCAATCTCAATTTATCCTCTTCTAATAAAATGAATGCATGTTTCTGATTCAGATGTTCTAAACATGTTATAGATACACTCTCTATTAGCGCTCTGCATGTTCTAACCGCTGTGGCTGGAGATATATCTACTATATCCCGGCAAAAAGTTATAAAGTTCTTCCAAAATCCATTTTGGTCTTTCCAATACATGTTATTTTGTGACTTATTGTATGTTGTAGTGTACGGCAAATCCGTTAAATAGTTCCTCAAATATGTCATGAAATTGGAATTACATGCATCCAAAAACAATTTAGATTTTATCTCTTCGAATGGCGATTGAGACACCTTTGAAAATACTTCAAATATCAGTACAAACATGTCAAGGCGGTGAATAGGCGAATTTAAAACATCCATGAAACCTTCTCTGTGTTTATTAAGATTAAGAAATATTTCAGATATGTTTGATTTTGCTATATTTTCCAAGGTTACAAATCCCATAGAGTGATATCCACTATTAAATTGTCTGCGTCCTGCATCACCCCGAATTCTTTGATTTGGGAAGACGTTGTGACTTCTCCGTTGATTCCGTCCTTGTGATGCATCTAACACGAAACACAATATATATATTTAGACGGGTCAGACCAAGATGAAATAATGTAATACATATAAGATTCCTTTGTCGAGTATGGGCTACAAAAATATGCTGCGTTCAGTATATATCTAATATAACATTGGTGTTGTACGAGTAATGTCTGACTACGAATTTATACTGCCTTTTTGGTCTCTATTTTTAACCTACAAAATTAAAAATATCCTCACATGGGTACATCCTCACATACTTGTATGTGAGGATGTACCCATGTGAGGATATTATGTAAGGATGTATGTGAGGATATTTGTTACTCTTTCACGTAAAATCTACTGACTGGATTTTAATGAAACTTTACAATAATATAGCTTTTACATCAGTATAACACATAGGCTATATATATCAGCGATGAACGGGATCAGAATACCACACGGGCGGAGCATCGAGCAACAGCTTTGTGTGTAATAAATACCTACTTAGTTTTTATAAGTACATAAGTATTAAGTACTGTGTACAGTGTGTACTCCCGCTCCGGAGCGTTCCTGGTGCAAAGGCTAGCCATCGCAATCCAGCGTGGAAACGCGGCGAGTGTGATGGGCACTTTTGCGCCGGGAACTTGATAAAATTTTATTGTGACTTGTATAATGTATTTACGTAAATAACCTTGGATTGTGTAAATTTACCGGATAAAAATGTACGCCATTGACGAATCATTTAAACTGACTAGTTAGAGAAACTGACGAATTAGGGATACTGACGAGATAGCGAAACTGATCACTTAACGAAATCTAAAAAACTGACGAATAAGGCAACTGACGATTTAGGGAAAATGACCAATTAGAGAAACTGACGGGTGGCGACCTAACTCAAATGTACACGTGTCTTATTGTTTTGTTTCCTATGTATTATATGAGGTATTATAGTAGGTGTTTAGTTAAATCATCACCGTGGTATTTGAAAGTGTGCAGGCAAGCATCCTCTAGCTAAATTGAACTTGTAGTCTAGGTAGTTGCCATCAGAAAATAAATAAATTAATATTGTACAACATTCTACACAATGCTATCCATTCCAGACCCATGGGAAGCACAGCTCAATTAGCTTATGTTACGGCATCTAGAATGTGGATAAACATACTTTACCTTTTTTTTCTAAATACGATATGGATACGACATATGTGCAAATACTGAAACCGCGAAGCATCCTGGTCCGTAGGAATAGAACCAAATTAAATTTAAACTTAAATTCCCTGATTTATAAAATCCGAAATTTTCTAACAAAATAATGAGCAGTTTTCCAGTAGGTATTTAAAGGGTTCCTAAAGACGCGCTAGATGGCGCAGCCGGCACTTTTGGTAAGAAGAGTGTGGTGTCACATCTAGTGTAATTTATGGAAAAAATGTTCTTCGGTTTTGTAATGATTTACTTTACTTAAATATTCTGTCATTTTTTCTGATACAATGAAAATACCACTAACAAACCACAGAGTACATTAAAATTACCAAAAGCTATGCTAGCGCCATCTCCTGATGACTTAAAAACCAACTGATTATTATACCTACTGGAAAACTGCTCATTATTAAAATAAATGTAGAAAATGCAACCACTTGTATAAGTCATTAAATAGTTTCATCCATTGCTTTAAAGTCATTGACTGTGTCATAAGTCATTAATAAATACGCACACACCTTCACACACACACACAACAACTTCACACACACAACAATAGGCATAGTAGGTAACTTACTTGAACAGCTAAGCGGCAACATGCGATTCTACAGAGTGCTCAAAGTTGTTCAAATTCTATAAAATTAAAACTCTAGTTTCTGTCCTTAATACTGGACCAATTTTGTTCAAACTTTTCCTGCTTGAAGCTTAGGGGGTACCAAGTATAATACATATTCATGGTAACAAATATTTGCACTGAGTGGGAATCGAACTCGCGTAACAATCGCAGCTACGCCACAGAAGTCGTCGAAGAAAAGCAACGAGGTGGCTCTGAAGTTTTGAAGATAAACAATAGTAGTTAAATTTAAGACAGTATTAAATTTACCTCTGGTGGCACTTGTATGACGTTGGGGATGCTGAAAATGCTCGTTTGTACGTTCTACACTGTGACCCTGCTGTCTTGATGTCGAACTCCCTGAAATATTTAAAATTATTATTAACTAGCTTTTGTCCGCGGCTCCGCCCGCGTGGATATCGGTTATCTTGACCAAACATAGCCTATGTACTTTCTCAAGGTCTAATCTACCCCTACACCAAATTTCATCAAAATCGGTTCAGAGGTTTAGGCTTGAAAGCGTAACAGACAGACAGACAGACAGACAGACAGACAGACAGAGTTACTTTCTTCACATTTATAATATAAGTATGGAGTATGGATATGGATTAAGTTCACTTGGTATCTGCTTTAAATGACTTTTGTAAACCTTCGTGGCGCGATAGTAGGAAGCCCCCACAGATCATTCGATGTTCAGGCCTGCGACTCTGCTAAAGCAAAACCACTGTCATACCACGGACTAAAAATTTTCCAAAAATTTTCCAAAAAATTGCTTTAAATTTTAGATTTTATCGGCATACACTTAAAGTCCAAAATTAAATGAAAAGAATTACACTTTCTCATTCGCTATATACATAAAAAGGCATTAAATTTTAGACTTTAATGATAATTGAGATGAATTCAATACAATTCTTAGCAGTGCCCGTTGCGTGATAGTGGTTTTGCTTTAGCAGAATCGGAAATATTAATACCTATATCATTGATATACAAAAAACTTTTTGTATACCAAAGACCTATATGTAAATATTCAACCTCATTTACCTCGATGACGTTGAATGTGATGCGCATCGTTCGATGTGTTTCTCCACCGAGTCTGTTCTACACTCCGACCTCGCTGACTTGGTGCCGAAAACCCTGAAAGTATACATATAACTTAATTTACCTTCATATTGTCCCCTCCGTATCAGTCTCCAGAGTCATTTTTCGTGTGTTTTCGTTTTCGTAACTCCAATCCCACGGGTACATTATATCTGCAGGGGCACATGCTGTAAAAACGTTTCGAACGATCGAACGGACTCTGAGATTTCAATTTTGCATGCAATGATAATGAGCAGTTTTCCAGTAGGTATAATAATCAGTTGGTTTTTATGTCATCAGGAGATGGCGCTAGCATAGCTTTTGGTAATTTTGTCTGTAATTTAAAATAATAATATTATTTTTAAAATAATTGTATCAGAAAAAATTACAGAATATTTATGTAAAGTAAATCATTACAAAACCGAAGTACATTTGTTCCATAACTTAGAGAACACTAGATGTGACACCACACTCTTCTTACCAAAAGTGCCGGCTGCGCCATCTAGCGCGTCTTTGGGAACCCTATAAATACCTACTGGAAAACTGCTCATTGGTGACGTGACGTTATCGAGCACATACATCACTGTCGACTTGTGCTAGACAACGTAACTTCACCAAAACAGCATGCGAAATGGAAATCTCACCGCGTATTCGGCTGGCGAGTCCGTTCGATCGTTCGAAACGTTCTTACAGCATGTGCCCCTGCAGAATAGATATACCTATCCTTGGAATTGGAGTTACGAAACGATTCCGGACACTATTGTTGACTCGAGCTATGCATGAATGCGTCCGAGGCTGAGTCTGGGCTGTATACAAGAAAACAATACAAAAAAATATGCTTGAAATGACATTGTTATTCATGTAAAAAAGATAATAGGTACATATTTTTAACCAACTTCTAAATTAAAAAACCCCCGACCCAAAAAGAACCTATAAAAAGTAAAATAATAACTATTACATTATGACCTACCCTAAGTATTGACCCTTTTGTCATTTGTCTCGTCGGGGGACCGCTAACTCCTTGGTATTCTCTCCGACGGACGGCGGGAATGAACAATTCTCTATTAGGTATATACAGGGTGGAAGATTTCAACCTTTTCGAATTTCACTTTCGCACAGGAAACATTCCCTTGTCTTCCATATGGACCCTGTATATAGATCTAAACAACTGTACAGAATCATCGTTACCTGTTTTGTTCCTGGATGCTGTGTGGGGGGGCCTCAAATCTACCATAGTTCTGGCTGCTGGAGGCACATATTTCGTGGGCCTCGAAGGTCCTGTAAGCATAAAAAAGTAATTTAAATAGGTCAATACACCAATTACGTAATCCCCCGGAAATATCGCGGACTTCTGCGAACCCGCTTATCGGATACATTGTTATGTTATGTTGTTGCAAACAATGCCTAGATATGCGATAGCAGAAAACGCGCTTAATTTACTTTACTGGTACTCATTAAAGCGTTACATTGTGTGTCTCCGGAACTGAGCATCATATTTCTATGGAATTTAAATGGGACCATTTGGGAATACACATACATACACTCACGCCTGTTTCATGAAGGTGGAAACTTCGCTACGCTGCATAAAATAGTTTAATTACATTATATTATAGCTGTTGCCCGCGGCTCCGCCCATGTGGAATTCTGATCCCGTTCATCGCTGATATATAGCCTACTAGCTGTTGCCCGCGGCTCCGCCCGCGTGGAAGTCGGTTATCGCGACTAAACACAGCCTATGTCCTTTCTCAAGGTCGAATCTATCCCTGTACCAATTTTCATCAAAATCGGTTCAGTGGCTTAGGCGTGAAAGCGTGAATTTATAATATCTACATCTATCTACATCTACACTAATCTATACTATTATATAATTATAATTATAATAATTATAATATTATAATAATAATATTACAAAGAGGAAAGATTTGTTTTTTTGTTTTTTTTTTGTTTGTTTGTAACGAATAGGCTCCGAAACTACTGGACCGATTTCAATAATTCTTTCACCTATAGAAAGCTACACTATCTGGAAGTAACATAGGCTATATATCATCACGCTACTACAAAAGGGAGCGGAGCAGTGAGCATAAATGTCAATAAATCGGGCAGATTTCCATACATATTTACTTTAATATTATAAACAGGAAAGATTTCAATTTTTGTATTCGAGTAAACTCAAGAACTACTAACTAACCGATTTTAAAAATTCTTTTACCTTTAGAAAGCTGCACTATCACTGACTAACATAGGCTATATAACATTATTAAAAAAAATAGGGGTCCTTACTAAAACTTCCTTACATCGCGTGCGCTGCGAAAATTATTGAATATATAACAAAATAATGTACTGTGGAAATATATAACTTAAAAAGGTCTATATAAAAGTCCGCGATAGCATATGTCTATCTAATAAGGGTACTCCACAGTAACCATTTTTATCTTTTACAAATTATAAAAAAAATATGTATTATGTTCGAAGCTATTTTTAACAATACAGTGTTATTCCTTATCCAATTAAATACGTTAAATACGTTGTATATTTAATGTAGATCAAAATTGCCATTTACACTATATAATTACAATGAATGCTTTAAGAGTTATCGCAATATGAAAAATATTAAGGCGAAATAAATTCAAGCAGAAATGCCGCTCAAAGTCAGACCACGGAATCTATACCTATGTATAGTTTCTTATATAAATAAATTGTTTGGTATTAAAGATTGTTTCAATACCTGTTGATGACTTTTTGAATTATTGAAATCGGACGTTCTATTCAAAAGATATTACGAAACTATAAATGTCATTAAATTCGGTAGATTCCCATACATTTACGGGATGAGCAATGAGCATGGCTAAAAGGGTGCAACGGGCGTTTGAAGTTAGGTCGACGAGCGGAGACAGGGTGGGTCAGCTGAACAGAAGATGCAACGGGAACGGGATCCGAATGCGGGGTCGGAACCTCCATACGATACACCATGGGCAACGGAGGCGGTAGCGCCTCTCACCCACAGGAGGCCCTGCCGCCTACGGCAAATACCTGCCGCAACGGGAGCAGCTCTGTAGAGGGCTGCTCAGAGGCTTTCCACATGCCTCTCTGACTACCAGAGGGCACGCAAGGGGAGGGCTGGTCACCGAGCGCAGAGGGAACTTTGACACGAAAAAAAAGCTGCAGCGGAATCCGAATTCTACGCGGGCGGAGCCGCGGGCAGCAGCTAGTTAGTGAGTAAAATAAGTAAATAAGTTTGGAGTATGGATTTGTTATTCAAATTTATAAGCTACATTATTGTAAAGTTTCAATAAAATCCATTCAGTAGTTTTTACGTGAAAGAGTAACAATCATTCTCACTTATACATCCATCCATCTATACCTACAAATCTAATATAAAATAATTATAAAACAATTATAAAGCAATTATAAATCAATTATAAATCAATTATAAATCAATTATAAAGCAATTCTAAAATAATTATAAAACAATTATAAAGCAATTATAAAACAATTATAAATCAAATTATAAAGCAATTCTAAAATAATTATTAAACAATTATAAAACAAATGTTAGCTAAACATTTAAGAGTGCGTGTCCATATCTCGCAATAGTACCTACTATACATACTCGATCTTTAAAAGATTAATCAAGCTTTAATTACCTACTTCAATAACAATAATATGGTTACAGATGTTGGAGCCTGTTGTAGATAGGTAGATAGGTATATTGAATGTGCAAACAGCTAAGCACCTAAAAAACCACTTAAACTCCATTCGGTTAGGTACTTACAAACTTAAACAATTTAGATGTCTTTTTAATATGTTTTATTTAAAAACTCAGTTTATTAATAGCTTTCTTTTTAGAAACTCATTTTAAAGACTAAAAACCGCAATCAAATCACTCTAGTTTATTTTTATTATGTGTTTTTATAAAAAGTCGCTGCAAGCACAGATTAATAAATAGTTACTACGTAACTGCAAGATTGATTACTTACCTTTAGTATACCTAACCGAATGGAGTATAGAAATACAAGCACAAGATAACGTCTGAAGAAACTCTTGAAAGATTTTTAATAATAAATAATAGATACAATACCTGGTTTTTTACTTTCGTCGTCATCCATTTCTCAGTTCTCACACCGCCACCGAGCCGCCGGCGTTGCGCGTTTTAATTTTACCTGAAATAAGTAAGTAGGTAGGTATAATACGGGCAAATTAATTTAAAATTGACGATCAGACTGAATAAATTGTGTAGTTTTGAAAGTCGGTACAGGGAGGGAGGGTCGGAGGGAGGAAGACGAGTCGGTGGTGGGAGAGGGGTGAAATTGAAAACTTAAACCTGGGTCGGAAAATTGAAACTCGCCCCATGCGCGAGCAAAGTGAAATTTGTAATAATGCAAGGATACCCTTTTTACCAAACTAACTTTTAAACTCTTGTGTTCCATGATATTATACAATAATATTAACGGGAATTAACGCGATCATGGTATAGGTAGTACATACATACCTTTGATTTGCCTGCCTTTTCGAGCAGGTTACACCGGCCGTGTTCACAGGCTGACTGGTTCAGCGGTGCACGGCCGCCGTCTTCGAATCCTTAGGGTAGTAGGTTCTTCATCTACCCGCACATTTTCGATATTTTTCACATTTGTGTTTCGCGCTTTTACCGTCACATACCACACTCACAGTGTCCCTATTCCGCAAGCAAACTGTCCGGCAAACCTACACACCTCGTCTCATCACCATCCCCGGCACTTGCAATCCGTCATGACCTCACTCAGGAATGATCTGTGTGACCCTGAACATCTGGAGCGAGAGCTGGACCATGTTCAGGAGGTACTTAAGAAAAACGGATATGCAGTGAACGGACGACGGAGACTACAGGCATCGAGGCGTAGACATCCAGAGGTGAGCAGACAACCAGCCTATATGCCCTATGTCAAGGGAGTAACGGACAAAATCGGCTCCGTGTTAAAAACGGAATGGAGTATCCGACCGACAGTGTACACCCCAGGCACAAAAGACGGGTCAAAGAACAAATCTTCAGACGAACAAATCTGCGATTGCAGAACACCTACTAGAAGCAGGCACCAATCACTGGATCGAGTTCCACCATACGCAAGTCCTCTCCACCGAACGTCACTTCTATTCAAGAGCTGTATGTGAAGCGATTGAAATAAAGGGCTAAATAAAGAAACAAAAATTTCAATCGGGAAGATGGGTTTAAATTATCAGCAGCCTGGAATCCAGTGATAAAAAACATGCAACCTCGCTTTTCTGAGCAGTCGGATAAACACCGGACAGTTCGCTTGCGGAATAGGGACACTGTGAGTGTGGTATATGACGGTACATGGCGAAATACAAACAAAATGTGAAAAATATCGAAAATGTGCGGGTAGATGAAGAACCTACTACCCCAAGGATTCAAAGACGGCGAGCGTGCACCGCTGAGCCAGTCAGCCTGTGACCACGGCCGGTGTAACCTGCTCGAAAAGGCAGGCAAATCAAAGGTATGTATGTACTACCTATACCATGATCGCGTTAATTCCCGTTAATATTATTGTATATCTGGAACACAAGAGTTTAAAAGTTAGTTTGGTAAAAAGGGTATCCTTGCATTATTACAAATTTCACTTTGCTCGCGCATGGGGCGAGTTTCAATTTTCCGACCCAGGTTTAAGTTTTCAATTTCACCCCTCCCCCACCACCGAATCGTCTTCCTCGTCGAAACGTCAGGCAAATCAAAGCTATGTAGGTATGTTATGTACCTCTCCATGATCGCGTTAATTCCCGTTAACATTAATAATTTGTATACCCTTTTTACCTTTTCGACATTTCCTGTTTTCACCCTTTTACCTTTCAGGCTTCAATACTTTCACCCTTTCAAAATTTCCTCCAGTAGGTAAGGTAAGTTTTTATCTCAGACTAAAAGAAGAACATAGACGGAACGTATAGAACTAGCGTGTGAAGCCACATAAAGGGATACTAAAGTAGTACCATCTCACTCGCACTCTTTGTGTGCACGCTAGCACGCACGAGTGCGAGCGAAAAGGTACTACTTTAGTATCCCTTTATGTGGCTTCACACGCTAGTTCTATACGTTCCGTCTTTATTATTCTTTTAGTCTGAGGTTTTTATATCTTTTTCATAGCGCCCCATTACGTATCCACTACGGATATCACATCGGATATATCTGTGATGTCCACTGACCTTTATACAGTTACGTACCTATATAATAAATTCAATGAACATAGGTAAAGTAAAAATTTTGACGCATTTAATATTACAAGATTTCCTATTCATTTAAATCGGAAAAAGCTAACATCTAAGACTGTAAACCCATATAAACCCATGATAGGTACACGTACTCGTGCCTACACCAGTGTACACCATAACACCACACCCTCCCCCCCCCCCCCCCCATCCCTCACCACCACCTAGTAGTTAGATACGCCAAAGTACAAACGTTTAGGTACCAAAACAAATAACAAATATTTTAATATCCGCGCTGTAAGACGCTGACGCCTTAGATTTATTAATAACGTCCATGATGTAACTTAATTAATTATGTATTGCTCTTGCGGGATATACTACTGACTACTGCGGTGGACAAGCTCAAATTCACCAAGCATAAATTATTACTAAACAATCCGTACGCGCCAGGACCTCGTTTGTCTCGCGATTTAGGTCCAAGATACGTATCTCGAGATATATTTGTACATTCACAATAATGCTTGTGCAAAAAGTGCAACATACAATGAATGCAATTGTACAAGTTATATCAGTCGATATCCATAAGGGACCATAAGTAGGTCCTTCAGATATATCTAATAATGAAAACACTGCAAAACTAGTGGTTTAAAATAATAAAAACTCACGTTTTATTTGTTACGGCTTCAGAACACCAACACTAAATATATTATGTTTACAAATATATAGTATGCTAGGCACTAACACAGTAACACCCAGCGTCTACTATGAAAGAAATACTTGAGCCCACTGCACAATGGACGAAACCGCAGAATAAAATGAAATCCTATCGGCATGAATGACTCATAACAACCAACGTCACATAAAAATAAAAGTACGCATTGTATGCACGCAAGCGCTGAACCTAAAGATGGATAGTTCTTCATGCCAGGGGAATCCCGAAGTTGCTTGGTTCGCTCGAACTCGAAGTCGCTACCTCTAGTGATGTATGTTTTCAATCGATAATCTTATTTTAATATATTATGTTTATTCTGTGTTACTAAAATACAATTTATTATTTGATGCAATGTTTTTGTACTTGAATATTATACAAAATTAGTAAAGGTTTACGTTTTTAGCTAATATAAATCTTAGTGTAATCACCAGTGGAATATTCGGGACGGGAGTACGGGACTAACGGGACACACGCCAACTTCACTTGCACTTGCTAATTGGTGCAGGCCTTCCCTTAGGCGTTGGGAGGTCAGACGGCAGATATTACCAGAAAAGTCGATACAATAAAACAAACATTTAAAAGGAGGAGCACGAGCGTGGACTTAGACTACTTAGAGCTCTAAGCTCAAAAAAGTAGCGGTGACGTTCTTTCATACTGCGACTGCCCAATTTATGGAACCCGAGGTCACTTGTAGGAGGCTCTATGTTGTCCTACGGACGTACCAAATTGAAATGGTCTGCATTTTAATTTATATGCCATTACATTACTTGCGAACTGTCCATTCAGTAAATTTGTCACCTACTTGATCATGTAACTAGGTAGTGTAGTGTGTTCGATCACACAATTTTTTGCAATTTTGAATGCCTAAATGACCTCTTAGTAATTTTTCCACCACTCCGTTGCCTTGGGTGCACTGCGTGGATTTTCTACCAAGCACCTATGTAACGTAGCCGCCATTCAATGATCCTAATCATTTGGTCACTCACTTGTGGGCCGTTCTACATAGTACATACATACCTAGTCCAACTTGGTACAACTAAAACGGAAAACCCCCGTTTATGAATCTTGGGCTGCCATAGCTATAAAACTATTTAAACTATAAAATTAGTCACAAATGTGCTCTGTCTATGGTGGTGGACCAAAGAGTATTAATAATATATAGGAGAAGAGTGGCAACTCTATGCAAAAACTTGCATATATGGGAAGTGCTGCCGCCCCAAGATGAGTGGTGGAACTAATCAGGATAGCAGTACATTATTATAAATAGTTAGTGGGAGTTAGGTAGGTCCGACTTCAAGAAAGAGGTCAATCGCCGAATCCAACTCGGCTGGGCAGCGTTCGGAAAATTGCGCAATGTCTTCTCGTCCGACATACCTCAGTGTCTCAAGTCGAAGGTTTTCGACCAGTGTGTGTTACCAGTGATGACTTATGGCACTGAAACGTGGTCCCTCACTATGGGCCTTATGAGTAAGCTCAAAGTAGCCCAACGAGCTATGGAGAGGGCTATGCTCGGAGTCTCTCTGCGAGATCGAATCAGAAATGAGGAGATCCGTAGAAGAACCAAGGTTACCGACATAGCCCAGCGGATTAGTTGAAATGGCAGTGGGCAGGGCACATAGCACGGAGGACTGATGACCGATGGGGTCGAAAAGTCCTCGAGTGGAGGCCACGTATCGGCAAGCGCAGCGTAGGACATCCACCCACAAGGTGGACAGACGACCTCATTAAGGCCGCGGGAACGCGCTGGATGCGAGCCGCTTCCAACCGGTCCTATTGGAGATCTATAGGGGAGGCCTATGTCCAGCAGTGGACTTCCTATGGCTGAAATGATGATGATGATGATGATTATAATACTTGGTGTCTAAACACACTATGCCGAAGTTACGCGACCGAAGTTCGGCGGCTGAATTTACGTTCCGACGTATTGGTAGACGTATTGTTATTGGTCAATCGGCTATTGACCAATAACATTTATGATTGACGGCATGATGGCATGATGGAATGACGCTTGCATAAGCGTGTAATGGACTCCTTACATGACGTTACTCGGTAAATGGCGTCGTTTCCGGCGGTGCGCCCATCACCAGAGGTCGCTGCAAAATTTCATAATTTTACTTTGTTCTAAGTGTGCCCCAAGGTCTGGACTCTGGACTAGACTGTAAACAACTCACACAGGAGTAAGAAAGTGACAAATTACAGTGAATTATGACTTTTCGCCTCCCCAATAGATCTCCAATAAGACCGGTTGGAAGCTGCTCGCATCCAGCCAGCGCATTCCCGCAGCCTTAATGAGGTCGTCTGTCCACCACTCCACCTTGCGGGTGGATGTCCCACGCTGTGCTTGCCGATACGTGGCCTCCACTCGAGAACTTTTGGAAATCTATAGGGGAGGCCTATGTCCAGCAGTGGACTTCCTATGGCTGAAATGATGATGATGATGACTTTTCGTGTTGGTTCTAAATCTCCCTAGAAACCTCTAGTAAACTCTCCACCACTTTACTCAGTCATCAATGTCATCATCATCATCACCAGTAAAAATCATTCAAACTATTTACAAATGAAATTTGGATTAACCAGTCTACCCACGTCAACAAACTCTCACCTAACAATCGCGGTGCCCGGGCACCGGTTGATATTTCAGAGGAGGTCTTGTAGCCAGGCCAAAAATCTTCGAAAAAAATACTATTTCACTCTATGTCAAGTCTATCTTATCTATTGTAGGGATGTGACATTGAAGGAAAAGAATCGATTAAATAAAAATCGATTTTTTCTTTACTCAATATAAATCGATTTTTTAAAAATCGATTTTTTTAAAATAAATAATCGATTTCTGTGAAAAAATCGATTTTTTTCCTAATTTTTAAAAGTCTGCATGCTTTTCGTATTCTAATAATAAACCTACTGACATTACGAAATTATCAGATTAAAAATAAAATAAAATAATATGATTAAAAAAATTAATAACCAATTCAAAACTAAATCTCAAAGAAAATGTTCTTTTAAACTTTCAAGGTATTTCAATCCATTCTTCCTTTCTTTCTTCTTTCTAATATTATAAATGCGAAAGTAACTCTGTCTGTCTGTCTGTCTGTCTGTCCGACTGTCTGTCTGTTACGCTTTCACGCCTAAACCACTTAACCGATTTTGATGAAATTTGGTATAGAGGTAGATTACACCTTGAGCACGGATATAGGCTATGTTTGGTCGCGATAACCGACATCCACGCGGGCGGAGCCGCAGGCAAAAGCTAGTTTCTTATAAATGTAGAAATTGATTTCCGCAAAACTATTTTTTTTTACTGGCAACACTAAAAGAAACGACGACCCACTAACCGTCCGTAACACCACTGTGTCACACTGGCACTGGTGTGACGGTTAGGGAAGAAAATTATAATCGTCACACTATTCGCTGACATTGTTATAATGACACAGGCAGCGGTGTAACTGTTAGTTGGTCGTCAAAGAAACATCAACAAAGTCAATTTTGTCTGTATCATATTTTCATTATCACAACAATATGAACAAACTTCTTCGTAACTCTTTTAGAAAATTATAAATTAAATAAAACTATAAACTGAACAGATAATAGTACTAGCGTAACCATAGTGTGTGTGAGCGAACCTAGAAGTCATATATTATACAAAGTGTTCATAAATGTTACGAAAATTTCGCATTTATGAAAATCGATTTAAACGCGTAAGTTAAAAAAATCGATTTTTTAAAAATCGATTAATATTACTATAAAAATCGCTAATAAAAAATCGATTATTAGAAAAAAATAATCGATTTTTTTAAAAATCGATTATTTTTTAACATCCCTAATCTATTGCTTGCTATTGTCAAAATCGTCAAAATTAATAAGAATTCCTCGCTTTGGTATTCTATTTACAAATAGGTACTATTTTATTTAAATCAGTGTCTTTTATTGATTGCATGTAATCATGTTAAACCAGGACACCGACGAAGAAAAACAAGACGTAGGCCCTGTGGACAACGCTTGGGCCATGAAGATACAAAAATTCACACCACAAGATAATCCACATGGTCTATTAGAAGAAAGTAAATTTGCGACATTATTTCCAAAGTATAGAGAACAGTACTTGAAAGAATGTTGGCCTCTGGTGCAAAAAGTATTAAAAGAACACTACGTAGTTGCAGAACTAGATCTTATAGAAGGAAGCTTAACCGTGAAAACGACTAGAAAAACATGGGATCCATACATAATAATTAAGGCTAGAGATCTCATGAAACTCTTGTCTCGGAGCGTACCCTTTGAACAAGCTGTTAGGGTGCTAGAAGATGAAATAGGTTGCGATATTATTAAAATCAACTCTTTCGTGCGCAAAAAGGAAACATTTTTAAAAAGAAGACAACGTTTAATCGGTCCAAATGGAGTAACCCTCAAGTCTATTGAATTATTAACAGAATGCTATGTGTTAGTGCAAGGAAACACAGTATCAGCAGTGGGACCATATAAAGGATTGGTACAGGTTAGACGCATTGTTGAAGATACCATGAAAAACATTCATCCCATGTATAATATTAAAAGTTTGATGATTAAACGAGAACTAATGAAAGACCCTAAACTGAAAAATGAAAACTGGGAGAGATTTTTGCCTAAATTCAAAAGTAAAAATGTTCCACGGAAAGAACCAAAGAATAAGGTTAAAAAGAAACCTTACACACCATTCCCTCCTCCACAAACAGAGAGTAAAATTGACAAGGAACTCGCAACTGGAGAATATTTCCTCAAGGATGAACAAAAAAGAGCCAAGAAACGCCATGAGAAGGAGGAGAAGCAGGCACAAGTCAAACGTGCCAAACATGAACAGCGGCAAAAAGATTTTGTACCACCTGAAGAGAAAAATGATAACACAACTGTATCTGCAACTGAAAATACTAATGTGGACATAAAATTACTGAAGTCTAAAATGAAAAAGGTTACTAAACAGCAGAAAGGGACCTTAAAGAAGAAATCTGAAAGTTAATATTGATACAATGTTCTGTAGATTATTATACATAATTATTTTTTGAACAAACATTGTTTTATTTATATCTACTGTGCTTCCTTCCTAATGCATTCATAAGCTGGTCATAAGTTTTTCTTCTCTTCATCTTCTAAGTTCTAACAACATCTAAGTTAGAATATAAGTGGTGTTAGAACTTAAAGGATAATAATTATGTCACAATCACAACACATGTTTTTGTTTTGGATTGCAATGGGGCTATATGGGGTCTTTGACTGGTGTTCTGTCCCACTGGACTGCTGCCATGCTGCAAGGTGCTGATATCACATCATGCTCAGCCCACAGTAGATAGATTACAGCTGATTAGTAATAAAAAAAAGTATCAAATACACAGGTGTAGTAAATATATTCAAGACTTAGAAACATGTGAATCATCTCTTCATTTTCATCAACTTTAATTCAGGTACTGTAGTATTTTTGGTGATATACTTCTTTCCGTTCATATATGGTTGCAATACTTCAGGTATATATATTTTTCCCCTAGGATCCTGATGAGTTTCTAGTAAAGTGATTAACATTCTTGGCACAGCACACGCCGTGCCGTTCAATGTGTGAACATAACTAGTTTCACCACCATGAACATATTTGATGTTAAATCTTCGTGATTGATAGTCTGTACAGTTGCTACAGCTTGATACTTCACCATAATTATTACGTCCTGGCATCCATGCTTCTATGTCATATTTTCTGTGAAATAAAATATGGTTAACTGTTACTTTAGATAGCTCAAGAATCTGTAGTGAACATAATTATCTGTCTATAAAGGGTTCTCTACATGTAGACAGATCCATCTACGGATGTAACCGGCGGACGCGTCCGCCGACATGTGGACAGGGTGATTTGCTCGTCTGTGGTAGGAATTTAATACCTACAGACGAACGACGAACAAGTCGCCTCGACTGCATATCGGCGGAGCATCTGCGGATGAATCTGTCTACTGGCATAGTAATGTCTGTAGACATAGCAATAAGAAAGATGCAGGATGTAAGCTCATGAATATCGCAATCGAGAGGTCGCGGATTTGTTTTCTTGTTTTTTAATTTACTCATTTGTAATCAGTTTTTGGGTTTAGTGATAATAACTTTGCATAGAGATGATTCCAACACCAGAATGATATTTTAATGTTTATACCTGTAAGCAGGTGCACCCAACTCATGTGGAGGCATGTCTAGTATCTTCATATTAAAATCCAGAGGTTTGAACAGTTCTTCTTGCATATTTCTCAAGTATTCCAACATACTGTCTGATTGATTTTTACTTGTGACTGCAAACATCTCCACTTTGGTGAACTGATGTACTCTGTTGATCATTTTTAAATATACCTAATTATTCTAAACAAGTTCATTCAGAGAAGTTTCAACAGAAGTTAGAAGAAATACTCTTATGAACCAGGGTTCAGCGTGTATGGGTTGGGTATGTTTGGTCATGATTATCACCAGCAGCTAGTTCATGTGTATATTAAATTTAAACTATTTAAAGAGGGAGGAGAAATACATTTTCACAGAAATTCACCTGTATATTCCTCTTTCTTCAATAACATTTGATGTTTCAGCTCTATAACACCTACTTACAGCTGCCAGTTTAAGAGGCAAATTTCTTTCAGTATGTAATGTGTTCATTAATAACCCAGCAAGGGACATCTCAGATGTCCCTGATAAACACAAGTCAGGACCATGATGCACGGGATCTAACGAATATATCTGCAAAATAGAGCCATAAAAACAGTTATTTTTAATAAATAATATCTAATAAGGTTTACAGAGCCCCAATAAGATCTTTGGAGTTCAAGTGAACTTATAATTGGCAACGGTAAGCCCTCTTTAAAACTTAATTTTTATCAATTACATAAAACAATGAATAAATAACTAAAAAAATACCTGACACTATTGTATGCTACAAAGAAATAAACAAGAATATTTTTATATTTTTAAAAGATAATACCTGAGTGCGATCAGTATTGACTGTCATGCCACAACATTCTAAAACATTACTAGGCAGAATATCAGGTACTGACACTAGCTGGAAGTCATTCATAAGTAACCTGTTTACAGTGTATTTAATTAGCGCCTCCTCTAGTTCTGCAAGCTCTCCTAAGAAATAATAACTCTTGTGACCACATGTATGTCCTAATTTATCAGTGCGAATCAGGTTTAATCGCCTTGCTATTTCACTGAATTCTAAAGGTTTATGATCTTTAAAATCTCTTTTCTGATTAATTTCAGCCACTACTTGTGGATCCACATTATTTATGACTGAAGAATGTGTTTTATTTGGTAACATACTAAGTTCTTTATACAAATTATCCCTTGTAGTTTGATAGAGTTTATCAGTGGGAGGTGTAGCCTGGAATACCTTAAACAAATTAAGGACTCGGCAATGATCACCTACACCTTTTCTATTTCGGATGTTATTTTCTATTTCTGATGCATGTTTAGGATTACAATAGTAATTTATGTCAATGTCTGGAATAGATATAGTTGAAAGAAACCTAAACCTTCTTTTATGTTTCATACATTTTATGAAAAAATACATTTTATTTTAGTATTTCAATAACCTTTCACGATAAGGGAAATTGGGGAAGATGAAAGACAAGAAGTCTGTTGTTTGTTGACAGTGGTTGACACTTGACAGAAGTGACAACTGAACTGACAAGCAAGAGTGACAGTCAACTGAGTCAACTGTCAACTGACAAGATGGTGACAAGCCATAGAACAAAAAAAAAAGAAAAAAAAAAGCTGCCAATCTCTGTTTATTACCTACTCTTTGGAGTTGACAATGAATGACACCTACAGCTACATGACGTTACTCGGCAAATGGCGTTGTTTCCGGCGGTGGACCCATGACCCAGACCCAGAGGTCTCTGCAAAATTTCATTATTTTATTTTACTTTGTTCATTGTAGGTTTATTTTCTTTTATGTAGTATCTGGGGGCACGGCAGTGCCCCCGCCAAGTCGAGCAAAAAAGAGCGGCACGGGCCGTAACACTATTTTCTCGAAGCACTTCAGGCCATTTTCGACCCCCTAGAACTTCGTTGTGGATAAACCTAGAAGCCTGAATCTTCGGTTACCAAGTAGGCACTGTAAAAACACTTTATATTTCAAATTTCATTCAATTTGAACTAGTAGCTTAGGAATTATAACTAGTCAAAGTTTGCAAATTTCGCAAATTTTGTCACTCACTGACTGACCGATCATCAAAACTCTAAGGCACTTCTAGCAGACGTAGAAGCCTCAAATTTAGAAGACAAGTAGTGTTTTGTGTACAACTCAAGGGAAAATTAAAATATTCTTCAATTTCAGCAATTTCACCAACTGCATAAATAACTTTGTAATCTCATATAAATATATGGGATTACAAAGTTACATTTGCAGTGAACGTTTCAGTGTACATGAATCCATCCATACTAATATCAGTCTAACGAAGTATTGTAATATAATATGCGAAAATAACTATCTGAGCGTCTGTTATTTATTAGTATTACGCTTTCACGCCTAAAATACTAACTAAATAAACTTGATGATGATGAAAAGTGAAGAAGTGGGAGTGGGAGTAGGAGTGGGAGTGGGAGTGGGAGTGGGAGTGGGAGTGGGATTGGGAGCGGGAGTGCGAGTGCGCGTGGGAGTGGGACTGGGACTGGGGGTGGGACTGGGACTGGGCTTGGGACTGGAACTGGGACTAGGACTGAGACTGGGACTGGGACAGGGACTGGGACTGGGACTGGGACCGGGACCGGGACCGGGACCGGGACCGGGACCGGGACCGGGACCGGGACCGGGACCGGGACCGGAACCGAAACCGGGACAGGGACCGGGACCGGGACTGGGACTGTCCGACACAGAGAAGGAAAGGTAATCTACAAAAATAACTGAAATCCCATCAAAAACAATACTTGTCAAAAAATGCCAAGCCCCGCCGCCCTCGATTCTTCTACCGCAAAAAGTTGTGAGATCCATGTTATACCAAGTCGGTTATTTATTCAGTACCTATTTCAGAGACTTTCTGTCCTAAGTTATTACGTAATAAGCTTTTATGTTTTGAATATAATAAATTGACTTGGCCATCGCACAGGGCCGGATTTAGGGGGGGCAAGCCGGGGCACGTGCCCCGGGCGGCAACATCAGGGGGCGGCAAAATCAAACTTTGCAGATGAAAGGCCGCCCCCTTGGGGGCGGCCTTACCTTATGGTAAGCGGCAAGCTGCGCCCCTGAACCCCGCTCTTTACTCGGTGTCTCCACCAGTTCTAATTGGAGGCGATGATAGCTCCCTGTTCCCAGCGCAGTTGATGGAACACGTTCCACCGCAGATGACTGTACCTCGGTCGCCTAATGGCGCCTAGCGTGGATGACGACGACGTGCCCGAGGTCTTTTGGGTAGAACTAGAGCTGGCGGTGCAAAGCTCAAGACCAAGAAGTAAGAAAACCGCTTCGGGGCACGACGGCACTCAGGACGAGAGTGAGTCCTTGCTCTACTCGAAGATGCTATCGAGCCCTGACTGACAGAGCTTCTCAGCGCATGTTTGTAGCAGAGCCAGTTTCCTCATTTGTGGAAGACGGGGCAACTGGTCCTCTTCCGAAAAGGCAGTCTCTCATCGGGCACCTCTCCAGAGTGGGGTCGGAGCTGGTGGATGGCCAATATGGGTTCAGCCAGAGACGCTTCACTCTAGATGCCAATGATGGCACGTGAGCGCATTAGGGCTCTAGTCTTCACCAACTTTCGTCCCGGGCAACCGCATCGAAGGATGCGAGGTAATGTTACCAGTGTCCTTGGACATCGCTAACGCGTTTTACACCTTGCCCTGGACTTGCTAGGGAGGCGCTCGTGTACCACGAAGTGCCTTTCTATCTTCGCCGCATAGTCGGGGCGTATCTGACGGAAAGAGCTCTACCCAACAGTCGGTGTTAAATATCCTGCGGTATTCCGTAGGGACCGGTCTTGGGGAAACACCTGTTGTTCAAGAAATCGAGGCCGTGAAGCTCCAGGTCCGCCAGGACATCATGGTGGAGTGGACAGAAAGACTTGAAACACATTGTGTTTTTGACGGTAAACCCCATCAAAGAGGACTGGCTAGAAAGGCGACACGGGAGCCTGCCGTACCCGGCATACAGGTGATCTCCGGGAGAGGGAGTTTCGTGGACCACCTGTTTCGGATTAGGAAGGAGTCAACGTCTGTGTATCGTCACTGTGATGCGAGCGAGGTATCAGGGCTACACACGGTGGTGGGGTGCCCGATGTGAAAAGCGCTGACACGGGCCCTTAGAGAATGTTCGCTGCAGACTGAACAACAAAAACTCAAAAACTACATTGAGAGTATCATCAAAACAGCCTCGCATAAACTCGGCGTCCTGAACAAAGTGAGACGTTTTTTCACGCCGGAGCAGCGGTGTCTTCTATACAAGTCACAAATTGGCTCTTGCGTGAAATACTAGGTACTCGCATCTCTGGGATGGCTCCGCAAAATACTTACTAGATGCTCTCGACAGGCGGCAGCGACGTGCGGTCCGCAGTATTGGGAATCCTGAAGTCATCAACACCCATGGGCCATTGTAGATGCGTAGAGAATGTAGAGATGTAGCATCCTTGGCGGTATTTACCCCCCCCCCCCCCCCCCGCTCTGCGAGGAATTTAGGAACGACAAAAAAGCGGACAGGGGCGGCATTTTCAGTATTTGCCCCGCCTAAAAAAAATTTAAGATCCGGGGCTGCCATCGCATGAAAACACAATGTATCGCACATCACAATAATTACATTAAATAAGATTGTTTAGTGCGATTGCCAAGTCAATTTATTACATTTAAAACATAAAAGCTTATTACGTAATAACTTAGGACAGAAAGTCTCTGAAGTAGTGACTGAATAAATAACCGACTTGGTATAACATGGATCTCACAACTTTTTGCGGTAGAAGAATCGAGGGCGGCGAGGCTTGGCATTTTTTTACAAGTATTGTTTTTGATGGGATATTATATACTCTAAGGTGCCCCCCTGTTTGTATTGACCTTAGTTGCCAGGTCATAAAAACCCACAGAAAAAAAATGTCACTTGTCAATTGTCAAAGTCAATTTGCGCGCCAAAAGTGAGTTTTTTTTTGTGTGTGCTTTTAGTTCTGATTCTGGTTGTTGTGTTGAATTTGAAACTATTGTGAATTATTTTAATTTACAGTTTACGACGAAGTTCGATAACTGTACCTTCGACTACCTACTTTGTGCCTGAAATACTGTCCAAACTAAACTCTTATGGCCTTGTAGTCGGTGGATTATTTTTTTTTATGTGTAGCCATAGGATTTAGCAGACCTAATAAATAAATTAGCATATCGACATGCCTGTTAAAAATGGTAAATTGAATACAAATCAGAATTCTCCCGAAACGTAAGTAATTATTAATGTACATATTAGATGTTTGTAGTGTTTCAAGCTATGAGAGTTGTACCTAGATCTTAATGTTAATCCTAGTTGTACCCGCAGCTTCCACATCTGGTTCTGCTTCGTTCAGTCTAACTACGTGTTTGGCTGAACGTTTTTACCTTAAAAAATAAGTGCTAATATGGTCTCCTAATTTAAATATTGCACAGTTACCTCAATGGGTGTGATGTGAAGTGATACTTTTCTCCTTATTTGACTGTAATAAGTGATCAATAGCTCTATTTTATTATTAAAGATTTGGAATGTTCTTAATTTTATTATATCATTGTTGACTTCAATATTTTATGAATAAGTAATTGCTTAATCTCATTTAGATTGAATATAAATAATAATCGAGTATGTGTGTATATTTTCCATTTTTTTAATATCAGAGGCATTTTATGTTGCATTTAATATGGTCGCTACTAATGTCGCCCTCGTCTTTTTATTTATGTTTATTGGTAATATAGGCAGATAGTTATTTCTGGTGATAGTTTCCCTAAGTTTATTACATATTGGTCAAACAGCTGTATAACAACTGTTATATGAAGTAAATAATTTTTTGTTTATCCCAATTGCAGGTCAAAGAGAAGGTCTCCACGCAATGGAAGTCAGCTAAAGCTTACTAGTATGTTTCCGTCCAAAAGGAACAGGAGTCCCGAAGAACTTGGAAACACAGAACCTGTAAGTACCTTTAGGTTAAAAGCTTCTGCTTATCATATTATTTACCTACTACTATCCATATACATGTGAATTTGTTAGAGAAGTGTAAATAAATGTCGATATTTGCTACTTCTTATTCATTCAAGTGAAATAAAATGGATCTGAATGAAATTTGGTATTGGGATAAAAATATATTCTGGAATACCACATAGACTACGAAAAAGAAGCTAAATGGGGACAAAAGAGTCATCTTTCCACCTCAAACACTACTTTTATCCCAGGATTTGATTCTATGGGTCCTGGAACGAAATTAATATTTTACACAGGTAGAGGACGAGGACTGCTAGGGACAGAGCAGAGTGGAAAAGGTTGGAGGAGGCCTTTGTCAAGAGACACACGGATAATTAAAAACTGCTAGAAATGTAATTATATTGTAAATGTAATACTGTCCGAAAATAAAGGCTATTATTATTATTATTATAGAGGCTACAAGCAATAGGATGTTTATTAATAAAAATAAGAACACATATCCTGCTCTAGCTACCCTAAAGGTTGCTTAAAAGAGTTTGCTTGCAGCGATAAGACCGCCATTTGTACATCTCTCTTATGATGTCCTTAATGTACTGTAGTTTATTGTGTACAATAAAGAGTTATCTTATCTTACCCGTATTAATAGGATGGAGCTTGAGCAACCATACAAATTATACCTA
Source organism: Eilema depressum (assembly GCA_914767945.1). Classification (NCBI taxonomy): domain Eukaryota; kingdom Metazoa; phylum Arthropoda; class Insecta; order Lepidoptera; family Erebidae; genus Eilema; species Eilema depressum. The sequence continues at coordinate 8,300,781 of OU612024.1, read as the reverse complement.
TTTGCAATTCTATATAATTTTTGTTTGTTTTTGTTTGGTTGTTACAGAAAAAACTTAAGTATGACACTGAGGAAACAAAAATAAACACTGCAGATGATTCTTATAAACTTGAAAACAACTCTACGGATGATTTTCAAGAACAAAAAGAAACAACTGATGAAAATCAGATATCACCTGTGGCAGGGAAATCAGAACCAAGCCTTTCTGAAGAAGTTGGTGATGATCAAACAGATCTTACAAAACCTGAGGACAATAACAATTCCCAAAGTGTTAAATTTGATGTCAACGGAAACAGCTGTCCAATTGCAAATAATAATGATGAACTCAAATCAAAACCTGTAGAGATAACTACTGATCCTGATAATGATAAGTGTGATATATGTGGGCAATTTTTGAATAACTCCGATATCATATATTATCAAGGACATCCACAAGATGCTGTAGAAGAATACATAGCTCTGACAAATGAGAAACTTGTACTGGCCTCAGGTATTGAACTGATTATAACTAAACTTCTAATTTTCTTGTTATATTCATCATCTTCAGAGCCTTTTCTCAATTCAGCTGGCATCAGTTTACAGATTAACAAAGAAAAGGTTAGAGTTAGATATTTTCTGTGATCCAGATTCCACTGGTGATATTGAAGAAGACCAGGTTGTTAGACTTTTTAGGGCTCTAACTAGACTTTTTAGGGCTCTAATTACTATTACTAACTTTGGCAGTAAATACTTTTTTTATATTATAAGCATCCACTAAGGCTAAGGATAATCGAAAATTTAACTATTCAGATGGTGAATTTTTGTCAATCTCTAGCCTTTCAATTTATCTAAAGTTATGTTTCAGGGGATGAAGGTGATATAATGGAAAGACCACAAACCAGTATAACTAGTTTCTCCATATTTGATGAGCAAGGTCACCTTTGCCCAATTGACGGTGGTCTCGTAGAGAATGATGTGCGCATTTATATGTCAGGATACTTAAAATCCATATGCTCTGATACTATAGAGATTGATGAAGAATCTGTACCTGTGAAAGATGTTGGTCCTATTATTGAGTGGTACGTATCTTATTGCTCCTTAAGATATGATTCCGTAGCCGACCGCATACGACAACTGCCGACGTATGCAGCAGATACAGTGTACCCTAGTGTACCCATTACTTGTCAAACTCCGATATGGACCATGAAGAAGCCGCAATGAATTATGTGCATCGGCAGTTGTTGTTACGGAATCATACCTTTAGGCCCCTCGGTCATAAGAGTCAAGGTGCGTGCACACAAGCGGCGAGCCAGGCCGTTTCTAGGCTTTAAATGACAGTGCTCACATACTTACTGGAACCGTGGTATGGAAGAAGCGTAGGCGCATATGATTTAAGATGGTAAAGTCTTATTTGGTTTCTTGTGTAGCTGCATCTAGATGTGAATTTGAAACTGATAGGGTATCTTTTGAAAGTATACTCTTACGACTCCGCGCCTCGAATCCTATGCCGCAATACTACCGCGTTTTAGTCAGTCTTTGTTTTCAAGTGAGTGACTACCTTTATAAGCACAAAAAAAATTGACACTGATATTTAAACTATCGAGTTATGCCGTTGCAGCGACACCAGCTTGGCCATCCCATCAAAATCGGCCCAGCCGTTTCGTTTATTTACCTATTAAAATAGATCATACAATTTTCTCTTTAATATTTTATGTAAAATGCTATAGTTTTAGTATTACAAACAGATACTTGGATTTTATTTATTTATATTAATAATACAACATTACAGGTACATACATGGTTTTGATGGTGGAGATAGAAATTGTATCACATTATCTACAGAATTCGGGGAATACAATTTATTAAAACCTAGTGAGCAGTATACACCTTTGATGAATAATCTGTATGAGAAAATATGGTTAAGTAAAGTCGTTGTTGAGTACTTAGAAGAGTATCACTACCTACAACCTGCATATGAGGACCTGCTAGAAGTTATTAGGGAAGCTTCGATTCCTGAGCTCAATAACACGAAAATGACGGAAGAAATGCTCCACAAGCATGCACAGTTTGTGTGTGACCAAGTTCTCAGCCTGGAAGCTGACGAAGACGACGAACCATTAATAACTTTACCTTGTATTAGAGAACTAATTAAATTAATGGGCATTAAATTTGGTAAACGGAAATATCGTACTAAAATAGATTATAAAAAAGTTGACAAAAAAGCTTGGACGAAGGCGACCACGACGCCGCTAGTGCGTAAAACATTTGAAAGCTTCTTCACTAATCAGTTAGATAAAACAAATCATGAATTAGTGTTGAGAAGAAAACGATGCGGTATATGCGAAGCGTGTCAGTTGCCTGATTGTGGGGAATGTAATGCTTGTCGAGCAATGGCTAAGTTTGGAGGACATGGGCGTACGAAGAAAGCTTGCGTCAGAAGATTTTGCCCCAACATGGCGGTAGAACAGGCCGAAGACTCCGATCCTGATGATGAAGACGAATATCAACAAATGATCGAGAAAAAGCACCAAGATAAAATTGAAGATACAGTGCCTGTTAAGTTAACAGGATTCAATAATAGAAGTATTAAATGGATTGGAGAACCTGTGAAAGCAGATGCCACTAAGATCTATTACGAAAAAGTTGAAATTGATGGTTCTCAACTTTGTAACGGAGACTTTGTCATGGTAGAAACATCTCAACCAAATATGCCTGCTCTTGTAGCTAGAGTTATGTACATGTGGAGAGAAACTATTAATGCAAAAGGTGGTTATTTTCACGCTGAGGTGTTCATTAGATCGTCTGATACCGTTTTGGGGGAGGTAGGCGATCCTAGAGAAGTGTTCTTAGGTGATCGATGCTGCCATGGTGCTCCTCTCTCATCGATATTAAGGAAAGCGTGTGTTGAAAAGAGACAGACGCCGTCGGACTGGTTTAGACTTGGAGGCAAAGAAGTAGATGACAAACATGTTGAAGACGACGGCAAAACCTATTTTTATAACAAATATTATGAGAGATTTACGGCACGATTCGAAGATGTACCTAAAGATCCGATCTGCCCTAACCAATTGAGAAGCCATAGATTCTGTCCGTCTTGTGAACGGAAAACAAGAAGAGACGCTAAAAACATTCCTAAAGTTTCAGGGAAATTGATGGAAAAATCTGACCTGGTGTCTGAATCAAATAGAACTGAGTGGACTTTAGTTAGGTGGCAAGATTACGATTACAAGAAAGGCTGCGGAGTATTTCTCAAACCGGGTACATTTAATTTAAAGAATAGTTTAATAACTGATAATAATAATCCTAAGCCTAAATTGGAGAATATTGATGAAAATATTTATACTGAATATTACAGAAAAAGTGATAATAATTTACGTGGTTCAAATATAGACACTGGTGAGCCATTCTGTGTAGGGTACATTGCGGCCGTCACAGCAGTTGGTGAAGGTCCCCTCATTGTACCACAAGACATTTATCTTAAAGTAAATGTTCTTTATAGACCAGAAAATACTACGAGTCGATTCCCCCAGCATGAAGATGTCAATTTGGTTTATTGGAGCGACGAAATTCGCGATATATCATTCTCATCAGTTGTAGGGTCATGCCATTTGATTTATGAACAGAACATACCTCAACCTCATTCTCTTCATGAATGGTTGGAGAAAGATCAGAGTAGGTTTTACTTCAGAATGGCTTTTGATAAAGACTCTGGGCAATGTGTAGATGTGCCACACCACGCCGCAAGTATCGGACGTGTGGACCGGGGCAAAGACAAAGGAAAAGGGAAAGGAAAATCTAGTAAACCTGTTACTGAACAGAAATCCGAAAATGTTACAGTTAGGCCTTTGCGAACGTTGGATGTGTTTGCTGGATGCGGTGGATTATCTGAAGGCTTACACAGTGCCGGTATCGCTGAATGTAGATGGGCTATTGAAAATGTTGAAGCTGCCGCACACGCGTATGCACTTAATAATAAAAACTGTATAGTATTTAATGAAGATTGCAATGCATTGCTTAGGAATGTGATATCCGGGGCCACGCATAGTGCTGGTGGACTACGACTCCCGATGCAAGGCGAAGTTGAACTGCTGTGCGGTGGACCGCCTTGTCAAGGCTTCTCTGGAATGAACAGATTCAACTCGAGAGAATACTCTAACTTCAAAAACTCCTTAGTGGCTTCATATTTGTCTTATTGCGATTATTATCGTCCAAAATACTTTATTCTTGAAAACGTTAGAAACTTTGTTGCCTTCAAAAAAGGGATGGTATTAAAACTAACTTTGAGGGCTTTATTGGATATGGGGTATCAGTGCACGTTTGGGATACTCCAAGCTGGCAATTATGGTGTACCGCAGACAAGAAGAAGACTGATTATTTTAGCAGCTGCACCAGGGTGCAGTTTACCGTTATATCCTGAACCGACACACGTATTCAGCAGGCGTGCCTGTACCTTAACCACGACGATAGATGGGAAACGATTTGCTACCAATATTCATTGGGACGAATCTGCACCTCGGCGAACCTGCACGATACGAGATGCAATGAGCGATTTACCCCATATAAGCAATGGGGCGCACATAATAGAGATAGATTATGGTTCTATGCCAGAGAGTCACTTCCAACGATTAGTACGAAGCAAAGATGAAAGCGCTAAGCTGCGGGACCACATATGTAAAAACATGGCGCCTCTTATTCAAGCAAGATTGTGCAGGATACCCACCACACCTGGTTCGGATTGGAGAGATTTACCGAACATATCCGTTACGCTCTCAGACGGGACTAAATGTAAGGTAAGTTAACTACCCCTTGAAACTTTTTAACGGATTCTATCGCGATTTATTTGTTATTATTTACTTTTAGCCCGACGTTTCAGTGGCTACTTTTCAGCAGTCTTAGTATGGGTCCCCGCGAACATGGCTGCTAAAAAGAATCCGAAAGGGGCTGGCCATTAATCACGTGAGGCTCAAAGGGGGGGGAGGGGAGGGGTTCGGAAAAAATCACGAAATATCACCAGGGGGGAGGGAGGGGTATATTGAGATATTACGTGTAATTTTTTTTTCTTATAACTCGCGATTTTTGTCACGATTCTTAGTTTTTTTTGCATTAAATAATACACGTGATTTTAGCTAGGGGGGAGGGGGGAAGTCCAAAACCTCACCTCGTATCACCATGGGGGAGGGGGGGTTAAAAAATTGCTAATAAAACATCACGTGATTAATGGACAGCCCAAACGTCGTGTTTTACTTTAATGAGTGATATTTGATATAAACCTCAGAAAATATAACTACCTATTCCTTGTTTGATTTTTTAGAATAATATCGTTGTTCTTAACACCAAAGACAAAATGCCAGAATCAACTAAATACATTTTATGGGTACACACTAGCCACATTCTAGTGATTTATATTCTCGTCTGTAAAGACAAAATGCCCGAATCAACGAAATACACTTTATGGGTACACACTAGCCACATGCTAGTGATTTATATTCTGATCTGTGTATTCTGCTGTGTCTAGAATTCTTGTCTACGTCTTAGAAAAAGTTACTATAACTGCTTCAAACATGAACATTCACTCGGTGCAGGTATTACAATACCGCTATGACGACAAGAGGAACGGGCGCTCGTCTCGAGGCACTCTGCGCGGCGTGTGCGCATGCGCAGCGGGCGGCACGTGCTCGCCCGCCGACAAGCAGGAGAACACGCTCATCCCCTGGTGCCTGCCGCATACCGGCAACAGGCACAACAACTGGGCAGGCCTCTATGGTAAGCTTGATCCACCCTTCACAGGGTTACTAGCAGTTGTAGCCATCTTTGCAGGGTTCAACCCCTCTCCCCTACTCTTTCTATTGAATTAGCTTATCTTCGCTTTGACGGGGGTGAATACCGTCTGCCGCTAACCAGAGAAAAGCCTGGTGTAAGTAGCAGGTGAGGTTGATTTGGGTCATTTTATTATTAAAAAATATAGAGTTCGGAGAGTTTACGATTATATTGTTGAAAGGAAGAGCCTGTCAAAGATAGTGGTGATTATCGTTTCATACATATAGTTACGCTTCGTTCCCAGTGAGGCAAACAGAGACGTCTTTTCACTTGCTACAAACCTGACATACTGGCTAATTGTTTTCATACATGCACTCCGGTTGTGGGTTAATTATTATTATCTAATGTTTAATTTTTAAATGGAACTGTACTTGCCTGTATAGTAGTAGTACTATACAGGCAAATACAGTTCCATTTAAAAATGTAGACGATAGTGTATGTATTTTTTAAACAGTGTATCTACCAGGAATGTGTATTTAAAACGAATAAATTATCTTAACGTGTTCTTGCCTTAAAACATCTTCAATTAGCTTCATATAATTATGTGACCTGGACGTTCTGTACCTGCTGTAAACATTTGTGTTCTTCCACAGGTCGTGTCTGTTGGGATGGATACTTCAGCACCACTGTAACAGACCCTGAGCCGATGGGGAAGCAAGGTCGCGTACTCCATCCAGAACAAAATCGTGTAGTTTCAGTCCGAGAGTGTGCTCGCTCGCAGGGCTTTCTGGATACGTACGTATTCGCTGGCTCCGTACAAGACAAACACAGACAGGTAACAAACTGGAAATTTCAATCAACTTGTTATTATTCTTTACGTATATAAGTATATATTTACGCCTGTAAATCCCCGAAGGGTTAGGCAGAGGTGTATTAACACCCATGTTTCGCCAACTACGCTTGCGTACGTGCGTACCCACGTAGGAGGCAAGCCTATTGCCGTCAAGTGGGCCGTTTGTCTTGGGCTGTATGATTGGTGTTGGACAGTGGCGAAGAATAAAAATGTTCAAAGGGGAAGCCAGTGGAAATAACTTACGTCTTATAGAACAACCATGGCAATTTTGTATGAAATTCTCTCAAATTTTAGATACATTCAGTTTAGATAATGCATTATGTTATATTATATTATTTTTAGAGTATGAATTTAAACATCTTTACCACGGCTTCCCTATGCCGAGCAAGCCGGCAGGAATCGTGTTATAGGGACTCCTCGCTCAATACAATGTAATCTCTAAGTTCAGAATTATTACGTGAAATTTATTTTTGTTGTAGATCGGAAATGCTGTACCGCCGCCACTGGGTGCGGCGCTAGGCCGAGAAATTAAGAAAGCTTTAAGTGCTAGCATAGCTCCTTAGGTGTTAAATATTGTAATGTATTTAGTGTATGTGTAGGGAATTTAAATGCAAATAAAAAAAATTAATAAGAAATATTGAAGTTTTAATCCATTCTCCAGATAATACTTATTCTAATTCGGGCGCCACCTGGGGGATACCCAGGAAATAAGTTCGGATAGTTAAATAGGATAGAACATTAGCTTCTAATCTCAGAGCCGGGGGTGACCATTATTCACCTAGGCTTGTCTACCTACTCATGGTGCAAAACGGCACCATGCCAAAATAAAGAGAATAACAAATGGTTTCTAGTGATTCTATATATATAGCTCATCTGCATCCGAGTCCAAATATATCCAAGATACCTAATAGTTTACATTACTTTAGTAAAGTGAGGTTATAATCTGCACATGTTACCGGCCAGTAAGATACCAAAATATAAGAAAAATCCGGGGAACACGGCAACGAGAAACGATGAAAACGATGAAGCGATGATAACCGATGAAAAAACGATGAAAAATCGATGAAAAACCGATGAAAAACGAGCCCTCTATCGCGCGGCCCTAAGAAAAAGAATAAATTGGTTAGCAAAAATATTCTTAACCAATTGGAGTATTTTTTAATGGGAATTTACGAGAATACTCACCGAAACGCCAAAATGGATCGACGCGAGGTCATCGCCGATGCGTACCAAACATTCTAGAACAATTATAAAATAGTTTTACCAAAATGTCGAAAAACACGCGGTGGCGAAAATGCAATGATCGAAACAGAGCTTACCAAAAACATGAAATACGACATCTGAGGTTCGGCACAGCAGCGACCACACTACGCGAATACAAATAATTAAGGAAATATCATTTTATCCTTTAAAAATCTTAATTTAAAATAGTGAACGTCTTAACGGCGCCATCACAGAATAGAAAAGCCAAGTACCTTCTTGGGTGTTGCCAATCGCGAAACAAAAATTGACCAACATCAGAAAAATATTCGTTCAAAAACTAGATACTATTTCTGAAACGAGTGGAAAATCACTAAATAAACAATGCCGCGGATGCAGTTCACACTATTAGAACATGTAATGATATTAATACATTACATTACACCCCCTCCAAATAAAAAAGAAGCAACGCCTTCTTTTTCTACAGTAAAATCCCAACTAAGAAAAGAAGAACAAAAGGCAAATTCCAAACTTGTTAACAACAAGGAAAAATGAAGCTTGGGGTCAGAGAAAAAGAAAAAGTCTTGCAGCGAAGTGCGGTTGGAAAAGATTTTCACCGACTTGACTAGATGCAAAGGCTCTACCTTCCTCTATAACAAACCCAAAAGAAAAAAATATTCCTGAATGAACAGAAAGGTTAAAAACAAATTTCAAAATTTGTCAAAAACAAGAAAAAATGAAGCTTAATGACAGAAAAAGGAAAAATCCTGCAGCGAAGTGCGGTTGGAAAATAATTTTCACCGACTCGACTAAATGCAAGGGCTTAACCCTCCTCCATAACCAGCTCAAAAGAAAGACAAGGACCAAAGAAAAATCCAATTACCCAAAAGAGTGAGAGTGGATCATAGAAATCACCAACTCTATCCCACCACCTATTAACAATCTAATATAAAAACGGAATAAGGGTACTACTACCATCCCAACAAAAAGAAATCTTGTAGTCAAAGTACGGATAGATACGAAGATCGCCGACTCCTGAAAACAAAGATAACAAAACAAAAAACGACAACCACTCACCAAAAATCTTGAAGTCAAAGTACGGATGGATACAAAGATCTCCGACTCATTAAAACAACAAAGATTCATGTTAACGATGAGGTAAAAACAGAGCAAAACAAAACAAGTTGCAAAGAATCTTGAAGATTAAGTGCGGATAGACACAATGGTCTCCGACTCAAAATCACTACAAAGATCCAAGCTTACTAGAGGGTTCTAAGTTCGGTTAGAACGAAAGTTCGCCGAATCAAAACAAAAATTTGTAATTTGTGATCGGCCCTATGTCACCGACACAAACTACAAGTCCAAAATAGCGTTAACAATGCGAACACTAGCAAAAGAAAAGTGTACGTGACCGGCATAACTCCACCGACTTTCCGAGCACGAAACAACAATTCAAAAAGAGACTGCGTTACCAATGCCAACAACAGCAAAAGAAAGGTGTACGTGACCGGCACAACTCCACCGACTTTCCGAACACGATACAACAATTCAACAAAAAGAGAGGAACTGTGTTACCAATAATGAACAACAGCCCAACCAAATGAACTGGGTAAGTGATCGACACAACACCATCGACTTTTCGAGCACTTAACAACAGTTCGAACCAAATAAAACGGAACAATACCGTGTCTAAAAGTTGAAGCACACCTATGGGCAACAACAAAATCCAAGAGGAGAGTCCAATACAATATACGACTTCCAAGCAAAAATAAGAATCTTTCTCAACAAGGGAGAACGATCTATTCAAAACAAAAGGAGAGCAAAAGCTCATCCAAAAGAATAACCATGGCAAAGGTTTTCATAAAAACTATTCCAGGTGTGAAGAATCATGTCCGAGAGTATTATCTAAATATAAAGTCCGAACACTAAAAACAAAACAACACCAAAGAACAAACAATTCAAACAAGAAACAATTTCTGTATATAATACAGACCAAGTATAATACAATTTATACAAATAAGATCGTTTGGTAAAGTATAAACGAGAATGAATTCAAAGCGTCAAACCATTAAGGGGGATTTTGGAAACCTTAAACTCAAGATTTGAAAGTCTTCATGGGATTTTCCTAACATACAACTAACACGGGGAAACCTTTTATACATCATCTCATTAATCACCATTCAACCCCCTTCCCTAAAGAAAATCGAATTCGAGAAAAAGTGTAAATGCAGAAAATGCAAAGTTAAAAAATTTAAAAAACTAAGACGGAAATCCTAACTAATATTTAATAATGTCTTTAACATGATATTTAGCCGAAGTATTTTTACCAATTTCTTTCAAAATATAGACATTATCAGAAATTTTATCTATTATTTCGCATTTGACGACTTTAGGAGCAAATTTAGCCGAAAAATAAGCCGGAGCGTTGGATTGAACAAAACTTCTTCTCCAAACAACATCACCTATACCAAACGAAATGGCTTTCCTACCTATATTGTAGCTACGCGCATTACGCTTATAAGCTTTAACTAAATGTGATTGAACACTAACAAAAATTTCACTTAAAGATTTAAGTGAAGTAGCAAAACTATTTCTATTTCCAAGTTCCAATTGATCCAAATTTTCAATGGAATCACTAATATGATGTAGAGAAGCATCAATAACTAACTCTCTACCATACATAAGAAAATTAGGAGTGAAATCAGTAGAAAGATTTACACTACTATTCAAGGCAAGTTGCACATGAGGCAAAAGTTTAGACCAAGTACGTTGATCGGTATTAACATAGCAAGATATGCAAGTTTCGATGGTTTTATTATATCTTTCAACAGGATTATTCTGAGGCGTGTACAAAGTGTTATAAAATATTTTAGTTATATTATAGCTCTTCATGAAATCGACGAAATGTCTAGAGGCAAATTGAGTACCATTATCACAAACTAAAATTTTAGGACATCCAAACTTAAGAAATATTTCTTTTTCGAAAAGTTTACAAATAGTTAAAGTAGTGGCTTTAATCATGGGAAAAACCCAGCAATATTTAGTGAATACGTCAACAACTGAAAGAATGTATTTATGACCCGAATGACTTTTAGTATACAAAACAGGAGCAACAAAAAATGATTTTAAATAATTTAATCTAATCGCGGAATTCGCGTTTGCGAATGGAATCGTCAGATTTAAACGAGTGTTCTATAATTTTCTTCACCGAGTCATTACGACTTTTAGTCAAAAGTGATGCTCGATGGGGTCCAACTAGTTTTTTGAATCCGCATCAAAACGTTTTAAAAGAGCAGACTTAAGGTCACTCCAAGAAGCTATAGAGGGTCTAACGGTGCGAAACCACTTTGTCGCAGTACTAACTAGCAAATCAGAAAAAGAACCTACTAGGAGAAACTCATCAAAACCTCTATGAAGGAAATATTCCTCAACCTGAACAATAAAATCCCTAACACAAGTTTTCCCGTCAAAACTAATCTTACTTTTCCTTAAATCAAACAATTTAAAATTCGAAGATATATTCTTCTTCACTTCTTCATTCGAAGCATTAAATGAAGTCAACGGAGGAGCGATAGTCGAAGAATGCACGAAAGCGTTCGGGATAGCAGAGAAATCCTGAACATCTGAAACAATAGGATCAACCTGAGTACCCATTGTGGTACGACTGGTGTCTTCAATAGGGGCATGCGGCTCCACACTCAATTCAGGAAACTGTACTCCTACGTTAGACATAGTTGCAACTCAAACTAAAATTTTCAAAAGAAAAAAATAATTTCAAAAGTCCCAAGATTACTGAAATAAAGATAATCCAAAGTCCAATCTAAATTCAAAATGAACTGAAATAAAAAGTCAAGAAATTTTTTTTAAAGTCCCAAGTCAAAAATTCAAAGTCCCTAAGTGTCAGATCAAGAAAATTTTCAAAGTAGAATTGTCTAAAATTCAACTAAATAAATTCACTGTCAAACACAAAAAAATTCGAAGTTGATGAAAAATTTTAAAAATAATTTAAGTTCAAAGTTTATGAGGTTGTACTAAGTTCAAAAGTTGTAAAATTTTCCAAGTGTGAAAATTATGAAATTTTCTAAGTTCTAGAATGATAAAATTATTCAAAGTTGAAGAATGCAAAAGAAATTCTCTAAGTTGAAAATTAGGCTATAAAATTTTATAGGTTTATGAAGTGAGGTTATGTTAAATTATGCAAATAAAATGTGAGTTTTTTACCGAATTAACCGTACCAGGATGCAAATGAATATAAATATTACAATATAACATTATACAGTAAGACAATAATAGCACATTAGGTAATAAATGTTAAATACAGGTTGTAAAGTATGTATGTTTACACTAACTCCATTGACAAATGAGGTTTACTCGCTAACAACAGAAATTAATTTCAATGTTACAGTAATTATTCATACTTAATTCTTTCAAAAGGTTAATACACTGGTTGTACACATCATCCTAGACTTAAGGATATCAATTAAACACAAACTTAATTGTTATGCTAGTCAAATACACAAACAACAAGCTATATTATAATTCTATTTAAACTTATTATTAAGTTTATACAATTCCAATAAGAAAATGTTCTTCAATAATAACAGAACAATATTACCACGGATGCAGTGAGAATCCTAGTGAGCAAATAACAATAATCTATGAAACTATTACTGTACTGCATACCATCAGGTGAGGTGCAGTCAGTATGTAAATGGTAAGTTATACAATCAAAAAAAACAAGCCTATCAATGTCCCTGTTCGCTGAGCGACAATTGTAATGTATTTAGTGTATGTGTAGGGAATTTAAATGCAAATAAAAAAAATTAATAAGAAATATTGAAGTTTTAATCCATTCTCCAGATAATACTTATTCTAATTCGGGCGCCACCTGGGGGATACCCAGGAAATAAGTTCGGATAGTTAAATAGGATAGAACATTAGCTTCTAATCTCAGAGCCGGGGGTGACCATTATTCACCTAGGCTTGTCTACCTACTCATGGTGCAAAACGGCACCATGCCAAAATAAAGAGAATAACAAATGGTTTCTAGTGATTCTATATATATAGCTCATCTGCATCCGAGTCCAAATATATCCAAGATACCTAATAGTTTACATTACTTTAGTAAAGTGAGGTTATAATCTGCACATGTTACCGGCCAGTAAGATACCAAAATATAAGAAAAATCCGGGGAACACGGCAACGAGAAACGATGAAAACGATGAAGCGATGATAACCGATGAAAAAACGATGAAAAATCGATGAAAAACCGATGAAAAACGAGCCCTCTATCGCGCGGCCCTAAGAAAAAGAATAAATTGGTTAGCAAAAATATTCTTAACCAATTGGAGTATTTTTTAATGGGAATTTACGAGAATACTCACCGAAACGCCAAAATGGATCGACGCGAGGTCATCGCCGATGCGTACCAAACATTCTAGAACAATTATAAAATAGTTTTACCAAAATGTCGAAAAACACGCGGTGGCGAAAATGCAATGATCGAAACAGAGCTTACCAAAAACATGAAATACGACATCTGAGGTTCGGCACAGCAGCGACCACACTACGCGAATACAAATAATTAAGGAAATATCATTTTATCCTTTAAAAATCTTAATTTAAAATAGTGAACGTCTTAACGGCGCCATCACAGAATAGAAAAGCCAAGTACCTTCTTGGGTGTTGCCAATCGCGAAACAAAAATTGACCAACATCAGAAAAATATTCGTTCAAAAACTAGATACTATTTCTGAAACGAGTGGAAAATCACTAAATAAACAATGCCGCGGATGCAGTTCACACTATTAGAACATGTAATGATATTAATACATTACAATATTAGTGGACATTATACATTATTGAATTTACTAAAAATTAAGTAGAAGTGAGTATGTATGCATTTTTCTTTTTTTTATAATTATGTTAACTGTTTTATTAGGATGAATCGAAATAAAGCAATTTCTTTGATTTTTTTTTTTATTTTTCCAAAAATTTTGTTTTTCGCTTAACATTTTTCACTAAAATACTTAGTGCTGCATCTTCTTTGCTTTTTTTAGGCTGATGGTCCACCACTGGGGTGTCTGTAGGTCTACGTTTCAGTTTCTCTTGTATGAGTTTATCCATATTCTTTGTTTTTTTGAAATTGGGATCACTTGGATCAATATTATAATGATGAGAATTGTATAGTGCAGAAAATCTATCATCATTGACATTTATTTCGAAATCTGGCAAAGCTTGTTTTTGTTCAACCATTTTAGCTTTCAATTTCTTTTTCCTTCTAGATTTTTTGTCCATTTCAGATGCCTGAATATTTTTCAAACTGAAATGTGACTTTCCATCATCCTCATCTAAAAGTAACTCAAGTTCTGCTTTATTATTCTCCTCTTTTTCATCAACAATTGATTCATTCTTATTATTTTTAGTTTTAGAGCCTGACTTTGGTTTTTTGAATTCTGGCTTATCAAACTCTTCTGCGAAATAAGGATCATTCATATCTACATCTGAAGGTACATCTGACATACTATCTTCAGAATTGGATTCATCATCCTTAGACTGGTCCTTTTTCTCTTTCTTTTTTAATTTCTTTTCTTTCTTCTTTTCCTTTTTCTTTTGGATCAACTTTTCAAATGGTGTCAAGACCTTGTTTTCTGAAACTAAACAATAGAATTTTAATCTACTGAAAAATAAACACAACAGTACATCATGATGTTATACATCCATAAAAGATCAAATTCGTAATGTTCAGAGGCCAAAATTTTTGATGATATTTGGTATAGGGGTAGATTAGACCTTAGGAAAGAAGGGCATGTCTGGTCGCGATAACCGACATTCACGCGGGCGGAGCCGCGGGCAACAGCTAGCATAGAATAAATTTTGAAACATACCTTCGTTTAATTTCTTCTTTACAAGTTCTTCAGCTTTATCTTTCATTCCAACGCCCCAAGTTATTTCCATTTCCATATCTTTATTGTTCTTCTTTCCCTCTTTCTTATCTATATCTTCTAGGAGTTTCTTGTATATCTGTAAAGGCTCTGCTTCATTCTCTGATGCAGAACCTATGTCTCCACGTCTATCTTCATCTGTAATTTGTAATATGCTGTTTAGAACTAAAATCTGTGCCACACCACTTAAGGGGTAAATGACTTCAAATTGTCAATTGCAAAAATGTCATTAAATTTTAGACTTTATCAGTTTTATCACCATAAAGTGTAAACTTAAAAGTTCAAAAATGAAAAACAGTTCATTAACATTTTTTTCAATGATTCTACAAAATTCCATTTAATTGTGGAGTATCAATTAAATGGCATCTTGTAGACTGATTGATATCCATACCAGTCATTAGTAAAAACAGAATCAATGAATGTGTATTGCTAAAATCATATTGTTTTAAATTCCTTTTAGTTATTGTGGTTACCTTCACTTTCACTACTCGATGCTAAGTAGTCTTTTAGGTCCAAATCGTCAATTTTTCCGTCTAATGCACCTTTTATAGTTTCGATGCGATTTGGGTTTGTAACGTCCCAAGTGAGCTCCACTTTTGCTTGTTGTAGGGCAGTCGTTGTAAACAAACGTGGTTTGTACTTTGACAAATCCGGCAGCTTGATGCACTCTTCGCGTGGTTTCTATTGAAACGAAAACAAAATGACTTCATTATCTGAGAATGTAATAAGAATAACATAGGTACTCCTACTAATTGTAAAGATGTTTGTTACTTTGGTACAGGGATGGATAGTCTAGAATAACACATGGCTGCTTTTTATGAAAATTTCACATGGGTCCGTCCGAAGAAGTCCGTCGAAGCCGCGAGCAACAGCTAGCATACCTCAGGACTTCAGGACATGTATCTTAAACTAAATCGCAAGACAAATGAGACCCTGGCACGCGCGTATTTTTTTTTGTTATAATCTATGCTTGGTAAATTTGAGGTCGTCCACCGCAGTAGCAACCATGCCGTCCCCAAACACCCACACAAGAAACTTGTACTGCGCGTATAGAGCACATTTTAGGTCCAAGATATATGTCCCGAGCAATATCTTATAAATTCCTGAGTGCTCGGATAGTTAAGTAAATATGTGGGTAGTTATAAATTTCCTGTATACTAAAAACGAAAAGCAATAACGAATACTGACCTCATCAAAAGTGACGTCATCCGGTATGAATCTCATGTCAAGGCGAGTAGCACTGCTCTCATATTCTATTCCGTCACATTCGCGGTACAGTGTATCTGCAGTCGCTACCGTATCGCATTCAACGACAGCATAGAAATATTTAAGCCTATTCAATTGGTAGCGTCGCAACTTTTCCATATGATAAGATGATCCTGAAATTACATTATATTACACCTTTGATTGTGAAATTTACGTGCATGAGAGGCGGAACGACTTGTAAAGCTGTGAGATATGGAGTGGTTGGTGTTGGGCACCGCCGCGACAGGTGTCTAATGCATACATAAAGCAGCGGATGGCCTTAAGGATCGGTACATATTTGATGGAACATGCGTCGCGTATGATCGGACACGTAACGCCAGAACAGACAAATCATCACTATCACTTCACTACATATTATAAAACGCTGTCGCTATCTGTCCGTCCTTATATATGCTTAAATCTTCAAAACTACGCAACGGATTTTGAAGCGGTTTTTATAATAGATAGAGTGATTCAAGAGGAAGGTTTATATGTATAATACGTGCATAATATTGTAGAGAAACACTGATAAATCGGGATCAGAATACCACGCGGGCGGAAAATATGGCGGTACGAAGTTTGCCGTGTCAGCTAGTATAATAATAAAACATTCAATCGTTCACACTGAATCGATATGACTGTGTTAGTGCGTCGAGCATACAGCGTCTGTTCAGTGGGGTGAGCACGAACTACTATCGTAATCGTATCGTGAACGTAACGATAGTACGGAGCATTTCGATTGGCAGGCTTCAGGCAGGCGGCCAATCGCAATGCTCCGTGCTCTCGTTACGTTCACGTTCGTGCTCACCCCACAGTTTTCGTCGATTCTGACGATACGCTCGACGCATTTTCCGACAGATATGTACCGACCTTAAAGGTAAATATTAAAAACACAAACCTTCTTCATTTTCTCCATCAGCAGACTGATCGTCAAGTTTATGTTCTGTTAGTTCTATAGGCCCTCGGACCTCTTCTTCTTGCATTCTTTTCAAACCATATTCCGATGGATATATCTAAAAATGTTATATATTTTCTTTGAAACAGCTTTAGTTACAAATATAATTATGAATGTATCAGTGCCAGCCCTTATTCTCAGATGAAAGTATAAACAGCAACTGGAAATTTAGGCAATTTGCTGCATGCACAGACAACTAGCATAATGCTGTGCTGTTATAAGTTTTTGCACGAAATGGCACGCTGCGCGGCTTCGTGCGCGTGCATAAGGTAGTGAACGCCCTAATCCTAATAGTCATGCCAATGATATCTTTACTTTTGAATGAAATTTCAAAGCAAAACTATTCTAAACTCAGGCGGGCTCGACCCCGCGATCTTTCCTTTACAGGGGAATGCTCTGACCACTGAGCCACCGAGCCGAGCCCGAAGCTGATCCTTATTTTGCTATATTATATTGGTCTTGGGCGCCGATGGAAGCTATCTTACGAAATATCTGAACCAATGAATGATGTTACAATAATTTTTAACCATTGATTTTTGATTACTTTTCCATAATCAATTTGGATATCTTTACTTGTTTTGAAGTTAATACAATATTAATAATGTGTAGGGATACGAACCGTTATCTTTTTGATGGCTCCTCCTGAAGGTAGAAATGAATTAAGGAGAACCATTAGATCTGTTGCTTTTATATTGTCCCAGTCCATATTACAGATGGCAAGCCTGCAAAAACATATCAATACTCATTTTACTGTGCTTTTTTATTATAACACTGGACTCATCAAATCATTTTGATGAGTCCAGTGTTATAATAAATAAAACCGGTCAAGTGCGAGTCGGACTCGTAGCAGCAAAGGCAAAAATTGCGGTTTATGACGTATTAAAAAAAACTACTTGCTGGATCTAGTCCAAACCAATTTTCGGTGGAAGTTTGCATGGCAATGTACATCATATATTTTTTTTAGATTTATCATTATCTTATTTTAGAAGTTAGAGGGGGGGAGGGGTGGGGGACATTTTCCACTTTGGAAGTGTCTCTCGCTTTTTTTCTAGTTTTATGTGAAATTCTTAATGCGGTTCACAGAATACATCTACTTACCAAGTTTCAACAGCATAGGCCTTATAGTTTCGGAGAAAAGTGGCTGTGACCTAAGGACGGACAGACAGACAGATGGACGGACAGACATGACGAATCTATAAGGGTTCCGTTTTTTGCCATTTGGCTACGGAACCCTAATAACGCTTGAAGAGCTAGGGATTTTATGAAGTTAGAATCAATTTTAACCACTGATTCCATTAGCTATTTGATTACTTCAAGGAAAACATCAGTAGTTTGGAGGAGATTCATTATTATTGTTATTATATAGATTATACAACAGTTCCCGGTATACAAAAGGTTCATCCCCTATTACGTGGGACCTAATACAACGAC
The DNA here is from genome assembly GCA_914767945.1 of Eilema depressum. Lineage (NCBI taxonomy): Eukaryota > Metazoa > Arthropoda > Insecta > Lepidoptera > Erebidae > Eilema > Eilema depressum. The sequence goes on along the minus strand of OU612024.1, from coordinate 8,282,418 downwards.
TGGTAGAATTCATCTCTGCTTAACCCTGCAGGGATAAAGGCGTGATTGTATGTATTGATTATGGACGCGTATCGGCAGTCATACGAGCGGCGCCGCACCGCTCGTGTGGCTGCCGATACGCCGAAATTTTTGCAGTGCGGCATCGCAACGAATCGTGTGCCCCCGCTCTGAGGCTGAACAAATATGTCACCAATATTGTGTAGGTTACATTTATGGGTTAGAATTTTTTTATAGGACTCAATTGTAGCTTTACTTTGTACACTTTCCAGCAAATCAATATCTTTAATAAAGTATGGGATGGGCTCCATATTTGGTAACCATATTCCAGGAGCAGTCATATGTATGTTTTATAGATTTTAATGAAGATATCTGGTGATGAGAACTGAAAGGACCTGTGTATAACATATAATATGAAGCCTATGTCCAGCAGTGGACTGCGATAATTGATTGATTGATAACATATAAGAAGGATGAGTAACAGGATTGGTAATTAAATGTATGTTACCTTTTCGTTGATTCATCTGTAGTACCTGCATCGGCATCAAGCTCGCCCCATTCATGTTCCAGCTCACTGTCCTCTTCTACATCAGTACTTTCCTCATCAGAAGAACTGTCTGTTTGTAGTAGACCTGTAATAGCAAATAGTAATGTTAGTTTCTTTTGGTTGAGGTTGAAGGCATTGGTTACTACAATGGTATTCCCAGCTTTCAAACCTTATCAATTCTCCTCTTCATGGTTTCTGGCAGAGTAGACTTTGGGTCAACCCATTTCTTCTCATGCATGCGGTGTTGTACAAAGTGACTAAGGGATAGGGCTGTTTAACATCAGACAAATATATACAACCCAGACTCAGATGAATGGCTCAAGTCAACAATAGTGCCTGGAATATACCAATAGGCTCATCCCCTATTACCTGGGACCGAATACAATCATTGGTGAAATGTGGGTGTCATTTCACTTCTACCTAACCCTCCAGGGATAAAGGCGTGATTATCTGTATTTATGTATCAATTCTGAATCATGGAGTTTTTTTTTTTAGTTTTATGGTGTACAATAAAATACAGACATTATAATATCTTTTGTGTACATTTTCTGAACAATAAAGATTTATTATTGATTTATTATTATTTCATCAACAGTTAAAAGTTACTTCTATACCAAACAAACAAAGGGAACGCACCTTCTCCGCGAGCATAATCAATATCGAGATCCAATAGCCTTGTTTTCACTTTCTTTTTTAGTTTCCCACCAACTAACTTGTCATTTTGGGAAGTCGTTGACTTTTCTACTTCTTGATCATCGTCACTTGGAGGGCGCTTCACAAAACGACCAGCAACAGATTCATCATCTTTAACCTCACTTGTTTCCTTCTCCTCCTCTCCGCTCTCTGAGTCAGAACTTCCAGTTCCTTCGTCAACTTCATAATACTTTCTAAGATTTTCGGTAGAGGTTTCATTTATAGGTCGACCACGTTTATCAACTGTGTATTTCACTTTGAATTTTTCATCTTGAAACATAGACTGAAAGCGTTTGTCAATTTTAACCTTTCTCTCATGTTTAGGTATTTGTCTATAACGTGGATCATTTAAATACTTTGTAAAGCGACTATCTTTCAGAATGTCACCCATTATAATAGTTATTATAAATGGGATTAAATAAAACTTCTTTTCAATTATTTTTAGGTTAACTTGTTTACTTGTCAAATTCACGCATTAATTCACACATGACACTGACACTGATGGAACAGAAACAGCCTATGAGCGCACAGATTATTAATGTTATGGGTACGTTCGGGGATCACGTTGGAAGATTCAGATCTATTATTTGGCTTTAAGAATCTGTATCCTTATCAATTTTATCTTCTTATCATTTCATTCACGAAATCAAATAATCGCTGTCAATATAGGTACTTTTGTTGGTTATCCATAATCGTATTTCCATTTCCATTTTCCAATATAGTATTTTAACAAAGTAATATTCCAGCTTTTAGTTACAAAATTAATACTCAGGTATTTGTATGATAGTTGAATTCTCAAAATGAATAGTATAGGAGAGGAATGTACAGAGTTAAAGAAAAAATATGATGACTGCTTCAATAGCTGGTTTTCAGAAAGATTTTTAAAAGGTGACCACGATGATTCTATATGCGCTGGAATATTTAAAGTGTATCAAGATTGTGTGAAGGTAAACCTTTAAAACCCAAACTGTTTTTTTTTATATTACTTAACTGGTTTTAAAACTTTAACTAATCCAAATTATTTAGGTTCAGTGTAACAAGTTATCTTTATCAGCGCTGATTATAGTGATTATAATGATTAGATGTGTATACTTTATATATAGAATATAACATATTGTATTTATTACTAATGTTTCAAAAGAAATGAGTTCAAATATATTACATGTTGTGCAATAATATGCAATTATTGCTTGTATAGTTAACTTTTTTTCACTTTACTATAAAAATGTTCAGGTAACCTCATCTTGGTCGAAAAAACATTATCTATATGATTATTGATTGTAGCTTTATTTAACTATATGATAAACATAATATATTATGATATTATACCGCAGTCTATAACTCAAATACAAACTAGGCTTATGTTGGGTCTAGATAGCGCTGTGTATAATTCATGGAATATTCTTCAATTTAAAAAATCATACATCATTTCTTGCTTTACCAAACACAATCTGAATATCAATATTGTCCGTTCCCTGCCAGGAATAATAACTGTTTGTATTTTTCCAGAATGCTATGAAACAACAGAATATTGATTTTAAAGAAATTGACAAGGATGTACTTGGTACTGACAGTGAGTTCAAACCACCACCTACAGGAAACAGTAGTTGACAGTCTTATTTATGTGCATTGTGGCTCAATAGATGCTGGTATAATGGGAATTTTAAGGAAGCTAAACCCAAGGATGACTGTCAAATAATTCTGAAACACCATGACATTGTTTCAGAGCTTCCGTTACATATTTTTAAGTAGCTTGTCAATGCTTTTTAGTCTTACAAGTACTAAGTGATTAGTAACCTACTTCTTGTGTACAAGTATGTATTGTTAGAAATATAGGCGGGTAGAGAAAATGTTGAATTATTTGTTTTAAGTATTTGGGTTGTTGTATTAGGTAATAAATATTTTATGAATCAAGAAAATTGTTTTATTTCAGGTATAGTGCGCAGAAAGCATGTTTTAAGTGCAAGGCTTGCCCATTAACCAATTATAGATTTATATTAAAGTGATTATGGGCTTACATCATTGGTTCTTTTATTGGATTTTTGGTTGGTCCTTATTTTTGCTAGACATTGTACATGTACAAACTTTTCCTCACTACACTGACTTTTTGAGTATATTATGTGCCATTTCATAAAATTTACATACATATATTCACACCTGTACGTAAATGCCCAAAGGGGAACACACTAAGGTCAAACTTAATAAAGACTTTCTAGGAACTGCAGGTGTTAGGAGCTGTGAGGGAAAAAATCTGTAAAGAATTACCTCAGGCTAAAGTGAAGAATAAATAACCATTACAATTAATAAATTACAGCTTTTCTTTAATACATTTTATTTTAGCCACATAATAATATTAAATAATTTCACAAGATTTTTAACTTTGTTATCTCTGGCTTGTATCTCTTGGTCTGTACACATATCCACGACTTTTCATTTCTCTAATAACACCAGCTGGTAATCGTCCTGATACAGAAATAGCATAAACACCTTTGCAGAATCTACCTGTTAACAAAAAAAAGTAAAAATAATATGAAACACATTCTAGTGTGCTCTAAGTGTAACATAGGTGCTTTTGTAGCTCCACCACAACCTTCAAGACTGAACCCAACTTTGCCAGTGAGTCAGGTGTCAGACGCCAGTTGCTCCCATAAAAGCCAGACCAAAAGTGTGTTCCAAGTGTGAGCATCTGATGTAACCAGAAACAATGCAAAGATGTTAATAATTATAGATGGTATCAGTGGTGAGGTCCCTATTATCCAATTTCTGCCACCCGGGCCTCGATTCTAATAAAGTAAAACCACTGGCACTGCAAGAAAGTTCCATTTAATTTTAGGCTTTAAAGTAATTCAATTTAAGTTTAAAATTAAATGGCTTTCAGTCACATTGTGAAAATTTTCATCTTCACCACCAATGGCTATTAAATATTAAGTTTGTATTATGTATAGTTATTTATAACAAGAACTCAGTACTACAAATTAAAAATAAAACTCTGGAACTTACTTATTCTTTGCCATTTGCATACCCAACTATCTTCTGGACTCATAACGGCTATCATTCTGTGAAAATACAAATTGTTATTAATAACCATATCAGCATTTCCTGCACATGATTGCAAAGGTTGACTGATTTAACTACCAAGCAATCAATATTGACAAACATCTTGAATAACATGAATAGCAGGAAATCACCATTACTTGAAGCTTTTATCCTACTACATTTAACTTTTTTTTTACATACACTATACACATAGCTACAGATGACCTTTGAGAGTACACTCCATTTGATTAGGTACTTAACTAGGTAAACAATCCTGTAGCGATGTTTACACACATATTAAACAAATAAATTAGGCTATTTCATGGTTCTTCTTCCATTTTTAGTCTTTAAATTGGGTTTCTAAACAGATAAATATTAATCAACTGAGTTTTCAAATAAAATATATTAATGTTTAATTAAATACCTATTGTACTTAACCAAATGCAGTTAAATAGCTAGATTGGAAGTCGTTTTGGATTTGAACAAGTCTCGTTTTAACTACATTTGATTATTTAACACATGCCTGCATGAAAGGTTTTATGACAGAGGAAGCTTGAGACATCTGATGGTGGGGGCTATTGTACACGTCAATCCCAGAGGGAAACAGGCTTGAACTTAAGTATGAATCTATAATATAATATTAGTATTCCTCACCCATCGAAATTATTACTAGTGCAGTCGTAAACATTGTCTTTGTTATTTTTCATACGAAGAAATTCATCACAATTATCGCATCCCTCATACTCGAATTGATCGAAAGTCTGTAACAAAACGGAAATTTCTATTATCGTATATGTAATCGTGAATGATTTCAACTTTTGTATAGTAGCTTTTGTGAAAGTTCACCACAATTTCGCCAATGCCGACGATCTTGATGTAATTGTAAACATAAAGTAAATGACCACATACCTTTATCAATGAACACACTAAACAGGCACGTAGACCTCTCAGATCTTTTGGTACAGTATCTAAAGACATCTTGTTGATTAAATATTACTATGAGTATGTAATTTGAAGTAATATATTACACAATGTTAGCCTTAATAGTTATAAATTCTACACACAGTAAGAATTTAATGCATTTTAAATATAATAACCACGGAAAACAAGCCGCAACAAGCAAACAGAGCAATATTGAAATAATTGACAGTTGGTAATGACAGTTATGACTTATGTCAAGTGTTTGTCTATTGATTTAGTTTTTTTTTTAATTTTATGACCTAGTTAGTAACACCTTTAAGTCAAGCCTTACTTTTATTCTAGTTGGAATAAAATTGTTGATGATAATGAAGATGAATAGTGAAGTGATTGCTGCCTGGCCTGGGGTCGAGTGGTGAATGACAACATGGGCGAAATGACGCGTTATGTTTCGCTATATTATATAACATATAACATACATAACATTTTACCTACAATAGGTACCTACATTGAAAATGGAAATAATAAATAAATGCTTGTTAGCTAGTTCAATTAATTTTTATTAAAATCTCGCGACTCCGCCCGCGTGAAATTCTGATCCCGTTCATCGCTGAAAGCGTGATGATATAGCAATGACATTTCATAACATAGACATGTCATATGCTTACAAATCAACGTAGCAAAATGTGCCGAACTCACACACATACATTTTTAATTCATCTACACTTTTGGTGTATTAACTTTAGAGAAATAGTTCGCGCAGTGTCTATAAACATACGATGGCATTTTCGTTATTTTTTTAAGTCACTGATGCTTCCGCTCAACGTCCGACCGGCGCCGCTCGGCACGCGGTACTAGAGGCAAACGTTCCAATTGACCCGTTTTCGGATCTTCACGATTTTCGCGCAATAACATATCTACTTCTTTTTATATAATATCTTTGTGATATAGCCTAGTTAGTACCTGATAATGTAGCGATAATGGCGAAAGTAGTTTGAAATCGAGCCAGTAGTTTTGAGTTTATTCGTTACATAAATAAAATCGGCCAAGTGCGAGTCGGACTCGCCCATGAAGGGTTCCGTAGTAGCAAAGGCGAAAATTGCGGTTTATGACGTATTAAAAAAAAACTACTGATTGGATCTCGTTCGAACCAATTTTTAGCGGAAGTTTGCATGGCAATTTACATCATATATTTTTTTTTGGATTTATCATTCTCTTATTTTAGAAGTTAGAGGGGGGGGGGGGGGGGGGGACCACATTTTTCCACTTTGGAAGTGTCTCTCGCGCAAACTATTCAGTTTAGAAAAAAAATATGTTAGAAACCTCAATAGCATTTTTAAAGACCTATCTATAGATACCCGACACGTATGGGTTTGATGAAAAAAAAAATTTTGAGTTTTAGTTCTAAGTATGTGGACCCCCAAAATTTGATGCTTTTTTTTATTTTTGTGTGAAATTCTTAATGCGGTTCACAGAATACATCTTCTTACCAAGTTTCAACAGCATAGGCCTTATAGTTTCGGAGAAAAGGGGCTGTGACATACGGACGGACAGACAGACAGACAGACAGACAGACAGACAGACAGACGGACGGACAGACATGACGAATCTATAAGGGTTCCGTTTTTTGCCATTTGGCTACGGAACCCTAAACATACAAATCTTTCCTCTTTATAATATTAGTAGATATAGATTAGTCATGTACCTATCTAACTACAATCAACAAATAAAATTAGGTAAAGGACATCATTCAGATTGGGCTAATTTTTATTTTGCCGGCCAAAGAAAAAAAATACAATATTCGGTTAGAGCTTGTTCTTACTAACATTTTTTATTAGTGCGTCGAAGTTGAGGGACCACTTCCAATGGTTTTATTAGAGTTTAAAAATCTTAAAAATATACACTTTTTATGATACGAACTATTCAAAATAAATGAAAAATATTGTTATACATTGGAAGAATAGTTAATAAAAGCAATAAAAAATAAACCCCATACTGCATATTGTTGTTTTTCGTCCATTTATTTACGGCTAAAATTAAAAGTGTCGATTAAAGAAAATAAAATCCGCTAGAATTTTTCCTTATTAGCATTTTTTATTATGGCGTCAAAGCTGAGGGACCACTTCCCTCAGTTTTATTTATATTCGAAAATCTTGAAAACATACATTTTTTATGATACGAACTATTGAAAATGAATTAAAAATATTGTTCTATATTGGAAGAGTAGTTCATATAAGTAATAAAAAATAAACCGCATATTACATATCGTTGTTTTTCATCCATTTATCTAGGTTAAAAATTGAAAGTGCCAGTCAAAGAAAACAAATGTGATATTCCGCTAGAGCTTGTACGCGTTTGCATTTTTATTATGGTGTCAAAGCTGAAGGACAACTTCCCTTGGTTTTTTTTTTTGAGTTCAAAAATCTTGGATATAATACATTTTTTTAAACGTATTATTGAAAATGAATGAGAAATATTGATTTATATTGGTTAAAGGTGCATTTCCAATTATTGAACTTAGTAAATGTGTTGATCATATTCCACAGTTACAAGGCACTAATGGCAATGCCATAAGGTAGATTCGTGGACGATAGCAATCACGTCATGTCCAGGTTCGTCAACATTATATATACATTATCATAGATAAAACAAACAGGGTTGAGTGCAATGAAACAGTGTTATTGCTCGTGTATTTTATTTTTAATTGCTTATCTTTATTGCTTTATTGCTTTTATCAACTATTCTTCCAATATAATACAACATAATTTATTATTCCTTTTCAATTATTTATTTTATTTAAAATATACGTTTCCGAGATTTTTGAACTCAAATAAAACCGAGAGCAGTATTCCCTCAGCTATGATGCTATAGTAAAAATGTCAATGAAGACAAGCTCTAACGGAATATCATATTATTTTTCTTTGGCTTCACTTTCAATTTTTGGACCTAACTAACGAAAAACAGCGATATGCAGTATGGGATTTATTTTTTATTGCGTTAAACAACTATTCTTCCAATATAGAACAATATTTTTCATTCATTTTCAATATATAATATCATAAAAATTATATGTTTCTAAGATTTTTGAACACCAATAAAACTGAGGGCAGTGGTGTCTCAGCTTTGACATAGTAATAAAAAGTGCTAATAAGGACAAGCTCTAGCGGAATATCATATTTGTTTTCTCTGACCGGCACTTTCAACTTTGGATCTCAATAAATGGACGAAAAACAACAATATAAAGTACAGGGTTTATTTTTATTGCTTATATTAACTATTCTTCCAATGTATAGCAATATTTTTCATTTATTTTCAATAGTTCGTATCATAAAAAGTGTATATTTTAAGATTTTTAAACTCTAATAAAACCGTTGGAAGTGGTCTCTCAACTTTGACGCCATAATAAAAAATGTTAGTAAGAACGAGTTCTAACGGAATATCGTATTTTTTTCCTTTGGCCGGCACTTTCAAAACTAGCCCAGATTTGTATGGAGAGTGAATGTTGTCCTTTGATTCTTAGGTCCTTGGGTTGTGTTAAATTAACCTGCACGAGCCGCGAGGATAAATATAGTGTTACCTAAATGTACGAACATAACATCCTATATACCTGTACCTATTTTCAATTTTATGAATAAGTAAATAATTATACTATTCTGAAGCGAAAAATATTTTTTTTGGAAGTCGGTTTGTTTATTGTTTGTGTTCACGAATCACGATGGACGCAAAAGCTACTACGCATTTTTTATTAGAAATTAGCTGCTGCTGCTGCCCGCGTGGATGTCGGTTATCGCGATCGCGACCAAACCTATATCTATAGGTAGGTAATAATGTAAAGTTTCATTAAAATCCATTTAGTAGTTTTTACGTGAAAGAGTAACAAACATCTATACTTACATCCGTACCTAAATCCATCCATACTTTTACAAACTTTCGTGTTTATAATATTAGTAGGATACAAATTATTGTGAATTATCTGGATCGAGTTTTATCCTAGATGTTCCAAGTAGGTAGGTACCTAGAACCTCATCTATATTCGGCGGGCTAAAAACAGAATTCAATAACAACACATGTTTAATATTAATGGAATAATACATGAGTAACCCCAGGTGCCACGTCCAGCAAATTGACGCGACGTTTATAATAAACTAGACTAGATAAATAAATTTACATGTAAAAATGTTGAACCCCTTTACAGAAAAACAACTCGTTTTTCATTTAGGTATGACTAAGTAGGTATGACTTGAATGGCCAAATCAGAAACTATGAGGAATAGCGAAAAGTGCGATATTAAGACGATTTATTTTGACGACAACTGAAACTGCATAGGTACCTACCTAATATGATTTTACAAAAAATACCCATAATTTTAAGTTTGGCAGGTACTTAGGCATTTTGGCAATAACGGTCTAGCTGCAATGCTTCGATATCGCCTAATGTCACCATTGGGTCGTGGAGGTCAGATGGCATTCGCTTCACGGAAAATATCGAGGTCCAGCCAAAAACGCAGTTAAGACTGAAAAAGCGAACCCCAGGCTCCGAGGTGAAAAGCTTCGAATCGAATGTGACTGGGAATTAACACTTAACTAGGATGAAGAAGGTACCTACACTACCTACAGCATTTTCTCAATATCCACTGACATTTCATAGTACCTACCTAATTTCGAAGTATGGCTTTGATTGAATCGTTTTAAATATAAAATTGCACTTCGGATACCACGTGAGTTCCGCTTATTATTTTTCATTGATTTCGGAAATGTCGAATTTCCGAGAGCGACTGGATATCCCAACCCAAGAGGAAAACCAACATTAGAGCCTCGCTCATTGTACCAACTAGAAGGTGAGATTTATATATAAATCCTATAGCTCACTTTCCGTTAGTTTAGTTTTAAATATATTACTATTCTATATTCTATGATTTAATTCATAGATTCTACGAAACAAAATGCTAACTAGGTGTAGGTACCCTACCTACACCTAGTTAGCATTTTGTTTTTGTGCTAAATTGGAACGTTAGGAGAATAATGATGCATTAAACATGAGCTTCGAAGAAACTAGAAGGAGAAAAATAACATAAAATACGCTTGTATTTTAAATTATTTTTTAACTAATCAGCAACTACTTAACACTACGTCTACGCCGGAATAAATAAATTGATTCTAATTTAGAGTAAAATATTAGGTCTTATAATAAATAAGTTTTTTTCCAACTTTGTCATTTCTGTTATTCAAAGTAATTACCCATGCAGAAGATGCACCTCTGCCACCGCATTGGTAGTTTACTGATGCCCTTCTCGTAAATAAAACTGGACGGGAGGCAACAAGCAACATACTCTTCAAAGACGTTTTGTACCGCCTTTCGGGAATTGATTTTTTTTCCTGCTAAAAAGTTATCCAAATTTTGGAAAAAGTAATTGTCCGTAGGTGCAAGGTCTGGTGATTATGGCGGATGAGAGAAAGCTTCCAACTTCTAACCCCAACTCTTGCAGCTTGGAGACTGTCTGTTGTGCAGTATGGGGTCGCGCGTTGTCGTGAAGGGGCAACGTGGACGACCGATTGCGCATGTGCGATTGCAGATGTGCGAGTTTCTCCCTCATCGTCTTAATGAGGATGAATCACATAATGGAATATTGTATTTTTAATCAGTATACCAGGTGCGCTATACCTTTCTGAGTATCCTATTTTTTAAATAATCAAAATCCGTCAAGAAATGACGAAGCTATTAGGGATTTCTTAACGAGTACTTAAAAACGCCCGCTTACACTGCGATTTAGACGATGACGTCATCTGATATGAACGCGTCCCGACTAGCGCAGTCGCCAGTCAGTCAGTACAAATTCTTTCGTGGATCGACTAGTTTATTTTATTGGTTTTTTTTATTTTTTTGGTACTATTTTTTATTTTTTATTTTTACTATATTTACTATTTATTAGTACTATTTTATTGGTTTTTCTTAGTACTTTATTTGTGTTTTAAGTTCTTTGGTGATTATTCAAATACAGATTGTTTTTAAAATCTATATACGAGTATATAAAAATGAAACCCGTTTTCCGTTGTCACGACATGGCATGAAAACGGCTGGACCAATTTCGATAATTCTTTTTTTTGAACATTCCTTAAAGTACGGGGATGGTTCTTACGGAGAGAAAAATTGAAAAAAAAAAGAATTGACTGTTAGGCGGTACGAAGTTCGCGGGATCAGCTAGTACTTTATAATATACGTAGTTCGTCCTAACGCTTGTACCTACTTATTTACCTACCTTATGTTCTGTCGAAAGTTGTACCTACTGTGTTGTCAAGCGAGTAATAAACCACGTTAGAAATGACGTGAAATACCTAATTGAAGCTAGTATAATACAGGTTCAGAAAAGGAAAAGGTATTAAGTTTTATAATAAAACTAGCTTTTGCCCGCGGCTCCGCCCGCGTGGATGTCGGTTATCGCGACCAAACATAGCCTATGTCCTTTCTCAATGTCTAACCTACCTCTATACCAAATTTCATCAAAATCGGTTCAGCGGTTTAGTCGTAAAAGTGAGACAGACAGACAGACAGACAGAGTTACTTTCGCATTTATAATATTATAAAGTAGGGATGAAGTACTTAAGTAGGTATTGCCGTCATGTCATGACCACTTCAAAAGTATTTAGGAGACTTATTCGTAGTGGTGCAAGTCTGTAACTTTTAAAAATGATAGAATAGGTAGGTATATAGTATACGCCTACAGGATAATCTCTAGACTGAATTTTGTTATCATGTATAGACATAGGTAGGTACGCAATATAGGTATTTAAACTTTAATGGCCTTTCACATTACTATTAAGGTCCAACCCCACCAAACGGACGGCATCGGAACGGATTTTACATTACAATCTTTAAACAAAATAAATCTTATATCACAGCATTTAAAGTTTATATTATCAAGTCACGCATGACAGCTTGACGTGCGTCATGCCTCCGCACGTCGCTGTCAAGCTGTTGTGCGTGACTTTGTAATATAAACTTCAAACACTGTGATAATAAGATTTAATTTTGTTTAAAGATTGTAAAATCCAGGCCGATGCCGTCCGTTTGGTGGGGTTGGACCTTTATTGGAAGCTCCAAACAATACATGGTAAATATCTCGATAGTTCTAATAGTAATAGACGTAGTACTATTACTTATTCTGTGGTAATAGGTACACAATACCTACTTACGTCAAAATGATCTTCGCAACAATGTAAAACACTTTCGCTTGAAAGAGGAGTTATATCATCTCTTCTCATTACTTTAACCCATTTTTTTTTCTACCGCTCGGTGAGTCGTCGACGACACAAACTGGCAGAGAGAGGGCTGCCGAACGCCCGCCTGAGCGCTCGCATCACACCGCACCGCACGTTTCCCGCTCTTACGCTTACCTAACGCTGAAGTTCTTCATTGTAATCAAATAGTTTGAATAGCAATTTTAATCTACATTAAATGCACAATATGTATATTGAACGTATTTAATTGGATAAGGAATGATACTGTATTGTTAAAAATAGCTTCGATAATGACACATTATTATTTTGTAATTTTTAAAAGATAAAAATGATTGCTGTGGGTTTTTCTTAGGAGATAGACATATGCTATTGCGGACTTTTATGTAGACCTTTTTAAGTTATATATTTCCGCAGTACATTATATTATTCTATCATCAATAGTTTTCGCAGCGCACGCGATGTAAGAAATATTTTAAGTAATTTTTTTACATCTTGGATTTCATTATTGAAGTTTTAGTAAGGATTCCTAATTTGTTTGAAAATAAAATAAAGTCTATGTAAGTCAGTGATAATGCAGCTTTCTAATGGTAAAAGAATTTTCGAAATCGGTCTAGTAGTTTTTGAGTTTAATCGAATACAAAAATACAAATCTTCCCTCTTTATTACTATGTTAACATAGATGTATGGAAGTCTGCCGGATTTGTTGACATTTATGAACACTGCTCCGCTCCCTTTTGTAGTAGCGTGATGTTATATAGCCTATAACCTTCATCGATAAATGAACTATTCAACAGAAAAAGAGCTTTTCAATTCGAACCGGTGGTTCCTGAGATTAGCGCGTTCAAACAAACAAACTCTTCAGTTTCATAATATTATTAGTAGGTATAGATATAGTTATTTTTATTTAAAAAAGTATTGAAGTAAATAGCACAAAAACTATATTATTAGAAGCTTTGTAAATTACTTAAAATCCGTACAAAATTTCAAAATTATACGTTACGAAATAAAACAGCTATGGAGTCTTAACCCAAAAGAGCCCTAAGTCTTCATACTCTCCATAGCGGCGGCGCGCGCTGTCATAACAGATGACATCACACAGTATTTTGGCGCGGCGGCGAGCGTTTTTGAGATTACTGCATTAAAATTGCTGTATCTTCGTCATTTTTGATCGGATTGAAATAATTTTTTCACAGTGTTTATTGTTTTTTTAATCATTATAAATCTGCATACTCAGCTAAAAACGTGAATGATCCTCATTTATGCACAGTGCACATTTGCAGTAATGCTCATACCATTTTGCAAAAGCTGTGATGAATCACACCAGCACTAGACCACCAAACAGTGACCATCCCTTTTCTAGGGGTCATTCTCATTTTTCGTTTAGGGCATTGCTTTGGTGATGATGTGATGAACCAGAGAGCTAACCAACTTGCTGAGCGCTTTCAATGAGGATCATTCACGTTTTTAGCTGAGTATGCAGATTTATAATGATTAAAAAAACAATAAACACTGTGAAAAAATTATTTCAATCCGATCAAAAATGACGAAGATACAGCAATTTTAATGCAGTAATCTCAAAAACGCTCGCCGCCGCGCCAAAATACTGTGTGACGTCATCTGTTATGACAGCGCGCGCCGCCGCTATGGAGAGTATGAAGACTTAGGGCTCTTTTGGGTTAAGACTCCATAGCTGTTTTATTTCGTAACGTATAATTTTGAAATTTTGTACGGATTTTAAGTAATTTACAAAGCTTCTAATAATATAGTTTTTGTGCTATTTACTTCAATATTTTTTTTAATAAAAATAACTATATCTATACCTACTTATAATATTATGAAACTGAAGAGTTTGTTTGTTTGAACGCGCTAATCTCAGGAACCACCGGTTCGAATTGAAAAGCTCTTTTTCTGTTGAGTAGTCCATTTATCGATGAAGGTTATAGGCTATATAACATCACGCTACTACAAAAGGGAGCGGAGCAGTGTTCATAAATGTCAACAAATCCGGCAGACTTCCATACATCTATGTTAACATAGTAATAAAGAGGGAAGATTTGTATTTTTGTATTCGATTAAACTCAAAAACTACTAGACCGATTTCGAAAATTCTTTTACCATTAGAAAGCTGCATTATCACTGACTAACATAGACTTTATTTTATTTTCAAACATATTAGGAATCCTTACTAAAACTTCAATAATGAAATCCAAGATGTAAAAAAATTACTTAAAATATTTCTTACATCGCGTGCGCTGCGAAAACTATTGATGATAGAATAAGATAATGTACTGTGGAAATATATAACTTAAAAAGGTCTACATAAAAGTCCGCGACAGCATATGTCTATCTCCTAAGAAAAACCCACAGCAATCATTTTTATCTTTTCAAAATTACAAAATAATAATGTGTAAAATAAAAAATAAAATACAAAGTAATATTGTATTGTGCCAAAATGCAAGAATACAAGTGTTACTACGTCTAATAAACTGTTTTTTTTTATGTTCCGAGAGATGCAAAGATAAGAAAATAAAATCGGCCAAGTGCGAGTCGGACTCGCCCATGAAGGGTTCCGTAGTAGCAAAGGCGAAAATTGCGGTTTATGACGTATTAAAAAAAAACTACTGACTGGATCTCGTTCGAACCAATTTTTAGTGGAAGTTTGCATGGCAATTTACATCATATTTTTTTTTTTAGATTTATCATTCTCTTATTTTAGAAGTTAGAGGGGGGGGGGGGACACACTTTGTTCCACTTTGGAAGTGTCTCTTGCGCAAACTATTCAGTTTAGAAAAAAATTATGTTAGAAACCTTAATAGCATTTTTAAATACCTATCTATAGATACCCCACACGTATGGGTTTGATGAAAAAAAAATTTTTAAGTTTCAGTTCTAAGTATGGGGACCCCCAAAATTAAATGCTTTTTGTATGAAATTCTTAATGCGGTTCACAGAATACATCTACTTACCAAGTTTCAACAGCATAGGCCTTATAGTTTCGGAGAAAAGTGGCTGTGACATACGGACGGACAGACAGACAGACGGACGGACAGACATGACGAATCTATAAGGGTTCCGTTTTTTTTCATTTGGCTACGGAACCCTAAAAATGGGTTAAAGTAATGAGAAGACATGATGAAACTCCTCTTTCAAGCGAAAGTGTTTTACATTGTTGCGAAGATCATTTTGACGTAAGTAGGTATTGTGTACCTATTACTATTAGAACTATCGAGATATTTACCATGTATTGTTTGGAGCTTCCAATAAAGGTCCAACCCCACCAAACGGACGGCATCGGCCCGGATTTTACAATTTTTTAATAAAATTAAATCTTATTATCACAGTGTTTGAAGTTTAAGTATATAACGTACGTTTATAAGTCACGCACAACAGCTTGACAGCGACGTGCGGCGGCATGACGCACGTCAAGCTGTCATGCGTGACTTGGTAATATAAACTTTAAATGATGTGATATAAGATTTATTTTGTTTAAAGATTATAAAATCCGTTCCGATGCCGTCCGTTTGATGGGGTTGGACCTTAATAGTAATGTGAAAGGCCATGAAAGTTTAAATACCTATATTGCGTACCTACCTATGTCTATACATGATAACAAAATTCAGTCTAGAGATTATCCTGCAGGCGTACCTACCTATTCTATCATTTTTAAAAGTTACAGACTTGCACCACTACGAATAAGTCTCCTAAATACTTTTGAAGTGGTCATGACGGCAATACCTACTTAAGTACTTCATTTTATTATAAAACTTAATACCTTTTCCTTTTCTGAACCTGTATTATACTAGCTTCAGTTATTTCACGTCATTTCTAACGTGGTTTATTACTCGCTTGACAACACAGTAGGTACAACTTTCGACAGAACATCATAATGTAGGTAAATAAGTACAAGCGTTAGGACGAACTACGTATATTATAAAGTATTTTAAAAACAAACTGTATTTGAATAATTACCAAAGAACTTAAAACACAAATAAAGTACTAAGAAAAACCAATAAAACGCAAGCACTACTAGTCGATCCACGAAAGAATTTGTACTGACTGACTGGCGACTGCGCTAGTCGGGACGCGTTCATAACAGATGACGTCATCGTCTAAATCGCAGTGTAAGCGGGCGTTTTTAAGTACTCGTTAAGAAATCCCTAATAGCTTCGTCATTTCTTGACGGATTTTGATTATTTAAAAAATAGGATACTCAGAAAGGTATAGCGCACCTGGTATACTGATTAAAAATACAATATTCCATTATGTGATTCATCCTCATTGTTGTACAGAATCCATTTTTCGGCACAGGTAACAATTCTGTTTTGTCATATCTGTGCCTGTTGAGCATCGCAAAAAAAACTTAAGTATTTAAATTTATAATTCACAACCAATCAATTTTTTTTTGTTGTAATGTCTTACTACTGAAGAACAACAACCTCATAGGTTAAGACCTAAGTAATAAATTCCGACTATAGTGAATTAATGTTTTATTTCATAGCAATAGGTAGGTATGCTAAACTATGCCTATAGATTTAAATCGGAAAAAGTGAACAACCAAGATCGAAGTTGAAATCGCAACCAGTCCGATAGTTCGTAGGAATATCGGGAATATAATCGTGACCTCTAGACCTGGGAAAGTTTCTGACCTTTTTATGTAGTGAGTGTGGAATCCGATCCCTCTTATCTTGCTCATCTAACTACCTACCTCCACTGTGCCTGGCTTCATACTTCAATATCCTTTGAACTGCGTAATTTATTAATTACGAATTAACCTACAATAATTATGTATTTTGTACTAAGTAGGTACTTATAATTAAGCATTACTACGCAGTAAAAAGTTTTCACGCCGACTTATGTGCCCGCACAGCTGCTTGAATGACGTCAACAATGGAGGGCTCTCTGACCTATTGTACTCGTAATCACCAGTTCATTCACAATTCGTCGATCTCAACAACCTAAACAATTAATAACCCTTGAGCTGTGAGAAATACTCTTATCAAATTACGCAACACTTCTTGTAATTTTTATGATGTTTCGTAGGGTCTATAAACAGTTTAGGTAAACCTACAATGAAAGTGAAATAAATTAAAGGTAGGTAGTATTTACATGCATGAACATTGCAGCAATAGCGACGTTTGCCCCAAATATCATTTAGTATTATTTTAGTATCTTCCATAGGACATTTCGCTTTTAGTTAGTTAATTTTGCTGTTGACTGTACCAAAGTACATACATTACATACATACCTACATACATACATACCTACATACATACTACATACATACATACTACATACATACATACATACAATCACGCCTTTATCCCTGGAGGGTTAGGCAGAGGTGAATTAACACCCACATTTCACCAATCATCGTATTAGGTCCCACGTAATAGGGGGTGAGCCTATTGCCGTTTTTCGGGCACTATTGTTAGCTCGAGCCCTGTGTAGGCTGTAGGCTGAGTCTGAGTTGTATAAATCTGTCTGACGATAAACAGCCCTATCCCCAAGCCATCTTCTTGTATGACGTATCTATAAATTTGATACATCATTGCCTATCCCTTAGTCGCCTTGTACGACACCGCATGGGAGGAGACGGGGTGGTCCAAATTCTACTCTGCCGGGAACCACGCGGCGCTGTACCTAAGTAGGTATAACCAAGGTATAACGACTATAATAGGTAGGTATAGTCGAACGGAGTCTTCCCTACCCTACCTTGTTTTCCCCTATGTTTCTTACTCTGTGCCTATTACGATCGCGTTAATTCCCGTTTTATTGTAATTAATTTGAACAGTCAGACTATCAATGAAGATGGTGGCATTAGCTCTGGTGCATCACATACTTTGCACATGCAACCAAACCAAATCATAGGGAAACGAAATTGAAGGATCTCGCAGGCTACGAACTGCAAGTTTTGGATGCAACCGGGGATAGGCGCTCAGGGTGAAGAAGATACTACATTACCTACATATATTTTAAAGGAATTCGACTTTTCTTTTAGGTAGGTAGACTGTAAGTGTAGGTATACCTACTATACTGTGCTACTACTGAAGGTACCAAACAAGCATGCATTTGTCCTGGACTTAGTGATCACCGTAGCCAAAGCCATAGCACAGAATAAATATACATACAGTAACTTGTCTTCATATAAACGGACGAAACGCGTCCTATACCTACGCGCCTCGATCTCGGCATGCGCTCGGCAAGCAACCGGTCGGAACCGGCCAGGAATGTCCCGCAGCGACGATGTCGTTTTAAACAGTTATTGCGCAATTTTTTTTACTAGAAATATAATAAATATATTATGAATATTTGTGTATTCACACAAACATTCATAATATATTTTATAGGTATATCAGAATACGGAATAAACGGTTTATTCCGTATTCTGAGGTGTGAATATAATAAATATAATATAAATATTATAGGTAGGTATAAAATGATTTTACTTATGTACTAGTGGGTAGGTACCTACGTAATTTGTGTCTTTGATGGAATTCTTTTTCTCTTCCCGAATAAAAGGCCTGGATTAATAAATAAATTGAGTAAAGTGTTTGACACAAGTAAACTACCTATACTCCATTCGCTTAGGTACTTAACCAAAGGTAAACAATATATTGTAGCCACTTTTTATAAAACCACATAATATATGTATTAAACATTAAACAAAAAAACTAGGCTAACTAACTTAACTGACTAACTAGTACCTACCTAGTTCGATTTTGGATTTCAGTCTCTTAGTCTAAACAGAATAGTCTTCTTAATCCTAGCGTTAATTCGCGGATTCGGCTGGACCTCGATATTTTCCGTGAAGACACTGTCATCTGACCTCTACAACCCAATGGTGACATTAGGCGATATCGAAGCATTGCAGCTAGACGGTCGTTGTTGGCCGTTTTAGGGCTATCAATGTTGTTTACGTTTTGTTATATGTATGGTATATAACCGAATGGAGTATAGGTAGATGGGAAGATCATAATACAGTAGGTAGGTACCTACACTTGTCTTTAAAACCTCGGGATATGTGTGCGTCACCTATGACCTTATAAACCTACCTAATAGAAACGTTAATACACTATTCCATTCACAAAGTATTTGATTTGTTTAATTAAAAAAATAATGAAAATTACAATCAAACTGTTATTTTTGTTTCAATAAATCTGTGATTATATACATAACTGTAAATGCCTCTTTATTTCATGTTGTGCAAACATAAATAGATCCCACACGAATAGTGATCTGTTATCATTATCATGTACAGAATATAGACGGAAAAAACAGGAACAAATCTGGTTAACTGTTACGATTTCAACAATCGGGAGTAGTTCATGCCACTTGACCACTACATATTCTGCAAGTAGTTAAGTGGCACGGTATCATAAAACTAATCATGCCAGTCGACCACTAAAGATCCAAAAAATAGTAAACTCGCCTGTAAGCCACTTTTTTATCGTGCCACTCGCCACCTACGCCAAAAAAATACATCTCGTCACAGTATAAAGAACATTATAAATTAAATAGACCTGTTTTTGACTTCAAACTCTTCTGATAAAAAGATAGTGCAGTTTGAGATAAAATAGGCGTCTCTAAACCATGGCTGTTATTGAGATTCATGTATAAAGTAAACTAAAATGGCTTTTTTTTCCAATATTTATTGATTACATCTACTGGGTGGCGCAAAAGTAAAGACCCTATTTGGTTCGGCTATAACATTTTTTCTAAATTAGAAAACTAGATTTAGGTTTTTTTAAATGTATATTTGTACCATTAAATTTCGTACCATTAGGATTTAAAGATGATGTCTTTTAAATGGTGACCTCCAGAGTTGATACACATTTGAGCCCTATTTATGACATTTTGCATAACTTGCCGTAACACTTCCTGCGATATGTTCGTTATTTCTTGACGAATGTTTTCTTTTAGAGCTGCGAGAGTCTGTGGCTTGTTCACATACACCCGAGATTTCAAAAAACCCCAAAGAAAGAAGTCTGGACTGGTCAGATCGGGTGATCTTGCAGGCCAAGGCAAATCGCCAAAACGAGAGATAACTCGGCCTGGAAAAGCGTCCCTCACTAAGTCCATAGTGTCGCGCGCTGTGTGTGCCGTAGCGCCGTCTTGTTGAAACCAGATGTGCTCCAGCCCCAATTCGTCCAAACTGGGTATCAAAAACTCACGTAACATGGTTCTGTAGCGTTCTCCAGTGACAGTTATCGCATTGCCTCCAGCGTCTTCGAAAAAATAGGGTCCGATCACTCTGTCAACACAGATGCCACACCATACAGTAACTTTTAGTGGGTGTAGAGGTGTTTCTTGAATAATGCGCGGATTATCAGTGCCCCAGAACCGAGTATTCTGCTTATTGACATGCCCTGAGAGATGGAAATGCGCTTCGTCACTCATAACCAATTTTGAAGGAAAATCATCCTCTTCAAGGTTGAGGTTTATGACGCGCTGGCAGTAATCTAGACGAGCTCGGTGGTCAGCAGGCAGCAGCTGATGAGTCATTTGAGTTTTATACGGGAACATCTTTAAGTCTTTCACCAAAATACGCTGCAGGGTCCGTCTGGAAATGCCCAATTGCGTGGCACGTCGCCTCGTTGATGTTTCTGGACACTCTTCCAGATCTTCGCGCACAGCATCGATATTTTCAGCTGAACGGCCTGTTCTTGGTCTCCCAGACTTAGGTCTATCCAATGTTGAGCCAGTTGCTTCAAGGCGTGTGGCAAAGCGTCGAATTGTGCGACCAATCGGTGCCGGACGGTGGGGAAATCGTCGACGAAATTCACGTTGTGTTCTTATCACTGATGAATTATTCCGTAAGAACATTGACACAATTATTCCACGTTCTTGGGGAGTAAAACGGTCCATGTTTATTTTCAGTGTATTTTACATTTGTTCACTACACAATTTTCAACAACAGAATGACAGAAAATGTCATATAAAAAAAATAAAGGTATTTTCTTTAGTGCCAGTAGGTACTTTTGCGCCACCCAGTATAATCACAACAAACGTGTCGCGTCGTGGTTTAGTATTATGGAATATCATCTTCCATGCCGTCTTCCATTTCGTCTAATAATGCCTTTAACCCATAGATCATCTATAGGTATCTGGGCATCTGTAAGCCAGCTTACCAAATATTCCTGTAAAAAAGGTTACAGAGGTCGATGTTCATGCAGCCAAAAAGGGTTGCCATGCACGCAGTTATGTAACTGCAGAGGAAACTGCGATAATTCAAGGGACAGTTGATTATGCTTATATTAAAACTTCAAATATAATTTTAATAGGTTCTCTTATAATTAACTATCTTAGGCACTTATCCTTATTTCGTTTCATACAGTGTAATAGAGAGCGAGGCATTATTAGTTAGACGAAATGGAAGACGGCATGGAAGATGATATTCCATAATATGTACTAAACCACGACGCGACGTTTGTTGTGATTATAGATGTAATCAATAAATATTGAAAAAAAAAGCCATTTTAGTTTACTTTATACATGAATCTCAATAACAGCCATGGTTTAGAGACGCCTATTTTATCTCAAACTGCACTATCTTTTTTATCAGAAGAGTTTGAAGTCAAAAACAGGTCTATTTAATTTAAGTATAATGTTCTATATACCTACTGTGACGAGATGTATTTTTTTCATCCATATTACAAGTTTTTCATCCATCATGTGGGTACTTTTTAAAAAGGAGATTAAATGGTCTTTCTAAATAAATTATTGGTATTTTATTATCTGTTAAATTAAAAATGATAAGGACGACTTTGTACAAAAAAAGGAATATGACGATTTTTTTCAATTTTTTTTTGCGTTTCTGTGAAAAATGTTGCAAAATGAATAGCAGAAATGAATTCTACGTATTTGATTTACTCGAAATTAATACCAAACATAAGCTAGTAGCTACAATACTAGTGATAGGCATCCCCTGTACGAAAAAAAAAATTAAAATAAATTACATTAAAAAAAATGTGGCTCCCCTTCTTAAATCATTCTTTCAGTCCTAAGGACTAATGCAGCAAAAGGAATTTGCTTAAATCATTAATCGCCGTATAATTTAGTGTACACACGCTACTATTAGGTTAGAAGTCTAACGCGGGAGCGGAGCTCCCGCTTTAGCCTTTTTAATTTTTATAGGTTATTTTTTTATAACCATCCGTAAATAGTGGCTCTCATAATATTTTTGTACCACATTCAATAATTTTGACACCCATAAATTGAATAAAATGATTCTTCACTATATAATAGGTAAATAATAGCTGCCAACCTATTATTTTTACTACCTGCTTTTCGGATTAATTTGTGGCCGCGTTAAATACAATACAACCCTTATTTTATTAAAAGTAATGATGAGACTGTCAAGATGAGTGCCACCATTGTAATATGGTACGTGTCTATATTGGTGACCCTCTTTTCCAAGACTTTGCCTTCAGATTACCATCAGGCGAGGCGAAGTCAAAACTGTGTACTTTTCTAACTGACTGTTACCTGTCTACATACATTAAACTTAAAAAATGCACCTAGGTACTATAATATAATGATTCAAGTAAGGCATTGATTAATAATATATCTGCTACGTTTACATACTCGCGGCAGAGCGAGGGAAGTGGCGAGATAAGTGGGCAGAGACGTGGTGTGAATGGTATATTCGTCATGCCGCGAGTACTGCCGCGTATGTTGCGCAAATACTAGCGCGATGAACTATACGAGACCGCTAGATGGCGCTAAGCTAAATAAAACACGACTTTCGTTATTGCTCCTAGAATATTTACTTTTAAAAATATTTATATCGATCTACGGAAAGTGTATTATATTTCGCCGCTTCATTCTCGATATAATTAACCAGGTAGTCCCTTATATCTACTAGGCAACGTCGCACATTTTTAAGAGATATGAATATGACTAAAAATTTTTTACAAGTACCTACGGAGCTGTGCTCTTGACAGATACCCATTCTTTATTTGTGCGTGGCAACGCGAGCACGTCTTCAGCAATGCGAAAACGCAGCGCCGAAGAAAAAATAAATCAAAAAGTGAAAGTTATCGTCGTATATAGATATAAAAGTTAAAAACTTATTATAAAAATACAAGTGAAAAAGTGAAAGTTATCGTCGTATATAGTTATTTCCTTACCACCATTGTGGTACTGGTATATACAATAAATACCTCACATGTACATCGGGGTTGACTGCGAGTCTCCAACGATGATACTTATTTTACGTAAATCGTAAAACAATCTTTATCGTATCGTGCATTACGATATTGCTACAGGTACGGATTGACTAAGAGTCAATATCTGCCTCACATGTACATCGGGGTTGACTGCGAGTCTCCAACGATGATACTTATTTTACGTAAATCGTAAAACAATCTTTATCATATCGTGCATTACGATATTGCTACAGGTACGGATTGACTAAGAGTCAATATCTGCCTCACATGTACATCAGGGTTGACTGCGAGTCTCCAACGATGATACTTATTTTACGTAAATCGTAAAACAATCTTTATCATATCGTGCATTACGATATTGCTACAGGTACGGATTGACTAAGAGTCAATATCTGCCTCACATGTACATCGGGGTTGACTGCGGGTCTCCAACGATGATACTTATTTTACGTAAATCGTAAAACAATCTTTATCATATCGTACATTACGATATTGCTACAGGTACGGATTGACTGCGAGTCAATATCTGCCTCACATGTACATCGGGGTTGACCGAGGGTCTCCAACGATGATACTTATTTTACGTAAATCGTAAAACAATCTTTATCAGATCGTGCATTACGATATTGCTACAGGTACGGATTGACCGCGAGTCAATATCTGCCTCACATGTACATCGGGGTTGACCGAGGGTCTCCAACGATGATACTTATTTTACGTAAATCGTAAAACAATCTTTATCATATCGTACATTACGATATTGCTACAGGTATGTACAATAAATACCTTTCATAAAATAATCATCGGGGTTCGCTGCGTGCGTCCAACGATAATTACATAGTGAAACAGTAATATCAACCATTACTGTGCGGCAATGCATAAAACGAGTGTCGAAAATATTTTTATTTTTATACCCTCATTTATACATAATAGCGGCATACTATTAAATACAAGAGAGCAATGCAGTTTTATATCATTTTAGGTCAAAAAGACCAAATGATTGAGAGCTCAGCTCCAACACTTATCGATAATTTTGTCTCAATCGGAAAACAAGAAATCACCGACTTAACTACAACACCTAGCGTTAATCCTGAACCGTTGACATTGGGCGACCCAGGTGGCGACCCAAAACTGTTATCAGCACTGGGCGAATCCACCCCTGAGCCACCAGACTATGGCGAAAAAATCCTTTATGGCTACCACTTCTAAAGAAAGGTATGCCCATAGAAAATAAATAAAAATTGTTTTAGGAGTATTAATCCTAGACAATTGTAGATTATTGCAAGCACCTAAACTTAATTTTGCGGAGATTGCAGCCGCCATACCCGACAGGGTTGGAAATAAAGACAAAAATATCCTTTCTACCCAGTAACAACTCAGTTCAGGAATTACGGCCATAAAGAAGGTCATGGACCTTTTCTTATTAGGTGAACATAAAATTCAGGCAATAAAGCCCCTAAGCTATGGGTGCTGTTTACTAATACTTACGAACTCAAACTGCAAGCGCCTCCCAACAGGTAGGCCTCTATCCCTATCCACACCAGGGAAACTGGCAAGCTCCTCGCTTCCCATCGAACAAGAAGGGGGGGGGGGGGAGCGGGGAGGGAACCGTCGCCAGGCGCCAACTGCGAGTTCGCGCCGCGACAACCAGTGTGTTCCCAACACGAAGAGCAGGAGCATTTCTTCGAACAAGCCCCGTGCAACGACACAACTATAGTTCAAGTATACATACCGACCGTATGACCTACTTTTATAATTGTCGGCTTATGGTTACCCAAGATACAATAAAATTGCTCTCAAATGAATTTAAGAGTGGTTATTCAATTCCATTTTGCAAAGACGTTCGGTAAGTCACCGGCCCTAATAATAATTTTTCAAAAAAAAAAAAAAAAAAAAATATTAAGATTTCAATTCGAATCTGCCTCCAGGGTAAAAACCACCTAGGAGTTCACAGCTTTACCATAATATATGGGTTATCAGTGCAGTGACACCAAGAGTCTTCACAAACATAATATGAAGCAGGTGTTATCTTATTTATGAAACGGCAGCTTTAGGTCCGTGGTGTACCTACTCGTACAGTCGGACGACATATTGGGCATAAGAGATCACTATTCTGAGTGTCTTCTTCCTAAGATATAAACGAAACACTGTAGTTTTTAAAATACTTGGCCTCGTTATAAATTATATTGGGGTAAATTGCAAGTTAGCTGCGATCACAAAATTAACTTTGAACAAACATAAATACAATCTAAAATAGATAGACACGTACACTTTTTATTATCTGCGAGATAATAATGCATTACCCTTTTTTATTCAAATCCTGTCACGGTATACCTACACATGGGCTATTAACAAAAATGCCGCCTATATACACAAATATTATAGAACGATCTAAGTAAATTTCCTATGTTATCGAATAACGAAACCAAGATTAGACTCCCTTCAGAGTTATTGAAAGACCTTGATTGGCGGAGCAAGATAATATTCTCAAAATCTAATCATATGCCCCTTGCTCACTTTAAATTCGAGATTTGCACGAATGCCTCCCGGATAAACTGGGCTGCAGTGTGTAATAACAGTCGAACTAACGGAATGTTGTCAACTTTTGAACGCGAAAAACACAAATTACTTAGTCCTTAAGTTTTTCTTGGATTAGAGACCTTAATACGGTTAGAGAATAACTATGTAGTAGGTTTCAGACTGACCTCTCCCCTAGCTGGTTCCCCTGGGGGGGACGCAAGGATTTTCTAGTACTAGCGTCTCCACTTAGTGAGGGGAGATACTAAAATATTACTTCGCGTCGATAATACGACAATCATAAACTACGTAAATCGAATGTGTGGAATTCAATTCCCCCAGTTAAACGACCTGTCTCGGCTCATTTGGCAGTGGTGCGAGAAACGTAATATTTGGATCGTGACTTCAATTCATAAATAATAAATCCGGACACGGAATAAGAGCTATCAAATAAAGCATTCGAAATGATTACAAGACGTTTAGGTCACCCCGAAATCAACCTATCCGCTTCTCGCACCAGTACAAAATGCGATACGATCTAAACAATATCCTGATACCTTAGCATAAAAATGCATCAGAAAAGTGATTGACGACAAAGCTACTGGCCCTCACAGCCCTGATTTCCCATGTCGAAATAGTTGATAAATTCAGAAATACTTTACCTTTAATTCTGATTTAAACACCCTCTTCAATCTTTTTTTTTAGAGACCAACATCCCCTTCATCGGAACCTTACCCTGGCTGCAGCGAGGCCCTGTGGCAGGCCTTCATTAAGCGAGGGTCTCCTCCCGATGCACTAAATCTATTAATAGCTTCGTTAGCAGACAGTACTATTATGCAGTATAAGTATCTATTACTTTAAGGCTGTGGTGGCAATTGCCAACACAACCATTAATTTATTCAAACCTCCAATAGCGGCAGTACTATCACTTTTAAGTAGTGATGTGCCGATCATAACTTTGGCCGACTAGCCGACTAGCCGACTATTCGGTTTCTAAACAGCCGACTAATCGGCCGACTAGTCGGCCAAGCCGATCATGGTACGGTATTTCCATCACGTTTCGTTTACAGATCGTTCGCGCGAGCCGCACCGCCGCCGCACGCTGATCAATTTCCAAGTTTTAGGTGGACGAAATTCAATTTACTCAAAATGAAAATAGTTAGAATAAGCTATCGATACGTGCTTAGGACTATTCTGTACACGTTATGCTACAATTTGTTATTTCAATAAATTCTTTGTTTCGTCAGATAATAAAGCTCAAAGGTACCGACTCCGCAAATTGTGTAGATAAAATTTCTGTTTACAAAATGTATCTAGTGCAGTTGATTGTCTCTTCTCTTGTAGTGTAAGTTGTTTACTGAGATATTCAATAAAAAAGGTGCATATAATTTATCAGATAAAAAATAATTAGTAGGTACGTATACAAATTTTTACGCTATTATAGAAACTTTAGGTTCTTTACCACCACCCAACCCTCAACTATTATAATTAATGGGATTTTCGTGCCCATTTTTGCCCTTCTTGAACAAAGTTTATGATTTTTTAGATAACAGTGCTTAAAAAAAATATCGAGATTTTGTTCAATCTGCTTAAGTGTCATCCTCCATCAAACCTATGATTAAGCAAACAAAATATATGCTATCTGGCATTGTATGCCATTGGAGTGCTAAATTTTACTGTTATGGATAAAAATAAGTTGCAGAATCCTATTCAAATGATTTTAAGTGTCGTGCGAGTTGAATAGAAAAATAAATCTGGGGGCACGGCAGTGCCCCCGCCAAGTCGAGCAAAAAAGAGCGGCACGGCCGTAACACTATTTTCTCGAAGCACTTCAGGCCATTTTCGACCCCCTAGAACTTCGTTGAGGATAAACCTAGAAGCCTGAATCTTTGGTTACCAAGTAGGCACTGTAAAAACACTTTATATTTCAAATTTCATTCAATTTGAACCAGTAGTTTAAGAATTATAACTAGTCAAAGTTTGCAAATTTTGTCACTCACTGACTGACCGATCATCAAAACTCTAAGGCACTTCTAGCAGACGTAGAAGCCTCAAATTTAGAAGATAAGTAGTGTTTAGTGTACAACTCAAGGGAAAATTAAAATATTCTTCAATTTCAGCAATTTCACCAACTGCATAAATAACTTTGTAATCTCATACGGGATTACAAAGTTACATGGGATTACAAAGTTACATTTGCAGTGAACGTTTCAGTGTACTGAATAAACTTAATGATGACGAAAAGTGAAGAAGTGGGAGTGGGAGTGGGAGTGGGAGTGCGAGTGGGACTGGGACTGTCCGACACAGAGAAGCCGGAAAGGTAATCTACAAAAAGAACTGAAATCCCATCAAAAACAATACTTGTAAAAAAATGCCAAGCCTCGCCGCCCTCAGTTCTTCTACCGCAAAAAGTTGTGAGATCCATGTAATACCAAGTCGGTTTATTTGTTCAGTCCCTACTTCAGATATCTTCTGTCCTAAGTTATTACGTAATAAGTTTTTATGTTTTGAATATAATAAATTGACTTGGCCATCGCATGAAAACACAACGTATAGCACATTACAATAATTACATTAAATAAGATTGTTTAGTGCGATTGCCAAGTCAATTTATTACATTTAAAACATAGGTATCTGAAGTAGGGACTGAATTACATGGATCTCACAACTTTTTGCGGTAGAAGAACCGAGGGCGGCGAGGCTTGGCATTTTTTTACAAGTATTGTTTATGGGATTAAATTGTTTTGTGCCATCTCCCCCGATCGGGCGAGTTTATTGAGGGGGACTTGATGAATAACTTAGAACAGCCGCTTAAAATTGGATAGCTACTAGACTGCTAGAAATTGGATACTATTATTTTAGTAGTAAGTACCATTATTATTTAAGGTGCACAAACCAGTAAACCGGTATGAAGCCGGATAGTCGGCGCTCTTTGCCGACTAGTCGCCGACTAATCGGCGACTACAAAAGTGGCCGGATAGTCGGCCTTACCGACTAGTCGGCGACTAGTCGGCACATCTCTACTTTTAAGTCAACAGTTTACTAACGGATGTTCATACAGTAACTTAAATAGTCACCAATCAGCATTATCAATATTCCCTGGTGACAATATCGGCTCAGACGAAAGATGCATCTACTGTAAGATGCATTTAGGTCAATGCCTAAATATTTCCAATACTGACTTAGATTTAAAAAAAAAAAAAAAAAAAAAAAACTAGAAATAGTAATATTTCCTGCTCTATGTACAGCTCATTGTGTACAAACATTTTTTAAAATCGAAAATATATATATTTTTTTTTTCAAACAATGGTATTCACATCTCGATAACGATATGTCAAAGTCAAAGTCAAGGTCTTTGTTTCTCAAAATGGTGCAACACTGTTACAGCTTTTTAGACGTCAAAATGATAAAAACTACCGCTCCTGGACGTGACCAACCTATTCTGTTCCTACCTCATTTCGAGGATAACATACACGTATTTACCTGCCCTGCAACAGTCCTCAAGGAATATATTTTTGCTACAAAAATAAGAGAACTGCCAGTACGGGTCAATGAAATTGTTGTTAGCATACAAAGCACCACACAGACCAGCTACCACACAATCAGTTGGTCGCTGGATAAAACAGGTACTGACAGAGAGCGGCGTCGACACGTGCGTCTCTAGCGCACACTGCATGCGCCATGACGCCACATCCGCCGCGCACTCGCGCGGTCTTCCAGTCGAAGCTATTCTGTAAATTGCTGGCTGGACCAGCACATCCAATACACTCACAAAATCCTATAACCTAACGGTAATCAGTGACGAAAATTTTGCTAATTTAATATAGGTACCTTACCTAGTATTAGGTAATAAGTACTTAGTTGGAATTTACTATTGCATTAGTAACTTATTTAAATAAATTAAATGGATAAGTAACTGTTTTTGCTCCCAATAATCATTAAGTTCATATTGAGAGTTCCACTGAATTAAAAACTTTCTGTGCTATCTCTGAAAGTCTACCTGGTTAATTATATCGAGAATGAAGCGGCGAAATATAATAGATGATCAAACGAACTTCTCGAATGAAGTTCGATCATTATTATATGAGCCGCTTCATTCGAAGATATAAACTCCCTCCCACCCATAGTACACAAACAGCATTGTTAATAGGTTTGATACTGTACCCAAAGCAAGAAAGTTTTATGCGTTATACCTTTATCTCTAAAGAATGAGTATCTGTCAAGAGCACAGCTCCGTAGGTACTTGTAAAAAATTTTTAGTCATATTCATATCTCTTAAAAATGTGCGACGTTGCCTAGTAGATATAAGGGACTACCTGGTTAATTATATCTTCGAATGAAGCGGCTCATATAATAATGATCGAACTTCATTCGAGAAGTTCGTTTGATCATCTATAGTAGTTGAAAGTGATAGTTTTTATTAATAATCTATTTAATTAATTCGCTATGCTGTAAAAGCTTATTGCGTACACTGCTACAGCGTTGTCCTCCATACGTTTACGTCCGTCTCCGTTGCAGGGCGAATACTGTAATGCGGACCAACGCGATGATGGGTGTGTGTGAATGCTAGGGCATTAATCGCGCGAATATTTCTGGCAACACGATGAGCAATGCGAGCGGCAGTATGTAAACGCGGGGTAAGGTACCTATTACCCATGGAGAAGGAAATGATAGTCATATTCTGTCCTCATGGGTATTACCTACCACAGTGGTATTTCTATATTATTTTTATTAGTACAACCCTTTTTACTTCATCCCGTACACTTAGGTGGTCTGGGAAGGTGGACGGTGGGACCGTGGGAAAGAACCGAATCCAAGTAAGGCCTAGGTACTTATTACATAACAGGCTCTATTTTTAACTTCCGGGTCGAGCCATCCTCACTTGTAAGCCGCTGCTGCGCGCGCTACTTGGTTATCGACGGACGCTCGTGGCTCTAACGCAGGCTGTCCTCTGGGAGGTCAGATGGCAGTCACTTCCATAAAAGCCGTAAAAGGTAAGTCAAACTAAAAGGAGGAGAAAAATTTATGAGGAAAAAGCGATGATCTCCTCTCTCTCTCTCGCTCGAATGCAATCGGGCATCACATCGTTGAGAGGATATTGAATATAGGTCCCATATTTTTAAATCGTAGTTCAGCCAAACCCGCAGTCAGACTGGTAAAGCGGATCCCAGACTCCGAAGTGAAAGCTGCGTATGCGACTGGGATTAACTAGGATGAATAGTTTTATATGTACCGAAGCACAGAATACCGAAGTATCTACATCTACTCACAATCACAGTCTAACGAATGACTCGTTACTGTGATACAATATTATTATTTTATCATATTATTATGTATTCTGAGAAATACGATACTCGAAATAAAAATGTACTTGTGATAACCCCGAGGGCACTACGAAATACCTACCTACTTAGGATAATGATAACACATTTTTTTATCTGTGGGGATTGCCTCATGAAAAAAAGGCATTTTCCTCATAGCTCGTGGTTGGCTTCCTGACTTTTCCTTCTCCACTGCGCATACTCTTGCGCTGAGTGTGTATCTTATGTGTCTAGCTAGAATAAATATTTTTTCTTTCTTTCTTTCTTTCATCCCTGATAGTGAGCAAGCATTATCATCTTTTACGACGTCGAACCAGCATTTCTTGGGTATCCCCTTTCTACCGAGGCTTGGCGGAGTGACGTGGCAAGATATCTGTTACCACATCCATGGTTATGAGTTGTGTGATGGTTATGTTATGTATGAGTAACATAATTGTGGTATTCCATCGGTCCCATGCCTACATATCTTAGGTACTCATAACCAGGCGGTCGTCGCTTCCCGAATTCCCTGCTGTGGTTTTTCAACAGTATGGGATGGGGTTCTTCAAGAAAGGCAGAAGGTTCTTAGGGGGTCGGCAGCGCCCCTGGTGTTGTACACGTCCATAGGCCACGGTAACCACTGGTCAGGTGGGCGTTGTGCTTGTCTGCCATCTAAGTGGTATATAAAAATATAATTATAGGTCAAATATCTGTTATTATTTATTAGTTAATATCTAATCCGTGCTTACGTACTATACTCCATTCGGTTAGGTACTTAACTAAAGGTAAACCATATTGTAGTGTAGCGTCTATTTATAAAAACACATATTATACAAGTAAACTACCTATATTTGATTTCAGTTTTTAGTCCTCAACAGAAAAATATTTTTAAACTGAGTTTTTAATTTTTTTTTATTTAAAAACTCAGTTTAAAAATATTTACCTGTACCTATTTAATAAATAAACACATCAAGATTGTTTACATTAGTACCTACATTTCTAGTAGTTATGATAGCTGACACCATTGGCTGACACCCACACGATATCAAGGGCACTGCGGAGACAAAATACTGCTCAATAATTTGTACTGTGCTTCTTATATACCTACTTACGTATTGTCTTTTAGGAAAAATTTTAACGTTATCATTTTCTATTACTTAAATAGAATAACAACATCCACTAAATAGGCACTTATGCTAACAAATATACCTACTCAGAGCAGAGGCGTATTTAAAGATTTGGCGCCCCGGGCCATTTAGGTTTGCCGTGCCGCCCTATTAAGTGATGTTTCGCGTTCACCGCTAGCCTGCGCCCATGGGGGTGACGGTGACCCGATGACCCGAATTAGGGGACTTCTTCTTAGGAGACTTTCAAGCCTGATCAGTGGGATCTCTATCTAATGGTGCGAGGGAAGTAACTCCCATGGACCTCCCCACTAACCCAGGCCCACAACAAAATCAAAAGCACCGCTTCGGGACCTAACAGCACTTTAGGCTCTAAAGGCTAAAGGCAATACTCTTTAGCGTATGCCTCCCATGTTCTGGGTGGCGCGGTAATAGGGCCACTTCTGTGGAAAATCGGCTACAACTGGATGAAATCAGAAGGAACCAAGAAAACCACAGCCGGAGTTGCCCAAGTCGTTGGACGTATTTAGCGACTGGATCTTGTAGTGGATATCCTAGGGCAAACCTGGTACCCCGGCAACACATACAGATGTGGCGAAACACCGTGTGGTTATATTTGACTCGATCCCACCTCATCATTAGCCCCTGTCCTATCTTCTGCCGCCCCGGGCCATGGCCCCCTTGGCCCTAGGGTAAATATGCCCCTGTACCTACTCGTGAAAACATTCCATTAGGTAATTGAAGCTTGACTCGCTTGCTGCGGATTCACGAGTGTAGGATAGGTAAGATAGGTTCCCACAGGATTATGGTTGCATCAGGCGGTTCCATCTTAAATCAAAATGTTAAATCGTCACACAACTTACTGTATTCTGTATTTTTTTATTATTATTTTTTTTTTTTTTTAGAATTTTGGAAAACTTCAAATCAAATCAAATCAAATCAAAATCGTTTATTTGCTAGAATATGGTACAATAGATATTAGAAAATGCTTCGTTTCCTCACATTCTGCCACACACGGCGTGCAAATTTTCAGGTTATAATAATAATACTTATATGCTAAATTAATTAAATTAAAAGATATTATTAACTGTTATTGTATCGTCCAAGAAGTCATTAATATTGTAATACATTTTATTTAATAACATGTCAAATAATTGTTTCTTAAATAATGTCATACGTAGGTTAGTCAAACTTGATGGAAGATTATTATATATTCTGATACACATGCAGTAAACATTCCTTCTAAATAGTTCTATATTAATTAGAGGTAAATGTAACCTGTTTTTATGTCTCGTCCGGCTATTCGCATAGTCACCAAGTTTGTCGAATAGATGGGGGTATTTTTTGACAAAGATACATATTTCGAAAACTTACATCTAATATTTATATAACAATAGCAAGGTCAATAACATAATGATGGGCAATTAAAAGTTTTCACAGATAGCTTTAAGTACATACGTTTTGCTAAAGAAGTATCCTTATACATATACTTATTATACAAGATCATAAAAAGGGACCATCCAACCACCGTTAATGGGGCCAGCCAGTGCATGGTATACCCAGGATCTCAAAAGCTGTAGCGTAAACAGAAAACTGAACAAAATTTCCCTACGCGATACAAGTTTCTGAAATCACCACTATTCTTGCATAAAAGTACTATGTAGGTACTAATTTTCAGTTTAAAGCCTCTGTGGCGCGGTGATAGTGAACTTGACTGTAACGCAAGAGGCACGGGTTCGATTCCCGCTCAGTGCAAATATCTGTATGCATGAATCAAGCCGTCGGCGTCGGTCCAGGTTGTCATACAAACATCTGTGGCAGTTGTCACGGGTAGTTGGAGCCCTAAAAAGTCCAACAACTCGTCTAATTGCAATACTTCGATATCGGGTTGTGGAGATCAGGTGGCAATCGCTTCAAAGAAAATATTGAAGTTCAGCAATGTTGCAGACTTGCAGTGATACTGGAAGAGGTGGTCCCCATACTCCGAGGTAAGCCCTTGGACGCAATGATGATTATGGTTTAGTCCAACTGATTTTTTGACGAAAGACATGTACCTACTGTATACACCTTCACATAGGCGAGGGTCTTAAGAGAGCCGAGGACGGTAATCATCATACTCACGCGTGCCATACGACGTTTTACAACACACTTGCGAATAAAATAATACTACAAATACTAAATAAACAATACTACAAATTAATTCGTTTTTCTATGTGCGCGCATCTAACAATGGCGGTCAGCCATATTTAAAAAAAAAAGAGGTTGGAATTTACCTTTTTTTACTGTTTTTTTTTCTGTACTTAGAGAAAAAAAAAGTTAAATTTGAGTGGAAATTTTGTTTATTAAACAAGTAAGTAAGTACTTACTTATTACAAGTTGAAATTATTTATTTAAATACGAAAATGCATCAAATGAACAAACAATAGGCATATTAATTTATTCGTACTATTTAAAACGTTCTTTTTTATACCGAACCTTTTTAAGAACATAGAAACTTAGCCTATAAAATTTAAAAAAGAATCTATAACTCACTTGTGAATAATAGCAATGAAAAAGTCACAGTTTCATAATAGGTGTCATAACGTGCCTATTTGCGGTGAAATAATAGCACTTTTATGAGCAGGTGTGTTGTAAAATAACTGAACAGCCTGCTCGCTCAGTATGAAATTTTAAATATCATTATGAATAATATAATTTAAATAATCATTTGGACTTTGGTATAAGGCCTTATGTATGAATCATTCTGTATTCCTGAAGTTTGATATTGTTGTTAAAAGCAGAAATCTCTGCCTTGTAATTTATAGTGAATATGATATGAGGCACGCACGTGCCTGTCGACCTTAGTGACCCATATTGATATCAGTCAGCAGTCCGCGGCTAGAATCACTGTCATAAATTCTTGTTAATTAACTATACTATACTACACTTGTAGCTATTTCCGTAGAATGAATAAAATGACTGTAAACTGAATACGGAGTAGTATATATGACGTAATAGTTGGACGCTAGCGATACGTCCGATTGAAGCGAATCAACACTTTGCATTTCGCTTCGCTTTTTCATCTCGCCACCTCGGAAAGAGTTCTGTGATTCGGACTGCTGTTAGCGACTCGAAAGCCTTCCCCATCACCGTCGGGGTACACCAAGGATCCGTCCTTAGTCCTTACCTGTTCAGCGTGGTATTAGACGTTTTGTCGAACAGTATCAGAAACTCACATGAGCAGCCTCCGTGGCTGCTCATGTATGCTGACGATATTGTGCTGATGGACGCGGACAGGAGCAATTGGTGCGACTGCGACGCGTGAAAGGGTGAAAGGAAGCGCTTGAGAACGGCGGCGGTGTGAAGCTAATGTAGCGAAGACAGAATACTTAGCGTTAAACTCCACAGACCCCACACCCGTTCGCATAGGCGATGACTTGGTCGAGCGCACGGACCAGGTTAAGTACCTGGGATCTGTACTTCATGTGACTGGTGAAATCGACTACGACGTCAGGGCACGGATTGCTGCCGAGTGGGCCAAGTGACGAGAAATGGCTGGCGTCACATGTGATTCCAAAATGCCAGTCAGGTTGAAGAGGCAGGTCTTTAAGACGATCATTAGGCCTGTCCTCTTACATAGTTGTGAGGCGTGGCCGCTGCTGGAGCGACACAAGCTGGAGCTGCGTGTCACGGAGATGAAAATTCTGCGGTGGATGTGCGGCGTCATGCGTAAAGATCCAAAAGATCGCGTGAGGAACTCTTGTATTCGCGGCAGCCTCCATGTCCGTGACATCGCGGATAAAATGCAAGAGAGCCGCATAGGTACTAAGATATTTCACGATATCAAACTTTTTTAATCATTTTAAACCTATGTTCATAAATTAAATTATCTTTTTCTAATAAATATTCTAATGAGCAATACGTATGAGTACTTTTTAACCCCCGACAAAAAAGAGGGGTGTTATAATAAGTTTGACGTGTGTATGGGTGTGTGTGTGTGTGTGTATGTATACCAGTCTGTCTGTGGCATCGTAGCTCCCAAACGGCTGAACTGATTTCGATTCTGTTTCTTTTGTTTGAAAGATAGTTTAGTCGAGAGTGTTCTTAGCTATGTTTCATAAAAATCGGTTCAGCCATTTGAAAAATATGAGGAGTGAAAGTGGCAATGCAAAATCTAATGTTTTCAAATATGTATACCCGTGTTGGGTATCAAATGAAAGGTCATTACATATTTATATATCACGATACAGCAAGTTTTATGGAAATCGGTTAATAGTCCGGTCAATTTAGACATTCGAAGTTACATAAAGTCCCAACAAGCTGAATTTCTGTGAAGTTGTTCAAAACATAATTACAAACAATGTCTAGAAGTTCCCCATCATTCCCCTGTAAGGAAAAAATTTAATTCAAGGTCAAAGGTCAAAAAAATGAGTTTTTCGCGATTTTCAGCAAAACGGTAAGTTTTATCATAAAAGTACCTTAGACAAAAATTGTAGATCATAAAATTATCTATAAAAAATGTGTTCATACTTTTTTTCTTACGAGCCACCGTTTCTGAGATATAACGATTCTAAAAGTTATAAAAGTTGTTATCGTCATAATATGCGCACGCTTCCACGCCACCTATGAGGTAGTGTACTTAGCGCGTTTTTGTTAACGTCGTTTCCCCAGTAGGCCTACTCCACGGGTCAGTTATGATCCTGTTTAATGTAAAACTATTGCAAAATAACGGAAATTTTCAAAGATTGGGAAAGACAAAAGCGATGTAAATGAAAAAAAAGTGTTGAAGTTTATTCATCTGATTCGTAAGTTTCAAATTCTTGTTCTTCTTCTTGATCTTCTTCTTGTTCTTCTTCTCCTGCTTCTTCTTCATCTTCATTTTGGATGCAAGTAAATTGCGTCAATAGCGATGTATCGCATGATACTTCGTCGGAGTCAAACGAATCCTCCATTGTTTGTGATTCAATATTAGAGCACGACCGGCCTTGACAATTTGTGCATGCCAAAGAACAAGATAGTCCGACTTTTTTGCAACCACATTTAGCACTGCATCCCTTTTTGCAGTTGCAAAAAATAATGTTTAGCAGTTTTTTCGGCGCAGGTGGAAGTAAAGTTTGAACTGGCTCTAATATATTGTTGACCAACTTCCAACCCCAGTCTGTAGGGTCTAGCTGATAACCAAGCCACACTTGAACTTGTTAATATACTCGAAAAAGATGTTGGTGAGCAGCAACTGAAGTTGGAGGAAGACAAGCTAATTGAACTTGTTTTTTTTTTTAGTATTTTTAACGAAACATGCATATCGATGTTTATCTAAACAGGTAGTTTTTTTAGGAGCTCCGTACATAGAAAGAAGAAAGCGGATGCCGTTGGTAATAACTTCTTGTTGAGTTGAATCACTTTTTTTAAAAACTTCAGCACATTGAATTAAATCTTGTTTTTTCAAACATTTTGAAAACTGCTGTTTTACCCCTCCTGTAAAATGCAGATGTCGTATCACAGCCAGTTATTGCGTGTAAAAATAGTACATGATCTAGTTATTACCAACGGCATCCGCTTTCTTCTTTCTATGTACGGAGCTCCTAAAAAAACTACCTGTTTAGATAAACATCGATATGCATGTTTCGTTAAAAATACTAAAAAAAAAACAAGTTCAATTAGCTTGTCTTCCTCCAACTTCAGTTGCTGCTCACCAACATCTTTTTCGAGTATATTACCAAGTTCAAGTGTGGCTTGGTTATCAGCTAGACCCTACAGACTGGGGTTGGAAGTTGGTCAACAATATATTAGAGCCAGTTCAAACTTTACTTCCACCTGCGCCGAAAAAACTGCTAAACATTATTTTTTGCAACTGCAAAAAGGGATGCAGTGCTAAATGTGGTTGCAATATATTAGAGCCAGTTCAAACTTTACTTCCACCTGCGCCGAAAAAACTGCTAAACATTATTTTTTGCAACTGCAAAAAGGGATGCAGTGCTAAATGTGGTTGCAAAAAAGTCGGACTGTCTTGTTCTTTGGCATGCACAAATTGTCAAGGCCGGTCGTGCTCTAATATTGAATCACAAACAATGGAGGATTCGTTTGACTCCGACAAAGTATCATGCGATACATCGCTATTGACGCAATTTACTTGCATCCAAAATGAAGATGAAGAAGAAGCAGGAGAAGAAGAACAAGAAGAAGATCAAGAAGAAGAACAAGAATTTGAAACTTACGAATAAGATGAATAAACTTCAACACTTTTTTTTCATTTACATCGCTTTTATCTTTCCCAATCTTTGAAAATTTCCGTTATTTTGCAATAGTTTTACATTAAACAGGATCACAACTGACCCGTGGAGTAGGCCTACTGGGGAAACCACGTTAACAAAAACGCGCTAAGTACACTACCTCAGAGGTGGCGTGGAAACGTGTGCATATTATGACGATAACAACTTTTATAACTTTTAGAATCGTTATATCTCAGAAAATTTTATGATCTACAATTTTTGTCTAAGGTACTTTTATGATAAAACTTACCGTTTTGCTGAAAATCGCGAAAAACTCATTTTTTTGACCTTTGACCTCGAATTATTTTTTTTCCTTACAGGGGAATGATGGGGAACTTCCAGACATTGTTTATAATTATGTTTTGAACAACTTCACAAAAATTCAGCTTGTTGGGACTTTATGTAACTTCACTCTCATTTTTTGGTCTAAATTGACCGGACTATAAGCGGTTACCTATAAAAAGCATGAAATAAATAAAAAAATAAAAAATAAAAATAAAACCCCGACCCAAAAAGAACCTATAAAAAGTAAAATAAGTAATAACTATTACATTATGACCTACCCTAAGTATTGACCCTTTTGTCATTTGCCTCGTATAGGTACTATGGTCGGGGGACCGCCGCCGCGCCGTCTGACCGTCAGGGGGGTATAGAGCATACCAAGGTACTTAGCGATCCCCCGACGAGACAAATGACAAAAGGGTCAATACTTAGGGTAGGTCATAATGTAATAGTTATTACCTACATACCTATTTTACTTTTTATAGGTTCTTTTTGGGTCGGGGTTTTTAAATTTTTAATGTATTTCGATATCAACTCCCACGCGAACGAAACGAAGTGAACTGAATATTTACTTGAATGTCTGCAAAGACTTGGGGTGTCTTCACAGACTCTGCGGCCCGGCCCTGGCACTCACATTGTCATGTATGGCTCTTGGCCGGTAAAGTGTGACGACCGCTGCTCTCTAGAGGATAATAAATCGGCCAAGTGCAAGTCGGACTCGCCCATGAAGGGTTCCGTAGTAGCAAAGGCGAAAATTGAGGTTTATGACGTATTAAAAAAAAACTACTGACTGGATCTCGTTCGAACCAATTTTAGTGGAAGTTTGCATGGCAATATACATCATATATTTTTTTTAGATTTATCACTCTCTTATTTTAGAAGTTAGAGGGGGGGGGGGGGGGGGACACATTTTTCCACTTTGGAAATGTCTCTCGCGCAAACTATTCAGTTTAGAAAAAAAAATATATTAGAAACCTCAATAGCATTTTTAAAGACCTATCTATAGATGACACGTATGGGTTTGATGAAAAAAAAAATTGAGTTTCAGTTCTTAGTATGGGGACCCCCAAAATTTAATGTTTTTATTTTTATTTTAGTGTGAAATTCTTAATGCGGTTCACAGAATACATCTTTTTACCAAGTTTCAACAGCATAGGCCTTATAGTTTCGGAGAAAAGTGGCTGTGACATACGGACGGACAGACAGACAGACGGATGGACAGACATGACGAATCTATAAGGGTTCCGTTTTTTGCTATTTGGCTACGGAACCCTAAAAATGACTCTTGCAGATATCGAAGAGCAAAAATACGCTTTCCGAGGTGGTGGGATGAAAATAACTATTTTCTAAGTAGTCTTCACTGACAGTATACAGGGAAACTAGATATAAATGCATAGATAATCTCCTCAAAGGCCTCATAAGGTCTTCATAGATCGAAAACTTTGCGTCTTAGCAGTTTTATAGTTATACGGAAATAGTGCAAAGTCGCATGGCGCTAAATTCGGCTAAATCTGTAGCCAAAGTAGCAAGTAAGAAGCGCACAGCAAGTGCTTATGGAAGCAATTAATGCGTCTATACATTTACCTATATTTGCGCCGTAAATTCTTCTAGTGCTAAACGTTGAGAAAATGAGAAGTAAAGCTTTTGCATGACAGCATTTGCTGCAAGCTTGCTTTTGTGTGCGGCCTACTTTATAAGAGGAGTGTCTCAGCAATTGCCAGCTTATCAGCAAGTGTACATACCTACTTATAGGAATAATTGCATTCATTTTCCGTACACTGCATTATTTCATTATGAACAGTTTCGCCTTATCACGGTCGATTCATTCATTAATGTTGTTAATTACTAATAATAAAGGTCTGATTGAACTGAAGATATCGAAGATACATTGCAAGTTGCGGCAATTCGGTGATAGCGCATGTATCACAGGCATCACAGTTCGAGTTGTAATAGTATCAAGTACTTAGTATGGTCGGTTTACTTACTATAACCGACCGGTGTGGGTACTTATAACGGCGCGGTCGCGAGTCACAGCCACTCCATCACGATCTACGCTCCGTTACAGAGCTAAGCTTTTTTACAAGTATACGTTTTTCAGGTGATTAGTCGTAAAGTTGCTTGTGACCATGAAACAAGGGATCCTGATATTTTTGTTGGTGTGTGCCGTGGCCGCTGCTATGGTGCCCAGGATTAGGGTGAGTAGAAAGGCAAATATTTTGTTAAAATATTATAAATTTGTTTTCGTTTATTTATAGAACTTACTCTGAATTTCTAATAAGTCGTTATGAACGCTTATTTGTTAATAATCATAAGTTTAAAGAAAGCTTCCTTTCGTCATCGGAAAATATTGGCAATTTTCTTACAAAATGACAAATAATTAAGTGATACAAGAAATTTAGCGAAATATTTAGTATGGTGCTTAATTTTAACGAAATAATAACTTCCTGTGATTTTTATTGCATTGCATTTGTTTTGTATTGTATGATGAATATGATGATGCAACCTAACCAACTACCTACATCATAATCTTGCCTAGATATTTCTCTAGAAATAACTGTGTATGTCTTTGAAATATAAATAATTTTCTGGTACAGTCTGGGCCATAATTTAATATTACAAATATTACAATGAAGTTTAAAATAATCTTATTGCCAAGTATCCACGAACAGATACACTGTACCTACAGATACTTTCCTAAAATGAATAAGGGTAGCTGAGATTTTCAAAATCTATAGCACGTAGTGCTATAGATTTTGAAAATCTCAGCACATAGATGGGTATGTAAGACATTGCTCAATAATAAAATAATTATAATATTATGATATTATTAGGTATGTAGGTAATCATTAGTGGGATTATGGCTTTTTGGGCTTGCTTTAAGCTGTCACCAAAATAATAGGGTTTGCCAGCAAAATAGTAGGTAGGTAGGTAGGTACCTACCTAAATCTGCCTCTGAAATATTTTGGTGGCAGTTCTTGCAGGTCCCCTATTTTCGTGTTTTATGACAAGTAACCTGACCTCCGCCAATCTAGGCATATCTAGGCATGTCGGTGCGGTGTCATATTCTGCAGACAGTAATCGATATTATTTGGCAATAGATCTAAGTACCATATTTGGCGGTAGGTCTATCGTTTTGAGTACCTACCAACATTTAGGGGCCTACCATTTGAAAGGCGCCGTTTAGTTAGCAGCCTAAGCAGTTAATATTGAACGGCTGATTAAGCTAGTTAGCGGCGACATAGTAGACATTATGTGTCGCCGCCAAATAGCTTAAGGTCTCTGCATACGTAACGGGTTTTTTCACGGACGGGACGGGACGTGAAGCAAAATGTATGCGGCCCACCCCGTCCCGTCCGTGGCCCCGTGACATATGCATTACCGCATACATTTTGTATGAAACGATATTTCCAAAACTTCACGTCTCCGTCCCGTCCGTGAAAAACCCGTTACGTATGCAGAGACCTTTAATCAGCCGTTCCTGCATAGGTGGTGGTTATTTTTTTTATAGCCAGAAACAAGTCATTTGCCTAGCTGTTTCATTAAATGGCTAGGCAAGTAATTAAACGTCATCGATCCACGCGGCGCCGTTTAGTTACAGCCTAGGCACTAGGCAGTTAATTGAACGGCTGATTAAGCTAGTTGCCTGCGACAAATACATGCCAAAAATATATTTCCCTGTTTGCACTTTACGCGGGCTCCTTATACACTCATCTGACTCATCCTATACCTCTTTTAATTATATACTACCCTACTATGACTCAATGACTTAACACACGATTAGTTTTAAATAAATAGGTAAGTGTATGTAATAAATTAGATTATAGTAGGAATTGTAGTTTTGTTTACAATATAGGTAGGTATGTAGGTAGGTACCTACGCACTCGTGTTTGTTTACGAGTAATTATCGGCTATCGGCATAATATTATTATGATGACTCCAAGTCGCGAGAGAAAATGAGGCCTGGCGCGCGCAGATTAGATTCATCCATATCCATACTTCCATACTTATTATTAATAAATTATATATGCGAAAGTAACTCTGTCTGTCTGTCCATCTGTTACGCTTTCACGCTCAAACGATATTGATAAAATTTGGTAGGTACACGTACAGGGGTAAAATTAGACCATGAAAGAACATAGGCTATGTTTGGTCGCGATAACCGACTTCCACGCGGGCGGAGCCACGGGCGACAGCTAGTAAATAATAATCCCCTGCTGTAGCACCCCGTGCTATCCTCAAAAGATACCCAAAAACAGCATACGTAATGAACGTAAAAACGCTTATATACCTAATGGCGTAAAATTTTCATCAGAGTAAACAGCAATATTGACGTACCTACCTAAGTACTATCTGATAAGATAATACATCATTTACTACTCCCACATTAGGTAGGTACTATAAAGAGTATTTTATGAAAGAGTTCATTAGGCTGTTGTGCTACTACTAATAATTTATTTTACTAAAATAATCATACAATGGATTTTTTAACAACCTCCAAGTGGCAATTCGTTGCTCGGCGTATGATGGAATAGAATGCCAAATGTATGGGATTATACATTTGGCATATTCATGCTTACAAATATTTCATGCACACAAATATTTGCACTGAGCGGGGATCGAACCCGCGCCTCCTGCGTAGCGGCCGCGTTCACTACCGCCACGCCACGGAGGCTGTTCATTCCGATTTATATCTATTATAGTTCGTATAAAGTTATTTTTAAAAACAGCTGATTGCTTGATTCTAGATTCCATAACACAAATATATGCCTACCTACTACAGATCTAGATAGCGTTGTGTAGAATTATCTATAATCTATACTATCTATCTGTATCTATAACTATATTAATATTATATTATGCGAAAGTACCTAACTCTGTATGTCTGTCTGTCTGTTCGCTTTCACGCCTAAACCTCTGAACCGATTTTCATGAAATTTGGTACAGGGATAGATTAGACCTTGGCAAAGGACATAGGGTATCTTTGGTAGCGATTACCGACATCCACGCAGGTGGAGCCGCGGGCAACAGCTAGTGTAGAATATATTTTTATTATTATGTACATACTAGTTGTCCCGGCGAACTTCGTACCACCATATTTTTTTCAGCCCGCGTGAATTTTTGATCCCGTTCCCGCTGCACCTATTTGGAGGTGGTGGTAATAAAATTTTGGAGGTCTGGGAATAAGCCATTTTCTACCTACATTTTAAACCTACCCTGGACATCCACGAATATTTCAAGACTAAAATTCGTAGTTCGCTTTTACAGTAACATATACATAGGTAGGTATATTGATTACCTACCTATGTAGGTATTATCCTGATGGACAGGTAGGTACTTAGTTAGTACTAGCTGA
Organism: Eilema depressum; assembly: GCA_914767945.1. Lineage (NCBI taxonomy): Eukaryota > Metazoa > Arthropoda > Insecta > Lepidoptera > Erebidae > Eilema > Eilema depressum. Next base: position 8,238,000 of record OU612024.1, on the reverse strand, counting down.
CCCGGCGAACTTCGTACCGCCATATATTCCGCCCGCGTATATCTCTAAATTTATCGGTGTTTCTCTACAATATTATCCTATTATACCTACATATAAACCGTCCTATTGAATCACTCTATCTATTGAAAAAAAACCGCTTCAAAATCCGTTGCGTAGTTTTGAAGATTTAAGCAAACATAGGGACGGACAGACAGCGACAGCGACTTTGTTTTATAATATGTAGTGATAGTGATGATGAGGGTGGAATTTGTCCCATTTAGCTCTGTAGTCATAATAATATTCGTACAATATTAGATATTAGTTATTGTTTGTTATTTTAAAATTTCAGGTCAGTATAATCTCCGACTGTTGTCTGTCTCTGTTATTGTAAAGTTTCATAACAAGACGCAATCATTTAATCATTTTGGAAGCAAAATTTATGCTAAAGCCGAGTGATTGATACCCATTGACGTGTTTGTTTACGACGAAAAAACATTTAAAAATAGATATTTGTAATTTGAACTTAGAAATGTCATCGCATGTGTTGATTTGGTCGCAATCGCGTTCATAGGTCCTAGGTATTGTTAAGTTAGTCATATCTATAACCAGCATTGAGTTAATATCTAAATAAATTAGGCTTTATCAATATTGCTAAAATTTTGTCCCATTTAGAGATAGCGATATGTTCAAAATATCACCTAGGCGACATTAAAATAGGTTAGTAACCTACCGGTCTACTTTTCTATTTCTAAGCCCTTAAAAATGTTCAAAAAATTAAAATACAAATCTTGTAATAGATAGGTACTTACCTATGGCCATGAGTAGGTACTTATATGAAAATCAATTTCACCTACAGGCTATGTAATGTCCATAGAAATTATCATAATATGTACCTACCTAATGATTTTTTTTTTCCGAAAGGAAATGCATTTTTTTTTAAATTATCTGTCTACCTATCCTAAAAATCGTGATTACCTATGTAACGTGATTACTATGATTACCGTATAATAAAATATAAACACTTGTAAAAACGCGTAAAAACTGTTATTTACACCGATTGATAAAATACTGTTTTTCGGCGCAATAACGAAAGTATACAAAAACAAGGGGTCAATCACCCACATACCTAGAGCCCAATCACAGGCCCAATGCTCTTCCTGTTTACTTTTTGTAATGCGCGTGTAGATCCACGTGATATCTTGTCGGTCATTCATAGCTCATTTCATTCATGGTTTGGCAGCAAGTAGAATATAGTAGTGCAGTGGAGGCGCATGTGGCGCGTTTGGCTGCGCATGTGGACGACAGCGGATACGCTCAAGGGCATGACGCGTACGCTACGCGTCGTATGATCTCATTAAAGTATGTTATCACTGAGTACATTGAATCACAACACGATATTAATATTATTGTACAACCGAATAACGCTTAGATAACCCCGTTCGCCCTATAAATCAAAGATGCGTTTCTACCTTTAGAACTCATCATCCGGTGATTCATAAAAGTCTCAACTCAAGGATAGGTATATCATCAAGGATCTCAATGATCACAAGCCCAAGCTGACTAGTTAGACCGGTTACTTAAGTAGTAAAATAGATTAGACGGAATTTTAAAAGCGTGTGATTTAAGCTGTCGCCAAAATAATGGGGTTTGTCATCAAAATAGTAAATCTGCCATCAAATTATTTTGGCGACACATTTACTAGGTATTTTGGTGACAAGCTCTATCTACAAGATGCTCTTGAACGACATCGGAGACCTCCGCAAATCTCTTCTAACCTAGGTATATCTAGCCATCTCAGGACGTGCTGCGCGGTGTCATATTCTGCAGGCTGTAATATAATCGATAATATGTATTTGGCGACAGATCTACCGTATTTACCGTAAATCTACCATTTAGAGTACCAACGATATCTTCCAAATTATATTTCTCATAGAAAAAAAAAAACGGTCAAATGAGAGTGCACTTGTAATCATTTGCTCGTCGTCTTAAGTCGTGCTACGGTTAATAATTTATTATAATTTTTTAACGTTAGGTAAAGGAAAGGTAGAAGAAAATATAGGCGTGAGTATGCCTACATTTCCTTCTTCCCTTGGGAGTAGGCAGATGGCGATTTTTTAAATGTGATAAATAAGAGGAAAGCCTATCGCTGTCTTGGCACGCAACCAATTTTAAGCCTAAGAGCAAAACCTATTTTATGATTATGAATAAAGTGCCTAATTGTACAGAAAGCAATCTCAGCGAAGCACTTGTCTAATTTACGTTTCGCGTCTGAACTACAAAATCGACGATGACACAATGAATATTGACGCAAGTAGGTATTCGATAACTCTCTTGCCCTTTGCGACAATATTATCGCTCTTATCAATTACTTTTACAGATAAAAAATGACTTGTGCCCATTACTTTTTCTCCGGTGCTTGTACTATCTTTTGTAATGACATACATCAATCAAACACATCGTTCAAAGTAATTTATATTGTATTGATATCTGTGACAGTCTTAATAATTTAAATTAAACAAAAAAATTATTTAACTTCAGTCAGTACCCGTAATAGGTACCTAGTCTGAGTTACCTATAATGTACCTGTAATGTAATATTTATGAATTCATTTTTAAACATAGTACACAGTACCTAAGTAATTTGTATTTATTATGGATATGTCTATCTTTTTCCCTTTAATTTCTATTTTATCTATCAGTACTACAGTACCTACCCGTAGAAAGTGCGAATAAAATGTGTCATGTCACTCATATCCATATCATATCCTTCGCACTTTTACGAGTATAATATATGCAAACTTGCACAGTGAATAAATCAGTCGACTATTACGCGTATACCTACTTACTCTGTGACACCAATAATTATGTCGTGGTCGTGAGGTTGCGAACTTTTGACTCATAATTTCACATTAACTGAGTAGGTAGGTACCTAAACGCCATAGCGATGTCAATGACGTCACAATGATTGGCAAGTTCGAAGTGGAAGACAAGTGAGAAGCTTGTCACGTTGATAACAAAAGCAACAATGGTAATGGTAAAGATACACGATTATTGGCAATTATTAATCAACTTCGCGATAAGAGATATTATTCATTTATTAGTTTACTAGCTTTCCGCCCGCGTGCATCTCGGTTAACGCGACTTTTGCTGATATCTTCGGTTTTACTGAACCGATTGCGATCAAACAAACGTAAGATTTTAAGTCTGAGTAAGCCCTTTCTAACAAAAAAAACCGCATCAAGATGCGTCCGGTAGGTACTCTTTATTAATGTAAATCTATACTCTATACTATCTATATCTCTATCTATACTACCTATTATAATTATAATTGTTACCCAATAAAGTTACATTCTAAACAGGTAACAAAGTTCATTCATTATTTCATCAAAGATATCTCTAGTGTTGATACCCTATAAGAAAGTGTTTTATTTTGCCAAATTGAATTTATAATTTTAGGTTTCAAGGACTTCCTTTCGTTTAATTTACCATGTTTCTTGGAGAGATTTGATCCTTATGATTGACACTATCGATTGATGTCATAAAAATACAGAATATTACTTTTTCGGATTATAGTCGGTTCGATTACCGGGTGTGGCAAGCGAATTTTTAAAAATCATTGAATGCAGTTTTGTTTCTTTTTAAAAATAAAATGATGTCTCCTTTAAACAAAATGAGCTAACTTAAGGATTTAGGGTACTTTCCCTCCATGTGGCATCGCCGTGGGACGCCCTGTATATTGTTTTGCAGTCAAACCCTTCTATTTTGGCGATAACTTAATACCAATATTTATTTTCTGATCAATTGGTGTTCGAGCTAGATTGCACCTTAATAAATAATTGTATGAGAAAATGGTTGATTAAGTACCTACTTGTCGGAAGCAAAAACTGCTATATGAGATACAAGCTGGTACTCGCGGCTCCGCCCGCGTGAAATTCTGATCCCGTTCATCGCTGATAGTTGTTGGTTAGGTTGCAAGAAGGAGCCTCCCCCGTGGCGCAACTGGAAGCAGCTAGACCCGGTACCGCAGGGTCTAGGCTGACTAATCCTATCACCACAATGGGACAATGGCTGATAGCCTATGTTGGTAGGTACCTGATAATGTAGCTTTCTAATGGCGAAAGAATTTTCGAAATCAGTCCAGTAGTACTTACCTATTTGAGTTTACCAGCTCCGAAAGAGATCGCCGATGTGCGAGAGATATATCGCCCCGGTAATCTCCCTTCCAGAACCACAGGAATTACAATACTCTGTCCTTAAACAGAATAAGTAATACCTAAATATTGGTCATTACCGTACTGGTATTTATAATAATTAAACTATTTTGTTACAGCGATCAGTGCCGGCCGAAGAAGTAAGGCATGTCAAATATTGCGCAGATACTACACCCTGTGCCTGGTCTATTTACAGGCCAGTCGCCAAGATTATAGAGATAAACCTCACTAATACATAGTAAGAAGAATACTTTTGTTACAACAAACAAATATATATAGGTACTCCGGAGGGAAAGAGACATCTCTTTCCCTCCGGGGGGTAGGCAGAGACAACAGTACGCCATTTGCTTCTATCCTTACACCGTTTACGAGTTATCACTACTGTCATTATTTCAATGTAAATTCTAAATGGAAATATTTCAACTTTTAACACTTGTTCGTATATTTCCCTCGCCAGCTGTATCTGCGAAACGCCCAAAAGCTGCCTGATTTACGAAGACGATACCACGGGGAGCGCTTGGGTGTATCGCTGTCAGCTAGCTGAGGAGAGCTAGCACCATCACTCTCTATTCACCGAGCGACGTCGCAAAATCTCCGCACCAACCACAATCACATCATGACACAATACATCATACTTGACTGCGCGTTTATTTAAGAAATATCATCCATAACAGCGTCCACTGCGTGTGTGTGAACGCATGCGGGCACCTGCACTGTGTAGATACTATTTGGTGCAAATCGTATGTAGGTACTTATTCTTTGCATGAAGCAGAGTGGGGGCCAACATGCGTATACACATGAGGCAGCGGACAGCCTTAAAATGACATTTTCAACATATTCTTAATATGGTCATAAAACAACATTTTACAGGGCTGAGTGGTACCTAACTATTTCATTTACATTGTAATCATAAGGATAATCATGACACAGGTTCTTACCAAAGTTTTTGACGGAAGTTTTTAAGTGGAATCCTGTTTTCTAAACGACGCGGCATAGCCAGACGTCATTATTGAAAATAAGCTATGTATTTTCTCTTTGGCTATGCACGCCGACATGTCTTACTGAATGGTCTACTTCGAAGAACTTATTTTAACTGCTAGTGTTATCCTATCAAGTTGCTTTATGCAGCATAATTATAATTATTTAATGTTTGTTAAGTACAGCTAGTATGATATTCTACATACATATCTGCGAGCGAGTTAGCTGAATCTGCGTCGAGCCTCAATCCCTGCCTATCCTATGTATTATTTAAGTTATATTGGTTAACTACTTCGCGGCTCACTGGCCCTTATATTAATAACAATAAAAGTACTTACTAGCTATAGTTTATTTTATTATAAGTAAATTTTCATGCATAACCTGCTGAAGGAGATAGAATAGCACGTCGTTTTAAAGTTCCTATTTTTTTATTTTAAAATGTAAACTTAAGTGATTTCAATTGTAACGTGTCGTTTTATAATAAAAATTCATAATAAGGTTTATTTTATTACCTTGCAATTATTTGTAAAATTTAGTATTTGGTAAAATAAATTGATTGAATGATGATATGTAAGCCTTTTTAATTCTTACTTTTCAGGCACAATATTTTGACTATTCAGTCATTTTTGAGCCCCGTAGATCGGGGTGCGAGTTCCGAGCCAGGCAGTTCTACAATGCCAATTACTGTAGCTGGCGAGATATTATGGTTTCCCATCTCTTATTAAATAGTTTATAATTTTATCAATTAGGCACCTAAAGACATTTTAATGTCCGTAGGTAAATATTTGTTGAAGTGGCAAAAGAAGTCCCTTTTAAATTCATACACCTACAAGCGCCAGCACCGAGCTATATAGCTACTGAAATGTCATCTCTGGCAATTAACGGATGACACTCTGAGCCTCTGGCAAAGGCTTAAATTCTTGAATTAAATCTATACTTATTACGTAGGTAGGTATTCTAAACGCAAGCACCCCTGGTCCTGCATGAGTTGACCCCCAGATGCTTTAACTATTATTATTATGGATAAACCTAGCGATATGTATAAACAAATCAAAAATAAAAAAGAAAACGAAGAAGCTTGATAATATTATTTAGGGTGTGATTTATTCGCACCAAAACTAGGGTCTGTAAGCATACTTCTTCACTCAACTCACACTTACATATCACTTCATAGTAGACTTGCCGCAAATTTTAGCGGCAAATGTCGCGACTCGCGAGTGACGGGCGTCCCTATTTTTACGTGCTTTATGATGCTTTATCTATCACAATAGTAATCTAACACGAAGAGATCGGCAGGAGGTCTCGCAGAAACCACCATCAATCTCTTCTAACCTACATCCCTTAAATCTATCAGTGTCGGGCTCGGGACGCACAATGACTTAATCCGATTCTGCGGACTATAATAGTCGATATATATTTGGCAGCAAATCTAACGTATTTGGCGACAAATTTCCCATTTGCGGCATATTTACCATTTTGAGTATCAATAATAAAATTATTTTCCCCACTATAAAGATTCTTTCTAGAAGTTTTCAGATAGTAACACCCAATGCCATCCAAATTTTAAAGAACTACCCACATTTAAGACATCAATTTATTTTTCCATCAAGACATCAAAGGTTTTTCCTTTTATTGCATAGAATATTAATTGAATCAATGCAGCAATGGCAAGTAGATATTTATACCCTTGTTAATATTAATTATTAAAATATTTATGCCAATATAAGGCACCTAATAATTACTAGATGAGGGTAGACATTTTTTTGTGCGCCAGAACTAGTTTAGTAGACAACATACTTGTGGTTGTATATATAAGAATGTACTAAGTATAAATTGTGCCTCTGCAGCGAAGAATGCCCTTTCTATTGTCGGCGTGCAACGAGAAACATATTTTGTCATCTAATTAGTGTTACTTTGTTAGTATTCTGTAAATTATATAGATGAAAATGGATTCAGTATCAGGCAACTTTACTATGGAGGAGCAGAAACCTATTTTTACGTTGGCCGGTGAACCTAACCCTACAACAACCACGGTAAGTTTTACATGAAAATGTCGAATTAAGTAAGTTACCCTCAATGCATAAATAAAAATTGTTTTAAGTGTTGTTATTACGTTTAGTGTTATGTTCGCTATAGAATATAGAATTGGATTTACTAAATTGATCATTACGCTTGTATACCTAATGATTTGTTAACGAATTAATTGCAATAAATTTACAGACAGCAAATATCTTATGAATTAAGTATTGGCGTCATTCACAAGTACCTACGTACCTAAATCTAAATGCTCTGGGTGTATAGGTACCTTTTACAGCCGCTGTAAATCAATAACATAGTAAAGTTACACTTGCAACTTCTGTAAACTTCATTAACGAGCCCCGTAAGTTCCTTGCACTTGCTAGTAAGTGCTTTCTATTGATAGCTTTTCCCGTAATTATGTTCAGGACAGCTACGCATTTGCGGACTCGCGAAACGCGGGCGGCAACCAAGATGCAGTATTGTCCTCTATGACCCCGATGATGTCAGGACTTGGGGGCAACGAACTCCTAAACATGTTAAGCAGACAGGAGCCAAGGGTTGCAGATTCTGGTGAGCTTTTACAGTATCTAAATGCAGCTAAAAAGAGTATGTCTGAACAATGTTTTTTTTTCAATGTTTATGTTGATATGTATTTAAAAAGTTAAATGTTTTACAGCCCCCGCTGTTGCTGATATGGAGGAATTGTTAACGAACATTCGTTTAAATGGCTCTGATGTCTATAGCGACGACAGCAGTTTGAATAATTATTTCACAGGTAATTTATTATTACATCTGGCTAGTTCTATACAATAAATATGGAATCATAGTACTATTACTAACTAAATATGAATGATTTCAGGATATAATCGATCGGACTCGTCGTCTTCTGGCGTTTGGTCTGACAACATGAATATGCAGAACTCCAGAAATAACGAAATGATGGACACCTTTGACTTCCTTGTCAAAAGTGAGTATATAATGTCAATATATTCTTATGGGAATTGCATCTTTCAAGGTCTTTCGGTTTTTTCCTAAAGTGTTTTAACTAGAGCTAGAGAATGCATGTTATCTAACCACTTTCCATCAGATGGACTTTTTCTTCTATTTCAAGGTTTCATTACTCATATTAATATTAGGTACACTAAATGACTGATGTCACTTAGTTTGATCTAGTTATGAAAACTATTGACCCCTAGGCGTATTATCAATTCATATTCTCGGAAAATGTTCATAACTATGTAAAATAATATGTTCAAGTGGATTGGCCCTTCTCGCCTCAAGATCTTCAGAGGCCAAATAACCTCATCTGCAAGCTACTGATGTACAGACGGCGTTCTAGGCCAGGCTATTCTCTGCAGGTGGTTTCAGATGACAATCGCTCCTACAACAGTCCTCCTAAAAGTCGCACTCGCTACAACCGACATCCTCGCGGGTGGAGCAGCGGGCGTCAACTAGTCTATCGAATAATCCTAATATTATCTTGGTTAACATTCTTTTTTGTAGGTCTGTCATCGGCAAATAACTACGTGTCGATGCTAACACGCGAGCAGCTGTCCGTGCTGCGCTCCATCCGCCCCAGCCTGCTGTACGAGCTACTCCAGGAAGTGGCCAAAGCCCGGAGCGACAGGCGTATGCGCCGTGCTTTACCTAATGTAAGAACAGCTTCTCAACTTTCGCGTTGAAAACGAAACGTTTGCAGGGTCTCCTATTAACATTTTTGAGATCTAACCTGACCAGCTAGTCGGAGCACCTGCTAAACTGCGCATGCGGCTCTGGCGCAATTTTTTCTTTCGGGTTTGGTATGTCAGCTAGGGTACGAGGGAAATGCCTTATGGGCCACTTTAAAAAACCACCTATTAGTTCTCTAATACCTACAACTGTTAATAATTCCCTTCTTCACAGGAATGTGCGTTCTGTAAGAATAACGGCGAGAACGAAGAGTGTTACTCATCGCACGCACTGAAGGACTGGCGCGGTCGCGTGCTGTGCCCAGTGCTGCGAGCGTTCAGGTGCCCGCGCTGTGGTGCCACCGGCGACCGCGCACACACCATCAAGTACTGCCAGGAGGGAACCGATGCCGGTAACTACGATCTCATTTTCATTTTCCACTAATTTCATAAACGTAAAGTTTGTGAAGTTACCGATGTTTGTGCCTCCATCACGCTCAAACTGCTGAACGGATCTTCTTGAAAATAAGTCTAGAATAATATAGCAGTTATTTTTATCCTTGAAATGCCATGGAACCTTCCATGGCCACAAACCATGCAATGGAGCCAGAATTCCACGCGAACTTTGTTTCCTAATTAATTTCGATGATGTTCGTTTTCTTGGGAGCGACTGTTATTAACTACAACACCAAGATAATATACCTATAATATGTGCATTTGTATTACCAGTGTCAATAAGTAGTGTTCTTTCATATCAGGTACCGGAGGCCTGGCGTCGCGCCGCCGCGTGCCTCCTTCCACGTCGCTCCTGCTGGGCGCGAACGGTGCTCCACGACAAGTGGCCCCCCCGAACGCGCCGGCCGCCTCTCCAGTCACTTCTCCCGCCAACCCTGGACTCTCGTACTCTTCTCTTTGGTCTAACTTTGGCATCAACTGAGCATACTTCATCAGCCGTCTGCATCTGTAACCAGAGTACTACTGGACAGGATCTTTGGTTATAGATATTCGAATCAGAAAGGTTGATGTCCTGTTTTTAAATTTTAGTTATTACCGCCTCTGTTGTCTCATGCGTGTCACGCGTGCGAGCTTCCGTTGGATTTTTTGCACGACTTTATGCAAATTTTCTGTTTTAAGCTATTTGAGCTTAGTATTATTTGTACGAAATAAACGCCCGCATGCGTGCACATGGACAACGCAGCGCGCCGCCTTAAGGAACTCTGATTAAGTTTATTTAGATAAGCTTCAGTTAGATTATCTGAAACCATTTTACGAATGTTGTTTTCTGTTATAAAATATTAATGTATTTTTTAACACGGGAACTATATTCTGTTATTAGATAGGTACTTTTATTTTTCTAGTTTGAACATTAGGAATTTAAACCTGTGTATCTATAAGCTTCTGGCTGAAAAGCACTTTCTTGGGAGCATGCGGGCCGTGCTACTTCACATCCCCTTTTAAAATGGATTCAGATAATTTACATTTTTTTTATAATGAATTTTTCATTGGTTTTAAAAATATTAATCACCTAATATTATCAATTGTCTAAAGTTGATCATTAATTATAATAAATCTACTGAAATATTTCCACATTACACCACAATTAAATTGTTCCAAATCATAATGAATTTATTGTCGATATTTATTCATTTTATTATCAATTTGCTTTATTTTATGAGATAGCTATGTACCAATATGTTCAAAGGGCTGGGTAACCTGATGTAAAACCCGTATATACATGATATTATATTCAGCTATGAAAGTACCACATGGGCGATCATATTAGTCAGACCTCTGAAATGGTATCAATAGCACCCAACTGCATCATCAATATTTGTTACATTAACTTTAGCAAAACGAAGACATCACTTATGGAATGTACCAATGAAAAATTTTCTTTAGCAGTGTTAGTTAACATTTCATTACATATTTAAATATACTCATTTCTTCCTTTAATTTATTGTTTTACTCAATCCCCACTTTCATCATCATCACCATCATGATCTTAGCATTCTCTTCTCCTCCTTTTGGTTTGGCCTTAGTAGGTACCTATATAGTTTTTTGGGACCGACTGCCGTTTGACCTCCCAGAAGACAGAAGACAGCGGCTTTCAAGTGAGGATGGCTTGATCCCGAAGGTCAAAAACGGTGCCTGTGCCTACCCTAGATAAAGTAAAAAGGCTGTACTAATAAAAATATGGTAGACTACGTTAGACTGGTAATAACTTACATGAATTGCCGGCCGTTCTCGACACTCTCGATAGGAAAGTGTGAAAAGCCTGTGACGGAGCCCCATCCGTCAATCATCCACCGACTTGCAAGTAAGGTTGGCTTGGCCCCTTGGTCTTGGTGGGGCCCCAAGCATCCTTTTGACCTTGTCGCACATTTTGTAGACGTGACTTTAGGGTAAAGTCGGGATAGATGCCCCAGTTGGATAGTTGCCCCAGTTTTAAATTCTATATGTTAGGGTCGTTAGTGACGTTAATACTTTACTATAAATGTAAGAGCACCTCATGTAGACTGTAGTGTCATAAAAATTATCAGTGCAGATGTATACGTTTTTTCTGTGTGAGCGAAAATGTCCCGCGGCCATACCTCGATGGTCGAAACATTTATATTGCTAAGTCTTTTCTATTGAATATTTTTATAACTGATTGAGGAATCAGAAAAATTTTTGTTTCTTTGCATGCATTAGAGTTTATATTACACTATTTAATACGTTTTGTTCTCGAATAGCTTTTATTTATTTAGAAATTAAAAAAGGCAACTATCCGTATCAAAAAGGATAGTTGCCCCAATTACTTTTGCGGATAGTTGCCCTTAGTGCGCTCTATGGGAAAGGCCAACTATCCCGCCGCATAAGTTGGACAAAAGATTAAATAGTTATTTGTTATACAAGAGTGCAAAGTTGCTTTTTAACCGCGTGCTCATTTTTGATGACCGAGCAAGCGAAAGATTCTAAATTTGAATCACGAGCGTAGCGAGTGATTCACAAATTAGAATCTTGAGCGTTAGCGAGGGAATCAAAAGAGCACAAGGTGAAAAATCTTTGCACTCGAGTGCAACACGTAACTTTTCATCCCACCTCAGCGAGGAAATAATGAAATGCTTCTCCTTCCTAGCGTTAATTCCCAGTCAGCATCCGAAGCTTTCACCTCAGAGTCCGGGGTCCGCTTTACCAGTCTTAACTGCGGATTTGGCTGGACCTCGATATTTGCCGTGAAGCGACTGCCATCTGACCTCCACAACCCAATGATGACATTAGGCGATATCGAAGCATTGCAGCCAGACCGTTGTTGTTGAACTTTTTAGGGCTCCAACTACCCGTAACGACTGCCATAGATGTTCGTATGGCATCCGTGACCGACGGCTTAACGTGCTCTCCAAGGCACGACCAGACCAATGCAAATACCCATTTTCATGCATAAAAAATATTTGCACTGAGCGGGGATCGAACCCGTGCCTCCTGCGTAGCGGCCGCGTTCAATACCACTACGCCATGGAGGCTGTATAATAAATATGTGTATTAATACTAGTAATAAAATACAACAAAATAAAAATTCAACAACAATGTCAACAATATGACGTGAAAAAAATTGATGCGCGCAAAGCAAATTAAAAAAAAAGTACACCAAGGAGGTTACGAGTCTGAGTTTTTCATGAATTAAAAAAAAGTTGTATGATAAATTCGGCACCATAGAGGTAGAAGTAAATAGGTTTAATGATGTTTTGAGTCCGCAAACCTAGTACACACGATGTTCTAAATTCAAATTTACTTTACCTCTCTAGAGGATAAAAACGACTTTTACGCTCAGTTATCGAAGAGCAAAAATAGTCTTCCCGAGATGGTGGGATGAAAAATAATTTAACACTTGCATTCATAGTACATAATGGAGAAAATACTTTATCAATGGGTAACTTACAGTTTGGAGGCCTTCATTTTTATATGTTTATTTTTTATGATTTAAAAGTAAACAATAAATTAATATTTTAGTTGATTACTTCTTAATAACAGTATTCTCGTTATTTATTCCCTTTTTACAGAACTCTATAAAGGTAAAATATGAACTGGTACTAAAATTTGGTGTTATTTTTCGTTTAAGCAATGTAAAGGGCATCTATCCTTCTTAGTATTTCCACGGTGGGGCAACTATCCATACAGTGAGGCATCTATCCTAAAAATTAAGGGTCTACAAAAAGCTAAATTTTTCAAAATCTGTAATTGATAGGTAAAAGAAAACAATTAATAATTCAAGAGGAATGATTGAACTAGTAAAATTCATAGAAATTAGTCATATACAACTAATAGTTTTAGAATTACGAGCCTTTTTCAAAAAGTGGGGCATCTATCCCGACTTTACCCTACAGTTTCGATTGGTATCTTGATAACGTAGCTGATACCTTGCCTGCAAACCGGTACAACTTCTGATTAGGTACTTAATCGTTAAGCCAAATGAAGAGAAAGCCAGAGAGCAAACCCGGGGCTTCGAAGTGCAAGCTTTGATGCCGCCCGCCGCTGTGATGATAAATAGTTAAAACTTCAGGTTTCAAAATTCTCGTAACACAATTCAATTCAAGAGCGAACATAGATATCGTGCTCGTTTTTGACATTTGAAAGATTGAGATTAGATCGAGGCTGAGTTTTTATCAGATTTTTATTACGATATTTTCCGGCTGCTTGTATATTATTAACCGTTTTGAGTAACAATATTTTCTTGATTTGCCAACAAATTAGCGACGAGCTCTTCAAAGAAGTGGTACGGCTAGAAATAAGTATCCCTCGTATTACCATTAATCACAGAAAATCGTACCGAGGCTACTGAATCGTGAAGCTTCATCCGTGGTTTGGCATATTATGATATTTTTCATTTAGGACACATCAATTTGACTTCACCTCGCCTGATGATAAGCTGAAGACAGTCTCAGGAAATAGGGTTACCATTACAGACATGAACCATGTTACAATGATGACTCTCAGCTTGACGGTCTCATCATATGCTTTTTCATCCCACCATCTCGGAAAGAGTACTTTTTTTCTTCGATATCTGAGTGTAAAAGTCGCTTTTATCCTCTAGAGTGGTAAAGTAAATTTGAATTTAGAACATCGTGTGTACTAGGTTTGTGAACTCAAAACATCATTAAACCTATTTACTTCTACCTCTATGGTGCCGATTTATCATACAACTTTTTTTTAATTTATGAAAAACTCAACTCGGAACCTCCTTGGTGTACCTACTTTTTTTTTTAAATTTGCTTTGCGCGCATAATTTTTTTTTCACGTCCTATGGTTGAACATTGTTGTTGAATTTTATTTGTTGATATTTTATTATTAGTATTATTACACATAATTATTACACAGCCTCCGTGGCGTAGTGGTAGTGAACGTGGCCGCAACGCAGGAGGCGCGGGTCCGATCCCCGCTCAGTGCAAATATTTGTATGCATAAAAAAGTTCAACAACAACGGTCTAGCTGCAATGCTTCGATATCGCCTAATGTCACCATTGGGTTGTGGAGGTCACATGGCAGTCGCTTTACGAAAAATATCGAGGTCCAGCCAAATCCGCAGTTAAGACTGGTAAAGCGGACCCCGAACTCCGAGGTGAAAGCTTCGGATGCGACTGGGAATTAACGCTAGGAAGAAGAAGCATTTCATTATTTCCTCGCTGAGGTGGGATGAAAAGTTACGTGTTGCACTCGAGTGCAAAGATTTTACACCTTGTGCTCTTTTGATTCCCTCGCTAACGCTCAAGATTCTAATTTATGAATCACTCGCTATGCTCGTGATTCAAATTTAGAATCTTTCGCTTGCTCGGTCATCAAAACTGAGCACGCGGTTAAAAAGCAACTTTGCACTCTTGTATAACAAATAACTATTTCACACCCCGCTTAAAGGGCCCAGGACTGTAGGAAGAAGGAAACAAAAGGAGCTTGTGAGGAATACCAGGTCTTAATGGCGCGGTAAAGGAAAGAAAGTTATACAAGTTGTATAAAATAAAAACCGTTTCTCATCTCAGATATTTTATTCAAATACAACTATAATAATAGACGATACAATAACAGTGTAACAGAGTATTAATTTTATGTGATAGAACATTTTATTTTCCTAATGATAGGTAGATAATAATACCAGGCTTTTTCGCGTATTCTGTACATATCCTAGCTATGTACGATTCTGTATATGCTGGCTATGTACGATTTTGCAACTTATAGTAGGTACCTATGAATCAGAGAAGAAAGCTTTACCAGCGGCCTTACCATAAACTCTTAAAACAGGTCAATAATTGAACTGCTGTCATTCTACTAACTGCAAATATCACTTTGTAATCCTATATTATTTATATATGACAAAGTGACATTTGCAGTTGGTAGAATGACAGCAGTTCAATTATTGACCTGTTTTATGAGTTCATGGTATGGGCTCTGATGCATATAACTAATCTTCAAAGGATATCGCTCAGAGAAAGGACACCAATCGGTTGCGGTTCCAGAAAGGCCCCTCCAACTGATTGGTATTATGGTAGGATGGCAAGCGAAAAATATTCGAATTCGTAACGTTAACATCAGAACGGTGTATTTCGATTGACAGGCTTCACATAAACACATTCAGGGCGTCGATTCTACCTAAGCAAAACCATTGTCATACCATAGAGACTGCAAAAAATGGTATTAAATTTTAGACTTTATTGCTATAGACTTAAAGTCCAATATTGAATGAAAAGAGTTTCATTACACTCTCTCATTCGCTCTACAAAAAGTCTTTAATTTTAAACTTTTACAGCATTACTTTAAAGGCTAAAATGAAATGGGAATTTCTTGCAGTGTCAGTGGCACGACAGTGGTTTTTGCTTTAGCAAAATTGAGGGCCAGGTTCACAGTAGGCAGGCTTCACACACACACACACAGGACAGTAAGCAAGCCAATCGCAATGCTCCATTCTCTCGATACATTTACGTAACGTAAACATATCGATAGAACGCATTATTGCGATTGGCAGGCTTCACACACATTGTTTCACAGTAGGCATGCTTCCTACACACACAGGTCACAGTAAGCAGGCCAATCGCAATGCTCTATTCTCTCGATACATTTACGTAACGTAAACATATCGATAGAACGCATTATTGCGATTCGCAGGCTTCACACACATTGTTTCACAGTAGGCATGTTTCCTACACACACAGGTCACAGTAAGCAAGCCAATCGCAATGCTCCATTCTCTCGATACATTTACGTAACGTAAACATATCGATAGAACGCAGTATTGCGATTGGCAGGCTTCACATACACACATTACAGGTTCACAGTAGGCAGGCTTCACACACACACGCAAGTTCACAGTAGGCAGGCCAATCGCAATGCTCCATTCTCTCGATACATTTACATTCCGAATACAAATATTATTCGTGCTAGGGGCACTGTTAGCTAACTTATTTCATTTCATAGGTACCTACTCAAGACCAACACAGCAATATTTCTTTTTTTTATTTTCGCAACATTCTAATTCAAAGACATAACAAGAATATTATAATAATTTTATTATAGGCCTTAAAACTAATAGGTAAATTCATCGAAATGGTTATGTGGCAATTTTTATCGGTAAATTTGAAGCGACGTTTACTTAGGAAGACGATGGAAAAGCGAAATATCATTAAAATAACATACGATAGTAGTCATAGTATATTTATGGAGCGGACATTATCATACTGTTAGTTGTAAATTTTCTTCAATCAAGTTAAATCAAAACGAAATTAAGAGTAGAAAAGTAAGAAAATAGACACTGGTCATCGACATGATAGCCTCAGATGCAACCGGCATCAGCGCGAACTAGATAATGATACCTATTTTAGAATTAAAAGCCATATAGCAAACACAGAGAGGAGGCGGCCCAAGCAAAAATCCCCTCTTTACCACACCTTCACTCTTCATCACTCGTTTTATAGGGAAATCTTATTACACCACTTCCTCTCTGTGTTTGCTCTGAGAATTAACTTGCCTCAGAATAACTTCAGCAACAATAATAATATATCCGGTCCATATTATTATAATCGTTATGACACCATGTCCATATGTTTTGACACCAGGGTATTTATATAGAATATTATACGGTCCTATTGACTATAACAAAGTAATTCTATATCTCCCTACCGACCACCGACAGTTGTTACGGAGTTTTAAAATCCATTCAATTCCTTCATTTCAATTCATTCACCATTCATTCATCATTCATTCATTCTTGCCGGGCTCATATTGTAACAGCAAGTAGAGTCTAGAACAGTAATAATTTGGCAAGGGATATTGCATTAGGTACTAGGTAGAATCATTACGTAAAAAAATATAAATTCTAACAATAACTAAATAAGCTTTAATTGAGATTCTAAACTGAGCCGAATTATAAAAAAATATATTAAATGCGAAATTCTGGAATGACTTGTTACTATTTTTTTAAATTAGGAATGTTGCCAATTCGAATTATTATTTTAATTTAGTAGACAGTATAGGCCACACATTTTTTTTTCTATAACTTACAAATCTTAATAAACCAATACTTAAATCTTTGGTTTTCTAAATATAAATCACACCACCCTTTTTAATATGGCGATACATAAGTATTACATCGATGTAGCGCGTAGTGCCGAACAAATAAAGTTTTCGTTCAACGATCTAACTAGATAATAATATATATATAGTATTTTTGTTAAGAAATGTAAAAAGCTCATCACACTTTAGTGTCTAAAACATAATATTAAAACGTTTACATTTAAAGCCTTCATGTCACCTTTCGACCGGGTGCTTACTTGCTATGCTTGTACACCAACCATTACATAATATCAATTACATCTACTGCAGTATAGTCTGTCTAAACTCAAAGGACACTCCCCACATCTCAGTTACACACACAAGTAAATTGACGACGATTGGTTTTCGGATTTGTTGATCAACTAGTCATAATTTGACAGAACGCGCGAGCGAGCGGATGTCTTGTTCTATTTCATGAAGTGCTTATATTAAACAGGTACCTACTACCTACCCCGACAAGTTTCCATGACAAAAAAAAAATTATGATAGTTCGTCGTTTCCGTTCTAACACCACATAAATGGTAAAAAAACAATCGCAACGCATTCGCGCCCATATGTTTAAAAACGGGAGCCCCTTGTTTCGCAGACAGAAATTTCATAGAATTTCGTTTCACAGAAAATGTTTCACATAATATTTGGTACTTATATTTTTATTTCGAATATTATTGTTTCAAAGACAATTTACCAGAATGAAACATATTTCACAGAAAAACAATTTAATGAATTTTTATTTACATTTTTTTGTTTAATAAACTTATCAAACAGTAGAATTATTTTTTAAGGAATATTAAATCACCACCATAATCGAAAATAATTTGGTCTAACGTTTAATAATTTAGAACACATCATTATAGTTTACACCCCGACTCAGAGTACCCCGACTTGGATAGGTTAGGTTGGAAGGCTAAGGCGGGAGCGAAGCGGAGCGGAGCTCCCGCCTTAGGCCTTCGTGGTTATTTTTTTTTTAAACCACCCAGAAATAGGAGCCCCGCGGAGCGGGGCTCCGTCGAATTATCTTAGCACAAATAAGTTTTATATCTTTTGAGTGGTATGTGAAACGATTTTATATTTAATGTATGTTATGTTATTAAAGAATGTTTGATTTGTTATTCTATGATATGATTATTCTAACATTAAACGTTATGTGAAACAAAACTCAATGATTTAAAAATCTTCAAAGTAAGTATTCTGTGTATTGATTATTCTATGAAACGAAAATATGAGAAAAATTTTATGTGAAACGAAATTCTATAAAACAATTAGCTATAAAACAACGCACACCCGTTTAAAAACACATGGGGCGAAATTCGATGTTTGCATTTCAGTGTGAGAGTAGATAAAAAATAAACTATAAAATGTCAAATCCACTGTCCGGCCGTCTCTGAAAACCAGCGCTGTCCGCTTGCACTACAACGCGGACAGCGTTAAGCTGAGAGGCGGACTTTATTCTACTTAGCTATTTTGATGCATTTACCATTGTTAAGTATGCACATGTTGTAATTTTGGGTTGCTAAACTGTGTATATTTTTGTATAGGTAAGCTGGGCTAAATAAAAATATTTTCTTTCTTGCTTTTCTTTTTTTCTGATTTTTTTTTTACAAACGACGAATTGACTTGATGGCAACTGATAGCCAATACCGGTAACCTGTTCTTTATTAAGCATCCATATGTCGACCCTAGTCCATACACAGAGCGTACTGGGATTTATCACGCGACCAGTCGACCGCATGGTTCGCATACATGTCGTAGTACACGAAACAATCGACGTTTTTATACAGATAAAGTGAACGAGGTAGGGCGCGTCATTTCAGTTTAGGGAAGCTCTAAGCGGGTCTAACATCGCTAAGTTTTCAACATGTTTTTCGTCACTGTGTACAATGACGAGCTAGTATATTATGGGTGGCATTATACACACTACGAGAAACCGTGTTATCTCGGATAATTTTATAGTTGTTTCGGGTGAAAGATTTTGGGCACAGTTTCTATAGCAAAATCTAGAAGTCCGGCAATATTAATTAAGCGAAAAAAAAAAAAAATTTATAACATCCATACTCATACGATTTTGCTATCGAAATATTTTGCTCCGCAACGACTATAAAATCAGGGGTATACTTGCACATTCCGCCGTGTTACACTCGCTTAGTTTTATTATTATTATATTACATATAATATAGTATTATTATTATTGAATTCTAGAATAAAATTGCTGGACCGAAGCGTTCTCACATGCGTGAAGTCGAGCATGGTGTCATCTTGTAAGATACATACCATAATTACATTTTTCATAATAAAATCTGTAAACGGGCTACACATCGGAGCAGCATTTTGCTGTGCATACAGCAAATGTTGCTTTGGTGCCCTACATTTATGCAGTAAATGCTTCTTGATATCTCTAGTCAAGAAGCATTTGTCTTGGCAATTTGCTGTATCTACAGCAAATGCTGCTTTGGTGTGTAGCCTCCTTTAAATAACATAATGCAAAAGGCTAATAGCTGTTACTTAAAAAGTACAAACTATTATAATAACAAAGGTTTTATAATGGAATATTTCATTTGGAATTCCAAGATGTCACCCGCTCAGACTCCATTATAATACGCATTGTATATAAATTCTAGTCGTACAGTATAAAAATCACTATAGTGTACGATCGAATATGTCCTACGTGGTAAGTCCACAAAAATGATTATGTGATTTTGGCAGCAATTTCAATGTTTAAAATCGTTTTTTAAAAGTCTCGTATAAAAATTTAACAGAGATCACATTTTGTCCAGTACCGATACTGGTCAAAGACGCTTTATTATGATAATAATATAACAATAACATCAATACTCATTGTATATTTATATTAGTGTCGTCTATGTGTTAGGGTGCTTATATAGAGAAACAGGCCCTCGATTCTGCTAAAGTAAAACCACTGTACCACAGTCGCTGCAAAAATTGGCATTAAATTTTAGACTTTATTGATATAATCTTAGAGTCGTGAATACTATGCGATTTTTTGATAAACGACTAATTGTACCGGCCCGCACGTACCGGTAACCTGTTTCTGTATGTAAGCACCCTTAGGCCTGTATTCTAGAACTAGAACTTTCTAGAATACGCGCCATAGAGTCGAAAATTAAACTATACATATTTGGAACAATACTTATTAAGAGAACAGCGGTGCTATCACTCACATGTCTGTATAATTATATAAAAATACAAAAAATAAGTTGTAAAAACAATTCAACACTGGATGAGACATGAACAAGTCTTAATAGCCTCACAGTACATTACTACTTAGCACAGTCAGTTAGTCCCGGATCTGCAATTTTTTGGTGCCCCCGTCACCCAAGTTTGAGATTTACTCCATACAAGTATACCTCAGGATACATATTATCTTACAACTAAAATGTGCTCAATACGCGCAGTAGTCAGTACACGTTTCTTGGGTGTCTTTTGACGATAGCACGGGGTGCTACTACAGTGGACGAGCTCAAGTTCACTAAGCATAGATTATTACACAAAACAATGCGCGCTCGCCACTACCTCGTATCTCTTGCGACTTAGGCCCAAGATATGTGCCCCGAGTTATACACTAGTGCAACGGTGCAAAAATTCACTTGCGGATCTGTGTAGCGCCTTTTTCTTAAAAGTCAATGGTGAAACAATCGGAGTTTGCTACGCGCTTTGTGGGAAGAAAGGCTTTTATTTTCAACCATATTATATTATGAGTCTGCCCACCTAGATTTATCCGGGGCTGGGATTTAGTGTTGTAGATAATATAATATGTAGATAATATTAGAAATATTACATATCGTCTGTAACCTGGCAATCGGTTCTATTATTTCAACTCTACAGGCTAGTAAAAAAACTGATTACTATATAACAAATAAACAAGTTGAAAAAAAAACACGTACTTTGTTATATTGTTTGATAATTTAACTAAACATGTAATTTTTTTCTATCGATATATAGAATCCATTGCCCGTACAATTTGATATAGTGACACTGAGGACGGACCTGCGTACCGAATAATTTCTCTGGAAAATTTTCTACATTTGACCCTAGGTTTTATGTCTAATGCATTATTTAGATGTAAAATGTCTCAGCCCCTCTAGATAAGTGACAATTCGTTGGTTGGATGTATGTATGGCATTTGACGTATATGACAGTCATAAACGTCAAATTCCATACATTCATCATTCTACTTTACAATACGACGGCCAATGAATTGTCACTCGTCTAAGGAAGTGGTATAAACATATTGAGACACATTTGCATTCTAGAACACGTATTAGGTACATGCTAGTTAAGCTATCTTTACTTTGGTACTATATAGCGCTGTGTAGTAGCTGTATACTTGTTTCTATAACTTCTTGCTGTTCTATAAGTTCGTAGAATATTATTATAGCAATATTAGCAATTGACGAATGTGTGCCGAAACAAGACTTAAATCTTTTGGTTGTTACTCTAAATGAAATTTAACGTTATTAGGATTCGTTGTGAGTTTGTGACATGTAGAACTCGATAGATCTATAATAAACTGGCTGATTATAGCGGGCGATTTTAAAGTCGTTTCGGATAACAAGATTTTGGACACAGTTTCGATAGCAAAATCGTTAGGAATTAAATTATAATTAAAGTAGCTGTATCTATACAATGGAGATATTAAAAAAATATTGGGTTATGTTATATTAACGACACTGAATATTTTTGTTATATTCTCATCCGTTTGTCTGTATGTTTGCGACGGACGCAAAAACTACTGAACGTTTTTTTTTGTTTGAAAGGTCTTAGTCAGACATGAAATCTTACACAAAATTATATACATACACAATTATAATAGTAACAACATTTAGCCATTCTCAAACGCCTTATAGGTTATCAGCATCGTATTATCACGGCCCTAACCGTCACGGGCGTAGCCAGAAGTGTTCGAAACTAAACACCGAAAATGCAAAATATAATATTTTTACATGAATAATAATGTCATTGAAATAAAACCTGGTTACGCCCGTGCAGTTTCTCTTAGCCGCAGGTCCGACCACAGGAAGGGAACTAAGCGACCTGGTCCGCAAGCAAATCCGGGTGTTATACTTGTAGCGTAATGCTACCACAGCCAGCGTCGGCGGCTGCTTGTCTCGTTGCGTCATTCACTCTGTTGTTCACCTGCAAAAAAAAAAAGATGATAATATAAGACACCAGAAAAACTAGAATTACTAAATTTCTAAGGCGGCCATAGTGATATAAGTCATTTACATTCTTAAAGGCAATATTCAGCGGTATTAGATGTCAATCAATCAAACAATTAGCCTACTGCAGTCCGCTGCTGGACATAGGCCTCTCCCAATGTGCGCCACGTTTGCCGATCCTCCGCCTTCCGCATCCAGTCTATCCCAGCCACCTTTCGCAGGTCGTCGGTCCACCTGGCTAGGGGATGTCCCACCTTACGTTTTCCTACGCGCGGTCTCCACTCTAGGACTCGTTTGCTCCAACGGCCTTCAGTCCTTCGGCAGATGTGGTTAGCCCACTGCCACTTCAGCTTGCTTATTCTGTATGATGTATCCAGTCCAAAATTCGCCGACATTGACTGATTGATAGCCACTTACTTAAGTCATTTTCAGTACCCCATCTAATTGATTCTCAAAGCTCTAGAGACTGACTGTTTTATAAGTGGTACGAGAAGAGCCATGTTTTTGGAAGACACGATTAGGTAAAGCTATTAGGAAAATACACGGTAACCAAATGGTATCGACAAGTAAGGAATGATATGACACCTACGTGAAAGAATAGTAATTTTTTAAATGTGTTTAAAAACTGTGTGAGTGTGCTGTGTGTATGGAGACAGGTGTCCGTTGTGGGTGTGGAGTTTAGGGTGGCGTGTTGAGTGTGTGTAGTGGTGGGGTGTGTGGTGTGGGTGTGGGTGTACCTTCGTTATTGTTATGCCTGGCGCGCACGAGCCGCTCTGGGTGCGAGTGCGCGAGCTGCGTGTAGTCGCGGAACACTTCGTTGTACGTGTCGTCGTTGGACGACATCTCGCTCTCACGCATCTCTTCATTCAGCTTTGTCAGCCTCAATCTAGTGAAAAAGAACATAATAGTGATTTTACTATTAGTAGTCCACAGACTATTTTAGCAGCTTTTTTATGTATTTGACCTCGTAGCTTCCTGGGTTTTTTTTATATTACACCCTGCAATATCTTCACCTAACTTGATGGTAAGCTCAAGGCAAAGTCTCAAGAAAGAGGGTCGCTAGTACAGATTCGTACGATGTAACAATGGTGGCAATCAGACGTCCTCATCAGAAGTATTGCATTTAGTACAGTTGTTGGACTTCTTATGGCTCGTAACTATCCGTAACGACTGCGATAGATGTTCGTATGGTAAACGGGACCGACGGCTTAACATGCTTCCCAAGGCACGACCAGACCAATGCAAATACCCATATTCATGCACACAAATATTTGCACTGAGCGGGGATCGAACCCGCGCCTCCTGCGTAGCGGTCGCGTTTACTACTGTCACGCCAGAGGCTATAATTATTTTTTGCATGTGGTTAGCTAATAGAAAGATGGCAAACGAATACATGGATTTTATTTTCTATATTTGAATTCACACTTCGCATTATTACTTACTAGCCTTTGCCCGGGGCTCCGCCCGCGTGGATGTCGGTTATCGCAACCAAACATAGCCTATGTCCTTTCTCAAGGTCTAAACTACTTCTATACCAAATTTCATCAAAATCGGTTCAGTGGTTTAGGTGTGAAAGACAGACAGAAAGACAGACAGAGTTACTTTCGCATTTATAATATTAGTATGGCTGTGGATATGGAAGTATGATTATGGATATGGATTATATATTTTTTTACTTGAGGACAAGAGTACCTAGAACAATACTTACAGAGTGACGATATCAGCGTTGGCGTTAGTAACAGCGATATCGAGTGGCGTCTGATTATCCTTGTCCACGATTGACTGGTCGGCGCGGTACCGCAGTAGCAAACAAACCTGTTAAACATTATTTTGTTTGTATAATAAAGGTTTCTAAGAACACTTTATTTGTTTATTATATAAAAAAAAGCATCCAAGGTGCGGTTTTATTAATACCCCTTAAGTGGCAGAGAAACACACGGCCCACCTGATGCAAAGTAGTCACCGTGGCCTATGGTTTTTAATATAACAGTTTTTAATATTTTTTTCGTATAGAATTATAGATAGATTGTCTTTATAAGGACAACTACGGCACTATGAACTAATTTCTTACTTATATTGTAGAACTGAAGATACATTAATATGACGGGAAGTGAACATGAAATCTTAAAGTAGATACCTGTGCAGTGTTCCCGGCTTCAGTAGCGAGGTGTAAAGGTGTCTTGCCGTCTTCGTCCTGCATATTGAGTTTACTCCCATTTAGCAGCAGGAATGAGCACGCCATCACCGAACCCTGGAGAAATTAATTGAATAATATTATCGTATTGACACCGTAAAAATTTAATGACGGCCATGTATGTATGTGTACTAGCCTTCCGCCCACGTGCATCTCGGTTAACGCGACCTTTGCTCATATCTTCGGTTCTACTCAACCGATTGCGATCAAACAAACGTAAGATTTTAAGTCTGAGTAAGCCCTTTCTAACAAAAAAAACCGCATCAAAATCCGTCCAGTAGTTTTTTCGTCCATCGCGGACAAACAGACAAACAGACAGGAAATTAAAAAAAAAAATTTTTCGTGTTCAGTATCGTTAACATAACATAACCCAAGTTTTTTAAGCTATTGCATAGCTTCTATCGCGGGCCTTGAGCGTGGAGACCGAATCCAGAAATTCCGTAACGAAAAAAACCTAACACCCCGAAGCTCGCACGAATCGAGCCGAGCTGCTCCGAAGTAGCTCCGCTTAACGTAAGAATTTATAATTGCATAAGTTGATAAAAAATGCTATGCAATAGCTTTACCGCGGCAGTCCCCGAGTGCCACACGTCTTTTTTTTTTAAATATCTCCAATGTACAGACACGACCACTTTACAATTATATAATAGTATAGATAGATAGATGTATGTACTTGTAAGCACGTATACTCACGCTGAGCACGGCGGCGTGCAGCGCGCTGCGTTGCGCGACGCGCGTGGCGCACACGTCGGCGCCGGCGGCGAGCGCGGCGCGCATGACGGCCACGTTGTGCGCGCGCGCCGCCAGGTGCATCACCGCGTCCGGCGACAGGCGCGACATGTCCTCCGCCACTGCGCACCGCCCACCACACTCATTAAGGCTCATTTAGACGGGGAGAGATTTTTTTAATACCACTTACAGCCGGTCTACACGGCGCGGTGCGTCTCCGTTACGTCGACGCAGCGCTGCCACTCCCTCATTTTTTTTTATACCACTTAGTTGGCAGACAAGCACACGGCCCACCTGATGGGAAGCGGTCACCGTGGCCTATGGACGTATGCAACACCAGCCCCCCTAGACAAGTGGCAATTCGTTGCTCAGCGTATGATGGAATAGAATGACAAATGTATAGGATTTGAAGTTTTTGACATTCGTTGACGCCTGTCATAAACGTCAAATCCCATACATTTGGCATTCTATTCCATCATACGCCGAGCAACGAATTGGCACTTGTCTAGAGGGGCGGGTGCGTCACACTCGCGCTGCCTACCCTGAAGAAACCTTCTAATGCCCTTCTTGAAGAACCCCATAGTCTTCACACGGTGCGCTGCGTCAACGCAACGCACACACGACGGAGCTGCAGCCCCCGAGGCGAAGCGGGCGGGGGTGTACGCGTTGTGACAACGGAACGGGCGCGGTCAGTTGCTTATGTGTTGATAGTAGTAACGCTGCGCTAACGCAGCGCCCGTGTCACCGGCTATGCGTCAAAATATTTGCGTTGCGTCAACGCGCCGTGTGAACCGGCTCTTAGGTCGCAGACAAGCACACGGCCCACCTGATGGAAAATGGTTACTATGGCCTATGGACGTATACAACTCCAGAAGGTCACGATCGCGCTGCCTTCTAGTATCCTTCTTGAAGAATCTCATACTGTAGTCACTTGGAAAACCACGGCAGGGAGTTCAGTCCACACTCCACAGTTTAAGCGTCCGGGCATGAAGTTCCCTTCATACCTGACTGTGCGTACTGTTTCCAGTCGCAACATATGAGGCTTGGCCCTCGATTCTGCTAAAGTAAAACCATTGTCGTACCACAGCTCCAGCAAAAATTGGCATTAAATTTTAGACTTTACTGCTATAGGCTTAAAGTTCAAAATTAAATTACTTTTTGTAGAGTGAATGAAATAGTGTAATGAAACTCTTTTCGATTTCTATAGTGATAAAGTCTAAAATTTTGTAGCAATTTTTGCAGTGATTGGTACGACAGTGGTTTTGTTTTAGCAGAACCCTCGATTCTAGACGTTTTAAAATATTTTTCTAAAGTTAATGTACACAATTGTGTACGGCAGGTCTGAAAGGGTCAAGGTAACATTTCAAACACCTGTGGGGTGAGCACGAACAACTATCGTAGTCGTATCGTGAACGTAACGATAGCACGGACCATTGCGATTGGCAGGCTTCAGGCAGGCGGCCAATCGCAATGCTCCGTGCTCTCGTTACGTTCACGATACGAATACGATAGTTGTTCGTGCTCACCCCACTGATATGTATAAGATGCTCACTTAATTCGTCGCTATCTTCGCCTTCCGTCGAGTCGTGGTCGGACGGCAGACTGAGATCCACACCGCGGTCGCTCGCCAACTCGTTGCCGATCAACAATACCGGACTGCCATCTGATTTGCTTGAACTTTCTGACACTGTTGATAAATATTTTTCTTTTTTAATACACATACACACAACTGACTGGCCTGACGACCTGAAAAAGACTGAGACAGACTGGATGCGGAAGGCGGAGGATCGGCAAACGTGGCGCATATTGGGAGAGGCCTATGTCCAGCAGTGGCTGCAAAAGGCTAATTGATTGATTGACACACAAACAAACACCGATATCAATAGAAATATACATATTTATACATCGATTTAGATTGGAAAAAATGAAAGCTCAGACGGGAATTGAACCTGCGATATTTAAATAGTAAGCAGTGACCTCTGACTTAGCGCTCGAACACAAGTTAGTAGTTTACTATTAGTATAGTTTTATATTAGCAGTAATTCAACACAGAAATTAATAGAGCACTTACCGCTTGTGTTGCTGTTGGCATCACTTTTGTCGTCACTTATTGTTTCGGGCACGGAAGGCGTAGTACGCACTCTATAAATAATAATAAGGTTATTGTCACACGAGATGATGCAGATACAATTTTTTTAGTACTCGTAGAGGTTTAGTTAGACCATATCGGCCTACCCAAAGCACTAGTTTACTTTTGTAAAACGTATTTGTGTAAAAAATCACATATCATCAAGTACTTAAGTAAACAAAGGATAATTTTTTTTAAATACCACTTAGGTGGCAGACAAGCACACGGCCAAGCTGATGAAAAATGGTTACAGTGGCCTATGGGCGAGTGCAACCCAGGGGAGTGACACTCGTGCTGCCGACCCTGTATGAACAGAGAGATTCTGTGCCGTCAGCGCAGAAGACAAGCAGGACAAGCCTTTGATTTTCCCACTGACAGCACAAAACCTCTCCAGTGAGTTTAAGATTCACTCATACATTCTTCTCAAGCAAACCATTGCATTTAGACTAAGTAGACTAAGCATTTTTTTGTAAATAGACCAAAAAAAAATGCCCGCTGTGTTTCTTGCCGGAGTCTTCACAGGCCAGGGTTTCGATCCGGTGCCGGTGGTCCATTTGCTAAACTAGTCTTCAATATACAATATTTCTTTTTTTTTGTTACAAAATTAACGTTTTGTAAGTTCCGTTTTAATGGTCTATACAGAATAAAATGATTTTTGACTTAGTTACCTGCGCCTCGCACGTCGTACGGACCAACGTCGGCCTGCCCTCAGAGGAGAATCGCCGCTAGAGGCGGTGAGGGCGCCACTGCTGCCGACCAAGTCCTTCACAAATAGACGGGAAACGTATTTGCTTCGGATCCATGCTTCGCGGACACACCTGTATAGGAATAAATAAATAAATAATAAATATTGTAGGACATTCTACACAACGCTATCTAGACCCAAAGTAAGCATAGCTTAACTAGCTTGTGTTATGGGTTCTAGAATGCGGATAAACATACTTAGATACATTTTTTTTTTGTAAATACATACATATTATACATAGAAAACACCCAGACCAATGCAAATATTCATATTCATGCATACAAATATTTGCACTGAGCGGGGATCGAACCCGCGCCTCCTGCGTAGCAAGCCGCGTTCACTACCGCTACGCCACGGAGGCAGTCAATCAAGGCAGTCAAGGAATAAATGCAAGGTTTTTATAGCTGGTAGAGGCATACTTAGGCCAGTATTCTAGAATGGTACTCAGTTCTGAATCTTGATTTATCTGAGGACAGGTTGTATAGACAATAAGATGAGATAAATTGAGATTCAGGACTGAGTGTTCTAGAATACGGGCCTCGATCTACCACGAAAAGACAGATATATTTTTTTTACTCTGTAGGTGGCAAGCTTACGGCCCACATGCTGGAAAGTGGTTACCTGTGGGATGGTGGGGAGACACACCTGTGCTGCTAACCCTGTAAGAACCTTCTAATGTCCTTCTTGAAAAACCCTATATTGTAGTCGCTTGGAAAAACCACAGCAGATAGTTAATTCCACAGCCTGAGCGTGTGGGGGATGAGTTCCTTTCATACCGAACAGTGCGCACCGTTTCCGGTCGTAATGTGTTAGGAGAATAAAGAATTGAGAAAGACATCGCGATAGAATTCGTTAAAAATAGTTTTATTTCAAAGACTTATCAATAAAAAACTTACGTTTCGCAGTCCGGCTTAGCTCTTGGGATAGTTGTACCCTCCGTATTCGCTTCGTAGATTAAATTCACAATCTTATTTCCAAGTTCAGCCATAACCTTGAAAGGTATTAAATAAATGTGTTAGATAGAAATTTCTATATTTTGTAATACACTCGGATTTAAAACGTAGTATTCATCTAATGAAGAAAATGGACACAAAACAGAAACTCATAACACGGTGGAAAGAATATCGACAAACTATTGATTGTAAAACCTAAAGTTAGAATCATGACTAGATCTTTTTAACGTGGTGTTGTATCTAAGAATTGGACTATACACATATTTTATAATACGTTACACTTTGATTATGTTGCAATTAATAACATTCACATATAAATTTCTTTATCATACCTTTATAATATCAGGCTCCCAGTCATCTAAAGTGAGAGATCTAACTTTACTGACGTGTACGCCTAGAGATCGATGTATACCAGAACACTCTGAAAAAAAATAATTTTGCCATTCCAACTAACAGTACACAAAAATTAAGTGGTAGTAGAAAATGGTTGATAGTGTAGCATATCATAGCCTTCAAACTAAATGCTCGGACTTCATATTGTGAGAAATTCAGTACAGGTAATACTTCTTAAGATATATGGTGTATATTATTGTTTCAAAGTTATCATCATTGTGTGGGATTGTGAAGGCTTATTCTTATAATTAGAAAAAAAAAAGATATCTGTTTAATGAAACTTTA
Source organism: Eilema depressum (assembly GCA_914767945.1). Lineage (NCBI taxonomy): Eukaryota > Metazoa > Arthropoda > Insecta > Lepidoptera > Erebidae > Eilema > Eilema depressum. The sequence continues at coordinate 8,207,972 of OU612024.1, read as the reverse complement.
AAGCAATTAGTATGCTAACTATTCAAATCGATTAAGGTTGGACGGGTCGCGGGTTAAAGTCCCGTCTGAGCGTTTTACTTTTTCCAATCTTAATCGAACAGTACGGTTTACTCTCAAATTACATTGAGTAAAAAAAGTATACTAACCTATACAGAGTGTGATGCCGAGGTTGATGCTAGCCCATCGAGGATTAGGACTGCCACAGTCACAGCAATAGTTATTGCCAGGAATGCTGAGGAGCTGTTCCCATATCCTGAAAATTTTCATAAATATTATAACTAAACGTAAAAGTAAATACAATTTGAATGATACCAGTTACCTCAAGTGTAAAATAAGAATATTTAGGTATATAATAGTAAGGCTTTAGACTGTATAGATACAGCTTAACTTCTAACAAAATGCATCGCTAAACGCGTTTTCTCTTAATAAACTAATGTCAATATTGTAAACTGTCAATGTGTGTATGCCACGGGAATCACGAGATGTATGTCAACTTATAATAACTATTTTTACGGCGCGTTGAAATAATACTTGCTGCGTCTAGGTATAGTTTGTACATTTGTACAGGTATAGATTAAGTTGTAAACACTGGTTACACGATTGGCATTTTTTTTTAAATTAAATTATCTGCCCCGATAGACTACGCTATCAGAGTTGAAACATAATTAAGATTATTTGATATGATTATTATAGATAGCTGTAGATCCAACGGTACTAACCTGATTTTCTTCATGCCCGTATTGGCGACATTGGGTCTATCAGAAGGTCGGTCATCGGGCACTAATATCAATTGCGACTCAGGATTCTCTCTGCTTTGACCCTGTTGAATAGCAGACCGGATCCCGTTCTGCAAAGCTGTTATCCAGCAGTTCAACATTTCTTCTGAGTCTGCTTGGAGCATGTGACTCCTGGAAAGGACAGAAAGGACTTAAGTGACAGTTTATATTTCCCTTAAGAATACAGTAGTAGTAATATGCTATAAAATCAGTGTAAATTAGTTCTCTGTCTGTACATTTGAGATATTTAAAAAAATACTCGATTCTGAACCTGAATATTCTGTTTATTCGGAATAGACGGAAAAATAACTTTATGAATTTTAATACGGTTTTCTAATTACAAAGATCTTGGTCAGAATGAAAATCGGACGTATATTTGATTGCGGTGTGATCAGAAGTCGCGATAACCGATATTCAGACAGGCAGAGCCAAGGGGATTAGTTAGTAAATTACAAAATTACGCAGAAAACAGAATACATAATAAAATAATAACTATTCCAGTATACCACGTAGATGCATTTAGCTAGTTTACGATAGATTTGAAGTCGCAATTACCCTCAAAAATTGTTCAATAATGTATTTTATTAAATTTTAAAGAGCTGAGAGCAGTGACGAAAGGCTCTGCAGTGTTGCAAGTGGCATTGTATTTATGTACAAAAAAAATAATATCAGTGATATAAAATTTACGCTAAGCAGACAGTATCTCAAATAGCTTTTTTATAATTAGAATGGTTTACTACTCGTAGGTACTTATGTATATTCCAAAGGCAATATTAATTTAAGTATGTAATTTTGTTCTAGCAAAATGCGTGGGAATTAGTTATTATGTTTATTGTTTTGTTTATGTTTTTTTATGAACATTCTACTTACTTTGATGGTGACAGTACTTCAAAGCAGAAACGTCTTTCACCGTCATGCACAGGCTTCACATGACACAGTCTTAAGTCTTCTTCCATTACAGTCACATTCAACTCACCAGTCCTTTTCCTGAAAATATAATAAAGTTATTTGTTAGATTAAATCATAATTCAGTGGATAGTCCAAAGTTTTTTCTATGTACGTATAAAGCTTGGTCTACACGGCAGCGACTTAATTCGACAGCAACTCGCTGCCTTGTAGACCGAGCTTTAGCCGTCCGAGAACAAGTAAAAAGGACTTACCTATAAACAAGACGATTATCGTATAAATAGAACCATCTTCTGTTCCACGTTTTGAAGGCATTCGAAGTCCTTTTAAACAAATAACCTTGCATTCGAGGCGTGTTCTTGAGGCAAGGGGTACTTAGTCGTCCTTCTTTGCTATCGCCCTCGGCTTCGTTGGCCTTACAACTGGGTAGTACGGTGTCCTTACTATTCACTATGATATGGCGGTTCTCCATCTCCTTGTCAAGTATTTTTGTATCGTTGCGCATCGCTGCTATCTAAAAATATAATTATTAGTTGAATTATTGCTTGAATATTTCAGTTAACGAGTATGTATGACGCGAGGATTGCAGCTACGATGTTTATAGATCACGGAAAATTAAGTTGTAGTTAATAAATAATGAGAAGGTATAGAATAATCAACATCTGATATGAAGTTTTAAATAGGAAACTCGCGACTAAACATGACACTTAACCCCCATGTACGGATAAAAAGTCATTTTTGTCGTATATCCAAACTCGGCCTCGCACTGGTAGATCACCACCAAAAGTTTTTGTCAAGGCTGCACCACTGCCACTGATGCGAAACGATTTGCAAACAAAAACAAAACAAAGTGCGCCACGTTATGCCATATGCCCTTCTAGCGGTCAATCCGCCGGTGTCGTGCGATGCACTGCATAGCGCACGCCCACCAACACTGTTGCCGCATCGCCGAAAGAGAATGCAATCGGGTCGCCAGTCGCTCGCGGCAACTACTGTCGCGTGAAAGGTCGAAAGTATCGCACTACTCGAAGATACTAACCTTGCCGACTACACCAACGGTCAAGGAGTTATAATACATACACCTCAATATCCTTACAAAAACGTGCTAATCAAAGAGGAATTTCAAGCCCAGGTCGCGATTCACACGTGGAAGGGAAGAACTTGTCATCAGACGAGAAAACTTTCTTAGGAAGTCAAACCACAGTCGGTTTAATAAAGGATCCAAATAATGGACAGAAGATGCTTGCTTGAAGGCGACATCCTCACTTGCAAATTCAGACACAAGAAGGAAATTGGTAAACGTCACCGGCAGGCGCATCTTTATCTCATTTGGGCTATTGAGTAATGGCTTATACACCGATGAAACAGTAGACCAAGAAACGCGTATTCGGGTTACTGCAAAAAGTAGCAAAAGTGCACCACGACAGACATTGTCATGCCTTTTGAAAAGAGCATAAAAACTGCAGTTCAGTAGAGAATAGATTATTATAGATATAACTAAGACATAACTACGAAGTATAAAACTTGAGAAACCCTACAGAGAACTTATCTAATAATGGTAAAAAATAAAATGGAATAATGGTACTTTCTTTTAAATAACTATTTTTATACATACTACTTAAGTATTAATTAGGTTTAAAGAATTAGCAATGTGGGCTGTTTCAATTCAAAGGCAGGACGCCAACATCTATAGCTGAAAAGCTTCTTGTGAAAACATTATGTGCTTATTCCATAATGACGTACAGGATAATACCTAATATAAATTATACTAATATTTTGTTTGGACCGTTACCTCCACAGCTGTTGACTTGAGAAATGGCTCTAAATCTTCAGATAAATCCACACCTTGATGGTAGTAAGTGCAGCACGCTTGCAGGTACGACACGAACTGAAATAGAAAGCGACAATTTAAACACGAACTATTAATCTAATATTTCGACTATAAAGTCTAGATATTTTCTTATTCGTTTAATAACTGTTATCTATCACTATTAGCACAGTAATATTCCAATTAAAATACCTACCAAGAGAGAAAAGCACCCTTAAGCTTATCTATTGTATTGTTTATATGTGCTATAGAACAGTATTTAAATTTTATTACTATAATAAAGTAGGCACAAAAACATCGATTCCTATTTGGATCGGGGTTGACTACCTTCCTAGAGGAAGTGTTGTGATGAGTTTATGCTGCTCCTAACCAGAAAGGTGGCGTATGATTGCTTTAAATGTACTATACGAATAGCGCCAATTCCGCATACCTATATCCAGGGAGAGTAGAATTTGGGTCACCCCATCTCACCCCATGCGGTGTCGTACAAGACGACTGAGGGATGTTCAACATCATACAAATATATAAAGCCTAGACTCAGCCACAGACGCGTGGCTCGAGTTAACAATAGTGCCCGGAATACGGCAATAGGCTCACTCCCTTACGTGGGACCGAATACTATGATTGGTGAAATGTGGGTGTTAAGTTGATTCACCTTTGCTTATCCCTCCGGGGATAAAGGCGTGATTGATATTGACACACCCCGTAGCTCTACAAAATAATCCATAAAAGTTGTCTACAAATTCAAATAAAACATTTTGACACGAACCCAAAACCCATTTACAGCTAGGTTATGCGTGACTTGTCACTTTAGTTTTTATTTATAAAACACGGTGGTGAAAGTCACGATTAGGCTTTCGCGTCATCCTGTTCTTTTTGTTCAAATTAGCATGCGAGCTCCTACGCTAATTTAACTTAATGTCAGGATACAGATCTCCATATACATCGGGATTACAAGAATGTATATAGGTACCTGGTGGAACATGGCCTGCAAGTCGGAACATGCTGATTGACGGATGAGGCTCTGGCATAGGTTTGGTTGGGGGGGGGGGGGGGGGGGGGTTAGGGGTGCAAAAGCTTTGGATGCAACCGGGATTGACGCTCAGTTGAATAGAGAACAAGAAGTGGATATGGACCCAGAATACAAATTCAGACTTTTTAAAAACATTAAGCTGTATCGAGAGTATCGAGACGCAAAACAACCATTAGTTTGATAAAACTTTCACTATACATCTGGCGGAGGCAGCTTGAGCGATAATAATTGTTAATAATAATATTGACTGGTGATACGACGAACAGTATAAAAACATAATATTATGTATTTAGCACACGGAGTTCATTATAAATATGATTTGTCGCTCTTATCATAAAGTGGAGAACTGGCTGTTACCACCTGCTTAATTACGTTGACATTATGAGACTAAAGAGAAGAGAAAAGATAAGAAGTTAAGTTGTTTGGTCCGTGTTGCGTTTTGCGTTCCCGTCGGTGGTGAGTAGGGTAGCCAGAGCTCACTGAAGAGGGTTTGTGCTGTCAGTGGGAAGACCAAAGGCTTGTCCTGCTTTTCTTCTGCGCAGACGGCACAGAATCTCTCTGTTATTACAGGGTCGTCAGCACGGGCGTGACTCCCCTGGTGTTGCACTCGTCCATAGGCCACGGTAACCACTTCTCATCAAGTGGGCCGTGTGCTTGTCTGCGACCTAAGGGGTATAAAAAAATGTTCGATATCAGTAGGACTCCAAGAAAGGTGATGTTAATGACAGCAGTAGACGATCGTGAAGCCTGTAAGAACAGCAGCAGATGCAGGCTGCTGCCCCTACCTACCCCGGAGGGAGAAAGGCGTGAGTATGTAGGTATTGTAGGTAGGTACAGTTAGAATTCACATAAAATCAATATGTACTTCAGTGGTTTGTTCGCGACTACACCCACGTGGAATTCCGATTCCGCTCCCGCAACCCAATGAAATCTAGACGCTATATAACATTTACCCGAAAAGGTTCCACCTTTTAAAATGTTATATAGGTACCTAGCCTATGAAACTTACAATTTTTTTCAAAATCGGTTCAGTCGATTCAGAAATTACCCCTAGGTATACTATACCCACCCTCACACACTCTTTATAATATTAGTATTGTTTGATATATAGAGTACCACGTGTTATTTATAAAGTAGCTACATTGGCATCATACGAGTTATAAATAGCTAATTCACCCAACTTATACCTACGTAGCGGCTTATTAGCACGTCATACTTCTTTTTACAGTAAACCGAAGCCACATTTATTTCAGATAGTGAATGTTCACATGTCTTTACAAAACACGTGTGCCTTTTGTCGTTGACAACTTGCAGAAATCCTTCAGCCTATTTAATGAATTATTAAGTTCACATAGGATAGGCACATAGGAAAAAGAAAAAAGATCATCATCATTCTTGAATGAATACCGGTCGCATTCGAAGCTTTCACCTCGGAGTCCGGGGTCCGCATTTTCCAGTCTAACTGCGTGTATAGCTAGACTTTGTATAGAAAGAAAAAAGGTAAACATGACGGAAAGAAGGAGAAAGATTGTAGTTGGGATTGGCGCTCGGATGATGATAATAGTGATCCTGCTACCATAATCCTCAGGAACCGATTCCCAGGATAAAGAGCGTATGTGTTATTCCAGGTTATAATCTACTAGCTTTTGCCCGCGGCTCCGCCCGCGTGGATGTCGGTTATCGGTATATATACCAAACATAGCCTATGTCCTTTCTCAAGGTCTAATCTACCCATAGATATCGTATTATCTCCCAGATAATAGAGTTCAGTGAATCTACCCCTAGGTATACCAAATTTCATCAAAATCGGTTGTGGTTTAGGCGTGAAAGCTTAACAGACAGACAGGCAGAGTTAATTTCGCATTTATAATATTAGCATGGATTTCTGTGCCACATTTCATTCAGATCCAGACTTTCCGGTGTGATTGAAAAAAAAATCATCCATCCATATTGTATAATAGTAATAAGAATATACAAGCCCGCAATATGGAGACAGCAAATAGTAGCCTAGCCTATTACTAGTACAATACACACTAAATTATAATTAAGGAATCTCGGTAGGGAGCCTCATACACCATAATTGGTATACTTGAATGAGATAATAACTCACAAATAGGTACACTAGTTAACGCAGGTTTAATACGTAGAGATGTCTAATAAAATTGATTAAGCGTAGTTACGTCTTGTGATCACGATTCAATCGTTAATGTACGTTTCAAACAATTTGAATTGACTCAGTGGACACAATCACAATACATTATTTTATTACCTATTTTCATAGAACTGTGTGACTCAATTGTACTTCACTATACCTACATGATGTTAACAAGAGTAACGACTTTCTAGTGCCTATTACAAGACTTAGGTCAGATTGTTTTTGTTGATCGCCTATAATTTCAAGTACTGTGTAAATACTCGTACCGTAATAGGATTATGTACGAGGACATTTATCAAAGCATTATACAATATTATTTACGCGTTACTTAAGTGCCTAGGTACATGGAACATATTTTAGAGCTTCTTAATACTACTTCACATAATATGGTTAGGTAATTGTTGCACAGGTAAAACTTATAGCTAAGTAGCAATTATCATCATTTTAGGGTTGATCCGGGTTGCATCTGAGATAATTACTTCTTCTGCGTTCTAATTTTGTTTTTATAATTGTACTAGCTGTTGCCCTCGGCTTCGCCCGCATGGATGTCAGTTATCGCGACCGAACATAGCCTAGTCTTTCCCTATCCCTACTAATATTATAAATGCGAAAGTAACTCTGTCTGTCTGTCTGTCTGTCTGTCTGTCTGCCTGTCTGCCTGTCTGTCTGTCTGTCTGTCTCGCTTTTACGACTAAACCGCTGAACCGTTTTTGATGAAATTTGGTATAGGGGTAGTAGATTAGACCTTGAGAAAGGACATAGGCTATGTTTGGTCGCGATAACCGACATCCATGCGGGCGGAGCCGCGGGCAAAAGCTAGTTCCTAATATAATAATTAGTATGGATTATATCCAGTGAAATTCGAAACAATATAGAGGCATCTTACGACATATTATTCATCTAAATCGGTTCAGTTGTTTAGTACCCACATGGAACATACGGACAGACATACATACATACAGGTCAAACATACCCACCTTTTGTGGCCTCGCCGCATTCACGTAAAATCCAGGACATGTAGATATAAGTTTAAGTCTTTAAACACGAATAATGATTACAAAAACCAGTACATGTAGAGATAAGATAACTAATCAATTACGAACCAATATAAAAATAAACAAAATACACTTTTGAAACAGCGCAAATTTCAATGCTCAAATCACTCCAATGAAACTGTTCACCGATTTGTCACAGAACTATTAGACTATGAACACTGATAAATCAGATAACAAAAAACACACCGACACCTTTTGCAACACAACTCATTACTGTCGCCTAGAGACGACACAGACTGGTTAGTGGAACACTCGACAATCGTAGGAGCTGTGATGTTAGTCGTTGAAATAATCACTTGCTAACAGGTGATAATGAATGCGTACCTACATTCTGATTCCATATCTTTTATCAAAGTCAAATGATAAATAAATGAGCTACTTCATTTTATCGAAAATGTATTTATCTACTTCCGGACCAAACAGGAAAAACTGGATCTGTTTTGCTTTCGTCAACATTTCGTATGAATTTATTAGAAACTTGAACTTGACCTGTAAGTATAGGTGGCTGCTTCAGTAGTTATTGCAAACTTAATGATAATAGACGTGAACGTCAATGAACATAACGGTATATAATTTTGAAATCAGGGATTTTGATTCTTTTACCGGCGGACTTGCACGACAGGTTGAATGGCAATAGAGGAAGCTCGTGATGTGGTGGGTAAGGACAGAAGCAAATGGCTGACTGTTGTTCCAGAGAGGGAAGGGTATGAATGTATGTACATATTTCAGAGAATGAAGACCGAAAAATAATGGAGAAACCAGTGGCGAAGGGTGATAATTTTCAGAAGTGAAGTCGGTGGTTGTCATGTACTATGGGAAGTCGGCAGGAATCAGCTTGTACGGATCCCCCATTACTTACTGGGAGAACCGGAGAAATACAACTCATCCTATTTTATGAAGGTCTAAAAAGGGCGTAATTAACTTACTAAGCATTCCAGATGTAGGATTTATATGAGATAACCCCATTGTGTTTTATGGATTGGAGTTAAAAAAATGAGCACAACTAGAATAGGAATGGACGGAAGACAAAAAAAATATGGAAGTAGGTTTAATCCTCGACGATTCAATAAAAAAAACAGTAGCGGTACATTCAAGTTTGCATACAAATATCCATAGAAGTTATGATGTGAAAAGAATCTTGCGCAAGAACCAAGCACACGCCGCTAGAGTAGAAGGTTAATTGTGTAATTTCAATAACACTTGAAAAAATACTCCATTGTTAGGTACAATAATCTTTATTCGTGAGGTGGTATTCACGTAGATAATGCGTTACTGACCTACATACCCACATGCCTTGTTTACCAGAAACAGTAAAGTTATATTAGCCGGATTTACGTCCCATACACCTAACAGAGGAACAAACCAACACCGTAACATTTTAAAACAACAATGCAGAAAAGGTTGCATAACGTCAATTAAAAAAATCGACGCAGCAATTTCAGTTTCTAAATCCAACCTTATGTAGTAATGTCGCGTTATGTGATGTAAACAAAACGTACGAGTCATGAGCTCATGAGTCATTCTTTTTTCAAATTAATATGCACGATGAACAACATACAAGCGGACGGTCTGCCAGTAACCACGGACACTTATCGCTTTGTTATATCTCAGCGCAATACAAACAGGATGGAAGAATCTTACCTTGAGATAGTAATTATATTTAGAAGACGAATGCACCATGCAAAGGTTATAAAAATACATAGTAGTGGTCGTAAAGACTTATTTTACAAGTATAAGTAGGTATGTTTCATTGTTTTAATGTTAGCTGTACAGGATATGCTTCTGCATTAGTATGACGTTTTTTGGATTCGTCATTTTGATTGAGACTTTAGACGCTACTAATTCTCTCAATTAGACAGATCAGTTAATTCAATTTAGCTGGTTTGGCTGCTTGTTTATCACGGGAGCTTTTCCGGTGGTAAAACTAGTCTATGTGCTATACTAAATTAAACGTCAACTATAACTTGTAGCTTTGTATGTTAGCTCGTATTGCCGACTTTGTGTGAAAGAGTAACACGCACATTCTTTACGTTGCATATATTTTACATTATTAGCAGGATTTGGTAATTATGATTATACATAGGACTTAGTACCTTATACAAGGGATTTAGTATATCTAATTGCTAACATACTTTATCACTCACACGAGCGTGGACTGTGGGTGATAGGTACTGTGATACATCGCCATGTTATCGCAGCATAAAGTAAAAATATTATCAAGCAATTAATATTGGTACCTATCGTTGAAAATTTGAACAGCTAATATTACTTTAATATGAGTTAAAGGAGGTATCTAGGACAGTCTGGGGTAGCCGGCCGATCGGAACGAATCATTACTTTATTATTTATCTTCAGTACAACGACTCCGGAGATCGGCTAATTACGCGTATTTTTTTTAAAGGAGTAACTGCCTCAAGGTGTACAATATTACAATAAATAAATGTCTAATGCAAAGCTCAAGCAGACAAAGACTGCTTTTACCGTTGCACCAATGATGTCGCAAAGTTGTACAGAAACAAGAAAACGACAGTGAAAGTACACCAGCTTAAAATGTAGTGATAGCGGACATGCTAAGGACAGCGCATCGATTCGCTCGACCGTGAAGTAGCTAGCAGAATTGGGGGCAAATGCTATGAATAGACGTGCGCAAACCTTGCTACTTACGGTTCTTAACCCATTGTCCTCTAGTGGAACGCGATTATTGGCTTCCTATTGTTATTTTACACTAACGCTGATAACTCTGATTGTTTAAAGAGACAAAACGATTACTGATGAAGTACCTAATGAAAATTTTAATACTACATAAATCACTCTGGAAGCCATCGATTTATAATATATTTATCGTTTATTCCAGTGCTGGAAGCACTTTAGAAATAGGATTTATGGTCACAGGGAACGCAGATGCGATTAACTTATTATTTTATGTCAGGGATATTAATAGGATCGGATCCTATCCTATTAATAAATGCCTCGATTCTGTCGAGATGTCATTCTTTTATAAGCTTTGGTAGGGAGGATGATACCATAACTAATCATAAGGCACAGAGCACTTCCGTTCAGTTCAGTGGTCGCTGTAGCAAGATGACCTCGCAAATGATCAGTGAAATTGCTTCGACCACATTTAATCTGATTGTACCACTTACGAGTATAAACAGCAGCAATGGATGGAGCGTCGTCGTGATATACCAATCAATGGCTATCATAAATATCATAACTAGTTACCTATGAGTTTGGGTACGTATGAACTTACACCTCTATCCTGCCATTCGTTTAGGATAAGATAAAGTAGTAGGGGACATTTATTTTTAATTTGAAAGCAATATTGTTCGGCTCGTGACAAAACCCAGATAAGTGTTGGTCACGTATTATATTATTAAAAAAAAAGAACGTCATTGATAAGAAAATGTCAAGGCTACAATTCAAACTGTACAAAGTGTAAAGTGTATTTATTATTGAAAACGATATGTGAAACGTTTTGCAATAAGCCAAAACTTTTATGAATAAATTCACTGGTTACCTATTAATTAAAACACGAGGCTCTTCTTAGGCTTTCCTCTCGGTGTTGGTAGCTCAGACTGTAGTCGCTGCTATAAAAGTCGTAGGTATAAGTTAAACCAACAGGAGAGGAACTAGTAAGCGCCATACTGTCTGAAATTTACGCGAATCTCATTCATTGAAATAATCCCACCACCATCTGCTTCTGTCCTTACATCAAGAGCTACCTCAGCTGTCATTAAGCCTTTACCTGTCCCTTTTTTCAAATAGACTTATAAGCTAATTAACTCACTGTAGCGATGATTTCGTGGCGCTTCCTGGCCTGCAACATCGTAATCTTCTGAACGTGGTCGAGCGCAGTGTGACGGAAGCATGATCGCGTTGCCAACAAGAGATTCACAACTTCTTCTACTTCAGGCAGTTTGTGACGCGACACCTATATCACAACGACATATTGAGATTACGGAGAATTGAAATGGTGATTCACAAAACGGTGAAAAGGTTTTTATAGAATACTGGTAATGTGAGTTGCAGATTGGTGATCACTTGTATTTATTAAACCTTCTTACTAAGCTATTAGTGGAGTCACAGTGCAGCAATTGTGGTATTTAACCTTAAAATATAATTAAATACCTTATTCATATTAGTACCCAAAATTGCTAGTATTCCCTCTAACTCCTCCTGCTAAGCTTAATAGCTAGTGTTAGGAGTGAGTTCACATTGAGTGTAGCCAGGATTCGATACCGGGACCTGTAGATCGTAAGCCGACTCCTAAACACTAAGCTACCGACTTCGTTCCGAATTTATTTTTCGTACAAAATACAAAATGTTTACCGGAGATTTTTGAACATTTTGAAAGGAGCCACTTACCTTCTGTTAGAGAATGCAGAAGAACTGGCTTTCCACAAGAGTACCTATCTTTCTACGTTAACATAAAATGTTAGCATAAGTGTGTACATTACCTGTGAATTCCTAATTAATGAAGAGTCCAGGTCATTTGAGATTTTTTCAAAATGGTTTTTGCTTTCTTTGACACCTTTTATATCACTGCAACAATATAAGACGGTTGACAAATAAGCATTTTATAAGTGGGAGTGGGATCGCTATCAATCATAGTCCTGCTCTAAAGTGTAAGGACATAACAAATTTTAGTGTTATTTTATACATACACGTTGATAAGTCACCAGCTATTGCCCGCTCGTGTGGAATTCTGTTCACGCTTGCGCAACCCATGAGAACTTATTCCAGAGATAAAGAGATTATTAAAGAGATAAACAGAGAATATTCAAAACAGCAGTGTTTAATAAAAATAAAAAAAAAGTAAATCAACGTCAATTAATAAATTTGTCTGCAGCAGGAAACTTAATAGCTCAACAGAGCGGCTAACGACCTTTAAGATAAACATTACACACTCTCAAGAAGCTATAAATACGTACTATATAAGCTGGTGCAATTAAAGTCAAAAATAAGGAAATTGGGAAATAATAACAGCATGAGACCGGTTCTAAATGAAAGAATTGTAAAAATAACAGGAAAAACAAATTAAAGTCGCTATGAAGTACGGGGGTGAAATGACGTGCATTTTAAGCGTGAAATTTGATTATCCTCGATTTGCAGCGAAACTAAACCTATCGAAAAAAGCTAAATATAAAAGTTGTAGATCATAACAAGGTCTACAACTTTTGTGTGAACTGTTTTTCACATTACCTTACAGTTTTTGAGAAAAATTAGCAAAAACCTGTTTTTTGGTTTTTTGTTCTTATCTATCGCAATAACTATTTTTTTTTTAAAGAAATATTGGTGAAATTGTACCTCTTTATGTATCAATCACGATCACATAGCTTTTTATTCAATATTTTTATATTTACGTGTTACTTTGGTGCTTAAACAAATAAAATCGGCCAAGTGCGAGTCAAGACCAAGACTCGCAAATAGTAGCAAAGGCGAAAATTGCTGTTTATGACGTATTAAAAAAAATTACTGACTGGATCTCGTTCGAACCAATCTTTAGTGGAACTTTGTGGGCAATTTACATCATATATTTTTTTTAGATTCATTCTCTTATTTTAGAAGTTAGAGGGGAGGGGGGGGACACACATTTTTCCACTTTGGAAGTGTCTCTCGCGCAAACTATTCAGATTAGAAAAAAAATATGTTAGAAACCTCAATAGCATTTTTAAAGACCTATCTATAGAAAAAATAAATTTTGAGTTTCAGTTCTAAGTATGGGGACCCCCAAAATTTAATGCTTTTTTTTATTCTTGTGTGAAATTCTTAATGCGGTTCACAGAATACATCTTCTTACCAAGTTTCAACAGCATAGGCCTTACAGTTTTGGAGAAAAGTGGCTGTGACATACGGACGGACAGACGGACGGACAGACATGACGAATCTATAAGGGTTCCGTTTTTTGCCATTTGGCTACAGAACCCTAAATTTACAAAAATGCCCAAGTCTAAAATGCGATTTTATTAAAAGTAATAATGCATTTATATTGATTGAATCAATGACATTTCATAACATAGACATGTCATATGCTTACAAATCAACGTAGAAAAATGTGCCAAACTCACACACACATATTTTTAATTCATCTACACTTTTGGTGTATTAACTTTAGAGTAATAGTTCGTGCAGTGTCTATAAACATACGATGGCATTTTCGTTATTTTTTTAAGTCACTGATGCTTCCGCGCAACGTCCGCGGCGCCGCTCGGCACGCGGTACTAGATGCAAACGTTCCAATTGACTCGTTTTCGGATCTTCACGATTTTCGCGCAATAACATATCTACTTCTTTTTATATAATATCTTTGGATTGAATAGTCTATTTTTATACATTGAAAAAAAAAAAACTTTGTGGCAGATAAGAACAAAAACCAAAATATTTAGGCTTTTCTAATTTTCTCAAAAACCGTAAGGTAATGTTCATACAAGAGTTGTAGACCTTGTTAGTATCTACAAATTTTGTATTCAACTTTTTTTGATAAGAGGTTTAGTTTTGCTGCAAAACGAGGATAATAATTTTTCACGCTTATAATGCACGCCATTTCACCCCCGTACTTCGTAGCGAGTTTAATTTATTTTTCCTATTGTTTTCACCATATTTACTTTCGTTTAGAACTGGTCTCATGCTGTTATTAATTAATTCCTTCATTTTTTTATCTGCACCAGCTTAATAAAACTGTTGTTACTCAATTATGGAGATTTAAAGAATAATATTAATGAAGACAGGCAGATTAAAATACTTGTTTTTCTGAATTCATCTTGTGTGAAGGGTATGTAGGTAAGTAAGTACCTACATAATATTTTTTAATGAGAAAAATATACACCTTTCCATATTAAACTTTACTTCTGAATTTTAGTCTGTTCTTAACATATTGAAAAAAAAAATTGTATATATTGTAAAAGTGAAAAAGAGGAAAAGCTCGGAGAATGAGATCCACTAGTTATAAAATACTTACACTTTAACAAAAGCAGTGAGATTCTTGAGGACAGTTCTTGATACTTGGTCCAGTAAAATAGAATGGAACTTATTCATCTCTTGTATACTATGAATCATCCTGTTGAGGTTCGCCATCACTGGTGGATCTTCAGAAAAACATCCCGTCAAATCCCAAAGTGCATTTGTGAAAGTCCTAAAAAGAATCATTTGATACTGTTGACACGGTAACATTACAAGGCCCTATACAGTCTGATGGGAAAACATACTAAACTCAAAAAGTGCAACCTATCTGCTTGCAGATGGAAATCTGATTGTACCAATCTGTGATGTATTGAACAGAATTCATTGGCAAAATTAACAAATAAAACAGCCATCATAGCATGCCACAACTATAAATATTCCATGCAAGCCTAGCAGGTCTTAATACATGTAACTTGCCCTTTTTTCAAGATATCAGTAATTTCATCAGTATATGTTTGGTGAGGTTGACCCTAACTAATCTGTCCAGTGATAAATATTTGCTTACTATTGATAATATTGCAAAGTAAATTAATTAGTAAATGACAATTAATATTTTTTTTATTAAAGTGTTTTATTTTATATTTAGGTTAAATGTGATATTTATCATTGTGTGCTATTGTTTATATTGTCTTGTTGTCTTTCACTTAACTGAGATCAAATAAAATGATGTAATTCCATTAGGGTAAAGACAATTATTAACTTCCAGAAGCTGGTAATAAAAACAGACTATAGTAGACAGAAAAATAATGGAATATTAATTAAAAACTTTTACACAAAGATATAAGTAATATTTCATAGAGAATATTTTTATAGTCAGGTGTGTAACAATAAACTCCAAATAATTATCTTATAAAACTATTGATCTTGAACTAAATTAATTTGATCATAAAGATATCTATAAATGATATAGTACTGTAATATAAAACATACAATACAAACTCATTGTGTCAAATTGATAAATCACAAATACATTACAAAAAGGGATGTCTATGCATTTAGCGATAAATTAAAAAAAACATAGTTGTGCTTATTCCTGAGTAAGATACATAATCGACGAATAAACAACGCAAGCAAAAAAGGAGGACAATCCTCACCCTCTGTGACTCATGTAGATTTTACCAGACTCTATCATAACAGAGCATGCTTTGAGTACTTTATCAAGTTTTTGTTCCAATGAGTCTATACTAGCTTCTTCAGTTTCCAGCTGCTCCCTACAATAACAAACAGAATGGCTTATACAACAATTTACACAGACAACACGTACAAAATTTCACTTTCTATGTTATAACTTTCATTGATTGTTATGTTTATTGTACCTAAACTTTGGCGAATCCCTAAGACATTCATCAAAATCTATACGCGGCTTCATTTTTGTTATTTTTATTGCTTCACTAATAGATTTATGAAATATATTATTTCATTTCCACCTTCGAACACATGGAACACATCAAATAAAAAGCTTCACGCACATAATTATATTGCCATGACACTGACAGATCTGACAGAAGAGATTTAATAATACGTTCTAAAGTCTGGATCAAGTTTGGATATTGGTTTTTTAAGTTACACATAGTTCGTATATTCGTCATCCGCTAAAACTTCAGAGGCGACCGTTTATAAATGGTGCCATAATCCATAATCAATCACGTAATACTGCTTATACACACACCGCCGGTCCGAGCGCCAACAAAGCTTAAAGCGCTATTACACCTTCCTAAATTTAGGAAACGATATTTAGGAAACGATTTAGGACGAGAAATTCAGTCGCCGGAGCTCGCGATTACACTTTCACTAAATTAGTATCTTAAATTCTTAAATCAGTTTTAGAGGACGAGCGGCAAGTGACGGACGTATAGATGTAAGGCTGGAATAATTCCAAATATTCCGATGAGGATAAAACGAAAAATCCCGAATAATTCCCAAATGACCCGGAATAATTCGGAATTATTCCGGTCGATATTTATGTAGATAGATGTAGTAGGTATTGAGAGTCTTGACTCTTGTTGATAGTCTTGTGATTCGAAATGCAGTTATGATTCGCGTTTTATACGGTTATAGATATATCTAAATATATATAACTCAAAGGTGACTGACTGACTGACTGACTGACTGACATAGTGATCTATAATGCACAGCCTAAACCACTGGACGGATCGGGCTGAAATTTGGCATGCAGGTAGATGTTATGACTTAGGCATCCGCTAAGAAAGGATTTTGATTAATTCTACCCCCAAGGGGATAAAATAGGGGATGAAAGTTTGTACGAAACTTTGTCAATTTTAAACCGATCGGGCTGAGACTTTGCATGCATTAAGCTACTATGACGTAGGCATCCGCTAAGAAAGGATTTTGATTAATTCTACCCATAAGGGGATAAAATAGGGGATGAACAACATTCCGAACTTAACGCGGACGAAGTCGCGGGCAACAGCTAGTTGGTGTATATACCTATCGGTATAATTAAGAAAATACAGTCTAAGACTTATGTTTTCCTGAGGACCTACTTATACACTTTTAAACTCTTTAAGAGTGTTTTCACACCATCTAATATCCGTATCGGACGACGATGGCCGACATCCGATATCCGACACCATATTATTATGTTGTTTTCATATAAATATCCGATAAGATCGGTCCGATTTGGCTATTTGCTACATAGCAGAGACTAGTTATGGATGCTAGGGATAAAAAACCTTAAAAAACGTAGTGCAAGCAATTTTCGACCTTATTGACATGACATAGAATCGAGTTTTTTTTCTTATATTCGTAATCAGTGTCATCTATTAGCGCAAAAAGACACGTAATTAAGATAATGTCATTAAGGTCGAAAGTCGCTTACAGTCGCTGTTTTAGTATCTGTGTGAAAGTTGTAGCAGTTGTAGTCATATTATATCATATTACCTACATATTATAATAAAATAAGTAGGTACCGTACATCTTGACTTGGGTTCTCTATTTTTATTCCTAAAATTTTATGTCATAATTTAACATTGCATAATGTTACTTGTCCTAACATTATTTACGCATAATACTCATTTGCCATAACTTTTTAATCATAATCTTTTTAATCCTATTTACTATAAGCATAATATTTTATAAGCATATTGTCCCAAAGCATAAGTTTACTTAAGCATAACGACGCGTAACCATAACTATTTTAAGCCAGAATGTTCATTTGACTAAATAAAGTTCTACATGGTTATAAAAAAAAATAACCACGAAGGCCTAATGCGGGAGCTTCGCTCCGCTCCGCTCCCGCATTAGCCTTCTAACCTAATCTATCCAAGTCGGAATCAGGGGCTTTCTTAATAAATCTGCCAAATAACTATTAGACTAATAAACAATATGCTTTACAACTTTATGCATATCAAAGTTATGAATAAAAACATTAGGATATACAATATTTATGCTTAATAACATAGTATGCTAAAAACTAATTATGACACACTATTATTATGACAAAGAAAATTATGCCTAACTTGTTATGACAATTTAAATTAGGACAAAAAACATTATGACAAAAAATGGAATCCCCTTGACTTGACCCCAAGTCGTGAGAGATGCTCGAATTGGTTTGATATGGTCTACGATTGGTGGATTTGAGCTTCTCTACACGGGGTGTACCATGGTGACGGAGAAGCTCAAATCTACCTAATCCACAAAAGACATCCAAAAACGCGTACTGTTACTCGTACTGCGCATATACATACATATAAGTAGGTACATTTTGTGACGTCACTGAGGTTCAATCGTTTTATTTTTATTTATCCGGTATCTACCTACCTATATACCAATACCTACATAGGTCTGTACTTAAGTTTTCGCTTAGTAGGTAGGTGGAAGCACAGTTATTTCATTTTTTGTAGGTGAGTTCAGCGGGAATAATTCCGGAATATTTGAGAATATTTGGGAATAATTCCGAATAATATGGAATAATTCGGAATTATTCGGGATTTTTACATCTATAGACGGACGTGTCGCTGTCGAATAGAGATGGATGATAAATTATGTTACGATTTTGATATCGATGTTATTGAATATATTACTTTGATGATGTTACCGTATGATGTTACTGTTATATATTTCTAACAATTTACATTTCATATTATTGTTCTGGTCGACTCTATTTGCTGAGGCTGCTTTTTTAATTTGTTACTTAATTTTGAAGTTAGCAACTTAGTCTGTCAATAATCTCATTGCGCGCATACTTCTGAATAAAAAAGAATCGATAATACATACATACATACATACGTACATACATACATACACACGTACATACATACATACATACATTTATACATGCATGCATGCATAAAAACATACATATCGATATTAATATCGACACAATATAATTATATCGATACTGCGGCGGTGAGCGTCCTGAATTTAGGAAATGCGATTACACTCATCCGATTTAGCCATTTAGGACGTCGGAAGCCGTCCTTTATCCTAAATCGTTTCCTAATTAGGATGCTACCATCCTAAATGCGATTACACTTTCCTAAATTCAGGACGTCCTAAATATCGGATTCTAAATTTAGGAAGGTGTAATAGCCACTATAGCCACTTTAACAAACAACATGGATAACAAATATTCTGTATCTTTCACCATCGCATAGTAATATATTCTGTGGACGTAGATTTTTGTAAGTATTTTCATGGGGTTGTGAGCATGCATGAGCATGTGAGACCAAAGAGTAATGGCGGGCACACACGTTGCAGTATACTTAGTCTAGACTTGTACAAGTCCGCGTTTTTTCGATGTGCCCACAGACGCTCAAGTAAGTATACTTGTGCAAGTGTCATTTTTGTCAAAGCGAGCGTCCAGGTATGTCGTGCTGCGATGGATGACGCGTTGGCAGTAGTTGGCAATAAGTATGCAGAAAATTATTAAAAAAAAAAAAACCCGACTGCTACTCAAAAGATTGAAATAAGTCTAGTAGCAGGCGGTATCCATTTACCAATCATAAACCGAAAGAAAATTAATGGGTACCGCCTGCTATCAAACTTACATATTTCAATCTTTTCAGTAGCAGTCGGGTTTTTTTTGAATTATTAATCATTTGTCTTATTTTATACTTTTTCGTTATGATATATAACTTTTTGTAATCTCCTTCTATTTTCCTGCATTAAGATACCCTACTCGATAAGATCAAGTAATTTTTTTTTATAACATTGGTTTTGACGCCAGAAAACCGCCATTACCCTCCTTTCTTCGGCAGTCGGGTAAAAATTAAAAGTTAGAATACAAAACGAACTGTGTGAATTAAAGAATGGTTAAAATTTTTTTAATACACCTCTGCCTACCCATTCGGGGATTTACAGGCGTGAGTATATGGTATGTATGTATGTTGGAATGTATAAAAAAGTGAGTATTTGCGCATCAATTTATTATATAAATTGAATGTTGCATTCAAAGATTGGAATGCATAGATTGACCATCAGGCGAGGCGAAGACAAATTGACGAGTCCTATATACAAAAAAAAACATAGGTAGGTACAAACTTTCATATCCATACATACATACTCTTTCCTCTTTCCAAGACTTACCTCTGCTTACCATCAGGCGAGGCAAAGTCAAATTGACGGAACCTATATACAAAAAAAAACATAGGTAGGTACATACTTTCATATCCATACATACATACTCTTTCCTCTTTCCAAGACTTCCCTCTGCTTACCATCAGGCGAGGCAAAGTCAAATTGACGGAACCTATGTACAAAAAAACATACAACATACATCATACATGCATACATACTCTTTCCTCTTTCCAAGACTGCCTTCGGCTTACCATCAGGCGAGGCGATGTCAAATTGATGAGTCCTATATAAAAAAAAACAAATAGCTATAACAATTGCGTCTGGAGGTCTAGATAATGAATTTATTATGAAGAAAATCTCACTCATTTTGGCGGGAAATTAATCACAGAACATACGTACAAAATTGTACGTATAGGCGCGCGCCTAGTACGCTAGGATATAAGTGTTCTGTGCTAGTACGCTACTGAGACTTGACTTGAACGCAACGCTGGCAGCTGGCACGTACTTGTACAAGTCTAGACTTGCGCAAGTTTGGAATCGAAAGTTGGAACTTTTTTTGAGACTTGTACAAGTCTGAAACTTGCGCAGTTATCTTCCAACACACGTTCAAGTATACTTGTACAAGTCTAGACTTGCGCAAGTATACCGCAACGTGTGTGGCCGGCATAAGACTTTGACACACACTTTGACAGGTCAACACATGTCAACATCAACAGTCAACGTCAACAAAAAAAAAAACAAGTAAAAACATAAAAACTTAGAAATCACCCCTTCAATGCCCTTCATTTCATTTCATAATTTTTAATTGTTGATAAGGTTAACGAATAACGAATTCAAGCTTAATATTGTATGAAACATAATTATTATTCCATTACCTACATAATATGTTATTAGATTTTTCTGTAGTTTGGAGTTTTGTGTAATTTTTAAATAAATTGAAATATTGCTCTCTTCAGTGAAAATTTTATAAGTTTTCTTTTATGTGCTTGGGTAAAAAGCAAAATGGTTCAGAATAAAAATAATAAAGATTTAATTGATCATAATAGTATATTGACAGTGCTTTTATGTGCCCTCACAATACCTTTGTCGATGTCATTATGGATTATAAATTTAATCTATATGAAATTCATAACAAAAAATGAAGGTTTTGATGGTATGTAACATGTTTTTAGTATCAATACTTGTAATAGTATCTTTGAACCCTATTTTTAATGTATTTGTTGAATAAAAATATCCTTCAGAAGTCACCTTGACCTGACATTATTTAATTTTATTTTATGTTTTTCCTTTTCAGAACCAGTGGTTATATCCCCTACAAGATGGTTAGCTTCATGTTTGATACCTTTATTGGTGGCAACATATGGTTATAGAAAAAAGAGCTTAACCCTTAGCGGAGCTCTCCTGGGTTGTGTTATTGCCTTTTTACTTACACTGAGCAATTATACTTTTTTGATATGCTTGATAACCTTCTTTATATCATCATCAAAAGCTACAAAAGTAAGAGGCCATTTAAAAAAGAAATTAGATGCAGAATTCAAAGAAGGTGAGCAGTTCAAAGACAGTTAATTAAAGTATAATTTAAATTCAGAACATAATATAAAAAAAATATTATCAACAAGACAAGATACTATTGTTGTAGTCTTGTAGTAAGAGGCCTTTAATCTTCCAAGAATATAATACTATATACTAGCAAATTATGTGTGTTGTTAGTGTATAATTAAGTTACTTGTATAATTTGCCTGAACATTCATTAATAACTATTGAATTATTCCAGGTGGCCAAAGAACATGGGTTCAAGTTCTTTGTAATGGTGGTATGATGGCTCAATTTGCTTTGTTATACTTACTAGATGTTGGTTCTTCTGAAAGACCAATAGATTTTGTTAAAGATTACAGAGCTTCCTGGCTCACTGTGGGAGTCCTAGGTAAAGCAATATATTATTTGATTATTTGAAATAGAGTATTGTGGTTTACCCATTTATAACATGATAACTTTTTATTTCAGCTGTGTCCGCTGCTTGCAATGGTGATACATGGGCATCTGAACTAGGCCCTGTTTTTCCATGCTCGGAGCCATATTTAATTACAAACTTTAAAAAAGTACCAAAAGGAACAAATGGTGGTATCAGTTTAGCTGGCACTGCATTTAGTGCACTTGGAGGTCTTGCTGTTGGATTATCACAATATTTGGCGATTTATTACTTTTCTGACAGTTCTGTATGGCAATATGCTCCACCTCAGTGGCCCATTATTTTAATTGGAGCATACAGTGGGTTTTTTGGCAGCCTTATAGATTCCTTACTGGGGGCGACTGTTCAATATTCAGGTAAAATGTTTAAATAATACATTTCTATACATGCATAGCACTTAACAGAAGTATAAAATATGCAGGACCCAGCTAGTATAATCTATACTTTTATATTAATAATATTATAAATGCGAAAGTGACTCTGTCTATCTGTCTAGCTTTCACGCCTGAATGGCTAAACCGATTTTGATGAAATTTGGCCCAGAGATAGATTAGACCTTGAGAAAGGACATATGCTGTTTGGTTGCAATAACCCACATCCACGCGGGCGGAGTCGCGGGCAAGAGCTAGTAATAAATATTTACCCTATTTTGCAAGAAAAGTGGATTGTGAAACTTCTAAGGTCGAATTTCATTTCAAATATGTAATTGCATTCAATTAGCAATTTTAGTCCATGAAATTCATAGATGAACATGATGTGATAACTTATAGTTCGTCGTTACTTTACTATCGTAATTATTTTCACTGGTGAAATGTGCCCAAAAACTGTATCTATCAGTTTCACTCAATAAAATTCACTGAGCATAAAGTAATAAAATTATGCACTTTATTTCACCTCAATAATGGTTCCTAAGGTTTTTTAAATTCACACTGAAATCTGCTGCATACCAGGACTTTGTATCCTACTCTAACTAGAAGGTATATAGTAAGCAACATTTGTGGTGTACTAATGTGAGGTAATAATGGTGAATATTTTTCATTTCAGCCATCAATAAAGAAGGTCAAATTGTAGTGCATTCGAATCTGGCGACGAAGCACATTAGTGGGAGGAACATTTTGGATAACAACAGTGTGAATCTTGTAACAACAGTGATTATAGGGCTCCTGATGCCCACAGTGTGCACAGGAGTATGGCCCTTGTTTTGAGATACTCTTGACAATATGCGAAAATGATTTATCTTACTTATATGGCGCGATTAGACAGTCAATAGGTACAGTCAATGACATAAGTTGAATAACACAATAATATTTATAAATCCTTTTTATATTGAAATGCTGTGGGTAGATACCCACAGTCACAGTTAACATAATAGTTTTAAAATCCTTCGAGGACAAGGTGTTATATATGGTTTTTTTATTGTATATATTGTGGTTTTTTTATTGTTTTATGATCAGTTTAACAGCTATAGTGATCAATAAATTACAACTTGTTAAGCTACTTTCGTCGTTGATTATACGTATCGTGATGCTGTTAATATAACTTGTGTTACTGGAATATTTCTTTCTGTAAATACATACATATTATATTATGCATAGAAACACCCAGACCAATGCAAATTATACATATTCATGCATTCAACTCATAGGCGTCATTCGTCAGACATCATTCTCGTCATAGGCGGGGAGTTCATCCTCACACATTGCGACCGGAAATGGTGCGCACTGTGCGGTATGAAAGGAACTTCATCCCTCGCACACTCAAGCTGTGGAATGAAGTCCCCGCGATGGTTTTCCCAAGCGACTACAATATGGGGTTCTTCAAGAAGGGCATTAGAAGGTTTCTTCAGGGTCGGCAGCACGAGTGTGACGCCCCTGGTGTTGCATACGTCCATAGGCCACGGTAACCACTTTCCATCAGGTGGGCCGTGTGCTTGTCTGCCACCTAAGTGGTATAAAAAAAAAAAATCAAATACTTGTACTGAGTAGAAATCGAACCGCGCCTTCTGATGACGTAGCAGTTGAATGTACTACCGCTACGCTGCGCTAGAATAACAACAAGAAAGCAAATAAATGCGATTGGTGCCTATATTAATGGATCGCGATACTGAATCGCAATAATATATATTGAGTCTCTATACGCGCCTATAAATTTATAATTTTGTATTAGGTACCTAGGTATATTATTAAGTGTAAGTATAGTTGATAAAAATATTAAATGTTATTTTTTTTAGTTACTTTAATTTAATTAAAGATGTTGAAAATTACTGCAAAATTGGTATATTATAAATAAAATAATTTTATGTGCATTTTATTGTGCTAATGGGCAGTGGCGAGGGATCCCTATAACCCGATGCCTGCCGGCTTGCTCCGCGAAGGGAAACAATGGTAGAAATGTTTTTAATTCCATACAAAATTACTATTGTCGTTCTGTTTAAATTTTCAAAAGGGAAGCCGGTGGAAAAAACCTCACGTCTTAGGTTTTTCCACCAGCTTCCCTTTTGAAAATTTTCACCCCACGCCACTGCTAATGGGTTATATTTGATGTGTTGAAGTCATTAAATGTACTTACTTAAAAAGACAATAATGTAAGATAGAATTATTCTAATACTTTAAGAATATATTGTAAGTGTGATCAATATAGACCACCTCAATGCAAGTGAATAGAAGTAATAACAAAATATACTAATTAAAGCAATTACGGTTACCTGACGACTGATACCTACCCACAGTAATAAAAGAGGGCTTGATTTTGATATAATGTAGTAAAAAGTGAATGTATCTCAGTGTAGCGTATTACGGCAACTCATTGCAGAATTTATTGTAATAATTTGCATATCAATTTAAAATTATATTTTTAATAAATTACTTGTGTTATTGTTTAAAAATCTCTAAAGTTGAAGGTCAATTAATAGGTACCTATTTATAATTAAATAGTTTAAATTGGAATAAGTAGTTAACATTCAGAACAGTACTTGAAACTATCCTACCCATCTTATAATTATATCAGAAGACAGTATTTTTTTCCTAACTGCAGTTTTGGCTGAACTTCGATATTTTCCGTGAAGCAACTGCATTATATTACCTCCACCCTCCACCAGGGGCGGATCCAGCTTTCGATTCAGGGGGGGGGCATGGTGTAGCCGAGCATAGTTTCGGGGGGGGGGGGGGGGTTGTCTAGTCTCCCAATAAAATGTTATTGAACAATACAATGAAAATAAATGTGTATGAAATTCATGACGAAATAATGGAGGAGGAATGAGGTGAGAGGAGAAAAGTAAGATACCTTGATACGACTGTTGTTAAATACGATCCAGAACCCGGTTAAGCTGCTGGCCCCCAAGTTGAAGGACGCAACTGGCACTCTGGCTTGAGGGGGCTGGAGGACTCCTGCAGGAGACTCTATGGCGAACGAAGATGTCAGAGCACCTTCGGTACTAAATCCGTATCAAAAGGCGAGAAATCGAGGCTACGAAGTCCCAGCTTTATCGAGACATGGTGGAGTTGAAACTACGACTTGGACAACCAAGCACAGGGCACGCCGTTATAGTGGTGGTAAGAAAACCCGTCATGGAGAACTGGCTAGAAAGGCTTCAATGGGGAACTCTCGTACCGGTTGACGCAGATGATCACCGGATATGGATGTTTCGGAAGTTAGCTACGGCGAATTCAGAAGGAACCAACGCCCGGGTGTCATCACTGTGATGCAAGCGAAGACACGGGGCTGCATACGCAGACCGAATACCCGGCATGGGAAACGCCGAAGCGGGTACTCATTCAGCACTCTCTCTCGCTTGCTTACAGTGATGGCGTAAAACCGTAAGCTCGCGGCTGCCACCGCCTCCATCTGAGAGCAAGTAATGCTCGAGAAGGAGGCGGGGGAACGGGTCTGGAGAAGATTTAGTTGTTTCCCATTCCGCATAATACTTAATGCGCGAAGGATTCGGGCGACGTAGGTCACTCAACATCTCCATTATCGTATCAATATCTCCATAACGGTCCCCATTAGCACGGGCCTGGAAATGACAGGGGGAACCGCCTGACACTCTAGAAAAAGCAGGCCGCGTTGGCGGCGCGAAGCGCCTCCCCCTTTCATGATTATCGTACATATTTTCCTGATTGCTTCCGAATCCGAGGTGACCTCGGAGCTCAGGGGCCGCCTTCCGTCACTTCCTCCTCCACTTCGCACGACGTTGGGCGTCCATGGTGGTGAGATGAGACCATTTGCACGCATGTCACCCTTCACGACCTCAAGCCAAGACCTCTTGGGCCTATCCTTTCCACTGGTCCCGGTGGCTGTGCTACTGCCAGCCATTTGCTACCCACGTAGCCTGGCGGTTGCTGCAAGACGTGGTCACACCAGCGAAGGCAGCTCTCTTGCATTTTATGTGTGATGTCGCGGAAATGAAGGCTGCCGCGGATCTGAGAGTTCCTCATGCGATCTTTACGTGTGACGCCGCACATCCACCGCAGCATTATGGTACACTACATGTCATCTCCGTGACACGTAGCTCCTGCTTATGTCGCTCCAGCAGCGGCCACGCCTTACAGCCGTGTAAAAAGACAGGCCTAATGATCGTTTTATAGACCTACCCCGTCAACCAGACCACTGGCATTTTAGGTTCAAATGTGACGCCAATCATTTCCCGCCCCTTGGCCCACATGGCGGCAATTCGTGCCTTGACGTCGCGGTTGATGTGACCAGTCACGTGAAGTACCGATCCCAGGTACTTTTTTTTTTACCGGCGCCTCCTTCTGCAAGCAAATAATGCTCGTGAAGTAGGCAGCGGAGCGGAAGCGAAGGAGAATCGCAGACCTTGCGGCCCGCGAGGAGCGAAGGAGAATCGCAAACCGCGCGGCCCGCGACGAGCGGCGGCAACTCGGGCGTCGGAGGTCGCAGAATGACCTCCGTCCCCCATGAGCGCGGACCTGGGGGTGACAGGTGGAGCCACCTGTCACCCTAGCAGAAGCAGGCCGCGGCGGCGCGCATTGCGTGCCTCCCCGTACCTGGGAGCGAGCTGGGGACTCTATGGTCCCTACACCGGAAGAGGACCAGATCGAGAGATATGGCCCTGGGTCGGCCGGGGTGCGAGGGCTATGGCTACGACAATCTCACCTCCGGCAACTGACGGCCCACAGACGGCGTACGTTTTAGTCGGTTCGAGTCCGACATAACCTCCTCCTCCGGCTCCGGCGGGGGAGGTATCCGCGGGGATTTTTCGCACGATAAAAAAAAAGGACCAGGCATATGAGCCAGCTGCGTCATCCGCAGCAGAAGATGGCCACTGGCCACAACCACTGGGCCCGCGGTAATAGCGGTAGTAAGGCCCATCCCATCCTATGGGGGAGTGGCTAGAGAGGCCACATGGCTGCCTCTCGTACCGGCTGACGCAGGTTATTACCGGGCACGGGTGCTTTGGTGACTACCTACGTCGGATCCAGAAAGGAAGGCTTCTTCCAAGTTCACAAAAAGTTTTTGTAAGCAAACAGTAACATAAATACGGGGCCTTTGAAGCTGAGCCCAAGTCGAATTGTTGCCCGAATCGAAAAAGGACCTCATGGCTGTCAGCACCAGACCTTCGACTGCCGGCCTGGTTAGTCATTCGCGCTTATTTCTTTAACATAGCAGACAGGATGTCAGGTCCGAAAACTATTCGAGTCCATCGGTGGATCGGCTAAGCTGCATGATAAATTGAAATTTTCAATCGTGCGAATAATATTCATACTGATGTTTGGTGCCTCATAAAATTATAATACTATTAGGTACAAAGAGACAGTCTTCTTATGCGTGGTATTTTTTAAAATTTATCAGTGACATTGGGATATTTTTTAGTAGGTGACCCGCCCAGGGGGGGGGGTCATGACCCCCACGACCCCTCCCCCTGGATCCGCCACTGCCCTCCACAACCCATTGGCCATATCGAAGCATTGCAGTTGTTTGGCAAAAGAATCTCTTCAGAAATCAAAAAATCTGTTCAAAAATGTAGAATCGTTTAGTTAGAAATAGTTCGTGTAAAAATCTGCACTTATTGGTATTAAGGTATTGCTGAAGACATGGTCTTGGAACTCTTGGACCCTGCGCAGTAGGCGATTTTAGGTCTCCTTTGAGGAAAGCACGAGGGGTGCATCGGCGGAGGAAGCGTGCCTCATCCACCAATCATAGAGCTGCGCGCCAACGTTTCAAACCAATCAGCGAACGCCAAACTTCCGCGTCCTTCTCCGTACAGTTGCGTGCAAAAATAAATTTGAATTTGTCACCGCTACAAAATTATATTACGTATGTATTTCTAATTATAATATAATTATTTTTTAAGATATCAATATCATATATAAGTTTTTTAATTTATGATTAATATTTTGATTTTGAATTAATACGCGTCTTGCTTAGCCTAGGAAACTACCTACTATAGTCGGATTTTTAATTAGACGAAGCTATCTGACGTTTACTGTGTTGCAAGTTTTTTATGAAATAAAAATAGTGTTGTGACAAAGTGAACTATATTATGATGAATGATATTAATTATCATGATGAATGTGAATCCAATCAAAACAGACGAAATTAAATGGTAAGCTCACATGAATTCGCATAGAGTTGAAAATTGATGGGAGTCTTAAATACACCATAATGAAAGAAATATCAAAAGTCCCGATCGATTTGAACCTTGCATTTTTTTTTTCGAGGTTAAAAATCAAATATAACGGATTCTCGCATTTTTCTCGTAAACAACAAATGCTATCGTAAAATTGGGTAGACAAAGTTGTAGATCATGTAATTACCTAAACAATTGGTGTTAATTTTTTTATTGTGCGGATTACCATTTCGGAGATATCGTGATTTAAAAATTTAAAGAAATCAATATGTATTTTATATGAAATTTCATTCACCATAGTAGGATTCATAAATGCAGAACCTGAACCGCTGGCCCTATGTACTTGAAGTTTTGGCAGTAGATGCTTATCATGCTGCTAGTATCCACTAAGAAAGGAATTTTTTGAAATTTCATTGCTAAGGATGTAAAATATGGGATTAAAGTTTGTCTTGAAGTTCATTTCCGTTCCTCCCTATTTTAGCCCCTTAGTAACAAAATTTCTAAAAATCCTTTCTTGGCGGATACACGCAAAATGAAAAGCATCTACTGCCAAAATTTCAAGTTCATATGACTAGCGGTTGAGGCTCTGCGTTGTTGAATCATACTATGGGAACGACTAACTTTGTATATATAAGAGATTTAACTTCTTCCAATTTTGCAATCGCGATATTTCTGAAATGGTGATCCGTACAAAAACAAAATGGACACTAATTTTATAGGTTATTTCATGATCTACAACTTTGTCCAACCTACTTTTACCCTAATATTTGCTGTTTACGAGAATAATTCGAGCATCCGGTATATTTGACCTTGAATAAAAAAAATGCAGAAGTGCAATCGATGGGGACTTTCGATACCTTCACCTATTTTCAGCTGTATGCGAATATATGCAAGCTGAAACCTTTATTTTATCTGGATTATGTATGAAGTAGCAAACAAAATGGCAACTGACTTTTTTTGGTCATTATATTATAATGACGACCTGAATGACTAATACGCGCGGCATTGACAAGTGTTGACACTAGTGTTACCGCCGCGCTTTGAAATAGGCCGGTAAAAAAACTGATTCCAATTACATACAGAGCACTTTAATACAATTTTATTGTAAAGTAGAAATAGTTATTTTTTGTATAGTAAGAAAATATTAACAATCCCTCATCATTCATTTCATATCTCCACGCACAATGGCCCAAAAAAGTAAGTGCGGACAAAAGAGTCCCCTTTCCATTCCATTCCATTCATTTCATATGAGAGAACGGGAACTGAATGCATCAGTTGCATCACTAATACTGAATATAGCAACATTATTTTACGAAGTGACATTAGCTAGTGTCAGTGGATATCGTTTAAAAATCCGACTATATTAGGTTTTTTAAACAACCGTAGGTGCATAAAGGATCAAACCTGGGACGGGTTCGTATCCTATGGGACTACCGACGTGAACTCCTAACACACACAATATGGCTTAGCTGGAGGGGTTAATTAGTAATTTCGGTTAATAACTAATATAAAAACCTATAAAAAAGAACCAAATTATGTAGGTATTTTCTATGTAGTAGGTAAATAGAGAATACGTAGTTTTCTATCTGGTACTTAGTGTACCATGCGCGAACTTGCCGATTTAGATCCAAGACTCGTGTCCACAGTTAGAATAATATGTAGAAAATTTCTACATTTTATTCATGTTGAACGGCCACACCCACACGATGGGAACATTTCTACTATAAATATCTATAAATTATATAGGCGCGGTATCCACTTCCCATCATGTGGGCCGTGTGCTTGTCTGTCACCTACGTGACATGATATAAAAGAAAAAATATGGGGAGATTTAAGAGCACTGCTCTGATCTTGTGCAGATAGATATGTCCGTGTTCCGTTCCGACCTATTTCGGTACCTAATATAATAAGAAAAGAATAACAATAAGTAAGGTAACTGTACCAATGCTCGACACTGTACCAATGCTAGACACTTTCGAACAAAACCCAGTATTTTGAGAAAATTATCCATTTGTTTTATAAGACTATTGACTTAAAAGATGCCTAATGGTGTCTATAAGATATGTTCAAATATTCGCAACACCATCCGAAGTAAATTTAGAAAGACGACAGTTGACAGCAAATAATGTGACTTCGTGAACACGGTCGTGTTATTTCTTAAGATTTTTGCCAAGGGTACTGATTTTTATAGGTGTGATTTTTTTTGTTTATAAGTTATGATTATTACTAATTTTAGTATAAACGTTATAAATATTGAAGTTATTGACATACTTGGACATAATTTTTTAGATTGAAATTTTATTTTTCCTTAAAGTGTCTACCATTGGTACAGTTACCTTACTTAAGTAAGGTAACTGCTTCTACACACTCTTAAAGTGTCTACCATTGGTACAGTTACCTTACTTAAGTAAGGTAACTGTACCAATGGTAGACACTTTAAGGAAAAATAAAATTTCAATCTAAAAAATTTAACAAATTAATTACAGCATGGTCGTTACATTCTTTTTTAACTGTTACAGCAACAATTAGACATTAACTTTTGCCCATAAAATCTTTAAAATCTATCATACTTTTACTTTAAATTAAATTATTATGCACTTGGTCGAAAACACCAATGCTAGACATCATTGTCCCAATGCTAGACACCTATTTGTACCAATAGTAGACACTTTAATTTCTCTCTACAAAATTGAATATCAGACCGCTAAGTGCCTTGGTATGCCTTATTCCCCCCGAGCGACGGTCAGGCGGCGGTCCCCCGACGAGATAAATGACAAAAGGTGGGTTTTACTTTTTAAAGGTTCATTTTGGATCGGGGGTTTTTTTTTTTTTTTTTTTTTTTTTTTTTTTTATTTCATACTTTTTACAGGTATAACCACTCATCCGATTTCCATAAGACTTGCTGTATCGTGATGTATAAATTATGACCTGTCACTTGATACCCAACACACTCTTACACACATTCACTCCTCATATTATTCAAATGGCTGAACCGATTTTTATGAAACATAACTCTCGACTAAACCATCTTTCAAACAAAAGAAACAGAATCTAAATCGGTTCAGCCGTTTGGGAGCTACGATGCCACACACACGCATACACACACATCCATACACACATACACACCCATGCACACGTCAAACTTACAACACCCCTCTTTCTTGTCGGGGGTTAAAAATTGGTCCAAGATGGCCGCCGCTAAAAAATGCGGCTTACATTTTCTTCTCACAACTCCCATAATTGTTGTTGAATCGGAGGATTCCTACCTGATGAAGCTCTTCGACATGATATCGGACCGATCCAAGATCCAAGACAACGCTTGAATTATTTTGTTACTGTTATTTATTTTTTTACTTTTCGAAGGTATTTTGGCGTCGGGGATTTAACTTATTAATTTAATTTATTTCTTGTAAAGGTATTGAATACTCCATAGGTACTCCCATACTAACATTACATAATGTATTTTAGAAATACGAAATAAAGAGGCTTTGTTATTGTAATAAGTATCTAACTTTATTAATAAATAAACTTAAAAAAAACATTTAAAATCACGTAAACAAAGAAGCTAGAAAACAAACGAATGAAAAGATTGCTTAAAAGTGTCGACTCAGAGCTCAATGCTTGACTCTCAGCGCTAAAATTTACAACACTAAGCGATAAGCGACATCCACGTGGTTAGAGCGGGCTAGCGCGGGCATTATTAGTAATTTCCGGTACATGTGATGAATCTCAATGTATATAATATCACATTTAGCGTAGGTATAACATCTTATTTTCATGAAATAAAGGCATTATTCCAAAGTGTCTATCATTGGAACATCTAAGATTTTTTGTACCAATACTAGACATAGCATATAAATGTTACAAAACCTAATCAAAATATGCGGGCAATGGTCCAAGTATGTCAATAACTTCAATATTTATAACGTTTATACTAAAATTAGTAATAATCATCCTACTAATATTATAAATGTGAAAGTTTGTGAGAATGGATGTGTGGATGTGTGGATGTTTGTTACTCTTTCACGCATAAACGGCTGGACCGATTTGGTTGAAATTTGGTATGTATATAGGTTATACCCTGAATTAACATATAGGCTATATATCAGCGATGAACGGGATCAGAATTCCACGCGGGCGGAGCCGCGGGCAACAGCTAGTAACTTATAAACAAAAAAATCACACCTATAAAAATCAGTACCCTTGGCAAAATCTTAAGAAATAACACGACCGTGTTCACGGAGTCACATTATTTGCTGTCAACTGTCGTCTTTCTAAATTTACTTCGGATGGTGTTGCGAATATTTGAACATATCTTATAGACACCATTAGGCATCTTTTAAGTCAATAGTCTTATAAAACAAATGGATTATTTTCTCAAAATACTGGGTTTTGTTCGAAAGTGTCTAGCATTGGTACAGTGTCGAGCATTGGTACAGTTACCTTACTTATCCAAACAGAATCCAATAATCTCCAATAATATTATAAAAAAAAAAAGTAATCACCACAGACAGCACATTGTGGTAGGTCTGTGAAACTTGACAGAAATGAAACGAATGACACATGAATTGTCATGATCATGAATGACAGATCCACCCATCTGTCAGGAAACCATGTATTATGTTTTCTTTGTTTACGAACAAATTTGATAATTCTGCAACAAAAAGTTTCGTGTGACTCATACAAGGAGTGCAGTATTAAAGATTTTTTACTTCCTTTCTTGTTTAATTGTGTTTAACTTTATTACAAATCAACGTTATAAACCTAAATTCAAGTCAATAATTCGCTACGTAATGGTGTTAAACTAAACTTGTGTTTAAAATGTCATCGCCTATGGAAGAGAGTCCGATAATAAATTCGGACATAGAAAATGATGTTACTAGTGATCGTCGTAATTTAGTTGAGGACGAACTAGGTGAGTTTTTATAGTTAGGAATCTATAGAGCATTTACTAAAACTTTAAGTGAAATTTAAAAGTTGTAAATGGAATGTAAAAGTATTCACTGCATTTAAAATTTAATGAATGTATTCATGTCAGCTCACTGTTTCCAATTTTTTTATTTCCATCTTTATCTAAGACAATGTACTTGTGTTATTGTAGTGGAGGAAACAACAGGATGGATCAAATGCAGGACAGTATTAGGCATCATGGGTTTCCTGGGCTTTGCCAGTGTGTATGCTATGAGAGTCAATCTCTCTGTAGCTATTGTTGCTATGGTCAATGCTACTAAGCCCATTCCGTCAAATATCTCAGATGTAGACGTTTGTCCTGCGAGTCCAGCTAGCAATTCTTCTATACCTCAAGTAAGTGCTTGGCAGTGGTAGGTGTTAGTCTCTGTAATAATAATTATAGTTTTGATTTGCTTTCTTTACATAAATAATCAGCAACAGTATTTGGTAAATTTATCTATTTGGTGTAAACAAAAAGCCTTTTGTTACACCAAGTAGATTTCAGATAGCAAAATAGATAAAGTAGACCTATACATGGCCAGTATGCTTCCTGTTGTAATATAAAAAAGTCTTTGTCATAGGCATTACTGCCCCTCTAAGTATTTATTAAATATTTTGTGTTCCATGGATTTGTAGCAAACTATTATTTTTTTGATTCAACTTTTGAAACTCAGTTAACTCTTTCATAATATTATGGGTAGAGGCCATGAAATTTTTATTTAAAATTAAAATAAAGCACACTGAGTTAGGAATGGCTACAGAACCATAGTAGTTTCATTCTAATTGGATAAACTGTGGTCAGAACTCTGATGGGTTTACTAAAGTGTCCGTATTTCTTATTTTAGAAACCTGGAGAATTTAATTGGACTATGCAACAACAAAGTATAGTTTTAGGCTCATTTTTCTATGGATATGTATTAACACAGGTAACACTGATTGTATTTTTTTATAATTACTTAGAGAATGAATGTAGATTGTGATC
The DNA here is from genome assembly GCA_914767945.1 of Eilema depressum. NCBI lineage: Eukaryota > Metazoa > Arthropoda > Insecta > Lepidoptera > Erebidae > Eilema > Eilema depressum. Next base: position 8,173,231 of record OU612024.1, on the reverse strand, counting down.
TTAATATAAAGATATTCTTGGAAATTCAAGGAAAGCTATAATTTTTTATTACTATTACTCACAAGATATTGCAAAATATTTGTTTACAAATATCTGAAATAAGTGAAAGTCTAGTCAAGTAATTAGACAAGAATTTACTGCACTTTTTTACAATTTAGTATTTTCTCCTTTTTATTCCTCATACTTTTACACAACTAGAATAAAGCAGGACAAAATATTCGGGAATAATAATTAAGTTTTTTTTTTTTTTTACATTTTAGATCCCAGGTGGAAGAATTGCAGAAATGTATGGAGGAAAGCTTGTATATGGTCTAGGAATATTTTTTACTGCACTATTCACAATTCTTAGTCCAATTGCAGCATATACACATATTTCATTTTTCATTGCTGTTCGAGCACTGGCAGGGTTTGCCGAAGGTGTCACTTACCCTGCAATGCATGCCATGTTAGCCAGATGGATTCCACCCCTGGAGAGATCAAAATTTGCGGCATATGTTTATGCTGGTTTGTATTTTATTTTTTACAAACTGTTTCATTCAGTGTTTGTTTATATTTATTTCACCTTTTACATAATTTTGTTGGATCATACATGCATGTTACATTTCATTACATTCTTGTGTTTATCTAGATACAAACTCAAAGCCATAAGTGTGAGAAAATTGTTAGCAATTGTCATCAGATGAAACAATAACACAGCTAATTAACTTAAAGGTACCTACAAAAAAACCGACCGAGTGCGAGTCGGACTCGCCCATGAAGGGTTTCGTAGCAGCAAAGTCGAAAATTGCGGTTTATGACGTATTAAAAAAACTACTTACTGGATCTCGTTCAGACCAATTTTTGGTGGAAATTTACATGGCAATGTACACACGGCGCCAGACCTCGGTTTACAGGCCACACCAACATAAAGGAAGTGTGCGTGACAGCAATACTATTAATACATTGCTTAAAGATGTGTGTCATAACAAGTAAACCAATCAGGGCCCTTGACGCACTCACACATTCGCTATTTTACTTACATGAAATATAGGTATTGATGATAGCCACTGCACCAAGTTATAATAGCATATTTAGCAAAAAACGAATAAGTAGATATAGCTGAATGGTTTAAATATGCAGCTGAACTAATAGAATCAATACCGGGTTCGGTCCTCGAGCGAGGTGCACTTTTTGTTCCTCAATATATTGAAGTCCGATTGGTCTAGTTTATTTACAGGAAACTAAGTGTATAAAATTCATATATATAATATAATTTAATATATTTTTTGTATATTTCCTAAGTATCAGATAAAAATATTTGATCTTTAATAAAAAATATAAAAAACACATAAGTATAATTAATAATTATACTTATGATTATTAATTATTATAAACTAAAAAGATATTGGAACATAAAATAAAATGTTATGTCTATTAAATTGACTGACATAAAGATGCACGAATGACAAAAAGAGAATTCCGTTGTTAAGTTCCGAACCAACGACCGGCGACAACGGTGAGGTCCAAACTTACTTAGTTGCATTCTTATCCATCTCGACTATGAGAACAGATAGTATAGTGACTAAATTTGATAACTCCTATTAGTTATAGAAACAAAATGCTGCATACATTTCATAAAATTAGTTTAGAATATGATATTATAACCTTGGTGCATTTTATGTAAGTAAAATAGCAATTGTGTGAGTGCGTCAAAGGCCCTGATTGGTTTACTTGTTAAGACACACATCTTTAAGCAATGTATTAATAGTATTGCTGTCACGCACACTTCCTTTATGTTGGTGTGGCCTGTAAACCGAGGTCTGACGCCGTGTGTACATCATATATTTTTTTTAGATTTATCATTCTCTTATTTTAGAAGTTAGAGGGGGGGGGGGGGGGGGAAGGCGGGGGACACATTTTTCCATTTAAACACACGGACGGACATTAGAACGTTACAATTATGGGTGTGCACTCCCAGAATGCTTACTATTTCGTGCATATCATAAGTATTTTTGCACGATATTTGCACGAAAGAGGTGCCCGCATCCGTGCACACGTTTGAGGCAGTGGACGGCCTAATAAACTAATTCGGCACGTAATGTGTTACTCGATTGTCTAAAATATATTCATAGAAAATGGAAATAGAACACAAAGTGATAGCTTGTCTACTTCTAATGAAGTTGTCTTTCTTAATTGTTGTTCGGTATCGCTCGTTCTAGTTTTATAAGGACATTGTGTAATTTGTAACGACGATATTGTTACTTGTTATTGAATCCTAGCGAAGCGCATGTGGCGAGATGCGCTTACTGTTTGGTATTCGATCAGTGGGTTAAGCTACCCGACGCTAGGCCAAAATAAGGGGCAGTGCCAGCGTGACCGCAGGGCCTGGGGCCCTGATTCTGCTAATTGTGAACCTTATTATGCCACTGAAACTGCAAAAAAATCGCTCTATTCCACTTTAATCCACTAAACAAATCCAGCGATGGATTTGTTTCAACTTTTTTTTCCACTCTGATCCATCAATGGATTTGTTTCCACTTTTTTTTCCAGTCTGATCCATCGATGGATTTGTTTCCACCTTTTTTTCCACTCTGATCCATCGATGGATTTGTTTCCACTTTTTTTCCACTCTGATCCATCGATAAATCCATGGAATTTTAAACTTTGGTGGTATAGACTTAAAGTTCAAAATTCAAAATTGAATGTATAATTAGTAGAGTCGGGGTCGGGGGCCTGTTCCAATATAGCATAGCAGTGCGGCAGTGGAATTGGGCTATCGAACCGAAAATTTGTATTAATATTATGATGAATTTAGGTACATAAAAATACTTATTGAATTTTCATATTTTCACTCAAAGTGACTCCGAAGGTGACCGTATACGACAACTGCAAACGCACGCAGCAGATACGCGTCATTCATTGCGGCTTTTCAATGAACCCCTTTATCCGTATCGAAGCTTAACAAGTAATGGGTACGCTTTATCTGCTGCATTGCGTCTGCAGTTGTCGTATGCAATCGGCTTTGCTTACCTTTAAATTATATGAGCTTCAATCAGCCTGTTTATTTACATTTTACTCTAGTGATGGCTTTCACCAATACTAGAGATCTCTTCATTTCATAAATCTACTCCAGAAAACTGCATCATAAATCGTATGTATTTGCGTTACAGGTTCAAACATAGGCACAGTCATTACATTACCTATATCTGGCTGGTTTTGTACTCTTGACTTCATGGGTGGATGGCCACTTTGTTTCTACATATTTGGAGGCATTGGGATCATATGGTTTGGCTTCTGGCTGTTACTGGTGTATGATACGCCTCAGAAGCATCCAAGGATTTGCCCTAAAGAAATTGAATACATTACATTAACAATTAGACATGTGAGTGATTTATTTATATTTAATTTAAGTATCTACTTACTTTAGGAAGAGCACTCAAGGGAGATGTCCCTTGTATTGTATACTGTACTAAGATTGACGTAATGTGATCTAAAATTTCTTGGTGGAAGCAAGTGGAAGTGGGAACACTCTTTACCTGGAGGTTTGCTGCATTGCTGCTTGCTACTAATATTTTTGCTGAGGCGGAAGCGATTTAGGTATACAGTGTTAATCACTTTGGAAGCTAATCAGTTCGCTGTCTTTGGGATGGATGTTATGTTATGTTATATTCTCGGTGGAGGCTATTGTTGCGTGTCTCTGTAATGTTTTGGGAGTAGTAGAAATGGTTCCGCGTCCGCATCAGATATCCAATTAATACAGAATAGACTGCGAGTTATAGTCGTGTGCACCAATAAGAAAAGTGATGGAAGATTTGCTCTTTGAAAGGTCGCCGTTAACTAGGATCTACAAGAGCTGGTGGGTACTTCGCTGTAGAAGTCGTAGTTTTAGTATGGTCGACACCAATATAACTATCGTCGATGTGGACCTTTCTTCGCTGTTTATAGCTGTTTATTGTATTTGAAACACATGCTACATATTGAACAAAACAACAACAAGTCTGAATCACGTTTAGCACTTGAGATAATAAAATACCTTTGATTTTCCGCTATTGTTATAATATTTCAGTCAATACCTTACGTTATGCAGTTACAGTAATATCAAAGTGTGACCTTGACACTGAAATAAACACCTGTGACTTTGCGATCTACCTTGGCAACACAATGTGGATCGCAATGTCCTTAGCTCCTAACATACTCACGCCTTTTTGCCTCTAAGGTAGGCAAAGACAACATCCCGTTATCTACTTCTGTGTCCTTACGCATTCTTTTTTATACCTCTACTGACTGTCATTAAACTTGTTATGCAGGCCCGCCAGTTTTGGCTGCATTTGACCGGCCCTTGTTTCAGTTCATCAGGTCGACCTCGATTCATCTGTCCCCTTAAGCATTACTTCACACGGAGTTAAACCACAAAGCGATTGTATTTCGTATTCTGCTGCGACACAATTAATTGGGTATATTGGCGTCATACATACCGATAAAGTTAAGGTCCAACCCCACCAAACGGACGGCATCGGCGCGGATTTTACAATCTTTAAACAAAATTAAATCTTATTATCACATTGTTTGAAGTTTATATTACCAAGTCACGCACAACAGCTTGACAGCGAGCGGCGGCATGTCGCACGTCAAGCTGTCATGCGTGACTTGGTAATATAAACTTTAAATGCTGTGATATAAGATTTATTTTGTTTAAAGATTGTAAAATCCGCGCCGATGCCGTCCGTTTGGTGGGGTTGAACCTTTAGACTCCCAAGCTATGCTCCGAAAAATAATGAACATGATGATTGCTCTCAGAGTATAGGAGTACTGCGCAAAACCAAAATGTACTGAATTTAAAGCTTCTTTGTAATATATGCAGCAGCAGCTCTTTGGTAAAACTATTTTTTTGTGTGTATGTATGTATTCTCTATGTAAATTCAGCGAAACCTTCATGATAATGGAACTGTGCGCATGAGTTTGTTTGGCCTTATTGTTATACTATTATTGAGTTACCGTCCGTTTGCCTAAAAGGCAATAGGACATTTACATAATTTGCACTAATTTAACTCTTTAAAATGTTTAGATGTGTTTGTAATTTTGCTGATTACAGAAGAGAACTTCGATTTAAATTGCTTAGGAGCACCTCCTTTATATTTGTGTAATTTAAACCAAGCTACAATAGTGACCTATAAGAATCTTAATGATTCTTAGACCAATCATATTTGCATTTATATCTACATTTTTAAAATAAGTACGTACTTAAATTGTTAAAGCATCCCCGTAACATTGGCTTTATATTACTTAATGTAGTTCAAATATTATATTATTCAATTATAATTACACGTTTAGTTTGCGCAGCTATCTGAATGTGGGGCGCTAACATGAGTCACGTGCTGACCTCACAGATGTTTCCATGCGTTTAGTCTCAACTGTAACTACGTAGATTATATCTGTAAATGATAATCGTATTCTGCATGTTTTAAAAACCTTTGTCTAATTAGACCGTATAATTAGAAAACAGTACATCAGACACGAAAGGTTGAAAGTAAGAAATTATAAAAACAACCTGTATTCTAAATTACATATCGGTTTGATAATAGGTACTTGGAGATCTATAGGGGAGGCCTATGTCCAGCAGTGGACTTCCTATGGCTGAAATGATGATGATGATGATGATGAATAGTTACTTACTGCAAATACGCTGCAATAGAAAATTTTCGTGCAACATCATTTTTAAAAGCATTCCCGGCAGAGTTGGAAGAGAATTTGGGCCATCCCATCTCCCTCCATGCGGTGTCGTAACATCCTACTAATATTATAAATGTGAAAGTTTGTGAGAATGGATGTGTGGATGTGTGGATGTGTGGATGTTTGTTACTCTTTCACGCATAAACGGCTGGACCGATTTGGTTGAAATTTAGTATATATATAGGTTATACCCTGGATTAACATATAGGCTATATATCAGCTATGAACGGGATCAGAATTCCACGCGGGCGGAGCCGCGGGCAACAGCTAGTCAGACATATATTCAGATACAGCCCAGACTCAGCCTCAGAGGCATGGCTCGAGCTCGAGTCAACAATAGTGCCCCTAGTAGAGTCACCCCCTATTACGTGGGATAGAATACAATAATTGGTGAAATGTGGGTGTTAATTCACCTCTGCCTAACCCTCCGGGGATAAAGGCGTGATTGTATGTATGTATGAAGGTACGCTCGGTTATCTCATCATCATCACAACATGTGCCGCCCGATTGCATCCGAGGCCTTAACCTCGGAGTCCGGGCTTGTTTATCTATGTTGTTGTAAATATCTAGATAGGTATTAGTGTCGATTGCCTGTGTTAACGTCGTACGTGTCTGTCATTCAATACTGTTTAGACATAATTTACGACTACTGAATTGTAATCTGATTAATCAGAATGTATAATAGTAGGAATTCTTACGATATTAAAATAGAATTAGATTCTTAAGAGGCTATTTTAGGGGCCTAAATTTTATTAAGTTCGAATGTACTAACCACTAAAATTGGTTTCACTTAAGTATCTTCGGACATTCATGACAACCACAGCACGTCTTACGTCGACACTGCTTGCCGTTTACGAGTAGAAAAATAGAATAGAGGCAAAGGTCAACGATCCACATCGGTACGACTTAGCCTGCGATACTGACACCCGTATTCACAAACAATACTGCGCTATGCGTACCACCAAATCTGTGCAAAGAACGACAAATTATCAGTGCGTTCGTTTTGGCAAGCCTTTTTATTCATTGATAACACTTAAGTAATAATTCTTTGAGGGAACGCACTGCGTTAGATACTGCTCAGTGATGTTTGTGAATTAATTTTACCAGCCCTATGCGCTCGAGCACACTATGAGACCTCACAGTATCGTTTGTGAATACGGGTGTGAGTCTCTCTCATCAAATCTGTTGCCGGGGGAGGCGGTTTTAACGCAGAGTAAAGTACCCATCAGCTCATGGTAGATCCTGAACATTATCACCTATTGGGGTAGAGCAATATAGGAAGTGGTCCTATCTCTAGAAGCGAGCACGAATCATAAGAGTGCTTCTGACCAATGCTCCATGAATGCAGCGACCAATGGGATGCCTTTTCTACCCCCACATGGCCATCCGGGCTTTTATCTAAATTGCGTTCTATTCTCGTGTAGTAAAGTGTTTATATTATATGAGTAGAGTATATTTAAGTCTTTGTTTTATTTCTCAGGAAGACAAACCTTCTATGTCAATCCCATGGTTTAAGTTCTTAAAGTGTGTGCCGCTGTGGGCCATCCTCATCGCGCAGTGCGGACAGGGCTGGCTGTTTTATACGCAGTTCACAGAGTTACCGTCATACATGGACCACATATTGCATTTTGATATCGTTGCTGTAAGTATTTTTATACTCTGTCCATTCGTTTATTTTCTTTTTGATATTTCATGTAGATATAAATGAGTGACTTGTACGATTTTATATGACAATCGACTTTATCTTTGTTTCATTAACAAAGTCTCTTTGGGACATAACTACAACATGATACGTCAAAAAGAAAATAAACGAAAGGACGGAGTATAGTTTATTTTTAAATATTTATTTGTCATCTCATAAAAACATAATGTACATAATTAATTATTGACAGTGCATTCAGTAAACCACTACGGTTAGTTGGTTAGTTTATCTGAGTCATATTTTTTTAGAATAATTAAAAGCCTCGATGGCTTAGCGGTTAAGGTCGGTCTTAAGGCGGCCACCCAGTTTCTGGTCCTATCGGGCGGCTTGCAGTCCTTATGTCATCAATGTCATCATAATTTTATTACCTCAGACTAAAATAATATCATTATTTTATTATTTTAGTCTGATGATATTACGTAAAAAATGCCGACGGCCATAGACTGTCCGGCCTTTAACTGTCTTTGCCGACCGGAATCGTCAAGCGGCCACACACATATTATCCGTCAGTCCAAAATCGTATACGAAACTGTAAGTGTGTGGGCTATTGCGATGAACTGACAGACCGATATCATCCGGTTGTCGTTCGATAAACTGTTAGTGGGTGGCCGTACGATCGAATTCTTGAATTCTGACCATTACACTACCGACGTGAACCCACTCCTAACACAAGAAATTGATTAAAATGACTCATTGTATATTTTCAGAATTCTCGACTAAGCGCTCTACCGTACTTAACAGCGTGGATTGGAGGCATTATACTTTGTATATTCGCTGACTGGATCCTCGCTAAGGGCTGGCTGTCACGACTCAACAGTATGAAATTATGGAACACAGTGTGTAAGTATCCAATCATAATATCGCTCTATGCCACTCTAATCCACTGAGAAAATCCACCAGTGGATTCAATCGTAACTATAAGGGTGCGGCCACACGTCGCGGCGAGGCGCCGCACCGCAAAAATTTCGGCGATTCGGTGGCCACATGAGCAGTGCGGCGCCGCTCGTGTGGCCGCCGATTCGCCGAATTTTTTGCGGTGCGGCGCCGCACCGCGCCCTGTGGCCGCACCCTAACTGCTACAGGAGTATGTAGTTGGTGGCTACTAAGCTACCAACTACTAAGGAGGCGGCTTAAATGGATCGACATATCCCGAATTCGATTACTAGTCATTACATACGCTACTGACGTGAACATACTCCTAGCCCAAGCTTAGCTAGAGGTTTGAGAAACCGTTTTGTGTGATTGACTGAACAAACAAAGTTACAAACTTTCTTATTTATGATTTAGTAGGATGCCGATCCAATTTGTCCTTGACGTGTTTTAATAAGTTTTTTTTTGTGCAGCGGCGTTCATCCCAGCATTCGGTCTGCTGGGGATAGCGTGGGCTGGTTGTGACCGAATGGCAGTCATCCTGCTACTTTGCATCACGTCAGCTTTTGGTGGAGCGGCGTACGCCGGTGAGTCAAATAATCCTATACTAGAAGACAAAATAATTGAATAGGTGCTTTTTGACAGATGGGCAAATTATTTGCATGACACTGGTGCATGCATGTAGGCACCTGTTTCGTGAAAATAATTTTCAGAGGAGGAAGAAGAAGAGAAAGACGGCACACGGCCTACTCGATGGTAAGTGGTTACCGTGGCCTAAAAACGAGTGCTACACCAAAGAAGTCATACTCGTGTTGCCCACCCTGTCAGAACAGAGAGATACTGTACCGTCAGCGCAGAAGATAACCAAGACTAAATTAAAATTCGAATAATACCGCTTTGACTATTTATACTGTTGATTGATGGCACTTGGCGGAACTTGTTTTTACACATATTGATAACACACTTGTACTTTTTCACAATATTATTATACTAGCTTTGCCCGCGGCTCCGCCCGCGTGGATGTCGGTTATCGCGATCAAACATAGCCTATGTCCTTTCTCAAGGTCTAATATACCCCTATACCAAATTTCATCAAAATCGGTTCAGTGGTTTAGGCGTGAAAGCGTAACAGACTGACAGACAGACAGAGTTACTTTCGCATTTATAATATTAGTATGGATATGGATTGTGGAAAAGTACTTTGAAGTTACAAATAATATAATAATATGTATTGCAGGTAATCAAATGAATCACATCGATCTGTCGCCGCAGTTCGCCGGCACTATGTACGGCATCACGAATGCTGCGAGTAACATATGCGGCTTCATGGCGCCGTACGTCGTCGGACATATCATAAAGGCGGATCAGGTAATTGTGTTTTTTTTACTAGCAGTGACATCACTATTGACGCGAATAAAAATAGCTAAGAACGATACGATTTTTTTTTGATACGATTTTCAACCCGCTAACGAAATGTCGTTAGCGGGTTGAAAATCGTATCAAAATTTGGGCTCAATCAAAAGTTTTTGTAGCATACACAAACCAACATAACATTTTAATACATATAGATAGGCTCGCTATCTCACCTAATGTTACATGACGATTTGGATCATGAGGAGCACGATTGACTAATACTCTAGGCTTGAAGACTTCCAGGGCCTCGATTCTGCTAAAGCACAACCACTGTCACACCACAGGGACTGCGAGAAAATTCCATTTGATTTTAGCCTTTAAAGCAATACGTTTAAAGTTTAAAATTAAATGTCTTTTTGTAGAGTGAACGAAAGCTTGTAATGAAAATATTGTCATTTAATTTTGGACTTTAATTCTATAGCAATAAAGTCTAAAATTAAATGCCAATTTTTGCAGAGACTGTGGCACGACAGTGGTTTTGCTTTAGCAGAATTAAGGGCTTGGTTATAGGTTTGCGAAAACACATACTCAGGCAGGGTATAGCAGTATGTAATAGGTATGAGTGAAATATACTGCTTGCACCATGTATCGATGGCGCATTGCCATACGTCACGTCTAGTCGTTCTATGTTCGAACTTGTGGTAATGCGCTGTAATAATATACGAGTAATATCACGATCAACACGATTTCGCTTTAGGCAGTAAGCGATAGATAGTTGTGTTATTACGGTCGATACATACAGATAAAAACAACATACTGTAAGTATTATTATCTGTGTATGTATGTATGTATTATTTTTATGGACTGAATAGTTTTGAATAATGTTATACTAGCTGTTGACCGCGGTTCCGCAGGCGTGTATGTCGGTTATTGAGACCAAACATAGCCTTTGTCTTTTCCCAAGGTCTAATCTACCCCTGTACCAAAATACATTGAAATCGATTCAGTAGTTTAGGCGTGAAAGTATACGAGACAGCAGACAAAGTTACTTTCGCATTTGTAATATTAGTATGGATTAGTAGATTTGAATTACTTGTAATTGAAATATCTATTTTAAATACCTACTTTATATTTGCAATTTATATTTCTGATAGGTACTTCCTATATAGTTTTGTTAATTTGTAACTGATATTTCAAATACCTGACGCTGAACCTTCAAAATTATTTTTAAAATATATTTCTGTCTTGTTGAACTCACTCAGTGTATTTGTAATGTAGGATTTTTTGTGATTGAATTATCTAGTTAGTGGCACGTTTCTTTTTATTTGTTAATGAAAAACGTGCCGCTTTTCAATATAAACCTACTAACCTACCTACTTTAATTGTACTTTGTATTTCGCAAGAATCCTGATAACAGTAGCACTTATTGCTAAGTAGATGACCGCTCCTAGCAATCATCATTATCGTTAGTCTCGGTTGCATTCGAGGCCTCCACCTCGGAGCCTGAGGTCCGCTTCCCGGCATTATCGTGCAGATTCGGTTCGACGATACCCACTTCTCCGTTAGCTCCTGTAGCTTGAAGACTGAAGGGTTTCTACTCGTAAATTTTGAATAGCTTACCAGAACAAATAGTGCAAAAATATGTAACAAAGCAACCCTTTATAAAAAGTTTACAAAACCATCTTTTAAACAATTTGGAGGATTGTATTTGATTCATTACTACTTTTACTACTTAGGTACTTGTAACACTAGCTAGGCAAACTCCCGCTCGCATACAAACCATTATGGTTTAAGCGGGTGGTTTAAATTTGTAAAATGTGTGTAATTCATGTATTGAACAATAAAAAAAAAAAGAAAAAAAAGAAATAGAAAATGGTGTTGTGAATACCAGTAGCACATGTAATGTAAGTATAGTAAAGTATTTTTGTTTTGTTTTAGGAAACTTTGGGACAATGGCGTGAAGTGTTCTATTTAGCGGCAGCAGTTGATCTCGGCGCTAATCTGTTCTACTTATTCTTCGCCAGTACCGAGGAACAGGTAACTACAGACTATAAATTGAGATTAAACGCAAATTATAGCGGCCTGATGTACCTACAGTGGGCTCCAGAAGTGCCTGGAAAATCTAGTATTGAAGTTAATAGTAAATATGAACCTGACTGTACATTAGGTCTAATCCTTTACACTTTTGAAATTCACGTATCGACTGTCTGATTTAACTTAAAGCTAAAGCTAATGCAGAAAATAATTGAAAAATTTAATTTACCAGGATTGGTCAAGAGCCGACGACGAAGACGATTTGATTGCGCCGGCGCCGGTTGAAAGTATTCTCTTCTCCGATTCATAGGGCACGCCACTACTTTACACCATTGGGATCATTAATACCCATGTTTAGTGCACAAACAACATTGGTGATATACGCCGGAGTTTAGAAGACAAACAGTGAACTACAGTGAGCTACAGTGATCAATTGCGCACGTTTGTACCTTCATGAATCAGTATGAAAAATTATTGTATAAGCTTTTTTATGAATAGTACTGGATGAGTTTTATATTGTTAAGTTCCAGCCCCCGCCCCCCTATACAAGCCTGCCCCCTGACAAGTCTTCCCCTAGACAAGCCTTCCCCTGGACAAGCCTTCCCCTAGACAAGCCTGCCCCCCTAGACAAGCCTCTCCCCTAGACAAGCTTCAGGTTTGTTTAGAGGGGGGGGGCTTGTCTAAGGGGAGCCCTAGACAAGCCCCCCCCCCCTTAAACAAGCCCCCCTATACAAGTGGTAATCAGGGCCGGTCGCAGCTTAAAGTTTTGGGGGGGGGGGTCACTTCGGAAATTCCTTAAGAAATTTAACCCCCCCTCCCCTCGTACTGGGCCTTTTCAATATGAAGTGCATGGTTTTGGGGGGGGGGGGGGGGGGTCATGTCCCCTGTGACCCCCCCCCCTCGGACCGCGCCTGGTGGTAATTCGTTACTAGAAGAGAGAGTAGAATAATCAATTAATGGGATTGTCTTAGGTTTACGACCACCATAAATAATAATAATAATAATATACGTCTTTATTGTACACCAAGGATATTAAATACATAATGAGAATAAATAATAAACGTCATAACTAGGGGGGCAGATCAGGTAAATTAATATTACTTTATTTGGTACTAGTTGGTGCCCGCGGCTTCACCCGCGTAGATGTCATATCTCCGTTTCTACTCAATAAATTGCAATCAAACATACGGCAATTTAAATCTGACAAAGGTCTTTCTACTAAAAAAACCGTATCGAAAGCCGTTCACTCGTTTTAACCTGTTTATTATTTATTTATTTAATCTTTATGCACAAATATAAAATAAGTGTACAAAGGCGGACTTAATGACATAGTTTCACGCGGTTGGAGCTGTAACAGGTAGGTTATTATAAAAGTCATCCTGTACTGCTACTAATTTTGATCTATTGAAGTTGGGCTCAATAAAATCATAGAGGTCATGACCAGACTATTGAAGCTGCTTCTACGTGATCACTTGTTCGGTACTTTAGCTCATATATTATGTTGGTAATTCTTAATATAGAGAGCGCACTGTTAAGTGTGTAAGGAATTGGTCTGTGATCATGATTGTAGAACATACACTTTATACACATGGACCGGTCTATTTAACTCATTGGTGCACAAAAAGTTCGTTTGTAAGAATTTCGGTAGATGGCTCCAGCGTCGCCTTAACATTTGTATGTCACATTGATATGTCATGGAGAACTCACATTGACAATGTCTGTTTGAAACTCAACAAGTTCTCTTATGCCCTGTACAAGTTGGGTAGAATTGCAAATGAAACTGCTCTAATAACAGCCTACCATGGCTATGTTGCCTCCACTTTGCGATATGGTGTACTCTTTTGGGGAAATGCAACAAATGTAAACGACGCATTTATAGCCCAAAAGAAATGTTTGCGAGCTATCTGTAAACTGCATCGAACAGATACCTGCAAACCGCATTTTCAAAGCCTCAATATATTGACCCTGCCATCTCTCTATATCTATGAAGTAAATGTTTTTGTAAAGAGTAATATACACTTATTCAAGCGGGTAGAAAGTCAACGTCGCTCAGAAAAATTGCATTTGGTGCCATCAAGAACGACGTTTTTTCATAAAAGCGTGTATGTAATGGCACCTAAATTGTATAATAAATTACCAGATGACATAAAACTTTGTGAAAATATCCTTGCATTTAAATCTAAGCTTTTCAGACTCTTATGTACCAAAGCATATTATTCTGTATATGAGTACTTAAACGATCAATTTTAAATTTCTAATACAATTCTATTGATTTTATTAATACAATTTATAAATTATTGACGTTTATCACTTGACATGCTTAAATTTTGACATTTTCTATTTTGACATGATTATACTGACATTTGTTTTTTGCCATGATTTTTTGACATGATTATACTGACATTTGTTTTTTGCCCTGACCCACAGATTAATTAGTTATGTACTACGTACCTGACCTAATTAGGATTTTGCATGTACATTTTATCTTTATTCAATTCAATGACATTAATAATGATAATAAATCTTGTGAATTGTAATCTCATTCAATATTTTGTATGCCTTTGGCGGAACATAGTTTGTACCTACTATTGTTTTATAACATCTATTCTGTAACCTATGCTTCATAAAATAAATGAATTTGAATTTGAATTTGAAAACACGTATGTATAGGTATTGAAGAATTCGAATATACAGGAAGGTCCCAGTTGGTCAGAGTATTCTTCTTTGAAAGACTTTTGAAGTCCCGTCCTGGATGTTTACTATTTCCAATTTCAATTTATAGGAGAAGTTTGCATATGCTTCAAAATTTCAAAACATGAATGTAATACCAAAAGGGGAAGAGTCCCGGTAGGAGGGGTAGACCCAAGAAGTGCTGACGTTACAACCAGGATTGATGGCTTAACGTGCTCTCCGAGGCACGATCAGACCAATGCAAATAGCCATAGTCATGTATACAAATATTTACACTGAGCGGGAATCGAACTCGAGTCTCTTGCGTACCAGTCGCATTCACTACAGCCATATAAAAATTAAAATTGTGTTGATTGTTATCCTAGCCCTGTCCATGTGTAAAAAGCCTATGATGTAGAGTAATTTAATTGGAGAAGTAAGTACTAGATTTATAAATAAAAATATAAAATTTTTCATCGACAACAATAACGCTATCCGGACAAAATAAAAAGATTATCGATATACAATTTTCAAAACATTTTTTTAAGGGGATAGATTAGGAAATTATATTATGAAATTGTAACGCATGTATTACTTTTATATAAGGGATGAACTAGAGCTTATAATGTTCTCAATGTGCAAAAATGTCCTAATGTGCAAAAACATTGATATAAACTAAGATTCTTATAACCCGCGCCACGTATCTTGGACCTAAATCGTAAGACATACGAGGCTCTGGCACCCGCGGATTGCTTTGTCTATGCTTGGTGAATTTCAGTACGTCTACCGCAGTAGCATCCCGTGCTATCCTCAAAAGACACCCAAGAAATGTGTACTGCGCGTATAGGGCACATTTTTGGTCCAAGATACGTGACGCGGGTTATAATAAGGTATGATTCCGAAGCCGATCCCATACGACAACTGCCAACGCATGCAGCAGATACAGCGTACCCATTACTTGTTAAACTCCGATACGAATAAAGGGGGCCATTGAGAAGCCGCAATGAATTGCGCGTATCTGCTGCGTGCGCCTGCAGTTGTCGCATGCGGTCACCTTCGCAATCATACCATTGCGAGTATTTATGAATTTTACGTTTGTCAGATCTACGGCAGGCTTACTACATAGAAGATGTATTTAAAATCTTTGTGTATGAAATGCAACAATAATGTTTTCTTTTAATTTTATTCACCTTGCCCGTATGCAGGTAAAGGACAATAATTATGAATCAATACACGTATTTATATATTAAAACATGGCCCAGATGTCGTGACTAGAAGACTAACTTAGTTGAAATATAAGAATGATACTTAAACTTAATTGAAATTAGAATTTTAACTTATGATCTTTGCTAGAATGAACGGTTTAAAGAACAACTTATGATTACTTATTTAAATATTTATTACTTGATTTTCTGTTACTTCATTTAGAATATTGAAAACAATGTATTAGGTACCCAAAGAGTTAAGACGTATCCAGTATGATTGTGTATTTTGTGGAAATTGATTTAGAAAAGAAAACTAGTACCCAGTTCCACAACCTCAGTTCTCAGCTCTCAGTTTTGTATGACTGAATGATGCATATCAACAAAAGGTATATTGGTTCTCAACAATTCTTTATATAGTTACATAGATGGGTACGTGTACAAAGTCTAACCAAACCTAGAACAATGCTGTTTAATCTACATGATAGTAAATAAAATTTGATTTTTATAATAATACTCTCGGGCTATTAAAAAATAATTCAAGGCTACCTATGAAATAGTAAACAACCAAAAATTAGTTCGAAATTTAAATTTAATATTCCATCAAAAGTGATTCCATTTCGGCGATTTAAAAATATTAGGTACTTGAATTTAGTGAGAATAATTGAAAAATTGTGTTATTTAAATTAGTTATATTATAAAATAGGAATAAGGCTAGACAATATTATGTGTCTATGAAGTTATTAATTAGTAGTTATAAAACATGACAGTCAATCAGTTATTACATAAAACAGATTTGAATAAGAATTTTGCGATTACAAACAATACTAAGGTCCGAATATCAGTGGTTGGTTACGAAGATTTATAAAAGATAAGTAGTACCTACTCGTAATTTGTCGTTGGAGGACAAGGTGTGAAAATTTATTTTATCGTGATATATGCTCAAATTATGAAGATTTTGGAGTAGCTATTTTTATTTCCCATTTACGGCATAAAAAAATAATTTTAAATTCCAAATTTGTTCTTATCTGTGTCAAAATTTTAGTGATAATTTAGCCAATTTTATTTATAAATCGCGGCTGTAGAACGGTGTTCTAATATCAGCCTGAATCATTATTTTAATTAGATAAATAATCGTACTCTCTTTACACGAATGACACTATACTGAGGGTGAAAAATCCAATGTTCCTATTAACAATAGATTGAAATATCAAATTATTTAAACCAATCCGGCCCCTCGATTCTCCTAAAGCAAAACTGTTATACCACATACACTGGAAAATGGCATTAAATTTTAGACTTTATTGCTATATACTTAAAGTCCAAAATTAATTGAAAAGAGTTTCATTTCACCTTTTTATTCTCTCTACTAAAAGCCATTTAATTTTAGGCTTTAACAACATTACTTCAAACTCTAAAATTAAATGATATTTGATGCAGTGTCCGTAGTATGATAGTGGTTTTGCTTCAGCAGAATCAAGGTCCAGGTGGAGCCCAAGTTGAAGTACTTCAACAACAAAATGTGTCTTTTTCTTTTAATTCATTTTGATGATTGTCACAATAAATATCAAAAGACATTTTAATTGCATGTATCTGTGATCTTTACTTTATTAAACGTATACGACCTCACAATGCTGTGATTATGTGGAGTTACATTTTTCACCTCGCCAGCACGAAAAGGGCGCTTTTACTGTGTAAAGTGTAAACCATCGAACACAATCGGTTTTGTGAAAGTAAAAGTGATGCAAATTTCGAACATCTCTTTTTGTAATTCTCTGTGCGGTAAAAAAAGGACGATAGCTTGTTCAGAAATTCTTTTTACATTCTATGAGAAATAATTTTAATATTGTCTTAATAGTTTTTCTTACTCTAACTACCTAAAATACTTAAAACTAAAATACTTAAAACTCATACCTAATATTTTTCTAGCTGGTCGAGGTGAAAAGTTGTATGTTTAACACGGGAGCAAATTTTCTTGTCTCGTGCCTTTAAATAACTCACTCTGCTCAGTAGTCTATGTTAGAATCACGCTCTAATCTCGTGATTCAAGTATAGAATACTTCGCTAGTTCGTGATTTAAAGTTAGCACTCGCAGCAAATAATAACTTTGCTCACTTGTTGAACAAAATAAGCCTATTTATTGTTTTACCGATATCATATTGCATTATAATTTTAATACTTTAGTTTTATGATTTATTATATAATTTTGATATATTTGGTAGATATATACATATTTTAGTAATATTAAAATGCATTCTGATTTGAAATCAATCAATTTAATCAATTACCTACAAAGCAGGTGCTTTTTTTTTGTTCAATATTTTGCTGTATCAAATAATTCGCCAATCATTTATAGTAAATAGTCAAAACAAAACTTAGACGAATTACGTCTTAAATAAAGCTCTCCAACTTATGATATAATAAAAAACTTTGAAACTTGATACTGTGCTGGCACTTTAAAACAGAAAATAAAAACGTTGCTAATTTGTTGCCTCAATGCAAATACAAATAAAAACTATCGGGATCAGTCGCCATCGGTATTAGTTTAATGGCGGCATTTTACATGGCAATTTGTGTTCGATATTGGGCGTTGTTTGGCAAATTATTTGACGTACAAGCAAACATGCAAATACAGGCAAATACAAGCAAATATCTTCAATCATCCACACATGGCAGCCAAATAACAAACCTACACGCGCATGGTAAGCGTTTGTGGTATTAACCATATTTGGCAAATAGGCAATAAGGCAAATATTTTATCAAATATATTGTCCACACGTGGTAATTATTATTTGTCAAATACGCAAATACAAGTAGCCGTGTGAAGTGCCACCATAACACATTCCATATTGTTGAAGCGTGTTAGTTCTAAATCTTTACATAAAATGAAAAATGACAAATTTGTCCTCTGAAGATATTGTAATTAATTAATAGTTACATCAATTTTATTCATCGATTTATTTCCTAAAGGTCATTTGTTACTGTTCAGCCACTTCTGAGTGACTGTACTACATTTGAGTTATCACGATTAGGTACTAATTTATGTCCTAATTCTAATAAGCTTCATTTGTGTCTATTGTGTATTATTAGTCCGTTTATATACCGAAATGATACAATACAACACATTATATTGTTATGTAATAATTTCATTTCGAAGAACACTTATCATTCCATATATTTTAACAGCTATGTAGTTATTAATAGGTACTGTATCTTTTTAAGTTGCAAAGAGTTCAATGAAACACCTAGCAGTATTTGATTTGTGATTAATTGTTACAAAAATGTATAATCCTAAATGAAATACTTTATTATGGTGTTAATTAATATTAACCATCTTTTTATTTTTAGTTAAGATATTTCTTTCTTAACCTTATATTTTTAAATATATTTACCCTAAATATTTTAGAATCTCTTGCATATGTAGCTGTTAACGACCCCCAGTGATGGTAATGATTTAAGACTGTCGAGCTTTCGCAAGATCGCGAACGCTTGACACTTAAATTCATCAATCAATCATTTGGTAAAATGTTAAAACGCTCATTAGATTTATTTGCTGTGATTTATGAAGTTATTAAAATGTATATAAATAATACTGTAACGGATATGACATATTTTTCTAGCGACGGCAAATAAATTTCCTAAAAATTAAACCGGATTTTTTTTTGTTCTGCTCAGCATCGTTACAAATATGCATTAAATTGCCGAAACATATTAAAAATCAGAATTGAACAGCTTGCCGTGTGGAGCGTTAGTTATTTTTTGTTGGTCCTAATTGCTTTAGGTAGGTACACCAACTGCAACCAAATTATAACTTAAGGCGACGTGAGATTTTACCTGAAGAGATACAACGAAGATTAAGATCGTTTGTACTCCATTGCGCTTTATTGGAAATATGAAGGTGTTATTTTGTTGATATGTGGCAAGATTACGCAATGTACTCCGAAATGAAGCTGCAGTCTTCCTGCATCGAACGTGCGTGGCAACGATAAAGGGTGCTGGCGAAATTCATGAGTAATCTCCACACTTGCAGACGCGTTTGCCCGTGGTTCGAACACACGTAATTACAGAGTGTGAACGACCGCGCGTCAATACTAATATTTGTTTACGCCCCGAAGTGAGGCTTCGGTCAGGATGCCAGCATTTATCTTACAACGAGGTGTGGTTCACATATAATTACGACACTCGTCAATTTTTGAGCGATTGCTGAGGATACGGCAGGTGCGACATTCTACTGTCATTATTGTTTTGTAGCAAGATTCTGCAAGATTCGTGAAAGGGCAGTTAGCGATTTGTATCGTGTTATTTTCTTTTTTCATATGCGTCCCATCAATTGACTGCACCCCTGCTGGATGCTAAGGAGCTAGGATGAAATTCAGTGGGTACAAGAAACCATTTCAGATGCTGATTATCATAATTTTTTCTTACCTTGACGACCTCATCAGTTGCTTTTTCACCTCCCACTTAGGTATGTTGTGTGCTATGTTTGGAATGCGATCTAGATCTAACATGCTTAGAGTATATATAGATAGATAAGTACTCTAAGCTAACATGTGATTGTATCTGTCTTCCAAATATTTAGACACGCAATAACAGTAATCTGTAAGCGTACCTTTAGGAAATAAAAAAAATAAAAAAAACCCGGAATTGTAGAATTTTTTTACGTCAAAGTGTATCAAAATGGCACTTCCAACTTATAATAATTTCATGTTTTTTTTTCCAAACGAAATTGCCAAAAAATACTTGTAAAAAAACACGTTCTGTAACAAAAAGGCAGTATAATTTCTTGTCGTAAACCGAATGTATAGAAGAGTTGTTAACAATGCTGTGTCCATTGGCAAACCCTTGCAATTAACTGTTAAACAAAGTGTTATTGCTGGGCGCGTGTTTGCCCACGTTTCGCCTTTTGTCCTTTTATCGATTTCGCCTCAACCCGTCAATTTTGGTGTGCGAATGGCCGAAGGACTTTCTGCGATAAACTTGAAGAAAAAGTTTACGAGCCGCCAAAGGCGGGTAACGCGAATACAGCTAACAAAATTTTAACGGCCCATATATTTATGGCGGTCTGCTGTTTAACAATATTGATGAGTTGTAAAACTACAGACAATAGTTGCGTTTTGGGTTCCCTTGGCGAGGGTGAAAGAATATAACGGTTTTATTATGATGTGGTGTTTTTCTTAACTTTTATGTCAACACCGCTCGTTAACATCTCGAGAATTAACAAAGCGGTATATTAATGGTATACATACATACAATAAACTCGCAATACTCGAAATTCATCCTTAGATAGGAACTAATAGGTACATATAATAAAATCAGAAAGATCAAAGCTAAAAGTAGGTAGAATCTGTAAAGCTTGCTTATCATTATCAACTGCGGCAATGAGACAGATTAAGATTATGAACACACAAATCAATTTTAATTCAGTAAGATTCTACTAAGATTACTACGAATGACCTCATTGTACCTACGTGTTGTGCAATACACCGTGACTTGCTTGAGAACACGGTACTTGCATACTTACAATATCACTAACGCATCTCGTCGATTCGCCGCGGTGGTAAATTAAACAGAACGAAACAAGATTTTCTACCGAAAAGTAATTACGGCGAAATTCTTAAAAGCGGTTTTGGTTTCGGTAGCAATAAAACTTGCGTTGTCAGCAACAAAAGGGTTTGTTTTTGGGTATTTCGTGTACCTACGTACCCAACCTTCCCCGAACAGTGGGAGCCGGACACAAATAAACAGTCGGAGTAAACGGCGAATGTATTCGTCGGTGACCGAGGCTAATCGCGTGTCGTCCGACATAATAGGCGGGAGAATGAAAGACGAAGCTCATAATGAGCCCGTACCGAGCTTTGTTCCCTACAGAATGGGCTGGAAATGTCACCGAGATAGGTTAATTTACATCAGAAAGTTGTACGTCAGTATTGTGTGTAAAGTCGCACCGTACTAAATTAGCTTTATGATTTGTGTGAAAGGAATTCTGAAGGTAATAGGTAAGCGACGACGTATCACTCAGTAGGTAAGTGCCTACCTAATAGGTAAGATATCTGATTACTATAGACAGGTAGGTACCTATACCTAATACGTCTGTTGCGATTACGACAATTGCAACTTTGATGTGGATTAGATTTTTTTATCTAAGTATACCTACCTACCTATGTATTAAGGTAGGTAAGCTCATAAGAAAAGCGCGGAATATAAATAGTTTTATGGCTATGGTAAAGGAACACTATTTATCTCTGTAAAAAGTAGCAAGCTTACTAGGTATACCAAGATATGTGTAGTCAGTGTATTATTATATATATAATTATGTATATAATATATTGTGTATATGTATTGTATATATTATGTATTTATGTACATATAGGTATATGTTTATGTGTGTATTATGTATTGTAAATGTACGCCAAACAACTACCACTCAATCCTACAATCTTAATTACCATCCAAAGGTTGCCTGGTAGAAATCGCTTAAAGCGATAAGGCCGCCCATTGTACTGGTTCCGTAGTTTGATACTTTACCTATATGATGTATTTTAATGGTGTACAATAAAGTATATAATAAATAAATAAATAAATGTTTTTCACTAGCACAACACAACAACACTACATACTTATCTATGATTTTTCACAACATTTTTTATGATATTTGGCACTTTGGAGCAATAATACTTTCTCTAAGATGCCAAATACTTACCTAACAACAAGCACCAACAAGCGCTTTAGAGATAGAGATGTAGAGATTTCCATGTTTTGTTGTGTTTTTTTAGTGAAGAGTATTTTATAACTGCCACGAGAAGCTAAAACCTGCTACAGTTACTACGAACTGTACACAGTGACATAAATAGCGCAGGTTAGGCGAAAGGCTCAATTTGGCGAAAACCGCCAGTTGGCAAAACGAGCTAGTTGGTATACAACTGCTATTCCGTCCCTATAACCCGATTTCGGCTGGCTTCCCAACGGGTAGCATGTTGCATGCATGACAAACGAGATCGTGGTGATTTTTTTTACCGGCTTCCCTTTTGCAGATTTTCACCCTTCGCAACTGGCGATACGATAACTATCACAACACAAAAGATAATGCTTAAATTCATGATCCGCTTTTAGGTGTAATACAGATGGGCGTACAGTTTTGCATTCAGATTATTTTTAATAAAAGTTAAGTAAGCTCTTATCAGTAACGGTAAATAATTATATAATAAGCCTCAAAATGACAAAAAAAAAAGAAACAGAACGTAAAAAAAGTGTAACACAAAAGTGGAAACAAAATTCAAAAGAATGCTCTATTTTTAAACTCATAAAAATTAAGAAAATAGAGCATTTCATTGTGTAAAAAGGTTTTATGAGCTTGGTAGGACAGAACTGTTTATTAAAAAATATCCTGACCGTTAATTGTAACAGTTCGCTTTCAATACAGCTTACAATGAAGAAAAAATATGTAAAAAAGTATAAACCAACAGTACCTTTGGTAAAGTATACTGTTAGTTTCATAAAATTTCGGAGAATTAACGTCTCCTTTTAACTCTTTTCTTCATAGTGGTCATCATCACTAACCACCTATTAATTCGCTAGTTTTATAGAATAGTGACATCTATTGGTTTTGATTTGTATTCATATGTACGAAATTATCGTGTAACATTTGAACAGCGCCAATTGTCAGTGCTTTGACGGGTAAACGTAGAATTAAATTTTAAAACGAAAGTTGGTGAAATTTGAATTCTTAGTTCTGCAAGTACAATATTTCATTGGTAAGTTATTATTTACAAATATGATTAATTTATATGCTCAAATTGTTGATATATGATTAATTATGTATAATAAGTATAAATATAACAAATAAACAGAATATTATCTTGACAATCACACCTTATTTGAAGTGGTTAGCAGCAATAACCACCGTACGTAAAGGCATATTTTTTCAGTACAAGTAGTATATTATATTTTGTACATATATAAAGATATATGTACAATATAAAGATTTTAGACGTAGGGTTTATCAAGATATGTTGGCACCTTCATATGTAAGGCATAAAACACTGAATGAGAAAGAGGTCTAGAACCAATTTCTTCATCACCGAGTTTGGCGTCTATAAAAAAACATAAGCCTGATGTCATCAGCCGGTTCGAGGAACTTCCAGGCGTTGCAGCAGGTGCAGCACAAAAAAAAGAACCCGTGCGAACAATTTGGGGTTGCAAAATATGCAAAGTTCCCTTATGCTACCGAGAGGGCAAATCTTACGTTGAGGATCACCACAAACAATAATTTATTTTCTGAATAGATACATTATTACTTTGTTATTTCTTAATGTATTTTAGTATAGTAATTAAGCATTTTTGTCCAAAACCTGTAAAAGTGATTTTTATAATACATTATTTTTCTACTATATTTAACTATTTTCTTCACAGTGGTCACCCACAGTAACCACCCCATATCTGACCCCCCCATCAACCCAAATACAAAAAACCGAGAAATCTAACTAAAACTAACCATAAGAAATTAAGAATACCCAAAAATATTAGTTTTACTCTGGAAATAAAATTTTGTGCCGTAAAGAGTTAAAGTGGCGAATATTGGACGACTGTATGTAGCGGATATTCGAATGTTGAAGTTAATCATATGTCGTGATAGGTGTATGGAGGCCCCGCTAGATCTCGGAGTCCAAGCGAACCCTTGTAAAAGGTCACTTATTAATTTTTCATTTGGTGGTTCAATTTTAAAAGTTCCTATATTATAGTCATTCCTTATTCTGTACATTCTAGTCACATTACATATCCATCATCCCCATCCTCATCCCTACGCCAATCCTAGTTGCATAAAAATTAAAAAGCTTGTAGGTACTTTAGAACCCTAGGTCCGCTCTCTAAATCATTCACTAATAACTTATTTGGCTTTTAAGGAGGCGACTGAGAGCTCGAAGAGGAAGACTTGCACCAATCAGCAGGTGTATTGGCATATAGATCCTAACTAAGTTATTAGTGAATGATTAAGAGAGCGCACCTAGAGTTTCAAAGTACAAGCTTTTTATGTTAGTTAGTACGTTATGTCTTCTTGGACATTATGACACTTGGCCCAACATACCCCGTACCTTCTCACAACTAGGATCAGGAGAGTTCGAAGAGATGACTATATGCCGGTAAAATTCAATTCAATTCAATTTAGTTTATTTATTTGTGAATCATAGGTGTGAACAGTGTTCTTATTCTAAGTAACATACATCTGCTAATTGGTGCAATTCTTCCTCTTCGAGCTTTCAGTCGCCTCCGTAAAAGTCAAAATAAGGTATTAGTGAACGTTTAAGAGAAGAGACCAAGGGTTCCAAAGTGCAAGCTTTTATGCAAGTGGGATTGGTGTTAGGATGAGGTTGGGGATGATGAATATGTGGTGTGACGAGAATGGACAGAATAAGGAATTTCTTCTAATATAGAGGAACTTTTAAAATTGCACCATCGAATGAAAAATGTATAAGCGAACTTTAACAAGGCTGTCTAGTGTGAACTTAAAATAGTTGAAAGTATTGTTGTTAAAAAGTTGCAAAGTATGAACTTCGAGTGTATGTGTGTACTGAGAGCTCACTTTTATTTTTGCGGATTTTTGCAGTTGAAGTAACAATAATAGTGCTTAGTAAAAGTTGTGGAAATATTTGTAAAACGAATGTTAGAGTTTGTAAAGACACAATTCAAAAGATATATTGTCTTCAGTAAGTCCCTCACTTCACACAAATAAGCTCCCAAATCTAGATATATAATGAGTTCACCAACATATTTTGGTTATAGACCTTTAGTAAAACATGAATAAACATCTACACAATATTTAAAAACCTAATTGTGAATAGATAATAAAAAATTACAAACTGTGACTTAAGAAGGCGTAGGCTTAAAAACAAATGATAAAATAAGCGAAAGATAACCATGGTAAGAAAGGAATATAGTATAGAACGTATGGAGGAGAATGACATGTTGCGCCGACACCAAATATGTAATTGCAACACGTAAATTGAGACAGTCTGCCACTTCTAGCATCTATCTTCTACCTAGTAGGCGCTTAAAAAGCTACTTTCGCCAAACTAGGTAAATTCCTATTAGCATTTAGGTACTCACTTGTAATGAAAGTTTTACGATTAAAGCCTATCCTATGTCGATATACCGATATCACCTAATAGGTGAATAGGTGTTAGAAATCACTTGAACGTTGAAACGTAGGTAACTAGACACGTACCTAGGTATAAAAACATTTTATAGTCGTAGGTAGAAGCGGGCAATTAATATAGGTATTTGTGTGTTTATCATTAACAAACTAAAATATGATTATTTTAAATCATTGAATACCCATACTAAAGAAGCAAAAAAAAAAATGATTAGGTACTAATTGATTGATTTGAATGTGGTAGATTTAACGCAAGACCTAAATTCTTAACATATTAAGAGAGAAATTTAATAAAATTAGACAAAATTAAATGTGTCGGCTTTTACGAAAGCGCGTAGTTACGAAACGGTTTGTTACTCAGAATAAGTAGCTTGAATAGCTTCTGTAACTATTTTTTTTTAAGTTTTAAGTCATATTTGAATAGATTCCTACATATTATTTAATTTTTTTTTTTTAAATATAGTACACTTCAATTTGACTTCGCCTTGCCTGATGGTAAGCTGAGGGCAAAGTCTTGGAAAGAGGGTCACCATTATAGACACGTACTCATGCAACAATGGTGGCACTCAGCTTGACGGCCTCATCAGATGCTTTTTCACGCCCCGCTTAAAGGACCCGGGACTGTAGGAGGAGGGAAACATGTGAGCTGGTAAAGAATTCCAGGTCTTAATGCTGCGGCAAAAGAAGGAATCACTGAACCACTTGGTTCTTCATGGAATATTCTGCACCGTATGCGGGTGGCATGATGGCATCTAAGTCCTTAAGTAACCTTCTCAATCATACCTAAGTTTGTTGAATGTACTAACGGAAGAACACATGCACTGTGCTCCTTCTCGTGAATAGCATTGCTATCAATAGGTAGAGTTCCTTACCTTCCAGAAATAAGTAGAGTTCCTTACAGAAATAAGTAGAGTTCCTTACAGAAATAGGTAGAGCCCGTCGCGCCACGTGGAGATTTCACAATCACAGCGGTGATACAAAGCTTTAAATGATAATCACCGGTAAAACTTATCTTGTCCCCGCTGTTGAAGGAAAACAAAACGTAATAGGTAGGTACCTATTACGTAAACGTTTGAGTTTTCAAGTCTCGGATGACATTCTACAAAAAGGCATAGAAACTTGCATCCACCGAATACCTACCTATTTATACCACAGGCATAGATAATACACTTCTTAGCATTCGTTAGCCACTAATTAGTTGCCGAGCCGACATGTAATACAATAGAAAATTTGAATAAAGATCTTAAGCATGGCATGTGGGACAATGAAGGCGGGTGGGCCAACCCGTGCGACCAGCCCATGCAGCCTTTGCATATGCAAAGCAGAGATTGGATGCGTCGATGTCGGCGCGGCGCGAAGCTTTGATGTTGCGGTCGGTAGACGCGAACAAATTTAAACTTAGTGTCAATACATTAGAGGAGAGCGGCGTTGCGACTGATGTCAGCCGAGCTGTGTTTGAATAATAAGTGCGTGAGTTCATAATACGATACGGTACGTGATAACGTTGGAATCAGACGATGAGAGTTAACGATCTATGACGGAGGTTTTTATCGAATGATAGCGCCACAGATAGGTACTTCATTGCCGCTTCGTGCCTAGGTTTAACTAGATTGTTTGCTGGTGTAATTTTATGCTAAAGTCCGACAAGGTAGCTAAAATAGCTAGATCGATACAAAGAGTTGCATGTCACAGAGCTGATTATGCTGTGCCTAATGGGTTTATATGGTGTCACGCCACGCGTAAGGATCACGTGAGGAAATCTCAACACCGTGGATTTAATGTCCGTGACGACACTCATCAATCAATCAATCAATCAATTAGCCTATTGCAGTCCACTGCTGGACATAGGCCTCTCCCATCATCAATATTTTATTGTAGATGATTCGCATTGGCTGGTGCGGTCCCGTTTCGCGGTGTCCACCAGGCTACATGGCTAACTGGCCATGCTTGGCCATGCCATGCCAGAAGGGGTATACCCAGGTGCTGTATTGGCGCTGTTGAAGATGATTTGCGTGCCAATGATCTTACTACCAGGAATCACTAAGACCGTGCGAAGTGGACATGTAAAAGCGAACTCTGGACTTAGAGGCGACAGCCTTGAATTCGAGTGGGATTAACATTTGATGATTATAGGTATGTACTGTCGCTGTTGCGGCCACGTCTTGCGGCAACCGCCAGGCTACGTGGGGAACAAATGCCTGGCAATGGTACCCCCGCCGGGTCCAGGTAAAAGGGGTAGGCCAAAGAAGTCCTGGCTTGACGTCGTGGAGGGTGATATGCGTGCTAATGGTCTCACTACCATGGACGCCCAAGATCGTGTGAAGTGGATAAGGAAGAGCCGGAAGGCGGACCCTGAGCTTCGAGGTCATCTTGGTCACGGATGCAATCAGGAGAATACGTCTATATGCAGATGATGATGATTGCTCTGTGTGAAAAATGTTTCAAAAGACGTAAGACAATGGACACCCGAGATTTTGCCTTAGAGAGGCACGCGAGAGTGGCCGTGCGCCTTGCCTCTACGTGAAGCGGTCGCGTGCCTGCACCCGCTCACCGACGACCGACGGACGCGACGACTGCCGAGCGCCAACCGAGACCGAGCGCCCTGCGCCACCGACGGCGACTCGTGACAGTCGCGCGACGACCACGCTACCGACCACACGTCTGTACCACACTTTATAATGCAGTGATTATATCGTACGTCGTAGTACTTTTGTTCAGTGAAGTTTTGTGAATATACCGATATGGTGACGGGTATCGCGGGCAGCCCTCAAGCCACCCCCAATACGGTGGTGGTGGTTAACAATATGAGTCCTGGAGCGCAGGAGCAGAAGAAGTCTCCCGGTGATAATAGGAGGGTGAGTTTATTTACATTATTTTTTTAAAATATTTTATAATTGATATCATCAATTAGCATGACTTTTTTATTATTTGAAAAAAATAAAATACGCGTCTGTCAAAACTTGCAGTTTTAAAGACATCGACGCGCGCTATTTTAATGATGACAATTTGATCTTAATCAAATAATAAAAAAAAAATGATAAGTTAAAATATTTCAATCATTTATTTATTATTAATAAGGACCATAACTGAAGTAGGTATTCTGTCGTCATGTATTGGCAATTAATATTATAAATATATTAATTGGCACTACTTAATTTTTTTTATCGGCGCGCGGCGCTTTCTTTTACATTTGTTCTATATTTCATAGTTATTTATAATAATGACAGATAACATCTATCTTAATTTGCATATATAATTAGCAACGTTGTCGCTGAAGTACGGTAGTGGACTGTACCCGGAACTTTTCAATTATAGAGCCTTGTGTTACGTCCTTGTTAAAAAATAAAGTGTGTTTACCACTAGACCACATCCTTATATAGTACCTACCTATTTAGCACACTCTGCTATGAGATCGTGCAATCGTGCACATATAGTAAGCATGTAATAAATATAGTATTTATTTTGTGGAATAGGTACAATCAACGACAAACGTTACTTAACCCTAAAATGCGAGTATTTTGCAACCTTTTACATTAGAATTGAAAATCTAGAGGATGAAGTTATTAATTATCTCAATTTTGTTTAATATTATGTAAGGTTTAAAATCTAGTGATATATAAATTAAACTACTTTTGTCGTTGAGTGTACTATACGAGTATATGCGATGTCGGCTCATGATGCGATGCGTTTTAGCGGAACGTCGCACAGTGTGTTATAGAAGCCGATTTGCGGTCATCTCCGTTTTATAAACTCTTCGTATAGAAAATTTTAAGACAAACAACTTAAAAAAACTTTCGTTGATGTATGTCTCATAGTTTTTGAGAAATTAAAAAAATCGAGAAAAATCCATAGAAATCAGAAAAACTTTATAGCTGTTTTCCTTATGATTTTTAACCATAAATTGTTTATAAACATGATGAATGTTGACCTAAAGAGCAAATGTACACATAAATAATTGATGATTGGAGTACTAAAAAAAAGAAAAAAAATATTTTCTATGATAACTTAAATATTATTTTTTTTCGAAAACTATTCATTGAAGCATTTGTTTCAAATTGAATTATATGTATAATGTTAATATGTATTGCCACAAAAAAAAACCAGACGCGAAAAACACGCGTTTCGTAAGATATGTTTTTTTAAAAATCTTGCTTAGGGTTGTCAAAAATTAAGTTATTGTGTGAAATGTACCATTTATGATCCGCAAAGTTCTTACTGAGGACTCATAATTGACGTTATAGGTAAATATTATGTACTTATTGTAAATATACTATTCTCATGGCAAAATATATGCTACTTGGCAATTTTTCTTCTATGAAGGTTATCATGTGGTATTGGGAAGGGAAGACACCAATCGCAAAACTTTTGCCAACATTTTGGGCATCAAGGAATGGCTAGTCGAGGACCTACATACTATTCTCGTGGCACTATCAAGTGGTTTGGAAATAGATTCTAAAAAGTTTAAAGTATTTTGCTATGATCTCGCCACTAGATATGTGGAACACTATAAGTGGTTTTATATGTCAGTCACCTTGCATAAAATACTGATACATGGTGCAAACATTATAGAATCGATTTTCTTGCCGATTGGTATGCTTTCAGAACAAGCCGGTGAATCGAGAAATAAGTTTTGGCGTTATGACCGCGAGCATCATACGCGAAAATTAAATCGCCAAACTACCATTCTCGATTTGTTTCACCGAGCTTTGGAATCCTCAGATCCACTCATAACAACCATGTCCTTTGACTTGCGAAAGAATAAAAATAAACGCACAGCCCTACCCGAGAGAGTCCTTTCTTTGTTAAAAACCCTCGACAGAAAATGTTACTCTTCATAGACTTGATGAGACACTTTCTTTGTCATCAGAAGAAGTATTAATTCACTCTGATGAGGAGTCCTAAAAATGAAAAACAAAAAACTTATTATTAGTCTTTATTTGATTTTGGGATTATTTACCACGTCAACATGGAGTTGGCGCAACAATCTACATAAACCTCTCTCCTTCCTTAATCTCTTCTCAACCTTAATCTCCTAAAAACTTTGATATTAATATTTGTAATTAATTAAATATTGACAACCCTATTTCCATAGAAATTTCTAAAAAACTTAGAAACGCTTTTTCTCGTATAACGTAAGTTTGTAGTTTGTGAAATTTTAGGATATTGTAGACGACAATAATGCGCATAGTAATAACCAAAAATAAAATGCTACAACGCTAATGTACAATTATCAAAAATATAAATTGTGAAAAACAGAAAATATTTAATATTTCTCAGACTACTAAAGCTACTGTCTTCTACTTTTTAATATAAATATATAGCATACAGTTACACTACTCTGAGTACTAAAAAAGTATAATGGGGTCATAATTTTCTCAATAAAAATAAATAAAGATTTTCTTAAGGTCATTGACCTCTCATAGAAAAATTAATATCTCTAAAACTAGAGAAGATTATTGTATCGGGGTTTCTGTCAATTCTTCATCACGATGATGCCCATCAAATAGACATATAAACCACACATGACCGCAAGTCGGCTTCTATAACACACTGTGCGTCGCAAACTCTGCCAAGTGATTTGTCACGATCTCCGTCTCGCAGTCTCGCTCGACGTGCAAAGTATGTATCTACAGCGTGTTTATTTAAAAATGGAACCCCCGCAGGTATTGCTTTCATTGAATTGACGTAAGGACTATTTTTTTAATGAAGTGTACTTACGTTGGCACACCTAGCAGTGGCGAGGGGTCCCTATAACCCGATTCCTGCCGGCTTCCCAATGGGTCGAATGGTGGAAGATAAACTAGATCGAGGCTATTTTATTTTCCATCGGTTTCCCTTTTGAAATTTCTAACCCTTCGCCATTGACACTTAGTACTTATTCTCGTTAAATCATTCATTAATTATCTTCTTAGCATTGTTCCCTGTTGCATCCAACTCAAGGTCCGCGTAGTCTTCTTTTGGTTCAGTTTATATGGAGAGGCCTATGTCCAGCAGTGGACTGCAGTAGGCTAATTGATTGATTGATTGATATGGTTTTAATAGGAGTAACTTACGTCTGCCCCCACAACCGCGAAAGTAAAGTTTGTGCCGAAGGATTTTGTAGAATCCAGCCACTCAATTTTGTTATACTTTTTAGCTCTATTGTAGTAGCAATAGAGCTAAAAAGTTTCTTAGAAGTAGGTTCCAGTCAATACAGGTATACTGGGTGGGTTCGAACCCTTAACCACTTAATTACAAGTTCATTACTTAGACATTACGACCGACCCAATGGATGCCTGCACCACCGCTTCTAAGAATTACCTATCTTTTTATACTATGCTTCTTACATACATCTCTACATCGTTACTTATTTTGCCTTCCATGTTTATTGTCCTATTAATATGACAATAAACATTTATTGTCCTATAAATAGGACAAGATTGTGCGCAGCGGTGAAGGAAAAGCCGAAAGGCAGCCATAGGGCTTCGAGGTGAAAGTCTCGGATACAATCGGATAAATAATTTAAAAAAAAATAAAGATTTCATTTTTAAATGGGTGTGAGAAATACATGAAGCAACAGTGCATTTAACATCACAATTTATTCAGGTTTTCACCATAACTGCATAGGTATTTACACTATAATGGGTAGGTACCTAAGTAACGGCAGTCTCCACTATCTCAGGGTTCGAGATTCCATACGAAAAATAAACTCAAAACCTACCTCATCAGTGTGCCTTATTATAAAAATAAACCCGTTACGGTTTTGTCCAATACCGTTCAGGTATCTCACCTTTTTTAGTAAAATAACGACAACCCACAGATGCGTTTGTTTAATGGCCATTACGATACTTACTGCGATGTTCAAGTATTTTTGTTTAGTTTTTGTAGAGCACGGCGTGTCTAGATATTTTTTTATAAATTAACAGATACATTAACACTAAATTGCACACAAGTGACAGCACTTAGCGCCTTTGCAACTCCTGACGGTCGCTATAGATTTAATTCAAACGACTTGGTAATGATAATATTTTCGCACTCGCTTGGCAACTACACCAGTCGGCATGTGATAATTTTTGTTTGATAATAAAATTGTAGTTCAAAAAGATCCGTGTACAAATAATTTTATCACTTACAGTACATAAATATTAAACATTTTAAAATTAATGAGCAGTAGCAAAAACATAATTAACGTGCAATGTCATTATATTTACCGTTAATTCTAATTCTAATCAAACTTTTTGTATGTGCTCTACACTACACCAGCCTGTATATTCTTAAAGAGTAGGAAAAGCTGAATCTGACACCCATCTACATACCAATTATATTTTTAGTCTCACGTAATAATGGCTGAGTCTATCGCTGTTTACTAGTAGGTATAAAAGGGGTCAGTTAATGAAATCCATGATACTCGGCGATACATATATTTTCCAATATTTCACAGCTTATAGCTTCACAATAAAACACAGTACACTGTTCGACGGTCGACACGATAATGATCTCATCCTTACTAGCCGGTCAAAAATCAACTCGGGCGGAAGTGCGCCATGACAGTTGTTGGCGTAAATATCTAAATGGCTAATTTAATCAATGTATTTGACCGGATAGTAAGTTCATAAAATATATTTATATACATTAATAATATCTAGATTTATTTTAACTGTTATTTGTAATATTTTGAGGATCACATTAAATCGATAAAAATAGATGACTGCTAAATGCATGTTGCTAGTCAGTATAGCTACTTTATGTTTAAAAAATAAACAATGTATTTTAATAAATGCTAACACTAGACACTTTACTAGACTCCGTGCGTATTAGGTACTTGTAACTGGGAATTACCTTATGCACAATACCACAAAACCATAACTCCCAATCGGGGAATAAATTCCTTTCCGCCAAATCCAGTGCAATCGTATGCCACGGACCAACAAGCCATCAAAATCTAACAATAAGAATCAAACCATCAAATCTTCTTCATCGTAAAGTCGAATTAGTCGGTGCTCTGCGCTCAGACGCTATCTTTTCCCACGCAGCGTCGCTCGGCGTCGTTAATCGTGCATTAGCGGGTTAACACCAAATAATGCAACGCTCGCCACCCACATCGCATCCCCTTATCTTCAAGTACCGACGACGGTAGCGCGGCTAGGGTTATCGCAAGCCTTTGTTATGTTTTTGTTCAGTTTTTTGTAGAACTGATAGTGATGGAACTGCGTGCATCAGTTCAACGTGACCATGTTATCGTTGTACACTGGTACAGGCGTTACACTTGCTTTGATTGAAGGTTATTACTTATCTCTAAAGGAGTATGTAAAAGTACAGGTGTTTTAATCGTCACCTTGCCATTTACAATTATGATTAGGTTTGTGGTAAATTTTCTAGTCTGGTTGAACTTTGAGTCCGGTAATTGTCTTTAAATTGATTGAGATTTCACTAAGATATTGGGATAATTTCTTAGTTTCTGGTCTACGCGGGTAATCGGTGCAGGTACGTAGTACCCAGTTGCCATGTTCCTATACAATACAGTGTGCCAAACCGTCGTAATCTGTCAGTTCGGTTCGATTCGGATAGCGCCTTCCAATATGCTTTCTTCATTATTGGTTTGTCTTCCATAATTATTTTCAATTGTGAAATCCTATTTGTTTGTGTCCATTGATTTTAGTTTCTTGAGCATTCAAGGTTGGCGCTATATTTAACGCTCACACAGAAACGCAATTTGTGTCGCTCTTATGAATAACAAACGCTAAATCTATCGCGAGTATAAACACTTGTTTGTTAGTCAGCCCTGATGCGTTTGCAGACGGTAGGAGCGTCGTGACTCAGTCGGTGGCGGCTGGGCAGTGGGCGGCGCGACGCGTGGGCGCCCGCCGTGGGCTAATTGTCGTGGGAACACGAGCCATGGAGATAGGAGTGGAGGAGGGGGCACTATACCTACTCCCCCATCTCGATTCCTCGCCCACGCGTCCTAGTCATGTCTACGATAATGCGTCATGGATGTTAGGACGATGAGTGAGATTAGGTGTAGCAGACCTGACGATCAGATAGGCTGTTAGTGTCACGTAGTACGTGTTGATAACATTGAGATGTAATGGAGATAAAACAAGCATTCACTTGCATATTACCGCTCACTCCTTTCACCAGGATAGGTAGAGACAACAGCCAGCCATTTGCTTTTATGTCCACTGTCTTCTGATTTCCTTAATATTTAAAATAGTTTAAGTTTAAACGAGACTTAAAAATAATAATCCCTAAGTTATTATATTTCTCAAAATAATTTAATAACAGTAGGTACATTATGGGGCGTATGTAGCTACACCAATATCTCCGGGGCTCAAACTCAAACTTATCTCCAAGGGCATTTCATAAAAAAGGAAATGTTCAAAAGCGGATACAGCAGCTTTGGATGCAACCGAGATTGGCGCTCGGATGATGATAGTTATAACATGCTGCATTTACCTATCAAAATAAAATACCTTTGTCCAAAAACGGTACGCATTGAATGCCTAATCAAGGTTATCAACCTTATTAATCACGTTCACACGTCATTAGACAGTAGATACTAGATACGAGATAGGCATAGATATGTAATTGCATCGTGTCGGTACTGTCAGCGGACGCGTAACTAGAGGAAGCTATTAAGAAGAAGCCGTCCATCCATCCATCATGCGATGATAAACATCATAGCTGCCGTGAGATAAGTCCGTCGCGTGAGTCCGGTGCCCACGCATGCCGCCTACAACGAGCAAGCGCGCTAGATAAGACCACGATTACGCACACCTACTGTAAACAAACTAGGTATAAAGGGAAATGTTTGGATACTGTTTACGGTGTCAAAATAAATAAATGTTTTAGGGTATTCTACATAACGCTATCTAGACCTAAAACCTTAAAGTAAGAGTTGTGTGAATTTTTGAAGCATTTATTATGCTAACTGTTCAAATCGATTAAGAAATAGAAATATTTTCTCTTTCTTAATCGATAAGAGTTGTGTGTAAAAGCGTTTTAAGAATGCCAATTAACGAATAGGTTCTTGAGCGTTGTGGAGATGGGATTAGCATCCCACAAGGGCGGAGGCACGGGCAACTGATATTATACGATAATTGTACACGTAAACTAAAATCTTGAAAGGGTACTCTGCCTATAAATAACGTAGGTACCTACTATTAACGAAACCATACCAAATTAAGAATGACCGTACCTAGTTACGTGTTCTGACCAAAAATTCAAACGAATTGGCGTATCTAGCCGATTCGGCGTGATAATGAGCTACGATTCAGAATGCGCGTGCCGGAAGCCCGGCGTCCGCTCCCACGCTTTGGCACGCGACGCGGCGTGGCGTGTGCCAACCATCGCGCCACATGCCAGCCCACTAACACCCGCCAAGTCTAGCTGACGACCGCACCGAAAGTATACAGGAGCTATATTTTGACGATACGACGAATCCACAATTAATTAACGGTTCTAAATGAAGGAAAAAAAGAAATATATCGCCTGTAATAGCTGTTACGTACTCAAAGCTGATGATAAAAATATTTTTTGATGTTACTAATAAATAGCGGCGACATCCTTTTATGTAGCTAGGTACCTAATCTATGTAGCGCATGCAGTTATCAGACAGCATAAATCAGTAACGCTATACTTATAGACAAATTAAACCATGACGTGATAGTTCAATTCTGATAATAAACGGTACCTACTGCTAACACATTGGTAGCTTCATGAATTTCGTGACCAGCGTGACTTTAGATCGAACTTGCAATGCTGTTAAGAGTAGTGCATTTGTTTATGCTTATATTAGTTATATAATATAATCAACTAATGAATAACTCACATCAAAGATTACGCTAATGAATCCAGAGTTGATTATTGTGGACGCGTTAATGACAAAGGCGGTGCGGCGCTATTGAGGTTGATTATTCAGCACGTGAACGTTAGGTACTTCCTTGTATTATATTGCGTTGCTATATAATAAATATCAATAAATGAACCTCGTGAATTATGACTAACTAATCCGAAAGTTAGTTTCGTTATGGTCAATGTGGTTGTACCTATGCGCAGTGATGAATTATTATATCTATTTATTACAGAAAAGTCGCGTGACTATAAAAAAAATACAAACGGATATCGAGAGTGCAAAGGAGACGGGGACTTCTGGGCCAAAATTGTAATGAGTTGAGATATGACTTAAAAAAAGCGGTATTTTTTTCTATTTCAAAATATTAAAAAACCAGCTCAATTGAAAGTCTGGAAGACGAGAAATCTTAAAACTAAGTTTATTCCACTAGCAAAATAAAATATCGATTACTAAAAATTATTTAAACAATATTGCGTATTAAAACACTTGCATCACAATTTGATATTAAATCAATCAGATTGAACAAAACGTAATCATAATAATAATAATAACCATTTAAAATACCAAATAATAGTGTAATAAAAATAAATTCTGAATCGATTTCCGTTAATCGATTAATTATTTCTTGTGTTTATCAACTGTATTTTTAAGCTGTGACAGCTGACAGCTCCATTTTCAGTCAATCAGTTTATTTATTCAATCTTCAAAATTAATTATTTTATCGAAAAAATGTATATTTACACGGCTTATGGGATATACAATTGTTTATAAAATATGTACAAAAGTATGCTATATCAGTATGCTGTATCAGTTTATTGGTTTAAATTCAATGATCAATTGACTTCTGCGTTTTGAGTATTTCCAGTTGATTTCTTGATTATATTCCCTTAACAGTGATTTCTCTTTACGGACGGAGCAAGCTAGTTGCTCCTGGTTACCTTAAAGTACAATGATAAACTTGTTTACTTGTTTGAGTTTTGCTCGGTATTTTGGATTTTGACATGGATCTCTGTGTAAATTGTGGCATAGAAAATGAAGTAAATAAGGTAATATATTTCCACCTGCGCACTTCTTAGACAATACTCTAATTATTATTGAAGCAGAATAAAAGATAATTATTATTTGAAGTGTTTTTTTTTTATTAACATAACATCCTTGTACTCCATATCTTTAAAATCTCTTTGTAAGTTTTCGTACATTATCCCTGAGTAAAATATAATACAGTACAATGTAAAAGTATTTTACAATAAAAACAATGACCACTTTCTATTAAAACACCACAGAAATAACAGTTCTAAAGTGTCAATTTCTTGCATAACCTCACTTTTAATAAATCTCTTATAATTCTGCTCTCAGATATCCAAAATCTGCAGAATTTTCAGGGATGGTTTAATAATTTATATGCTCTTAATTGATATCACCCTCATCTTATTACATTTTTGGCCCAAGAATGTATGAAAGCCTACCCATCTCCTTTCCCTGTCGTGTTATAAAATTGAAATCCAAGTTTGCTGTCAAACAAATAATAATGATGAGTTAATTTAAATAAAAGTGAATCGTTGAAATGTACGTAGGTACGTATTGTACGCGTACTACTTCCGAACGACTACTGCGCCAAATTAGAAATATATTTTTTCCTGAAAACTTCCGCCCTGGCTCATGCTTTAATTGCACCGGAGTGAAAACAACGCGCGAAATAAACACCGTTCTTTTCCTTTCGGTTCTGCCATACGTTGTTAGTAAGAATTAGGTACCTAGGTACTATAAATTCAGTTAATTAAATAAATTACAATTCAACTTCAAATAGGTACTACGATTATATAGCGGCACTCAGATACCATTCAATTTACATGAAAATACTTTCGTTGACATATTAATGACCGCACATGAAACGACAATCTTTTATAAGCCTAGCGTCCGTCGTATCGTTGAACACGATCTATTTTATCGCCTGCATGCGCCTGAAATTAGTACAAAGCTGTCAAGTGGATATATTTCGTACATGTAGTGACCGCTTGGCGGCACTGGGCGAGTGCCAGACAGCCAGATAACAAAATAATCGTCTGTAAAGTCACCAATGCAATGTCGTGACTCGTGACGTTCAATCCAAGGTGTAGTTTATGAGTCAGCTACATAGTAAGTAGGAGTTGATGACTTTGCTGTGAGGATTTTTATATCACTTACCTACATGGCGAATAAGCACACGGCTCACCTGATGGAAAATAGTTACAGGGGCCTATGGACGTATGCAACATCAGAGGCGTCACACTCGTGCTGCCGACCCCATAATAATAATAATATTATTGTAGTCGCTTGGAAAAAATACGGATATAACATGTGATTTGAATAATCACGTATCTATTTTTTCTTATAATTTAAATAATAAATTGAAATTGTCGATTAATAAGAGTTTATACGTTCAGGAACGGAAAACAACATACCTACCATAAAATGTAGACAAAATAAAGATGAAAACTATAGGTAACTAAGTATTCCTCGTAAACCTATCTATACCCTTTCTTCTTCTTCTTGTCCTGTCGTGTCGACGGCATATCATTTGTCATATCCTGTTTGCCCAGTGAGCAGCCATCCCGCTAGCCAGAGGCACTCATGAGTTCCTCCGGTTTATATGGTGTGTGGGCAAGTAGCACACGTTAGCAGATGTTAGTCTGCGGTGTAGCTCCATATTCACACCCTGGATTCGCCCTCATCAGAAAAACCCCACCTAACCCGGCTTTCATTATTTTCAGCTATATAATAACCTGAATCCGAAGTCTATCTATACTCTTTGTGAATAGGGATACCTAAAAGAACCCGTGCGACAAAAATAATAAATGGACGACTGATAATGAGTTACTTTAAATACTGAGTGGGCGACTAAAATACTGAGTGACCCGTGTGTTACTAAATTGTGAAGCTATGAGGATTCTAGTATAGCGCGCCCCAACTTAGACAGGTTAGGTTAGAAGCCTTCGTGTTATTTTTTTATAACCATCCATAAATAGTGGCTCACTTAGTATTTTTGTACGCCACATTAGGTAATTTTGACGGGTAACCCATTTTGACACCCATAAATTGAGTAAAATGATTCTTCACTATAGCTGCCAACCTATTATTTTTACTACCTGCTTTTCGGATCAATTTGTGGCCGCGTTATATACAACCCAATTTTAAATATACATTCATTTGCACATAACATGTTATAATGATAAATCAGAGACGAAGCGTTGCTAAAACGTCCTGTCTATAGAACGAATTGATGATTTTGCATGAATTTCGTAGTTGTTAGTCATAAATTAGCTACCCATGGTCGGTGCTTTGTGTCTGGGCACGGTAGACAGTTGATAACCCTGGCTGGCACGTGCCGTGGCCGCGCGGCGGCGCCTCGCTACTATATCCATTCCGCGTTGTGAGCCAAACGTTACGTAAAACTCGCCGACGACGACCACCTAACAATCATAACATGCTACCTATCAACGTATCAGGTATCTATGTACCTTATGAACATCACGTAGTTTCTATCTGAAGCTTTATCTCAATAACACCTGTATATCTGTTGACGTTAGCTGTTCTCTGGTTTCTAGATCGAAACGAGCAGATTGCGGCCTGTTTTGGGTCAATGCCTTGACATTGTTGCTTACAAACCTGCGATAACCGGTGATAAAACTAATGAAACGTGTATTAGCAAAATAAGAACTTAAAATTGTATATTAAAGCAAGGTCGATTTGCTATATCTCAATACCAACGCGATGTCAATAGTATACCGCGTTGATTAACAGGTAAATTCAACTACCTAATTAAGTTATCTGTAGCCATACTTTCTTCTCGTTTGTACTCACTGATTAAGGCATGTCCTATTACCATTTATTTCATTACATTTAATTCTATGCTACCTATTACACTTCTACATTTTAGATAGGCGAATTCTCCACTTGAACTGTTTTTAAGTCCTTCTACCTCCTACCTATCAGTGCCTTTTCAATATAAGATTCTATCTTACGATAGGTACAGTAGTGAAAATTTTACACGACATTATAACTTTGACAATTGGGCTATTTTAATTTCTAAATGAGTAGGCGGTAAGTAGAGTAATGTATGTACGTACAAAAGTGAATTCGGCGTACACGTGATAAT
This sequence comes from Eilema depressum, assembly GCA_914767945.1. Classification (NCBI taxonomy): domain Eukaryota; kingdom Metazoa; phylum Arthropoda; class Insecta; order Lepidoptera; family Erebidae; genus Eilema; species Eilema depressum. The sequence goes on along the minus strand of OU612024.1, from coordinate 8,132,578 downwards.
TAAAATGCCGCATTTGTTATTCACAAACGTGCCGGCAGGAAAATAGGTGTGAACTGTGGAGTGTCTGCGAAGCGTGAATATAAGTAGCCTGTAGGTGTATGTGTGTGTACTGTGTGTTCAGTGTAGTTGTGTCGGTTATTATGGGGCGCCGCGACGACGCACGCCGCCGTCGCCACGTGCCGCCTCCGCCATTCGCATTTTATGATGTGCGCCTCGGAAAATCAGACCGATACATATTGTAGGTACCTCCATACCCATGTTATATGAACTTTAGAATACTTAGTTTTGCAGAAATGTAATAGGGATTAGGTAGAGATAGGTTGTAAAGCGTCTGGCAACCCATCAACATGCTTTACATAATATTTGCACTAGTTTCTTCATTAACAGCAATTGCGACTGAGATTAGACACGTTTCTAAACAATAATGATTGCGTCTGCTAAGGACAGCCGCGCGTGTGCAAAATCATATTAGAAGGCGTTTACATAATAGGATCATGAACTCTTGACAGAAACATAATTACCTATATATGAGTGACGAATAAAATAATCACAGCACAATCTAATCTTACAAGGGACCGATTTTAAATTGGCAATAATAAAATATAGGCACTGTATTTAAAATAAATAGGTAGGTACATTCACTTAATATTTCTGTATTATACTACCGTGTATCAATTTAATCGATTTGCATATTTTTCGGTCAAAAAACTCCAGTAGACTACATACATTTATTTGTACGCGAAAAATCTCAGGAATTTTTCTCATCGAGAGAAACATAAATAACATTTATGAGTTTCTGTCGTCTACGACTCGACCATCAGTAGGTGATGTATTATACGTTTAATGTCTGAGGAACGCGACGGGAATAGTTACGCGATGGGAATTATGACACAACGGGAATAGTGACGCGACGGGAATTGTGACGCGACGGGAATTGTGACGCAACGGGAATAGTGACACGCCGGGAATTATGACGCGTCAGCTATTGAGATTACAGTAATTATTGACTTAATAAGTATGCGACAGCATGTCAAACAAATTTTAATACATCGAATGTAAACCCAGGTACGATTTTACGATCGACGTGTTTGAATTGGTTTCTATTTATGTTATTTCTGTGAATGGTGAAATTTTCGCTTGGAACGGATATTGAGTTTAAATTCGTATTATTTCTAGAGTTGTAAAAATTCTATAAACGTTAGCCGACATTACGGAAATAAGTAATTCATTCAAGTTTAGTTAGATACCTCAGCCCCTCTAGACAAGTGGGAATTCGTCGGCCGGCGTTTTGTAGAATAGAATGCCAAATGTATGGGATTTGACGTATATGACAGGCGTCAACGAATGTCAAAAACGTCAAATCCTATACATTCGTCATTCTATTCCATGATAATATGCCGAGCAACGAATTGCCACTTGTCTAGGGAGGCAGATCCTTCTATGTTGACATCCACCGACTGTCAGTCACGTTATGAGTGTGATTAAAACTCACAGTATAATGTCCGTTGGTGACGAATGTGTCCTTAGATAATATATATATTCTCTTGACTCTTTTCCACGTTATCATTTGCCCTTGTTAATGAAATGTATGTTTCCTACCGTATCATCTTCCCATTTGCCCCTATCTTGCGATAGGTGCTAAGTGTACACAACATCGTACGACAAGGGTACACATTTACTAATTATGTTAAATGTAATTAAAACAATTCACAATAAAAAAAACTTCCGTAGCGTTCTATATAGGTTACCTATATAGGTATTTAAACTATCGTGGTCATTCACATTACCTACTATTAGAGCTATCGGGATATTTAACATAGGTATTATTTAGAGCTTCCGATATGTCGGTGATGCTCACCGTTTACCATCAATACTCTAGTTCCTTCGTGATCATGGTGCTTTAACAGCGCCGAAATATCGGAAACTCTAAACACATGGTACTCGTGAATATCCCGATAGCTCTAATATTAATTCGTAGCGTTCAATCGTCTAGAATTTCATTTAAATATAGAAATGACAAATCTTCACTGTTATGTGTATCACTAGCCGTTGACTGCGATTCCGCCCGCGTGAAATTTTGATCCTATGCCCGTTACTCCTGGGAATTTATTTCAGGGGTAGCCAGTAACCTATGTGTTATTCCAGACTATAATCTATCCCTGTATCAAAATTTTACTGAGATCAGATGAGCCGGTTGGGCATGATTGAGTAATCTACATGTGAGCTAGTTACCTACATTGATCTTTTGTTGCGAAAACAATCTTTACTATCCAATATATTAGAGTCGTAGCGCGTAGCTGTCACGTGTTGCTACGTAAATAGAATGGGTGCGGTGAAGAGGAAAGTTGGTCGTACTTCCCAAGTTCAACCAGCCTTTTTCATATTTAATTAAGCAAGGCTTTATTAATCTTTATTTTTAAATAACCTTACCTATAGTAGACTCACTATAGTACAGGAAAATTAGCATAAAAATTGACGATCGATTTATTCTATCCGGGCTACTAACAATTTTTCGTAACTCTTTAGTCTCTCTTTTACATTACACTTCTATCTAAAAATATATCTTATAAATCTGTTCACACGATCTCTATGAAAATTGTGTTACGACAATACCGTGTTTGACATATTTTTTATACTTACCACTTACTTGGCAGACAAGCACACGGTCCACCTGGGAAGCGGTTACTGTGGATAATACCAGCAATACTAGGGGCGTTACATTCGTGCTTGAAGAACCTCATATTGTAGTTGCTTGGGTAAACCATTGCAGGGAGTTCATACCCAGCTTGAGTGTGCTTGGGATGAAGTTCTTTTCATACCGCGCAGCGCACACCGTTTCCGGTCGCAATGTGTGAGGATGAATCATTGACATTTAGGAGATTGACACTGAACTTTGAATAGATTTATATTACTAAAATTAGCCCCAGTTTCAGTACTGTCCTATCTGACGACAGGATCTTTATTACACGGTATTACTCGTAGTAGCTATCGTGACTAATTAATATCTGTCAAAATCACATGTCAAACATGAGCGTGTCACAATACAAGCTGATTATCACAAGTATCACAACTGTGTTAACAAAGCGTGATACATTCATAATGCGCGTCACGTGGTGCGGGCACGCGTGACGCGTCACGTCCACGTCGCGGCGCGCCAATCACGACTCGACCTTCACCTTGGTCGCACGCGCAAGCCCCTTCGCGTGCGCCCGTGTCTTATGCCGCCGTCGTGGTTTCAAACGCGAGATTAATGCCGCTTTTTGTCACGTGCCTTACTTGGTGGCCGCGGCCGGTGAAAGAGCGATAACAATGTGGGTTACTAGCTCATACCTGCGGCTCCGCGTGGGTGTTGATTGTCGTTTTTGATTATATCACCGGTTCTACTCAACCGATTGTAATCAAATGTACGATACGGTGGTCTTTGATCTGACTAAAACCTTGGTAATTAACTATATCATAATTCGTTCAGTAGATTTCAGACAGACAAGAATTATTGAATGCCCATACTTTAAGATTCAGAATCAATATACAGATACCACTAATTTACAATACTATAGATACATATAATAATAGTAATAATAAAATATTCTACAATATTCTACCCAGCGCTATCGACAGTTGCTTGTGTTTTGGAATTCAGAATGCGGGTCAATAAACATACTTAGAAAAGGTTTTTTTGTAAATATATACATACATAATATACATAGAAACACCAATGCAAATATATATATTCATAATAATTATATAATGTAATAGTAAACTTGCAATATTCATCTACAAGATGGATGTAAGCAACTATATAAAGGCGTAGCTACAATGTAGGTGTAGTGTAGCCCGTGTAGCTACAATAATAGCTACAATGTAGGTGTAGCTGCAATGTAGGCATAGATAGACAATGTGGGTGTAGCTACAATGTTTAACTGTTGTTGTTTACAGCACAAGCTCGTAGCGTATAGATTAGTTCATTTTTAGAATTATTGATAACATTTAAGAATGATCTGTATCTACTCATAATGAGAATGTCGTATGGCGAGAAGAGCACTATTTTTTAAAGTTCAGTTATTGTCAAATTCAAAGGTCATTTGTGTAAATTAAAAATAAAGATGGTCCAAGTATCGAACCCTGTGGAACCCTCATAAAAACTACTGATACCACTGAATGTGTACCGTTGACCGAAGGTCTCGTAATTCTAACCCTCTTAGAATCCTAAGGATACTTTTAGGATACTCCTACTCTACTGATCTGAAGTTTAAAGCTTAGGACAAACTGTGTATATAGCTTTATTACATGACGAGTGACAAGTAATGAGTCCCTTCATGAGTAAACAATGAGGTGATATGTAACCTTCGCACTGTTCACTATAATTAATCTGCTACATGTGGGCAACAAATTATGCCCGTTGTACAAGGTTACTGCTTCTAACAATTCATTAATAAAATATAAGTTTCTTATATAGTTTGTTTGTATTGTTACAGAGCAATAAACCAATTATGGAGAAAAGGCGACGGGCGCGCATCAATAACTGCCTTAACGAGTTGAAGGCGTTAATTTTGGACGCGATGAAAAAAGACGTAAGTGTACTTTCAGTTATGACGTTATTAAAATACATTTTATAGCTTGTAGTAACCGTTTAGGTACTCATTTTGTTCGAAAATTAATTATTAATTTAAGAAATTGAAATGTCAAATGATGGTCAATCATCTACGGGATGTCTGTTTCTGTATGTGCATTAACGAAGCTGCTGCTGTGCATATTGCTTTAACGAAGAAGTTAACTTCTATATTTCTTTATAACCACCTTACTCTGAAGTTTACGCGAATATATTTTTATCACGCAGTATACGCGAAAATAATAACAAATAAATCGCGATAAAATCCGTTAAAAACTGATTTTATTTCAATAACATAGCCTTAGTCTCGCTAGGACTTAGCTATTACATATGCTACAAACACTTTGTAGGTATTGTGATTGGTTGATTGCATTCGATTGTAAACTAGTACAATACTCATAAATATTATTGCTTGTTACAGCCGGCGAGACATTCAAAACTAGAGAAGGCTGACATTTTAGAGATGACTGTAAAGCATTTAGAAGGGCTGCGATCCGAAGGTGCTGGCTCACCGGACCGGTTTCGTGCCGGATACAAGCATTGCGTATCTGAAGTATCCAAGTTCCAAGGGATAGAGTCTTCGTTGAGAAGGCGCCTTGTGAGGCATTTGGAAGGATGTGTTGGCAGCGCACCCACGGCAAGGCCTTCCGGTGCTCCCACGCCGCCCTCTGACATTGAGGACACTCCTCAGACTCAACACTCTGCTATCTTAATATCAGGTAAACTTGCGAATATCCTTTTAGTATCAACGTGAACCTACGCAATTATTCTTAAAGAACTCAAATAAAAATAAATTATCAAATGCTACCGGATCTTTTTTTGTAAAAGTAACGTCATAGAGTTGGGAAAAACAATTGTTAATCCGTGTTTACTTAGGTACTTGTATGTTGTTTTAAGTTACTCTATGTCAAGTAGGGACAAATTATCGTAATAAAATTTGTCACCGTCATGGTCACTGAGAATGCATTAGAGACACGTACTAGTATAGCAAAGACTTCTGTTAGCTGTTAAATATTTCGAAGTTAAAAGCCTTTTGAGATTGTATTTATAATTCAATAATACTAATAAACGTTTTTATTGCAGCTGGTCCCGGCTCAGGAGTGCGTCTTGTGCCAACGCGGTTGTCTAACGGCGACCTAGCACTAGTTCTACCTGCTGGAGTGAACGCCAGCACACTTGGTGCTTTACCGACACTAGTGCCATTATCACCTCGCGATGCCTCATCATCCACCTCCTCAGAACCCCGTTGTTACTCCCCCGCTAGTTCGGGCTGGGGAACACCCCCGCCTCAAGTGGAAGACTCCGCCCCCCTAGCTCTAGTAACAAGAAAGGAGCCAGAAGAGAAACCTTGGAGACCGTGGTGACGCTCCCTTCATTCCTCTTCGTGATTCTGTGATATATAGTTGTAAATAGTATGTCAAAACTGACAGAATATAGTTCCTAGGTAGGTAAATACTTTCTTAAGAATAATTCTTTAGATAATTACTTGAGTTACTTGTATGGTCAGTTCAGATATTCGTGATAGATTTATTTAAATGTTTATTAAATGCTGTACATAATTTTGGAGAAATGCATCTATGTACCTTTCTGTTTAACGAAAGGTTATTTTTAATTTTATGTTTAAGAAATAGTATTTAAATAATCGTGTACATTTTGGTTGACATCTGAGGCAGTATTTCATGTATCATTTATAAAGAAAGACGTAGTTGTACCTACGTCATATTCACGTAGTTTTAGTGTACTTATAGTGCCATTCATTTAGTTTCTTCTTAATAATATAATAGTTTGCTTTTGATCTTTGAAGATGCGTCAGCAAAAATCACTTTGTAATTTTGGAACACTTTAAAAATGATAATAACCACGATTTTGTTATAGTGGTATGTAACTTGTTACCTTAATAAATTGTTATAACTTTAACAAAAAGTGATTGTATTAATTATCACGCCTTTATCTGTTTGGACAGAGACAATTTTTTTTATTTGAGACGATCCTGCCATCCAACTTTTATTCTTCTACTTTAATGACTGTTTTCTTTGACTTGCTTGAAATATTTGAATCCTTTATGCTATTAACCGAAGTGGAAATCTACGTAATCATGTAATTCTTACAAAGCAATTTTTGCAGTCGCAGTTACGTTTTGTAAATAAATATATCCTATCTTTCTACGAATACCGCATCTTTGGCACTCGATATAAACATACTATAGAGATAATTATGTGTGCCTTATGCAACAAAATCGTATAGTCTTCCATTAATGATCATAAGATCTAAGTATGTAATGGCTAAACATGTAATGTAATGATTAATTGCTATTTTATTGTACCTTTAGTTAATGACCAGCTTAATGATAACGTAGGTCTGATGATTATCGTTACTTTCTGTAGTCAATTCGCGCAATTATATTTATACCAATCCTATTTTATATTAGTAGTCTGTATTATCCCTTACCCCCGCTAAGTTAAATCGCTTGTGTTAGGAGTGGGTTCACGTTGGCAGTGTAATGGCCAGAGTTAAAATCCGGGATCTCTCTATCATAAGCTCGACTCCTTAGCCATTAAGTTTTTATATATCATATTTAAATAACCTATCGTTATTTAAGAACAAAATAAATGGTATGCAGTGTCGAGGGGTCCCTATAACCCGATTCATGCCGGCTTCGCAATAGGTCGCATGGCGCATGCCAAACTAGATCGGAGTAAGATTTTCCACCGGCTTGCCTTTTGAAAATTTCCGACCTTCGCCCCTAATGGTATGGTTTACAAAATCTTGTGAATTTGCAACAGAAAGTAGCCGATAATTCTGAGTTTTATTTGTATGTGTGTTACCGGAGTAAACCAATAGTCTTTAGTCTTCCTTTGCCAGTTACCGTAACGTGGACATTTTATAAATAAATGTTGTATAAAGTTATATAATTTGTATATTTCTCGTGCGAGTAACAAATCGTTAAATAAACTCTTAATAAGAAGTGTATTTGCGATATAATCTTATTTAATTAAATGTATGAGCAATTTACTTATTGTGTATATTCATTGTAAAAAATTTAACATTTGCCGTCTCAATGTAAACTATTATTATTAAGAGAATAAAGTGATATTACTTAAGATTATATGTAAAACTATAAGAAGATGTACCTAAAAGATATGCCATTAATTTAGAAATAAATATATAAGTAAATATATCCAATGGTTTCCTTTTTTCCTTTAGTTAATAACAAATAAATAAATATTCCACAACATTCTACATCTACACAACGCCACCTATACCCATGGTATGCATAGCTTAAGCTTGAGTTATGGAAACTAGTATCGAATCTAGAATCTAGATTTTTTTATACCGCATGGTCGCAGACAAGCACACGGCCCTCCTGATGGAATGTGGTTACCGTGGCCTATGGACGAGTGTAACACCAGTGGAACCACACTCGTGCTGTCGACTCTGTAAGAACAGAGATAAATATACTTTAGATAGTATTTTTTAAATACATACATATCAAACATGACCCATACCAATGCTAATATACTCGTACATATTCATGCATACAAATATTTGCACTGAGTGAGAATCGAACCCGCGCCCCCTGCGTAGCATTTGTTCGTTCTACCGCTACGCCACAGAGGCCGTCATCCATATGATGCCCGCGTTTCCGCTAGCGTGAATGGCATTGATCGCGATTTTCGGGCACCTCTATCCCCGATTGTACTCAGCATACATAAAATTCTGACATACTAAAATTTGTAGTTTTACGTCCATGGTAAATAAACAGACATTATGTATTTATTTAACATAAACCAAGTACTTTTTTAAATATCTCCAATGTGTAGACAAAGCTGTATACCTACATGACCTATTGTAGTTTATTTTGATTTTTTAAAAATTAATAATGAATTTTTCGTCCGCAACTAGGCAGGCTTTATGTGCCGTGTGCCGTGTCTATCTACCTATAGTCCAAGAATATTTTCTCTAAATCTGACAAAAAAAAAAACGATTTTTATCCAACCTAAAGTCCAATATAAAATTATTTGTTAGTGATGCACTTTTACACTGCATTACAACGAATTGCTAAATGAAAGAATCTCGGTATTTCAGCATTTGTATTTGGATCGTCTTTATCAATAGTAATATCGTATCTATAATAGAATCACAAACTATTATCGCATTTGGACTTAGTGCCCCGTAGGGTGTTTATTGATAGTAAGTTACACCTTTAGATGCTACATTGCGGAGAGGATCAAGACATCGTCTGCGTTTGACGACACACTCAACTGGTATTTATCAGTCTTACGATTATGATACCTACTAGGTGTCAGGTTCGGTACAGCCTGAAAAGCGTAGAATAGATGCGTAAGTACCTATTCCTGTCCCCCTAGACAAGTGCCAATTCGTTGCCGTATTAAGGAATAGAATGTATGGGACTTGACGTTTTTGACATTCATCCGTTGACGACTGTCATATATGTCAAACTCCATACATTCGTCATTCTATTCTACAATACGCCGTCCGACGAATTGCCACTTGTGTATTGTGTAGGAGGGCTGAGAAATGATAGCACTGCACTGCCTTGAGGGTGTGATTTGTGTCAGTTCGACTCCGGCGAGGTACCTAGATGTTTTCCCACGATGAAGTAAAATGCTCTAACTAAATTATCCAGGATAGAATAGCTTTGAGAGACAGGTTGTAGTCGGAAATGCCACAAATGCTTCTTTTTCATTCTCAGAATGCAGGCTGTAGGAACAGGGTCAGAAGTCTACGCGAGCAAAGCCCTGGAAAATAACTAGTTTAATATTAATCCGCTATAATATTTCTGTCAGCTGCTTTCCATCATGGTGGTCTTCAGTAGCAGAGAATACACATTAATAGCCAGACTAATTCGTCAATATAGTTACAATTATGAGCATTTGTTTGCAATGTCCCGACAGTAATGGAAGGTTATCGAAGAATTATTGCATCTGGGGCTGCAATTTACTGCAATTAGCCACCCAGAGTCTAATTGTTAATACCTACATACACTTTCATGACAGGAGCATTTTATGGAATATTCGCTTTTGGCAGAAATGTATTCTTTGTTGGATGTGGAATGTGAATAAGACATCTGATTTTTCATCAGTGCGCTAATTTTTTTAGAGATTACAAAGAGTTTGTTTGATTGAATGAACGCGTAATCTCAGGAACTACTGACTCGAATTGTTGTTTTTTTTTCTGAAGAGTTTTGATTTGCATATTTCTTTTATCAAGGAAAAGTACAGTACATTAAATCTCGCTAATAACCAAGGGAGCGGAGTAGTAATCATAAATGTGCACAAATCCGGCAGATTCCCATGATACATTATTTGAAAATCAATAAATTGCGGGCACATGCTATAACTATGCCACGGGCGAAAGTGTAACAGTTAGTTTAGATTTACTAACTCGATGAACAAAATGAAAAGTGATTCTAAACCTCCATCATTTGTATGCATTCATTACTTTGTCATCAGCCTTGTGCGTTCGTAATTTCATTATCATATTCATAATTTATGAAACTACTTACATAAAACTTGTAAGTAATAAAGTCACTGAAACGTGAATTTTATACTAATAACACGAGGAGCAAGTTAATCAAACGCCAAACCACCCAAGATGCGGAATTTACTGATTGTTAACTACTGTGTAATTTTATCTTAATGCAGAAGCGAAGAAATTTTCCTTAAAATTAGATAGCATTTAAATCTGAATACTTCGAGTAAAGATCATCGAATACACGTTTTAAAGGGAAATGAGATCTGAATTACTTAATCAGCCGTGTGATATGAAACAAAACAATACCTTTGATTTTATACCATAAAATAATACTGCAGCAGTAGGGTCAAGTTTGGGTCAAACGATAAAGTGCAGAAAATGAGTTTTTATTCATGAGAAGATTAAATAATAAGAAACTAAATTGTCGATTATTCATAATTTTGCCCGCTGAATGACGGACGCCTTGACGCGTGTGATAAGTTGGGTCGAAAAGGTCTTTCATTCACGGTTCATTTAGCCAGGGAGTGGGTTAACTTCTAATTGAAGGCACTGCTTGCAAGGGCGTTCAGAACTTTTTGATAAACTCACGCCCATAAGTCACACAGGTCTCCTCAAGTTATGCTTAATTATTTGTGTTAGGAGTAGGTTCACGTCGATAGCGAGTGCGCTTACAGTGCAGAAGCCAGTGTCTACTGTGATAATTTCAACATCATTAGTAGATCTGCATTGAGCTGCTGTTATGCTTACGTCAGGAGCAATAAACATTGCGTCACCGTGCTTCGGGTGCCGCGACGCGACAATCCAGGAATGTACGGTCCGATGGGTTTCCTGCACGCATAGGATGTCGCACTGCGTTTATTGGCAAAGTTGGAAAGTGCTATGTCCTGCGAGAAACCTATATGATCAATTCGAACCCGGGACCTCTCTATCGTAGGCAAACTCCTTTACCACGGAGCTACTTTTTTATTCAATTATTTAATGATATTCTTAAAACAGCCTCCGTGGCGTAGCGGTAGTGAACGCGGCCGCTACGCAGGAGGCGTGGGTTCGATCCCCGCTCAGTGCAAATATTTGTGTTCATGAAATATGGGTATTTGCATTGGTCTGGTCGTGCCTCGGAGAGCACGTTAAGCCGTCGGTCCCGGTTGCCATAAGAACATCTATGGCAGTCGTTACGGGTAGAGTTGGAGCCCTCAAAAATCCAAAAACAACAGTCTAGCTGCATAGCTTCGATATCGCCTAATGTTACCATTGGGATGTGGAGGTCAGATGGCAATCGCTTCACAGAAAATATCGAGGTCTAGCCAAATCCGTAGTTAAGACTGGAAAAAGCGGACCCCAGACTCCGAGCTGAAAGCGGATTTTACCAATGGTTTTAACCGCGTTAGAGTCGAATTAAACTGCATCTTCATCTTTTGACTTGATTGCCAATATTTTCGCTGGTGAAATTCAATCATCTAGTTTTCAATTTATGATATGCAGACACGCTATTGCTATTACAGCCTTGGACATTTTATCGTAGAGCAAAACCTTTTCCGAAGTAGGTATCCTCCTAATAACATAATTGCGTTTTGTGAAGATATTAAGACGTTTGTTCTGTAATCACGCTCTGGCTGTTCATTGGATCTGGCTGAAAATTTATAATAATTTATACTAATAGTCTAGATTATACAATAGTCTGAAATCTAATGTAGGCTACTTTTTATTCTGAGAATAAATTCTCTTGAGTTGCGGGAACGGGATCAAATTTCCACGCAAGCGAAGCCGTAAACATCTACGAGTAGTAGGTAACATTTAGTGATCATTTCGATAGGTATCGGTTGGTGTGACATTTTATTACCCATCATTCAGTCGGAGAATGAGTGTAGGCATTGGGTTGCATATAAATTGATGTTGTCAAGTGGACGGCTGCGGCGGCGGTGGCTCGCCTTCCCGCCTGACTGACGGCTCGTTACCGAAAGGTCGTTGCTTGCTTGTCATTGTTTTTTTTATATCTTTTGTATTCGTATCAGTGCGTCGGAGGCCAATTAATCAGCGTTATGACGCTTGACACGACCTAATGAGCAAGAGAGGAGTGCGTCTGCATGTAAATTGCTGTATTACCGATGTTTATCAAGTTTTCTTCGCAAGCATAATTGAAAAATTGATGGTCAAAGACGTTTTGGTGTTACAGTCTTTCATTGATGTTCTTAGTGAAAGTGTTTTCAATGAGCTTTAAATATGTTTGTTTGTCAAAGCCCAGTTTCCAACAAAGTTTCAAGCTGAAGCTTCAAATATTTCACTTCTGGGCTTCTGAAACAACTCCGGTCATCATTATCCTTGTGTTCCGGTCACATTCAAAGCCTTCAACCTCGAAGTCCGGGGTCCGCTTGCCGGTTTTACTTCTCCAATTCATACAGTCTTGGGCATCTATGATAGTGAGACCATTAGAATTGGCACGCATGTCACCCTCTACGACTTTAAATCAGAGCCTTCAGTCTACCTCTCCTAACGGGACTCGAATAGAGCGTTGTTTGCTGGAACATAATACCGGCGCTATAAATGATCTCGTTATGTCTATAGGAGAGGAGGAATAGTGCATGTGTATATGTTCAAACAAACGCGATAGGTTCCTACACCAGATCACGATATTGGATTGCAACTATGATGAGTCTATACACCAATTATTATACAGTCAATATGTGTATGCAATCCATCCCTATATTGATACCCGGATCACGATATTGGATCGCGATATTTAGTGACTGTCCAATCGCGCCCTATATTAAGTCCAACAGATACATATTATTTTATGTTTACCATGAAATGGTATTTAATTCTGGACTCGTGTAGGTACCTACTTATGTGATAAGAAGTCATTTGGCAATTCTTTATCTAATTTATGAAATTAAAAAAACCTATAAGTATTTAAAGGTTCTTCGTGTCCATTCATCCAAATGTTTTACAGGCTTTTTATAAGCTCAGTCAACGGTGGTCTGAGCGGTAGTGAGGTGGCCTAACATCTAGGTGGTCGCTGTCCAATATTGGTTTGGCCCACCCGAGCACATCTTTTTGTAAACTTGTACAAGGAGCGGCTTCTTCTTTTTATGTATTAGGAGTCACAATTACGTTACTATAAATGCATAGTAAAGCTTGTTATGGATTTATATTTTTGGAATCTCATGTTTTGGTATCCCAAATAAAACAGGGAGGTAGGAAATCGGTTTTTTTTTGCAACACTTCAAAGCAATTGGAGTATGGCGTAGCTCGTAGCAATGAGCTATGCAGTATGCAGCGTTGTGTGATTACCTATGCGATGATAGCCCACAGTTACCCATTGCAGAGCATGGTTCATCACTGGCCACTGTGTACTGGGGACTTAACATGAGAATAATTCATGCAGTGCACAAGAAATCTAAAACGGTTGATATTTATCATGATATCATCAGGTCCATGTATAAGTTATAAATTTTAATAACATAATCATTACCGAACTTTCTTAAAACAAAAAAAGCGACACAGAAGCATACTTGATTGTCGTCTTGGTCCTCAAGTCGCGTCGTGAGAGCCAGACGCAGGTGGTTCGTACATAATGATGAGTTTAGACGGTTTTGTCTTAATAAACATCAATTCTTTTGTATTTTTTCGGTTTTTAATAAAGCAATTGCCTTAAATACAGTTTTGAGCTATCTGGGTGGGCCGATTGGGTGCTTTTAATAATGGCAATTTGGACAAAACGAAATTGAGCATCTCCGGTTCGAAGTTGTAATTCTGTAAATATGTAGGTACGGGTGCATGTATGATGTCGGTAAACACTGCGACGGGAAATGTTGGTTTGCGATGTTTAATGTAAGCGAAATTTGTTATTGGCTCCATTTACATAATTTTGAGACCGCTGTAGCCGAAAGCACCTGGGAGCAGCATATGCATAGTATGGACACCCAGCATCTGTATATAATCGCAAGTTGTACGTTATCATGAGAACTTCTACCTATTGGTAACTTATTAAACGTCCTATATTTTTAATATCAAATTGAGAAGAACATAGTTAGTTACTCGGATTGCAGAGACCGTTTTCTAATCTGAGCATAGGACACATAAAAGCGACTGAAATTGGTATGGTGGTAGAAACTAATAATATCTAATTGCATTGTTACACTAGGATGAAAAGTGCCAATTTAATCTCGATACGATTTTTGTTGGTTTGGCATAGACTAAGCAAAGTATAAGTTTACAACTAGGTCATCATCATCCTCATGTAGACGCATTATCCTGATTGCATGCGTGGCCAAGATGACCTAGGAGCTTAGGGTCCGCCTTCCGGCTCTTCCTCCTCCACTTCGCACGATCTTGGGCATCCATAGTAGTGAGACCATTTGCACGCATGTCACCCTCCACGACGTCAAACCAGGACTTCTTGGGCCTACCCCTTTTACCTGGACCTGTTGGTTCCCGGTGGAGTAGAATAGGGTCACTCCATCTTACCTACTGGATTTACAGACATGAGTATATGTATGTATTGATTTCAATAACTTAAGCTCCTTAACATCAATCACTACTAGGTGTTACACATTGCCATTTAGTAGGATATCACGTGTATTTATTTTTTCGTATAACTGGTGAGTTTTGTCACGATTCTTAGTTTTCTAGCATTAAATAATAAATAAAAAATACACGTGATTTTGAATAGGGGGGGGGGAGGGGGGGGAGGGGTAGTCTGAAGCCACACCACGTGTCACCATGGGGGAGGGGGGGGGTTAGAAAATTGTTAAAGAAACATCACGTGATTAATGGGCAGCCCCATAGGCATAGTATACAGGTTATGAAGTGATCCATTACATTAATTATCGTTTGTAACCCTGAAAAACTGCCGGTGGTCTGCCGCGGGGGCTGTTTACCACGTGTATTGTTAGATAAAAAAACATGCAAAACATGAAGGCTCCTCGGCTGCCACCCACGACGGCGCCTGCGCCGCACGTGCGGTCACTTTGATTTGACAACATGCCGAGACCCCAGACGACTTCAAACTGTCATGTAATTTAGGCACAAGGTCTTAAGACCCTAATAATACTTTAAAACGATAAGCCTCACAATGATGGTGAAGATTACTTCGTTTTATTTCTTTAATTCGTTAATTAAAGCGGTATAATTTCGATTATACTTGTGTTTTGTACTGGATGCTAATTTTTTGTTCCTTAATTATTTAATTTTTAAATGCCTTCAAAGAAGTTAGTGTCCCGATTTGAATGTATTTAAGGTTTGTTGCCGCACATCTTCGTAATTTAAGAAAAATAAAGCAGGTAATTAGTTAAGACATTCTACATAGCTCTATCTAGAACCAAAGTAAGCATAGCTTAACTATATTTTGTGTTATGGGTTCTAGAGTGCGTATAAACATGAAATGTAATTTATATCTAGAAACACCTAGACCCAGACAAATGCTAAAACATTTTTATGCATACAAATATTTGCACTGAGTGGGATTCGAACCCGCGAACCCTCTATCACTACGCTACTAAACTCCTCAAATCACACAGCATTTTCCGCAACGCAGTATGTGTCTTTTTTATTTCTTGACGTGAGTGACTACATAATATACCTACTTATCTAAACAAAATCCATATCTATACCTACTAATAAATGCGAAAGTAACTCTGTCTGTACGTCTAGTCTAGACAGACATACAGACAGACGTCTGTTACGCTTTCACACCTAAGCCACTGAACCTATTTAGATGAAATTTAATATAGGGGTAGATTAGATCTTGAGAAAGAACATAGGCTATGTTTGATAGCGATAACCGAAATCCACGCGGATGAAGCCGCAGGCAACAGCTAGTAATGAGTAAAACAATAATAATTACATTTGTTGCAATATCTGTCAGACCCTCTCTCTAGGCACATGAGGAAATCACACGATTAGAAGACACGCATGTCACGAATTCTAAATCACCTTGTATATATACGTGACTTTAAACTAATACTCAACAATAATACAACAGCCTTGCTTAATTAAAATAGCAAGTTATAGCTTCTGCAGATTTTATCTGTGCTCAACAAAGCGCAGGTAGTTAGTTTTCACTTCAATTCATTCCGAACATGCTTTCAATATGTCTATCATCTCGATACAAAGAAGGATCGGTCGAATGAACGCAAGAATGGCTCATTCGCCTGTGGCTACATTAATCGTTCCAATTACTGTTCTTCGATCGTTCGGTTAGCTATCCCTTTGAATTAATTGAATTGATTAACGAATTGAATTTAGCGCAATTTAAATTACATTTACGTATATAAAAAGGTAAAAGTATGGCCTTGAGAAGTGACTTGTGGTAGTTACAACATTTTTTTTGTTCTTCTGTAGGTAACTACGTACTAAGTCACTTAAGTTGATAATAAAAAATCATCTTTTATGTGTTAAGGGTGGATTTCGTCAATGAAAGTTTTTGCGACAGTGGTCATCAACTCATCACGTTTTCTTTTAATTAAATTCATTATGTTAAACGTGACAAATACATTCTAGCTAAACCGGGTTATCACGTTTTAGGTCGGATTTCAAAATTGAAAGTAGGTAGGTACTTCCTTACTTGACACCTCTTTCATCTGCTTAATTGATCGCCTCAAATGCTTATTACTGCTAGTAAGTTAAGGAAAACATATCTAGGACCTAAAATGTCCTCTATACGCGCAGTACACGTTTCTTTAGTCTCTTTTGAGGATAGCACGGGGTGCTGCGGCGCGGCGGCGGTGGACAAGCTCAAATTCACCAAGCATAGATTATTACAAAACTATCCGCGCGCGCCAGGACCTCGTTTGTCTCGCAATTTAGGTCCAAGATACGTGTCCCGAGGTATATTTACAGAAGGTCTTTATACCTATTAAGGTCCAACCCCACCAAACGGACGGAATCGGAACGGATTTTACAATCTTTAAACAAAATAAATCTTATATCACAGCATTTAAAGTTTATATTACCAAGTCACGCATGACAGCTTGACGTGCGTCATGCCGCCGCACGTCGCTGTCAAGCTGTTGTGCGTGACTTGGTAATATAAACTTCAAACACTGTGATAATAAGATTTAATTTTGTTTAAAGATTGTAAAATCCGGGCCGATGCCGTCCGTTTGGTGGGGTTGGACCTCGATTAACCCGAAAAAATAAAGGCCCATAATCTTAGCATTGTTGGTGAAAGTCCGCTTTGAATATAACTATATCTGTGTTCTAAGAGGAATGCCGATTGTTGTACTACCAACAAGTTTACAGTCTTGTCTGATTGTGGTATTTTTTTATTCAAACCAGAGGTATATAATGAGGCAAATTGTTCAGCGGCTATTATTTAGAGCGACGCGACGCCCCCTACAAACGACATTTCGATGCTTAATTACCTACGCAGTGTGCCTTAAAATAAACTCGAAGGGAATTTTATCGAGTTAACGTCTACCAGCCTTCATGCGGCGCTTCGTGAAAAAACAAAGGCGTGTTTACTTTTTGGCTCTTCGGAGTAATTCTGTCTCTTTTTAATTATCACACACGATGAGTGTTTTCGAGCGGAACCTGCGCACCTCGTTCGTAACCAGTACTGATTTCCATCTTTATATAAGTTTACATTTTTTTACGAATAATTTATGTTTAGGTATTGTACAGGGGTTAGATTAGACTGTATACAAGTTTTTGTATGTATACCCCGGGACACGTATCTTGGTCCGAAATCGCAAGACAAATGGGGCCCAAGCTTGAGCGGATTGTTTTATAATAATTACTAGCTGTCCCGGCAAACTTCGTACCGCCATATTTTTACCGTTCCCGTTGCACCTATTTTCTCATCCTTTAAACCTTCCCTGGATACCCACGAATATTTCAAGACTAAAAATAGCCAAATCGGGTCAGCCGTTCTTGAGTTATAAAATAACAACGAAAAGTGGCATTGATTTTTATATGTATATATAGATTAGAATATGCTTGGTGAATTTGAGCTCGCCCACGGCCGTAGTACCCCGTGTTATCCTCAAAAATTACCCAAAAACGTGTACAGCGCGTATAAAGTGAGAAAATTTTGGGCACAGTCCAAGATGTATATGTCCCGAACAATACAGTCAGCATCAGATTGAAATTGACTACCAAAGTATTAAAAATATCTAAATACCAAGTCAGTATTGACCTCGAAGAATATCCCCCATTCCATTTAGTTCAACTCAAATTACGAGTTCAAAATTGAGTTGAACTAAATGGAATAGGGGAAGAATATATCCCAGAATATAACCAAAAACCTGAAAAAGAAGACAGGAAACTTTTATTGTGAAAGTAACACATTTCCTTGGTAATGGGTTTCGATGCGGGCGGAATCATTGGCAGATGTAATAAGTGAATAGTACCTACCTAAATAAAAAACAAGATTGAAAAGACAAAACGAGAAAGGTGCTTTATGACAATGAAAAGAGTGACCACCTTTTCTGAGACTCTCTGCCATCATAATCCAGTTAAAATAAAGATTTGAGCTTGCATAAATTCGCATAGGGCGACATTGGTGGAGTTCTTAAATACACCATAATGAAAGAAATATCAAAAGTCCCCATCGGTTGCACTTCTGCTTTTTTTTTATTCAATGTTAAAGGTCAAATATACTGGATTATCGCATTTTTCTCGTAAACAACAATGTTATCGCAAAAGTAAGTTAGACAAAGTTGTAGATCATGAAATTACCTACAAAATTGGTATCATTCTTATTAGTTAATTATAAAAAGTAGTCTGAAGTTTAATGCGTTGATTGCTTTTTATTAATAGTCTGAGCATAGAGAATAAGCTTTACTGCCGTAAAGTTATAACATCGACATTAAACGCGATACTTAAATACAATGTATTTAAAGTATTTACAAAAATACAGCCAAAAAGATGATCGTTAAACATCTATATACTGAAAATTAGTTTTGTTTGTATGGAGATATTTAAAAAAAATACTTGGCGTATGTCAAATAAAACCTATACCGAACCCAAACTTTTTCTTTTTGAAATTTTTATGTTTGTTCGCTATAGAAGCAGAAACTACTGAACGGATTTTGATGTGATTTATATTACAAAGGTCTTGGTTAGACTTAAAATTTGCTTGAAATGATTGAATAGAATCCGAGATATGACCAAATTCCGATACCGACACGGACGTTGCCACGGACTTCAGCTAGTATGCAAAATAATAACCAGTGCCCCTGTTAATTGAAAACCTTATAAACACTTTATATGTATAACTAAAAGTCGTGATAATAGACATCCACGCGAGTGAAGCCGTGGGCATCAGCGAGTTATATAATAAACTATTAATTTAAAGCCTTAATTAGGCTTGCTACCTTCTTGCTACTGTCTGTATTTAATCGGGAATACTACTAAGTTTTTATAGACCTGTTTATTACTTCATAAAGGTTTAAATATAGATTAAATTTCTTTGCAGTTATTGTAATTTATGACTAGTATAGGACTAGTAGGTAGGTATAGAAACTTCTTGTGTCCTTATCGAGGTCATAAATAACGGATTTTAATGACATGTTGCGGAACTCCTTTTTAAAATTTAGGTATAATCTGCTGACGATATCTCTGCGAGAGAAGGAAAATTCAAAATGTACTTACCGACCCTTCTGACCAGCGTAGAAACAATAAGCCAAAGCCCTCCGACATTGGGAGAGGCCCATGTCCAGCAGTAGCCTGCGATGGGCTGATTGTCAAAAAAATTTTCAAGTAACAAAATAACTTAACCAGTAACAAAATAAATCACTGAATTAATTTGCCCAACCTCAAAATCGAATTCCTGACTGCTAACACTCGCCAGTTTTGAGAGCCACAGTTAAGACAACTCAGTTATATGAGGTACCTACAATTAATTTTCTACTTATCCTTAATGATGCGGTAAATTTGTCCGTTGATTAATACATGGTAGTTATGAAATAATTCGTAATTTTACTTATGATAGCGTGATCCTTAAGTAGTGGGAGGAGTTCCAGTTAAGTGGTTATGATGAGTAGGGCGATCGACCTAGTCGATAAATCGATAAATAAGGAGATATTGGACTCGTATCGACAAGCGATTGTAGTACTACATGGGCTCTACACGGACACCACACACACACACACACACTATCCCTAACAATCTGAAATCTCAATAAGTGTTATGAGTACTTATGAGTTACTTCTTAATATGTTACTTAGAGGCTAGAGCCCTAAGTCTGCTATTTTGAATTATCTGTCAAACGTAATTTTACTTAACCAGGATATAAAAGCCTCTGTTAATTTGGACCGCAGTACTCGAACTTCCGCCTTCCGAAAGCATATTTGCCGGAGGGTTTGCTGCTTTTGGCAGATATTCTGCCGAGGCTGAAATGCCCTAAGGGAAGGAAAACTGGCGTCAAAATCCTTTACCAATGCGTGTGACCAGCGTGGCAATAGTAGACTAAAAACATATCAGTGGATAAAGGTAGAGTTGGTTAACTATTATATCTAAGTTGAATTAGTGCAGTATTCCCCCCCCCCTCCCCCCCGAGGTCGATTCTCTTTTTTCTTTCTAAATCGATTTGAATATTTTTTTTTACAGATTCTATTATTTACACTGATACCGACTGCACGGTACACACACGGCGAAAATTACAACAATCTATTTAGGTATATAAAAGCGAAATACCACTCACTGACTAATCCCAGAACCTCAGAAACTATTATTATTATAACACCTACAAACTTCAAATTTGGCAGGTAGGTCCCTTATAGGGTGTAGACATCCAATATAAACGGATTTTACGGAATTATTTTTACCCCTAAGGGGGTAAAACGAATTCCACGCGTACGAAATTGCGTCTGCTAGTATCATTATAAAGTCCTTTTGAAGTCGGAAAAGTAAAAGCCCTTGAGCAATGAGCAAGCTTTAATAACTTGCCACGACTGCGAATACGAGTATTGCACAGGCTTGTACTGGCCTTAATTTTTACGTGCAATGGTGCGCGTGCGGCGGCGTGCGGCCCGCGACGTCTTGCGGGAGGACGGACTTGTCACGAACGGTACGGTTACCATAATTATACACACAGCTCACCAGGCTGTTCCGAAGTAGTAGGATACGGAATATTATGTTTTATTTTTTAAGAATGACTATGATTTTAAACCTGCCCATGTAGACAAGTGACAATACGTTTGTAGAATAGATAGATTGATCAATATTGTCTAGGGGGCTGGTCATTCTACATTTGTGTTGAACTCATGAACTAAGTGTTTTTTATATAGGATACGTCAATATGAATTCGCTACGCTTGATTATAAGCTGAGGGTAATATCTCAGCAAAGAGATCCCCATTGCATAGACCAACAATGTTGCATTGTTGGCCCACAGTTTGGCGGCCTCATCAGATGCTTTTTCACGCCTCGCTTAAAGGACCCGGGACTGTAGGAAAAAGAGAACTCGTGAGCTGGTAAAAAAGCCTACAGACCTTATGGTGCGGCAAACTGTGAGTGAAATGGGGCATGGTCGATAGCAGTCTGCAACATCTACTTATAATGTCACGTCCTCATCAGGCTCATCCTCATATCGATATTCCAGGTACGTTTAACGCCCGTAGCACATCTCCGCTGTTTCGCGGCGGACAGCGGAACTGCTAGTTGAGTTTCGCTGTGTTCAAGTGTAGCTGGAGCAGCGAAACATGAGCGGAACTTGACACTTGTTATCTAATATGGAGCGCGTACCCGAATCTAACTGGTCCGTGTAGAACGCATGCGCCAACTACCTGACTTCTGATTGCTCCGTTCAACATGATAACGTCTTTTTCGCATGCGCGAACTTGATACCGTGCGTCAAGAACTTTCAAAATCAACAGGGCCGAAATTGGGTAATTGGCTGTCTAGTTAAATTATTAGTTACTTTATGGTGAGTGATAGGGAAAGGAGATGTTCACTTTTTGTATGGACAATGGGGACACTAATTTGCACAAATATAATATACATAATAGTACATTATGGTACAAGTGAGCAACGTTGGTGATTACCGCCAAGGCGCCATTGAGACCCGAGCCGCCAGGCGAGGGTCTTAAGACAGCCGAGGACGGTAATCATCATGCTCACACGTGCCATACGACGTTTTACAACACACTTGCGAATAAAATAATACTACAAATACTAAATAAACAATACTACAAATTAATTCGTTTTCCTATGCGCGCGCATTTAACAATGGCGGACGACCATATTTAAAAAAAAAATGAGGTTTGAACTTAACTTTTTTTTTACTCTGTTTTTTTTTCTGTACTTAGAGAAAAAAAAAAGTTAAATTTGAGTGAAAATTTTGTTTATTACACAAGTATTACAAGTTGAAATTATTTATTTAAATACGAAAATGCATCAAATGACCATACAATAGGCGTATTAATTTATTCGTACTATTAAACACGTTATTTTTTGTATCAAAGCTTTTTTAAGAACATAGACAATTATAGACACTTCCTATGAAATTTAAAAAAGAATCTATAACTCACTTTTGTGAATAATAGCAATGAAAAAGTCACAGTTTTATAATAGGTGTCATTCCGTGCTTAATTGCGGTAAAATAATATCACATTTATGAGCAGGTGTATTGTAAATTAGTTTTATATTTGGTACCATTATACGTTAACACATTACATTTAGATAAATATAATATTAATACAATTAAAAGTCTATTATTATAATAAAAAGCGTACCTTCCACATTTAATTCTCTCTGAATTTCTAGCCATGCTTGCAATTTTTTCACGTTATTTTTATAATGTGGATGGCTTATTAAATAAATAACGGGTCTATTTCTGATCTCTATGAGAAGCTTTTCGGTATATTCCACGTCCATCATTTAAAAAAACGTAGTTACGCTCAGTAGCTTTACCATGAATTGACACCAAAATTTGACAACTTCGTTACCAAATCGAATTGTGTATGCGAATCTGATTGGTCTGTGTAGAACGCATGCGCGAATTTTCTGACTTCTGATTGCTCCGTTTAAAATGACAACGTGACCTTCGCAACCGTGTGTAGATTTCGAATCGTCGTCGCCTGTCAAAATCCAGGGCCGTATAGGGTATTTGGCTGTCAAGTCAAATTAAATACTTTTTACTAAACGTAACAGTAAGTTATAAATATGTATACAAATATAATCGATGATTAATAATTATTAATTATATTGACCAATTATTATTTATATTATGATTGGACAATTTCTATGGTTGGACAATTAAAGAGTGATTGTCATTTTTCATAATTGGACATATAAGTCGTGCAAAGGACACATTTGACGTTATTGCTGGACTGGTCGCCGAGTGCAGACCGAGAGTTCAGATTCAGCCACCTGTCACCGCTTCAACCCGCTGGCGAAGTGGTGTGACATTCATATCCTTCCTTTCCGGAGTACAATGGGGACACCGTGCTTTTCACACCTGAGGGCTCTTAAATTATGGCCTAGAATCAGTCGGTGAGTGCGTAATAGGAGGCGTGCGGTTTTGAGTAGGTGCGATGGCCGACCGGAGTGGTATTTGAAGGGACTACCGAAAAAAAGTAGGAGCGTGATCAGAATTCGACGTGTGTGGAGCCGTGGGCAGCAGCTATGTATAATACTAGCAGTTGCCCGCGGCTCCGCCCGCGTGGAATTTGGATTCCGTTCCCACTTTTTTTTCGTGCTAAAGTTCCCTCGGATATGGTCAGGAGTGATTGTCGAACTGAACTGAACTCTGAACCACTAAAAACGCATGGCATCGCGGGTCTTTATTTGCTAGCCTATGTTACTCCCATTATTGAAATCAGTCAACAACAAACAAAAAAAAAACAAGAAAAGGACTTTCCTCTTTAGAATATTAGTGTACCTAGATGTAGGAAATACCATCCTGTACAAAAAACTGTAGACGGCGAAAAAATAATCAAAGTAAAACTTTTTTACTGATCTTGATTCATTTGGAATTTAAAAGACCCCTAATGCGGCCCTGCAATTTACGTGTTACGTAAAATTGTCACGTGACAACACTGACAAAATAGCGGACGAAGCGCGGAGGTGTGAACGGCATAGGCGAAACTGCGCGGCGAAAGAGATAGAAGATAGGTAAATCTATGCATTAGAACATGCCGTTTCGCTAGAGTTTCGCTCCTCGTACAACTGACAGAACATGGCGAAACAACCGCGGTTCCGCTATACGCGGTTTCGCGGCGGAGATGTGCTACAGGCGTAAAGCCTGCATTTTGGAAACTGGGATCAATTTTTTAATTGGTATTCCGGCTGTTCCTGGAGCCTTCTGACCTCCTAACCCTAAAACTTAAAACTCTAAAGCCTAGGTAATTAGTTACTACGTGCATCGACTAACAGATGAGGGTGGCTTGGGCCCCATACCTAGGTCTTAGTAGATCCCCATACACCTGAATTATATATGCAACACGTACCATTTTCTAATCAGTGTTTTAGAATAGTAAATATTGACAAAATACATATTATCAATATGTTTATATCGAAATATCGTATACCTATATAAGAATCTGTAACAATTTTTCTCGATCTACGCGCAGTATCAAGTTCAAATCCAAACCGAAGCAGTACGAGTAGGTACTCCTACATTCTCGAACGTTATAAATCTAGCAATGTCTTATTTTAAATACCTATCTGCAATGTACAGACACAATAAAAATAATTTTCAATTTATATAACCCGCGCCACGTATCTTGGACCTAAAATGTGCTCAAAATGTGCCCTATACGCGCAGTACACATTTCTTGGGTGTCTTTTGAGGATAGCACGGGATGCTACTGCGGTAGACGAACTCAAATTCACCAAGCATAGACTATTACAAAGCAATCCGCGGGTGCCAGAGCCTCGTATGTCTTAAGATTTAGGTCCAAGATACGTGGCGCGGGTTATACCTATAGATAGCCATAAATAATAATATTTATTGTGTATTTCTTTTGATCTTTATGGCAAGTGCCATAACTCTACTCGATTCTAAATTGAAACCTAAAGAATACAAAAAAAAACTTTTTATGACAATGACATTGTCGGTCATTATTCGCACGTTCCTACTTGGCAGCAGTGTCTCCTTCGGATATAAAATAAATTGCGCACAGTCAGCCTTTTAGGCCACAGATATAAAATAGCGTATTATAAAACGGAGATCTATTTAAGTGTGTAGTAAATAAGCGGTGTGTAGGCCTGTACGGTTCGTGTAGGTGCTATTTAGCCCTCAAGGTGGCGGGCCACTTCGTGACTTACCGCCGCCGCGTGCTCTTCCAATAAGAAATAAACACCCACGCCGACCGCCTTAAAAATGTTAAAATAAATAAAATGCACACGTCCTGGCTTATCTGTGCGCATAGTCGAGGACGGCGAAGGGCGACCGCTTACTGGGATCTCTGACACATTGTAGATTAGCTTTTTGATCTTTTATTGTTTTCTTGCAGTGGTTGCGAAGGCGGTTAGGTAGGTATATGACCGCTATAATATACGTTCAAATAATTTGATCAAACTGGCAGTTTCAAACAATTTGATAAAATTGGTTGTATCCGTGTGGTGAAGGAGAAAGAATACAAGTTTAATATCACCACCCCATCCCATCCGAAGGATGTCGTAATAAGTGACTAACGGAAAATAGACAGACAGAAGATTGAGAGAGGCTCAATTCAGCAGTGGACTGCAATAGGCTAATAGATTGTGTGTGTGTGTGTGTGTGGCAGAACTTTAATGAGTAATCAAAGGGTCTGAAGAAATATAAATTAGATCAAATTATTTGAGCGTAAGTATATGGCGGTCTTAAAATATCGTCTATAGGACTGATGACCTAGGTTCCAACTTAATGACAATACAGTTGCACGTGTCCCGTGACATGAGTTTGTGTTTCTGTGGGTGAGCACCCATTGGTCCCCTGGAATTCGTCCCCAGTGCCCATTCGTCCCTACATAATTTTGAGGTGCCCACTCGACCTCTGGTCTATTTTATAATTAAATTATTATTTATTTTTGTCATTTACTCTGGTCCCTGTGGTTGTGGTGCGGTTGAGAGATCCTACATTATTTTTTGGGGCTACCCATAGTACTTGAAAGTACTTAGTACGGTAATAGATATTTAATTATAGGTACTTAGCAATAACTCAAAGTTTTGTTATGTATCTGGCAATTGCAGGTACCTATTTATAATATTTCACTTCTGTGTTTCATTCTTTTGGACAAATTCAGATGTGCGCATATCAAAAAATGAACAATAAAATTTATCTATATGTTCCGAAGTTTATTTAATATTAAAGTTTAGTGAGAAAAAAAAATATGAATTTTTATTCGCACTGAGCGTTGCGCACTAGTGGCGTGTGCCCGCGGCAGGTGCGTACGCGCAGACCGGTCCGCGCTCACCGCACAATACCGCACAAGCACACGCTGTACTTAACAACGACGTTACGCGTATATTAACAAAGCTACACATTTGGACTGAAATACACTAAAGATAATAGAATAAAATATCTATAAAACAGTTCGATATTAAAAAACAGTGGCACCACCAACAGAAGTGAAAATTGTCGCGTGTTCAATTGTTTTTTCCTATCTTAAAAATGTCCAACTCACCTAAAAATGTTTTCACTTCAAAAAACTGTATAGCTAGACTAGGTAGTGCCTAGTTTGGCTATATTTAGTTTTTCTTCTTCATCCTAACGTTAACCCCAGTCGCATCTGAAGCTTTCATCTCGGGGTCTCGGGTCCGCTTTATCTACAATTTATTTTTAACTAGTTATGTCCTTTCTCGAGGTTTAATCTACCCCTACACCAAATTTCATCAAAATCGGTTCAGTGGTTTGTGCGTGAAAGCGAGACAGACAGACAGACAGACAGAGTTACTTTCACATTTATAATATTAGTAGGGACTACACAAAAATAATATATTTTATAAGACGTTGTTCGCGCAATACAGGCTTAATACCAATTTTAATTATTATTTTTCGTTATTTTAGCCATAAAAGACGTAAATTAAATGGCATCATAAGAATATTGCGGCAAGCGCTGCGGTATCTACACCTTAGTTAATTGAACCGTATAATGATCAGAAAAAATATTTTATATAGATTTAATACTCACAGTAAAACGTAACACCAGTTTTAGCACATTCATTTTGTGTTCATTACTTACTTTTAATACTTTTCTTTTATTACCTACCTACTGCAATAAAACACTATTTTCAGTATTGCTCGGGACATATATCTGGAACCTAAAATATGCTCAAAATTTGCTCTTTATGCGCAGTACACGTTTCTTGGGTGTCTTTTGAGGATAGCATGGGGTGCTACTGCGGTAGATGAGCTCAAATTCAGCAAACTCAGATTAGTTATTACAAAACAATCCGCGGGCGCCAGGGCCTCAGCTTTCACTGTATTATTCTGAATTTCATCAAAAGCATCCTTGGATCAAACTCATATGCAATGAAAGTAGTCACTGCGAATATTCTATACACATGTTAACACTTGGTATTATTTAATACTAGCTTCCGCCCGCGGCTTCGCCCGCGTGGTGTGTTGACCGGGATAAAAAGTAGCCTATATGTTAATCCAGGGTATAACCCATATACATACTAAATTTCAACCAAATCGGTCCAGCCGTTTATGCGTGAAAGAGTAACAAACATCCACACATCCATTCTCACAAACTTTCACATTTATAATATTAGTAGGAAGGAAGTAGGATCTATATCTTACTATTGACGCGTTATTGCAATATCCGCAGTAATACCATTAGTTCCTTTTAATTCCTTCTCCAATAGTTTCAACCTATATTCTCTTAAAAAAAAACAGTAGAAAACGTAAATATAATTCCACTCCACCAATGAATGAAGGCTACCATTAAGGATGTCAAAAGTGAACAATATTAAAATTGTGGTCCTCAGTTTGTCTACATACCTATAGGTACCTAACTCTTACACCCTTTTAATAGTAGTTATTAAACAGTCATGCATGAATAAATTCAATGATTACTTTGTTCACCTGACAATAAGAGAAGAGCTTTTTGTATGCGATGCGCGCTGCCTTTCATCGCAATCATTGTGATCTCGCGAATCAATTTGTAGAAGAGAAAGATCGTTAATATAGGGTGCATTAGACCGCGGTGACTTGCTGTTTTACTTATTGTAAGTCCTCAATATTTCGAATTGCATGAAGGGTTACTTTTACATTTTTGTACTTACTACACATGTGATTGGCGAGATTTTTACATGACGGTTCGAATCACGGACGTTCATGGGACATTTCAAAAATTAAAGGAAAAGAAGAATGGTCTCATAGAGTGTTTTAATCCCCACAAAATATAGCACGTAGCACCATTTGGCACAAAAAAAATTTGGACGTTTAACATTTCTCTGGCTGACTGTATAATTTAGCAAAAATCTGTGAATGTAGTTTAGAGTATCTTTAAAAATTTAGGATAGTCTCCTAAGAATGTTTTGCTGTAATTATAACGGATGAGGTACCTGCCCTTACTGCCGCGCTTAAAAAGTACACCCTGTATAATTGAATGAGATCATGTGGACCTCCAGAATGAAAGATCTTCATCCAGCATTCCTTAGTCACTTGTGCGTGGGACTTTTTGATTTCACCATTTCAATTTTGCCATTTTGACAACACCATTTTCAAATTTCAAGAACCTCAAATCATATTGGTCAAGTTTTATTGTGACTTACGTAATAATTACAGCTGAGGTAAATATAAATCCATGTCGATTATTGCTGTCACTGTAAAAAGCCTTATTAAAAATAAAAAGTGACATAAAGTGTGGCCTAAGAAGATACCGACCGTTCGCTCAGACCTGAGATCCGGTTTCGAAGCGCTGCGTCGACCCCTCGGCCCCGTTTGTTTTTTCGTTCGCAAAACTGTCTTATTTAAGTTAATTAAGTGAAGTATAAGTTCGTGACTAGTACTGTGGGAGAGGCGAGGCACCGTAAACAGTGAAACAAAACGTGACAATACTAAGAGCTTGGTCTTATGAAAGTTTTATTTTATCTTTACACTACAGGCGACATACAATTTGAAAAAGTTCACGAAGCACAGAGGTTAAAATTAGGGATGGAGGATAGATTTAGGACTTGAGTGAAACTTGCACATAAACTACAGCATCCAGGAGCCTGGTGCCTTCGCTTTTCTACAGTTTTTCTGCTTGTGACCTAGCTTATTAGCTTTTATGGAAGCGACAGCCGTACGACTATCAAGCTCGAAAGGAAAGTCAGTGCGAAACGCTAGTCAAATTGTCATGTGTCACATGCACATCATATTGAAGGGAATCAATCTTTTGATTCCAGACACTGACGAGCTCGTTACTACAATAGTAACTACTATGTTATGTCCGGTATGTCCCGATCTCGCAGAATGTTCGTAGTTCAATGTAAGGGCGGCGGTATCATTAAAATATACTCGTTATATCGAGCTGTAATGAAGGTGTTCCTATCTTCATTAAGCCCCTTCAGCTTATATATCAATAATATTTTGACAGCCACATGATATCATAAAAAAATGTTTCATAACTCATGTGCACGTATTTTTATAAAGACTGGTAAAATAAAGAACATAAAGGGCTGTATTGTTTCAGTACGAGATCATTATTTACAAATGTGTTGTGATGGGTAATAATTTTCTTTACTTGTATTGTAGGAGTTTACTTCGGATATCTGTGAGTTTAGGTACTAAGTATAATTTCCATAAAAAAACTTTTTGCTGAAATTGAGGATTTGTCACTTTTCAGTTTTCAGCTTCAATAAGAGAAATTACGTTGTGATTTCGTTCAGAAAAATATCACATCGATTGAATCACATAGGACTATTGAGTCCTATGTGATATGATTATTAAATCAGCCTGCTTTTAATCATCATGCGTCTAAAAAACTTTTACGAAGTTCTTAAATTTGATACAATAAAATCGTTTTTTCGCCTCGCTACGACTATTATATGAGCGGTGAAATTATCAATACTGCAAACATTCATTTCCATCGTTTTACAATACCATAAAAGTAACAA